>CM029930.1:6264044-7514044 GCA_017639245.1 Myiopsitta monachus | reverse complement strand
GTGGGGAAATGTGATCACCTAATTAAAGATTATCATAATGCCTGTACCCATGGGGCCTGAATTCAGATTCCTTGGTTCCTTAATTCTCTTATGGTCCAACTGTTCTCTGTTCCGGTTAAGCTAATTCCACTTTCTCTGTCTCACTGTAGCGGCAGAGTCTTGGGAGCATGGGAAAAACTGTCTCCCTGCTGCAGTCAGCTTGAACTCGGGCTTCTGTGATGCTGAGCAGCCACTGACATTTCTTGTTGCAGGGAAATTCTCATTCAGCTCTTACAGTCATGGGCAGGAGCTCGGTGCAAAACTGGCAAATGCCAACAAATCTGTTCTGAGTGAGGATTCTGTGACTTGAGATTCCTCAAGTATGGCCAAATGTGGATATACTTAATGTAAATAAACACGCTCTGTGAAAGCACATCTTTGACACGAGTATGGCTGGGCTGCCAAACTTAGTTCCTTCCTCTTGAACATGGAGGGAATTGAATATCTTAATAACTTAATCACATAGAGGGGTTTTATTAAAGGATAAACATCGTTGTTAAAAGTCCAAATCTCATTCTGCGAATAGTCCAGCCATACTATCCCTACCTTGCCCTGGTGCCTGTGTAGCATACGAGATTTAAACTTGAATATGTAAAGCTTAGGAACTGAAAACAGCCTGTAAAAGAGAGTGTTGAGCATCTTTAATTCTAGGTGTCATCAGACACAGTTCACACAATTATTTGTTACTCCTCCTCGATATTGTATGCGATATACCATATGAATCTGAAATTACTTGGGAGATGACAGGAACTCCTATCAATTAAACAAATTTCTCCGTATAATTCATGTCTAAAGAATTGTAAGTCTTTTACTTGTATCAATTTAGAGAATATTCTTTCCCTTTAGTGGAGTCAAATGGAATTTACTAGAACTGGTTTTAAATTGTACCAGATAGACCAAGCAATGAAATTTCACATTTTAATGTGTGTTTATGACTTACAGTATTTTATTAGTCTGATCTATGAAAAGGAGTCATTTTACCAGTGGTGTTAAGATTTTATGGACGGGAATGCTAACTAAAATATGATTTAAATGGTATTTACTAACCAAATAATTGCTTTTACTAAACACACTGTAAAAACTGGCAAACAGACAACTTAAAACCATGTACAGAGGAAATATGGATTTTGCAGAGCCCCACATTATAGTTTATATAAATTGTGTTGTTTGCAGTGTGCTACACAGGAGAACATGGGTCTGCAAGCTGTATTTGCCGTCAGATATTAAGGTATTTTGATTGGCTTCACTGCAGGATTAAGTTACAAAATATAAATGAAAATTCTTAGTTTGAAACTTTGCATGCTGTAAGTAGTTCAGGGGTGATGTTTGCTAAGGGAAAGTTGACTTCTGGGCAAATACAGCCCTTAATTAAAATAACTATCATGTATTCTTATTATCTAGTGTAACTACTTGTAGCACCTGGAAGCCACATTCTGCTCAGACCTTCCATCTGTATAGTTTCTCTCAGTTTACTGGCTTATTAGGGCCTGCAAACTGAACTGAAATTCAACCTTGTAAAACCATTAAAACTGTACTAAGTGGGGTGGCTCCGCTTTTCATAACTATTAATCCTGCTGAAATTAATATTCAGCTGAGCTTTGATACTCTTTAACCAGCCCAGATTATACAGCAAAAGCTCAGTGTCTTAAAATCAGAATCCATTAGTAATCGGGGTGTATGCCAGTCAGCAGATAGTGAAAATAGACTTACAGGTTTCTGAGCAGTGATGCCCTACACAGTCGCTATGTTACAGCTACAGAATCCCTGATGAGCAGCTTCTCCCAGCAGTGCCAGGGGGTTGAAACTAGGTGATCTTAAGGTCTTTTCCAGCCCTAACCATTCTATGGTGCTATGGTTTACTGATTTGCAAGCTCCCCCCATTGTTGGAAGCAAAGAGTACTAGATGTAATATTGTCCTTAGTGTTCAGAAATCACTAATTAATCTCATGATTTCTAAGGAAACAATCAGAAGATTAAAAAACTCTTGCTGTTTGATGCCCAGATGCTTGGAGATTCGGTTTTCAACTGTTTCTCTTCAGCTGTTACAGTTAAATTTGAAATTATGCTGCAGTGAAATGAAGCTATTAGTTGTGAGCCTAAGGAAAAAAAAACAGCACCAAACAGAACAAACCAAGCAAAAATTAACCAACAAAAAGCCAAGCAAAACCTCACCATTAAAAACTGTAAGCATAAATTATGCTGCAGAATGATAGTTACTTCGATTGCTTGGAAATGGCAGGGGCTTGGAAATGGCAGGGGGGTTGTTTGATATCTGCTTGATGCTTTTCCTGGGCAGAGAGCTAGAAACTGGTACTGCAGAAATAAACAATATAGCTGGCTTGTTCAAGTGCCTTGTCTAGAGCTGCTGCCCTTTTGCGCTAGGAAATGAAGCAGAGAAATGAGATGTGTTTAAAAAGGAAACAAAATTTTGTAAGCTACTCTTTGGTTTTTTTTTTTCTCCAGTGTGAAGCTGGATTTCTTTTTTTACCATACCCTTGATATTCCAATGGCTCTATGGCAAATAAGAGATGTAGGCTATGTGTACTGGTGTTTAACAGTTGAGAAAGATCACATTACAGAGGGATGCAATGGAGCCTTGACAGCTAAGTCAGGAGAAGACGAGACACCTTGTGTGTTGTGTGAAAACAAGGAGTTTGGAAAACTACTAGCTGCTTACTTGGAGCTTTCAGAGTCGGGGGGTCTTGCTGGGGTTGGAGCCTCTTCACCTGAGGGGCATACAAGCTTCCCACATAGGTGGTTATTTCTAACACAGGGGAAGACTTCAGTGCATTTCAACTCTTGCCATGTCTAAGAGTTTTAAAACGGGGTGGGGACAGTGTCATATGTGACAGTGATTGTCGCTGGATGTTTTACAGTGAGAGTGGTCTGGCCTCCCCTTAAGTGGAGCTTGGTGCAGATTGTTTAAGGGGTATTTGGTTACCAACACCATGTTTCCAGCTTCATTTTTTCCCTCATTGGTGCTTGAATCAGCACTGTTGATTCTGTGGGCTATCTGCTCCCTGCATTTTGGTTCTTATTTCACAGTACATAGTGCTTGGGCCTATATTCTGGATGGCGGCCTCCTTAGGCTGTTTCCATGTTTTTCAGTAGTTATTTCTGTGTTCTTTAAGCTGGGAACCTCAATTGAGGTAGCCTTAGGGTCACTAATCTGTACTCTTTCAGATCCTTTCTCAGGTCTCACTTCTGCAATAACATTTGAAAGAATTAAACTAAGTAGAGGACCAGTTGTATATTGAGGGAGAAAATATTTTTAAAGTAACCATATACGTTTTACTACTTTTTCTTCTCATTTTTATGTTGTGATTTTAGGTGCTGAGCTGTAGAAGCAGGGTCTGTTTCTTCTCTAGCCTTTCAGTGCCTTGAACATTAAGGATACTGTTACAATATTGATGATATAAGAGCAATATTGCAAAAATAATAGGATTTTTGAGGTCCGAAAAGAGCATAGTCAATTAAACACCTTAAACTATGTACTAATGCTGCACATTCACTGTGCTTATCGACTTCAGTTGCTGTTCTCAATATTCAGCTCTTCTGAAAGGACTTCATAATCGGTCAGTCTAGAAACAGATGAGTGGGAATTCTGCATTGTTCTCTGTTGGTTTGTAGCTGATTTTGGTATTTCTCTAGCTCCATTTCCCAGTATTGTACCTCTTTAATAAAACCAATATATTTTTCTTTATTTTGCAGCTAGAGAAATCTGGAAAATTCTCTCTTCATTGCCTGTAATGCCTTTCCAAGGACTGCATAAGTAATGTGAAGAAGAGTCTCCTTGCTCAAACATAACTCTGAAGTGCATGGGAAGTATTAGAGAGGCTAGAGAATAAGGATTTGGAGAAGCAACCTGGAGACAGAGGAAGCTGGAAGTGAGTTTAGATTCTAAAACTAGGGATTAGCTGGACAAGGAGACTGAGAATGAGAGCTAGGGGATCAAGGAATGCACAGATGCAGGAAGCATTGCAAGAAGTGGTGTGACTCGGATGAGGAACAGAGTGGAAATGGAAAGAGAAATGAGATAGGGACAGTTGTGACTAAGGGACAGAAAGATCAAGAAGAGACAGGACTATAAGGAAAGCAGGTTTCACAAACATTGTTGTGGGATAGTGTTAGCAAAGTTAATCAGTGCTAGCAGGTTTAATTTGTGGGTACCAAGATACCAGCTGTTTTAAGGAGGAACTGAAGAAGGCATAAGGCAGAAGTTTTAGGATGCTCTGATGGAGATTTCTTTGTATATCTGAAGAACTGCAGGAAGTTGCAGAGGCAAGTGGCTTTGTACTGCTGTTGGACCATATTTCTAGTACCTAGATTAGAACCTGACATTCCTGAGATTTGCTGCTCTTGTGCTGTCAGCATCTATCTGTGAGACTTCCTGGGCCCAGTTCCCTTCTTGGTGGTCCTCGCCAAAGCGTAGTGGTATCAGTTGCTCCATTAGCTCATGTGATGGGTGGGTGACTGTTGAAATGGTCTCTGGTGGTGAGCCCTAGGAACACCAGGACACTGCCACATGGGGACATTTCAGTCTCAATTCTGAAAGTGTGGAAAATTGTGCATTTGTGCGCAAGTAAATGCTCTCTGTTCAAAGAATGGCAAAGTTTTCTGTCCAATTCTTGGCAAATACATAATGACAACTTTAACATGAATTTGTTGTATATGACAGCTTTAACTGCAACTCCTATGCATGTGTTTTAATGATAATACCATATTATCTAGTTGTTTTATAGTGCTGTGCACCAGTAGCTATCTTGGCAACTTTAAGGAGGAGAAGGTATTGTCCCCCACACACAAGTAGAAGGAGGGGGAACAAATTCAGTATGTAGTCCCTATACAGACCATTACTGCTGCCACCTCTCCATTGAGCAGTGCTTGCCACATCAGGTACAGTGGGACACTCTCATGAGTTCTATCATGTTTGCATGCTTCTAAAGCATCAGCAATCTTCGTGCACGTCTCCATGCATTTAAAAAGTTAGAAGTTTCTTTTGTGCTGCTATAAAACATTAAGAAAGTTTATGTGTGGAACTATGGAGCCCTTTTGGATTAAGTATCTGCTCAGTGGCTACTTGCAGTTTCAGAAGACTACCCTTAGCGATGCAGGTGGTCTTTTCCTTGTATGTACAATCATGTCATGCCATCTACATGTGATGTTATGCTTGGATATCTTAAGAGTATGACAGTTTCATCCCCTTGCAAGCACTTACTTGTTTGCAACTTATGTCAACTGTTACTTTCTCTCATCCCAAGTCATCAGTGACTCAAATTGCAAACATTTAGGAAGGCCTTTTTTCAGCTAAGAGAAGGAATGCAGGAAGAAGTGTATAGTAAAACTGGAACAAGAAATTTCTCCTTCTGCCATTTACGTCTAACTTTTGTTTTATAGCTGTCCTCTTTACCATCAGCTCAGGTTTTGTTCCTCTTTTCCATAAGGACTTTGTGTGTAATACACACATATGAAAATATTTCCATCAAAATCCTAGAGTTAGTACCCTCTCTGAAATTTGTCTTTCAAATCTTTCCCTGCTAGAGTAATATGTGAACCTGCTTAGCTTGGTCCTGATAGCATGACAACACCTTGAGACTACCTGGAGCTACTGAAGCTCTTCCCGTATTCACCTTTATGCAGTTTTATTGGTAGCTTGCAGTTTACACATGTGATTTGATGTAGAGTACAACCCTTGGAAGTGCTTATGGTTCAGCTGCCACTGATGCTGATAAAGAATACTCTGAAGTCAGATGTAGATGTGCTGGAGATAGCCACTCGCTTTGTGAAAGGGATTACAGTAGGTTCAAACACAAGAAATGGGGAAGAAGAGTAACCAGGAAGGGTTGCTGCAGTAACATCATTTTGAAGGTTTTGCAGATGGATACCACTAAATTATGTATTCCAGTCTTCTCTTATTTTGCATTTCTGTAATGCTAAAATCAGTTCATTTTCATTAAAATTTGTCTATTTTACTGCAAATGTTTAACAACTTCTAGTGGTTTAACCTGTCAATTCCTATAGTGAAATATAATTTTCCTTCGAAAAATTAATTTTGTTAGTTCAGAATACTTGGTGAAAATGTCTAAGAACTATGTTATGCATAATTATAGCCTCATAAAACATCCTGCAAATAATGCTACAGTTTTTAGGAGTTAGTATGTGGGCATTGTCTGTTTCCCTGTGTGAGGGAGCTGGGATATTGTTATTATTATTACTACTGCTATTACTATTATTATTACTATTTTCTACAGCAAATGACCACAATAATGTTCAATGACAATAATGCGTATTTTGAAAATTCACTTCTTGTTTGCTTACTGAACTGTCAAATCTGCAAATGACATTGAAACGGTACTTTCTATTTGTGTGATGCTAATGCAGCCGGTGATGTTTGTCGAGGTTGTTAGTTGGCATTTGTGGTTTTCATAGGCTAATGCTGCCACCTGATGGCAGAAACAGTTGGGACAATGTAGTGCGTGCTTTTTCGGGTTTTATGCATTTTATTTCAGTGTGATTAATACAGTGATGTTTAACGTGTCTTAGAGGCAACCATCTTTACAGGATTAGTCCTTGAGGCTGCAGAGAAGCAGTTTTGTCTGCTTGACGTTTAATACCCGAAATGTTTTCTTTTGGAAAACAGGATGACTGGAAGCCTTGCATTGCTTTTGTTGTTGGGAACAGAACTGAGGATGGAATCCACACCAAGGCCCTGTCTCTTGCTGTGCAGGTGCCACAGCGGAAGCTCTTCAGCGTGGTAACACGTGAAGACGTTTTCACACAGGTATTCCAAGAAAGGAACTTTTGATAACGAACCAAACCCCGCATCTCCCTTCTGTATACTCACTTCTTCAGTCTGTGGTAACTATACATTGTGTTCAATTGAATTACTCTGTGAAAGGTTTAAGACTTACACTGGTTCATAGGAGTTAAAAAATGGAAAAAGAAAACTTTGCTGTCTAAGTTGGTCTGTTCCTTGTAAATAGTGAGGGTTTGTTGCAGACTTTTCTTCCAGCTGCTGAGCACAAAAACTCCCTCACTAAGGTACAGGGGTACCGTAAGGTGATTCCTCATGTTTTGGAGTGTGAGTGTAGTGTTTGCAAGAGAGAATAATGAGTAAAATAATTTGTGTAAACATACAATCTTCACACAATAGAATGCTTTATTTTCTTGCAGATCAAAGATTCAGGGAATCAAAAGGGAAAAAAGGTTACGGATGTGCCTATGTACTGTGAGGTAGGTGAAAATACGTATTGTAAAGTCACTGGTCTTTTACACTGAAGAACATGCAGCTGTGTGATTGTTATGCACACCTGAGTAAATGGATGTAGCTGGTAAAAACACTCAGCCATCTAGGTACTTCAGCTGGTTTCTTTCTGTGATGATACCAGCAATGTTCTTTTGGACTGCTGATCAAGTGATGGTGAAAATGTCTTTCCAGGGATATGAGTTTTATTATGTTAAGAATGAGAAAGTTGGGGCTGTTCAGCCTAGAGAAGAGAAACTGTGTGGAGACCTCAGAGAAGCTTCCAGTGTCTGAAGGGGGCCTACAAGGATGCTGGAGAGGGACTCTTCATCAGGGACTGTAGCGATAGGACAAGGGGCATTGGGTTCAAACTGAAACAGGGGAAGTTCAAACTGGATATAAGGAAAAATTTCTTTACTGTGAGGGTGATGAGACACTGGAACAGGTTACCCAAAGAAGTGGTGAATGCTCCATCGCTGGCAGTGTTCAAGGCCAGGTTAGACAGAGCCTTGGGTGACATGGTCTAGGGTGAGGCGTTCCTGCCAATGGCAGGGGGTTGGAGATGAATGATCTTAAGGTCCTTTCCAACCCAAACCATTCTATGATTCTATATGTTATGTGGTTGTATTTTGATGGTGGTGTCACAAATTACAGGAAAAACAATTAGGTCCTGCTCAGGTGCTCCCAGGAACTGAGAGACTTACACCTTTGTTTATGGGAATGCGGTCCTATAAATGAAACCCCATCTCTATGTGCTTGTATCCATTATAATCTCTGTTTGGTGTTAAATTCTTCCCGAGTTCATCTAGTGGGGCGTGTCAACGGCATTAGCAATCATGATTATACAAAGAGTACTTCCTCCTGCCTTGTTAATGTTTTACTTCCAGCTTGTGAGAACTTATAAAATCCTGTGATTAATTAGAAGATTGTTTAAAATTTTCTCAGGTAGTTTTATGGCCCTAAAGACCTGGAGCATAAAGAATTTTGGATCCCTCTAAAAAGATCTTGTTTGCATTTTAGTTCTTCAATGACTAATAAACTTTTTATGTGTCTCAGGCTTTGGTGGACTGTATAACGGGTCTTTTTAGTTGTACTCTGTTTTTCAGCAGTGCCAGACTGCTATCTGAACAAGTCCCTTTGGGATTATTTACCACTGACATGACTGTGAATTTTATACAATTAACCCTCTTTGTTTAGGACTAGCCTCCCAGGCAAACTCACCCTTATATTACCTGGTATATAAAACCTCTTCAGTCCTACTGACAGAAGGATTCTGAAGTCTATCTCTGAGCAGAAGCTTGGTATGATACCTGTATTTAATTACTAAGAGCAATTTTCCTTGTGAAGTGGATACCTATTAAATTCCAGCTGTCAGTGCTGTGTCTCATTAGCTACTTACTTTACTCCTCAAGGACACTTTTTTTCCTTCCCTCCTTTAACAGAGAATATAAAATGCCTGTTCTGACCTTTTGCTTGGACTCAGTTTCCGTTCTGGCTGTAGCAAATTAGAAGATTGATCGTGTTGCCACAAGCATTAAGATCCTGCCTCTCTGGGCAGAATTTGCTCCTGAGCATTCACCTAAAGTACATGTGCAGCTTGTGTTTTCAGAGTTTTCACTGCAGCAAGGAGAAGCAAATGAGGTTAGCAGAGAGCACAAGGTTGTGAAATGTTCTTCTGAGAGCATTTCTGTCTTCACCACATACCAATTCTCTTCTCTGTGGTAGGATTCAGCATGCTGGCATTTCCACAAGCGCATATTCTTTATTAGGCAGACTGTAAATGAGATTCCTGACATTTAATGATCGTTGAACATATGACAGTGTACTTGTGTGTCAGTTTGGGGATGATGACATGCATAGTAATATGGTTATTAATGGTATTAATAGTAACACTGTTACCCATGTCACTGGACTTGCACATTGAATCTACTGAAATGCAGAGGATTTTAATACGTTTCAGTGCAGCAGTCTGCAGTGCCTGCAAGACAACAACCTTTAACCAGCTGCTCTTGGTATATTGCAAGCTAATTATATATTATATGAAAATAATACCTATTATCTACTCTAAATTAGTTCCCTTCACGGTTTCTATCATCTTACTGTGTTGTATTTCATATCACTTGTACTGTACAAAGTGAAGAGGATCAGGGCAGGGTTTACAAATATATAGCTAAAAGATTTCCAAATCCAGGAGAAAGAGAGATCTAACACCTTTTCTATCTCTTAGGTGACCTAATGGGAGTAGGAGTCCTGAGTGGTAATTTCGTACTAATTCCAGTGCTGAATTAAATTATTTTAGGCTGATTCTCTCATAAAGATGCTGTGGAAATGATTCTTTTTTTCTTTGTGTATGGAAGGGAAAACGGTACATATCTGTATCAATAAATCTCATAATTATCGTGGGCAGTTTTTCCAACAGACAAAAACTAAAATCAGGAATTGCAGTGATAGGGCAAGGAAGGGGTGGTGAGTTCGAACTTAAACAGGGGAAGTTCAGGTTAGATATAAGGAAGAAATTCTTTACTGTGAGGGTGGTGAGGCACTGGCACAGGTTGCCCAGAGAAGTGATAAATGCTCCATCCTTGGCAGTGTTCAAAGCCAGGCTGGACAGAGCCTTGGGTGGCATGGTTTAGTGTGAGGTGTCCCTGCCCATGGCAGGGGCTTGGAACTGGATGATCTTAAGGTCCTTCCCAACCCAAACCATTCTGTGATTTTACAGTATGCTTCAGTAAAATATATCCATTTTATAAGCCAAGTATGTATCTTTTATTGTTTATGTACCTGTTTGCTTTGGCAGCTTTCTATTAAGGTTGGTAGTGTCATCTGTAATTCAGGTGCTTTACCACTACTAAGTACGATAGTGTTATAACTTCCAAACTTTGCATTTTGAAAATCTGTTAAAGCCTGAATTTTCCATTCTGGATTTCTTCGTGAGGCTGTTTTGTTTCAATTTTTTCTTCCTTGAAAATTGTGGTGAGGTTGCAGTCCAGGGGCTGTATGGATGGCAGGCTGCTTTTGTGTGTGTGTCCTTTCAGGAGTTGTTTTCCAGCTTTGTTAGACTCGTACGACAGGGTCAGGGAAGTTGCCTTTAGGTTACCCAGGAAGCTTTTAGAAGGAATCTCATCCCGTCCTTGTAAGGGAACAAGCTGGAGCTGCAGAGCAGTACCATGGTGAGGAAAGGCTGTGAAAGAAGGTGGAGCCTTCTGGCCCCTTCACTTGAAAAGACTGCAAGTTATAGCTGGTGTTGCTGAAAATGGATTGCTGAATAAGGGACATGGTCATGAAAGAGAGGGGAATGTAAGGAAGAGACGTGGTTCTCAGATAAACTGAGGTGCTTGGGATGAAGGATCGCGGAAGGCTGAAGAAGTCCCAAGTGGTATCACAAGAGCAGTTTTGTTTTATTTGGATGTAGATCCCAGATTGCTGCTTTCAAAATGTGTTCTTGTGCTTGTGAAGCCAGCAAAACTGAAGTCCTGTAATAGCTGCATCCTTCCATACTGCTCTGACTCCAGAACAAGCCATGCTGTGTAACCAAAAAGGCTTAATTGCAGTCAAAATCATTAATCTGTATTCCGCTCCCTGTCAAGAATTAAGATATTAATTCTGGTTTCTCACAGCAAAGCTCCTACCTGTAATTGTCAAGCTGAAAAATACAATCAAATCAGCTGCCAAACACAAATCATGGCCCATTCTTATCCTGGAATTCTGTAAGACTGGAGCAGAATAAATCAGTTGTAAATAAATATTTTCCAGCTGGGTAGATAGCTGACTACATCTGCGTTTTGAGGCTGGGAGGCAGCTTGAGCAGCATGCGCTGCACTCCTGAAATCCTTGAGGAGAGATTCAGGTGAGCATAAGTTAGAAAAGCTCCTAAGCATGGCAGAATTTTGTATCCATGTATATGTGAAAGTATATGCATAAAAACAAATGCTTTCTGTGTTCTTCGCAGTTGTGGCTGGCAAGGGCTGTGTAATGCATAGTATTTTAGGCTTACGCTGTTAAGGTTTACACTGTTCTGGCTTACAAGAGGTTTTACGTGTATGGGAGTTGCATCACTTCTCTGAGAGCTAACTTTTCTGGTCAGGTGTGAAGATTTCAGACTTGCTTTTCAGTGTAAATATAATCTAGTTTCCCAAGAGACCATAGTGAATGCTATGGAAGTAAATATACCTGTGTATATATAGGGATGGCAGTGCTTTAAAACCTGCCTTTTTGCAAGGTTCTGTTGATACAGTGGGAGATAACTGCTTATGAAGGAAGTGGTACAACCATATTAGCTGTTGGTTTTCCAAATATAAAGCAGAATAATCACTACTTAGCCCTAATTTTCCTGCGTCTTGATTGACTCTTCTGCTGTTTCCATTTAATACCAGACCAATGCCATGTTAGTGATATTTTTTTTCCTTTTAAAAGTTAAAAGAAAAATAATCTGTTATTGTCCCTATCTCTGCTGGCCTAGGCTGGTCCCCTGTCCCAAGGAGCAAGGGATAGGACAAGAGGAAACAGCCTTAAGCTGTGCCAGGAGAGGTTTGGGCTGGATATTAGGAATAATTCCTTCCCCCAAAGGGTGCTCAGGCATTGGAACAGGCTGCCCAGGACAGTGGTGGAGTCACTGTCCCTAGAAGTGTTCCCAAATCGTGCAGGTGAGGCCCTCCGTGACATGGGTTAGTGATGGCCTTGGCAGTGCTGTGGAATGGTTGGTTTTCACGGTCTTAAAGGCCTTTTCCAACCTGGATGATTCCATGATTCTATGACTCCATGTTGTCTCTCTTATTTTTCTTGCTCTTCTTCCTTACATATGAAATAGTGATGGCTTTTAAATCAGGCTATCCAGGATCTTGTTACCCATCTGATTGCACTGAATTATCTCTGATTCTTGCATGTGACAAGCAAGTAAACATTAGCTTGATATAACATGCTGGAACTATTAATATTTAAGCAGAAGAGAATACAGAATTTTGATTACAAATTGTTCTGCTTCTTGTCATCACTGCCTAAACACAAGATCTGTTTGATTCTCCTCTTGACTTGCTTCCAGATCTGCATGGCAAATGGTTCTCATGAAACCTCCTTTTATTTTACCTCCTTGCTAAAAGAGGGGTAGTATCAACTGAGATACTTCAAACTTCTGGTCTGCTAAAAGCAGAAGTGCCAGTTTTGCTGCCTGAGTTAGGGTGCATAACAGCCAATCTGTATCACCAGGCATATTGAGGATCAACCTTGTTGTGCAGTTTCAACAAACCAACCAGAGAGACCCCCAAATTAAGTCCTTCTGCTGCAAAGCATAATATGCACAGTTTTGCCATTAAAATGCAGTTCAGCGGAGTGCTTCCATATAAATCTTTAATTAGTGCATGCTTTGTAGAGCTCATTTTGAGAACTAAAATGTTATTGGTTAGAATAGAATCTTGCATTGTTTTAAAATTACTTCTATGGTGTATGGAGTTTTTTCTTTGGTTCGGTTTTTACCCTAGGAGTGTGATGTCAGACTCCTTGGGAAACTGTGTAATGCTTGCAGTACTTCCTACCTTAATAGGCAATAAGTTGTAGCAGAGACAGAAGGATTCTTGGGTTTTCTAGGTATAAATGAAACCGATTCCTCTCCTATCACTTCCAACACAAAATACATAGCCAAGATATTATGAGCTTATGTGGGATAATAAAACATCACAATGAACAAGCTGAAGTAGAGAGAAGTGGAATTAATCTAGCCAGGAAGCAGTGAATTTAAAGCCGATTTTAAGCGTTTCTGTGAATTAATGCTTTGCAAGTGTGTGGAATGTACGCTTACGAAATAGGGGTTGCTGCTGGTAAACTACTTGAAGTGCTGGTCATATCATGATGCAAAAGAAGGTCCGCTTTAAATTGAAATGGAGTGTGTATGTTTATATTGTATTATATGTAATTATATCATATAGATTTATATCCTATATACTTTTAAATATTTATTAAAAATGTGTGCATGTGCATAATTACTCAAAACTGCCTGCTATTACTCACCCCAATGGCATGAATTTCATTCAAGAAATGAGTTAAGAATGGCTATTCTGTTGCTGAATAACTTTTATGTTATTTCTCAATGGTCTTGAATACCTTTTACCTTTCCATTATCTTACACCTTTCGACTGTCCCCATTTTAGACTCACTCATCATTGACTTCAGGGAAAAGAAAAGACAACAAAGAAAAGAGGGCAGTGCTGGGGACAAGGAGTAGTTGAAGATTACAGTAAATATGTTAAGGGTTACAGTAAATACCTAGGGTGGAAAAATCAGAAGTCTTACGTTTAGCTTGATGTGAGAACAGAGCTCTTAGTGTCACACACACAATGCTTATGGCAAGAAGTGTTTTCAGCCAAGAAGTGTTTTCACTCAAGAGGTGTACAAGCTGTTGTGAGATGTGCAGCATGTGGAGCAAAGACTTGTTAGTAGTCAGTGTCAATGCAGAAAAAAGGTTCAGAAATAATGCTAGTCTGGAGTATTTTTAAGGAAGCCTTTTGGTTTCTTATGGAAACATACAATTAAGGGTGGTGTTTTTGTGGAGGTGTATAGATTTTGACAAAACGCCATCAGAGAGGTTGGTGGTCAAAAATAGGCTTTCTCAAAACTGGAGGTAATCTTATTAAAACCCAGCCTTCTCAGTCTAAAAATGTATGTGAATAGAATTCCATTTGGTAATAAAATATTCTGTTTTCATTGCACTGTAGGACAAAATTCATTTTAAAAGTTGCTGTAAAATGGAATATCTCAGGAAACAAAACTTGTCTGGTGTCATTGTTTTGATGAGAGGGTTTGACATTCAAAACAATTTTGGCAGCCCTGCTAAATGGTGAGGATAGAAAGATTTAATCTTATTTTTCATTCTAGCACAGAACAGAACAAAACAAATATTTCAGGCTCAAATGGTGTAACAAAATTGAGCAGTTTCCCAGTCAGTCTTTGTCAAGTGCTGTCATGTGGATGCGAGTTAAAAGAATTTTACTGCAGAAGGATTTGGCCCTTACACTGTATGGATATGCTGAGGATTAATGCTCAAGAAACAGTTGGGAGTTATTAAATGAAGATGCCTTTCAGGCAGGTACTTGCTTCAGGGAAGGGTAAAGAACTTTATATCCTCCTGTGGGCACTATATACTCATCTGTTTTCAGCTCTCTTGTATTGGTTACCAAGCTCCTACCAGGTACATCGTAGTACAGAACATAGTATGTTTTGTAAATGGTACCACTATATCAGCTGGTTCATTTACCTGAGATATTTATTGTCTTGTCTTCTGAGGAGAGTTTAACTACTTTGTCTCCTGGGTCCAAGTATTTAGTTGAGTTTACTTAAAACAATGCTAAGGAAAAAATACGTTAGCTTAGGTTTAGCAAGTTTCACAGCTCCCATTGGTCTTCAGCAATTTGTGGCTATCAATATGAATGTTTTGGAAGACTCCCAGTATCAGCTGAGGTTAGATTTACTCCACTCTTTATCTTACAGAAAACCTTTAAAAGCAATTCAGTTTGCTCTGCTGCCAACTGTATAGGAACAGATCATGCTGTGCCAAACTGTTCCAAACAGATGCTGTCACATCCTAGTCCGCAAATCTTTGGCATCTTCAGATGAACTGCAAACTTGGGCTATCTGCATTCCTCCTAGATAATGTGAAGATAGTCTAAGATCCTGACATCTTGAGGATTTCACAAGACCTCACTGCGAATAAGCTGCACATGCTTCTACCTTCATGCTCAGCTTAATTCTTCCTTCATAATGCCTTTCATTGGTGGACTTTGTGCTTGCTAAATTGCTTACAGAGACAATTGCCTTGCTAGTACTGATATCCAAGAAAATAGATTGCTGTTGTTGAATGCCTTCTCATAACTTGGCTAAATGGAAAAAGAATGTCCTGGTGAAAGAAAAGGCATGCCCCTGGATTCACGTGCCTTTCCAGAACAGCTTAGTTCTGGAAAGAACTTGCTTAGTTCTGTCTTTTATATGGATGGATGGATGGATGGATGGATGGATGGATGGATGGATGGATGGATGGATGGATATAGATGCCTGTACGGTATCAATGTCTTAATGACATAAGCCATCCTAGTGGCATGAAAAGTATGTGTAAAATAAATAGTTCTAAGCCTTGGATAGCAGAAAAGAGATTTTTTTTTTTTTTTCAAATATGGGAAGCCAATGCCACCTAAAAGGAATAAAACACTACCTAGAATAAATAAATACCACCATGGTTTTGTGCCAGCCTTTGCCACTGTCAGAGCATCTGATGCCACTGCATGATCAGTGATGGCCTCTGTAGTTTCTATTCCATAATAGCAACTTTTCGTTATACCCCTGGTTCTAGAAGCAATGCCTTCTGCGTGTGTTATTTCACTACTCTTAGTTGTAATTAGTTGGCCTGAGGCCATTCATAACACTCAAAATTGCTGACAATTTAATTCAACTGTCTATTTAAAACCTGCTTTAGAGCACTGATGAGACCCTGATTTTGCTTCCTAGATGATAAGGTTTTCTGCATGCATACAACTTGGTATAAAGTTCTCTGCTTTTCCTTTGGAGGTTTTGTTGAAATCTCTGTGTAACTAGAGCAAACAGCAGTTATGTCTGTAACAATGTCATCCTTAAGTGGGTAGAGGGACTCTCTGGAGTAGCCAAAGGAAATGCCATCCTCAGTTTTGTTGCCTTCAGGAATTTCAGGTGATTAGAACTGCTTAATTAAGGACAATATTATGTAAGACATTTTTCTGAAGTAGAGCAACTAGTCCTGATATCCTTTGTTGCCAAAGGAAGAAGGTCATGTAAATGTCCAAAGCCTTCTTGCAGACCTGGACCCAGGAGGAAATATCCTGCCTAGGAGTTCCTCGCTGCCAAGCCAGCGAGGCCACTGTGGCTTCCTGGCCCACAACCTCTGAGGTGGCTTAGGAAACTCTGGTAAGATGTGGCTTGATGGGTTCTGCCAGAACAAGGGTTGATGAGGCAACTTTGCTGCTTAAATGTTTTTGTTCCATCTCTGATTGGGTTCTCATACTAGCCAGGTGCAATGTTAGAGAAGCATGACTAAATCCTGTAGTTTGCAAATGTTCATTGTGTGGATCCAACTGTTGAAATTACTGGGGAGAGTTTACTGCTCAGAAGCATTAAATATTCTCCTCATCAGGGATTGTAGTGAGAGGACAATAGGTAATGGGTTCAAACTTAGGACAAGCTCAGGTTAGATATAAGGAAGAAGTTCTTTACTGTGAGGGTGGTGAGACGCTGGCACAGCTTGCCCAGGGAAGCGGTAAATTCTCCATCCCTGGTGCTGTTCAAGGGCCAAGCTGGACAGAGCCTTGGGCCAGAGAGTCTAGTGGGAGGTGTCCCTGCCCATGGCAGGGGGGTTGGAACTGGATGATCTTAAGGTCCTGTCCAACCCAAACTATTCTATGATTCTATGATTCTGTTCTGCTCCACAGTGGAAAGACTTGCTGGGCAGTTTCATGACACTGAAATGTCAACATGTCCAGATTTGTTCGTAGTAGTGTATCTGTGCTTCTGAGCACAGGTCACAGCAGGCTGGCCCAATCTTCCTTTTTAAAGATGTCTGGGTTCTGTAGGAGTTCTTCAGAAACCACTTCAATGCTATTTCAGCTATCTCGCCATAGTCAGAGTGCTAAACAGAAACATATCTTAAGGGTCACAGGAGAAAACCTTTCCTATGCCTAAAACTCCTCCTTCCTTAGACAGCAGTGCTAATGACTACTCTTTGGAATCACTGGATATTTTTATTGTATTTTGTCTTCCCTTAAAGCAGTTCAGTTTGGTAGCAGTTAGGTGGTCAGGAAGCCCTAGGAGATACATGTCATAGGTAGTGAGAGCTCCTGTATGATGTCTTTAGTAACACCAACGTGAAAAATCATCCTAATTTTTATGTAATGTATCTCCTCATTTTTACTTAAATCAGATTATTTGCCTGATTGCATTTGGCTTAAAACATTATTTAAGTACTTATAACACTAAGACGCATACAGTGTATATGTGTCTTATTCTTCATTGCTTAGATGAAACCAGTTAAGGTATGCCCTCAGGTTGCACGTGTTCTGTAGAGAGAGGTTCAAAGAGCAGACCTTCTTACACTGGACCTTTCTAACTAGGTTTCTGCTAACCAAATCAAGCTGTGTTGTGAGTTGGCAAAAACCAGGCTCACTCGTGAGTGACAGTATATTTTTCTTGGGCACAAATGGCCATGGCTGCTGCTTTGAGAAGTGTTCTTACATAAAGGCAGATATTTAGTACATAGACAGCATGTGTTTGCTCAGTATTGCTCAACAGTGCTCTTACTACTAAGTTTATAGCTAGCTCTACTAACTAGGTTTATGTGGAAAGGATTCTGAGGGGCAAGAGGAGTCATCAACTCCATCTTAGTCTTTTTGAATTCTCTGCAATTCATGCTGGTAAAGTCTTCACTGAGTAACGAAGATGATTCATTGACTTAGCTTAAGTTTTGTTGTCCACCTTATTCATGCATAAGCTCTATATGGAGCTCTGTTCAGATATGCAATTAATTTAGATTTACTTGAGTCCTTCAGCTTGGTTTGAATCGTAAGTCATTAATTCGCCAATAAAAGATAGTAATTAAGCGAGCAATCTTTTGGCATCCTAGTTGGGAAAAGATTCTGAGAGGAAAAATGAGTTCAGGTGAATGATCTGATAGTAGACTAAATTGCCTTTCAACACACTGTAGGTCTGATCTGAAAGAAACGGTTTCTGTTAGCTCAGCGCCTTCCTGGGATTCTTTCAAAATGATTGATTGTAGTACGCTATAGTCAATGAAACTACAGCAGCAAATTCAGAAATATTTAATAGTATGTGTAAGGATTTTTTCTTTGAACAGAAGAAATGTATCAGTATGACACATGCAGCTTTTGTTCTCTAGTCTGTCTTGAAAGCTGCATGTGAGGGTTTCATAATACTGATGGCAGATTGTAGTAAGTGCAGATTGCTTCCCACACACGAATATTTTATTATCTTGCTCAGAAAAATACATTTGAACATATAATATGTTCAAACTGTCTTATTATAATATTACATTTGAACATACTATATTACATTTGAACATATTATAATAAGTCGGTTGGTATGTGTAATCAGTAGTCTCTTGACTGAGGTCTCTCCTACTTCCAAGTGACTTTGAACTGTGTCACCTACTAAGGGATTTTAATCACTGAGGAGTTCTTCCAGGAACCATTACATTTCTTTTAGGAAGTGTTATTGGTGTTTGAGGTGTATGAGATGGCTTGGATTTCTTACAGTACCAAGAACAAGAGGGAACACAGGGGTTTAGGAAGTTCACCCTGGATACAGGAAAGCTACACTCTGAAATGGGCTGACCACTTTGCATACATAGCAAGTGATGCTACTGCTTCCAGGTAGTGATAAAGCTGTAAAGTTGATAGTGCAATTTATGACTTTGAAAAATTTTCTGATTATTAATTTAGCAGCCACAATGGTTCTGTATATTGAAAAGAAGGCATTTCAAAGACAGATATCATAAAGATTCTAGCTTTATATGTTTCCCTAACTTTAAATCCATCTCCTATCTCAATGGTGCTGTCATCTGCCAACAGTATAGTGTCACTTACAAGCATTCTTGCAGTGTTGGAATAGCTTGAAATACATGCCCTTTGCACCAGGCGGCTAAATCTCTGCATGGTTCATACTGCCACCATATGAGATCAAATACTGCATCACTGAAGCCTTTCTGCACTTCACAAATGTGACCCCTGCTGTGTGAGGAATGCTAAGTTTCCTCTTCCTTTAAAGGAAAAGAGGCCCTACCTAACTGAGTTTGTCCATCCAAGTTTCCATGGTTTCTCACGTAAGAAAAAGGTCATCACTGGAGGGATGAAGGACAGCCAATCTGAAATGAATCCATTTCATAGTATCCCAAAAAAAATTCCTTCTGTTCTCCTACCAAGTCTTTGTCTCAGCTTTTATCTTTCTTTAATTTGAGGCCCTGTGGAGTCTTAACTGTTTATGCCAGGTGCCTGAATAACTCCCGGGACCACAGATGAAGTAAACATACATAAGTGTAATACATCTAATTTCTTTTATCTACTGTGTATGGATTGATCTATGTTCTGTCTTTAAATTATCAGTGATGAGGGTTTGGTTTTTATTTGCTTATGCATAAAGCAGATTTTACATTGCCGTATGCAAACTATTTGCTTCCTTTGTATTGCCAGATGTAGCATGCTCATGTTGTCTTTGTCTTATCTGACCTTTCTTCACAGGCGTGGAGTTTTGTTTATACTTCTCTAATGCCACCCATAAGAAAATTTGCCCTTCCAGCCCACTCAGAGTTGTTCAGCTCACTACAGACCTTGGACTCATCTTTTAATTTCTGCATTCTCTATCTACAAAATAGGAATAGTCATCATGCATTGCTTTTGACTGGTAAAATGCTTTGAACTTCTCGGGAAGAATGGGTTGTAAAAGAGTCCAAGCGTTCCTTCCTTCTTCCACGAACCATAAATCAGCAACTGCCATCAAGCAGGATTACTATATATACTCTTTTGAGGAATCCTTCCAGAATCCATGTTTCCCCTCTATTGTTTTTCAAGAAATGTGCAACTCATCTAGGTTAGGCAACTGGGAAGCATCCCTTTCCATAGACTGTTAACACCACTGCTGCAAAAAAAACCTGTACGAGATTGGTATTTTTCTCTAAAGGAAATTATTATGATAGTTCTACCAAAGTCTCTTCCTTTCAGAGCACAGATTTGCGTAGCTAGCTTTGGAGGACTGCTTGCTGTTGGAATAGCTACTAATTCCTAGTGTGCCCACAGACTGTGGGAGTTTTGAAGTTTCTTCTTAACATGGTCTTGATTTTCTGCCATGACTCCAAAGTCAGTCGGAATCTTTCCAGAAGCCTTCTATGGGTGTCTTGTAGAGATAGTGACCAGTAAGTAGTCTTACTCTGCATACAAAAGATATAAAGCAGAGCTGATTTTAACCATGATGTATTTTCAGGTCAGATATAAGGAAGATCAGGCTGGATATAAGGAAGAAGTTCTTTACTGTGAGGATGATAACACACTGGCACAGGTTGCCCAGAGGAGTTGTAAATGCTCCATCCCTGGTAGCGTTCAAGTCCAGGTTGGACAGAGTCTTGGGTGACATGGTCTAATGTGAGGCATCCCTGCCCATGGCATGGAGTTGGAACTGGATGATCTTAAGGTCCTGTCCAACCCTAAGTATTCTATGTGTCCAAACCTATGATTCTATGTGTATGTTAAGATCATCAGGTTTATTGTTGTGGGGGAGAGGGGGGCAGAATTGCTTTGAGAGAGTCTAATTTAGTTGTTACTCTCCTTGTTATGTGATTTCAGCAAAATCTGCATTTTAAGAGATTTCTGTATTTTGCTTTAATTTGTATGAAACGGTAATTTGGTGTGTAGTAGTTTGGATTTTGGCTTTTTTTTATTCAAAGAAGCATTTTTAGTGGCTACATTTGTTTACCGTGGTTTTACTTGAGAAGTGAGAATTTCTGAGCTGGGCAAGAAGCTAAGAAAGCTCAAAGCTAATGGTGGTGTTTGCATTAGACAAGACACAGTTCAGTGAGATGCAGTGTGCACCTTCATTGTCTGAATGTTAGCGAGCAAAATTGACACCATATGTGCCCAACTGTAATTGCTCCAAGAGGGGGAAAAGAGAAACATGTCAGAACATTTGAGTAACACCTAATTTAGCCCATGGTTATAAAATAAAGCTGATGGTTGCTTAAAAACAAAAGTAGAAAAATATTATGGTTGTATTATTCCTCAACAGCGCTTCCTACATAGGTGAACTTTATCACAGAGACAACACAAGTGAAAAGAAACATATAACAACTTTTTATGTTATTTTTATGTTATTTTATTTTTTTCACAGTAAATAAAGTGGTTATGAGGCTCCGGGGAAAACGGCCCAGATGTTAGTGAGTTGTATGAAATTTAGTGGAAACAAGCTGTAAAAAACATAGTCATAAAACAGCCTGTCAATGCCACACATCTGGACAATGCAGCTGTATGTTCCTGCTGCTGTCATCGCCCGAAGAAAACTCAATAGCCTTATTTCACCCCAATTAGGCTGCATACCAGCAGAATCGGAATTACACAGGGAAGGGGGGATATTTTCATGAAGACAGACCCTCTCAAATTCCCTTCAAGATATTTTTATCTTTCGTTCAAGGCTAATGCCTCAGACACTGGTCACTTTGCAAACAGTATTCCAAACTATTTCCCTTCATTTGCTATCTGTTCAATGCCTTTACATTTATTACTTTATAATAAGTAGGTGCTTGATGTTGCTTCTTTGTTTAAAGCCTGAAAAAAATGGCATTTTACTGTGAGAAATGTGTGTCTGTTGACCTTTACATAAGTCATAGAAGTTGTCTCTGTTTTATTTTTGTCTCATACTGTAACAAATATAACTTCATTTGAGGTCTTAGGAAACAAAAAATAGGCAGGCATCTTACTGATACGGTATTTTTCTGAACGTGTGCTTATTTTCACCCACACATTGTACAGTGCGAGAGAGCATTTCCTCATTTCAGCGTGCAAAATATGTGTCAAGTGCAGTATTAAAATGAGTTATAATTATTCTGTTTGTTTGTTTTCCTGCAGGTGTTAGAAGTAGCCAAAGCCCTTCTGGATAATGGTGAAGAAATTCCAGTAACACTAACTGGAAAGCTGTTGAAATTTCACCTGCTTTGTCTCAAAGAGAAGGACCTTCGGAGAAGAGAAGCTGAAAAGAAGGTACTATCGTATGCCTTAGGGAAGATGCTTAATTAACTTTAGGAAGACACCTCTATTCTAGTGTCTAGTCCATAAATTCAACTTTCTCCTCATGCCTAGCTTCCTAGATCTGTAATTGAGGGAAAAGGTTAATAGAAATGTATCTTTTTTAAGTTAATTAGATTTTGGGTAAAAAGCTCTCAATTCCTCAAATGTAGGCGAGATGGGTAAAAAAAAAAAAAGATAAGAAAGAAAAAATACACTGCAAGAACCCTGTGGTAGAGGAAGAAGCAGTTTCTTAGCACAGTCTTAGGCCCAGTAGAAAATAAAGCTGAAAACTGGCTTCAGCTGAATGTCTCTTCTGAAGAAAAGGTAGGAGAAGTATCAAGGACAGATGCAGAGCAGCACTATGAAGAAGTTACTATCATGAATCACCTCTCCGGAGGAAATGCAAAGAAGTTATCTTTTACATCTTCTGGCACTAAGGCAGGATGAAATTTATGTAAAGTAACCCTGGCAGATGTCTGTTGAACCAGTTCTTAAAACCTTCCACTGCTGTGCTATAGCTTTTCTACAGCAGTCAGTATTACTGCTTGACTACTTCTGCAACATAGCCATTTGGAAAAGGTTTCTAACTGTATCAACCGTATCTAATTTAAACCTGTTACCTCTTTGTCCCTCACTGTGTATAGGGACAACAGTTCTTTCCCTCCATTCTCCAGAAATCTATTACGTATTTAGCTAAACAATCCCAAATATATGCTGTGGTTTCTAGTTTTTGATTATGCTCCTTCCTCTCCTCTGAACTCTCTCCAATAGTTTGTATCTTGAAGTCTGCTTCTCAGAACTGGGTAGCACATTTTCCAGTGTTCCCAAAATTTGCTGCTGTGTATTCTCCGAGATCATCACTGCTAGCTCCAAGATTGCCTCAGTCAAATTGCTTATTTCTTCTGGAGGAATTTCACCAAACTTGCACAGAATCACAATCAGATCACACTTCTAACTGCTTTCTAATGTCTGTAATTTAGCAAAAAGAAGTTGTCAGCAGTACATTTCAACAACTTACTGAGCAATTGGTCTTTGCTAGATAGTCCTTTTGCAGCAAACATTCATGCAGCTAAAGGCTGTTCTTGAGAAGTTATATAGTTGCTGTGATAGTTTTACTCTGTTATTTGATCAAAAACTATAATGTAAAATGAGTTGACATTGAGGCATAAGCAGCCTGTGCATGTAAAAGGTGCAAGAAGAAAACAGTTTCATAGATTTTGTGTAGTTGAAAAGTCTGTTTCTTTAACAATAATTCTACTTGTGGGAGTATTTGGTGAATAAAGTATAGTGCACAAGGACAAGAATATTAAATTCTAGGTGATAAAGCTGTGTCCTGTTCCCATAGTATTCTATTGCAAAATAGATTAGCAAATTATAAGGTCAATCATAGAATCACAGAATGGTTTGGATTGAAAAGGACCATAAGATCATCTGGTTCCAAACCCCTGCCATGGGCAAGGATGCTTCACACTAGATCATGTCACCCAAGGCTCTGTCCAACCTGGCCTTGAACGCTGCCAAGGATGGAGCATTTACCACTTCTCTGGGCACTCTGTGCCTCACCACCCTCACAGTAAAGAACTTCTTCCTTATGTGTAACTTGAACTTCCCCTGTTTTAAGTTTGCAACCCATCACCCCTTGTCCTGTTGCTGCAGTCTCTGATTAGGAGTCCCTCTCCAGCATCCTTGTAGGCCCCCTTCAGATACTGGATGCTGCTCTGAGGTCTCCACGCAGCCTTCTCTTCTCCAGCCTGAACAGCCCCAACTTTCTCAGCCTGTCTTCATACGGGAGGTGCTCCAGTCCCTGATCATCCTCGTGGCCTCCTCTGGACTTGCTCCAAAGCTCCAATTATTAGATTATTATTAGATTAGCAAATGATAAGGTAAGCCACAGAAACATACGAAAAATGTGAGGAAAAAAATGTGTTTTCTGTCTGAAGAGAAATGAGAAGCTGAAGCTATAGAGCAGATTTTGTTTATATTGAATGGAGAAAAGGTGGCTTTTCTCTTAGATATCAGTCAGGGCTAAGAAGTAAACTGCAAAACAAAAATTTGAAGTTTAAAGATTAGGCACTTCAATATTAAAATGGAGCCTTTAGCTTTGATTTGGCAAGATTATTCCTGTAACTATAATGTTATTTCCCTGGAGAATCTGAGGATAGTTGGTATTGAAGGCTGAAGAATTTCTGGAACTTGGAGTTTCTCCTCTGCTGTAGCCAAGCAATCTGGACAAAGTTGTCACCTCCTCTGGTTTATATCTACATCAGAGCATGACGGGCAGACACTAGAGCAGCAGTTGAAGGACAAAGGGTCAAGAATGGGAAGGGCTCTTGGCTATGAGGATGCTTTGCAGTACAAAATGGGCAGAAACTGGCTTTTCATGTAGAATTCTTGATCTGAATTGCCTGTCATAAAATTCTTAATCCTTTCCAACTAGCTTGTACAGTACAAGTTCCATTGCCAACAACTCAGGGTTGAAACCAGGATTTTGCTAGCAGATCAGTTCTCAGAATGCCAACATAACTGTCTATTGTTTTCTAGAATAGACACCACTTAATAGAATGACTTGGCAGAAGAAAACCAGCAAGTGCATAAACCAAAATAAGCCATTATTAAATGTCTGTATTTCATTAGGAGATGCTTGTGATGCATTGACAGGTGTATGCATTGAAATTGATCTGCAGAAGTGTCTCTGAATTAGAAAACAGTCTCAGGTAGTAAAATTCTGTAATCTGAATCTTAAAATAACAAAATTACAGAATGTAAAGCTAATGGAAGATGAGGAACTCCACAAAAAGCCGCATCTTGTAGGGAAAGACAAATATGACATTGAGTGGAAAGGAAAGAGTCCTAGAAAGGAGAGACTTTTACTTCCTAAGGTATTAAGGTCAACTAGCGCGGCATTCTGTGTTGGAATCTTTCCAAGTTCAGAAATGTCTCTGGTTATTTGAGACTGACTTTACATAAAACAATGCCGATGCAATAGATAATGCTGATTGTGAACTTAGTAACCTGATGACTATCATTTGTTTTGATGTGTTCCTCGGCCTAGAGCTCGAAGTACTGGTATCAAAATATTTGATTTGATATGTCCGAAGTGGAATAAACTTGAAAGAAAATAATGAAATCATCCAAGTCCCCCATTTCACAGCACAAATACTTGTTAAGAATCTCTTGAAGGCATTTCTAAATTTACAGAAAGGGAATGCATGAAGAAGGGAGAAGCAGGAAAAGATTTTCTGCTTCGGTTTTGAATTCAAACTAAACACAAGCTCTACAGCTGGAAAGTCTGCTTTTCCAGCTGGATCTAGGAAAAGCAACTGTGTTAAACTGCCCTTATCTCATTTACATGGAGAGCTTTTCTCCTTTAATAGCCTTTAAAGTGACACCAGCAGGATAGTAACAGTGCTTTAATATCATTTTACTGTATTTAATTTAGCTTTACAATCCTTAAATGTCATTCTTGCATAGTTAGTGTGTAGTACTGCTGCTGAGTAGATACAAGATGGAGGCTTTCTTGCTCTTCTAGCACCTTGCTTTACCTTAATGTATTTTGGATTATTTGAATTTCAGACTGGCTCTGAGCTTTCTGGATTTATAGTGTGAGGCTTTGGGATACTTACAAAACCTTTTTTCATTCTTTACTCTTAAATTACCAAGCAGAACTTAATGTAGGTGGGTTTGTTTGAAAATAATGAAAATGGCTGAGTAATATCCTGTGTGGAATGAGCACAAGGTCTTGGTTCCAGTTTATAGTGGACAGATACTTGGATCAAAGAAAAACAGTGCTGGTACCATTTTACACCATACTCAAGAGTGTTAACAGAGATGCTAAAGTATTATCAGAAATTGAGGTTTCGTCTTATTCAGTCCAGGGCAGGTTTCTGGCTGATGCAAGTGCTGTAGTGGAGTAACTAAAGCACGGAGATTCTTCACTCATCTTGATTCTTTACTCATCTTTCTACCAGAATATTTCATTAGTTTTGTAGGTATAATGCCTACCTACACCTCACAGTTCCTTTTTAATGTGAAGACTTAACACTATGATTTAGTAAGAATATAATAAACAATGCTGTGTTTGAGAAGGGTAAAGCAGAGTGCTCAAGACAGCTTTACTACATCAACATTATAGTGGCTGAGAGGGAAAAGTATTCAAATAAAAAAGTTAAAGCGCTACAATTTTACAGCCCTTTGTTCTTCACAAAGGCTACAATGAGAATTTATTAATCTTGTCAGGCAGAAGAACAACAAAAGGAAAAAGATAGAGGGACAGAGAAAACTAAACGGCTTGGCAAGAAGGAGAGCCTCCCTAGTGCCAAGGCAGCTGAGAAAGAAAAGAAAGGAAAAAAGACAGAAGGAGGCCCTCAAGCACCAGGCACTGTTAAAAAGAAAACCGAGTTGAAGCGACGGGGAAAAGTGGAAGAGGAAGTCAAATACATTGGTATGTAAAAACCAGATATGCTCCTGATAAACTTGTTGGAAATCTTGCAACCTAGCTTCTAACTTTGTTTTTTAGCATGTTGAAAAGTTGAGGTTTATGTGGCAATATTAAAGCATTGCCACTGCATTTGTAAAAGGGCACTGTGTTCTGCTCAGCATTAGGATAGATTGTGCAGTCCAAGAAATAAAACACAGATGAGGCATATGTGGCATGTCTGTATCAAAGTATTTTAGCATGTGTAAGACTAGAAGAAAGTGGCTAAACAAATGCTACAGAAAACCTTTCAGAATACACACTAAATGTGTTTGTGTATCCGAAGTATCCAAAGGTGGCTTTCTCCTTGTATTATGAAGTATAACAGAGCTGTATACCATTGTCTGGGGATGAAGCCAGGTTCTTATACGAAGGACAATATGATTTCATAAAAACATGTCAGTAGGACTGAGACCTAAAGAAATCTACTCCAGAAATGAGCTGTATAAGGTAAAGAATAATATGCTAACAAGTGCTAAGAAAATTTTTATCTTTTAATACATAGCACCCATGGTTACAAATTTCACTGGAGCATAAAATACTGGAGAATATGCCTAGCTCTTCTTATTAGATCACAGTTACATTTAATTTGGACCATAATATGTTTGAGCTACATCAACATAAACAGGATCTCACTTTCTTGAGAAGCAATTACTAATTTTTGGATGCATTATGTGTACTTCCTGTTCCCTAGTTGAACTGCTGCAGGTTTTCCTCACTTTTTCAGCAGTCCTGCGTGTACATCTTATTCCAGATCAATGGCACTCTTCAAGCATCTTAAAAGCATTAGTCCAGGTGTTTAGAGCTAGTCTGAATCTTAGTGAAGCTGATAAAAGTACAAAAGAACAGAACAGTAGCTATTTTGTGCATAGCACAAAAAGTTTAAGAATCCAAGCTGAAGTGATGTAGGCAACTCATGTCATCTAACTAAAATTGGTACAGAATGTACAGTAGAGAGTGCCTTTGTGTAGTTATTAATGTGCTTCCACTAGGCCCTGTAGAAACACTTTTACCACCTCTAGCATTTTACTCCCTACTGCCTTGAGGGATGGGCAGGAAACATCAGCTACCTGTATAAGGTATCCATGCTTTGCTGTGTTCCTAGTCACAGTCAATGAAAAGACAAAGTAAGGAAAATACAAATTCCCTTCAAAAACTAATAGCCATGAAAGGTATCCTTTGTTTAGTATGCTTAGTATTTTTATATTAGGAGCTGCTAGCACTGCTGTTAAACTGTGATTTCGTTGACTTAGATTTGGCACACTAGTCACCAGGATACTTACAAAATAGCAATAGCTGCGGAAGGAGAAGTTGTTGAGGTATTTTGTGCTTGGTCACTTGTTCTGTATGTAATTTTACAGTTATGACTGTACTGAGCTGAAGCCATTCTGAACAATTCACCACATTCATTGTGCATCCACACAGTTGGATTTAATAAGAAACAAATTGATTCTGACTCATACAAAACATCTATTCAGTGGATTGATTTCCAGTCTGAAGATGGTAAAGAGCTACCTAAAAAGGTAACTTGACCTTGCTACTTCCTCTGGTTGCACTGAGGAAGGCAGTGAGGAGGAACCTGTAGCCCTGAGAGGATCAGCACCCCTCAAGCCCTTCATCTAGGCTACAGGAAAAACATTAACTATTGTTTTATGGAGAGGTAATTGCTTCTTCATTCATCACAGTTCTTTATTCATCATTCATTTATTCTTTATTCATGAAAGTTCTACTTTGATATCCATACCAAGAGAAAATTAAGTCAAGTACTGCCAAAACTTCTGGAGGCTGTTCTAAATGCACATTAAGTATGGTGAAACAACTCTGTCAGGATTTTCATACTTCATACTTCATATGAAGTATAATATCTTCATATGAAGATATTGCATACTTCACAAGAGTCTGATGTGAAGAACCTTGAATGATCCTTAAAGCACTCTTCTGCACTTTAGAGAGTCATAGAATAATTTAGGTTGGAAAAGCACTTTGAGTCCAGCCATAAACCTAATACTGCCAGATCCCCCACTAAACCATGTCCCCAGGTGCCACATCTGCATGTCTTTTAAATACCTCCAGGGATGGTGACTCCACCAGTTCCCTGAGCAGCCTGTTCTAATGCTTGACAACCCTTTCAGTGAAGAAGATTTTCCTAATATCCAATCTAAACCTTGCCTCTTTATAGTTGTTTTAATATAACTGCAGTAAGCAAAAAAAGCCAGAAGAGAGAAATGCCACAATTTTTACTCAAGAGTAGTTTGAGCTGTTACTCATATCTGACCATGTCTTGAACTCAGAGGCAAGTCTGTATCTGTTTCTGATTGTTAACAGCCTCTTTATCATTCATCCCTAGTACATTATCACCTTACTGAAAGGAATAGTTCTGATTTTGAGTAAACTTGAGATTACCTATGTTTCTGTCTTTCATCATTTGAGTATGAACTAGTCACTGATTATTAGAACTGACTGATTATTAGCAACTTGTCATAATTATTAACGTAATCCTAATTATAGCTGTTTAATGGTAGGTAGTCTTCTCATTGACATGTATGCACTGGAATTTTTGCATCTTTAAGTGACTGTGCAGCTATCTGTCTTTTTTGTTAAGACTCATTAATGCTCAATAATTCTTACATGCTCATGCTTTTTCCTTTGCAGTGACTGGGGCATCAAAATATGTAGTTCAGTTTCAGTACTAGCAGTGATATAGTGGATTAGTTTTCTTCTGGTTTTGCATTTGATTTGTGCAATTTATGTACTGGACTGTGGTGGCTGCTTCCTCAGTCTTTCTCCTAATTCCTAAATTCTCTTATGTTTACCTAATGTTACAAGGAAAGAGACAGCCATGTTACTAGCCTGCTGCTCCAGGTAGTAGCAGCATTTGCGCAGCTCTGACTCTGTATCTAAGCACAGGTAGGTGTCAGTGCCAAGCTACCTTTTTTTCTGTCCTTCTTTTTGTCCATTGGATGAATGAGTCCTGTGAGTTTAGGATTGGCTAAAGGACTTTAAAGTGTTTTGTGATAGGAGGCTTCAGAAAAAATCTTAATGTTAAATAGAATGCAAAATTACACTGACTGTATGTGTTCCATAGCTGATGGAGAAATACAGGAGCTTCAGTAGGCAGTTTCTCTTGTCTTACTGGTAAACAACCATGCTAAATTAATTACATCACCTAATCATCTCAATCTGCTGGACAGCATAGTCTAAGTCTTCTGGAGAAGAGAAGACTCCAGGGAGACGTTATAGCAGTTTCCAGTTCCTAAAGGAGGCCTACAAGAAACCTGGAGAGAGACTTCTTACAAGGCCATGTAGTGATAGGACAAGGGGGAATGGCTTCCAGCTGAAAGAGGGGAGATTTAGATTACATATAAGAAAAAATAATTATTCACTGTGAGGGTGGTGAGACACTGCCACAGGGTGCCCAGAGAAGCTGTGGCTGCCCCATCCCTGGCAGTGTTCAAGGCTAGGTTGAAGAGAGCCTTGGGTGACATGGTCTAGTGTGAGCCCATGGCAGGGGGTTGGAACTGGATAATCTTAAGGTCCTTTCCAACCCCAACCATTCTATATTTATTTTCTTATCTATATATGATTCTATATTTTGCATAAAATTACTGACTCACACGTGCCATGGGATCAGTTGTTCTGACCCCTTGTCCTTTCACTACAGTCCTTGATGAAGGGCCCCTCTCCAGCATCCTTTTAGCCCTGCATTCAGATATTTTGAAACTTCTATGCAATTATCCTCCTGAGGTTATAAAAGAGCTGCTTCTGTGACCTTAATTTGCAGTATCCCTATATACTCAAGCAAAACCAGAATTTATTTAGCTATTCCATGTCCTTGTCTTTAATCTGGTTTTATTGCATTTTGAATAGATGATGAACCAGAAGATGGTGCCCATCATTACTTTATAATTTTGGATTTCCACAACCTTCAGCTGTTGCTTGTGATGTTTGAGCTTGGAATTAGCATTTCAAGTGTAATTAGAATTTCTTCTGAGAATTACGAGCCGTTGCAGACATACTTGGGAGCAGCTAAACTTAAAGAAGAATCTTTGCGGTCAGCTGAAGGTAATGTGGTCATAGGAACAGAATCTGTGTAGAAAAGAGGCTGTTATATATCCAAGTAAAGACTGTTCCTGCTGTGGTTTTCTCCCTCTCCATGCTTTGTGTTTGTGCATTGCTAGCTGTGAGCAACTGTGTTTGCCATTGCAAAAAAGGTAAAATTTGAAGGTAATAACTTACTAGAAAATAGGTAGAAGTGCAGAGAGCAGAAAGCGTGGGTTTGTTCAATTTCATTGTGTTTATAACACCTACTGGGGATGAAGGGACAGGGACAGGTTTCCCCAAATATTTCCAAAGTGATACTATCTTTTCTTTGTCTCGTATGTATAATAGCAGGAAGACTTCAGTAAACTTAGCTAATTATTAAGTAAAATTTGCACGGAAATTTTAAAGGGAGAAAAAAAAGTACGTCTAGATGATTGTATCTTGTGTAAGCAGTGTTATAGGTAGTAATGCAAGTTTTCCTCATTACTAAGAAAGAGCAGGTGGCATAGTAAGAACAGCTTGGCTAAACCATGCGTTCTTTGTAGACTTCAGATACAAGAAAGCATTTAAGAATTAGGAATAGATCAGGTCACTAGAAATGAGAATATATGTTTATTAGGAGCTTATTGGCACAAAATCAGAAATGGCAAGACATAAAATGGGGTGCACGAGGAGGAACAAGTTAAATATTTGTTTAATATTTGGTCAACAGAGAGGAAGAGCTGCCAGGAGGTGATCCTGAGAAGACTGGCAGTGGTTAGTGTTTGGGGGGCGGGGTTGTACTCCTTGTTGGCATGTACTTCTTGTTGGAATCGGGTTGGGGGGGATTGTGATTTGTTTTCACTATAAACTACCATTCGAGACAGGTGATACTTTTAAGTAACCATAATTAATGCTAGTAGCAGAAAGATTCATCTTTCAAGTGTGAAGGAATAGGTAAAAACCCTGCTACTTAGGTAAGGCAGAGAACTTTTCAGATCAGCTGATTCAAGTTAACTTACATTGTACTCTATTTAAAGATTGGCCTGCCATTCTCATTTCTATTTGAGAACTCATAAAAAGCAAGTGAGATAGTGGAAAAAGAGCTGTGAGAAAGAGGGAAAGGAGCACAAATAGGCAAGGCTCTGTAATCTGCATAACTTCTGTTTCTGGAAAAATACTGGAACAAATAATTTATAACCACTTAAAAAAAGAATGAGGAGATGAGTAACACCTAATGTATGCAGTTCAACAGCAAATCATGTCAGACAAGTTTAATTTCCTTACAAAATGAAGTACTGGCCTTCTGAGCAGAGGAATAGTCAGTGTTGTATGGTTGGATTTTAATAGGGCTATTTCACATAGCCTGCAGTGAGCAAGGTAAGTCTAGATGAAAATAAATCAATAGTAGGTGCAATCTCATTCAAAAACTTTGGCCTCTGTAGAGTAACTTTTAAAAGTTTACCCTCAAATAGGATGTATGGAGTGGACTCAAGGGAATTTGTGCTGTGTCTGGTATTACTAGGTATTGTCATGGATATTAGAATAAGGGGGTGAGGTTCAAATGCAAATCTCCAGATTGAAAATGAGAGTATGTCCTGAAAATACCTGAATTAATCTGCTTAAGCAAATCAGTGGTGTGATAAGACCTTGAATGAAATATGTACCAATAACAGAAGTTCCAAATGATGGAAAAGAAGATTATTAAGGATCTATAAAATTTTACTTATGAGGAAAAAAAGGAAGTTGTTATCCTTAAGTTTAAGAAGAGAAGGCTGAATGATGTAGTGGAGAAATGATAAAAGTTTTCAAGTTTGTAAAAGGCTAGGACAGGAAATAAAGTGTCTGAAGACAGGATGAGAAAGTTGGGGCTGTTCAGCCTGGAGAAGAGAAGGCTGCGTGGAGACCTCATAGCAGCCTTCCAGTATCTGAAAGGGGGCTATAGGGATGCTGGGGAGGGACTCTTCATTAGGGACTGTGGTGATAGGACAAGGGGTAATGGGTTCAAACTTAAACAGGGGAAGTTTAGATTGGATATAAGGAAGAAATTCTTTACTGTGAGGGTGGTGAGGCACTGGAATGGGTTGCCCAGGGAAGCTGTGAATGCTCCATCGCTGGTGGGGTTCAAGACTGGGCTGGAGAGAGCCTTGGGTGGCACGGTTTAGTGTGAGGTGTCCCTGCCCATGGCAGGGGGGTTGGAACTGGATGATCTTAAGGTCCTTTCCAACCCTAACTATTCTATGATTCTATGAATTGCAGTCAAGGAAATACAATGGAGCAGGTAGAAGCTTTCCACAGGTAAGGTTAGTAAAGTATTGAAGTAGTCTGAGTAGGAATATTATTGAGTCTTTGAGGCTTTTAAAGTTATATTAAGGCAAATGTCTGCCTGCATTGATACAGGTATCATTGATTGTGCCTTGGAGCAGTTATTAACTAAAGTATTTCATAGTTCAGTGACTTACAAAATAAATCGTAGTTGATCATTTCTGTAATGTACAGAGAAATTTTTAAACAGGAAGCAGTTAACCTGTAAATGCCATTCTGTTACAGTGTTCCTGTTGTTCTTAGCGTGAATACACATCAATCATGGATTAGGAACCATAGCTTTCATGTTCCTTTTCCTTCCCAAGTGCTTGCATCCCCTAATGACTTTCATTTTGTGGTTAACAAGTCAAGCACTGTTAGTACCCTTTCCTACTGTTAATTTTCTGTTCCTCTAAAGTCTAGTAGGTGTACCACTGTTAACGCAGCTTTTCTGGGAGAACTCAGATCAGTCTCTCAGCCTGACAAAATGCAATTAATTTTTCCCCATTTCTGCTGGAAATGTGTGACCTGACACATCCTAGTGATTCTTGAAGACTTTAATTCATTCTGAGAGTATTTACATGATGAAAATATACTTAAGGCAGGGACAAGGAGAATGAAGAACTGCCTGTAGGAGAAGATTGGGTTCAAAATCATCTAAGGAACCTGAAGGTGCTCAAGTCCATGGAACCTGGTGAGATGCATCCACAGGCCCTGAGGGAACTGGCAGATGTAGTTAAGAAGCCACTATCCACCATATTTGAGAAGCTGTGGCAGTCTGGTGAACTTCCCGCTGACTGGAAAAGGAAACGTAACTCCCATTTTCAAAAAGTTACAAAATGAAGACCTGGGTTACTACAGGCTGGTCAGTCTCACCATGGTGCCCAGCAAGATCATGGAGCAGATCCTCCTGGAAACTGTGCTAAGGCACGTGGAAAATAAGGGTGACTGGTGACAGCCAACATGGCTTCACTAAGGGCAAATCGTGCCTGACAAATCTGTTGGCCTTCTAGGACAGGGCTACAGCATTGGTGGATAAGGGAAGAGTGACTGACATCATCTACCTGGACCTGAGCGAGGCACTTGACTCTGTCCTGCATAGCACCCTTGTGTCTAAACTAGAGAGGCATGGATTTGATGGATGGACCACTTGATGGGTAAGGAATTGGCTGGATAGGTCACACTCAACAGAGTTGTGGTCAATGGCTTAAAGTCCAAGTGGAGATCAGTGGCGAGTAGTTTCTCTCAGGGTCAGTGTTGGGACCGATCCTGTTCAACATCTTTGTCAGCCTCATGGGCAGTGGGATTTGATGCATCCTCAGCAAGTTCGCCAGCGACACCAAGCTGTGTAGTACAGTCAACATGCTGGAGGGAAGGGATCCAGAGGGATCTTGACGCACTTGAGAGGTGGGCCTGTGCAAACGTCATGAGGTTCAACAAGGCCAAGTGCGATGTCCTGCCCATGGGTAGCGGCAATCTCAAGCACAAATACGGGCTGGGCAAAGAATGAATGGAGAGCAGCCCTGAGGAGAGGGACTTAGGCTCTCATGAGACCCCACCTGGAGTATTGTGTTCACCTCTTGGGCCCCCAACACAAGAGGGATGTGGACCTGCTTGAGTGAGTTCAAAGGAGGCCACAAAGGTGATTAGAGGGCTGGAGCACCTCTCCCATGGAGACCGGCTGAAAGGGTTGGGCTTGTTCAGCCTGGAGAAGAGAAGGCTCCGGGGAGACCTTAGAGCAGCTCCCAGTGCCTAAAGGGCCTATAAGAAATCTGGAGAGGGGCTTTTGACAGGGGCCTGTAGGGACAGGACAAGCGGGAATGGTTCACCGAGTTGTTTTGTTTTAAAACCATGGGGCCACTGGAAATAATACACAAGTGAGGTATTTGGCCATCATAATTACGTTTTAGAAGTGCTGAGCACCCATAAATCCAAATGAAAGCAAGTCACTGCAAGTTTAGTGTCCTTATGTCTCTCAAATTAGGCTATAGTAGGTTCCAGAGTGTGACTGTAAGGTTGGCATCAAGAGAGAATTTTCTTTTTTTGCAGTAGCTAGAGCATCTTTGAAAATTGATCATTACTGTGCAGTGCAACAGGAAACCATACAACTTCTAGGTTCTCTATCCATAGTCATACTGTACTTTAATCTCCAGCCTCCACACCAATAAAGTTGTAATAATAAGGCTTGCTTACCCTATACTTAAATATAAACTAATATACTAATACATGACTTGTGCTTTGTGTAAAAGGGCATTGTACTGTGATTTATCTAATAATTGCACATTTTAGTTATAGAAGCGGAGAAAAGAAAGAACGATAAAGCTATCAAAGATCTGGAAACATTTTGGAAATACCTGGAACCAGTTCTGAACAGTGGAAAAGCCTGGATCAAGTCTCTTTGATGTTGCCAGACTTCATCACGTAGTTAAGGAGAGTGCCTTTCCCCCTGATTGGTCTGACAGAGAAATGCTGGTCAGTAGATTCTGCTTTCAGAGCACATGGCATGCTTTGGGGCTTGTAATATTTAAGACAGTTTAGAAACGACAGGAATTTTAGCTTAGCTTTCTAGGAAACAGAACCAGTGCAATTAATATATTTGTAATCCTGATCAGAAATCATTTTCTTGTATCAAACAAGTTTATTCAGCATGTATTCACAGAGTACTTTGCATAAAAAATACCTGACTTGGAGTTTCTTTGTATTGCAGGCCACAGCAGCAGAGCTTTGAAACAGTTCAAGACACTAAATTTATTCAGCATCTTTACATAGACCCAATTTGGATCTCGTTAGAGAGTCAGATGTCTGTATAAAATGACACCAAAATTATAGTTTTGTCCTCATAACAGTAGGTCAACTTACTGTATTTTGGAACATTCACATGAAATTAAATTAAACTGAATGTGAGAACACTTTTTGACAGAAGATGCTTTTTTAGCACTACCCAGTACCTCTTTGCTTTGTCCAACCCAAAACATGGCTCTGGTGTATTACTCATTTTCACCTGCTGAGTCAGGACTATTATTGGGCACTGCAAGAGAAAGTGAAGCAGTAGGAATTGTTTCCAGCCAGGTTCTGGAGTATAGTGAGGTGAAGGGTCAAATATTTTTCAATCCACAGTGGCAGCAGTAAAAAAATATAAATTGCTGAAGCAAAATAAAGCAACATGCCATAATTCAACCTCCTGTATTTGTGGTCCGTGTCGTTAGGGTTAAAGGATAGACTACATCCTCTTAACACTTATTTATTGTACACTAAATCCTGTATATAAACAGTTTGGTGAACCAGGAAGTACACTTGATCCAGAGGGGATCAGAACCAAGTTTGGCTAAATCCACAATGGTTTCCAAGGCAGACACTAAAAATGCCTCAATTGAGGAAATGTGTAGGCTTGCTGCTTACAACATTACTTATCATTATATTATTGATTTCATGTTAAAATATTCATCCTAGTTTTGGGAAAGAAGTTTCTTATCTTGTATATCTTTCCCATCCTCATATCAGAGACTGTTGCTACTGGTGAATATCCTGCGAGCAGCTATATTATAGCTGAGATAAAATTAAAATGAGGAAGCCTTATTTTTGTAGAATAACTCTAAAACATTTTGAATTAGTGGAGAAAAAAACATCCCTTGCAAGACTTTTAAACAGCTGTAGATTTGCTGGTTAGAGAGCTAAGGACTTACATGGCTAATTTGCATGATACATTTGTGTGCAAACTTCATCCTTTGTATCTGATTTTCTGTCATAGCTTGCATTTGGCACTGTGGTGTTTGAAAGCATTGCTTGTTTAATGTATGACTGCCTGGACTGGAGAAGACAGCATCGTAACTACTTGGAAAACACCAAGTTTACTAATGTGCCTACATTATCAGAGAACAAATTGACACAACCACCTGAATTTGAGGCAAGGATCCTTCTCTACTTGTCAAGAATAACTAGTTGTAGGCTAGAAATGCCTGTCTTTAATTTGCACTCAAAAATTCCCCTCGGATCATCACTCCATGTGTAATGTTCTGTGAATAAAATTGGGATTTTTCTACTTCAGCATTTAAAACCTCAAAGAATGGGGAGGGGTGAAGACAAGCATATTGGGGAAACAGAAAAAGGGAAATTTAAAGGTTCATACAGGCATAAAGTAGTCGCAGGTGTAAAAATTCCTCAAATAGCTTATGGTGACACCTGCTTGGGATGGAAAACTCAACATGCCTGCACAGAGGTACTGTGTCTTCTTGCAGATCTGTGAAGTGTCAAAACAAGGTTTAGTTCTGTGCAAGATCAGCTTCCTTGTTTTGTTCATGGTAAACAAAAGCTTCAGTGGGCAGAAGAAAGTGGTTTATTAGAGCATATACTAGTGGCAGGGAAAAATGGGCTTACTCCATCTGTAGCAGTACTAATGAATGCTCATTTAAGGCATTCATAAGACTATATTCTTCCTGTCTTGTTCTGTTGAGTGTTAAATGGGATTTCCCTCCCCTAATACTAGCCATGTAGAAGTTTAGCATCTGGTCTAGGGTTAGCAAAACCAAAGCTAAATTAATCAAATAATTTTTAGGTTGGAAAAGGCCTTTAAGATCATTAATTTCTCCCACCTATTTGTGCAGTCCTCATTTGTTTGACTGGTTCTGATTGGTTTTATCTTTATTTTTGCTCCTTTAGGTACAGTCACTATTACAGTTTACAACTTCAAAGAAAAAAGGGCAAGCAGAAGAAATTCTTCCAACACCAACTTTGTCACAGGGTATGTCTAAAGGGTGAAAGCACTCATCACTCTGTCATTCACCTGAGCACAAATCCTTGGCATGATTTGCACAGTATGCTGAAGATGTGTACTCAGTGTTGTGAGGGTAGTTTCTTGGTGAATACATTGTGAAAGTCTCCAGAAACCTGCAGTGGTGATAAGCAAGCTCTTTAGAAATCACTTTTTCTATCTGTTCCTAGTCACAGTCAGATAGAAGCGCTCTATAGGGGTGGACTTTGTTAGCCTAAGAAAAACTGTCCTGAACATTGAACTGATTGGTAACAGAAATTGGCATTTCTGAAGAAATAGATCATAATGGCTTATCTATTATTACAACAGCTTCTTTTTTGGATACTTCTGTGGACATGAGGTATTACAATGACTTGCTGAGTCAGATTCCTGAGGAATACTTTTCTGTACCATTAATGCTGAACTGCATGTTGGAACAGGTGAGAATATTCTCTTTATAATTCCTGTGGGTAATTCTGCTTAGACCTGGTATAATGAATTGATCAGAGATCAATAAATCCATCTGTTTCAGCCAGAAATACAAGTCTGGAGGCACTGACCAAGGTGGTTTAATACAAAGGAGTCACAATTCAAAAGTGACATCTTTGGTTTTCTTTTGTAGTGTGCACTTACCCTGTATATACAGTGTTATTCTAGAATTATTTTCTTCCAAGATTACAGATCAAATATAATCAAATGAGGAAAAAATAGTAATTTTTTTTAGCTAAGTCAGTTTATCAATTTTTCATGTCCTGATGTCCTGCCACAATGTTAGTGACTGTGAACTTGCAGTGTTTTACTCAGTACAAAGGTCTTAGGGAAAGCCTAACATTAAAGTGGTGTGTACTGGTGCTCATGCTAGGCAGAGCTGACTTCTGTTGAGTTTAGGCGCAAGCTAGGAGTTAGGAGAGCCCCACATCATGATTTGGAAATCCTCCTCCTTTTAGAAAGAAAATTTCAGTACTATATATATATATATATATATATATATATTTATTTATTTATTTATTTATTTATTTATTTTTCCAATTTACTCTGAAAATAGACCCAGGCCAAAACATCCCAAAATAAGGTCCAACGCCTGATACAAATCAGTTTTTTATTATCTGTGTTCATTAACATTTCAAGTTGGAAATATGTTTCTTCTTATTCCTTCCAAAAGCAAGTAATAGGAGAAAATATTTAATTCTGTTTTCTGTAATCTTTGTTTTGGGCAGGAACTAACATGGAAATTTGCATTTTGCTACAGTCCTGACAAAATTTATGGCTGTGTCTTTGGCTCTAAGCAGGTCTGCTTGGTAGTTTTAAGTTAAGAAGCAGTCATACTGTAATGAAAGCTAACAACTATCATCTTTGCCAGGTTATCGCAAGTGAGAAGGCCTTACACCACCTAGTCTGGTAGTACCAAAGCCTCGGGCAGATGGGCTACATCATACCATTGCAGAACATATAGCTTCTCTTCTTCCTTCTCTTCCACTTTCTAAAAGTGAAAAAAAGGTTTGTGTTGTCTTTGGTTCATTTCCTCAAATGACAAATAAATCTCATGATTGGTGTTTAATACATCTTTCTTTTTTAAACAGAATCTATATGACTACTTTTCACCTAACTACAGTGAAGAAAAGCCTGTCACCCCAGAGTACCCTCTCTTATTTAACTACCATGATACTCTGGCTCAGCGGTTGCATCTGCTGAAGGTATGGTGCTACCTGTCATATATAAACAGTTCTAAAATCCACAGGCTATAAACACTAAATGCACTAGAAAGGATGGTGTTTTTCCATAGCAAAACAGTGTAGCCTACATTCTTTCCCCCTGAGATAGACACACTAACATTTTTAGTTGGCTTAAGAAGTGATGAGTTACTGCTACTGACAGAGGACACATCACAGAGCATGATAATAGTTTCAGTGATCTGTTGGCATTATTAATAAGAATGTTTAACCTTTGGCATAGATGAAAGATACTACAGAACTCTGTTTTACTGTAGTTAAGCACTGGTGAAATTGGAAAATTATTTACTAACTTTCTAACAGTGATTTAGCATTTGGACTAGATTAAATACTAAGGTGTAGAGAAATGTGAGAAAAGACATAAAGGTTGTTAGTGAAAACAAGTGTACTCAGGTTGGCTTAATAGTTGAACCGTAGTGTATAACCAAGATGTTGCCAAATTATAACAAAGGCAGAAATGTTCAGAGACTGCAAGAATTGGAATTATTGCAAAGTAACAGTTTCCAGACTTTGTGAACCAAAACAAGCCAAGGTGTAGTTTTGCCATTAAACTTTGACAATACTCTGAAGATAAAACAAGTGGTAATACAGTTCTAGATTTCACAGTTAAGGAGTGTCTGCTGGCTTCATGAATTACAAATTGTCTATGAAATACTTTGACAGCAAGTGATTATGACAATATTCAGAAACAAATTGAGCTTGATACATTGAAGGAGGCATTCAAGCAGAAGGCAGGACTGAGTAATCACAGAGAGAGATGCTCTTAGCAGGCATATACTTGATGCGTATGATATACTTGCTGAAGAGAAAGTTCAAGATATAGCACAATGAGGAGTGGATAGCACAATAATGAGTGGTTGATAGAGGAAAAAGATTTAGAAGATACAGTCCAAGAAAAAGGTACTTTAAAAAAGTGTTTAATACTAAAAAGTGTTCAATACTAAATTGTTTAATATAAAAAGTAAAGTGTTTAATACTAAAAAGAACAAAGTTGGAAGATACCAGTGCTTACTGGTATCTATATTTATCTTTTTAGATAAATCCTTAAATATGTAGGAACGATGCTGTCACAGACTTGATAAATGAGTTTACAGACTTCATTACCATGAGAAGTAGCACAGGCCAGCTGAAAGAGTCGTGAAAGGGACCTGCTGCCTGTCCGAATAGATCAGTATATGTTTTTGTATTCCAGAAATTTGAGTCTAGGTAGCACAGGCAGATGTCTTCTAACAAGTGTCTGTAGTTATGCCATAACTTATTCTCTTATGTATCTCCTTTTTTTCTCCCTAAAATACCAGACACCATAATTCAAAACCACACTGTGAGCGCATGCTGAAATTTAAGTCCAACTGACTTAAGCACATGCCCATGTCTTTCACTATAAAAAGAATTCCTTATTCAAACATCATTTTTTAGAAATCCACTAGTGTGAAAGTTTGCTTTAATTCTGGTAACTTTGGGGTTTATTCCAGGTCCAGGAGAACTTAAATCCAGAAAAGATTGAACGGGAAATGATGGATAAACTTCCTCTCACAGAACTTATTCAGTTAAACCTTCCTTCAGCTGAAAACAACCCTAAACGCTTGGCCAGTCTTCACGAGCTCATGCATTACTGTACCAGTGGTAAAGAGATTATCTTCTGCATTGATAAAAATTCCCCTTTCTTTTTTTTTCGTTTAGTTGATCATCTTATTAAACAGCAGGAATATGAGGACAAATTTTTTCACTTCCCTAAAACAGTTTGCAGAATTTCCCATTTTCCCATTGTTGCTTATATCTTAGCCTCCTACACAAGTTGGGGTTAACTTTAAACCTCAGTATCATGGTTAGTGGGACAGGCTATATGAGTATTAAATATTGTATAAGTAAGAGCTGAAAGTCTGTTAGAACTTCTTTATCTATTTATATTCACAAATATACAAGCACTTACTAAATCTGAGGGAAAAAAAAAGTTGTATGAATTACAACTGTTACCACTATTTTGATCCTATCAAGTAAAATGCGCGTGCATCTCAGAAGATTTTTATTACACTGTGAATGGCTTTTAGAATGTATTCGGTGGATGCTGTTGGTGTCAGTAATGAAGTGGCTTCTGTAATGTCCCTTTGTCAAACCAAGAATACATTCACTTCTTCAACTGTAATCACTTCTTCAATTACCTTTTCTTGGAGTATGCATACCACCATGACATACGCTGAGAAACAATCCCAAAGACTACATAAATACCCTTAGGTAGTTACAGAGGTTTAGGTTACTAAGAAACACAAATATCCAAATCCCTTTGGTTACATTTATGCCATCATATAAGGTGCAGGATTTGAAGGTACTTTTCCAGCTATTCAGTCCTGAAATCCCTCGTGTTGGATTAATTTGCACTCTCTGCATTGTTTCTAGTTTTTGGTTTGTTCATTTTGGACATTGAGCTATTTAGGTAGTCTATATTGCTGTAGCATGCTGACTGATGGGTATCATATTTGATGGTCATCGTTGGATCATAATACATGGCGAAACTCTCCCAACTGTTAATTTAGCTTTTAGCAAGAAGGTGATTGATCTGAATAGGAGATATCCAACATTTTCAAGATGTGTAACATGCTTGGTTGTTTAACTACCATAAAGGGAAAAGATTTCAAACTGAAGATACTCTTTGGATGATTTGGGCACTGAACTACCTTCCTTAAAACTCAATGCTTCTTGTGCTTATCATTGTTATATGGACACCAGTGCATACAACTATAAATAGGATTTATTATACCTTTTGAACCTTGCATACTTCTGTGTAAATCATTAAAATAAAAATTAATTTATTAAAAACTAAATTAAAAACTTGTTTAAGGACAGAAAAATTAATACTTGTTTTGAGAGCTACAGATAGTGAAAAAACATACTATAATGGAAAACTTTTCATTAACTGAACCAGTTGTTAACTGGTTCAATAAAGTCTACTCAGTATTTAAAAACCAACATCATTTGTAGAAAGTTAATGAGCCAGGAGGTATTCAGATGTAGGAGGCACTTCATTTAAGATGGATTAAAAGTCAGGCATATCATTTTGCACTTTGGAAGCATTCAACTTTGAATGCAGTGTAAAATGTAGCTCACCTAATTTGATCCAGTACTGTTAAGGAAATTGCTGTTGGCTTGTGCAGAGTTGCCAAGAACAATACACTTACATAGTCTTCTATTTATCTTCTGCTGAGCCATAAGGACATTTTCAGTTAATGGTTGTAATTCTTTTATAGAACTTCTGAGTCGGGCTGAAGTAGAAAGGGCCTTCAAAGTGTTTACTTTTGAAAGCCTGAGGCTGACTGCGCCAAGTGACTCTGGTCTCCTGGAGAGCTCTGGATCTATGATTGGAGGTGATTCTGAAGTGTCTTATAACCCTTGGGATAATACAGCCAGGTTTGCAAGACTGCTGAGACAACTCTTCCTTATGGAAAAGAAGCTTAATGGGGAATCTCCAAGAGGCTTTGGAAAAAAACCCTCTGTTTACATTACTCCTGAAGAATTTGAATCCATTATTTATTTTGCCATTTCATTTGCTCTTGCAGGGCTGTGATTTTTTTTTCTTTCCTTGTACGAATCACCAGGAAAAAAAACCACTTGAATTTTCAAGTATAGTATAGTCTGTACTTTGAGTATCTATGTAAGGAATACTAGGTAAAGACTATAGATGTCTGGTTTATATGACAACATAAAGTTTGTGTAAGCAACTCTCTAAAATGGTAGTTGTTGAAAAGTATGTACTAGAAAACTGGTTTATGGTTTATTACATAAAAGATATTCATAGACCTATAATATGGAAGACATGCTTAAATGCCTTTCTGAAGAAAGGCTCTTCTGAGTTATGACAGCAGCCCACTCTTTACAAAGTCACTAACAAGCACAGAGTGATGTGTCAGGGGGCTGGAACACCTCCCATACGAAGACAGGCTGAGGAAGTTGGGGCTGTTCAGCCTGGAGAAGAGAAGCTGCGTGGATACCTCAAGCAGCTTCCAGTGTCTGAAGGGGGCCTGCAGGGATGCTGGAGAGGGACTCTTCATCAGGGACTATAGCGATAGAACAAGCGGTGATGGGTTGAAACTGAAACAGGGGAAGTTCAGGTTAGATATAAGGAAGAAGTTCTTTACTGTGAGGGTGGTGAGGTGCTGGCACCCGCTGCCCAAGGAAGTGGTAAATGCTCCATCCTTGGCAGTGTTCAGGGCCAGGTTGGGTGACATGGTCTAGTGTGAGATGTCCCTGCCCATTGCAGGGGTTTGGAGCCGAATGATCTTAAGGTCCTCTCCAACCCAAACCATTCTATGATTCTATGTATCAGGTTAATTAGATGATTACTAGTGAATGAGTCGTAAGAAATGCAATGAATATATAACTTACACATGAAGACTCTAGAGAGGGGTATAGAAAGCTGAAAATGACAGGAAAAAAAATGGTGTGTTATACGTTGCAATTACCCACTGCATACATACCACTTCCTTTTAACTTTTTTTATCCCAGGCTTCGCTGTTCTTCCACATGTAGGTTAATCCAGTAGAGTTTTGACATCCGAAATTTGAGGCCAAATTCAGAAGTAACAGGGAAAGAGGAACGTATCTATTAGGTGTTGAAGAAAGTGAGACCAATGAAAAGAAATCAGAGTAAGGCTAGCATGGTAGAACTGGTGGTGTAACGTCGAAGTTTAAACATCTGGTTTTCAAAGTCACATTAGTCTGTTTGCATTTGGCCAGAAATATGTGAAAACCTGCAGTTTAAAATCATAGAGAATGTCTGAGCTGTGTTTCAACTTCAGTCAGCTTCTCTTACTGCATGTCCAGTCTGTGCTGTTAGTATACCTTCAGCATTTGAGGCATTGTAACTATCATTCATGTTAGAACAGGAACTGGTTTGAAGAGCAGGAACAGAGATGTGGTGAACTTCTTATAGACAACGCTAGAATCCATTTTCTCAGAGTTCTGCATTTTCTTCTGCAGATTCTAACGTAATGAAAAGTCATTGGCCTGCTTAAAGGAACAGTGTTGGACAAGAAGCAACATTAAAACCAAGTGATTATTTTTCTGGGATGCAAGAAAAGTAGAAATTAGGGTCCATTTAAGTGACTGTACCTTTAGGTTTATTACGTTGCCCGTGCTTTCCTAATATAGATGTTTAGGCAACCAGCTTAGATGAGATCCTTTCCTTAGAAGGCTGGAGTGGACAAAAAATAATCCTGCTTATCTATCTGTCTTCTGAATTTCATGAACTTTTTTTGGGTGTTAGTTTATTTGACTTTTATACTAGTTACAATACGAAATAATTTCAGGTGCAGTCATAGCCACCAACATTTCAACACTTCTGCAGCACAAAAACAAATACCACAAAGAGAAAACGTTTGCTTTCAAATTTCTTAAATCTTCTAAAGGCAGTCAGTAAATTTCCTAGAAAAGCAGATATAAGTCTAGAAGCTGAGCTGGTTACAAGCCTGTTATGAACAGGTACTTTCTGGGGTATTTATTCCCAGGAAGAGTATTTCTATTGTACATGTGAATTTGTATAGAGCATTAATGATCTCTGCCCTTAATCAGGGCATAAAGAATTCTACTAAGAGGAAATTGTGTTTTTAAAATTATGAGAATATGAAAGTTAAAGTCTCCATGAGATCCTGTTCATGGCAGGTGCCCACTGGAACAATGGAATGACTGGTCGGATCCTCAGCAGAAACAGTATTTGGTCAGTAGCTTATGGAACAGGATAAATCAAATGGATTGAAAGGTTTAAATTTGCATTTTTCAGAAATAGGTGAAAATATCAAAACAGTTGATTTTGTTTTCCTTTATATCACCTCTGCAAGGCAATGCTTATTACTGCTTCTCAGGAAGTATGCAGAAAAATGGTTCTTCATCTGGAGGACACTTGTTAGGGTATTTTTAGTGGTTTTGAGCAGGTAAGGTCAGCATAAGACAGATAAAGGGAGTGATCTCAGTGGTTTTTATGAAGTGTTGTTTATTATTACTACTACTGTTGTTATTATTACTAGATTAATTATATTAGAATGGTATGTTATCATATGTTACATATAATTATAATAAGTTATATGTAATTATATTTAAGACCATCATTGTTATTAATAGTGGTAATAATAATAATAATGATAATTCATAGCATCATAGAATGCTTTGGGTTGGAAAGGGCCTTAAGATCATCCAGTTCCAACCGCCCTGCCATGGGCAGGGACACCTCACACCAGACCATGTCACCCAAGGCTCTAGTCCAAACTGACCTTGAACACTGCCAGGGATGGAGCATTCACCACTTCTTTGGGCAACAGGTTCCAGTGCCTCACCACCCTCACAGTAAAGAACTTCTTCCTTATATCTAACCTGAACTTCTTCTGTTTCAATTTGAACCCGTCACCACTTGTCCTATCACTGCAGTCCCTGATGTCTGGCACTTGTTGTTCCTGGATTTTAAAATGCTCTTTTAGGAAAGAAGCTTAGCAGAGATGATCATGTATTTATAGGGTAGCGTCATAAAAGAGAGCTTCAAGTTGATGAGAAGAGAACTTCAAGCTCTCTTCCCTAGAGAGGCTAGGGAAATTGCATCATTCTGACCTTAGTTTTAAGAATTGAAATTTCTGCAACATTTCTTAACATTCTGCTTTTGATTTCCAGGATGTACAGAAATGAATGGCAAGGATGGAAGAGAGAGTCTGGCTGATCCTGTTTTGAAGAAAGAATTGGATTTTCTTACTTTGGATATGGCAAGTGTGAGGAATGGACTAAACTGTGCTCTATAGCATAAGACAACAGAAGCTACTGTTCAGTGCCAGGGCTGGAGATTCTTTTGCAGTGCTGTTTGCAAATGTTAATTTTGTGATGTTTGGCAAGTAGTGCCATTATGAAATCACTATGATTTCTGAGGTGATAGGTCTTGGTGAAGCTACTAATGGCAATTCTGCATGGGTTTCACTGAATACCAGGGGTCAAATACTAGCATGAGAGTTTGAGAGATGTATCGCACTAGTAAACTCTGTAGTTCGGCATCTTCAGAAACACCTGTCTGCCATACAGCTCTGGATAAATACAGCAATTTCAAGATGACTTCATAGGACATGTTTAAATATTTATAATTGCTTACAGAACTCAAAAACATATAACCTAATAATAAAAATATTCTGATTATATTTGCCATAAAAGAAAAAGCCACGACCTAAAACCTTTGGGAGTAATAGTGCTATACGGGTCTACACATGTGCAGCATTATGCAATTAACTGTGATATAATACGGGATGCTGTCTAGTAAGTCAACAAGATTACAGTTGATTTAATACAACTGACACTGAAATGTTGATATTCATTTTGTTTTGGTGTATTTTGAGGTGAGTCTGGAAAATTACAACTTAAAACCAAACTTAGAAGAAATCAAAAAGACACAGAGGCGTTGTTTGACAGACTGGAGTTTTGATGAGCATTTTCAACCACATGTTCTTCTTCAGGTATCTGTGAACTGACAATCTTATCCATACAGTCATCCTCAGAATGCTGTACAAAGAAATCAGTTGCAGAGTACAGGGTATTATGTTGCTAGATAATTGATCCAGTTTTATCCCTTTTGCATTTTACCAGCCCTCATTTTTCCTTGCAGCTTCTTGTGTGAATTTTTGTTTGTAACGGGTTTTTATTTCCTGGCCTGGCCAAATGCAGCTGTCGTTTGTGGTAGTGAGTCTTTTAGCTAAACATGTGACGGAGACAAAATGATCTTGCCCTTAGGGGTGATCCTTCCTGGCAGTTATGGGATTCATTAGCACAGTGTGTGTGAAAACACACTTTGCCAATACCTATACAGTATATGATTTATGGGCAAATAGAAAATGTTGTTATAATGGTACTTCAGGCCTTTCAGGGCTACAAACGCTTCATCTTATAGGAATCTTTCAAGCTAAAGACTAAACTCATCTTTCAGAAAGGATGAAAAATATGAAAGATAAGTTGAAGTGTAAATGGCTTAAGTTGGAAGCATCCTCTTGAGAGGAGTGGAGTTTTAGTTCCTGTGCTGCCTTGAGCTTTATATGCTGCAATTTTTGTTTGATCCTGACTCATGCTATAGATGGGTGAAGGAAAGGCTGCTTGGACATTTTCAGCACCACTTCAGTATCACGAGTTTAAAGTCTTGCCACGCATTTCAGTACATGGGGAATTCCTTCTTATGTGACATAAATAGCTAACACTAATGGAACTGTCAATAATTAGGGAATCTAGTCAAAAGATTCTGATGGAAAATAACTGCAACAGAAAATAACATTTTGTAAGAATATTTCCTTATACTACATGTCACATCTGAACATATTTTTTCCATCAGCTGCTGTTAAAGTTTTCATGTTCAAAAAGATTATTTGTTGATACGGAATTATTTCAGTTTTGAGTTACATGGTTCTGTAAAAATAATAGTTTAAAAGGTGGCTTTCTTCTAGCTATAAAACAAGTTTTCAGCCTGCAGACAATGTAAACATTGCAAATGATGGGGCAGTAGAGAACAGGAGTGGAACGCAGATTTTGAACACAGTAAATCTCAGAGCTAGGCAGGTTAGAGTGTAGCAAATTGAATAGCAAATAAGCTTAACCAAGCTAAGAAAAAGGTAGATTTGTTTTCTTTTTACCTGGTATATGATAGCTTTGCTTTAATTTAGTAGTTATTATTTAAGCACTTTATTATTGAAATTTAAGTAAATCTTTAATATTTAAATATATTTGGTTTTTATTTAGCTAAGTTTTTTCATTCATAGTCAGTCTCAGAAGGTGGAGCTTTGTGACTGGCTCTTCTCAGTATGAATAGCAGAGAAGTTTCAATACCACCTACCTGAACGCTTCAGATTGCTGGAATACAAATGCTTTGCAGTACATCTTATAGGAAAGCAAAGTTCTGATACACATTTTGCTGAAAGCTACTGTCTGCAGGTAGGATGTACCTTTATTTCTTTCCTTTCCAGGTACTTCATACTGCATCCCGAGATTATAGATGTATTGATTCCTTTTATCATACCCAAGATAACTCTTTGCTAATGGTTCTTCACAATCCCATGAATCAATATCGTTTGTGCCAAGAGACTTGGGATATTGCATTGCACTCTAATGTTGGATTCAGGTAATTTATTTTATCTGGTTTTATTTATCTCATTCTCAGTCATTTTCAGTTAAAGCCTGCATGGCTATGCTTGGGGCAAAGCTGGGATAGTAAAAGATACCACCAGTGTAACACATTTATGAGAAAACATGTAATGCAGGTGGAAAATGTTATGCAGTGTTATACCAAAAGCATTCTGTTGAGACAAAGCTTTTCTGAGTGAGGAGAGCCATGCAGTAACTCCATTTGACTCCTTAGTGCAAACTATAAAAAGAGAGGTAATGCACACATACACACAGAGTCATAGTAGGGATATCCTGGCATGGTTTAAACAAAATATCAAGGAAATGATGATTTCACTTCAGATGAGGAGGTTGAAAAGATAACTCTGTCTAAGAATATACTTAACAGTTTTTTTCCTCTATGTGTACACAAACTGGGTGAGTGTACTGGGAAAATGTTTCAAGAAATGCTAGAAGCCCTTTATTTCACAGAATGCCACATTCTTCTTAATCCCTCGTCACCAGTTAGAAGGATGCAAGTGGTTGATGTCTCCACTGTTAGAGCTTTTGTCAGTGGACCTATTTTTCACTGAAATAGCCATATAAGTGGTGATGTGGACCTGCAACAGTGATAAATGATGAGGTGGATCCAGCTTCTATGCTAGATAGTTGACAGAAATTAGAACATGTGTCCATGTACTGATATATAAAGAAGTTACAATGCCATGAAGAGACAGATGAGCTATCTTTAACCATGTCACTCTGGAGCTTTATGGATTAATTAAATTTGATTTATCAAATAGAATTTCAGCAAATTATCCAGTGGACACCCCATACCGCATTTTTCTGCAGGCATCCCTCATTTGTCAGCATATGAGAATTTTTTCATGAAACTTTTGTTGGCACCTATATATTTGAACACGTTTGAATGCTAAACAGGCGAAGTGTGACTTTCTGAAGACATACTTTGTATTAGATTTCATGTCTTTGCTTTCAGTCAGGGAGCATTGAGTCCATCTTAGCTTTGCAGGCATTTGGACTTAAATTATTTGCCATGAAAAGGGGCTGTTGTGATTAGCATTGTCTGGGACCAGGGCCAGAAGAGAGTTACCAGCGGAAACACAAAGTTCCTTGGAGAAAATGCTGGCTGTTTTGTGATCGTTGGGCAAATCAACAGTGGTCTCGAAGTCTGTTATACAAAACTCTGTAGTTGAGAGCTTTTTACTTTGCCAGCTGTTCTTACTGGAGGCATTGAACAAGTTGCCAGGTTAAATACCTGGTGTATCTGAGATGTGTGCACAGGGCTGACACAGATGGTATGAGACCCATGGGAGACCCATACCCTTTTGGAACAGACATTGGAGGCTGGGTCACATACTCCAGTATATCCTAACATGTCACTCAGCATTTACAGTACACTGAGTAACATGTCATCCAGATGGCGTATTGCTGTTGTGTTGTCTGTAGGATCAGATAGTGAGGAACCAGGACTTCCTCAGGAAGCGTTTCTCCTTGAAACAGCAATTCTTCATCTGTGGAGCCCTAGAACAATTTGGCTGGTCACCTTGTGACAGGGCACTTGAAATCGCCAGTTAAAGGCCACTTGAGAAACAGGAATAGCTCTTGATACCTGCAAAACAGCAGTTGCTAATTTACATCCAAAAAAGGAATAAAGCATATTCTTTGCTAGATGCATTATAATTCAGTTGAGGATGAAATAGCTCTATGCTTTTTCCTTCTTACTCTTCCACATACAGTGGAAACAAGGCTTAAACGTTAAAGATGGCTTCTGCTTGGGACACACCATCTTTGTTCAGTGACACTTCATCAAATTCTGTTTCAAAAGCAGCAAGGAGTTCCTGAAGTTTCTAAACTGCCAGGAAAGCTTACAAGAAGGTTTCACTTTGCTCTTTTTTCATAGAAATATTCAGTGTCACTGCTCGATATGCTACTTAGGTATCCTTGACGAGCTGTGGGATCTCCTGCTGTTCCGTTATGTGGCATCTATACCTGTCTTTTCTCTCCAAAATAATCAGTATATTTTCTGACCTTACTCAACCTTTTTTGCTATAGATCATTTCAGATTTCCAAAATATCATAAATATTTGCTAGCATATGTTTCCAAGCAATGTAGCACTTCTGTGCAAGACAGTCTTTACATACCTGGAGTGCTTCAAGCTGTTGCATGCAATTAGCTTCCAGATCCTGCTGAGCTGCCTAAAAACAGGCTCAAACCCTATTTCTCAATTAAGCAGTAGTATTACTAGTTTTCATCCTTGTATGAAATAACTGACTCCTGATGAGTTTAGTAGCAATTTACTGATTTTCCTTTTATAAAAAATTGCTGTAATTCTAATTTGGGGAATATATTTAAGAGTTACACTTCCACCACAACAGAATTACAGATACACAACAAACGCTGCTTGACTGTCCCTCTGTTAGTAGTTCTCTACCTGTGTTTACTTGTTTCTTACCTATTCTGGTATCGCCACAGACCCACTTTTTGGGGTTGCTCCATATTCACTCTCTGGAATATACTTCTGTTACCTGTTAATCAGTTGGTTACAGTGGGTCCTTTACAGCAAATTTTCATGCAAAGGGGATATTGAATATCTTATGTTTAAGATATTTATCTTATGCAAAAGTAGCAGCTTTTGCTCCTGGTGATCCCAGTTACTCTTCCCTATGGGTATCGTGTCCCATAGTTCATGTAGAACTCAGGAACTGTACAGTTAAAAGAGCAGGTAGCAGGAGTCTGCATGTGAAATCCAGTGATGGTGCTGACTAAGAGGATCCAAAGGAATGGGCACATGTACCTGCGGTGATATGTGTGTATAGAACATTTCAACCCTGGTTAGGATAAGTGGCCCCTCCATCAGGAAGCCAAATGAATTCAGACATTATCAAAACTATTCGTTTGCTCAAAGTTTATGACATTTGTTTACTGTTTCATAGTAAACATATTACACAAGTTACTGGAAAAGAATCATCCTTTCTGAGAAATGATTCTGAGTCAGACATTGGCAGTAGTGACATCAGAATACATATTAATAGAACATGTATTTTTGACTTTGAATGACTGTTTCATCGCCCTAAAATATTTTCCATGCGAATAATCACTTTTTTATTTATAACGTATATTCATCTTCAAGTTATTCCAGTGCTGGCAACTCTAGGTTGCAGCCTAGTTTTGCTTTTTCTTTTCAACACCTTCATTTTTGTAGCTTGTACTTTTGTTTTTTGAGATACAAGCAGGGTCACCTTGTCCCCCATCATTTCTCCATGTAAGTCTGGCAGAACAGGCTTCACCTGTATTGCAGAAGCTGGGATGGATTCGTGTGTCTTGAAGCTGTACTATCTACATCTTCACTCTGTGCATATCCTCTTAGACAACATAATGCTGCAGTAAATACTTTGAAACTGTCATGAGGTCAAGGACTGGTTGTGCTGCCTACATGTTCACAACCAAAAACTGTAATGAGTACAGGGCTTTTGAATACAATTGAATCATCTTGAATTTATAAGTGCAAACCACTACAGAGACACAACAACTGCATCTGACGCATTCTTTAAAAGCCCTTTTTTCACAAATGAAGAATTTTACTTGAAAGAATTATGGTAACACTCCAAACCAAGGGGTTGAACAGCAACTGCAGAGGAGACTTCTAGGCTTTGTTGTACCTTAGGAGCAGTTGTTCACCATGAACTATTTTAGCAGTCATTTCAGATGCTGTTGGCCGATGATGCAGTGCAACTACAGATACCAGCTGCAAACTCCGGATCTGTTTGGCATTCAATGCTCTCTTCAGCTTAACTGTTAAGAGTGAATATTCTTCATATACACCAGGCTACAGCGCTCTGATTCTCTAATCTGGATTTGGAATGCAATTTCCAAACACCTTTCTTCTCACACAGATAAAGAAGAACTAGAAATTAAATAGAATTATACCTCAGTTGCTGAACAAACAAATGAAGTGTGTTCTAAAAGATAATATTAATCAAGACATCATATCAAACAGGGGAAGTTCAGGTTAGATACAAGGAAGAAGTTTTTCCTTGTGAGGGTGGTGAGGCACTTGAAGAGGTTGCCCAAAGAAGTGGTGAATGCTCCATCACTGGCAGTGTTCAAAGCTAAGTTGGGCAGAGACTTGGGCAACATGGTCTAGCGTGAGGCATCCTTCCTCACAGGGGGGTTAGAATTGGATGATCTTAAGGTCCTTTCCAACCCAAGCCATTGCATGATTCTGTGATTTTAAGAGTAACTAAGAAAATAAGTTACCCTGGTGGTAAAGCAGAGGGGAGAAAAATGAGTCTGAACTTTTCTTAAACTGAAGGTCTCTATGCTTTCTGACTTCCTGGATTTTCTTTGGGAGTTGGCATTCTTTGGAAGACAAGTTTCTAATACCTCTTTGCAGAAGGATAACCAAAACCCCAAACAGTAAGATATATTAAGCAAAGCAGGCAAAAGTACCGGCTCACAAGTAAAAACAGAAATCCCCTCAGACACAAGCCTTCTCTCAAAGATTATAGAGTAATGTTTAAGAAACTGCGAAGCCAAGTGATCTTGCTTGACCTAAGATCATATGAGTGAAAATTGTATTATAATGTATTATTATATTTTATATAAATAGAGGAATGTTGTGCTTTTCAGGAACTATCTTGAGCTGGTGGTCAACTCAATTGAAGACTGGGTGAAAGAGGAAGAAGTCAAATACCAAGAAGAGAAGATGGCTAAGGAAACAGAATCTCTTAAAGCCATGGCAGAAGGACCTCCTGAATTGACAGTCAAAAAAACTGGCTTCCTTATGAAAGCTGAAAGTGAGTGTCCTTTTGTTTTATCCTAGAAAACTCATTTTCATGCTGACTGCTGAGCCACAAAGTTCTTCAGAGCAGAACTGAATATATTTTTTCATAGGGTAACCTTGTTTTGTCATCTGTATAGACATGAATATGTTTTGAAATGAATTAAATACACTGATTTAAATAATCTGCATCATCCTCTGTTCTGAAAACTGAGACCATTAGTGTCAATTTACATTTATGATGGCTGGGTTTATTTAGTGGGCTTACTTCAAGAATTGCGTACAAATAATGAGTTTCTGTTTAAATAACTAAAGAGATGAGCAGTAGTTAAAGCTGGCAACATGGCTCAGGAAAATTCCTTTTTAAAAGGGCACGATAAAAGCTTAGTTCAGGAGCTGTAGGCTAGAAGCTAAAACTGGAAACTGGATTTGACTAGACTGCAAACTCCTTCTGACGAAAGAGAACCTCTGTCCAAATTGTCTGCTTGCATATTTAAATGGTATTAACAATGATCTGTTGATACTTAGCCTTTGCTTTGTTCACCTTCTTTGAGAATGCTTTTTGAAACCTTCTAGTACTAGCAATTAGCATTTACAAAAATGGGAATGTTATTCCTTAACCCAGTTCACACATCAGGTTATAGTTTGGAAACAGAAAGTACAGTTGTGAGTTCTAAATCATAGTTTGTATCTAGCAATTTGTCGCAGGAGCCAGAATGAATCTTGCCCATCTGGTGCCTCCTGAAAGATATGATTCTTAGAGAAGTTCACTTCCTGAAAGAAGTGAATGTCTAGATGGGACGTGCAGGTGGGCAAGAGTGTCTCTAAGTGCTTTCAATAACACTGACTTCTCCTGTAACCCACACTGCGAATTTCTACTTTATAATACAAAGTAATTTAACTACAAGTTTCTGATAGCATACTTCATCTTTCCTAGCAGGTAAATATTGGGTATCCAAGCATGATAGAAAACCACACACCTAGAGAAATACCCTTTTCATAAGTCATAGATGCTGTAAAGCCCTAACAGTAAACAGGGAATATGGTGTTTCTTTAGTTATGGTTGGAAGGTTCAGGCAGCATTTATTCACTTTTTTGTCTAACTCCAGTACTGAGCTTGTTCATTGTGAGCTGGTTGAAGCCCTGGATCTGAATTCTGAAATGATGATAGCAGCACAAACAATACATACAGCTTACTGTTTATTCCACATTGTTCATCTACTGAAAAAACACAAACTTGCTGCAGGAGCAAAGCCTTCAACAGCAAGAAGCAGAATCAGTCTTTAAATATGCTGATATATTGTTTAGCAAATTTGGACACCAGTTATGACTATCGAGTAATACTAGTCGTGAGAGAAATTTCTTCTAACCTGAACAGATTTTTTTATTTCATTAAAAAAATAATAATTTCTTATTCTACTTTATGCTTTTACTATTTTCAAATATAGATGTAATTTACTTGCACTTCCTTTTTATTTTTCCATTTTTAAAAATTATTCAATTTTCATATTTTTGTAACCTCATTTATTCCCCTTTCATTTCTCAAAGGCAACGCGTCAATACTTGAGGGTATAATGGGGACCATTCCAGAATTTCAGTCCAACAATGAAAGAAGTCATTTTATCAGAGAAGGTTCTCTAAAGGTGAGGCAAAAATAAGTATGTTTCTGAAATGGACTAAATAACTCTGCTTTCTTAGGAAGGTAAGCCTTCATTCTTGCATAGGCTTGACTCCTCTTAGTTTATCTGCTCTTGGCTACATTTTGTATGCTTGTTTTCTTTAGTTTATTCCCTGTGTTATTTTCTGAAGACTGTTTAGAGTTAGACTATAGTTTCAGAAGGCAATTCATAATTGCAGTACTGGGAAATGAGAGTTATGGATAATATCCTACTTCTTGTTGAAGTTTTCTGGTTATAAAGCTACAGAAACATAGATCCAGATTCACAGAAGTTCTTACGTACCCAATTTCTACTTTTGCTTTCTAGAGCTCTTTGAAATTAAGGAATGTAAGTATGACCTCAGAGTTCCCTTCTGGCAGAGAATCACACTTTATAGATGTAGTCCAGGGTCATGGGCTACAGATTAATTGACTTACCTAGGTCCACACAGTCAGTTTCTGGCTGAGGTAGGAGTTAAGCACACATTTTTTTAATTCATCATTGGCACTATCCATTAATCTGCAAATATCTTGATTAATTAATGTTGTACTCTCTTATTCTGTACTTCATTTTTGGAATTTTCACAGACATAGCATGTCTTCTTTTTCTTATAGTGTGTGATGCTCTGCGCTTAAAGTACTGATGCTGGAATGTAGATGTGAAATGATGTTAACCTGTTTCTGGGTACTCAGCTTGAACTGTAATGGTGCAAGTTAGACTAATGCCTAACATGTAACTGAATGCTTACCATTTCTTCCACAGAAATGGTTGTGCTATGGTATGCTTAGAATAAAAAATGTTGCAAATCCCTAAATACTCTGAAAAATCTCAGATGTTCTTGGTACAAGTTGGTAATTCTGGCATTGATACCTCATTCCTCTTTATGTAAAAGAATAAGATCATTTTATCTCAGTTGCATTTTGGGAATAAACTAATACCAGTGATGCATTCTGATTTTGTGCTGAACATTGTGGAAAAGTGCACAACAAAGTAATTTTTTTGTGTCTGAATGCATAAAATGCAAATAATCAGCTGATAGGTCTCCCTTGGTGAAGAATAACTGATCCTGTGAATTGAATAAGTCAGTAATTTTATGCAAAATCATAGAATGGTTTGGATTGGAAAGGACCTTAAGATCATCCAGTTCCAAACCCCTGCCATTGGCAGGTACACCTCACACTAGACAGTGTCCCCTAAGGCTCTCTCCAACCTGGCCTTGACCACTGCCAGGGATGGAGCATTTACCACTTGTTTGGGCAATGGGTTCCAGCGCCTCACCATCCTCACAGTAAAGAACTTCTTCCTTATATCTAACCTGAACTTCCCCTGTTTCAATTTCAACCCAACTCCCCTTGTCCTATCACAACAGTCCCTGATGAAGAGTCCCTCTCCAGCATCCTTGTAGGCCCCAATATACTGCATATTATTGTAAACCTTTAGACACATTTGGAAAACATGTCTTAGGGTGACTTTGAACTTTGGTTCCTTTGGGGTTGTGTACTTGTACTTTCAGCATGCGCATATGAAATATCTTGTAATACAAGGAGAACCACAGTCTTTGGAATTCCTAATGTTTAATCTAGGCTTGGAAACAGGAGCAGGATCAATTACGAGAGCAAGAGCAACTTATGGATGAAAAGAAAAGAAGAAGAGAAACTCTGGGAAGTAAAAAGAAAGGAAAGGAAGTAATACATGAAGAAAGTAAAGGTTCCAACAAGAAGTTTTCACAGGAGAAGTTTAAAGAAGAGTCGGCAAAAGCTGAGGAGGATCCCAGCATCCCAGAACCACATTCTGAGAAAGTTTATAAGGTAAGGAGTGCACTACTTTAGGGAAGTGCTAACTATCCATTGGGAAATAGGAGTTCAGGGCAAATTAAGCCTACTAGGTCTTGTTTAACTCCACTGTTGCAGCAGCTCCTTTCCTGAAAGTTTTGGAAAACAGTTTCCAATGTTTAAGATTATCCTATGCAAGATTATTTAACTTGCATGGGTTTTAGTGTATATGACATGAACACAAAGATAAGTCGATCATGTTTAATGTGCCCATGGAAAATATATTTATGGGATGAATTTTGCCTAAAAATGGGACTTCCATGGGAGCGGGTGGGAAGGGGGAACATAAAGACTTGTTCCAACTCCCATATTCTTCGGGGACTGCTAGACCTAGTTGAAGTTTTGGCTGTCAAGGAGGAAGGGTTAACTGTTTCTTCCATTTCCTGTTTCAAAATTCATTCTTGGAGTGCCCTAATACAAGGTATTCCACCTGCTATACTATCAGAAGGGTATTTTTTACAGAGGGAAGCTCTTCACTAGTTTTGTCCAGTTTTTGAGCAGTTTGCACTGCTTTATATTTGCAGAGTCTAAGCCTTGCATCCAATACTTATATATGTCAATATATTTTAGTCTAAACTTCCTCAAGTAGAAACTTCAGACTCAGAGGTACATAATATTTCAGTCTGAACTTGAGTACACTCCCCTAATTTTTGCCAATCTGCGACTCTTTGGAAGGCGCATCAATCTCAGAATCAGATTTACAGTGTCTGAATTCCAAACTGTAGAGGGTGGAAAGCTGAATCTTTATCTGTCCTTTATCTGTTCTCTTTGTACTTGGCCAGAATTTTGCTTTCCCTTCTATTACATGTTAGCCACCAGTCTACTTGCTAATCTTCAGCTTCCATGAAGGGACCATACTACTGAAGGACCACTGCCCTCATGTGGAACGAGTTACTTCAGCTAGTAACTGAGAAAGTATTGGGGTGTAAGAATAGCATGCTATGTATTTGCTTAAGTCATTATTACATTAGTTAGATATCTAAGCAAAAAAATGTTAACCAGGAACAGCGGGATCCCGATGATCTGGCCTTCATTTATCTCTTTCATGGTTTCTGCCTTTCTCATTTATGCGTAATCAAAAACTTGGTTTTTCAGTTTCTTGGCTACAACATGGGGGAAGATGTCATTCAAGTATCAGGAACCACTCAGTATCTTTTCCCATCTGATGGAGGACAGATTCAAGTAGAGAAGATAGAATTTGTGAAAGGTGACTTGTTAATTCTTCATGCTTCGCTTTGACTCATTTACTGACTGATGGCATGGTTTCTCTATGCATAAATGCTTTTTCTTTTCTCAGTAGTAGAAATTCAGTAAAGACATTGTGAGGGTACCATTAATTCCATTTCAGCCTCTATCATTACTAGTGTTTATGTTTTTCTGTGGTATCTTAGCAACTGATAGATAAATGAAGTACCAGAAAACTAGAAATGGAGAAAAAAATCAGTTCATATTTATCTGCTCAATGGCAGCCAATGCATGATATTTCAAGAATGCATGTTCCAATAATTTGTCCAGCCAAATGCAGTGTATCTGAGCAAGAGGGTTATTCTGCTGTCTCTCAGATCTAATTGTCAGGAAGCTTTTGAATTTTTAGGCTAAGCTCAGTGTTAACCTTTATTTGGTCTTCTTGGTCTGCTGCTATACAATGCAGTCCGCTTTTGAGTGTGCTTTAGAGCTGCAAGTTCAGGGCTGTTCTGAAGCCTGGTGGGAGCAATAACAGGATTCTGTTGCTTTGCAGGTCTAACCTTGGTAAAGGTGAGAGTGATAAAAGACAACCACAATTTCTTCATTCATATCACAGATCCCAAGAAAGACTTAAAAGAAATTGAAATGCAAGAAATTAATGAAGAACAGAAAATGAGATCAGGTTAGTGGATTGGCATTACTGGTACAAGGAATTTAATAGTCTGTCATATTTTGTAATTGGATGCAAACTTTATCAACTAATAGAAAATAAATTCCTACTAATGGCAGAGGGTAAATAAGATCAGTGTTGTGTAAATAGAAGTAGAAATCCAGTTGGCTGAATTAAGTGCCATGTAGAGAGATCTTACCAAGATGTAGAATCACAGTACAGAGCAATAGGCGCAAACCATCCTCTTTTCCAAAGCAAGGAAATCAATGAAAAGAGTCACCATTCCTTTAGAAAAGAATTTTCTTCTTTAGTGGAGGTCTCCTTCAGATCTTAATATGGCCTGGGAAAGCCTAAGAAGATGCAAACTGAATCATGTCCATTGTAACCAGAATAAATGTCTGCCCTTTAAAGGGAAGATTTCCCTTTTTGAGCATGACCCGTTTTATGGGTCAGATGAGCATAGCATTAGTACCTCCTCAAGACCTGTGCTGTGGAAACAGATCTTTCTGCGGTTCAGCAGCTTCTGCTGCTGGTTCATATTCTGCTAACACTCCAAAAGCATTGAATGCAAATCCTCTCTGAAACCAGGTGAGTGTTTCCAAGAAGGAGGCAAGTCTGCAACAATTTATGTTTGCCGAAAACACTATGGAGTTTCTTTCACTGAACTGAAGAGTATTGGAAAAGTATAACTTCCAGCAGGTGTTCAGTCTTCATCAGTATTAGAAAGCATTCTGTTCTTGCTCCTCTCATTGGCTTCAACTGCCACCAGTGATTTAATTACAGGTTGTCCGAATAGAAAATTTGCATCCCTTCCACAGATGAGATGTTTCTTGTTTGCCTTTCAGAAAGTAGACCTGTATCATTCTGGGGTCTGCCAAATGGTACTCCCAGTCACCAGTGTGCTAGCATCTGAGGCAAGTTGTATTCCCCTGGCATGAGTGGGAGGCTTTCCTCCTGTGTAAACTTAAGTACGTCATAGAAAGGCAGTAGAGCAGAGAAGAATCAATCCACTGTGGTACTTTGGCAGTGGCTGAATGGTAACATGGTAAGTTTTTAATGCAGTCAAAATAGCAATACAGCATTCTGCAGGTGTAGTCACCAATGAACGTTGCAATGACAGAAGTAAGTAGGAGCAGGCAAGGTCCAAGCATGTGTGTCTTGTTGAAAGACCTTGGGGATGGCTAAGTGTTGAGTACCTTCCTTAACATTCTTTTGTAGGCTTCTCTGCTGCTCCTCACAGTTTTAAGAAGCTGTTCCCCATATTGGAGATCCTTAGCTAATTAGAATATATTACACAAAACCGACTTATGTACTACTCTATATTATATATACATATACATACACACACACATATATACATTATGTGTGTGTATATATATATGCACATATAAAGCTTTCCCATCCTATATTAGTCTATTTTACAGGCTGTTTTACACGGAGGTGCCCCTGTTCACACCAGTCCACACCAGTCACTGGTCTGCAGGTCAGGTGGTTCTGGTATGTGTTGTTATCCATAAAATTAATTTCAATTTTTCTTTAAAAGGAAAATTGGAAAATCAAAAGCAAGCTGTGAGCAAGTTTGGATCTTTTTCAGCCACCTTGGAAAATGGAATCCAGCTGTCCATGAGCTATTATGGACCTACAGGGAAGACAGCAGGTAAAGTAAGCAAATAAAAGTGGATATTTGAGAACCATAGAGGGAGATCTTTTCTTTTTATTAGCTTAATTTTTTTCTTCATCCACTCCTTCCTTACCCCAATAATTTGTCGCATGCAATTGTGCCTTTCTCAGCAGCTGTTACTACGTGGTGGGGAGTTTTCAGCAAGGCTCGAGATGAGATGACATTGTCAAGAATATTCTGTGATTCAGATTTGAAAATAGAGGGAGGTCTCAATGATTTTTTGCTTCCTGTGGAAACAGAGCAGTGCAGGGAGAAACTTGCAAGTATTGTTATTAAGTAGCCCAACAAAATCAGCCAATTCATTTGAGCCAAAGCAAATGTGAATTGCTGAGGTGTCTCCTTGGTTTTCCAAGAAATAATATTTTTGTAAAGTTACAGAGGTGATTATGGAACTTTCATTTGACATGAGGAGTTGGACTTTAGGTTACAGTTGTGCAGACATAAGGAGGGATTTCTTTCAGCCCTTCAATAAACACATTCACCAACTGGAAGCAATTGCTTCACAAAACCACAGTGAAAATAGCATCTGCTTTTACCACGAGGTTTTTGTTTCCATTACATTTGAAAGATTACTGAAGCCATCATAAGGATAAAAGTGAAACCTTTCTCTGATTAGAAAACAATCCCAGCATTTTTCAGCTCTTAAAATCTGAAAGCATTTAATTGGCTGCATCTTTGTGTAGACTGTGGGAAACCATTCAACTGTACACTCAGTTTTAATTCTTAAAATACATTTTACAGACTAATGACTGAAAAATAACTTTTAAAACTTGGGCCAGGGGAGCATTTACAAGGTAGTGGACTGTGAAAATTTTTATTTTGGCATAAAAGCAAGATGTGTCTAATTAAAAATGTCAGCTGGAATGTTCAGGCTTTTTCAAATCTGCCATGTGCATCCTAGCAGCCTTCCAGTATCTGAAGGGGGCCTATAGGGATGCTGGGGAGGGACTCTTCATTAGGGACTGTACTGATAGGACAAGGGGTAATGGATTAAAACTTAAACAGGGGAAGTTTAGATTGGATATAGGGAAGAAGTTCTTTACTGTAATTGTGGTGTGGCACTGGAATCAGTTGCCCAGGGAAGTTGTGAATGCTCCGTTGCTGGTGGTGTTCAAGGCCAGGTTGGACAGAGCCTTGGGTGGCATGGTTTAGTGGGAGGTGTCCCTGCTCATGGCAGGGGGGTTGGAACTGGATGATCTTAAGGTCCTTTCCAACCCTAACTATTCTACGATTCTATGATTCTATTCTACATCAGAATAATCCTTGGCATGCTGAGCTTTAGTACAGCACTGCTGACTGACATTTTTTGATTGCAGTTTTATTACTATCACTTGCTTATGCCTAATTCCTTTTGTGGGTATTTATATCATAGAATAGTTAGGGTTGAAAAGGACCTTAAGGTCATGTAGTTCCAAGCACAAGTGTTCAGAAAACTTCTGACCAGAAATACTCTGGTTTAGACCATTCTCATATGCCATCCATCCCTAATGTAGAACAATATGCCATATAATCCACAATTTCTCTCCACTGAGTGGTTGCATTGGGTGCAAATTGCTTCTTTTCCCTGCATTACGAAAGTAAGTTTCTGGAACTTCTCTAATGCTCTTTTTTGTTCCTGCTTTTCTCATTTTCTCTCTTACATCTTCCTTTAGGGAAGCTAAGATGATGAAACACCTCAGACTGTTTGCAGCTTCATGCATCTTTTATTTCTTGGTTAAATGTTAGTATTTGTTGAAGTTTTGAATGAGCATTTGTTTTCTCTAGCATGGCCGCTATCTAACTTCAGACCACCTTACAGCCAGGCTTGTAAGTAAGCTTCTCATTGCTTTGTGAAGCTGGCACTGCTTGAGCACCTGCAGCGCTTTCACCTCTGGGTACTACAACACCTTTGTACTTGCTCTTCATGCTTTGACAAAATTATGAGAGTACAGTTCCAAGTGTTAGAAATCCGCATGTCTGTGCAGGAGGAAGGAAACCATCAGATTCCTGAAGACACTTTTCCTCAGTGTCAACAATACGCTTTTTCACTGTTAGCCTCTGGCACTGTGTTCTCTTTTTTCAGGACAATCAGAGTAAAGGGTAGGTGAAATTTCCATAGGGGTCAAGAGGCTATAAAGCTTCTGTTCTTAAATTCAGCACTCTGGAAAGTAGTGTCATCTGAACCTGAGCATGCTTCATTTCATGGCGTGGGTACCTGTGAATGGTAATTCTCATTGCTACGTATAGGAACCTGCTTATATGCAGTTTGCAGTGTTCACATGAATATTTATACTCACCTGACAGAGATGGACTACATTACCGAATTACTTCATTGGACATTTGCCTCAGAATCCTTCATTTTAGCTATCCTACTTCTCTGTGGAGCACTAGCTCTGTCAAAGCTTATTAGTCAGCTAATTCTTCTTACCATCCACCTGGAGATGGATACTACTGCTTGTTTCTTGCATGGCCATGCTCATGTATCAGAATGGACTCCATGGAAAATTTTAAACTTTCCTATTCTATATAATTATCTGAGACTTTAGATTGTTATGAAACAGATTTGTTCTCCCTTCCTCAGACTTCCAGTAAGCCAAAAAAGCCACACAGCATAATTTCAGTACAGCAAAGCAGAGCCACCTACCAGAGCACCAGACTATCATGCACCAGTGTCCTGGGTTCAGCAGCAGCAGTCAATTTTCTCCTTCTTAGTAGCTGGTGCAGTGCTGTTTTTGACTTTCAGCCTGGGATCAGCTCTGATAACACCGATGTTTTTAGTTACTGCTCAGTAATGTTTACTCTGACCAAGGACTTTCTGAATCTCATGCTCTGCCAGGGAGGAGGGGAAGCCGTGAGGAAGCAGAGACAGAACACCTGACCCAAACTGACCAAAGACGTATTCCATACCACAGCACATCATGCCCAGTGTATAAAACTGGGGGCAGTTACCCAGAAGGACTAGATCACTGCTTAGGTCGGGCTGGGTATCAGTCAGCAGGTGGTGAGCGGTTGTATTCTCTTCCCCTGTTATTTCCCTTATCATTATTATGATTAGTGGTAGCAGCAGTGGTTTGTGTTATACCTTAGTTACTGGACTGTTCTTATCTCAACCCGTGGGAGTTTCATTCTTTCAGTTCTCCTCCCCATCCCTCCGGGAGTGGGGGGAGGAACTGGGGGGAGTGAGCGAATGGCTGCGTGGTTTCTGGGTTGCCGGCTGGCCTTAAACCATGACACCTTTAACACTAAAGGTCATGGGTATATTCAGATATCTCTGTGTTTCCCTAATGCTGGCACCTAGACAAATACTGAGATTGAAGGCTTAAGAACTGAGGTGGAAAGATTGTTATCAAAGCCAAAGGAGGAGTTTATTACCAGGTGGTAATGGCTTCTTCTAGCCTTAGAGTCTTAGGTTTTGGGTTACTTTTTCAGTTGCCAAAAATGTAGAATGATCCGTAAGGCAAATGTGCAGAGCTAAAACCATGTCTGTCAAAATGCATCTGGAAACAGTAGACATAGTAGCACTCAGGCCTACCTTCTAACTTTTTTAGCCAAAAATATACTAACACTTCATCTGCATTACAGAAAATGCTATTCTGTCACACCAGAATGGTTCCATTATCGTGCTTCCAGATGCATTTCTTTCCTTCTTTGCCTGAATGTGATCTGGATGGCTGTTTGTCAATGAGTTATTTAACTTTTCCTTGCCTGATGCAACACTTTTCATATTAAATAATACTGTTCATTGGAAGAAGCAGAATTAAAATATAATTTTACCAAAACAAACAAAACCAAGTGTTTTTGGAAGTCATCTAAGGACATTCTTGAAATGACTGACTGGTTAAAATTCATAGTTTGCAGAAACTACTAAGCAAATCAAGCTTGCTTTACTTATTTTAAAAAGGATTTCAAAAGTGGTTTCTGAGATCATTGTGTTTTGCTCACTGGTGTTTTCAGTTTGTATCTGTATAGATATGGTTAAGATGCGTGTAATAAGTTGCTCCATCTGCGGTATCATGTTCTCCAAAACAAACAAGAATTCAATTGTTCAGAGTGTGTGGATGGGAGACAAGGTGCTATTTTGTGAGGTGTTGGTTTGGGACTGAGGCTGCCTTGAAGCAACGAAAGATGACTCAAAAAAATTCTTTCAGAAAAGCATGAAGGTTAAAGCTGGCTGGGCTTTTTGATGGAAGAGAAATGTCGGTTCATTGAAACAAAAATGTTTTACAGAATATCTTAGTTTGCATTCGTTTCATTTTCAAGGAACTGTTTTGGAAGGCAACATCACTGCATCCTGTCATGCTTAGGCTGCCCTATGCTTGGCCTTTTAAGAATTGGGAGAATCTTACCAACTCTAGATCATCAGAAGCTTTCTGAATCGCTATAGCAAAATAGAGCTATGTAGTGCAAAACTGCTGGAATCAGTCTGCTCTGGATCAGCCCGTGACAAAGCATAACAAGAGTGACCGTTACCTAAATACAAGACTCAGAATACCTCCACCTATCTTAGAATTCTGGAGGTTAAAAGAGAATCAAAAATACTGTCTTTTCTATTTTTGAGAGACAAGTGATGTCCTGTGGGACACAGTAATTTCAGGTTGTTTTTTAGGCTGACAAGTAGTCAGTCTATGGAAGGATTTTCTGAATAATTTAATATATTCAGTTCCTCTATCTGAAATAATAAGCACCCTCACTGAGGTTGTTATTTCTAAGGTAAAATTTAGTGTACAAAATCTTGTTAAAAAATAAACTGTGGCCATCTATATTTATGAAACTTACTTGCATTAAAAGTACTGTCTTTCCTTTCCTTAGATGATGAAACGGATCCTGTCTTAGCAAGAATTCTGAACATCCCTTCTATTCATATTCCAACCATAGTTTCTCCTGTTACATCACCTTCAAGAAAAAAAGATAAGCCCATCAAACAAAAATCAGGAAAATCTCAGCCATCTGCGAAAGCAAATAGCAAAACAGGCCCTCCACCTCCTGAGGACCTGGTGAAGCATGAAAAAGAAAAGGTGAGAAATTACACCTGATCCAATGAAAACAGAAAAGAAATGACAAAAATTCAAATACATAAACTTAAAAGGTGAAACATAGATTCTTCTCAGAGGGACTTGAACTGTGCCTTCGCAAATTCCTAAATATTTATGGTGCTTCTAAAGATATATTTTACTCGTCCAGTTGTTCTCAGATACAGGTATTGGCAGCTAGCCTTTATGACTTTATGTGTAAGTCATAGAATCACAGTCTGGTTTGGGTTGAAAGGACCTTAAGATCATCCAGTTCCAACTCCCTCCCATGAGTAGGGGTGCCTCACACTAGACCATGTCACCCAAAACTCCCTGCAGCATAGCCTTGGACACTGCCAGGGGTGGAGCATTTACCTCTTTGCTGGGCAACCTGTGCCAGTGCCTCACCACCCTCAGAGTAAAGAACTTCTTCCTGATGTCTAACCTGAACTAGGGTTAAATGCAGTGCAGGTTTATTAGAAAAGAGAGGTAGCTTCCATTATAAAGCAAATGAGAGGAGAGAATAAGAAGACAAGAATGAGTACAAACTGCGAGTTGTAAGAGTAGACTTGGAAGACTCTAAACATGATGTACCTGTGCTGCTTCCATGATGCCTAGCGGATGAAGTAAGGTTTCAACTTATATTCAACTTATATTCAACAATATTTTGTCCTTATCCACAGAAAGACCTGCTTGCCTAATTTCAACAGTTTTAGTTAGGTATTTAAAGAGTATGAGCATGGAAAGTGAGCAGGGGTTGCCAAACAGCACTCAGTATAATATGCAGCAGTTGTGTGGCACAGATTAACCCTATACAAACAAATACCCCTGCCATTAGAATTCTGCCTGGAGGACATCTGAGTTCCTCCTCTTCTTCCAAAAGGCTTTTTTACTATTTGGTCTAGAACGTCTTTGGCAGAGACTATCATTAGTGCATGCAGCACCCGCTGTGTATCATTCAGGTATTTTGGAGGACAGGATTAGAATCTAAAGCAAGCTAGAGAAAATCACATGGTGGACATGGTCTGTAAAGCAGGATGCAATTCAATCTATCTGCAGAATGGGTAACAGCTCTATCAGTAACAGTTCTACAGAGAAAGGTCTGAGAGTGGCAATGGATCACAAGCTGTACATAAGTCAACAATGCCATCTTGCTGTCAGAAGGGCAAAGACCACATTGAGGTGAATAAACAGGAGTACAGGATGCTAAATACATGAAGTTATTTTCCATTCAGGGCTGGTAGGGCTTCAGGTGAAGTATTGTGTCCAATTATGGATATTGTACTGCAAGAAGAACATGAGCCACACTAAAGAGTTTTTAGAAAAGCACCAAGAAAAAACAGGCCTAGAAAAACTTGATGGGTAGGGAAAGATTAAAAGACGTACTTTGGGTTTGTTTGATCAAGAGTTGAAAAACAGAATAGCCTTCAGTAAATTGCTAAAGGGACACCATCATTTCTTCTGCTAGCCCGTGTCATCAGAAGAAATTATCAGAAGTAAACTTATCTTCTGCAAGAGAGATTCAGACTAATCTGTAAGAAAATGTCAGTAAGGTTAACCAAGGTATAGTACTGGAATAGTTTGCCGGGAGACCTTCAGCCCTAGAAATTTTCAGGATAAGGAGCCAATTTTTCCCTAGATTTATATTCCTAAAAATGAAGAATATGGGGTAATCCCAGGACAAGTTCTCTCTGTTATTTCTGTCTGCAACCCTGAACTGCTTTCACCTGATGACTACTGGCATAGTGTAGTTCTTTGTCACATAGGTGTTGAGGGGGGGGTGGCATCAAAGGGTCCATTGTACGTTTTCCAGATGTTCTAGGGTCTTCAGATGGTCCTTATGTCAGCCTCATGTCTTCTAGTCACCAGAAGAGTTTCCACTATGGAGCAATGAAAAGAAAATTACATGTTTTGATTGCCAAACATTCCTTCCTGTTCCTTTCTCAAGTCAGTGCTGTATTTGCAGCAGACTGAAGTAGTGCTCTGCTTACCTTTTGTGCTCTTTTAATGATTATAGGCAAAATAATGGATGTGCAAGTTCAAAATTACTTCTCTCCTGCTTCACATTATCCATTTATTGTCATCTCAACACTGTGCATAAGATAACGCAGTGACTCAGCAACATGAATAAAGTTAGTAAGGGTTGTTCTTCAAGGGTTAGTGAAGAGGAATGAAAGAAGATAGCACAACCAAAGCAAATAAGCTAATGTTTCCACTTCAGAAGCCATAAACTCTCAAAATGTTAAAAATGAGTGGTACAAAGCACTTTTTTTTTTGATGTTTTGTAACAACTGAAATCTGTAGTCTGTTTTTTTTCTTCATTCTTTTAAAATGTGGATACTGTCCTGGGTTCAGCAGTAGCAGTCATTTTTCTCCTTCTTAGTAGCTGGTGCAGTGCTGTGGTTTTGACTTTCAGCCTGGGAACAGCACTGATAACATTGATGGTTTTAGTTGTTGCTAAGTAATGTTTACTCCAAACAAGGACTGCCAGGGAGGAGAGGAAGCTGGGAGGAAGGAGGGGCAGGACACTTGACCCAGACCTGCCAAAGGGGTATTCCATACCACAGCACATCATGCCCAGTATATAAACTGGGGGGAGTTACCCGTAAGGGCTAGATCTCTGCTCAGGTCAGGCTGGGTATCAGTCGGCGGATGGTGAGTGAGCAGTTGTATTCTCTTCGCTTGTTATTTCCCTTATCATTATTATTATTGGTGGTAGCAGCAGTGGTTTGTGTTATACCTTAGTTACCGGTCTGTTCTTATCTCAACCCGTGGGAGTTACATTCTTTTGATTCTCCTCTCTGTCCCTCCAGGAGCAGTGGGAGGAAGAAAGGGGGGAGAGTGCATGAGCGGCTGCATGGTTCTGAGTTACCAGCTGGGCTTAAACCACAACAGGAATAAAACTAATTCATGTTTCTGTAGATAGAAGTGGAAGAATCGGTTTCTCCAGCACAAGTGACATCCGATGCTCCTGCTTTCCCAAGTTTGAACGTCTCCTGTCCCAATGGACTAGTAGTAACTGTCCTTGGTGAAAGTTTTGGAGGTTAGTTTTCCACTTTCTGAGCCACTGCAGAGTGAGGAATTTAAATCAAGTTAAAATTACAGAAGAAAATAGTTTCTGCCTTGATGGATTTAGATGTAACAGTATGACCAGTTTAATGTCTCAGATAGCTAAGTCTCTCATAGTGTCTGTTTAATGGTATTTGCAACATAAATAATGTGTTTCAATTCAAACAAAATTAAAATCTAGAATTACAAGTTATTGGGCATAACAGATTGGGGGCAGGGAAAGAGCAATCCTAAAAAGCACATGGGAGTCATGTCGAGTAATCAGTTGAATATGCATGTATATTGGAATATAGAAAAGTACACAAATTCAATTAATAATTCATAAATGCATATATATATATACACACACATATATATATGAATGGATGCCAGATGTCATTTAATACCTATGTACAACAAATCTGTCCAGCCCAGGCTGTACTGGACATGTTGACTATGTAAAAATAGGTCAGCACAACTTCAGAGGTACCCATATCCAGGAATAAAACAGATTTATCACACACCAAGTAGATGCCAGTAGTAATTCCAACACATCCTATGTGTGAGCTGTTGCATAAAACTTGATGGAGTAATTTGTCTTCCTGGCAACTGATGAAACAACATACCTCTTAAGAATCAGCCAAGCAGTAAGACCAGTGCATATAAATTAACAAAAAATAAGAAATTCATATTAAATAGCATCAATAAGTCTAATATGGTACACAAGGATCCAGCACAAACTTATAATTGTGAGAGAGCAATGTCTGGATTATATTTGGAGGGCCACATTGATCTGAACTGCTAATAAAGGCTTCCCTCATTTTTCTTCTCAGACATCTTTTCCCTTTTTATGTCAAAATCATAGAAACATAGAACAGCCCACCTGGGAAGATCATCTAGTCCAACCTTTTGTAGAAAAGGGAGCCTAGATGAGGTTATGTAGCACCCTGTCCAGTTGCATCTTGAAAACCTACGGCAGTGGGGTCTCTACCACATCCCAAGGGAGATTGATCCAGTGAATGATTGTTCTCACTGTGAAAAATTCGTATATCAACATGAGACATCTCCTGGTGCAATTGTACCCGTTGTCCTTTGTCTTCTCCATGTGGCCCCTTATGGGGAGAGAGCCTCCATCCTCTTTGTAGCCACCCTTTAAGTACTAGAATACTGTGAAGTGGTCCTGTCTGAGCCTTCAGCAGGGAGAAGGGACCTAACTCCTTCACCCTTTCCTCATTGGATGGGTTCTCCAGCCCTTTTATTATCTCTGTGGCCCTCTCTTGGACCCTGTCCAGTCTGTCTGCATCTTTCTTGAATTGTGGAGGCCAGAACTCGACACAGTACTCCATGTGCAGCTTGACAAGTACTGGATAGAGTGGGATGATCACATCTCTGTCTCCGCTAGTAAAGTCCCTACAGATGTGGCCATCTTGCCAGATTTTTCCAGTTTAGGGTAAATGTGTTCTGATCAGTCTGGTATGAAGTAAAGAAGATGCAGAGGGTTTTCAAACGTACACAGTTTGGCAAGGAGCATAAGTTGAAATGTTGAATAGATGAGGTGAACAGCAAATAAGGACTCATCCATGTCGTCTTGTGACACACCTACCATAACTGTACTCATTCATATACTCAACACACTGCCATAAATTAATCTAGAAACTTTATTTGTTCTAGTGGGCAAAATACCTAATTTCATTTTCTATACAAACTCAAACTTGGTAAAACTCAGGAAGTTTTTTTTCCATATTTATAGGCAGTTAGAAAATTCCTCTCACCTAATGTCAGTCTTTCAAAAGTTCAGCATCCATAATAAATCCATCTTCAAATTTCCCATATTTTCTTTTGAAAAACACCCTCCACAGGAGGATGTTTTTGAGTTTCTGAGTAGATGACTGCTTTGAATTGTTCTCTGGAAAACAGAGTCTGTTGCTTACTCTGTGGATTAGAGAGGAAGCCAAGGAGGGTTAGTCTTACTTGCCTAAAGTTGCATAATTTCTGCAGAAACCATGGTGCTGGGAGTGTTTAGCACTATTTGAATGTGCTGTGCAGTATTAAGTAATTCAGAATTTGGTTTCATATTTGAAAGGTGAAGCCACTGCAGCTGAAGTCAAGAAAGAGGTGGTAAAGGAAAGGGAGGCCAAAGCAAATGAAGACAAGGAAGAGGAGGCCAAGTCAAACGAAGCAAAGGAGGGAGAGGTTATGGATACAGGAGAGGAGGAGGAACATGAAGTTACAAAGAGTGAAATAAAACGTGAAGACACTGAAAGAGAGCAGGACAAGGAGCCCACTTGGGAAATTCTAGTTAGGCAGAGTTATCCCCAAAACGTAAAGAATTCTCATCTATATACATCTGTGGCAAGGCAAGCAGAACAAGAGGTGTCGAGAGTCATCACCAGTCAAGGAACTGTCATTAAGTACCTGATGGATGGATCCACCCAGGTAGGTTTAGCAAAATTAATTGAAAGCAGCCTGTGCGAAATTACCCTTCAACTTGCGCTTGTCAACTGAGATAGAGAATTGTCTAGTTTGTAGATGAAGGAGTTAAGTAACCACTGAGTTATGCATGTCAAGACATGCTTTTGGCTTTGTTCAGAATCAGAACTTAAGGCACATAGGGTATTCTAATGATGAAAATTTTAGGCATTTGAAGATTTTAGGCAACTTTGAGATTGGGAAATACCTAAATATGATTTTGAGGACTACATTCCTGATCAGTAAATGTGACTTTTGAGATGTTTCTTTATGTTGTCTATTTGTTTTCTACATTGTGCCTTCTCCCTAGAACATCTATATTGATTTGTAAATGAATTCAGAGACAGTTGGGGCAATTCTAGGCTTTGTCTGCCACACAGGGAACATTCATATGAAGATTTGAGTGTAATGGGCAATAGATCTTAGAAAACAGTTGTAATAGAAGGAACTATGACTTCTTTTTGTTAGCTGTCTTGATGGCTAAGAAGTTAACAGTAATCCTAGACATGTAGAATACCCGAATATAGATCAGTATGGTGATACAGGTGCATTATCACTGCTACAAAGAAAAAAGTCATCAGCTTTTGACCACTTAAATAGTCAAAGAATAATCTTTACTGTTTGGTTTTATAATGCCTATTTGTCATTATGAAAGTAAGACACTATATATGTGAACTGGAGCAACTAGCAATCCTTTGGGCAATGATTAATGGGATTAATTCCTCTTCTCTGCCCTCTTCTCCCATTCCCTCAGCTCCCTTCCTCTCTTCTCCCCTTCCCCTTCCTTCTTCTCTTCCTCCTTTCCTCTCCCTTCCCCTCTCCTCCCCTCCTCCCCCTTTTTAGGGAGCTTCTTTATTCTTGTATTCATTTTGAGTTTTTACTTTTTTCCCCCTCTGTTGCCCACAGTATTCCAGTGCCTATTGCATTTGCAGCACATTCTTTTGAGACTTTCTATTGGTGTTTGCAGTTATATTAACCTCTAGTATGTCCTTGGTTTCTGTAGATTCTGTTTGCTGATGGCACAGTGAGTAGGAGTCCTGATTCTGGCCCTGTCCTACCAGCACCTGCTGTTCCAAAAGGCAAGCAACTGTTACCAGAATCTGATCTTTTACTGGAGACCAGCACTAAGAAAGGTAATATTTCCATTGTTTTGGGTAGATTTAAAGTTAGAAAGGCTGATGGTACTTAATAAAGGGCATCTTTCTTTAGTCTGAAAATTCTACTAGTACAAATCTATCTGTATGCCACTGCTGCACACTGCTAATTTGATACCTTCATAGCAAATTATTTCTCTTCTACTCTAGATTTATTTTTCTTTTAATATGCTAGGACTCTAATAAGTAAAACTTTGTGTAAGAAGTACATTGGTACCAAAACGATTCAACACAAAGCCTTTTAAAAGAAATTCTTGCAACTGCACTCTTGTCAAATCCTTACTTAAGTGTTACACGATTTTTAGCCTTGGCATTGAGAAATGTTTTCTTCACGGAGGACTTAGTGTGTTTTCCTTTTTCATTGTATGTATTTCAAGGCAACTACTATTGGTCATTAGCAATTGGTTGTATGGACTTGTGATTTGTCCCAGTATAAGCATTCTTACATTATTCTGTTTGACTGAGAAAGAACCAAATAAAAGCCTACTTCATACCTCAGAGTGTAGTTCAAAAACACCATCAGTGCTACTCAGTGCACAGAATAATTATGACCCATCGTAATATTAGAATCTATTGGAAGTATGTGAATAAAAATTGCTGACAAAGAGAAAGGTCTCTCAGAAAGAGACTTTCTGGCTTATCAAATCCAGCCTTTGTTTCTTAGGATATTCCTTAGGATAACTGGTTGGATGTTTGATAACTTCTCTCATGAACCATCTTCTAAGTCTCATTGTCTGTGACTAGTGTATATCCTTTACCTATATGCTTTCACCCCCATGCCTTTCATCTCCACTGCTTAGTCTTGACAAATTTATAGTGAACACTATACCCTTAATCTAAGTTTCTTATTTCGAATATGGGAGACTAGTGTTCTCCATCACATTCTTAATATGATCACTCCACTCTCCAGTTCCCTTTCACAGTGGAATCTCCCCTCGGTTTTCTTCTTATGAATCGCAGGATTGTGTTTGCCTTTTTTTGTTCGCGTATTTTCACACTGATAACTTGTAATTATTCTGAATGGATGATTCCTCCAGGTTAGTTCAGGGGCATACCTTTGACTAACAGGACTTGTAATTGCCTTCCAGCCTGACACATACTTGTTCTTTCAGTTCCATCAAAACCAATACTCACAGAATCTCTGCACTTCGTTAATTTTCTTTTGCCTTAGAGAATACCAACTCTTGATACAGAAATTTTTGTTTCAGCAGGGAAAGCCAATGACAAAACCAACAAATTACACCCAGCCAAGGATGAGTTGTTTGAAAATACCATACAGGATGTGGTTAATTCTGAGCAAGCTGAGGTGAAGCAGGCAGGAACCTGGATAACAACAACTCCATCAGGCATTCAAGTGGGCACTGAGGAAGGAAAGAGAATGGATCTGAAACCGCTCTTAATCTATCAGGCAACTGACCCAGCTGATGGAACGGTATTACTATTTTTGTGTTATTATAGCACTGTCTACTAAGCTAAGAGGGCTGCCATCATAAAAGTTGTAGGTTTTGTTCTTTGAACACACAGGCTATAGGTTGTATTACTACACTGTTACTAACACAAAGGCTTTAGATTTTGTTGAAAATGCCATTTCTCAGTCTCTGAAGTAGATAAAGTAGCAGTAGCTTCTTCAGAATGCTATTACATAATGCCTTGTATTCTTCTGGTTGCTGTTTCAACTATCACAGTGCTAAATAAATGAGTATTTCTTCATTCTTTCAGGTTATGACTGTACGAGATGATGAAGTGATAATTGTTGAGAAGCTGGATGGGAGCAGAGTAGTAGATCATGCTGACGGTACTAGGATCATGACTTCGAATAAAAACTGTGAAGAACTTTTTGTACCCAAGCATCGTGAGGAAACGGGTAAAATCAAAAGGGGAACACTTGTGTCTGGTCTGTCTTGTGAAGCAGACAATCATCAAAATATATACTAAAGAGGGCTTATGCCAGTAGCCTAAATAACAAATTCACTAATACATTCTAGGCTTAGTTTTATTGCTTAAGTCTTTTTTTCAGCAGTATTCAGTGCAAAAATCACATTGCTTTGAACAAGCAAATTTTCTTCTTTCATGGCCCACCTTCACCATGAGACCACAGTGCTGGAGTTCTAGTATGTTCATTGCCCTCTTTTTACCTACCCTAATACTAGCAAGCAAGCTGATTTGAATCTTATCTGAAGAAGTGGAACTTCTGTTTGCCTGTAATAGGTGGGGCTAATAGTTCTCTATGTTCCTTCTGGCTGGCAGTATATTCATAGGAAGTGTTCAGGAACATCTCCCTGTGGGATTTTTACAGCCCAGAAAGTCAGCCATACCCTGGACTGCATCAAAAGAAGTGTGACCAGCAGATTGAAGGAGGTGATCCTGCCCTGTAATCTTCTGTCATGCAGTTGTGGTGTCCTCAACATAAGAAGGACATGGAATTGTTGGAGCAAGTCCAGAGGAAGGCATGAGGATGATCAGGGGCTGGAGCTTGTGTGAATACAGGCTGAGAAAGTTAGGGCTGTTCAGCCTGGAGAAGAGAAGCTGCATGGAGACCTCAGAGCAGCTCCCAGTGTCTGAAGGGTGCTGGAGAGGGACTCTTCATTAGGAACTGCAGCGACAGGACAAGGGGTAAAGGGTTTAAACTGAAAAGGAGAAGTTCAGGTTAAATATAAGGAAGAAGTTCTTTACAGTGAGGGTGGTGAAGCGCTGGAACAGGGTACCCAAAGAAGTTGTAAATTCTCCATCCCCAGCAGTGTTCAAGGACAGGTTGGACAGAGCTTTGGGAAAGATGGTCTAGTGTGAGTTGTCCCTGTCCATGACAGGGGGTTTGAACTGGATGATCTTGAGGTCCTTTCCAACCCAAACCGTTCTGTGATTTCAAATATCAAAACACGGACCTTGAGCTGACCTGTCTATTCCACAGGAAGGCAATGGCCAGATTAACATACCAGTTTGCATGTTTTCCAAGATTTGTGATGCTGAATAGGAATTTCTTCACATCTTAGAGCTTGTATTACAGGCTTTAAGAATTTCAGGGTCTCATTGTTCTGTATTATTTCTTAGATAAACCCTCAGGAGCCACCATGAAGAAGGTGAAATATATACAAGTAGAGAATCCTGAGTTTGCAACTGTTATAATAAACTGTGAGGATGGTACGTGTTGTACCATCTTTGGAGATGGGACACGTCTTATTGCAAAGCCACAGGGAACATACCAGGTGGGAATTATTTTCAGTTTGCGACAGTGAAATTCATCTTTGTGTTACAAGTTCCCTGCCACCAGCAACTTTCACCTGGACTATTTTAACTCCCTTTTCTATAGCCTTCACAAATCCTGTGATTCTATCTCTTTTATATTCTGCCAGTATTTAGATACTTGCTCACAACTGTATAGTACAGTTAAACACAATCTTTAATTTCCCTAAGTTAAAGAAAAATACTACAAAGACTAACATCAGCCTGCCTCCTGGACCTTATCTTCTTTCTTTCCCTTCAGTCCTTCAAAACTGGATAACTCAGTGATAAAGGTCTGAAAGCTCTCCTCTTGATTTGCATCTGTTCTTCATTTTCATGGTACCTCTGAACTGAAGATTTCACCTTTCAGGACTGTACCTCTTCCCTTTTTTACTGTCATAGGTTTTACCCATGAAGACAGGGTCCCTTTTCATTGATGAAGACTGCTCAGCAGTTTATACCCATGAAGTTGTCAGTTTCATCAGCAAGGAAAAAGAGAAACAGCCAGGGAGATACATTATGAGACACACTTCCAGCACTATTTGTGAAATGGTGGATACTGAAGGAAATATTTTCAAGGTAAAATAAATGGAAGTGAACAAGTAATTTTAAGTAATCTTATCTCGTAAACATCTCTCATAGTCAGCTTTAAGCCTTGCAATACTTAATGTAGCCTAGCTAGGCAGAAGGGAGCAGCTTCTGAATTAGGTCTCTGAAATGTTCTTGAGTATGTGATGGGTTTTATTTCTTTGGGATTTTCCCCTTTTTAGAGATTTCCCCCTTTTTAGAGAAACTGAAATAAAACACATGGTATTTAGTTCACCTCACCTGTAAGCAAACCTTAATTAGCATGACTTGGTTTAGAGCAAAAAATCAGCTCTGCAAATGAGGACATTTGCTTTTCAGAAAGTCCATAGAAACACCATAATCTGCCTGGTAAGGCGAATATTGTAAAGGAAATGATTCAGTCTTTAAGGTTATACTGTTTGTCCTGTGATCATTTCACATCTAGGAGATACTTTTGAGCTAGGTTAGTGCTTAATTTTGAGTTCCAGGAACATCATCTGTTTCTGTGACCTGCATACTGTTTTCTAAGTAAGGTTCTAATTAAATATTCTTGATGTGACATCCTTAGAGTATCCTTTCTGTTGTTGCAACTGTAATCATTACCAGTTTCCCATATTCCTGAAAAACAGGACTGAGGTTCCCCTGGACATACTCATTGTAAGCGTTTAACTTGGCTGAAGAAGCAGTGCTTGTATAATCTATGATATATGTCAATCTCTCCCTAATAAATTTGGAACTGATCAACCAGAGGGATAGAAATTTCAAAGATATCAAGTTCCTATAAAATAAACGCAAGTCAAAGCAGCATGGAAGTTGCTTTGGCATTGGCATCAGCACATCCTATACACTCCTGAGTATACTGTTACCTGACTTGATCAGTGAGTATTTTTGTGCAAAGTTGCCTACTGATGCCTGCAGATATGTGTGATGAATGAGGAATATGAGCATGGATGGCCCTGTTTGACAACTAACAGGCCTTGAGCATATCTTAAATGTCAGCAAGTGATATTAGTATTTATGATGTGGCATGTCTTCCTAGAAATGTTTGGTTTACCTTTTTCACTGTGTTTTCAGTTTTCTTCTTCGTTTCTGTTTCAGGTTGTTCAACATGAAATATGGTTTTTCTGTCTCTTTCGCTGAGCCAGGTCATATTAAAGTTCAGCAGCAAGTTACTGTTTTAAAAGTATCATATAACTCAAGTAGTTTTATATGATTTCTATTATAGGTCATGGCTGATGGCAGCACAAATGTGTGCATTCCTAGCATTGACTCCAATGACAAGGAGGACAGAAGTTCAGCAGCAGCAGTCCAAGAAGTTAACAAACCCATCACTTATGATGAGCATGTCCCCAGGTAACCTGCAGTGGATTCCTAGGTTTATGCTGTCTTCACTACACTGTATTTGTGCAGGGTTTGTAGAGTTGCACTTCCTTTGTTCAGTACTCTCTATTTGCACATTTGATGTCATCATGTGGGAGTCCCATTTTCTTGACACAGTCTGATGTGTGTGGCTGGCTGTGTAGGTTCTTCATCATCAAAGCGGATGGTTCTGGAACTGAGCTCCTACGGAACAGGGATGTACAAGAGTATCTGGCCAAGGTCTGTAGTGATCCTGCTGCTGCTGTCTTGCAGGATCCTGTAGAAGAACTTCCAGGTAGGAAACTTTTGTGACAAACTAATAACAGAAATAATTGCAAAGGTGGAGTCAGAAGTTTCAAAACTCTTTATTTGGGCAGGAAATTCCAAAATGTTTTTCCCCATGTAGGCAAGTGCCCACACTTCTGGTGGTGAGGCATCAGCAAGGAGCTTGTGGGAAAACACAACAGTACATAGCACCAACCAGCTCACAGTAGCAGTACAAGAAGTTACGTCCCGAAATGATTGTTAATCAATGTAAAGGTAGTTGGAGGTACTGTGTTTCTATGAAATACACTGTAGTGGTGTTAAGGTCCTAAGAAAACAAACAAAAAGACAAGAACATGTGGTTCCCATGTTTATGGCAGGAGATGATAAGGATAGCTTGCTTGAAGCCATAAGGTACTTTCTTCTCAAAGATTTATAACGTAAGCTTGGGGAACAGCTTTCCCACCTACTGCTCTTACCAGGTTTTGTACATTTTTAAGTGCTGCTTCTGTTCACAGTAATGACTGGTTCCCCATTGTAAAAACTTAATGAAATAATTTTGCCATGCGTAAAGAGAAAGAGAAAAGGGCACTGAGATAGCCAGAAAGATCCAGAAGGTGGAAAGATCTGGAAAATAGAGAGGATACCTTCCCAGCGAAAATCCCAGTCAAGAAAGCTTGCTCACAACCAGCTGCCATTTTTCATAGTAGCCCATCTGCTTTTCTAGACTTCACACTCTACTTCTCACAATACTGGCTCTATTTGCCTTGAGAGCAAGCTTCACAGTTTTGTATCATTGTGATAAAGTACCTCAGTGGCGATAGCCATTTTGGAGCCACCTCTGAGGTAGTGTCATGGTTTAAGCCAGTTCGCTCACTTACTCCCCCCTCTTTCTTCCCCCAGTCCCGGGGGAATGGGGAGGAGAATCAAAAGAATGCAACTTCCATAGGTTGAGATAAGAACAGTTTAGTAACTAAGTTATAACACAAACTACTACTGCTACCACCAGTAATAATACAAGAGAAATACAAGGAAAGAGAATACAACTGCTCACCAAGCCCGACCCAGCCAGTGCACCCCCCAGCAGCGAACCCCGCAATGCACCACCACACCCTTTGGGTCTCTGCTCTCCGTGTTCACATCCTGGGCATGACGTGCTGTGGTATGGAATACCGATTTGGTCAGTTTGGGTCAGGTGTCCTGTCTCTCCTTCCTCCCGGCTTCCCCTCCTCCCTGGCAGAACATGAGGCTCAGAAAGTCCTTGGTCACACCAAAACATTACCAAGCAGTAACTGAAAACACTGGTGTTATCAGTGCTGCTCCCAGGTCCAAAATCAAAAACACAGCGCTGCACCAGCTACCAAGAAGGAGAAAAATGACTGCTGCTGCTGAACCCATGACAGGTAGATACTAGTAGATTAAATAGATTTTGGGGCTGGGCTGGAAAAACTATTTTATGAACATTGAAATTAATCAAAACAATAAAAAAATCATCTTCTAATGGAATCCATCCAGTAATTGGACTGTGAAGTACAGACGTTATACAGCATCCAAGAATCAAAGCAGGAAGCATAGGCAGTCTGTTCTTGAAGAGTCAGAGTGTCTGAACTTGTTCAAGTATTCTGTAATCAGCTCAGTGAGCCAATATTATCTGTAGCCACGAGTATCACATTTTCACATGGACTTTTACTACATGATGGTAGGATTTTTTTACACTTAGGTGAGTATTTTTCGGAAGGTCTGAGACACTTGTCCATCACTTTTTGATTTGAACTGATTCTTGGAAAAATCTGTCTTTAAACCAGGTGTTTTAAGTATTACTGTCCTCTGCCCTTTGGCTGAAGCTTCTCCCTGGGTAATGAAGAAAGAGCCAGAGAGTATTGTTCCTCCAAATCTTCAGCCAAAGACCCGAGAGGACACATACTCTCCTCCTGAGGTATAATTTTTCCAAAATTGTCTTTCCTGCTTAAGCAATAGATTTTTGTCACTGTGAAATGGAGCTCTAAACTATGTGACATTGTTTAGTTTCTTAAGCAGACCAAACAAGGCATAAGCTGTGTCAGGGAAAATATAGTCCCCTTGGGCTTCTTTCACACTCGGTGAGGGAATATAGTAGTTTTCAGGGGAGTTCATCTTGCCAGATTAATTGTGGCCAGGAATCTACTGGCCTTATTGTCTAGAGTTGTGATGCTATAAGGAGAGCATGTGCTTTTCAGATAAAACACACATTGCCAATATGTGCATTTAGCCTGTAATATAAGTAGCCTCTTGCTCTTTTGCTTGCTCTTGTCTGTTCAGAGGAAGATCACAGATTCCTCAGCCAGAACATATATTTGGAGGGGTCTCTGCATTGGATCCAAAGAGCAGACATGCTTGTCAGTACCTGTGCGAAAATGTCCTCGTAAACTGCAAATCCGTCAGCTATTCCAGTATAAGCCAGTCAATGATGAACTAAGAGAAAAGCTGCAGCTTTCCCTCAAGGTAGTACAATCATATTTATTTATTCTTCCAGAAAATAAATGGGGTGACACGCATTTACAGTATATACCTGAGGCAAAGAAAAAGGTTTACTACATTTGAACAATCAACATTTCATACATAGACAAGTGCTCTAAGAAAAGTGTATTTTTGAAGCAGCTCAACTGTTCTACTTATCTCTTTTGAAACCTATTCTCTGTGTAAATACGTAGGATCCAGTCCAGTACACATCAAAGATAGTACACTAACAAATAGATTCCTTGTAGTCAATATTGATATCTGTTACTTTGCTTTTGCTTTGCTTAAGTTTTGTTTCCCTTCACAAAGCCTTACAAACTTAAATCTATAAAGATGTATAAGAATTTCTTACCCACCATAATTCTACAGTTAATTTTGTCACTGAGGCACACTCTAGTCTTGGCTGTGTAATTGCTTTCATAAATTAGTAGAGAACATTTCCGAGTCTTAGTTCTGTCAATCTCTCCATGTCTAGAAAATAGACTATGTAGCCTTCTGACAGAGTGTGTGTCCATCCCTCTTTAGTGACTTGTTCATAACAAGGTGAAAGCTATGCCTCATCTGCAAGTGTTCTGAGGTGGAATCTGAAAGTTCTGCGGTTGATCCTTGTCAGAAGGTTCAAAGTGTTGGTATAAAACATTGATTTTTTTAATTCACACTGGGAGGATGCTCTTAGAAGAGGTTTTAGAATGAAAACCTCGTTACTTACCAATTATAAAAGAGCAAATTACATGTGTTCTATAATTTATTAATTTAACACCACAATCCCAAGCTGAGTCTCTCCATTGACCACATCTGTTGTTGGCTTTTAGAGAAAGAAGAACACCATGGGTTACCTTGGGAAGGAAGAACTGCAGTTGCTGACACCAAGAACACTTTTGTAATAATGCTGTTAATGTGCAATGGAGTATAGTCATTGCTCATATATCAATATTTAATTAATTTTTTTCCAGAAAGAGATATCTTAAATCTTTAGCCAAATATTCACTTTTTCAGAAATAAATCAAGACCTAAAGAAAAACGTTTTCTTCCTTCCTCTGTCTCCTTCGAAGATTTAAGGGGTATAAAGTAATTAAAAAGAACTGGAAACAGATTGCTTCTGCAAACCTTGTCTGTTCATAAAGCTTGGTACTGTATGTAGCTTTCTAGCAGAGTGGTGTATTAGGACAATGTTTTTTAAGGACCCTTTTTTTCCATCCAGCTGAACTTCTACAGCATTCTTTTCTATAGCACTTGGTGTGATTCTGGCAAAGTAAGACCCTGTCTAAAAAACAGCCTCAGATTTTTGTCTGAAACTAATTTTTCAATTCTAATGATGTAATTTAATTTTCCATAAGAGTTCAAATAGGAGGGAAATGGAGATCACAAACAAGGTTTGTTAGAACACTCTTTATGCATTAAGCTGATCTTAATAATATTGTTGATTATTATTAATAGTAGCCATTTACTGTACATTCCTGTACTCACATAGCTCACACAGTTTACTGGAACATTTGTATGCTCACTTGTACTTGCCTAGGCTGTTGCAACAGTTGAGAGGCCAAATCTACCTGCCTGCTCAGAAGCAGGGGGTCACACTGACAAACAGGTGGTGTCTAGATATCTATTGGATGTGGTTCAAGTCACATAGTTCATTGTGGATTGCAGTGTGTGCTGTTGGCATGGTAGAACTTCAGCAGACTCTTGGGTGTCATTACTATGTTAGTTCTAGCATGTTCAGTAGTCTTGCTAGTCTTCAGAGTCCTTGGTAAGCTTTCACATGCTACTTTCTCAGTATGTATATGTCTCTTTGACCTAAAAAAATATTTCTCCATGCAGGTTGTTAAATATCTATATAATCCATTCACAAAAATTGATAGATGGGACCTTTATGACATTGAGAAATGGCATACAAAGACATTCTGAGAGAGTTGGTGGTGTTCAGCCTGGAGAAAAGAAGGCTCCAAGGAGACCACTACCTAAAGGGGGCCTACAAGGAAGTTGGAGAGGGGCTTCTTACAAGGCCATGTAGTGATAGGACACAGGGCAATGGCTTTAAGCTTAAAGAGGGGATATTAGATTAGATATTAGGAAGAAATTCTTCACTGTGAGTGTGATGTGGCATTGGAACAGGTTTCCCTGTGAAGTCGTGGATGCCGCATCCCTGGAAACATTCAAAGCCAGGTTGGATGGGGCTTTGAGGAACCCACCATTGCAGAGGGTTAAACTAGATAATGTTTAAGGTCCCTTCCAACTGAAACATTCTATGATTATTTCTACAAACTCTTTTCTCTATGTATGTGCCCTTAAGCCTGCCTCTGCAAAGAAAACATCTGCCTCTTTCTTGTTCTTTTTCATTATTCCACCAGGAATATACAGGCAACATTTTAAAGCAGGAAAAACAGCTGGAAGAAATGAACGTAAAAGAACCACGAACAGAAGAGGAAAAGAAGAACGCTGCAAGTCTCCTTGAACTGGTTACAGTGAGGAAAAAATACGTTTTTAACTTCCTTTTCCAGCAAAACCATTGTATTGTATTGGAAGTGTCAGTCTTAAAACGCATCATTGTCTACTAATAAAATAGCAAATGTCAGGAAAGCATAGTGCTTGCTCTGCGGTAGTTTAATGGTAAAGCAGAGCCACATTCAGCATTCAGCTGGGCTGCTGGATGGCACTACTGCCATTTTTGGGTAGCAGCGCTCAAAATGGTTCAGAAGTTTGGCTGTATAAAATAATACATTCTGAAACACACAGGCCAAAATTACTGAAATGTGTATATTCCCCCACATTAAGATGAGAATGTTTCCAGTTGTCCTGGGTTCAGTTGTTCCTTGTCACTGCAGCTGGCAGACTTGTGTTTCAACCACAGCCACCTCCACAGTAAGAGCTGAAGCCCTGCTTTTGAGATAGTCCAAAAACAGTTTGAAGGAATATTGTTATTACTGCTGAGAAGCATTTGTATTTGGGGGTAAAGGTGCTCTGCTCATTTGCACAGATTATTAGAGCATGAAAAGAAAAGGAGGAGAATAAATAATGGGAAAAGTGGGTAAATAGGGGAAGAGGGACTTGGGGTAGCAGTCAGGAAATAGGTTAGTGAGAGATGAGTGGTAAAAGAAACAGAAGTGGGTGGAGTGAATTAGGATAAATGACAGAAACACTGCTTGCATCTTATGGAAAGAGTGATCAGTTTGCTTTCTTTCAGTTCTTTAAGTAATTTGTTTCCTACAGCTTCCTTCAAATTTGGTACCTTGCATCCTGTGAATTCACATCCTAAATCTTTAGTAGTTATTAAACATCATTTTCTTTTTTAGTCTCAAATACTTTTATTTCCATTTAATCATATAAAATGCATGTAGTGAATTCAGACATACTGATTTAAAAAATCTGGCACTTGAAAAATGCGATCTAGCCATGTTAGTTTAAGTATTCGCTTCCACTGACCTTTCAAAAGTGAGTGTATTCTACCAAACAAAGACACCTTAGCCTTACAGTTTACCTTTTAAACCTTGTCTCAAATGCAAAAACACCAGGAATTAAATCTTTCCACCTTTAAATGCTGTTGATTTCCTTTTCATGGCTTTCTGGATAGATCTTAACTTTACTCTAGAATGTTATAATGTTATTTTAAGTTTATTCTAGAATCTGTCTCTGAACTTTTTAGCCAAGATAGCATTTTCATTTCCTGAAATTAAAGCCTATTTTTTGACTTTACAGGCTTTGGTATTTATTTTTTGTTCACTATTTTCAAGTGACATAGAAGTCTTAGAGAGTAGAGAAAAGAAGCATCTAACATAAGAACCTGGAAGGAGCTCACAACTTCTCTAGGAAGAGAAATATAGAGAAGTGTCAGTAACTACATCTGCCTCTATCTATTTGTTTTGATGAGATCTAACTTCTCTAGAACTTATCTAGTGACTTAATTATTGTTGATTGTCCTGACTACCATGAGCACATTTCCAGGTACAGATTTCACACTGGACAACTCTTTTCTGAGCAATAGAGTCTCACTGTGGACCTTCTTGTGACCTAGGAATCCGTGTCGCACTCCTAACAAGTCTTGATCGTTCCCTATCTCTGTTACAACCCAGACTGCCTGGTCATAGGATCTCTGGTTTTCAAGGATAGCATGAGAATAAAGGAAACAGCTTAGTTTAGAGTTGCTTACCCCTCAAAGACTTTACTGTAAGCCAACTACAAGATTGCTCCTCAGTAATGAAGCCTACAAATCGCTGGACACTTTTTTCGTTTGACTTCCTGTTGTGACCATGAGTTTTAGATCTGGTTCAGATCCTTTGCAGATGGATTCAAGTTTAATTATGAACTGGCTTAGTTGATTTAATAACCAGCAACTGTATAAAATACAAAGCCATCTGTGAAGTAGGTAATCAAGAAGGAAATTGATACCTCTGTAGACCAGCGAAGTCGTACTTCATTTCCTTTTTTGCCAGCTCATGTTTTCTTATACACTGAAATACCTTCATTCTTGTAGTCGCATTCTCAGGTAACACCACTTGTTTAGGATGGAAATCCTTTGAACAGGATGCTGTTGTTGTGAAGTTTGTTTCTCACATAGTCACAGTTACTCCTTTTCATTGCAGTCCTTTCCTAACTGGGAGAAGTCAGTTGAAAATCTCAGTGACAGAGGTAATAAAAATGGAATATCTTTCTAAATTGTAAAGTATCATAGTAAGTTTGAGAATACTGTAGTGTTATTTTTAAAGGAGGAACATAAAGGTGAATTCATCTATGTGGTAGGTAATTCTGTGTGATTTTCACAGGTGGTTAAAACTGATTAGTATTAAAGTTTCAGTACCTCTAAAAAACAATTCCTATGTTTAGGCATGTGTGTTTGGCATTTTGACTCACATTTCCATAGCAAAAGTTATAGTATTCAATCCCATAGTGATGCCGGCCTTTAAAGGGTTATTGTTCTATCCTTCCTGCCTTGTCAAGGATATTTATACTTGTTACAAAAAGCACACTGTGCAAAGTAAATGAAAACTGCTGCAACAAATGCTTGCTGCCCAGTTTCCTGATTTAAATGGAGATGCAGTTTTAACATAACATTATTAATGAAGATGATAGTGGGAAAGAAAAGCTCTTTAAAAGGTAAAAATAGAAAAAGCAGAGGAATTAAAGTCTTCTTTTATGGTGAAAAAGCTGCCCAAATCCCTTGAAACACTGAGATACATTGTCATAGTCAAATTGGATTGTATCACTCAAATACTTTAATCTCCTAAATTTTACCACAGAAATTTGTTTTCAACCAAGGAAATTTCTTTAGGTTCAAAGCATGAAGTAAACAACACATTTTGTAAAAGATGGTGTCAGTGGATAGGGAAACTTATTAAAGCCCCAGAACTGGTCACAGTCTTAAATAAGGAAAGACTGGCTTTTCTCCATTCTACATACTGAACTAGTAGTTCCTTCCATAACTGTTGGTTATGGCTGCTTCAGAGATGTGATTGAGCGCAACTTAAGTAAGCTGAGAGTAATAAAGGTTCCTGAAAGCCCACATTACTTTCCTCAGCAGGAGATAGAGACATGGAATGTTGCTCCCCAGCCAGAAAGTGACTGAATATCAGCAACTTTTCCTATTGACAGATATTTGATTTGTGTCTTATGGTGATATTTCTTATGATAAGATGTATCTTGTCATAGATGATAAAGATATTCCAGGAAATACAGGGGTATGAACTTAATCTGCTTCTTGTGCTTTCTACGTTGATTTGATTTCCTGTCTGTTAATGTTCAGAACTTGATTTTGAAGTTCTTTCTGCCCTTTCCCTCATGCTGGTACAGAATCTGTTAGGTTTTCATCAAGTGACAGAAAGATGCATTAAAAATACATCCTTCTAAGGTTTTTATTCATAACATTTAGCAGTGCTTAGCAGACCACACACATTCAATAATACTCTTCACCTTGCAGCTCACATAACTGAGCTGTATGAACAGGCAGTGGCTTCTCCTCGCCCGTATCACACAGTGAAGACAATCACTACACAAGAAGAGGACCAGCAGCAGAGGTTCAGGTAGGACAGACCAGTGAGAACTGATGCAAATGTGAGTAACACAAAGGATGGAACCAAGCACCTGAGCAAGGCAATGTACTTAACTGGCTGTCATTAAGGACTGGCACCTACATCTCTAGACATCTCACAACATTATACTGCCTTTTCCTATGATTATTTTGTGTCTCTGTGTCTCTTTATCTGAAAGATACTTAAAAGTTTGTTGGAAAAAGATTTTGAAGGTTTCTTTGAATAATATAATAAAAATGCAGATATGAGTGAACAATTTTGTATCAACTATTGAAGTCCAAGTCAGGAGTCACCGGAGGTGTTAACAAAACATACTCTCATAATTTTCCAGGCTTATCTTGTAAATATAAGAAGAGAAGCTGTGTGGAGACCTCAGAGCATCCTTCCAGTATCTGAAGGGGGCTATAAGGATGCTGGGGATGGCCTATTCATTAGAGACTGTAATGATAGGACAAGGGGTAACGGGTTCAAACTTAAACAGGGGAAGTTTAGATTGGAGATAAGGAAGAAGTTCTTTACTGTAAGGGTGGTGAGGCACTGGAATGGGTTGCCCAGGGAAGCTGTGAATGCTCTATCCCTGGCAGTGTTCAAGGCCAGGTTGGACAGAGACTTGGGTGACATGGTTTAGTGTGAGGTGTCCCTGCCCATGGCAGGGGGGTTGGAACTGGATGATCTTAAGGTCCTTTCCAACCCTAACTATTCTATGATTCTGTGATATGTCTGTGCTTATAAAACATAATGCTAGTTTTCTCATTTTCACTCCTGACCATCCAGTCCAGAAGGACTAACACCAGTGTCCAGATGGCAGAGGAGAAAAGAAGAGCACAGGTAATAGCATTAGTAGGACACAGAAAGTTGTATATTTTATGAGCCAGCTTAAGTCTGCCTTTGGCATTATTGTTATTGATTTCACTGGGTGTTGGGTAATGATCCAGTGGTTTGCTAGCAAGTAACGGGTGTTCTCTGTAACAGAAATACTGAATGGATGGATGAAGTCTCTTTCTTTTTTTTTTCCCCAAACCTAGCAGTGTTACTGATAACTTACACTACTCAAACAAGACTGAAGTCAGAAGCTCTGTGTTCTGTTTTCTGGTTCTGCCACCAGCATGGAAAATCATTTGTGTGAATATTTTCAAATGCTGATACATTAGGTTAAGATTTGGGTATTCCACTGGGTAAGCCCAGCTGTTCAAACAGAATCCCAGGCACGTGTATCATATGGGAGTGCTTCAAAGCTTCTCAAGGGAAAACTCACAGCTCTCTCAGACTCTCCGCAGTTGAAAGATCCTCCAAGCACTTAATCATCTTTGTGACCCTTTTGTGTATCAGGGAGGCCAGAAAGGGACACAGAATTCCATGTGTGATTTCAGCAGGGCTGGGCAGAAGGGAAAGGTACACCTCCCTGGACCTGCTGACAGCACTCTCCTCATGCAGCCCAGGATTCTGCTGGTCATCAAATCTGGTACACAAACAAGGATTAACGTAGAGAAAGTTATCAGTAATATACATTAATTCACAACAAAATGAAAATCATTATCATGACATCTATTTAGGTCATTTCTTACATTAAACACAACTTGAAATGGTGATGAACCAATATGAGCAGAAACTTGCTTTTTCTTATTTTTGCAGAAGGTTAAATAGCAATTGAAAATGAAGTTCTCTTCCATAATACTTCTTCATTACTTTCTGACTTGCATGAGATAAAAAACTTTTATAGTTTCAGATTTATATTCTAATACAGCATTTTACACTGGTTTGCATACTATTTAAAGAATTGCTTTAAGTGTGTGTGTGTCTGAGTCAGCACCTAAGAACATCATGTGCAAGTCTGGCTCTAAAGCCAGTGTCAAAACTTTCAGTGTCATTAAGAGTGATAATTTCATAGCTGATGTTAGACCTTGCAAGTCAGTGAAACTATAGCATTGTAAAACTGAACTAAATCAAGCTGAAACCATAACTGGTCTTTGCTCTGGTGAATCTTATCTTCTGAAGTTTGAGCAGCTTTTTCTGTGTCCACAGAGACATCAAGGTTTTTCGTGATAAAATAAGGAAATCAGATTAATTTAGTGTTACGTATTTTAGCAAGTGCATCTGAAATACCAATTCTCAGATTTAGATGGTTGTTGGAAGGTTGAAAGGATGCTATTGGCAGTCTCAGATGTGTTCCACAATGTTTAGACAACTAGAGCATGTTTTGGGGAGGAGATGTCCTTAAGAGCCAGCCACTGTCCCCATGCATTTTGGCCAGCTTCCTCCATAAATCATCTCCTCCATAGCTGGGGAGGGCATTGTCTGGGCATGACAGACCAGCCTGTTGTTGATCTATCACTGAGATAATTGCAAATAAAAAGAATATAATTTGATATTGCTTGCCTTTACCAGCTCCATTCCTCAATGTTTTCAATGTAACACTGAAAATCAGTGTGAACTCAGCTCTAATGCTTTTTTCTTTCTTTTCCTTACCAAAAATGCTGCAACTTGCTTAGGAAAGAACTTGATGAAGAAAAGAAATCCTTGATGGCAATAAGATACAAAATAATTCCTCCGTATTTTGAATCAGAATTCAGCAAGGAGTTTTTCCTAGCAAAGGTGATGTAGCTGAAAAGTGGGGAAGTTCGTGCTAGGCCACGTAGTTAGAGCCCTGCTCCCACAAAAACAGTTTTGGGTTTGTATCTCAGCTTCAGTTTATCTCAAGAAACCATTACAGAGAGGACAGTTGTGGCAGAAATTAATGCTGAGAATTATATGCCCTTGTCCAAAGGAACATATCGTGGAGATGCTGTATGTTTGTTGAGTACAAACTCTGTAGATTCCTTACATACACTCTGGAGAGAGTCTGATTGGGAGCAAAAGCTGAACATCAGGTCTTTTCACTTACCCCTCTTAAACCTCTTGCTCATAACTAGAAAGGGAATTACCAAGACTCACCCTCTCAGGTTAAAAGTGGCCTTGGGAACTTTCCTAGTGTAGTCTCACTTGATAAATGCTGTAAGTGCATAAAGCATACTCACAAATGTACTTTGGAATCTGAGGTTTACGTATGTATATCTTTTTTGTAGTCACCACTTTGGTTCTGCTTATTTGTTTCATTTGCACCCATTGGTTTGGTTTGGTTTGGTTTTTTTTTCCTGAGTGTTTAGATTGGAGATCTAAAACCTCTTTCTTACTTTCCTCTAGTTTCCTGATGTGGAAGCACTCTCTAGGAAACTTCCTCCAGTACAAAAACAGGAAAGTGGCAATCTCTCTCTGGAGACAATTGAGAAATCCAGTATAGGTAATCTGCTGTCTGGCAACATCTCAGTATCTTCTTCATTGTTTTGTCCAGTTGTCTCACTGACCCTATGGATTCCCAGTCATTTTGTCACATGAAGTACTTGGACCACAATGGCTGTATCTATTCTGATACATGAAACATATCCAGCTGCACTCCCTGACATTGAGATCCACCAGTACCAAGTAGGCTGTATAAATTCAGTGTCCCAAATCAAGGTGGGCTTTTCCCTGGCCAAAACTTATGTAACCCAAGAGTGGTTTGGGGGAGATTGCTAAGTTGCACAGACAACGTCATACCAGTGTTCTAACAAGTTGAAAGTATAGAGTAGCATATTCTAGTAACTGGGAATGTTCCTGTTTAATCCACTAATATAAATGTGGTCTACGAGACTTCTACATTTAATGTGTTGAAGCCTTTGCCAGCAAACCTGAGGTGGGAGCACCATAGGCTTTAGGTGCAAAGCTGAAGAACTGTGCCATGAATGAGTGGTGAATGGATGCAAAGTGCTCAAGAAAAACTTCAGTGGAATAAACAGTAATTCTTGATGAGCAAGAACTGAGGAGTTTAGAAAAGCACTAGTCTGACTGTAGGGAAAAAAAGGGAAATGGAATTCTGAAACTCAGTGGTAAGAGGGGCAGCTTGGGGACTGGGGCAAAAGTGATGTGGAATAGAAAACATGCAGGCTAAAGCTAGTTTGGAGGATATAGGAAGAAAGCAGTGACTGGATGATGGGAAGCAGTGAAAGAGTGAGCCGTCATCTTAGGTTTGAGCTTTACAGCATTGAGGGGCATACTTCATTTCTGTTTGAAAAGTAGCCCTGACAAATGACTGAAATCACATAGATTAAAAGTCATACAGCAAAGAGTTCTATCAGGAAGCGGTTCTCCACAGGGCCTTCTTAGCCCCCCACTAATTCCCATATTTCCTCATTCTGAATCACCATATTACAATCACCAGCAGACCTGTGTTGAATTGCCCATTAGCCCTTTAAGGCTTATTGGTCAGTTAGAAAGAGAACAAGAAATGACTAAATCACAAGATAAGTATTTTTGATCCCCATTGCCCAGTGGAGCAGTATGTCACATGCAGACAGCTTTCAAAGGTTGTCTAAATTTAAGTGCCAAAGACTTTGTGAATTGTTTTTCATCTGTTTATGAAAATGGGGATGATAAAAAATACTTTTCACAGTATTCCGTTATTTTCCCTTTAGGATCTGAATGTCTCAGTACCATGACTGATCGCTCACCTTCACCTGACCTTCTGCTGCAGGCTCATTCCAAAGAAAATGGAGGTTCCAGCAGCACAACAGGTAAAGCTGCCTTCTAGAATGTAGTTTGGAGCAGGTTAATACCTATCTTCTTATAACTTTTGACAGGGTATTTACAACAGAAACTTAAATCCACCAATCTCTATTCAGCATCCTGAATACATCTGATTGCAAGACTGACAGAAAGGAAGAGAGGTATAAAACTAATGGCAGAGATTTTCTCCTTCACCCTAGGAGACTGCTGTAACAACATGGGGGTGATCGGTGGGTAGAACTGCAGACAAATCCAAGAAGTAATTTCTCTACTAAAAAAAATTGCACTAGCTTAATTTTCCTGCTCATGAAGGTCTGTAACAGAACACTTCAGAACAGAGTTTGCTGTGATTAAATGGTCTTTGCCATTGAAACATCCCTGTTCAGTTTTGCTTTCCTTGCTACGTTTATTGTTGTTCCCTCTGTTTATGCATCTGCTTGTGGTGGCAGCTTTGGGTGATCATCACTGGAGAGATACTAGCTTGCTTTAATTGGTCCCAACCTTTGGTCCTCACGTAATGCCAAACAGCAGCTGAACTTTGGCAGTGCATGCTTGCAAAATCTGTCTTTGCATCCCATAGTTAGTTTCCCTTCACCGTTTCCTTCCACTCATTCTGGTACACTTTCTTAGGAGTGGGAGCATTGCCCACTACTGGCAACAAGCTCTTACCCTCAAACTTCCCAAATTTCCTCTATTATTTGTGCATAATCCATAGACCTTGGGGCATATGTACTCACCTGTACTTCCAGAGCCAGCGGGTAAGTGACGAAAGGAGCAACACCTTGGGAGGGGCAAGAAGGGAGGGTGTGTGTGGAGAGAGAGGTGCCAAAACTATGCTAACTTCTAATGTCAAAGCATAAATGTTGCTCACATTTAGGCAAAACAGGAAATGCTGGTGGCTTTTCCCTTAATGTCCATGCTTAGTTTTTTTTGTTGTAACCTGTGGGCCATCAGCTGTGTAGATGGGAAGCCCTTCACCACCTGCACTTCTGTTGTCTGGAAATTAGAGGGGAATCTAGAGAAGATGCTATTCTCAAGTAGCGTTTCTGCCTCCTCACAAGGACTAACTGACAAGACTCGGCATTCCAGCTAGACAGGGCCTTGCGGTCCAAGCAGAAAAACAATTCTCTTCCATGCAAAATATTCAGCTGTTCATCTCCTGAGAAGACAGCCACCACAATGGTCTTATGTTTTCTCTTCAGAGGTTATCAGACTTTACCATAAACTAAATGAGTCTTAGGCTGTCAAGCAAAAGAAGTTGTATTTAGATCTAAGTTGCCCCGGCCATCCCTATGCTCAGATTCTCCATTATGGAGGAGAGCACAGTTCAAAGATGATTAAAAGATAACCAAGATCATCTTAACCCAAGAGTCAGGCACAGACAAATCATATGTATGAATGAATCGGTGCATTCAAGACAATAAATCCTGCTCAGAGACAGTGCTTCCTACCTGATTGTGCTAATGAAGCTGTACTGCTCTGGGGCCTGGACTGGAATTTGTTGTTACATGAACAGAGAGATCTGACTTGACCAGCCTGTTTCTGTACAGCTGATGGCAGAGGCATTGCCTCTGGAATAGCAATGGCTTTGATTTTAATTTTAGTGCTTAAGGTTTTGTACTGACACTTCTGGTTTTAATCATTTCCACGGGTGTTTGTATCTTCATTGCAAATTTCCACTGATTAGTTCTAATAACTACAGTACAACTTGGCTTATTAGTTGCATTAATTACCTACTGCTCTTTGGGGGTTTCTTGAGCACTGAAATAAAAATGAGGCCAATTTTTCTGTCCTTGTGCTGATCAAATGCTTTCATCGAAAATAAAGCTCTCATCTAAAGAAGAATTTCAGGATTATGCTGAATACGATGCTTAGTTGTTCTTGTTTTTGGAAATCATTCCTGTCCAGGCCTAAACCAGGCTGCGAGATCGCAAGAGACACCCTTACAACATAAAGTTCAGAGTCTGCTGGTGAATGTTGCAGGACAGCCAAGAACAGAGAAAGTTAAATTGCCATCATCCCTTCAGGGGAGAAAACCAAACTCCATACCAAATAAAAAGGTAAATAAAATATTTTTTGTTAATATTAATATCCTCTCAGTCATCTCTTTTGCATGAAATCTTTACTCTGGGGCAATACTGGAAGGTATTCTGAATTTATTTACTTGTATCAGAGACAGTATGGCCAGCAGCACTGGGGAGGCCGCACCTCGAATCCTCTGTTCAGTTCTGGGCCCCTCACTACGAGAGGGACATTGATGTGCTGGAGTGAGACCAGAGAAGGGCAATGGAGCTGGTGAGGGGTCTGGAGCACAAGTGTGATGAGGAACAGCTGAGGGACCTGGGGGAGTTTAGTCTGAAGAGGAGGCTCGGGAGGAGCCTTGTCAGTTGGTGCTGGTTTCTTCTCCCAAGGAACAAGCGATAAAACAAGAGGAAACGTCTTCAAACTGCACCAGGGGAGGTTTACACTGGAGATAAGGAACAATTTCTTCCCCAAAAGGCTTGTCAAGCACTGGAACAGGCTGCCCAGGGCAGTGGTGGGATTGCCATCCTTGGAACTTCTCACAAGCCATGTAGATGCTGCACTTAAGGACATAATTTAGTGAGACTTGGCAATGCGAGGGTAGCGGTTGGACTCAGTCATCTTAAAGGTCTTTTCCAACCTAAATGATTCTATGTTATAAGTAAGTTTACTGGCAATTTTAAAAGTACCTTTCCTCTCAGCTGTTAGGCCAAACTCTGCACCAGGCATCCACATGAAAACTCCAGAAGAGCAGAACTTCTCCCATTCCCCCTGAGATATCTCAATGGCTTAATAGTCTGAAAACTCAAACCAGTACATGTTTGCAGACAATACTCAAAGTGCCTCTTCAGTTCTTACTCAAACTAGAATGTTTTTTTGTAATTCTTCAGGATGAGAGACCAGAGGTCAAATGTAGCCTAAGTAACTCCAAACCTACCTTGATGGCCATCAACTTTCTCTATTATCTAACATTTTAATTCTGTTTGCAAAGGTAGAAGATCCTGTCTCAGGAAAGGTCAACACATCTTCTCTTGCAACAGCAGGACAGCAGCTTAGTGGCTTCCATCTCATTCCACCCAGCGTGACACTTGGGGTGCTAAAGGAAGGCTGCACCTATGCAGCCACAGTGATCCTGAAGAATGTTGGTGTGCACTTCTCAAGGTTAGTTTGAATTTCTTGTACCTTGGGTTTTAACTGTCCAAATATGCTTTGCTTGTTGTCAACCCTCTGATCTGATTTAATGTGAGATAACAAAGGCTATTCTTATATTTGGAATCATTTAATAACGACTGAGTGGATAGAGGAAATAATGTTAGAAATACTTCAGCAGTAGTTGCATATGAATGTTATTAGGAAGACACAAAGCAGTAAGGGCCAGCAGGCCCTGGATGCATAGTCCTGGCCCATACAGTTGATTTACTCATTCTCACTGCAGTTCTCAGGTTCTGGGAACAAAGTCTTTCATGGAAACCAGTGTTACGTTTGGCTTTGGGAAATGGTGCTGGGTGCTGCATGTCAATTGAAATGGGCACAGCTGTATTCAGGCAGACACAGGTCTTTTTAATTGCATTGAGAAACAGCTCCAATGATGGCAGAATAAATGGCAAATAAAGCATTGATTTGTGCACACATTTCCCTTATTCAGTACACAGCTCAAACCAGCACTGCACTTGTGTTCCAGTGGGGTAAGAAGTGAGTCCACTTTTAGGCCTGCCGTCCAGCAGATTGTCTCTTGCTCTGCATGACAAATCACAGGAAATGATCATATTTACCCAGCTGCAGCTTAAAGAATATATAAATACAGTAAGAAAATGCTTGTGATTGCTCTTCTGTCCTAGAATTCCCCTTTGGAGTCACTGCACACATGTTCGTTCCATCACACTGGCACCAGCACAGCTCCAGTGGTTTTGCTTAAGGCTTACGAGCCCTGTCATGCCCCATGCATCCACGTAACAGAAAAGAGGGCAAAATCCTTTTCTCAACCTCAGTTCGCTCAACTGGACTTGCCTTAGCTGTGCTATATGTACCTTGCTTTTTAGCTGAAAGAAGAGCCTGCAACAACAGGTTACGTATGTCCTTACAGCTTCTGGGCTTCCACCTAAGGTCTGTCCCTTCAAAATAGCCACATTTGAATTGTTACAATCCCACCACCTGGTTTCAGGAATTTCAGTACTTGATGGGAGGCTTTCATTTCAGATGGTTCAAAAGCCCCAAAGGCAAAACCAGGTTTTTAAATTGCTGTGTTGCAAGACAGCTGTGCCCACTAAAGTTGTCTATTGTCAGCCTCTCACTCCTCCCTACCCTCAGTTACCTCCTACAGGTTGAGAGATTCTGATTTTATTTAGCAGTTAACTGGAAGCTGCTCTTTAGGCCAATCTCATCCATTTGTCTTTTTTCTGAGACCAGTCCACGTCATTCAGAAGCTGGTTCCTCTTAGCACGGGTGGTAAACAGTCTGTGGTTTTCCAGCAACATTAGCATTGGTTAAGGAAAACAGTAAGGACAGTCAAGGAAAATACCACCCCGATTCTGGTAAGTCCAGGCTAGGTTTTAAGCCTGTTACTTGATGCTTTGACAGGAGAGCTAAGCTGCAAGCTGCTGAATGGGAATTCTGAGCCGTGTCTGCCTCCTGCTGCAGCCAGAGGTTTACTATGACAGGGACAGGAGCTAACTTTTGCCTTCCAAATTGTTCATATCATAGTCTAAACTTGGGACATCCTGATGAAAAGTAGTCCACCTTCTCATGACAGCCCAGGCTCCAGAGAAAGCACAGGAATTGTGACAGCCAGTTTAGAAGTCTGCCAGAGCTTTCCATAAGATGGAGCCATACACTGGGAATGCCTCTTCTACTGCCTTTCCTTTAACAGTCTCTGGTGCAAGCACATGGTGGTAGCTGTTCTTCAGGTGGAGATGAAAACCAGAGGCTAAAGTCCAGAGCCTTGCAAAAGTAAAGGTTGTATTTGCTATAGTGACCTTTAATGATATTGACAGTGGAAGTTGTGTGCACAAAAGGGCTGCAGAGACGTGAAACCATCAGTGAGAAATGAAGAAGGGACACTACTGCCTTAGCGGGTACTGTGAAATTATTTACACACAATTTGTACTGGCATCAGGCCGTCTGCAATAGGATCATATAAAAGGACATGAAATAAAGATTGTGTAGGACTTCCGGGTGTGCAACATGCAGGTGTTTGCCAGGAAGATGCAATGCGCACTTTAGCTTCCTTTGTGTATGCAGGCTGAGCATGCTGATGTTTCACATGCTGCTGTAAGGACCAGGCAATATAAAGAGGGCTCTGGAGTCTGACTTTAGCCATCTGTTCCTTCGGGTGTCTCTGTTAGAAACCTGAGCCCTGGGGAGAAGCCCAGGAATACTGCTGCAGCCCAAGTCGTACACTGTGACAGGAAGGATGAGCTAACACATTCTGCTGTTGGCTGCACAAGCAGAGGGAGAGCAGACTGGCTGCTTCCCAGCAATGCCTCCTGCCTGCCTTGAAACGGCTGCTCCAAACTGATTCTCTTCTCTCTGACAGGTTTCGGGTGAAGCAGCCACCTCCGCACACAGGACTGAGAGTGATGTACACACCAGGACCTGTAGGTTACACAAACCCTTGGCTTTTTATTACCCTCGGGCCATCTTAGGTTCCTCTCCCACCAGCTGGCTGGGAATAAAGCTGGCAGGGAATACATGGAATCATGTGTTTAAAGTGATGCTGCCTTCCACTGTCTCTCTCCTGCCTTCAACCAGGCATTCCATGCACTCCCAGTCTCAGCCTGTGACAGAATGCAAAGGGGTGTGAAGTTCAGTGGAAAGCAGCAGGTGAAACACTAAGATTCAAGAGAGCTTTTCTAGAAGTAAATGGGATACGCTACTACTACCTGAGTTTTCCCATCATTTAGAACAAAGATCTGCTCTGTCATACACCTGGACTTTATCTCCTGTCCCAATACCTTCAAGGACTAAACTCTTCCCTCAACTATTTCTTCTGCTTGCAACTATTCTCCACCTCAAGTCTTATCTAGCAAAGCACCATAGCATGCTAAATTGTCACATTTCTGCTTTTGTTCAGTCTCTCTCTTCACCTGTGTGTGAATAAATACTGTGCTGGTCAGTATGCCCACAGTATCCAGGTCATACCAGGCAATGTTCTTGACAATGCCTTTACAGGCATGGAATCCAGAAACAATGACTTGTGCAAGAAGGTAGTGCCAGAAAGCAGGTGAAACCTCCTAGTCCAGAGCCCTACCCACAGATCAGTACTTCAAAATATAGCATGGTTTGGGTTGAAAGGAACATTAGAGCTCATCCAGTCCCAACCCCCTGCCAAGGGCAGGGACACCTTCCACTCGACCAGGTTGCTCCAAGCCCTGTCCAACCTGGCCTTGAGCACTGCCAGGGATGGGGCAGCCACAGCTTCTCTGGGCACTCTGTGCCAGTGCCTCAGCACCCTCATGGTAAAAAGAAGTTCTTTATATCCAATCTGAATCTCCCCCTCCGTTAGTTTAAACCCGTTCCTTATCCTATTGCTGCAGGTCCTCTCTTCTTGATTCTCAGCTGCCCCAATTCCCTTTTTCCTTCTGCAACCTAAAAGGAAGTTTAAGGGGAAAAAATGCAACCCCCTGGCAGTTTTCTCTCACATAGCCATGCGAAGAGACATTGGTTTGTGCTGACCTTTCTAGTGAAACAGATACTGGGTGACTGGCCAGCACAAACCCGTGTGCTGGGCACTAAGTCTTTAAAGTCATCAGAAAACAAGGATCAGGAACCAGCTTCAAAGGCTGCTGAAAGGGACTGTGTATGAAACATGCACCTTACCTGTGAGTAACCCTCTATCTCTGCTAGGTGGCTGCAGGCTTGCAGGTTGAACTGGAGATAGAGATTTTTGCCATGGTAACTGGAGGGGAAGATGCTGGTGGCCTTGAAGAAATTGCCCACGATATTGAAATACTAACAGAAACAGAGACTCTTCTTCTGCCTGTGACAGCAAATATCCTTTATTGTCTTACTTCCCACACAAACACCTAGCACAGACCCTTCACCTCTCAGGAGCCTTAAGCATCCTTCCCAGTGCAGGCTGCTGAGGTAGCAAGAAGCTTTACTGTCCTTTCAGAAACACAAAAATGGGCATTCTCAAAAGCACAAATGAACAGTTTAAGATTCTGACACCAAAAGCAGTTTACATCAGAGATAGGGGGGTTTGGGAAGTGGGGAGGGAAGAACAGTAAGCTCAGAAAGATGTGGCTTTTAAAAAAAGAAAGGAAAATAATAGGAAATCATTCCCACCATCCCTGATTGAAACTCCACCCCCAGGTAAGAGTCACCCTTACCAAAGGACAGAGAACTGCAGGGTCCTCTGTGACTGACCAGAGAAATGCCACTGAGTCTTTGATACGCTCTGGAAGTGACACTGAAACCCCCCAGATTTACTTCATAGTGACCCCAAGAAGTCTGTGATGCCTGTTACTGTGGAACTGAGCTAGACATGACTGGTGGCATAGCAGCAAAAGCAGCTCCTGCTCTGTTCCCACCCACCCAGTCCTCGGACACACAGGTGCAGACAAGCTGTGTGGATGTGGCACTTAAGGCCATAGGTTAGTGGGACTTGGCAGTGTGCAGGTAGTGGTTGGACCTTCCCCAGCATTTTGCTGGGTCTTTAATCTTTGAGCTGAAGGCAGTAGTTTAGACTCAAGTTGTTTCACAACTTATTTCCAGCCTGCACACATACTGTGTTAGTTACAGAAATGGTTTGATCCTTAACGTGGCATTCCACCTGTGCTGACCAATGACACTTACGAGTGTCGCCCACAAGGATACCCCCAGGGTGGGATGGCAGCAGCAGTCCGGGCACTGCCTGCAAGCCCCAAGCCACAGCTCTGGATTACACTACCCCGGAAGCTTTCTAGTTAATAGAAGTACCGGACGCAGAGGTACCAGTCACAAATAAAATTACAGTTGGTTTACCTCCTCTTGGCTTCTGTCATCAAACCACCTCACGCAGCTGCCATCACACAGACATGATGACCTGAGACAAGGAAAGGAAGCAGTGGATGACATTAACCAAAGGACGAGTGCAAGAGGTTTACAGATTACTGCAGATGCTCAGCTCAGTGGAGGCACTCGCAGCAGCCTCCCAGGCCTGTCCCAAACCCTTCACTTGGCTGTCTCCACATTAAACAAGTCACTGAGTCTCCTGGCAGCCAGAGGCTGGATTTTTTGCAGTTCAGCTCTAATAAATCAGCCTCTCTTTATCACTCCTCACATTCCAAAACCAAGGCTTACTGTTGACCCTTCGACACTGACAGCAAGCCTAACAGGAGACAGGAGTCTCGCAGATACACAGGGCAACCTTAACATAAGAAGTTCAAGCACACACAACCCTCTGCACACATTGTTTCATGCAACACATTTCTGTAGCCTTGGAGAGTCAGAGTAGATGGAGAACAGGTAGTGATAAACAGCAACTCTGTGGATGTTTCTTCTCCACTCAAGAGTCCCTGTTTGCCTCATATATATAACACTGACATCTTTTAACTCCAACATCCATAGGGCTGCCACGTTATCCAACAAGTCAGTAAAGAAATCCCAGCTGTAGCCCATTTCCTCCAGAGAAAAAGCAACCACATCAGTTTTCAACAGAAACCTTCACAGAGACATGCACCTCCCACTGCTGCTTCTGCTCTGGGACTGCCCAGAGTACAGCAAACAGCTCTTTCCCATTTAAATATCTTCTTACCTTTTCCAGTGTGGAATATTACCTCCGGATTAACATGCAGTTATAGTCTAGAACAGCAAATGTAGGGCCTCATTGTACCTGCCATCACCATGGCCGAATCTCCCTTCTGTTCTGACAGTCTTTTTGTGACTTGACAGCTACTCTATGCAATCCAAGTAACTGTACCAAGTAACTGTACCAAATGCCTCTTGGAACCCTCCTCTCCACAAAATCTCCTGAGCTCAAAACCATATCCATCTCAAGCATGTCAAGGGACTCTGGTCTCACAAAACATGAAACCATGATGCTCCAAACGTAAGTCTTGGATTTGGTTAAACAGTCATGTTCAACCATCCACAACAGAAATAGTTTAGCCATTGCAGAGGCAGCTGTGGCAACTTAAGTAAGTTGGTATCACCTTTTCCAGGTGGTTGCCAGCAGAGCCAGTGATTCTGTCCATTGAGATCTAGAAACTTCTGTGCAATATTCAACTTGATCACAAATTTTCCACACCTCCTAATAGAGACCAACAAGCAAAAATCCCTGAAGCATCATCTGACCCAACTTAGTCATAGCTCATTTATGTTTTCTTAGTTATTCATATTTAAAACAGTTCATAAAGGTTCCCTTAATATACTCAAATCAAATACTGCACAGGAAGCTGCCCATGAAAGCCTTCAGCATTCTGAAGTAGGCTGCCCATCCTGAACTCATAGGCATGATATTTATGCCACTCAATTTGTGAAAGAAAAAGCAAACCCTTAATCTAGTTGAAGCCCACGTGAGAACCCTTTCTCATGCTGTTCCCTTCCAACAGCAGAGGCCAGTTCTACTGAAGCCAGTCTGTAGCCATCATGGTACAGGCACACTACTTGTGAATAATCTAATAGAAACATCCCAACGTAAACTTGTTGATTTATTTAATCAGATGAACATGGATGGTTGGAAAGGACCTTAAGATCATTCAGTTCCAACCCCCTGCCATGGGCAGGGATGCCTCACGCTAGACCAGGCTGCTCAAGGCCCTGTCCAACCTGGCCTGGGACACTGCCAAGGATAGAATCATAGAATGATAGAATTAGTTAGGGTTGGAAAGGACCTTAAGCTCATCCAGTTCCAACCCCCCTGCCATGGGCAGGGACACCTCCCACTAAACCATGCCACCCAAGGCTATGTCCAACCTGGCCTTGAACACCGCCAGGGATGGAGCATTCACAACTTCCCTGGGCAACCCATTCCAGTGCCTCACCACCCTTACAGTGAAGAACTTCTTCCTCATATCCAATCTAAACTTCCCCTGTTTAAGTTCAAACCCATTACCCCTTGTCCTATCACTACAGTCCCTAATGAAGAGTCCCTCCCCAGCATCCCTATAGGCCCCCTTCAGATAGTGGCTGCTATGAGGTCTCCATGCAGCCTTCTCTTCTCCAGGCTGAACAGCCCCAACTTTCTCAGCCTATCTTCATACGGGAGGTGCTCCAGTCCCCTGATCATCCTTGTGGCCCTCCTCTGCACTTGTTCCAACAGTTCCATGTCCTTTTTATGTTGAGGACACCAGAACTGCACACAATACTCCAAGTGAGGTCTCACAAGAACAGAATAGATGGAGCATTTACCACTTCTCTGGGCAACCTGTGCCATCATAGGCTTAACTTCTGGGTGTTCACCTACTTTTAGTTAGCTGCAGCCACCAGATGCGGATTACAAGTACACAAAGTGACACTTAGCAGAGAGGGACTGACAGAAAGGGATTATTCTTGTCATAGCTCATTTATTCTCAGCTCTGACAGTTTTCAGATGCTTTCTGCACATCTCTGTATAGTGGAAGACTGAGCCACAAAGAGATGGCCCTTCCTCCTTCGTTCCCACAGTAGTGACTAAAAGAAACATCTCAGTCTCTTCGTGAGACACCTGTATTTGTATACCCAAGTTCAGTTCTGCTTTCTGTTCATTTCCAATGAGGTGCTTTCCTGTGCTTTTCCTTTTCCCAGCATATGACATGAGAGATGGGGAATTTTCCTTGCTACATGCATGACTTGTCCCCTAAACACTTTACAGTGACCAAGAATCCCATGATCAGGGATTAAATAATAGCTTTCAGTGTGAAATATAAATGCCAGATTTGGACTCTTCCATCCGCACTGGTGAGACACAAATTCTAATTCAGGTTTGTAAATCCAGGGAACTGCACCTAAGAAAGGGCAAGCTGACGTACCAAAGGATATCAGGATTCTAGAATACAGTGGATTGCTGGCACAGGACAGACCTCTTCCATTTAAAGCATGTGCTGAGCTCCCACAGCAGCTGATGGAGTCCTTTACTGGTGTTTTCCACTGCCACAGCAGACATGGCTATTTGTCTATCAGCCCTTTGAGTCAGATTTGACCTATAAACCAAGGCTGAAAGCCAGCTCAGGGATGTGCTAAACCAGATATATACCCAGCTGGCTCTGCTGATTTCTGCCCTGATGCTTTTCAGGTTTCTACAGACACAGCCACAGTCCCTCCATCAGTCCCTTGGGAGTGCATTCTGGGCACTGAGGCCACTGCCGGGACAGAGTGGTCATAAGTGGTAGAAATTCAGAGAGCCAGAGAGCAAGCTCAGTGGGGAAGCCTGTGTCAGCATCAGTGGAGAGGATAACTGAATGTCTACCACCTCAAAGACCTTTTCTTCAAGGATTCTGCCCAAATCCCAGTAACAGAACAAAGGTGAAGGAATTCCACCTCTTCCAACTTAGGTCAGGAGACACCTGTCATCATCATGAGAAGATGAGTCTGCATCCCAAGTGTCTCTTCTATACCACCATCTACATCCTCGTCACCAGTCCCTCAGTTGTGTGCACTTCTGGCCATCTTTTTCCTCCCAGACCTCCCAGAGGATCATCCCACAGCAGCTCTTTACATAGGGTTCTGTAACATTTATAGCCCTGGCATGAAGGTAATCATCAGGAGGACCACATCACACAGAGGCATAGTCAGCCTTCCCCTTTTGGTACCTGGTTTTGGTATCTCTTTCCTCAGTCACCACTGCTGAATGTCCCCTGCTGAAGCCACCCCTCCATCTGTAACCCTTTTGTTTCCTGGTGGACTAGCACATTTCAGCAGCAGCTGAAGATGTCAACTGAAGTTACCAACACAATTCATCATCCTACAGAGTCTCCTCTCCCTCCCACTGCTGAGGGTCTCCTTTGGGAGAAATAAAGAAATAGAATAGAATACAATGGAATGGAACAGAATAGGCCAGGATGGAGACATGTCTGAATGGAGCTGTTTTATGACAAGTTTCATCCATATCTGGACAAATATAAAATCATAGAGGCACCCAGAAACAACTGTCAGACGGCTGTATGGAGACTGCTATTCCCATGAAGACTGAGACCCATATCCTGGTACCGCTCTAAGTTACCCAGACTCTGAAGCAACAAGTGAACCATCAGCCTCCTGACACAGTTATTTACTAACAACAGTTATTCTAATAGACATGGTTATTACACCTGAGGTGCTGCCAAGAGATTGACCAAGTGAATTGTTTGCCTTGTGTGTAATTGCTAATAACAGAAAACCAAAGTCAAAGAGAGGAACAACTGGGATGCAATTACAAGTCTATATGAAGCTCAAGCTCGAGAGAAGTCCTGCTCTGAGTACCCAACTTGGACACACAAGTCCAAAAGTCAGAAAACTACTCAGAAGCAGTGCCTACGACATCCACCAAACCAGTGATTACTGGGTATAAAAAGACAGCATGTACTACAAAGTAGTAACTTACCAGCAGCAGCAGAGCCTTGCTCACTCTATCCTGCCCCACCACTCCTGCTGTGAAAATAAATCCTTTTATCTGATACAGGACAGGTACAACACTGCAACAATTCACTGCAACTTCTGAAAACTGGAGCAAGTACGATGCAAACAACCCAGGCTTCTCATACTCAGCCTGCCAACTGTAAGGAACACCACAAGCCTGGATGGCAGCCCTTTCGTTTGCTCCCACAGATTTTATTCTCTCAGAATAAAGAAAACCCTTTGAGAACTGTCACACCAGGCAAGGCAGTCGAGGCTTTACAGAGAAATATCAAGACAAAACTCCATGAACAAAAGTTGTTTCATAAAGCATATCTAAATATGCCTTTAACACAGTGCTGCCATGTTTTCCCATCGCACCAGGAAGTGAGTGGCTGCAGATGAGGTTCTCACACTTGGGCAGAAGTCACGTAGCTCTGCCCAGAGGCTCTGAGCACTGCCACAAACCACCAGTAGGTGTCAAAGCCACATGAAATCCTGCCAGCTGCCTTCCCCAGCCAGGACATGGTCTCACCAGCACCCCATGTGCAGGATTCACTCCATTGAGGCCCCACTGTCAGAATGAGCTGATCTCTTCTGCAGCAGAAATGACCTCCATTTCACACAGCCACCTCAGGAACAGCTGACATGCACGTATTAGCGGCAGCCTACAGAGAGCTCATCTCAGAGACAACCGTTCTGAGCTGGGGTTATATGCTGGGCTATGCCACATGGGGAGCAGACAGGCTTTGTCCCAGTCAGCAGACATCATCACAGCTATTCAGCCACAAGAAAACTTCCAGGGCCAGCACTGAGGCTACACAACCCCATCCAGCTGCTCTGGGTCTTGGGCAGCAGATGCTAAACCACTGCAAGAATCATCTTCTCCTTCTTCTTCCTCTTCCTCCTCTTCTCCTCAAAACGGTCAGTAGCATCAGCGAAAAATGTCACCTCATCTTTGGCCTCAATCTCTCTCTTCAGGTACTGAAGTCCTGCCATGTTGAATCCCAGCACATCCTGCAAACAGACCAGCACCACACTGTTGAGCACATAACAAGCTTGTTTGGGGGCAGAGGGTCCTGCACCGGCCACCCTCTACTAAGAAATGATGAAAGCAAATAGCCCACAGATTTAAATAAACCAGCATTCTTTACATGCAAACTTTATCTGAGTAGGACAGTCGGTCCTGCACCTTGTTCCCCACAGTTCTCTCAAGAGCAGCTATAATCCACTGTATCTGCTGAAAGGCAAGATGCCGACAGGCACTAGTTGCATCATTCATGATATTAGTAGCCCACAGAAAAGCCCAAGAGGAACAGAGAGTTTATTTACCTCCAACGTATTAAGAAACTAGCAAGCCAGAGCCCAAATACTCAAACAAATTCAAGAGTAAATGAGGGAGGGAGCACAAGTGCAGGCTCATCACTGGGTAGTCTCACACATCAGGAGAACGTAAGGAAAAGGCAGCCTGTTTACAGCAGAGGAAGGCGAAATGGGCTCAGACCCCCAACCAACTTTCCCACTGGACACCACAGACAACACACGCTCCCGCTCCCAGACACTGGCCCATCCTCTTACTCCAGATCCCAGGGGGAGGGTGCAACACTCACCCGGGCCTCACTGACTCTGGAGATGGTGGTTTTCTTCAGGTTTTCTATTACAGTCACCAGCATGTGGTTGCCCGTGATCTGCCCAAAATGTATCCTGGGAACAAAGTAGGCAGTGATGTATTGCAGCATTATTGTTGGAAACATCAGAAAGCCCTCACCTGAGCCTCTGTGTGGTCTGGACATAGGATTTTTCTTAAATTAGGCCAGCCAGGCATAGGCAGATTGACCTGGAAAAGCTATTTTTCTGAAGCTTCTCTTTAAGTGGTCCAAGGGGAAAGTCTCTGTCAGGCACTGAGGACATGGGCTCTGCAATGACCCTGTGCCACTCAAGAGTGCCTTGATGCAGGATCTTTATACAATGAGACTTCAGGACCAGCAACCCCAGCTGGGCACGTCAACATTCTGTATTCAGTCAATCCGTTCCCACACACTGTTTGCTGCAGCTGCAGTGATTCCTTACCGCCTGCAGAGACCACATCTTTATTCCCAACAATGCTTTCCAAGAGCTCCAGACCCAGAGATAAGAGAAAGCCCACTACTGATCAGAGCCCTGTTAGGGCTGTCTCAGATTCAGGTTCTGGACACCAACAGCAATCAAACTGACACTAACAGATGCATCTGGGCAGATGACTCACTTGAGCAGGAAAAGGAGAGCTCGGCACATGAGTTCAATTTCTGAGCCCAGGTGAATATATTCGTTGAACAGTCTGAGCAGGTCAGGAACATAGGAGAAGGGCAGCACCAGGAGAGACTCTTCCAGCTCACTGAGAAGAAAGCAAAGGAACAGAAGCATTAGTCTCAGCCACTGCACTGCTACAGATGAGCAGGAAGCACTTCTGTATAGGTAGGTTCTGGTACAAAAGCTGTGCTAAGCAAGACTGCTGCTCTTTGAGCGCCCACAAAGGACAGTGCACCTTCACAGACTACAGCCCAGGTCAGCAGATACCTTCTGGCACAGGAAGCAGGCCCACAACCTTTCCTCCTCAGCATCCCCAAGCTGCTCTTCACATATATGTGCACCTCCAAGCAGCCAACTCTCATACACAAGCTCCATCCAGCACTCCCCATAGAAGTAACAATTTCCATTTCCCAATTCCATGCATGAAGCTGCCAGGAACAGAACTCAAGACTCTCTAGCACTGCCCAAACCCAGTATGAGAGACCATTCCGGGACCCCAGCCAGTCCCAGGCCCAGAAATGCAGTACTTGGTCTCAAAGCTGTTCAGCCATAAGGCTCTCAGGACTCACCTCGACTTGACCTTCTTGAAAACTTCCAGCACATATGCAGAAGGCTGTAACAGAGGAAAGAACCGGCTCTGCGTATCAAGAAACATTCCAGGACAAACATTTGCCTTAAGGTCTGTTTCACCCAGTTACAAACGTGCAATCATATCTTGTGAGATGAACAGATCGGCTGACTATAGCAAAGAGGAAACTCCTTCAGTTTCCGTCAGTCTGAGAAGTTCTCCCTCCCCATAACGTAACCCCAGCCTTCTCAGATACGCCAAACTGGTAAAGAATATTGTGAAAATTGAAGTTTACATTCAAGCAGCTAATCACCTCATATGGACCCTGTACAGCCCGGAAATGAAAAGCCTGGTGAAACAGACGAATTACAGAGATAAAGCCTTACACAAACTCATCTCCCAAAGACTGAATTCCTGCTTATCTACTGAAAGTGTTTGGCAGATGCAGAGCAGAGCTGAGAATTGCCATAGAAAAGTGCCTGACTACTACTTCATAGGATTTCATTCACTTCCATTCGGTCTATTCAACTTGTAATTAGATACACCTATATTCACAGGGGAGGGGGCAGAAAGGCTCTTATAAGGTGGTTACAGGTGGTTAGAAGGAAGACAAAAGGCTGTTCCATCTGCCATTGACATACTCCTCAGAGAAGGCGAGAATGAAAAAGACAACGATCTTCTTAAGGGTAATTCAAAATGCAGTCCAGGAGTACACAATGGAATAAACCAGGAAAACCAAAAGAGTCAGTAACTGCTGCATCAGTGCCACAGAAATAAGCCTGAGCAGCTACCACATAGCCCTGACTCGCTCAGAGCTGCCCTGCTGTGGTTACAACTGCACAGGCAGTGATTTAGGGTCAGGAAGCCTTCATGTGCTTTCAGCTCCCTCTTCTTGAGTCAAGGCAACACAGTGGGTATGCTGGGACAAGTGTTCCACAAGCAGCATCTCTCCCAAGAAAAAGGGTAAGTGACAGTCAGTACATGAAGTCTTTCAGTTCATGGTCTGACAGAGTGAATGCTCATCATGGTCAATTCACCAAGTAAGAGGACATATTGTAACTTGTGGCTCATGCTTTTACCCAGTAGACTAGCACATTCTTCCAAGGCTTTGGAAACAGGTTCAAATCCCCTTCTTTGTACAGTAAGATTCAATTAAACATTACCTGCTTCCAAAGAATTTTGCTAGCTACTGAGCCATAGGATTTCATTCACACCTCTTCAATCTATTCCACTTGCATTTAGATATGCCTCTATTCACAGAGGAAGGGAGAGAATGGCTCTGGCTAAGTGTTTATTGCTATCACAGGGTGGGAGGCACAGGGATACGGGTGCTCCATCATGCATTCCCAGGAATACTCAGGTATTTTGGGTAACATGGCACAGCTCCTCTGGAGCATGCTATATAATGGCAACTGCACCCTCCTGGCAGCAGGGTTTGAACTAGCTTTCCCACATCTTGCAGAATACTGTCATCTGCTGGCCCATGGTAAGGTCCATGATAAGGTCACAGCTTACCATTAGGGTTATGTTTAACTCTGATGGGGTGAAACATTTCTAACACCTACAGGATATTAAAAAATACCAAAAACCATCACCACAAAACCCCCAAACTGTGTTCACTTTGCCCAAGCAGAAGTGCTGAGTTCTCACTTCAATTTGAACCAAGTAGTTAGTCCACAGCAACCCAGTGTTTTGGCTCAGCCTGCAAATGAAAGAGCTCCACTCCAGTTGAGAATGGGCCACAGCCAGTGGGCATTCCACTTACTGTAATATTTCCATAGGCACGGAGGATGGGATTGACAGGAAAAGGAACCTGGAGACACAGAATGGGTTAGAATAAGGTAGGTGTATGCGTACAAATGCATATTCACAGAGAAAACTTTAATCTGCAGCAATAAGGGAGCTTTTATCAAGTGTCTTCCTGCAATTTCACCTCTACCCTCCCCAGAACATTGATGAAGCCTCATTTACAGATAATCTCATTCTCAGATGTGTACAGCTAACTCAAAACATGCATGAATCCTCTTCCACTTCTTCATTGTCACTTTTCCCACTGATATCACAGCCCCTAATTTTGCAGGGAATGTTGAGCTGAAAGCAAAGAAGAGGCTTTGAGATGAATTTGCAGCAGCATGCTCTCCCAAGAACAAACCCACCCATCTTACATCCTACTGTGACCTGAAACAAAGATCATTGGAAAGAACACCCCACCAGCCATGCCCAGAGCAGTGCCATTTTGTTCTCCAAAAGACTTCAGCAGATCTCTGCTATTTCCAGCTGTTCTGATTTTATCTGCGTGCGGAGTTGGAAGGATACACCCAACAGCCTTGGGATTGGCACATTCCTCAGTCTCTTACCTCTTTTCCTGCAGCTTTGCATATGGCCTTGTGCTCCTTCAGTTTTGCCATCTCTTCTCTATACAGCTCAATAGCTTCCATGATCCGCTCAGCCTGTGCAGCACAGGAACAGCACATCAGTGACACCACAGAAGCCAAAGCAAACCTCAAGTCCAACTGGACAAACTGAGGCAGAAGCAGAGAGACTGATGTGGAAAATCACAGGACATCTCACTTAGAAAGGTAACCTCTACTCCAGACTGCACCACTACTCTGAACACATCAATCATGTCCTGAAGATGTCAGGAGTGTGACAAGCAGGTCAAAGGAGGTGATCCTGTCCCTCTACTCTGCTCTTGTGAGACCCCCCTCGCAGCACTGTGTGCAGTTCTGGTGTCCTCAGCATAAGAATGACAGGGAGCTGTTGGAGCAAGTCCAGAGGAGGCTACAACGATGACCATGGGCTCGAATACCTCCTGTATGGAGACAGCCTGAGGAAGTCGAGGCTGTTCAGCCTGGAGAAGAGAAGGCTGCATGGAGACCTCAGAGCAGCCTTCCAGTATCTGAAGGGGCCCTACAGGGATGCTGGGGAGGGACTCTTCATGAGGGACTGTAGTGATAGGACAAGGGGTAACGGGTTCAAACTGAAACAGGGGAAGTTTAGATTGGATATGAGGAAGAAGTTCCCTACTGTGAGGGAGGTGAGGCACTGGCACAGGTTGCCCAGCAAAGTGGTAAATGACAGCACAGGTTACTCTTTCAAACTGATGCTCCAACCCTCGAGAGATTGCTGGGGCACAAAGCAGTGCTGGCAGACCCACACAATCTTACCGCTTTGATGGTTTCAATGGTCTTCTTTCCTGCAAGCCCCGTCTCTCCTTGTGTCTCTCCAGCCACCTACAAAATACAGAGTCTGCATCCTACCACAATCCATATCAAGAAAAACAGCCCCATTCCCTAAACTGGTGGTTTATCTGGGAAAATACTGTACTTGCCAAGTGCATAGCTCCTTCTGAGGAACAGAGGTGCTGTGCTAACAGTATGCTCTGGGAGGCAGGTAAACACAGCTCTTGTTCTGCCAACAGAGGCTGAGTAATACAACCAGCATCAAAACAACCAGCAGCACAACCCAAGTACCTAAGCAAGAGGGATCAGGCTCCCCCACCAATCCCACATTACATGGAGCTGGAAGCAGAGTCAGAAGGCAGCCATGGTACAGAGCTGGTGTGGACCTGGACGTTGGAGATAGCAAGGCCTACAGCACAGCAAGGTTTCAGTGTCCATAGCTACTGTGTGTTTGGCCAGCTCCACACACTCCCCTGAAGTTGTGTGTATGAACTACCAGGGGCAACTGCAACTTGGGGCAACTACAGCTTCATCAGCACCTTCCCCCCTGCACCTCCTCAAAGCAGCGAGATTACCAGTCCTCTCTGACACCTCTTCTATGCCTCTTATAGAAGTAGTTATCCCAACCTCTGTACAGTCAGACTGACACACACTCACTGCAACTCACCACAGGCTGCTCTTCCTTCGCCACGCTCTCTTCATATTCAGCTTCTCGTTCCTACAGTGGAGGAGAACACAATGTGTTAACAGAGCTGAGCAGGCAGCAAGCAAGGGCACAAATCCCCTCCAGACTAGTTGTGCAAGGGAACCTGCATTTTCATGCATCTTGTTGCAGATCCAGGACAAATCAGCAGGGATCAACCACAACAGTGCAAAATACCCACTTGTCCCTGGTCCCAACCCCACAGAGAACTCTGGAATCTCCTATACTGAAAGAAATCAAGGTCTCTGCTCTGGATGCAGGAACAGCCCATAGACAGGCCACCAAGCTGAGATGGAGACAACAGCAGTACAGCACCAGACCTTCCACCTGGCACACAACACAGAGGGGCCTAGAAAAGTCCCAGGGTTATCCTCGCCTGCAAGAGGAAAGAGTCTCCTGTTTGGCACCTCTCACGTCAATAGCGCCCCATCAGTGTGTAATTCACTACTGGTGTATTCATGCCCATCTTGTTACTCAAACTTGACACAAATGACACCTTTTTGGCATCTGGAAAAGGAGCTGTCTCTGCTCTCCTTTTACCATCACCATTCCTAGCACACCAACCACCGGGCATCAAGATGCTGCCGATGGGTCACCTCAGGTTTCATATCAAGACAAGCCTCTAAGCAATCTGATGCAGCTTCAAGGTGATCCTGCAGTGAGCAAGGGGTTGGACTGGACTCTGACAACAGTGTTTCCATCCTACTTAAGTCTTTCTGCAAGCCTGCGATTCACATATATATATGCTACATGAATATATGCTTCAAATGGAGTGGAAGGGACATCCTCCCTGAGCTTCAGGGCCTGCCTCTAAGATAGAATGGACCTGTCATTGCTGGGAAAGGGGAAAACAAACCAAACTGCATTTAACAAGAGCAATGCTCTCCATCACTCCACCACAGCCACCTGCTGAGCTGCCTACAAAGCACACACAATGAAAGGAGCACAGGAGAATAAGGTCAAACAGTGTAGCCAACAGACTTGTTGAAAAACACAGCTCTAGAATAAAGCCTGAGAAGCAAAGCAGACAGCAAGTCAGCCAGGCATCTGCAATGCAGCAGACAAGCAAGCACCTGCAGCACCTGCAGTGCTTTCTCTGGACAGCTCAGGGCAACAGTCTCATTGTGCAAAAGGTGCCAGTCAACCCTGGGCACCTTGACACCAGGCTGCGGTTAGCAGTGAGCAACCTGCCAAGTGTAAAGCCAGGCTCCTCCACAGTGAAAAACAAAGAGAAAACAGTTGTCTTTGGCAGGAAGGATGCAATTCTCACCATCTCCCTCTCCTCTTCCAAAACAAGTGGCTCCCTTGTCCTTTCCCAGAGGCGCAGGGACTTGTCATGAGATGCCGACACCACGTAGTCTCCATTGGGACTGAGTGCCAAACACCAAACCTCCTTGTGATGCCCCTGTGTGGCAGACAGAAGAGGTTAGACAAGAACACCACCCAGCCAGCTCCCACTCCTGAGGGAAGTGCTGCTCATAAAAGAATAATGCTTGCTTCCCAGAGTCTCTAAAACTTCCTACCTCCAGTGTCTGTATGTGCTCAAATTTATCTGCATCCCACTGCTTAATCTTGCTGTCCTTCCCAGCTGTGAAGAAGAGATGGGATTTTGCCACAAACTGCAGATACATCACACTGAAAGGGAAAAAGGCTCAAATTCACCCACTTGGGGAACACTGCACATTATGCTGGATGAAAAGATTATTGCTGGATCACAATCCCTTGGAGACAAGATAGCCCACAGCCCAGAGATGCTGTAAAATTTGACTGACCTGTCATCATGGGCAAAGAGAGAGCGGTGACAGTCCCCAAAATCCAAGCCCCAAATCTTCACATTCCTGTCAGCAGAGCCAGTTGCAATTAGAGTCCCATCCTACAGAGCAACAGAGAGGAAGGTGTGGGGGAACTGGCTGGCAGCCCCATGAAGAATTGCTGCTGAACCAACGACTAAGAACTGCTGAGTTTACAGATACCTGGCTCCTGAAACATGCTCCCTTCAATCCCTCCATCACCTCTCACCAGGGTGGCCCAGGCTTGTGCTACTAGCACACCCCACTGGCAGCACCCTGCCTCTCTTCTGAACCTCTACAGGCATTTAAGACCGTAGCTATATCTTGACATCTTTGGCTTCCAGTAAGCCTCGTCCCAAGGATACCCCAGAACAAGGTACAGCCCAAGAATGAACAGGCATGATGAGGCTGCTCCACCTCAGCACCTGCTCTCTGCTCGCACTACCGAAGAATTCGAGCTCCTCTCACACAGCCAGTAACTGCTTTCAGCAGAGAGCAGGCTGTATCTCTTAAGATGAGTGTAGGGAACCACCACAGCATTTTGATTTCCACTTGCTCATGGAATGCCCTGGTCAATTCTGTCATGACCACTACTCAGTGACCCCCCTGGTGAGCACAGAACTGCAGGACACAGAGGGGCTTGTGGCACCCCATTAAAAAACTGCTAAGTCAGAGCAAGGAGGTGACAAGAAAGCATTATCCTAGAGGCCTTGCTGTCAGCAGAGGTTCTTGCAGTCATTCATATCATCACAGTCCCACCTAACACACAGCCCTAATTATACTTACATAGGAGATGTCCATACACAGCACTGGCAGCTTGTGTCCATACAGAGAGAGGAAAAACTGAAGCAGAAGAAAGGTGTCTCAGTTAGACATGCTGGGTAGAGACGTGTGCAAATCTCAAGCTCCAGGCTAGCTCTGCTCTGCCTCAGGAGTGCTGTCTTTCTAGCACTGCTCCACTTATCACTCTTAGCAGCAGGACCATGATGGCAGAACTGAGGGTGGAAGTACTCAAGTGAACTAAGCTAACACTGATGCTAATCACCGCTCCCTATGGACTTTCTCTCTCCTCTTCTTTGCCTGTCTGTCAGTGCTGGTCTGTCTTGTGTCACTCCCTAACATTCATGTGCTAATACACAACTCACAAAACCACAACACACTGATCACAAGGAAGATTCTCCTCTTCCAGGCTTTGCCTCTGCTATGCCTATTTAATGTCATGTGCGACACATCCATCTTTACAGTGCCTTACAGCTCTGGAGAGCCACCATGCCCTCAGGGTTTAGAGTGAACCTTGCACATGCAGGTTCACAATACTTCCCAGACGAAAAACTATCTTCTCCCCAGTGTTGGCCAGCCATGGTTCTGACAGGTTTGCTAGCAAACAGGCACCTGAAGTGGGATGCATGGTCTCTCTACTAGTGTCCCACAATACGTATTCCCAATCAGGCTACAATTGCATCACTCTCTGCACAGCCTCACAGCCCATTTGCTCATGTACCTTGAGTGTGTCAACATAGAAAACTTTCACAGTGCAATCCAGTAAAGAGACAGCCAGCAGCTTCTGGTTGGGGCTGTACCTCACACAGAGGACATCTTCATCCAGCTGCAAAACACGCACATGTTTCACAGAAAGCCTGGCAACAAGAAGAGAAAAACAACAACTGTTATCCCAAACAAGTTGGGAAGAGATAAAAATACAACTCCCAGACTGCACCCTGGGAAAGCAAGTTAATTCTAACACATAGCATCTCATTCATCATTACAAGAAGACAGGCCTAGAAGTAAACACAGCACTGCAGGCTGATAAACTTCACTGCTAAATTTACTGCTTTCTGAGCTGGAGGACCATCCCGTGATTAGAAGCTACACTCCCACAAAAGCAAGGGATCAGAATGTGGCAAGTGTCCTTGAAGTGGCTGAACAAAGCTTAGACCTCCACAGAACAGCACTCAGCTCACACTCTTCTCCACACATTCCACATACAAGTCATGGGCACTTGTTACAGTGCACAGTAAAGGCCAAAGCATCCATCAGTAGCAACAGATGTACTGCATTGTACATAATTCAGTACTGCAGCTGAATGTAGTCTCAAAAGGTTTATTTTCTCACCTTTTCTGAGTGCTGCTCTCATCCTTCACAAGCTCAAACTCCCAGAACTTCACACATTTATCAGCACCTCCTGTCACAAAGCCACGCTGCAGGGGAAAGCGAAGAAAACCACCATATTTGAAACTAGTTATGTTGTAATCCAGAGACATTCTACAGCAAGGAACCGTCAACCCATGAGGTGGTTTCTGAAATGCCCCACATTCCTACAGTATTAGTGATGAAGCAGACACCACCAGGAGCACTTGCTACAGTTAGATCATGCATTAGCCACTGGCTGAGCAACAACCACCATTTCAAAAGCTCTGACAAGGGACCTCAAAGACAAAGACCCCAAATGTTGAGACATGGACTGAAACTTTGGGCCTGAAAGCATTAATCTCACCTGTAGGTAATGATGTGCTTGTGTTTTGTGGGCAAGCTAACCCTCTCACTCTTAACAGATCTCTCACACCACCGCCCCACAAGCACAGCCTTCTAAAGGAAGAACAGTTCAACATCATCCCTTTTACAGTAATAACATGGGGAAAAATCTATCCCCTATGTTTTAATCTGTAGGATAAATGAATCTCAGGCAGGTTATTACTTGCTATGGTTTTGATTCCACTAAAAACCACTCCAGCTTCTAGTGCAACATGAGAAAAGACAGGCATATATAACAAACTGAAGAAAGTAAAAACTGAGAGAGACCAGAACGAACCTGAACTGTGGTAATGGAGCAAAACTGATACAAGGAGTACAAGACACAAATAGATTTCTACAGCCAGGGCGGTTAGGCCAAGTACAGTGAGAAAAGGAGGCTAGTATGAGAACTACTAAACAGCAATGCTCAGTAAACATGGGTTCCAGAAACATTTATCATCTGTTGTGCTCAGGAAAAAAACATGTTTCATAATCACATTACAAAACAGCGATGAAAAACTCCAAAAACTCACAAGGCTGTTAAAATGCAGCTACCCATGTCAGACATTTGTAAATGGTTCAGATTCCCAAATCCAAGATTTTTACAGAGCAGTACAATGTAGAATCATCAAACGGTTGGGGTCAGAAAGGACCTTAAGATCATCCAGTTCCAACCCCCTGCCATGGGCAGGGACACCTCACACTAAATAATGTTGCCCAAGGCTTTGTCCAACATGGCCTTGAACACTGCCAAGGATGGAGCATTTACCACTTGTTTGGGCAATGGGTTCCAGCGCTTCACCATCCTCACAGTAAAGAACTTCTTCCTTATATCTAACCTGAACTTCCCCTGTTTAAGTTTGAACCCATCACCCTTGTCCTACAGTCCCTGATGAAGAGGATTCTCTAAACTCTCAATTCCTATTCTCAGTAACTTTGGAAATACAGGGGGAAGAAACTAATGTAACACTATCATTCAGAGTGAACAGGCAGGCCTGATAACTGTGAGCATAGTCAACAGAACTACAGGTAATTACAGTTTCCATCATACAAAGAAAGGGAACTGCATATGGAGAAAAGAGCTTATAGAAATAGTTAAGCCCTTGGATGGATCCCAAAGGGCATTTGGCACTGGCATAATCCCTATTATACAGTGCACCCAGATCCCGGGCCACCAACAAAAAAATTACTACAGTAACTGAAAAAGTACAAGAACTAAGAGCCTGGAAAACACATCCTGCAGGAACAGGAGAAGTTCACCCTAATGACCATCAGCTACATGGGAAGGGTGACTTGGTCATTCAAGAAGAGTGCCACACAAAGAAAAGCTTCACTATGTTAATAATATCTTTAATCCAGCAGACAAGCAGCAAATTAAACTGCTTCATCAGCCACCGCAGCAGGTTATAGGGGGTGAAGCACTCCACAGCTAGAACACATCCACAAGGTCTGTATTGCTGCACACAGACTCCACCAGGGTAATTCAAGTATTCTCAACCATGCAGAAGCCAGATTAGGTGATGAAGGTGAGGCTCCACTCAGCCCAAAAACTCACTGCCATGTGCCACACAGTTAGAGAGGTATCCACAGTTTAAAGTTCTTAGAGACAACCAGCTGCATCCTCCACCTCCCAGGATGAAGGGATCCCATGCTCTCATCAGTAGTGCAAACATAGGACAGGATGTGCAACAGATGATACTTAGAATGGTGGCTGAGTTACCTGGTCTGGTGAAAGAGCAATGGACCACACCGCCCCATCGTGAGCATTAAGTGTCTCTGTCAGACTCCCAGAAGCCAGGTCGTACAGCTGCAGCTTCCCTGTCTGGGAAGAAAGATATATCACAGAGGACTAATCAGGCCATTGATGACACATGATAGCTCCCAGCCGAAGAGTACTGCACACATCTCCCTAGCAGCCAGCTTCATTAGACGGCTGTTACACACAGATGTCTGAACTCCTGATCTCCATCAGTGACTTGCCAAAGCTATCCAGCTCAAAAAGCCACAAAAGCTGCATAAAGAGTTTGGGAATAGAGCAGAACCTGACTGTCAGAGAGGTTTTTACACCTAAACCAGAATGCTCCGGATGAAGAGATGCAATGTATTTTCTGTAAGGCTGCCTTCATGACATTTTCATAGCATATTTGCAGAGCTGGCCAGTCTGGAAATGCCCAAGTCTGGAAATACGTTATGAAAGCTGTTTCTGGAGTACGAAAGCATACCGCTTACCTTGGTGCCAACGATGACCTGCCGATCCCCTGGGACAAAGAGCGAGCAGAGCGCATACTCACAGTCCATAGTCCGGATGCACTGCAAGGTCGCTCTGGAGATAAAGGCAAAGCCCAAAACCTCTTATCACACACAGTCTGTCCCACTGAGACATGCTCCACAGTGGCCTCTGCCCAGGGCTGTCTTTTCAGCTGGGGCCAGACGATACACCACCACCATGCTATGACCCAAATGCTATCCAACATCACTAAAATCATTTTCCATAAAAGCATGCCATTACACATTCCGCCATCATGACTGCCTGCTGTTATAAGCAAGGACAGCTCCTGTGATTCAGGAGAGGAAGAAGAAGTATAAGACAGCACGCTCAAAGGAAATAGAGCTTGAACTGCACAGCACTCATAAAACATTGGGACAACCCTCTAGATCAAAACAGCAGCCTACTCAGTCTAATGCTAGATCCTTCTCATATAATGACAAAAAACCCACGTGTTCCCAAAAGAACAGGTAGTAGCTAGTTCAGGGTTAGTACCTCTTATTAAAAAGGAAAAAAAGCAACAAAATACAGTCTATACTGGACTGCTATGTATGACCTCTGTGTTTAGGTATTTATCTTTCCATACCTGCCACTAAACTTAAGTCTCAGTGCTACTTTACAGCAAGAAACTCCATGAGTTAATTATGGAGTTTTAGCTCCATAGTTTTTCAGTTTTCCTAAGAAGAAAAGAAGCTAAATAACTTTCTATTTATTTCCTTTACTTCATTCACTATTTCATATTTCTCCATCAGCCCCTTATCACTGCCCATCTCAACACAGCATCCTCAAGTTCTGGGAGACTGACCTATAGGGCAGAGGGGGTGACACAGTTGGCCTGCGTACCTGTTCCAAACCTTTACAGACTCTGCGGCTGCAGAGAGAACATGCAATGTTGTCAGAGCTGAAAGCCAATGTCCTGACATCACTACGGTGGCCTCCAATGGTTATCTTGGATGCACGGACAGCCTGTGGGACTTGTGCCGACAGGTTCAGGTTGTACGATTCAATGATGTTGCTCTGGAGCAGCAGAACGATCTTCAGCTCTCCTTTTGGAGAGAGAAACAAGTCAAATGACCTGTTAAATTAGACCAAAAAAAGAAAAAGAGCTGTACACAGGGGCAATAAGACAAAATGTAGGAGGTATCAAGTATCAATAACAACTGAGAAAGAATAATACAGGCAGAGTGCATGCCCAAGCAAGTCCACACTAGGTCGCAGAGGTGTGCAAGAAGGGGACCATCTGTGGAAGAGGTGTAAGTGGAATGGAGATCATAGTAGGCCTCTCCCCAGCTTCAAGCAGAACACACGTCAAGGGGTACACTTCTACCTCTCCCTACATTGAGCTGTGCACAGTTCTTCCCAAGTGGCTACACAGCCACAACTCAGCCTCTACAACAGGCTTTCCACTCACTTGATTTTAGAAGAAGCTCTGATGTTAGTCAATCGCTGAATCTCCTCCTGCAGGCTCAGCTCCACACTCATTTCAGGCTCTTCTTCAGAGTTCTGTCTAGGAATGTCAGGTAATGGAGAAGAGTCAAATAACCCATCATAGCCACACAAACTTAACACAGAGACATGTGAATAACAAGAAAGCCACTTAGCCTGCTGAAAACAACCACTTGCTTACCCAGCAGGGCTTACTGCATTTTAAGAACAGGGTGATACAGTGAAGATCATGCTGGTATACAGACTACTGAAGAAACAAACTGCCCTAAAAAAAAGACTATCTCTTCTGGAACCAAAGCACTTGAAACAAGGCACATTAGAAAGATGGATGCAAACCAAAAAATTAATACAAAAGATGGCTCAATGTCTGAGAAGGTATTCCTGAAGGGGCCAGTGCTGAGACTGATTCTGTGCAACATCTTTGCCATCAACATGAACAGTGGGATTGATGCACCCTCAGCAAGTTTGCCAATAACACCAGTCTGCACGGTTGTCATGCTGGAGGGAAGGGATGCAACCCAGATGGACCTTGACACACTTGAGAGGTGGCCAATGCCAACCTCATGAAGTTCAACCAAGCCAAGTGCAAGGTCCTACCTCTGGGCTGGGGCAATCCTAGGCACAGCTACAGGATGGGCAGAGAAGAGATCCAGAGCAGCCCTACAGAGGACTTGGGGGCATTGGGTGATGAGAAACAGAACATGAGCAGCTTCAGTGTGCGTTTGAGCCCAGAAACCCCCGTGTTCTGGGTTGCATCAAAAGAAGCGTGAGCAGCAGGTCAAAGGAGGTGATCCTGTCCCCTCTACTCTGCTCTCATGAGACCCCACTTGCAGCATTGTGTGCAGTTCTTCAGTGTAAGAATGACACAGAGCTGTTGAAGCAAGTCCAGAGAAGGCCACGAGAATGATCGGGGGTGGAGCACCTCCTTTGTGAAGATAGGCGGAGAAAGTTGGGGCTGTTCAGACTGGAAAAGAGAAGGCTGCGTGGAGACCTCAGAGCAGCTTCCAGTACCTGAAGGGGGCCTATAGGGATGCTGGAGAGGGACTCTTCATCAGGGACTGTAGCAATAGGACCAGGGGCGATGGGCTCAAACTGAAACAGGGGAAGTTCAGGTTAGATATAAGGAGGAAGTTCTTTACTGTGAGGGTGGTGAGGCACTGGAACAGGTTGCCCAGCAAAGTGGTAAATGCTCCATCCCTGGCAGTGTTCAAGGCCAGGCTGGATGGAGCTTAGGGTGACATGGTCTTTTGTGAGGTGTCCCTGCCCATGGTGTCCCTGCGTATCAGGTAGAAGTGAGCAGCTCTGAAAAACCCATTTTATGTCCATTCATTTGCACACATTAGCTATTTTTTGCAGGGAGGCATTTCCTTAGTCTCTGGGAGTAGTGTTGCTCAGACAAGTACTAAGGATGCACAGGAAGAGTGACCCCAGAATACAACAGCTATCAGAGACAGAAAAAGCAGCTTGGACTTCAACCACCGTCTCGTGCTGCTGAAAGGCTTTTCTAACAACTCTCTGAAAATAGCCAGCTTCCAAACACTGCAGGAAGACTGCTTACTTGGCTTTTCTCTTTGCTTTCTTCATTTTCTTTTCCAATTTCTTCCGGATTTCCTCTTCAGAAAGGACAGAGAACACTTCCAGAACAGCACCTGTTCCCTAAAGACAGAGCAAATAAAGTCAAAGGCATGCAAACCCTGGTTGTACAGAAATTACCCAAAGTCTCTACCAGCCTCATCTACAGATTGATAGCGGAGCCCACACTACTTACATGGCAGGCCAAAAACTTGCCCGTTCGGTCTGTGGCAAGAGTTACTACTCGGTCTCTCCCTTCCCGCATGATGGATCCAACTTTGCTGCACTTTACAAGGCGCTACAGGGAAAGAAGGAGAACAACTCTGGTCTGAAAGGTCAAGTGATCTTCTCAAACAAACTCAGAAATCTACTGGCAAGTGAAGTCAAGAGCAAAAGGGGAAAAATAAACCTACAGGGTCCTGGTAGAACAGCTAGCAAGCATCACCTAGGGACAAAACAAGTATTGTGTGAGGTATGAGCTTGTCTCCTGAACTTCTGCGGGTTTTTAACTGAAAATAATCATTGACAGGCTCACTGGAAGAATTAAATGACTACAGCTTGCCAGTAAAGACAGAGCTGATTTTTTATGCTACAACAGGAGCAGAGCTCAGTTCCTCTGTCAGAAGAGGCAGAGGTGGTGATAACTGAGACCCTTAAACAGGTGACTGAAGGGAGGAAAATCCACTGGAGAGGAAGTTGAAAAAGTATTTAGCAAGGTCAAGTATCTACCATAACCAGATGCAGTCTGAAATGTGAGCAGGACCCTGGAAAATTCTACTGGAAAGGCAGTCAGTAAAGTCTCCACCAGCAGCACAAGTGGGAATGGCTTTCTGCAGTCAAATCTCGTGCTGTATTTTGCTATGGTACAACACTGACTGCTGCTGAGGAAGATGTCAAGAAGCAAAACAAGAATTATGACAATTTCCCTAGCAGGCTAAATATGACACTTGGGGTATAAACCCAACACAGAGAAGCAATGTGCGACCAGCTCTAAAACTGCTGGCTCTGCAAGCAGCACCATGTAAATGGGGTTAAGATACAACATCCCAGAGACAGCATGGAAAACAGCTTACTTCCTCAGGATGCTCATCCAACTCTAGGGTCTCATCCTCTTCAGTGTTTTCTTGCGCTCCAGGTGAAGACCCTTTGCTTTTCTTGGATTCTGGCTCATCAGGGTCTTTTACCTGTTCACGGACAAAAAGAACATAAGGAATACCTTAAATCACAAGAGCTACGGTGTTCTGGTTTCTGTCTCACATTTCATTTCCCTGGAGGAACAAGTGGTTAGTGTGCATTGCAACTAAGGACTGGCCTATAGCATGTCTGTAGACACCAAATACTCTGTCCTCCCCTCCTTACGATCCACACACAAGACTAGTCTTCTCTAGCCATAAGCCAGGAAGATCTGACACAAGATCTGGAAATCTTGTTCTGGAAGTGCTCACAGCTCCACATGAAAGCTCAAAGCACAGAAAACAGCAAAGTCTATCCCTAGAGTAGCTTCTGGATCCTCAGACAGCAAAGACATTGCTTTGGCTCATTTTTCCAGAACATCAACCAGATTTAACATTTCCACTCCCATCTTAGCCCAAAGACAAGCAGTAGGGCAAGGCTGTGAATGGTCACAGGGGGAGTATCTTACCTCCTGGATGTATGTGATATCCCACACCCTCAGCTCACTGTCTGCAGTCCCGGTGACCAGACGCTTCTCTTCAGATATCAAAGCCATCCCCCAGACCTGTCCAGATGCACAATGTGAGGAACTAGCTTATGGCTCTTTTAACTATTGTAACAACAACAGAGCATCTTTAATTGATTTATTTAAACAGCAACCATCAGCAGACTGGATCTAGCCAGGACCTCCTCCAAGTACATCTGTACTTGAGTCACTCACAGTATGCGGAAAGTTAAAAAGTTTCTCATTTGCTCATCCCTAAAGCCTAATGACAAACAAAATGTTTTGTTTTGTTGTCACAGAGCCAGTTTACAACTCATGGGAGCAGGAAGAGAGCAAAGTGAGCCATGTGTGAGGTGTCCCTCCCCACAGCAGTGGGGCTGGAACTAGATGATCTTAAGGTCCTTTCCAACCCCAATCATTCTGTGATTCTATGACACACAATCCTAAATCCCTCCAGCAAAACAGCTCCCCACACCCCCTCTTTACCTCAGTACGGTGTCCAACCAGAGTTTTGAAGCAGTGCTGGGTGTCCAGATCCCACCATTTCACCAACGTGTCTTTGCCGCTAGTATAAAGAAGGAAAAACTCAAGACATGAGGAAAGACTGCCAGAGCTCACGTGCTTAGAAAAGTGGTAGAAACAAAACAAATCTAAACCATGCCACAACATCTCACAAAGCAGCTGCTCAGATGTTGAATTCTCAAGCTATGCAAGAGCAAAGTATAGCAACACAAAGGTATACCTTTATAGGCATAAAGGTATTTAGCACATCACTGAAAACTGCTTCCTCCCCTGGATTCAGCTGCAAGCCCAAGTCTCACACAGCCTCCTTTCTCACTTATTTAGGGTAAGAACAATACTCTTTACTCAGGATGAGAATGGTAAGTGCAAAGTCCTGATCAATTCTAAAGCTGTCTCTAAAACCTCCCCTCCACATTCTCAACCTGTGCCATGCCTGTGCATTCACTAGGCTACAAGAAAAATAGATTCCTTCATTCTGAACAGTGATTCGGAGCTGCTCCTCCTAACAGAAAATTACAGCTGCTTCAGTCCTTCAAAGCCCCTGTAGGATTAGATCATCCTTAAAACACATTTCTGGCCATATTATGCTACTCCAACACTACAAGAGCACCTGAGAAAAGTAATTTGAACATTTATATAGATTCTCTCAGTACACCCTACAATATTTAGTACTCTTTTTGGGGGGTTGTAACTTTGTTAGTGCCTATTTTCCTCAATTACTTTCAACTAAATCAAAATATAAAACTTGTTCCATTAGTAAGCTCCCGCAGGACAAGAAAAAAATCTGATTACAAGTGGTATTTATCGTTAATCCATCTCTTGTGTTACACAGGATCCAAAGATAGCTGTAAACTGAACATATAAAAGTATCACAAGAATACCTGTACACAAAGGACTGCAGTTAGCAATTTGGGAAAAAAAACAACAATGTAAAGTAAGGAACCAACATTTTATTTCAAGAAAAGCAGGATCTCTACTCTGTTAATAGAATAAATAGAGCAGAAATCTTTATCCCAATTTAGAACTGAAACGCATTTCTAAAGCTGGCCTGCAAGGACTTGAAATTGCATTAAGAAACAGGCACCATCTACCAAACCAACAAAATACTACTTTTTCCACTGGAAACAATAAAAAAGGCACAAAACCTTGTTCTAATTTTACACTGAACTGTTTTCTATTTAGCTATTAGGTGACTATTAATAAACAAAGAAAACATTGACTGGTATTTGAGTATCTTCTGTCAACCATTTATTATTAAAGGGATAGTGTCCCTAGCAGCTCATGTTGAATAACTGAAAACCAACTCAAAAAACTCTCTCTCATCTTTTAATTAATTCCTATAATTCAGCTTACCAGGAGGCAATTTTTCTGTCCTACGGCTGTGTGAATTACACCTTCAGAAGGTAAGTCTGCTTAATTCTTCAAGATAAACAGCAAAAAATTGTTATGTACATAATGAACGTTTCAGTTCTGTGTGCCATATTTGTATTCAGGCATCAGACTTAAGAGATTTGTGGACATGGCAAAATCATACTCTGAAACACTGGTAGGTCTGAGATACCATGAGTCGAGAAGGGAAATACAAATGGCTGTAGCACCCAAGATGCCTAAATTGCAAGTAAAACCATGGCTGCTTTCCTGATCAACTACTACACTTCGCCTGGCTCACCTGGTGACCAGCAGGTTCTTCTCCTTCAACAAAAGGACTTGAGTGACAGCATCCTTGTGCCCTCTCAGCCGGTACAGACCGCTCTCATTGATGACATCCCACACAATGATATCTGTATCCTGGAATAGACAAGAGTGTCTCTAAGGGATCAACATTTGTCTCTGCAAAACATCTATCTCTGCTATGAGACATTACCTAGGAGCACACCTTCTCCCTCTGAATTTGAATGTCAGGGATGATTACGCAAGTGACATTCCTTCCCCAAAAGTGCATTCAGGCCAATTCTGCCCCAGTTAAAAGCCGCTTTTACCATTCCTGACTCACAAGCTGCTTCACTTTAACAGCTCTACTGGTACCCCATTCCTGCCTTGCAGGCTTAGTTTCTCTCCCAGCCCTACAGGCAGAGGCCACATAACCCACTTAAAATACCAAACACTTTAGAGCAGGTCAGCATTCTCCATGGAGCATCTCTATGAAAGCACTGTCCTCCAGATATGCAACCCTCACCTTTGAGCCAGATACCAGTCGGCCACCCAGATGGTCATACTGCATGGCTGTAACTGCAGCCTTGTGTCCATTGAAAGTGATATTCACTTCTCCACTTAGGAGGCTGAAGACACGGATGGACCCATCTTCATACCCAACAGCGAGGTGCAACCCATCTGGAGAGGGGCAGAGACAACTGACCTCCTGCTTAAGACCCTTGAGGATAATAACCTGCAATTTTTAGGAGACAAAACACATACAATACAGATAAATGACATGTTAGAGCCAGATAAAAACACAGCACAAAGTATATACCGTACTCTTCTACTGAACTTCCAACTGAGAACTTCTGCCACTTTAGAAGCTCATTTTTTCACTTCCTGCACCAAATACGGTGTCATTACCTCAATTTTAGAAGGGAGACAGCAGCTAGAAGGGAAGTAATTTCTCATAATCAAACAGAAAACTGCTGCAAAACAAGTCCTGGAACTCCAAAGCCGAAATTTCTCCCCCTGCATTTTAAGCGCCAGAAAGCAGGGAACATTACTCAAGTATAAAGTCTGAAAACTTCTTCCTCATTCATCATCTCTTACTTGGCCTTTCTTTCTCAGGTACAGGACAGAGTTCTTTTCCATATGCTACACAGGAACTTGAGAAAGAGAAAAACATCTCTAAAACAACATGCCAGCAGTCAGCACTCAAGAGGCTGTAAAGCAAATCCTGAATTCAGTTTGCAGTGTATAGCAGTACTTACTATGACTTCAGACCCTAACAGGATGCAACATGTAGCAAAGTCTTTAGAATTACAGCTCACAAGCCCCTACGGGATATACCTTCCACAGGGAAAGCCCAGTTCTGAAGCTGAAAACAAATTCCACAACATGCCTATTTCATCCCGTAACTTTCCAGTCACCAGCTAAACAGGGAAGAGCTTTCCAGTCACTACTGACAGTAATTACACTTCTTCAACTGAGATACCAAAGGCAAATCTCAAACAACCAACAATTAAATACAACCAGGGCACACGCACACCACAAACAAAAGTTGGGGCTGTTCAGCCTGGAGAGGAGAAGCTACGTGGAGCTCTACATCAGAGCAGCTTCCAGTGTTTGAAGGAGGCCTATAAGGATGCTGGAGAGGGACTCTTCATCAGGGACTGTAGGGATAGGACAAGGGGTGATGGGTTTAACCTTAAAGAGGGGAAATACAGGTTAGATGTAAGGAAGAAGTTCTTTACTGTGAGGGTGGGGAGCCCCTGGCACAGGCTGCCCAGCAAAGTGGTAAATGCTCCATCCCTGGCAGTGCTCAAGGCCAGGCTGGACAGAGCCATGGGTGACATGGTCTAGAGTGAGACTTCCCTGTCTATGGCAGGGGTTGGAACTGGATGATCTTACGGTCCTTTCCAGCCCTAATTGTTCTGTGATTCTATATGCTCAGACTACAGAAAAGGGAGATGGGGAAGATGCGGAGGCGGCGCTTCCCTTAAGCCCACTAACACAGCTTTGCTTCAGGTGGCCCCTGAACGCCACACATCACACGATTACCCCCACGCCCCCCACCAGCGTGTGCGCGCCCGTCCCACAGCACCGGGCCCCGCTCTCACCTTCTCTCCTTTCCGCGTGTCCCACACGAAGACGTGCTCGCAGGCCGGCACGGCCACGTAGCGGCCCCGCTCCCCGCGCAGCGCCAGGAAGGCCACGTTACCCTTAGCGCTGCCCACCAGCCCGAAGAGCGCGGCCGGCACGTACCGCAGGTACTGCCGAGTGAGGCCCATGGCGGGGCCGGGGGGCGGCGGGAAGCGCGGAAAGGCGCCGAGGAACCCCAGCCCCGTTGCACGGCCGCCACATGGACCGAGCCCGGAAGTGCCGTAGGGCAGGCGGGGACAGCCCGCCCCGGAAGCGGCCGGAACCGGGCAGCCCGCGGCGGGCGGGGGCGCGGGCGGAACGGCTCCTCCCGGAAGCGGAAGCGTGCGGCGGCTGCTGCGCGTTTCTGGGTGATGTCGCCGAGCCGGCGCCGACCGGGACCGTGCGGCCGGGGCGGGGTTGGCGGCGGTGCGGCCTGCCTGTGAGTCGTGGCTGCTGTGTTCCGCGCTGGCACGGGGCTGGGTGGGACCGGAATGGGCCGACCCGACCCGAACCTGGGGCGGGAGGAAGCGCCTGTCCGCTCACCGGCTTGGCCCCCGGCGGTGCAGGGTACCGCTGTCCCGATGGAGGGGAGGCGGGAGAGCAGCTCAGCCCTCTCCGGGCAGGGGGCTGGATGCCGTTCGCTTCGCTTCGTTCCGCTTTCTGACCCCGTCGTACCCGCAGGGGTGGGGGCCCCGGGGAACGCGTGTAAGGGAACATCCAGGAGGAGCTGATGTGCGCCCCTCTTCTCGTGCCTCTGATCTCCTACTTGGGCCCCTGTTTTCGTCTGGTCATCGGAGGGAAGGCGCTGTTAAAAATGAGCTTTTGGTCGGAGCCAGTCCAACTGCTCTTCCCTTCTTGCTCATTGCCCTTCTGCCCACTCTTTGTGGCAAAAACTTCATTTAGATGCCCTCCATAGATTCATGGAATGGTTTGGGTTGAAGGGACTTTAAAGCTCATTGAGTCCCACCCCTCTGCCAAGCAGAGAGACACCTTCCTCTAGACCAGGTTGCTCCAAGCCTCATCCAATCTGGCCTTGAACTTATGGCTGGTTTTGTCCTAGGGGCAGCCTTTATTATGCCTCAGTTTGGGTTTGGATGTTTGGTTATTCAGGGTGTTTTTTCCAGTAGCTAGTGAATGTACTTCATATTTTAGAATCATCCCTTGTGGATGCTATCAGCTATGAACCTGTGAGAAGGTTAAGTAGCAGGTGTGTATGTGGCAAACTGAAGTTACTTATGCAGGTATGTTTGTGCTGGCTTAATTCACTAGTATAGTTTATTAGTTACAGTAAAAATGTAGTGACCTAGTGTTATGTCCTGGCAATTGAAAAGTATGTTTTGGTGAGTTTGAGTCTGAATCCAGCAACCATTATCATCTCTGACTTTGAAAAGGTCAGATGTTACAGTGGAGCCTGCAGGTTCATTGGGGCAGCATTCATATCTACAGCTTTGCTCTTGTTCTTGCAAAACCTATTTGAGTGAAGAGGTTTTGTCCCTAAGAGTGTGCCTGTAAGACCTATGCAACTGTAAGCCTTATTTGCAGTGCTTCAGAATTCACTGAGCTGCAAGAGTTGTATGGTTTGGGGGGAGGAAGGGATGAGATTTGCATTGCTTTGTTTGCAAAGCAGTTCTTTGTGTTTAGGGTTTTTTGGGGTTGTGGTGGTTTGGGAGGTTGTGTATGTTCTTTTGAGGTCCTTTAATTGGTTGATTGGTTTCTTTTCCTTTGCTCTTTAAGTATGACTCAGGGCTAGACTGAAATCTGTAGGGGTGGATTGTACATAAGCCTGCTACAGATCTGCTTTTTTCTTTATTTAAAGAAATAATTATTTTCAGAAAGACTGAGGTCCTTTCTGCACTTGAATATGTGTTTTCAGAGTTTCAAAATGCAAGATCACAAGCCAGTTGGACCAATTGATTAGAGAATGTGTTTTCATCTTGCGCTACTGGGAAAGGTTTGTCTTACTGCAAATATTTGCATTGCCTTTTTGAGAACAGATAACAAACCAGAGAGGGAGTAGTCGGGTGGGAAAACTGTTTCTGTATTCTGCTAGCTGTAATTGCACTGCAGCCTTGGGAAAGGTCTGGCTCCACAGGAATTCTGTTTAGTGCACAGTTTGGTGACGTGATTTGATTTTCTTCCTTTAAAGCACCTGGAAGACTCCAGTGAGAATTGGAGTGTGAAAAGTTAGCAGAGGAAAGGAGTTGTTGTTTCCATTCCATGGATCCCTTGGGTGCTCCTTCCCAATTTGTGGATGTTGACAGCCTGCCAGGCTGGACTGATGCCTATGAGGCTAAGCAGCTGGACTCTCACCAAAATCCTATTGAAAAAGCTCAAGTTGATATTAGGTCACCTTTTCCATACAGGAAAGACATCAATGCAAAAATAATTTTATGGTAAGTTCCATGTGGTTCTGGTGTGTTTGCCATCATTTCTCCATTTACTGCAGGCTTTTATTGCCTCATATAGCAATCATTGCTATAGACTAAAGCTTTAAACCTTCTTTTCTTCAATCAAACATTATGGATCTGGGAAGAAAATAATCTCTTTCTTCACTGTAAATCTGCAAATCTGAGATTTCGCTCCGCCATGGGTTATAAATTGCATGTTCATAAGCATTCCATGATGCAGCAGACTGGCAGTGTACTTAACTGCTGCCATACCGTAAGATTAATATCAAAACATAATTGGGCATGTTAATATTATTTTTTAAAACTTTTTAAAGATATTCTTGCTGTCTGATAGCTTTGGGTTTGTTGTTGGCTTTATTCTGCATTCACTTTTCTGGGTTAGATTAGGCTTGCTTTGGGCTCTTCCCCCCACTCTCCGCTCACTCCATTATGTGTTCTGTTTCCATGTTTTTCTCCCAAAATCAGTTGATAAAGTACAGTGTGCTGAGGTGAACTTACTCTATCAGTTCTTTCCTGTAACTCAGGTACTTGAACCTGCTCTGTAGGAGAGCAGCTCTGTTAATCAGTGTGAAGAGAAAAGGATTTCTCAGGGATGCAGATTCAGGAATCAGCCTGAACCCATTTCTGGTTAATACATGCCATGAAATGGATTTCTTGAACCTGATTAAGGCCTCAAGGTGTAATAAATGCAGTTTCAACAGTTACTTGAATCTCTCCCTGCATGTGAAAATCTTATTTCCCTTCCTATGCTCTTTGATCCCCAAATCCCTCATGGCTGCTGCTGTGACAGAAAGCAGGTCAGAGTTCTGCTACTTCATTGTCTCTCACACATCTCTGCTTTGCTTATCTTCTGCATGTTTGATCCTTGAACAGCAGAATAAACATGATCAAATTGCAAAGTCACAGTTTTGGAACCAAAGCAATGAAAACTTGTCTAGCTGCAGTGTCACTCTGGATCCTCAGTGGTGTGAGGGAGAGCAGGAGCTCTGGTGCCCTCGATAGTGTGTCTGCAAACTGAAGAAAGTACATGCAAAATATTGTTGAGGTTTTGAAAGTTGCATAGCAGAAGGACCGTCCTCTCCAAGTGTGAATACCTGGGGGTTTGTGGAACGTATTACACTCCCATCGGTTTAATGTGCTGCTTTGCATGTTTTGTTAGCTGAACTACCTTACATACCACTAAACCACTGTTGTTTCTACATACATAAATACGTTACTATTGATTCTGTGAGGTTTTAAGGAAATGACTGGTTGCATGCAGTATTCATGAGCGAAGGATGATTCTGCATGGTGAGCATGTCGGGGTCTTCTACACTCTGTAGGCACTGGAGTACTGTTAATGCTTTAACTTGGCGTTTTCTTGCTTGTTAGCACTTATTTGAGAATATCCTGCTTAATCTTACATTTAGCCTGCAATAAACTGTTCCCTCATTTCCTCAGGAAAGGCAATGTAGCGTTGCTGAACTGTACAGCCATAGTAAATACCAGTAATGAGTCTCTCACTGATAAAAATCCAGTATCTGAAAGTATATTCATGCATGCTGGGCCTGACCTGAGGGATGAACTCCAGAAGCTCAAAGGTAAGTAACTGAAGACATTTGTATCATATTGAATCCATTGTCCTTGCATAGTATAAAACATCAGGATTTGGGCATAAAATGAAATCAGGTTATAGTGGTTTCCTCCTCTCCCCCCCAACATGTGGTGTTAATGTGAGCTAAGTGGAGGAAACGCATGCCAAGTCTAGACTCTTCTCTTTTTGCTGTTGAGGTTGCAGATCCTTGAAAGTGTGTGGCAGATATTCAAGTTGCTTGGCCATTGCTTTGTGCTACAGTTATTCCTGCTTTTATCTGAAGCCACTTTGAGTAGCTAGCTTATCAAAGCTTTCACTCAGGGCACCAGTCTTGTACATTCTCTTGCTCTTATCCTGTTCAGTGTGTATACACTGTGGAAGACAGGAACTGAAGTTCATCACTGAAGAAATTAAGTGGGTTCTAATATACACTTCGTGTATTGTCTTTCAGGATATTAATGTACACACACAGCCTCTCAGGAAACTATAACAATAGGTGGATTGATAAAACAGTGCATGTCTAAATAAAGTCATAGTGACTACTTAAAATGTTCAGTTCATTTGCCTCTTCTGCACAACAAACTGCTTCATTAGAAAGTTACAAGACCATCCCTAATGGAAGGCAATTCTGGGAGCGGGTGAGGTTTGTTTGACCTGGTTTCTTTATTAGCAGAATTTATGGCTGATAATGAGATTTACAAATACTCAGTTTTATTCCCAGTGCTTGGTAGATGACGAGTTTCTTTATGTGTGTGTAAGAAACAAAGATTTTTTAGTTGTCCAAGGTCACACAGAAGTCTAATTTAGCTTGCAGGCAGCAATTCAGATTTCTAGTAACTATGGTCCTGAGCTGTATTTTGAAACCCAACTGATCTCTGAATAATACTGCTCACTCTCTTGGGTAACAGCCCTAACCTTACCATGTAGTAACAAAACTGATAGAAGAGCAATAATACTTCTAATGCAATCTCTCCGTAGGTTAAACTACAATTGAATAGCCATCCTCTGGCTTTTACAAAACTCACGTTTTGCTGATTTAGCTTGCTTTTTGTGAGTAATCTGGAAGCAAAGCGAGAAGAAAAGTAACCATTTCATAGGGGAGGGAAAAGTCAGTTTGTCCTTTGGGTGGAAACAACTGTTAAAATACCGCAGGTGTTACAGAATAGTTTGGACCCTGCTGTGTATGCCAGAATTCTTCTAAAATAAACTTGGGTCTCTTGTGTGCTCCATGAGGTAGGAAGAGAGGGGCAGCATTTCAAAGCGTCCTTAAAATCTGACATCTGTCAGCTCTGAATGGAGTTATTTGTGAAAGTTGGCTTAGCTTCCTGAAGTTTTACTGTGCTGAGTTACATGTAGTTTTGCATCCTCCACCCCTGTGAAGGCACTGAACTCTTCTCTCTGTAATGCATTCCGCAGGTTCATGACTCCCCATACGATAGCTTTGTTTTAATCCTGTGACAAGATCTTTTTGGAGATCACTTCTGTGACACTCCACTGGCGTGTTGCGTGAGGGAGGAAAGACAGGCTGGGTTACAGCTGTGACTTTTGTCTACCCTTAGTGTGTTTGTCACAGTAGTGGAAGGCAACTTAGTTAAGAAATTAGTTTGGTTCTTTTTGTCACCTCTACCTCCTTTTTGCATTATTTCCCATTTAACCTTAAACTTTTTTCATAGGAGAATATTTTTGTTGAAGAAATGGAAATGTATGGTCTCTGTTCTGAAGCTAAAAATGGGTGCACCCAGTAAAATGGGTGCAGTGGAGATTTTCAGCTCGTGCGCTCCTGTTTTATTCTTGCTGCTTGATATATATTCATGTTTCACTGACTCCAAGAAAAATCATGGTATTAAAGTGTGTGACGTGCTGGCCTTTCAAAGGCCTTGCTTTCTTTAAGGCTCAGCTAACCCGTGTATTCTTGGGAACAGTATGTAGTTTTGATTAACACAGAAATACTACAGCCGAGGGGCCAGGTTCACAAATGAAGTGCTGTTGATATATGCGTGCCTATCAACACATACTTGTTGCAGTCTATTAAGGACGTTCTGTAACAGCAATGCACAGTAGTCTTCCAACTCTAGTGAGACTTTTTCCCATTGCACACTTTATATGGAGGACTCAGACTTTCCATTTTCGACTTGGAGAGAAGCTGTTCTAATGTTTGAAAGCTCATCAGATTTAAAAGATCTTGACTTTGTTGGCAGTTTTGGCACGGACCTTGACCTGTGCAGCTTGTTCTACTAGCTCACCTCACGCTGTATCTTAAAAGAGGAATAGTACTTGCTGTTCATTTTAGTTTCATAAATTTTGTAGAGATCTTCAGGCAGAAGGCATTGGGATGTACTAAGTGTAAGTCTATTTAGAGATTACTGATGGTACATCTGGTTGTCTGAATTTATTAGTTTCCCTACTGAATTCACAACTCTATCTCAGTCAGACTTGCTTCATTCTTTCTCACAAGTCACTTTTTCCAGCAGGCCTTTGCTTGCTCTTTTCAAGTTGTGTGATTTGGATGGACCACAGATGATGTATTGAATATTTCAGGTTTAGCTTCTACTTTTTCCATGTTGTGCTTATTTAGTTGCTCCCTTGAGCTGATATATCTTGGAGGATGTGTAGGATTCTTAGTTTTAGTATGCTGTTATATTCCTTCTGATTAGCCCAGAAGGTGAAGATCTATAGCAGTTAACAATGTGATTTATTGGATCAAAAAGTTTACAAGATGCTGGGTTAAAAGCAGTATGTTATTGCCATAAGAAGTCATGCTTAAAGTTTTGAGTACGAGAGATTTTCAACCTGCAATGTCTCCTGCCATAAAATACGCTTTCATATGCCCACTGATAGCCTGCCTGAGTACCACAAAGAACAGAGTGGAGTGAGGGAGGTGAACATCCTGTTCAGTGGGCACCTTCATGATTGATTTGAGCCGAGCTACTGCAGTGCTGCTTCCAGAAAGGTGTTCACAGCCACTTGTTCACATCTCATTCCTTTTGATGGTCACTAGCACCTTAACCTGTACAATCAGGTTAAAAGCTGATCCAGTGAAAATTGTAGTTTTCAGTCAGATCAGAGGCTGAAGTGCAGCTGTACAAGCAGAAGGAAGACAGTGGAAAATACTTGTCTTTGAAGGTAGGGAGAGACTAGAAGTACTTCTTCAGCTGTCCAGAACTGAAGTGGTCTAGATTTGGGTGAAGAAGGGGAGAGGTAGTAGGCTTTTCTTTCAGGTGCCGAAGTAAAAACAGACTTCAAAACCAGGAAAAAAAACCCCATAGCTGTTAACTGGATTTTTTGTTATCAAAAATGTATTGACGCACTGAAGGAAGTAGAGGGGTCTATGGATGTCGTCGAGAGTTCTGACAAAGAGGTTTCCCTTGTGAAAAATGACAGGAATTAAGTATGAGCAACTTTCAGGGGTCAGCCAAAGAGCAGCCAAAGCCACATACAGTAAATGATCCTAGAGTATATAACTGGAGGGTGCTGTGAATGTAACAATTAAATGGGTTGCTTGAACTTCCTTGCCTGGCGACTAGTCTGTCAGGAAAGTATGATCTCCATGAGAATCATTCTTCTGCCTTGTGGGCATGAAGAAACTTGCAAAACAAAGCAAGCTACCTTGTACTGGGAGCGTAGATGGAACAAGTGCTTGGTCTATTAATGTATTAATATATTAATAGCTTTGCAAATAGCTGGTGGGTTTGACTGAGGATTTTAGTCCTTTTATCCAAAAAGCAGTCTCCGCAAACCAAGGACTTACGGCTGGTTGTACAGCATATTTGTGCGTCAGTTCTCTTCACATTGTTAAATCACTCTCCCTTTGGCTCTGTATGTAGCATGGTAAATACTGCAATGAAGACAGCATTTCTAGCAATTTCTGGTTTGTCCGTATATGCATAGTTTTAAAATTGAGAGGAATGAGTACAGCTCTTGCCCCCTCAACCTGACTAGGTGATACTAAGCAGTTGGTACAAGATAGAATGCTGTCCTTAATATTTGATGTCTAAACACTGACTTCAATATGTGGAGTTGTCCGACCCTGGAGGAAGTCAAGGTATTTAATGTTTCTAGCTTTCTTAGCATGATGTTGGCATTTATCCTTGTGTTTATTTGTTTCAGGGTGCAGGACAGGCGAGGCTAAACTCACCAAAGGCTTTAATTTGGCTGCACGTTTTATCATTCACACAGTGGGACCCAAATACAAAAGCCGGTATCGCACAGCAGCCGAGAGCTCTCTATACAGCTGCTACCGGAATGTCCTGCAGCTTGCCAAGTAAGCACACAACATCTTCCAGGAGGGTTTGCACATCTGTTCTAGTTACTCAGGTCTGCACAGAGGCCAGATGTCTGTGAATATCTTCTCATATATACTGAATTGGGTTTAGGACATGAGAACATTTGTGTCTTCATGGTATACTTCATGCCTTTTGTTAAAATGTGCAGAGAGATCTGAGCTGGTTCGGGTCCTGAAACAGCGTAGCTAGAGCTGTGTACTAGTCAGTTACTCTGAGGAGAGGCAGCATTGGTAAGTGTGTTGGGATTCATCCTGTGAAGCTTTAAATGAGCTTTCTCAAGCAGCAGCTTCATGTGTCTCTGCAGCCACATGGATATACCCGTAGGCAGATCTGACTGCCGTATCAGTTCAAATATTTGACCTTTCTGCCTCTGTTCATCAGCCATCTAAAACTCTGAGTCAGGGTGCGAGTTTATTTCTAAATCCATGGTTCCTGGGGATTTTAGCTTTTCCTGTTTCATCTGTGGTGTTTTCTACTTCCTCCTAGCTAATGGGTCTTTTTGTTTTTGTTAATCTATGCTCTTTCCTGTATTCTGGTCTTTTCCTGTGACAGCTGCTGTAATGGTAACAGTTACGAAAAATACCTGAACAAGAGCAGTGTCAGAAAACCTGGTTAACAATTTCTTAAGGTTGGGAAGATCAGTTCTTTCAAATCTACCCCATGTGTTACAGTACAGTAGTAATCATTTCACAATCAAGGTTACAGCTAAGGTTTCTAGTATGCGCCAGTTCTGTTCTGCCTCAGAACTAACAAGTGAAGTCCAGGCTTGGATTGAAACATGTTATAAACATTCTGAAGTTTCTAATAGTTGTGCTTACCGAATTCTTTCGTTCAGTCTGTTCTCTAGAGTAACTTCTGTTGCTTGTGAAATCGTCTACCAACTCTGAGCTCGCTCAGCCTCCTCTGACGAGTGTTAGTAACACCTCTGATTTACTTTTCTGGTGGAAGCATCTTACTGATCTTAAAGTGTGTGTTACCTCCATGCCAATGATTGTCTAATCACACCTAATATTGAGTAAGCCACCTTGGACTGTGTCTAGACCTTTAGCAAAACAAGTGGTAGGTCAGGTGGAAGAATGGGAGAATGTTTGCAATAAAGAGCACCTTCTTTTCCCCTTCTCCTCCTCGCTGCCACTCCTATGCTGGAAGGAGAGTATTCTGCAAAGGATTGCAGGGAGCTTGAGGGAAGAACTTCATTCAGGATATGGAAAACTGCAGGAACAATGTAGCTGAGATAGAAGGAGAAATCTGAATGCAAACACAAGAGGAAACTGTGGAATCATTAATGGTTCCCTCCTCCTCTGCTTAATGGTGGTATGTATACATCTTGCCAGAGAAGAATCCTTCTGCAAAAACCTGAAAGAGGATTGCTGCAGAGGATAAAAAGTACTGGTGTTAGCTACTGTACCACCAGACATGTTTTCTCATCTGACTGTCTGTTCATTTGTTTGCTTTTTCTTTCTGGATTTCAGGGAACAGGCAATGTGCTCCATAGGATTTTGCGTCATTAACTCTCTGAAAAGATGCTACCCCTTGGAGGATGCAACCCACATAGCTCTGCGTAAGTTTGTTGGAAAGCGATGCAAACTGGATGGCAGTATTCAACAGATCGCTTACCTCTGACGGGTTGCTGTTGATATGGGGAAACCCTGTTTTTAGGGGGCTGTAATTAGAGTCTGTAAAAAAGAAAAGGCCTTCCATGGTTGATCAAGAAATGGAGGATAAAAGCAAATGATCCTTTCTCAGAGATGTCATCAGTAAATATCCATGAGAATCTGTGCTGGAACTCATAGTCTTCAGTATGTTAATTAATAGCCTGGAAAAGATGCCTTCATGTGCAAAATGATGGGCTAATCCTATAGAGCAAAATCTTGAGATCATAATAGTTCCATGAGCACAGCAGCTCACTGGAGTTCAAAACAGCAAGCTGGGTAAGATACAACAAAATTAAGTGTGTTAGGCGATAAATCTGTGTTGTGTCCACCCTTTGAAGCTGCACATTCAGAAGGAATGTAGCAGAAGTGGAAGTTGAGGAGGTCAACAGGAATTAGGGAAAGGTAACAAATCACTAAGTAAACTGAAGTCTTTTTTGGCTGGAATACGCTGAACTTGAAGGGAGTGTAATAGATGTCTAGTGAACTCATGAGTGGCATGGAAATGGTGAATAGGAGTCAGCTGTTTACTGTCTCCCAAAATAAGAACCTTTAAACAAGGCTAGTGTGAATCAGGTTCAGAAGGAACAGGGGGAAATTGTTCTTATGTTTAGAGTATTTGTTTTATGGAATTTCATATCAAAAAGCATTATATAGCTGAAAGTTCTCAAATTTGCTTTCAAAAGGAAACTATACTAAAAAAATGAAGGCTGCTAAAACCAAATCAGAACATTTCCTAGGCTGAAAATAGTTCTAGTAAAGAGCTCAGAGAAGAGACTATAGACTTGCCTCATTCTTACTTTCCCCTTTTCTTCTTTGACTTTTTCTATTGGCCTGCTGCTGTCTGCTTTCCACCACCCCGCAGTCCCTCGACTTTCCTGCGTGGTACACCCGCACAATAGGGAAGTTGTTGCAGATGGAAGGGGTGGGTTTTCCTCTCACTGTGCAAGCTGACTGGAGAAGTCTTTCCTACCCTCTGTTCAGCAGAGGTGCTGATACTGGAGAAACAGTTTAGTCTGTTGTGTTTTCTATCTGCCTGTTGCGCGAGGCATCTGAAAACATCTGCTCACGTAGGTTCAGGACACTTTGCTCTGGAACCACATAGCTGCGTTTGTCCTGATAAGTAGCGCTGGTCAACCCAAGTTACACTGGATTTCTGCACGTTAAGTATTTGGAAATAGCTGCCTCCCCCCCCCTTTCTTTTTGTTCTTCTGCTGTTTCTCAAAGAACTCACACTAGTGTATTCTCTGTAGAGTATAGGCTTTTTTATTGCTCCCTTCTGGTGTCTCTGTAGGGCTATATAGTACTTAATAAAATACTGCCAGACCAACCTATTTGTTTGGACACTTTCTCTCTTGGCAGTCCGACAGGAAAGCACTTGAAAATCCTGATGTGTCAAGATTATTGCAGCTCAAGGACCTCCTCGGTACAAGGATATGTCTGACTGGGAGCTTAGTTACAAAACCTTTCCCCTCAGCTGCAAATGCTTAGGAACTTGACTGCGTCCCTGGTTTATGCCAAAGCTTTGGTGGAGTTCCAAAAAAGTAATAGAGGAAATAAACTCTCTCATGATTTACAAACACAATTTTTAGATGCCTCTTGGGCATAGGTGACCCCTGAGATTTTGTGTGGCTGAATGTCTTGTACCAGCTTCTCCTGTAGCTTGCTTACAATTTTGCTTTCCTGGTAACTTTAGGCTATGACTTGTTTTAGCAATGTCTGGGTTTGGCAGTTTGCACAGGTCTCTATAAAGGATGGACTTGGCTTGATTTTGCAGGCCATAGAATCACATTCCACAGACTGCAGAATACCTTGTAAGCTAAAATCAGAGAGGGACTTCTTCTCCACTAAAGTGAACAACAGGAGAGAGTAGAGGTGAAACTTCCAATATGGCAAACAGCCCATTTGATGTCCTAAACTACCATTTAATCCACACTTGCATACAGCCTGTGGAGCTGTTTGGTGTGAGAGCAATGTGTCTCTATTCTGCACTCTGACTTCCTTGCTTATAATCATGTATGTAAATGTCTTCTGTTTTGTTAACTACATTTAATCTTCTTGCTTGCAGGCACAGTTAGAAGGTTCCTGGAAATTCATGGAGAGACTCTGGAGAAGGTGGTGTTTGCAGTCTCTGAGCTTGAAGAGGTATCTCCTCGGCGTTCATTCCACCAAAATTCGTGGGCATGTTTGATGTTCTCTGCAGCAGTATTAACTCCTGCATTGTAGAGCTGGATTCGGATTTCTCCTTCAGATTACGTAGGCTTTTGGTCCCACAGAGTTCTTCCGCCTCCTACTAGTGTAGCATCTTTCCCAGTACTACTTATGCTTATGCTCTTACAGCAGTCACTACTGTCATGTTCACAATCTTTCCACTTCTGGCTTCCGTGTTCCTAAGCCATGAGCAGGAGCCAATACTAGAGGTTATAGCAGTGCAACTGTGATAGGTGGCATCAGCCAGCCAGAAAGCGAATTTCTCAATACACAATTTCCTCCTTCCACAGTGCTGCTTCTCTTGTGCTTAAAAAGGGCCAGTTTAGCATACCCACAGATCACCTACAAATATCTTGCTTGCTGGCTTGTTGAAGTAACAAGCTGGACATTGAAATGTCTGTGTTCAGACAGATGCTAGCAGTTTGAATGTTGACTTTTCTTGTACCTTGGACTTCCTAATGGCAGTTCCTGGGCAGGACAGCCATGCTGTTGCTTAGGTTCTGTGGCATCTGAATGAGGAAAATAATTTGTTGGGGATTCTAAAACTCCTAATCAGTTGGAGAGAACACATAAAGTACTACATTGTTAACAGAGATTTCCACTGTTTTCACCCATGAGTTTCTCTTGGTTGGTGGTGCTTTTTTCCCCACCAGATCCCTAAAGGTAATCTCTGTAGTGATGCACTTAAATATAAGCAGCCTTCATGGAAGTCTGTCATCCATGCATGTTGCAACTTCATTACAAAGCTGAAGTATCTGCAATCTCCTGAGTTCATGCAGGTTAAAGTAGTGCCCTCTTAAGGTCGTTTGCTACTCTGACCAAAGAGATTCAGCCATTGAGGGAAGTAGTACTTCGCCAGCAAACTGCTGAGAAGACCCCTCAGCAGTTGTTACTTAACTGAAGAGCAAGGATGCGTGATAGACTCTTCACGCATTTTTCTTATTTGTAGGCCACTTACCAGAAGTTGCTGCCTCTGTATTTTCCAAGATCATTGGAAGAAGAGATACAATCCTTGCCTTACCTCCCTGCAGATATTGGCAATGCAGAAGGGGAGCCTGTAGTGCCAGAGCGGCAGATCAGGATTACTGAAAAGCCGGGTGTTCCAGATGGTGAGTTCTTAACTGAACATTAGAATAAGTATTTCTGTGTAAAAATCAGTGGAAAACCAGAAAAGGCACATAGGAAGCAGAGAGATGTTTTCCTACCTCAACTCGCCTCACCTAAGGCAGGCTATAATGAAGGTAGCTGTCAAGCTAGTCTTGTTGGTTTCATGTGTTCCACAGCAGTAACTTCTGCTTTCTGCCTTCTTGTGTAGAGTGGTGTGGTTAGAGGATGTGTTTGAGCTGTTGTTCTGTCTGCTTTCTTGGGGGAGAGCCTGCATAGTTAAGTTTTCGTTCCCTTTGCGAATTTCCTACAAGATGATTAGGACTTTTGCAGACTTTTTTGCAGGATCTTGTGCAGCCCCTACCTTAAAAAGGCATTGCTGTTAATGGTCTAGCTTCTATGTTAGCAACATGTTGCTGATATGTTAGCAAATGTTGTCTCAAATGATAAGATTCTGTTGAATATGCGTCGTATTCAGTGTGCGTCGAACTAGCAGATGCTCAATGAAAAATAGCAGAAGCTCCCTAAAAGAGAGAACTAGATCAACCCAAAGATCAGGTTTTGGGAAATGGCTGTCAAAACTCAGTGAAAGAAGTCTGTAAGGAGGTTGCCAAAGAAGTCTGTTCGTAAAGAGGTTGCCTAGACATCAGGGTTGAGGAAGTGAGAGATGTATGGCAAAACAATATATAAATGAGCACAGTTGGCACACACTGCCTTATTTGTTAAGCAGTGCTGTCAGAGTTTTGCACTTCTTCAGGAGAAGTCTGAAACCATCAAAAGCAGATAACTTGGATTTCAGAGGTTTTCTACTTTTGCATGGTTGGGATAAAGCTGACTATGCAATGAGGATCAGACAATTTTCCTGTTCAGTTTGATATCTGATGTACCTACCTACTCCTGCTGATCAGACTACAGTAATACACAGGCCCCCATCCGAAATGCTGTTTAGAACAGTATTTGCAGCTGTGGCTGTTCTCATTTAGGCATTCAACCACTAGCTAACAGTTTGTGAAATTACTGGGTTTGCATCTGTAGGAGTGAATGGGTATAGCAGAATCCTGCACTTTTGTCGCATTGCTACTATAGCATGTCACATGAAAAACTGGGGTACTTGGTTCCCATTCTGGTTGCCCAGAGGTAGTGCTAGAAACCTTAGCCAGTATTCCTTGGTAGCATCAAGTTCAGTGGAGCATTCTGGTATTGTCACCAGCAATGTACTCGTGTATTTCATCACCCAATCATGTTGTAAACAATACTATAAAAATATCTAAATGCAGTTCATTACCAGCTCTACTGCAGTGTCGATACAGTGAGCTCTTTCTAAAGTACAGCTTCTAAGCTGAGTAAAGCTGCAGCATCTGTTCCTTTGCACACTTATTTTTCCTGCTGTGACAAGTAAGACAATTGTAAAGCCCAAGTCACTCTTTCCAGGTGTTTGTTTTTTAAGAGAGTTTACCATTATCCTTTTCTTACAAGCTGATGACTAAGACTTGTCCAGTTAGTTTCCAGGCAAACCAACATGTTAAGGGAGTCTGTAGTTATTAGTCACATGCTATAATCTGTCAATGGTAGTAGTGTGACATCAGGCCTACATCATGGTACATCATGGGGTTTTATGTTGGCTTGTAGCATGAGGACGGGGTTGGCTCACTGAGATATACAGCAATTCAGCAGCAGCATTGCTGTCTTGTACCTTTTACACTACCTTTGTTTCTACTGCAGATGCTTCAGATGAAGAGGGTCTGGAGGCAGATTTGTCTTTCATTGGTTCCCATGCTTTTGCCCGCATGGAGGGAGATGTTGATAAGCAGAGACGCCTCATCCTTCAGGGACAGTTGTCAGAGGCAGCGCTGCAAAAACAGCATCAGAGGAAGTGAGAATTTCCTTGTCGGTGTGAATGTTGTATGTTAGTTAGCTGTTCAGAGAACCAACCCTTATGATGACTTTGTTATCTGTAAAGCCTAATCTTTTAGCACGGAAATACAGATAAAGCCTGGTGTCATCCTGGATTGCTGTGGTAGCCTCTTTGGCCTGAAGGGAGAAGGGGAGGAGCAGTAGGAGGGAAATGGAAGCTAATGATGAATCCCCTGCAGTATCCAGTGCGGCCGACCAGCTGCCTTATTTCTGTGCCACAAGATGTCACTGTTTTGTTACTGCTTTTTCTGGTGGGGTCACCTGCTTTCAGTACTGCCCACTTGCTCCTGAGGCCCTGGGCAGATAGCAAAACATTTTTCTTCAGTGTTTCAAAACAAAAAGATAATTAAATTCTGAGGCTTCTATTCCCCCACTCCAGCTAATCCCAACGTGCATGATCACTTTCTTAGAACCAGTTCCATGCTGGAGTCCTCTTGAAGCATAGTGCTTGGCCCGTTTTTGTCAAATGAGGCACTCAAAAGGTGGAAAGGGGGCAAGTCCGTATGTGGCAGTGGTTATTCCATATTTGTATTTGACTTTTAGGCTCTTTAAAGATTTTTTTTTCCTATTGTTTTTAAACACTGATATATTTGAATGGAAAAAGCCTCAGGTCTTTTCAGCCCAAATACCATGCCACTATAGTTACTAGTTGCTGCATATTCATTGCCCTACTGAAAATCACTGCCTATGTAACTAAGACAGTAAAATCCTTTAACCTCCTCGGGCTTATAATGCTAATCGAGGGAGGGATTATTTCTGACCAGATGTTTTTAACTTTCTAGTTATAATCGCTGGCTGTGTCAGGCAAGAGCTGAAGACCTCTCTGATATTGCTTCTCTTAAAGCCTTGTACCAGACAGGTAAGTTCAGGGTAACAATATCTGATGTATGATAACTGACAGTAAAAATATAATATGTGCTTTGGACATGAGTATGCAATAAGTCGTGTTATTAAGCTGGAAGCCTGGCCAAGTGGTAGGCATCATCTCTGCAGTACAGCAGGAATTCTTTCTTGATTGGCTTTGAAAGCCAGTTTGTGGTGAACTCCCGAACTGCTCTGCTCTAATAATATGAAGATACACGCATATCCTGAATTATCTGTAGCTTTAAATATAAATCAGTACTGTTAGAATAAGCCAACACATAAGTTGCTCTGTATGAGATAATTCAGACCAAAAGAACTATTTCCACCCTTTCACTACAAAGAAATGAATGTTGCTTTCAGGTGATTAGTGTAGCGAATAAGCAGTTAACAAAGCAATTTTTAATAGAGTTTTCCAGAACAACATGGCTTGCTTTATTTCCCTGAGGTTAGCTATGTGTTGCTGTCCTTCTGTATGTGTTTCTTAGTACTGATGGCCAAGTACCACAGGCAGCACATCTTGCAACCTTGAGTTCAGTAGATGGGGAGATTAAGGAGAGATCCAGCAATCCAGTGGAGAGATCAGTGGTAGAAAATAGCTGTGAGGTCCTTGCAGCCTGGGAAGCAGAGATGGGGAGACTGTACTCTTCAGTTTACTTTTACTCTTTATGTAGCAGCATACTCAAACATAAAAACTTGCCATAGTCCCAGCACCTTATTGCTGCTTTGCGCCGTGACAGGAAGAAACAGGCAAGTAGTCAGGCTCTTGAAAGCATAGCTGTGCTGCTGCAAAGAAAGTCTGTTCAGCAGTTTGGCTGATCCTTTGGCCTCCTGAAAATCTAGGTGCTTGATCTTGGTGCAAGTATCAACACTGTGAGATACCTTCTACTCAATAGCTGCAATTCTAAAGTCCTTTTGTTTGCCTTAGACAAGGCTCTCCGGCCTGCAGGAGGTCCATAAGGTGTGCTCTGGGAATCTGTGCCTTAGATTTCAGAGCTTGGCTTCTTGGAAGAGGCTTGCTTCAGTGGTAAAACTGCAAGTGAAGGGTGGGGGGTTTGCATTCTGTTCTTGTGGGGATTTTTTTGTTTGTTTGCTGGTTTGGTTTTGAGGATTTCTTTAACAAAAACCATGTCAGTTGTTAGTCCTTGAGATTTAGGTGAATATGGGGTACACAAGCAACATTCTAAGTTATAAGTTTAATGTTATAACATTTTAAGTTATAAGCAACATTATAAGTCCTTAAGTTTCTCAGATGTGTGAACTGGGTTTTTTTGATCAGAATAGCTACTGGTATAGTGAGAACAATAACTCTAAATGTATTTCCTCTGTTGTTAAGATGGAAAACAGATACGTTGCAAAAGTTCAGAGCTGTGACTGGTTGTCCCTGGTTTGAAAGGGACCAACTTCTAAACTGCTCTCAGCCATGCCAGGTTTTGAGACATATTTTTCTTTCTTTTGTAGGTGTAGATAACTGTGGCCGCACAGTGATGGTGGTGGTTGGAAGGAATATCCCAGTAACATTGATAGACATGGAAAAGGTAAGACTTCGGGAAACTAGAGTTCTGTAGGTCGAATATGAATGTTCAGGATGTAAGAGTCTGATTGTAAGAGTAGTTCAGTGTTAATACTTGAAACTTCATCTATAGAAGACTTAAAAGACTAAATAGAAACTACTCTTATAGGCAGATGAAAATGTATTCCCTCATAAAGCTCTGTGTGGGGTGGGATGGCCTCTTTCAAGGAGGAACTGGACTATTTTTAGAAAAACAGGCCTACCATAGACTCCTTTTTTGTCTCAAGAGGGTGCTTGACCTGCTTTTATAACTGCTTAGTCATGAAGAATGTCAGGTTAGGTTTTCATGCAAACAGCAAGACTTTGTCTTCATCTGTGAGGTCAGGCAGACAAGAGACATCTGAGTTACTTACAGTCGAGTTGACGACTTGGAATATTCACTTGCTTTTGTAGCTGAAACATAATGCCACCCAGCCTCCTGATTCCTGTTTTGTGAAAGAATGAATTAAAGGAAGCATATTAAGATGTAATGTAACTGTGAAAGAGTTCTTTGCAAATATAATTTCTTTCTGTCTCAGGCTCTTCTGTATTTCATCCACGTCATGGATCATATCGCAGTGAAGGAATATGTCCTAGTGTACTTCCACACACTCACAAATGATTACAATCAACTAGACTCTAATTTCTTGAAGAAACTCTATGATGTTGTTGATGCCAAGTGAGTGTCTATAAGTAAAGAACCCTTTCTGGTCGTCTTCTGGGCTGTGCAAATGTTTGTTATTCATTGTATCTGGTTTCCCATATATTTTTGGGAGAGTTTTGCTGGGACAAAGACCTAAATAAATAACAAAAGCAAGAGAAAGGAAGATATGTTTTCTTTCCTTCTCAAAACTTAAGTCTGTTAAACTGGGAAGTTCTGTCCTTTGTGACCTCCCTTTTGGAGCTGTTAAAGAGGAATACTGTTTGTGTGTCTGTCCAGAGGTGGAGCTTCTGAAGCCTGGCTTTAAGTGTGTTGCTAGTTGTGAGGGAAGAGGCTTGGGTAACATTGGCAATCATAATTTGTCCATAACTTCACTGTGCGCATGAAAGACTGCATGCTGTGATGTCGATCTGAAAAAATAGTTATTCTGCTTTGTTTGTTTCTTTACATTTACTTTTGTAGTATCTGCCCTTATAGCAAAAAAATCTGTTTTGCCAGTTGGCTTGTGTAAGTGAGATTAATTAGAAGTCACTTTTAAAGATGTTTCTCTTTCTCTACACTAGGTACAAGAGGAACTTGAAGGCACTGTATTTTGTCCACCCAACATTTCGTTCAAAGGTGAGGTAAACAGTACAAAAGCAAAGTATATTTTGGGTGTTGGCGGCATAGCGTGTAAGCCCTCACACGAGGAACATGGCGTGTATATAGAAGACTTCCAAAATTAGGTAGTATCTTCTAGATCCACAGTCATACCTTGAAATTCGTCCCCATCTTTGATCTAGCTGTAGTCTTCCAACCTTAGTAAACCCCAGTGCAGCGCAGCTGTCTCTGCCCTGCCTTTGTTTTGTGTGTGCTCTTAACAGAGGGAGATGGAAGCTTTGGATCTTGTTTCTTTCAAAGAGAAATTTTTGTCCTTTTTTTTGGCCAAAACCTCTGGGAATTCTTTTTTTGTGGAGCTCACTTCCCGGATGTTTCACCTTTTCTTTCCCCACCAAGGGTATTGCATGTGTAGCACTTGGAGCTGCCCTGTTAAGGGCAAAGGGCAGTGTGTCAAGCAGCAATGAGGTTAGTCAGGATTAGAGTGCAGAGTAGCAAAGAAAGATGGGAAGAATGCCTTTGTGATGGGTTGCAGAACAATCCTGTTAAGCTCTCAGGAGATGAAGAACTGAACTCATCAAGCAGTAAGGTATTATCCTTGACAACGATCTGTGTGGGACAGCAGGAGATGGAGCTCGCGTCTTTCTGTGCTTTATACATGCTACCCGTATTGCAACAGTAGGGGTACTTCAGATGTACTAAGGATCGGCAGCAGCCCTTGCTAAAACTTTTGTTTGTCCTATTAAAGCAGTTAGAAATGTGATCTTCCATGTTCCCATCAGCTGAACCTCAGTGTTTGTTCTGCTTTTTGCTGACGTTGATCAAATTTGAGACAATTACATGCCTAGGAAAAAAACCAACCATCTGTTTGCACATGTTCAGCAAGAATTTCTTTCCTCATTTCCAGAGAGTCCTTTCTTTGCTTGTGCACAGCTGGGGCAGTACGAGACTTAGAGCTTCCTTGTTTTCATGTAGATGAGGCTGAGGCTTCCCAACAGCATATGTTCCTGTTAGTTATTCCCACAGGATACAGATCTAAGGTCTTAGTACTAGAATTAGAGATTCTAGCTCTGATGCTACTGAAAATGTTGGTGCTATCATAGAACATTACTAAGGTCACGGAGTTGAGTGGAAAAGCTGAAGCTAGGAAATCCTAGTGTTTTAGATTCTCAGCAGCACTTTATCCCTCTCTTCTCTTACCATACATTTCTATTTGATGAGAAATGTGTTTTGTTTTGGAGGGGAGTTTGGTGGTGGGGTTTTTGTTGTTGGAGGATGAGAACTCATGTTCGCTAGTCTATTGCCATGTTCTCTGTCCCTTTGGGAACTGCAGCGGGGCTTGACAGGTCTGTGGGGCAAGCAGATAGTTGGTGGGAAGCACGGAGGGTGAGAGACACAGAGTTCTCAACTTGCTGGAAATGGAATTTGTTTCTATCTTGTTCTGGCAGCACAGCTGGAGGCAAAAGAACCTGCGTGCCCGTGTTTTTCTGCCAAAGCTGTTCTCTAGCTGATGGGCAAGTGGGGTTGTTGCTGGCTGTTGTAGAGACTGTCAACTTATGAAACATGATGGGGAATATGCAGCAGAAAGTCGTGGTAGAGAAGGTGGCTGCTAAGGTGATTTTTCTCTCCCCTCCTTTTTTGGCTGTTGCAAGGCTGTTGTCCCCATGGAAGATTGCTGGTTCAGAAGCCTCAAACATCCTCAAAAAACAAAACAAAACAAAAAAAAAGCCACAAACATTTGGCACTTTCATCTTCCTATTTGGAGCATTGACTTCCTTCCATGGGAAAATACCCCATGTCTCAAATGCAGGAGGATGCTGGAAAAGGACTCTTCATCAGGGACTGTAGCGACAGGACAAGGGGCGATGGGTTCAAACTGAAACAGGGGAGGTTCAGGTTAGATGTAAGGAAGAAGTTCTTTACTGTGAGGGTGGTGAGGCACTGGCACAGGTTGCCCAGAGAAGTGGTAAATGTTCCACCTCTGGCAGTGTTCAAGGCCAGGTTGGACAGAGCCTTTGGTGACATGGTCTTAGTGTGAGGTGAGTGTGATTTGGTCCCTGTGGCAGGGACTGGATGGTCTTAAGGTCCTTTCCAACCCAAACCATTCTATCATTAGGAAGGCATTCATGCAGCTTCCTAACACATCACCCTTGTGTATGCATTTCATTCATAAATCTCCGATAAAAACTGTATCTTTACAGCAGTATTGAGTCCTCGCACAGTGTATGGCTGCCATCTCTTAGAGTCACTTTTGTTTATTTCTCAGCTAAAAGGGATCTTTTAGTCATGCTAAAAGGGCTTTTAGTCATGGCTCTTGGAAAACTCGTGTCCCTAGAAAACAATGTAGTTGCTGGTTCCAACCGTGATTCTTTGGCTTCTGGATAGGAAACTGTTTCACTGTGTGTATTCTGAGGGTAATTGCCTGTCTAGAATTCATTGGTCTTGGTATGCAGGGAGAAGGGTTCAGTCACTACCCTGACACACAGAGTAGCTGAATCAGAGTGTGTCACTGCAGAATCTGTTTTTATATACTGGTACTGCCTTTTCATGCTTTGATGTGTTCTTGTGATCTGTGAAGAGCTTGATTCTCTTGTGCTTCTCAAATGTAATCTTGTGATGAAATCACAGCACAGGCAACAGCAGTTTTTTTAGGCTGACAGCACCTCTTAACACTTCGTCACCAGGCCTTAGATTGAGATACCCTTGAAGTGCTATCACAAGTTCCTTCGTGCTCTTCATGTCAATGTACTTCTGCATGTTGTTTCTATAGCTGCTGATACATAAATAAAGAGCTTTCAGGGCCATTTTTGTGCGAATCCTCTCAGTGCCACCCTTCTGAGAGCTCTCCAGACAAAGCTGTTCAGAGCCTGCATTCTGAATGGAAGCATCGGTGGCTGGATCTGAAACAATATCACCCAGAGAAATGGTTTTCGTAAGCTTAGTAACTTAGCTGTGAATCGAGAATGTTCCAAAACTGAGACATACCTCAATGCTCAAATTAGATGTTCATAATCTTTGTAATTATCGAGAATAACCTTTGTGTTGTTTTTCTGTAACAGTCATAAAAGCAATTTCTGTAGATTGGATGCCATATAAAGGTTGTCACAAATCACGTGTGGTGTTTTTTGCACAGGATCCTTACAGTTGTAATAAAATATCCCGGAATTTAGGAAGTTACTCTTCGGGGTATGACTCTTAAGAGATTGGTGGCGCAGTTTATCTGTGTTGTGATGGGGTTTTTTGAGGGAAAGACATCCGCTACTTGAATGCTGTGGTTCTCCAACTTGGCAGAGTGACTCTGATAACCTTTTATTCAGATTCAGGAACTGCAGGGCAAGAAAAATAAAGGAAGAGTTCAGCGGATGCCTAGGTGTTTAATGTTGACTGTGCTGGTGTAACTTGCTCTGCTTTCAGCGCATTAACAGGGATTTGGTTTAATTTCAAGTTCTGTGTCCTCTTGCAAGTAAGGAAATGGCTGCTCTCATATTACTGTTTCCATAACCTCTGATTATCGAGAATGGGGAAAATAGCAAAATTCTCTAGATAGACTCCTTCCCTTTTTGTTACTGGGTAAGATGTGTCAAACCCCAGTGGCTCCTATAGTGAGGGGAGGGGGAGAATTGCTTTTCCTGCTGACGGTGATGGCTGCAAAAATATCCTCTATTAGGCTTTTATACGTTAACCATCCCCAGCAATGCTCAGTGGTTATCATTCCTAATGCACCTTGGAATGCATACTACTTTGAGAATTTTTCACTCTATTATACTCTGGTTTTCACTCTATGTTTCACAGTATGAAACAGTCACACAGTGTCACTCATAAGATGTCTTCTTATATATATATATGGATGCCATTAATAAACTGTCTCCCTGCTTTCTGCTAATCTCTGATTCTGCCCTTAAAATAATGAACCAATCTTTAATGTTCTGTCCTGTTCTTACCTTCTTTTCTCTTTGTTGTTGTTCCTTTCTCATGAAAATACTCTGGTTTGAGGTGGCAGCATAGTTAGCCCAGGGCAGTTTTTAGACATCAACCTTTTCCTTTAATGCTGCGTTCAGGCAGATCATTTTTATTGACCTAATGTTTTAGTTCAGTTAAAAATGCCACTTTTCCTCAAGGCTTCTTTTGTGGTGTTGCTTCTTTTCTGTTAGCTTAATACTGCAGTCAAAGTGCAACTACTAAGCTTGACCATTCAGTGGTTGGAAGGGACTTCCACAGGTCATCTGGTCCAGCCCCCGCATAAAGCAGGGTCAGCGGGAGAACCCTGTGAGTAGCTGCTAATATGAGCATTTGTGAGCCGTAGAACAGTGTTTTTTCTTTTCCTTCAGCCTGCCAGGAAAAGACTAAATGAGAAATAAGCAAAAAGTAATATAGTGCTTAATTGTGGAGAAGGTGAGTTGAAAAGCAAAAGCTTCTGGGGTCAATCTAAACAGGAATATTTAAGAACTAGTAGAAGTATCAGCGCTGTCTTACTGGCCCTTGCAAAACAAAAATTCCTTGTCCCGTTTACATCCAAAAGAGACAAAAGTGTGGATACTTTAAAGGAAAATCTTGTAGGAGAAGTTGATAAGGCTTTGAGAAGAAATGTGGTGAAACAGGGCACACTCAGCCAACCCAAACCAGAAAGGTTTCAAGAGGACATTTGAACAGCTAAAAATCTCTGGTTTTCTCTCCCTTGAATTGCCTTTTCTGTGAAAGCTTGAAGGCAGAAGGTTAAAAATGCTGCTGTAGGGTAAGAGTCAAATAGGTCATATTCTGAGCTGGCTAAGCTGAAAGTGGAAACGTGCCACTATACTGTGTTTTTTGAAACCAAGCAGCAGAATAGCTGTCGCTCTTGTGCAGTAGAAAGGGACCTTAAAGTGGCAGCTGGGGAGGAGAGTGTGGTGTCAGAAAACATGAGCTCAAAAGTTCTCAAGGCAGTGCTTGCTAGCAGTCATTGGTGTGTGCTTCCTGACCTTGTTTTGTTATTGCCATGATGTTAGTGTCTCGTGCCTCTGACTACGGAGTTTTATGTTGAACTGGAAGGTTTTGAGACAGCATCATCTTAATTTGGTTTTGTTGGGTCTTATTTTCAGGTCTCAGCATGGTTTTTCACAACCTTTACAGTCTCAGGGCTAAAGGACAAAATCCACTATGTGGAAAGCCTCCAGCAGTTATTCACAGCCATACCCCCAGAACAGATAGATCTCCCTCCCTTCGTCCTTGAGTATGATGCCAGGGTAAGTGATTGCATGTGACAAGCATGAGTCTTCGCTCCTGAGTGTAGTTCTTGTGCTTCTCCCGTTCTGCTCTGCCAGAGCTTTAAAGGGGCTGAATTCCACATCTTAAGAATGGGGAGAAGAAAGGGAGGGTTTCTAGGAGAGTCAGGTTGTTCTTCTGTAACTATTTTCTTTCTTTACTTCTTTTCTACATCAGTCCAAGTAGAGGGCTTGGCTAAGGAGCAGATGCCTTTTCCAATAGAGCAGTTTCCTATGTGCATAAAGGGCAGGCCACTTTCATTCAGCCAAGAACTGTAAAGTAACACACTAAGAGCCTGTGGGCAAGATAAAATTCACATTGTAAACTTGCTATATGCCTTACTCTGGCTGCAAAAAATAAATGATACCTGTGTTTCATCTTCCCTCTTCCACATTATCAACAAGCACTCTTCCCTTCTCCATCCCAGGTCCCTGACCAAATGGGGAAATTAATACTGCTTTCACTGGCCGAATCATTCTGAAGAGGATGTGCTGTAACTACAAAGTAGTAGTCAGAGATGCATGTCTATATAAGCAGCTTTGTCTTGAGTGACTGGCTATGCTAGCATTCGTCGTGTCCTTGCATCACAGCTTTGGCTTAATGGCAGAACTTTAATCTGCACTTCTTGCTTTAAACAGGGGCAAAACCAAGGCCTGGTTTTGCCTCATCACCAGCACAGTCCTCTCCTGAGTGAATTGCAGCAGTCACTATACTTGTGGAAGACAAAGTCAGGAGTACCTCTTTATTTCTGCCTCTGTGTCACCATCTATTGCACCAAGGTGCATTGGAGAAGGATTTTGCTCAACTGTTCATTCTGTTCTCATTGCAGGAAAATGGGCCTTACTATTCTTCTTATCCTCCATCCCCTGACTTGTGATCTGCAGTCCTGCGATGCTGCTGGTTTCCCATGGATCCAATGACCTGATGCCTGCCAAAACCTGTGCATTTGCCCATGTACAGAATTCAGAGAGAGGGTTTTCCTCCCCCAGCTCTGGTATTTTTTTACTGATGAGATATTTTCAAGCACTCAAGCAATCAGAGAACTTTATGCCACTGTGAACTGTACAACTATTTCAAATATATTTATCCAATGGAAAAGCTGATTTAAAGATCACTAGATGCATTTTATTTTGTGGTTTTTTTGAAGCTGTTACATTTATTTCTGAACAGACTTTTCTGGGACATGCATCAAAAGTACTTGATCATGTTTTAACTAGTTACCGTTTTCCAGCTCCATTTGTAGTACCCATTTCTGGCTGGTCTGTATGAATATTGTGCAGTACCAGCCTGACACCGCTCATCATATGGTCTCTGTGTTCACATCCGATTACTTTCCCTTTCTGTAAGTGCTGATTACTTTGGTCTTGACCCAGCAAAACTATCTGGAATTGGGAATGCCATGCCTGCAGGCTGAACAAAATACTACAGCCAAACCAAGATTACTGCAAGACTTAGTACCATAAATGCTAGGTGAGCGAGGAGCCTTGACGAAGTCCCTGTCTGTTTCCACTGGATAATGTGACATGTCAGGATACCACTACCTTCCAGTAAGAATAAAATTGAAAGGCATTTGCGGTTTCTTTTCTTTAACTGCACTCGTTTATGTTCTCCATTGACGTAGCCAAATGTGTATGCATGATAAATGAATGCCATCTGCCTCAAGTATGCATGGAGGGGGAAACAGTGACTCCAGTGCCAACCTCTGATGGCAGAGATTACTTCTTAAAGATACCAGTGCCCCTTTTATTTCCTGTTACACTGACACTCACTGATTTTTGATAGATGTGATACATGCAAGAGCTCGGCCATACAGTAGAAGTTCCAGTACATATGGAGCTGGAGGTGAAGAGTTTTTCAGCCTGCCAATTCCAAGCTAAAAGAGGAGGGAGAATGCTCCCTTATAAAACATAATTGGGGTGGCAGTCCCAAATACAGAAGGATGGAATCCCTGGTAAGGAGAATGTCACAACAGTACTGAATATGAAAATGATTGTGCAACTGTCCTGGTTTCATTCTAGCTGCCTCCCTGCCTTGTCTTGTGTCTACTACTCTCTCTTTACCAAACTTCAGTTTTCCTCTTTCTGCCATTTCTGCAATAACTTCAAAGGTGGTTATTCAGGTCCATTAAGTTGATCAGAAATAGATATCTCTCTCCTATTTAGAGATACTGTAATTGTTGGGATAAACAAGAAAAAAAATCCTGCCTTGGTCATGTAATTGCATGTCAGAGTCTGGGCTTGGCAGTGAAAGAAGAGCCATACAGAGTTTCCTTTCTTTCCTACCTTGGCCTCCTGGCTTAATGTTGAGTTTATACTCCACAGATCCTCAGCATGTTGGTGTGTAAGTTACAGATTAAGATAATCATTTGGCTGGGGTTCAACAGTCATGCATATACAACATGTAAAAAGCAAGCGGGTTTGCATTTTAAGTGTACTGTGGGTCCTTACATGATTCCATTATCAGATCCAAGGTGCTGCCAAAAGCTGGAAACCAGCGCAATGGAAAACCACCTTGGTGTTAACGCTTGGTAGCATTCCACCTTATGGTCAGTTTGTGCGTTGTTCTCTTCAGCACATTTCTGGTGGGTTTTGAGAAGAAAATGGCAGCAGTCTACACAGAACAGCTGCCACGTGTCCCTACCTCCTCTGTTCACCTAGCTGTTTAAGCTGCCTTTGTCTAGTGACTTTTATAGCCAGCAATGAATTTTCCATGCTTCTCCAACGGTTTGTGTAGCTTTCCACCCCCATTAACCATCTGCTGCTTTTCACACCCATGGCATTTTCAGTGGGGCTGCTGCAGAATAACCAATGTGCGCTTCAGAGGCAGATTAAAGGTGATTCGGAGCGTAATGTGAAAACTGAACTCTCCACAGTCTAGGTGGGTTCTGTCCCTTTAACTCGCAGATGGCTCAGAGTCATAAAACCTAAACAGTTCTTAGGACTCGGTCTGCACGTTTTTCAGACCCTAGTCCAGTCATTTTCAGAAATGCCTTGGCTCAGTGAAGTGTGAATGTACCTCCAGAGCATTTGCAAAGCAAAAAAGAGATTTTGGCACTGTGCATCTTATTGTGTGTGTATTTTTCCCTTGAAAGATTTTGCTTTAAATAGTTGGGGTTTTCTTTACCCAGGCCTCGCAAATCTCAGCAGCGAGACAGGCCACATTGTGCCGCATTGTGCTGCAAAGATCCTGCGTTTTCCAGTGAGGCAGCAGTTGTGGCAATTCACCAGTTCATGGTTTCTTTTAATGGAGACTTTCAAATGTAACATGGCAATGGAAGAAAAAAGAAAACTCATTGAAATGCTCAGCACATTCACTGCTATTAAAATCTTTAAGGGTTTTAATTCTAATAAGCCCAAAAACTCGCATTAAGCCAACTGAGTTGTCTGTGATTTTGGCTGAGATAAACACTGGTGTGCCATAGGTAAGAGTGGATACACTGATTTCTTCTTGAAGAGGCCAGAGAGGCAGTCTGTGTATGTCATAACTCTGTGCATTTAAACACCCCCAACCCAGTGCAGTCACTGCAGAATTAAAAGTTCCAATGAAGGTTTTATTGCCTTGCTTAGAATTATTTCACACCGTGCGCAGGCTCAGAAGGGGCGTCTCCATAGGGAAATGTGTTAACGTAATTGTGTGCGGTGTTATTACCACCGTAATGCCCTATGGGATGTTGACAGTGGGGTATGTTGTCGGTAAAACTCAGATGTGGTGCTTTGGCACTACGCAGCCACACCTGCAGTCCCTTGCTGACACTGCAGTTGGGTCTGACCATGGGCAGGTGACTCAGAGTGTCTTACTTACTGTTTGCCCAGGCAGTGCGAAGCAGTTGCCAAGGCAGTGCAAGGTGAAGTATCTGGTGGCTGCTTCTGCTGGTGTGTTTTGTGCTTCTTCCTTAACCAGATGCTGTTGGGAGCAGGCGGTGGCAAAAAGTTGCGGGCGAAGTCAGAACATCAGCTTTCAACATCAGAATGTGCCATGTACACTGGAAGCTGAGCTGCTCTTTCTCTGTGGTCCCTTGCTTACAAGATCCCAGGATGGGGACAGAGGTGCTGAGTGTCTCTGGCATCTTCTCTAACCCAGCAGCAGCCTAAAACTACTTTTCTTAGGATTTTTCCTATTGCATATGCCTCTTGCCTCAGCTTTGCACCGAAATGAGGCCTTTTCCCTGCACCATCCCCGAGCACTTACGTGCTCAGTAAAGATTAGCATCCTGCTGCTGAGAGCAGACACTCCACGTGAAGTTAATTTAGATCATTCTGCTATTCAGCAAGCTGATATCAGCCCTTTGTCAAACTGGAAAACAAGAGCACGGGGTTGTCCCCTTCCCTTGGCCTCTCCAGGATGAGTCTCCTGTTACATCTGTGACCGAGCAACCGAATGAATAGTCCCAATCTGAAGCTTGTTTGCGCCTCTCAGGCGTATCACAGAAATTCCTGAAGATGTTGATTCTGGCGAAGTAGGAACTGATCCCAGGGACTTCTGGTAGCAAGTGCAGCCTTGGGGGCAGAGTAAGGGAAGTGTTTGAGCTGTGTTTGTGGAAGAGCATAAGTTCGCCTGGAACAACTCCATTTGTGATGCTCCAGTGCCGCGAAGGACCAGTACCAACTCCTAACCTGTAATCCTAAGGCAGCTGTCCCACTGGGTTTTCTTCAGTCTCCCACGGGAAGGGAATTGGCCCCGAGTTAGAAAGACAAATGAGTACATAGAGCAGCAACATGCAGTCTCTGCCCTAGGCTAAGATGAGGCTGTGGATGAGCTGAAGTAGCCCTGAGCCATACTAGAGCAGTGAGAGGTAATCAAACCTGTTGCATGGTCCTGTTTCCTTCCAAAGTCAAACGAGAGAAAGATGTTTTATGCCTCAGTGTTGGGATACAGAGCCCTCTCAGCTCCTGCTTAACACCAAAGCAAAGCACGTGGCGTGGTGGGGAGGGTGTTCCTCCTCTGGTCCCAGAGTCAATGGAGCCCTCTCCTCCAGGAGAAGGTGGAAAGTGGTGTGTAAAGGTTAAGGACTGCAGAGATTAAAAAGCAGTCCTGGGGCCTGCCACAGCCCCAGGCCCACTGCAGCATGGCTTCTGCCTCCTTTGGATACCAGGTGGATTTGTGATCAGCAGTCAACTGCTCAACCGTGCAATCCCTCTGAAATACTTTAAATGGCAAAACCATTCACAAATGTATGGCTGAAAACAAAAGGGCCAAAATTCCTAACACAGTTTAGACACAACTATGGGGGAGGTGGCTTTTCTTGGAAGGACATCATGTACAAAACCGAGGGGAAGGGGATTGCATCCACGGCAGCCTGGCTGCCAGCGCAGCATCTGTTTTCAATCGACTAATCAGATCCTGTTTGAAGCCTTTCTCAGCTGTGCTTCCCCTGCAAACCAGATTCCTCCTCCAGCTGGGGCAGGGCTGCTTGCGCTACAGCGTGGGTTGCACCAGAGCAGCAAAACTCAAACTGTTACCACGTGCTCAACACTTTCACTGACGTGTTACAAGAAGCCCTTACTCCAGGGGAGGATGTAGGCAGCAGAGCCTCTTCTGCTTCATTTCTCCCAAGTACTGGAGTTTATTCTCCCCTTCTAGGGGAGAACGGCTGCTAAATGCCCATCCCTATGCTGTGGATGGAGGACTGCCTGAGGCATAGAATCATGGAATCACAGAATGGTTTGGGTTGGAAAGGACCTTAATATCATCCTGGTTCCAACCCCCTGCCATGGGCAGGGACACCTCCCAATAAACCGTCACCCATGGCTCTGTCCAGCCTGGCCTTGAACACTGCCAGCGATGGAGCATTTACCACGTCCCTGGGCAACCTGTGCCAGTGCCTCCCCACCCTCACAGTAAAGAACTTCTTCCTTATCTCTAACCTGAGCTTCCCCTGTTTCAGTTTGAACCCATCACCTCTTGTCCTGTCGCTACAGCATCAAGCTACAGTTCAGTGCCCTCTCTAACACTGATGCTTCTGGGTGGAACTGGGTTTAGGAGCGAGATCTGGCTTTGTCAGCAGGGAGTCAGCAATGGTATGAAGTAGCCTGAGCCAAGTCCTGGGGAGATGGTCTGGAGAGACTGTCCCTGGACTAGAGACCGAAGCCAGAGTCTGCACCAGATCTGCATTGTGTCTATATTAGTCAAGGGTGGTCCTGACTTGTCTCTGCCTGGTACCTGCAGCTGAATTGCTATCTGTGTATGTGATTTTCAGTCGCCCATTGAGGAAGCTGTGGGAAAACGTGATGGGCTTAATCTCGGTCCTTTGGGAAGGTCCTGTAACTCACTGAGAAATGAGATGAAGACCAAACGCTTGGAAGAAAGGCTTAGCATGGTCCTTTATCCCTTGTTGCATCGTTGGTAGTTTGGGGGGAGAAAACCAAAAGCAATTTTTAAGTAGCTGATAAGGAGAACGACTGAATGAATTGGTGACCTTTTAATGGAGCCCTGGAGTGACGTAGTCAGGATCTCTGCTAGGACCAATTGTGTGGCCTGTGGCAGAGCAGTAGATGTCGTGTGTTGTGCATCTTTTCCCCATGAAAGCCTGCGTGCCCGGTACCTTCAGGAAAGGGGTTCCTGAGCATGACTGGGGAATTCTGTGGGCGGGAGGGTCTTCCTGGCTGCCATAAACCTAAACTGCTTCTCAAGCTGCAGGTCTCACACGGCACATGGATGCATCGTCTCCTGCATGGTCAGTGCAGCTGGGCTGTAGTCTGGCCTAATGCTTGAAGAAAGGGGTAGAGGTGGAGTTTCCGGTGTGTATTGCTCAATAGAGTTACTTTACAAACAGGACCATTCACAGTTGGGTCTTGTTTGCAGGCTCGCTTCGGTTTCTAGCACGATACGGCAACAAACTCACGCCTACCATAAAGCAACACATAAAACACCAGGTAGTTGTATTGGCATGTGAGTGTCCTGTGCTGGGATGAGGTGACACGGCCCAGAACCTGCCCAGTGCCGTCCATGGGTTTGTCGTACTTATTTTCTAGAACGAGCCGGTTACAAACCTTCTTTCTCCTCAGCAGGATGTTTGAGCAATAAAGAGCTCAGAACCCCCGTGGTTTAAAAGGTTAATAACAGCAGCTGGCTGCTGTAACCACTTGGACACACTTATGCATTGCTAATGGTTTGGCAAGAAAAGCTGTATTTACATCATCTGAACAGGTTTGCTTCTTTCCAAGTAAGATGTTACCAAGTCTGCCCAGAATGTGAATTTCAAAGGTGGCTTTGCCTATCAAAATGTAGCAGTAACGAACATCACAAGAACAGGGAAGGTGCAAGTGCGGCCCCTTGACTGAATTAGTAGTGGCAGTGAAGGAAACAACTGGCTGGCACAGGTAAGTTCTGCTGGTTCTCTGGCTCAGTGATCTCTCAGCATCATCTTCACTAGATGTTGCTGCCTTGGATTTCTACAGGAGCAGTGAGCCACCATGTGCCTGCTGGATCAAACTGCCAGGGAAATGGCAAAACTGTGCACTTTGGGACAGGCGATCCACAGCAAATGAACCTGCTCTTCTCAGTAGCAGCCCAGCAGTAACAGGCCAAGTGTAAGCAAACTCTGCCCTCAGAGCCACATGCATCCTATGTGGACTGTGGCATTCCTCATAGTCTTTGGCCGCCTCTTTAGTAAGATGCAAGAACCCGGAGATGAGCCAGTAACGGGAGATCCCAGAAGGGAGTCACAGAACCAGCCTGGCAAGCGCTCACCCAAGCACTGAAGACTGACAAAGAAACCTCCGAGCAGTGAGGTCGCTTGAGTCTTCCACCATCTGCAGGTAAAGCCTAATCAGAGCAGTCCACCAAACCCCTGGAGTCTGCGAGGGAGGGGAAACCTGACACAAAACCTCTGGGCATAGCTGAAACTCCCCCTGAAAGTGCCCTGCATTGCAAGCCAGGGGCAATCCCTCTTTCCTGGTCTCAGCGGACTTCAGAGGGCTGCACCACAGGTGGCTGGACAGTACGGCACTTCAGGAACATGAGCCCCTCTGATGCGTTATGGAAGCGCGTCAGAAGCTTGCACACGCAGTCAGTGCGAAAGGTGAACTTGGGAAGACGTTACTGAGCAGATGGGCAACAGCATGGTCAGAACGAAAACATTAAACAAGGGTTTCTGTTCAGGGCCATCAGAAAGACCCCAAAGAGCATTTGGAAAACGCAAACATACTTTAAGGTAGCAGTAGGATAGCTTCTTTTGGCAGATCCCAATGAAGTAGTTACATTAAAGGGAGATGCTCCATGTCCCATCTCAGTAGCTTTGTTTGCACTTGAGCATCTATTTGAACTAGGGAATGAGATGGGTACCCGGTACAGCAGAGCATACCAAGACCCAAAGTAGATGGTGGAGTTTCTGCACATCTCCATCTGGCTGTGAGCAGTGTGTGCTTTTAGACATTTTTGGAGCCATTGATGCCGGTAGGCAAATTCTCCTCTGCTGCATCACACGTAAATGTTTCACTCTCCGTGCTGCAGTCATTACTGTTATCATTAGCAAGCAAAGCTAGTTAAATAGTCATTACAGAAGCAGCAGTGCAGAAATACTTCACAATTAGCAATGAGCCTTCAACGCTGAGTCACTAAAAACAGACTTTGGGGCTGCCCCTCACAGCAATATGCATTGCTCCCTCCTGCCCCGTCCTCCGGTGGCCCGTTTCCAAGGGGTTCAAAGTGCAAATCGTTTCCAACACCTGGGTTGGAAAGGCATGCCTAGTGTTTGCTGTTCTGTGCAAGTGACTTTACTGATTCAGATAGGCAGCCAAGCAGTAGAACTAGAAACAGACCTTACACCTGTGGAAAACACATTGCACTCAGCAGCAATGTCTTCCCATGGAGGACTACTCCATTAGCTTGGTCTTGCATGTGCCCTCTGCCTGAAACAACGCTCACCCACTGGCCTGAAGAAGTACACTGCAACCCTGGAGCAGCCAGCAAGGACAGCAGGGCTGTGAGCACCTCCAGAGCACCCCATCCCGTAGCACAGCTCGGGGCAGTTTTAAACCATCATCATTAAATTGACCCCAGGCACATCTTCATGTTTGGAGATCTTGGGGGTTTGGCATGGTTTTTTGTGGGTGAGGAGGAACAAAGCTCTTTAGGGGACTCCTGGACATCCTCTGATGCATCACGGGGTCTGTGAATGTAGTGGATACCTGCACTTAGGCACTGCCGGAGACATCAGCGCTGTGCCCATGGCAGCACCGCACAGCACAGCTTACAGTGCTCTGAGCCCTCCACCTCCAGCTGCCAGCACCCTGTGCAGTCTAAACAGCATGGGGTTTGCTGTGTCTGGCAAATCCCAAGAGAGGAGCAGCTGTAGCAGCTCCAGGACAGCGATAGAGGGACGTGCACATGAATCCAGAGAGGAATATCCTTTCCTCCTGGCACTCTAGCAAGCCCTAATGAGAAGCAGGCCACCCGAGCTTTTGAAGAACGAACTCACCAGGAGACCGCTCCGCTCTGATCAGCCTCCAGCCCTCTCATCCGCTTGGGAGAAACAATAAACTGGGACATGTGTGTTATTTTCATACGTGCGGTTGAGTGACCTCACACGGGGAGGGGAGGATGGGGGCGATGCTGAAGCTGCTCCCCCCACCACCAGGCAACCCAACGGGGAGCCTGCAAGGCCGGCAGAAAGTCCCTTGGTCCCTTTGGGAAGATGGGAGGAGACAAGGACAGACAGATGAGGCGCTCTGCTTCCCAGGGCCCAGAAGCCTGTATTGTGTTATAAACCGGGCTCAGCCCTGCCTCATGCGGACCGCTGAGTTCTGTCCTATTCCGAGAGGCTGTTGTGGCCCAGGACAGACACCCGACAGCCCCAGGGCAGGCGGGCTCACTGTGGGCAGACAGCCGCTACGCGCAGCCAGCCAGAAAATGAGCCAGAAAGCACAGGGTCTTCTTCAACCTAAGAAGAAGCCTTAAGGATGTTATTCAATGGTCCAAAATGTGATGCTCATGGCAATTTTTCCTTTAATTGTAAATATTTCACTTTCAAAACATTATTTTTCCTTTAGCATTCACTTTCCCGCAGGCAGACACCTTTTGGAAAGGTCACATCCAGTCAACTTCCTCCCATCCTATTCTTGCCATTTTCCAAGCCAAATGAGGCAATTTTTACTATCTATTCTGAAGAAAAAAAAAATAAAGAAAGAACTAAAAAAGGGAAATCATCACAGAACCGTTTGCTCACTCCAGATGTAAGGTGCAGCAGCACAGTGAACGGGGAAGCATGTCTAAGTCCTGAATTCTGTCCCTCATCCCCATCCCTGGCACTAAGCTGGCTGGGCATAGGGAGCTTTGGTACCATAAGGGAAGGGCTTTGGCAGGGCTGGACCTTGGTGCAGGTAACCCCAGGGCTGAGCAGAGGGAAGCAGAGCAGCTGCTTTGGAGGAGCAGCACTGATAGGGGTGACCCTGGCGGGTGGTGGGAACGGGCCACACGGGTTTCACAGGCTTTCTGCACATCCTTGCTCAAGCTGTTCAGCCCATGGCATGCCAATCTAATAACCCCTCTTTTCCCAAGACCAAGAGCAGCTATCTTTCTTTGGTCCCTACAGCTTTAGCAGCAAAAGCCCCACTTCTGTTCTGTAGAAGCTCCTCAGCCAGGCAAAGCCAGTAGTTAAACAGGCAGAAAGTGTTTCCAAGCCAGTTTCAACCTTTCCCAAGATACAAGCCATGTCAGTTAAGCTGAAGTGTCCTCCCTGGGTAGAAGAAGGGCTCATGCTGTGGAGTCAGCCCTTTGCAACACCACTCCCAGGGGCAGAGGCAGGGTGATGACAGTCTCCTACGGTCTCCAAAAGGTCACAGGCAATTTGGGGCTTTGTGCGAGTTTAATTTGCAGTAGGGCTTTTGTTTTGCTGTCTATGAAACTTCAAAGATAGCCCAGAAGGGGCTTGGGTTTGGGGTTTTTCAGATATAGATTTGGGGTTTAATGCTGAATTGGGTTGTCTCTGCACGACCTGCTTTCCCTAACATCTTCTATCTCATCTCCCTTCTGTTTCCTGCAGGAACACGGTTAGTTCAGGAGAAACAGCGATGCAAACCTCCATTGCTGGCTGAAGCAGCAGCTCTTCTTTGACTTTTCACACAAAATCTTTCTTCTGACCACTTGCCAGACATCTGGAGACAAAGGGCTGCTAAAAGGAACCGACATAAGACATGTATGCTTTGATTGTTTGATGGGCTTAATGCTTTTTGGAGATTGTTGTTTGCTCTTGGGTTTCCCCTATGCTTGAGTTGCATTGAAACCATCTTCTACATCAGTGGTACCCGGCAAAGTCTTCCAGGAAAAAGAGCAATCATGACCTAATTTCCTAAATAAAAGGCAGGCAGGCAGGCAGGCAGGCAGGCAGGAAGGAAGGAAGGAAGGAAGGAAGGAAGGAAGGAAGGAAGGAAACTCAAGTCTGCCAACGCTGCAGGTAGTTGTGTCTGCTTCTAAAGAAACAAATGGCCAAAACCGTGCTCCAAGCAAAGCAATTGTCCTCCCTCCTCCCCCTTGCAAGATGGGCTAGAAAGCCAACTCTCCTTTCAGTTTAATGCTGCTTTTCAAAGAAAAATGACATTTTCAAGTTGGAGACAGAATGAAATGAGCTCATTTTTATGCCAGCAGTTTGTGTTGAGACTTCCAAAAAGCTTCAGCCCAGCATTTGAGAGAAGGGCAGACCCTTAGGGCTTATACCTCTACCTGGCAAATCACTGGAGGCAATAAAACAAGGAGAAGCAAAGACATGGTTTGAAAAACCATAAAGTCACTGGGTGTAGCCAGGGAATACCTGCTGCAGAGCAAACGCCATCATCCCAGGAACCCAAAAGGATGTTCAACTGAGTCAGCCGAAAAGTGGCGAAAAGGGAACGAACTAATGTTTATTTGGGCTTTCAGAAGTTCTTAATACGGTCTTTTGTCAGGTAATGTGCAGACAGTGTAGGGACACAGGCTCGTGGGTTTGTTGGGGCTTTTTTCCTTTCTAGCTATTCTGCCTTGTGGTGTTTAACCCAAAGGTTATTAAAATAGATATTAAAGCCTTCCTTATTACTGCAAGGCCATATGGACATTACTTGGTTCCTGACCTGTATATTTAAGGAAGAGTGAAGCCCAGCAAGTCTCCACAGGGGAGAAGCACTGCCATGGCTCGAGACAAGGTGAAAGGGTACAAACAGGGCCAAGAATATTTGATCAGGCTTCAAGGGCAGTGGTGAAGATTAGTGAGCCTAAAGATGGAATTGATTTGGGCTTAGGCCGATAATGAGCAGTCTCAAGCGTGGCTGGAGGGACACCCGTAAACCTCTCATGGAAGCACCACATGTAGTCTCCATGCAGCATCCCCTTTTCCGCCATGACTGTACCAACCTCTTCCAGCCCAGGAGCAGCACACAGCAGCTCAGTAGACCCTTTTTAAATGATTTTCTGCCCACTTTACCTGATGAACCCAATTGCCCAGGCCAGCAGCAGCTGCCCCAGCAAAACCCACCCAGCAGGCTCTGGGTGCAGGCACAGCCTGGGATGCCAGCACCCGGGAGAGGGGTTGGTGCAGTTGCTGCCTCGCTGGGGATGCAGCTTCTGCAGCAATCCATAGCAGGATGTGACTCTTGATCTACAGCACAAGCTCAGGGCTTGTTTCGCCTCCCCTGCCTGGGTTAAATACCCAGGCCACACAAGCCTGGGGACACGTGCCAGGGAGGCGAGTGTGGCCAATGGCTGGAGGCGCACACTAAAGGTCTCTCCCTCACCCAACTCAGACAGTCACCTGGGTGTGGGTCTCCTCCATCTGCCTGTGCCAAACCCTGTGATTGCAGCTGACCACACTGATGGTGACAGGTGGAGATGGAGCAGAGCCCCACTGTGACAAGCTCCATGCTGACTACGGCCCTCATTTACCTGCTGGTGTTCAGTTCAGAGCACAAAACCAGGGGCAGGAGTGGTTTTGTGGGGTGCAGGAGGGCAGGAAAGCAGTGGGACAAGTTCCTTATCTCAGGGGCACAGGTGACTCCAGTTCCCATGCTGCCTGCAGGCACGAGGGATGAGCAGGAGGATGGGTTCCAAAGCATCTTGAAGAAGGGGGATAGCCGCTGGCCCCCCTCACTTGCACACTCCAGGAAACACCTGGTTTAGGCTTTTTCTGTGAGCCTGAGCACTATGAGGGCACAGGAGGATGCAGCTGGTTTCTCTCTGCTTTTCTCCCTCCCCTGTTCAGGACATTATTAGCACTCAGAGCACTACGAAAGCTTTCACGCAGCCTGCACCTGGCCCTCCAACTTTATCCCATTTTAGTGCCATGTCCTCTCACAGAGCTGCTGGTTTGAGTCAGAAAAGGACACCGAGAGCACGGCTGTTCCCGGCTGTACCCCCACCCAAGGTCAAAAGCAGCCAGCCCAGCTGACGGAGCAGGTCAGGAGATGGATGTGCTCCGCAGGATGCCGACAGACCCAAGTGTCCTGGCTTCAGTGTGTCCAGGAGGCCTCTGCTTCTGAACATTTACCCTTCTGGCTCCAGCTCCCCAGGGAGCCCAGCCTCTCCTCCAGGGCCGTGGTACCTGCTATGGTACACCAATGGGACAGCCAAGCACAAGCAATGCTTCTGACCAAGAGGGTCTTCTGAGGCTGCTGATGTTCTGGTGGTCTCTACTTGAGCACAAGCCAGGTTTTGCCTAGATCCAGCCCCAGGACAGCTCTAAGCCTGGCCCTAGGCTGAGAAGTTCCCCTCTCCATTCTCTCAGCCCATGCCTGACACACAACTACCTCACCCCAAACTGTGCCCAAGCCTACAGAGAGCTACAGGTGGTTCTTCTCATGTAGCACCATCTTACGGCAGCTCCCTGCGGGCTCAGAGGGGCAGCAATTTATTTTACCCCATGTTAGCCAAGCCATGCCAGGGTGGGGCTATATCCCTCTGCTTCGCATTGCCATAGCATGGGTCTTCTTCCCGGAGAGAGCTGAAGTAGTGCATGCCTCATTGCTGGGCTGAGGAGGACACTGCTGGGCAGTTATGTCCCTCCTGTGAGGGGCTGAGAGACACTGGAGCCACCTTGGCCCACCTTGTTTGACCGAGCCAACCTTTCCACCCTCTGAAAGATGTGGCCAGACCTGTCAGTGAGGCCAAGCTGCGCTGAGTCTAGCCAGTAGCTGTTTTGCAAGCAACATTACTCATCCCCTTGCTGAAGAAGCAATGGGCTGGATGAAATTCACATGTCGGTATCTATAAGGTCTCCAGCTGCCTGGCTTCTCTTCTGGAGGCCAAGGGGAGCCTCCATGCTGCAGACCTCTCTCAGGCACTGCAGTCCCCTCTGATGCTGGGAGCTGTCTTCCCTGCTGGAGCTGCAACTCTGCTGCTTCCTTCTGCAGAGCAGGAGGAGGGGTTGTGCAGAAGAGGGGCACAGCCCCTACCTCTTGGTCCATGAACCAGCCACAGGGCTGCTTCAAGCTGCAGGCTGGGATCACACTTGGCTGGTTTGGTTGTGACACCGGAGCCATCAATGGAGATGGGGAGGAGGTGGGGGCCGGATGCAGTGACGCTGCCAGAGGTGAGGAACTTGCATGGTACCGGTACGTGCCACCATGCAGGGCACAGTAATCCTCCTGCCCTGCATAGCAACAAGGCTGCCTGTGACGGGATGTTTTGCTGCCTGCAGTCTAAACCGGGCCCTATGGCCAGCACCAGCTTCACTGCTGAGAAGCCGAGGCTGGGGGAAGTGAAAGCCACAGGGCCCAAACCACCTGCTTTGCCTCACTGTTTTGTTTGTCTCTCTCTCAGGAAACCTTGAGTTGCTATATTTGAGCACTGATTATGCCCTGGCTCTGTTCTTATCCTTGTTTGTGAAGCCTGACTGAGTTCACACGCTCTTGTGTACACAATATACCACCCTCCGGCTGCCAGGGAGCACGCATAGCTGGCTGGGATCCCCCACTCCGCAGGGACACAAGCTTCCCGGGGGAATGCAAACGCTGTCGCAGGGCTTTCTGCACCACCAACGTGCCAGGGCACACGTGAAACTGGAGAGGAGCTGCACACAGCCCAGGCTGGGCACAAACATGCTATTTGACCCCACCAAGCTGCATGGCAAGAGGTGCCCAGAGATGGAGGGAGCTGCCCTTGTCCAGAAGAGCACCGCTCTAGAAAAGGCAGGAAAGCTTCAGCAGGGGCTCTGTAATTAAAGAGGGAGAGGACAGGGCTAAAGTCAGCAGCCCCTGCAAAGGGGTGTGAAAGGAAGGATAACAGGAAAGGAGGTGTCAGGGAGCAAGCAGAGGCTGTAAGGATTGAGGTCTGTGGGAGAAGAGGGAGAAGAAAGGAAGGCCACTAAGCCCCAGGCCATCTTCGTGGCTGGGCTCCTGAATTCCCTGTTGTCCCTCAGCAGCAGCACCTTTTTGCTCCTGAGGGTGATAACAACGAGTTTTCCACTGCAGGGAGACCTGCCAGCCTGGGCATGCAGGGTTTTTCCACAGCATGACCCTTTTCTCTTCAATCCCATCCCATGGCAGCTTTCCTTTCATAGAATCATATAAAGGTTTGAGTTGGAAAGGACCTTAAAGATCATCTAGTTCCACCCCCCTGCCATGGGCAGAGACTGCCTTCTTTCCAGCTATTTTTCTGCCATTGAAGGGACCTTTACTTCTCCCAGAAGTCAAAGGCCACTCAAACCCACTCAGGCTTTCAAGCCAACCCCCAATTCCTCTCACCTCTTTCTCCCCAGCCAGAGAGGGCACACTGGAGGGAGGCAGCTGAGTCCTCTTTGACTGGGTGCACCAGCACAGTAAGGCACATACCCCAGACAGAGCTTTTATGGGCAATCCAAGAAAAGCCAGCTGTGTATCTAGCTCCTTCCTCCTGTTGACACTTCCATGGTCAGGCTGATCTAGTCATGACCTCTCTACCCATACTTATTCTCCATTCTGGTATCTTCTTTTACATGTTGGTATCATGCTCTTCTGTACAAAGGTCTATACAAGAACCCAAACAGCACGGCCTACCCATTATTTTTCTACCACACATCAAGGGTATTAGGAGTTACATGTTAAATAGAGTATTGCCCAAACACTGCTGCAAGCTAACACGTGGTCTCTGGCCACAGAGAGCAAGCAGATTGAAACAGAGCAGGGAGCTCACACGGTAACATCAGAAGAGAAGGGGGAATCTACTATTCAAAACCACCACCCAGGTAAGCATTGTCTTTTAAAATGTCCTCAGCTGGCTGGAAACAAGTCCCTAGTGGGTTTTGATTAGCATATACTGAGCATGAGGTGGGCACTAAGGTGGGAAAGCTTTTCTTCTCCTATTTGTTCTGTTATCGGCCTAGACCTGAGTTATCTTTCCTGGGCAGGTGTCTGCTAAAGAGGATTTGCCTTGAGACTTCACTCATCTGTGCTTTGTGAGGAAGAAGCAAAGAAATCCTTGCAAGCCCATGCTGTGGGAAAGATTGCTTCATATTAAGAGTAGAGGTGAGCCTGAAGGAACTGTATTGTGATTATTCAATTCTCCTCTTTCCTTCTCTTTTCAGGTCTCCACCAATACAACTGGGATTAAAATACTTCCTTCTGTCATGGTGAAAGGCAAATTAATTGATCCTTATGAGACTCTCACAGTGAAATAATATTAATTATTCATGACAGAAGGAGAGCTATAAACGTACCATAGCTGTGAGTAGGTGGACACACAGAATTTGTGTAGGTGACACGTACAAGAAAAGCCCTGAGAAGGCTGTGAATGAGCCCTCATCTTCCATTCATACTCCTAATCACAGGAGAACGTGAGGATGACCTGCAGCTGCTGGAGAGATTTTGCTACAGGCAGACTGAAGAGCTTCAGTCCTTCCATTTGCTGTAGACTGGTCCTTGCTCAGTGAGCAAGGCCCCTACTTCAGTCACTTGTCGCCGGCTCAGTGCCCTCCCTGGGCTCAAGAAGGAGGCTGTCTTCAGAAGGACTAATGGGAAGGGTCCTGGAGAAGAAGACCCTTCCCTTCAGGCTGGGATCACAGGGAACACAGCAGTTCAGCGCGCGGAGCATCCCGTCCCCGCCGGACTGGGCCTGGCGCTGTCCGCGGTGCTGAGCTCCACCGCCGCTGCTCCTCGGGGTTTGCTGGGGAGGGGGGACCGGGGGCACTGCTGGCCAAAGGGAAGCGTCTGCTCCTTGGGTGAAGCCGGGTGACAGGGGGAGAACTCACACACACAAACACCCCTACCCCCCAAAAAAAAACCCCAACAAAATACCCCAAAGCCCAACCCCAAACACCCAACAAATGAGCAAAGACCAACACAAAAATTGGAATTTCACATTAGAAATTGGGTTTGAGGGATGGCTTTCTTCACCCCTACCACCTCAGGGGTATTGTCATCTTCCAACCGTAAAGGCACAACATTATTACGACCCACACACAACTGTGGGCTTCGTGCTTCAATCCATGTTCCGAAGCAAATTCCCTAGCTGCTGAAGGAGAGGGCGCCTTGCTTAGCTTTGCAGGAGCCTGAAAAGCACAGCGGGGAAGTGTAGAGGTTAAGGAGTTTCAGAAAACCACTGCTGTAAGGATACATTTTTAATTGGCCTTACAGCTTTCAACAAGCCAACCTCTTCACAGGCATTTGCCCTAAGAGTCCCTCCAGGCCTTTCTTCTGACTTAGAATGCATATAATTCATACAATGAGACTCGTGATGGGGGTGACCCACTTATCACTAGCCCAAACAGGCACATGCAGCTGCTGAACCCTGGTATGTATAAAAGGTGGCAGGCAGCAGTGTTCAAGGCCAGGTTAGATGGGGCTTGGAGCAACCTGGTCTAGTGGAAGGTGTCCCTGCCCATGGCAGGGGGTTGGAACTGGATGAGCTTTAAGGTCTCTTCCAACCCAAACCATTTTATGTTTCACCCAAAGAGCACAGCAGACACGCACAAGTAGAATGAGTCACTGCTTATTCATTGGGACAATTCATCAGGGACAAGTTCAGGGGGAATGACTTAGCCTGAAAATGGGCTTTTAAATGCCTGCCTCCCTTCTCTCTCTTACATGGAGAGCCCAAGTTTCTCTAAAAATGAGAAAACGAAAACAAAAGTTTTCCTTGTTAGCCATACTTATTTAGGGACAAGATGAACTGGGTTTGGAGATAGCAGGAACTGGTTTTGAAACCTCAGGGGATAAAGTTTATTGGCTGAGGTGAGCCGGAATTAAAACACGGGAAATACATTCCCTTTAGCAGACAGGATCAGGGATCTGAACAGCAGTGATCAGTAACATTGTTTTGTTTCCTCTTCAAAAAAGCCCGCACCATCTGCGATTTTTAGTGTGCATGGCACAATACACATAGGAAGAATTCTTTTCAATACTCTCTGAAGACAAAAGTTCAAGAACAAATTACATCCTTCCCTAATGAGAACGTTGCCCTTACAGCCCTGAGCTACGTTCTCCAAAGCACCGTGTCTGAAACACAGGCAGAATGTACTTGAAGCATTTTCAAAGACTCCTGGCTTACAAAATTTTGGAAGGTTCTCTGTGTTCCAAGTGCATTTTACTTCTCAAGCAGGCAAAGAACACTGAGTGTTTCTCAAGCAAAGTTCCTCTCATGTACCAGCCTCAGGGCTCAGTGCAGTCAGTGACCTACCACATCCCCTTTCTTTTATGCAGGCAGGGAATGCAGGAAGTGAGAAGAGGATGAGAGATGACATCAGTGAAAAAAGATTCAAGCAGCCCTCCATGGTTTTAAGCTTTGAGGTGGCTGAAATCCCAGGAAGTACAGTAATCTGGTCTGCTTCCCAACACCTATCATGACACTTGGTTGAGCTATCCAGATTCACAGAATCAGGAATGGTTGAGGTTGAAAAGGACAGCTGGAGATCACTTGGTTCAAGCCGCCTGCTCAAGCAGTGTGGCCCTAGAGTCAGTTGCCCAGGGCCATGTCTAGATGGCCACACTCAAAACTGGAATGGTCATTCTAGGCAGCAAATACTGCACCACCTCCAGGCATGTGAAAGCCTGGCCTCCATCAAGACACTTGTAAGAGTCCTCCTTTCAGTAGGGTCCATCAGGATGGCTTCTGGTGGATAGAGTAAGGACACCCATAGAAGGACCCTGCCTTTCCATGAAGACCGAGTAGCTGGTTTCCTGAAGATTCCTATTGTCCTATTAAAGGATTGTCAGAGGAAAAGTGATTTTTGTCTTCATAAAGGCCTGCTCCCTTTAAATTGACTTTAAAGAGGGCAGAAGTTGTCTCACATTCAGCAGAGGCACCATGCAATGGGACTGGTGAAGCCTGTTTGCTATTGGATGCACACTGGTTGCTGCTACTAAATGGGACATGAGTATGTGCAGAGTGGGCTACTTTGGAGAAACTCCTACAGCCAAGCAAACCTATGGAAGGGTTCTCAGAGCTGACACCGGGCTTTCTGTTGTTAGCCACATGGAGTGCGAGATCTCAAATTTGGGTGGGTTTATTCAACTGCTCCTGAGTGCTACCTGGGGCTGGATGGGGGCTTATGCATTTGCTAGCTAAGTCTAGAGAAGACCAGTGGTAGCTTCTGAACCCCTTATGCTGGTGACACAGGTGAAGTGACATGTCTTGTATCACCCTTCCTTAACTCAGTTCTAGATCCTCTCACGTGTGACTGGAGCAAGCGAGGACTGCCCTGCTGTGCTGCAGTTGCAGAAACACACTGCCGCAGAGGAACCTAATACCTGAAGCTGCTGATCTGAGTCTGTATCACCTCATGCTCTGCAGTGATGCAGGAAGCCCCTCCCTTGCCCACAAACAGAAGCAAGCCCATGAAGCCCATGGCAGAAAAAGGAGGACCTTTCTTATCTTTTAAAGGCAGTAAGATGCTTCCCCTTGGACCACACTTCACACTATCTTCCAAAGCTTACAAGAAAGAGTCCTCTATTTCCCTCACATGCCAGGACCACTTCCTCACATGTACAAGGCATTTCTTCCACTAATCTGTAAAACTGGAGTCAGAGATGAGGATCCAGTATCTGAAGGGTGCCTATAAGGATGCTGGGGAGGGACTCTTCATTAGGGACTGTAGGGATAGGACAAGGGGTAACGGGTTCAAACTTAAACAGGGGAAGTTTAGATTGGATATAAGGAGGAAGTTCTTTACTGTAAGGGTGGTGAGGCACTGGAATGGGTTGCCCAAGGAAGTTGTGAATGCTCCATCACTGGCAGTGTTCGAGGCCAGGTTGGACAGAGCCTTGGGTGGCATGGTTTAGTGTGAGGTGTCCCTGCCCATGGCAGGGGGGTTGGAACTGGATGATCTTAAGGTCCTTTCCAACCCGAACTATTCTATGATTCTATGATTTATGTGGTTCTCCCTCTTACAATATTGAAATAGAGGCCATGTTTCCATTCTCCTGGATTTTACCCAGTATTTCAAGATTTAACTTTAATTTCAGCAGGCCAGAAAGCTCTCCAGCCAACAACTCTCACAAGTTTCCCGTTGCTACTGGACTCAAGAGTAGCATGTCATCTCAGCAGAACACCCTCCCTTCCAAACACCCATCAGGAAAAATGATCCCATCCTTTTGAATCTTTACTAACAGACTCACTTCCAAAAGTCAGCATGGTGCATGTCCCCAGCACAGTAAGTTTAGTTCCAAAAATGGAAGGAAACTGTGTCTGTTTCCTTAAGGAAAATGTATCTGTTTTCAGCATTCCCTCCTGACAATTTTTTGTACTTCAGAAGCATAACTTACATCGAATGCCACTTATTCGTGCTTTTTCCCCCATATCTAATATCCTGCATATCTTGCTTTAACTTGTTGCCTTCGCTGTCCAGTACAATGGCTTTTAGCTAAAGCTATTGTCTCTCTTGACCATGGAAATAGAGCCCTTTGGCTACCTAAAATATTGCTCTTAAAGAACTTTTTCCCCCTTTGAAAATGTTGGGGGGTTATTTTTTTTTTTTCCACAATGATTTTGTCCTGTCTTATTCAGAATTTCCTCCCGTTGGGATATTAGGCTTTTAGAGATACACACCACAACATATCAAACCACTAGCAGGAACACCCTGTTTCACATCCTAAAGGCTATCACTTGGATATTCCATGACCAGCTTCTAGGCTCTTGAACTGCTCTTGGCTGAACCGGTCTCATCTGCATAGTCACCAGCCACTGCTCAGCACTGACTAGGTTTCTCCTTCTGGATCCTAAATGTTTTGGAGTGATTTTCACTTGGAAACAGGAGAGTTCTTGAAGTCCAATGACTTCACTCAACTGTGGACCAAAGATTATTGGGGAAAAAAATGGTTAAGAGCATGGGTTAAACATGCTCCAAAGATGTGAATCATTCCCCGATAAAGCTCTGATCTCCGAGTCTGACTTTTCCCCTGAACCCTCTGCTCCTACCATCGCAGCAGGGTTTCCTGGCACATGCACAGACATGGAAAAACAAAAGCCAAGTCAAGTGGGTCACTCAACTGTAGGGGAGAGAGGAAGATAGATGGTGCAAAGACTTCTCTGCAGGGGACATCTCCACCCTGCTCCCTGCAGACCTTTGGCTGGAAGAGTTGCAAACACCCGCCTTGGCACAGTGTGCAGAGATTCGAGCAACCTGCAAGAATGAACCCATGCTGTCATCACAAAGACAGTCACAGAAAGGAAGAAATGCTTCCAGTGGGCTTGGAAGGAAATTCCTGGTGGTTTTGTCTGATCTCTGGCAGTTTGGGGTAAGACTCTTCTTCTCCCTTTTCAGTTGTCAGTCACGTAGGTATCTGAGCCAGTCCCTCCAGGATTTCTTCATAGTTCCCAAAGAGACACAGACATCTCTAGAGCCCAGTGACCTTGCAGTGCAGCACAGCTTGTCAGGAGAGAGGACAGGGTTGAACAAAGGCTTCCAAAACATACTGCCAACAAACAGCACGTGCACAGGAGAGCCACATTCTCCAGCTTGTTCTGGTGCACCTGACGTGACTGCCAACTGCTTTTCTCTTCCCCAAACCGCATGACCCCCACGCTGCATCAACATCAGCTAATGCCTGGTGCACCAACCCCTTGTAGAAGCAATACTGTAACGGTTAACCGGAGACTGAGTTCGAACCCTAGCTAACCCAAAACTGAATTATCACGAGCCAAAAAGCACCAGACGAGGTTTTGCAGCCAGGCACCAGCACCACAGGCTGCCTCATCCCTCAATAACACCCTGGGCGCAGACACAACTCTGTGTGAAATGCTGCAAGAAACTTATTTTAGGTGGCTGTACATCAGGAACCCCCCGCCAAAATAAACCTCTAGGCTTGCTTCAATGCATCTCTTTTTAGAAAAGAATGTGTATGGGATCTTCCATGAAAGAAAAACATTGCTGTGAGCCTCTGCAATATTTTACCATGATTTTTAAGGAAAATATCATCTTCAGTCTGGAGTATAGGAAGAAAAACATTAGCCTGAAGAATAGTGATACCTACATTTTGCTGTCCTTAACACCTATGATATGAATCTCCAGGTGACACCTGGGAGACAAGCTACCTCTGGCACCTACCCAAGGAAAAATTAAAACAGCAGCTATATAATAAAAGTAAGATTTTTAGCTCTTTAAAAATATTTTCCATAATCAGGGTCTTCTGAACATTAAAATCAGCTTTTTATATGTTTGTTTACAACATTTATACGGTATTTGCGCCTTATTTTCTCTGTGCTTGAGTTCTCTGCTAACTCTATACTGTGAGAATAAAGATTTGGATCAAGTCTAGATACTCTGCCAGCATTCCGGCATGTCTGGATTCTCAAGAATCCATCGCTACGGAAATAAAAAGGAAATTAAACCGCTGGAAAAATAAAACAAGTATGTTAGGTTGCTATGGAGCCTGATTAAAGTTGGAGGTAAGACTGAAGTTGCTGCTTAATTCGCATCATTAAGCAGTGAATATGGCAGGGGATTGAAAGGCCCCGTGCTGCTGCTGGGTGATCAGCAGCACCCTGGGGTCCTCTCTGAAATAGCCCAAGGGCAGAAATCCTCTCCTCAAGGTGCAAAGTGTGCACGGCCAGCTGTCAGCTTCCAGACAGCTCTGGCACCCCGGCATTAAACACCTTTCTGCAAGCTTCTCTGATGCCATTTTTGAAAGTTGGGTCACTTCAACGGGTATAAAATGTCATCATTAAAGTCAGACTGACTCAAACAGTCCCGCGAGCCAGTGCTATTCCACTGCAGCCTATTTGTGATGTATTACAATGTAATATATATTGCAGTGAACAGCCTCCTCTGAGATGGTCTCTCTTACAAATTAGACGTCATTCGTAATCTATCAGGCACACCTGAAACAGCCTCGAGAGCAGCTGTCATAAAGAAACGAGGTTTAAATAGTTTTCTCTGCAGTTTTTCCTCTTATTCAAGATCATTATGCATTATAATAGTACAATGTATTATAATAGTACTACTACTACTGTTTTTCAATGAAGTCTGGGATCTGGAGGTTTCAGCAGTGGACATAAACTCTGACAATGAGCTGGTGTTACAATACTGCAAGTCAGTCAAAGGAACCCTGAGATGAACCAGAAACCATTCGCTACTCATCTATTCTTCATTAGCAGTAAGTAAATTCAGTAATCAGATAGAAAGTGCCTCCAAAGCAAAAGCCTCTGTTTTGGAATTAAAAGTCATAACTTCACAAGCTTTTACAGTTAAAGGCAAGACCACTGCTGTCAAACAGCACACTGCTAGTTGATGAAGTCTTATTCATGAGAAAAACTTCCTTTTTTGTTTCAACTAAATCAGTGTTTTCAACTGCTATTAAAACAAAATTGAAGTCCTGGTCAACTGAAACTCCTGACCATGGTTGCAATTATACCCTTACAGTAATCTTTTCTTTCTAACCAGGCAACAAAACTTATGCTAACAAAGGCCAAGGTTCACACAGTAACTGCTGAAGAGATACGACACACAGAACAGCACATGTACCGTCACGGTTTTACATTGCAATTGAGCATTTGCAAATTACATGTGCAGAGCATCCTAAACACTGGCACAACACAGCCCCTCTGCAAGTTCTGCTGGCATGCTGCTGCGGTTTTAAGTCAGACATGCCCCTGAGAAGATGGTCACGTCTACTTCAAAACTGCATTCCCTAGTTCATCTGTGGGGGGGGGTTTAAACACCCACATCCTTCTATTCACTTTCTGACATGTTCCAGTACCATCCACGCCCCCTTCTCTTCCCACCCTATCATTAGGGCAAGGCTTTCAAAATACCTCCTCCTAGCCCTGCCAGCAAGTCCCCAAGTCACCTAACTATGCTGCTGCTTCTCTTCAGGGCTCATTTGTTGGTCTGGAAAATGGCAGTAAATAGGAATCCCCCCTCTATCAGAGAAGCACTGCAAGGAAGGAGGCTAAGCACCAATTTAAAGCATGCACATACTTAGCTAGAACATTACTCTACATTCAAAGTATTCTCTGCTCCAAAACAGACACCGGTTTTGGTTTTGGTTTTTTTTAATGAGCAACATTTCTCTGGAGGAACTCCATGAATTTGTTGCCAGAGGCTGAGCCCCATCCACACATGCTACTCCCACCGATCAAAAAGGGATGCAGAAACCTACTCCATTGCAGCTGTGACACACGAGCCCAGTCACTCAGGTTTGCCAAGCCATTAGCATATCCCTCATAGCAATCATCAAGCTCCCACTGGTGTCACATGGAATTTAGGCGGTGGGATTGATGGCAGGCTCTCTTCCCAAAAATAACTTACTTTCCCCCAGTCTTAACTAAAGCTGCCCAGGAGAAGAAAGTGGAAGGGAGCTCATGAGGTCTAGAGAGCTACGTCAGTCCTGGCAATTAGTCAGGGCTGTACAACATTTGGGGAGCCCCACATGAGCAGTAAAACAGGCAGGCAGATGACTGTGATGACTAACAGATGTGATGGCAAGAGTAGAAACATGGAGCTCCTTGCTTTGGTCACATTGTGAACTGCTGTCGCAGGGATACTTGTCACCACAGTGATTTAGATACGGGGGTGCAGAGGAAAGGACTGAGGAAGGGCTGTTAAGCAGTGACAGTGTATAAGCTTTCTTTGCTGTCTCTACCCCTATTTACAGAAGGAAAAAAATACTCCCAAAATAACCTGCATCCAGTACCTTTGGGTACTTTGTGCTGACGCTGGTTTTAAACCACCTGCAAGTTTCAAAAGTGCTCACAATCAACCTTCTGTACCTTTCTGCATGCAAGAACAATGCAAACCTGTGAGCACTTCTGTCATCTCCAGACACCGTGCAACACTTAAGTCAGTAAGGTAGTAGATAATTAAGAAGAGGAGTTACTCTGTCCATCTACATGGCAACTATTTACCCATGGGATTTGGACAAAATGTTTTTCTAATGTCATCAAGTGCAAAATACTACATCTGGCGACCAGGAGCACAGATGATGTTGACACCAGATGGGAGAGGCTGCTTTGAGAAGTAGCAGATGGACTTTGAAATCACCACAAGTAACTGACTCAGCACAAGCACTTGGCATGCCATAATGCCATGGTAAAAAGCACAGGTACAGTTTGTGGACACAGACATGAGGAGGTTGAGAAGCAATCTTAGCACTACTTTTTATCTGTGGTATGTAGAGCATTGGGCTAGCAACTGGTGCTGGGTTGTGAGAAGCGCAGGAACCACAAAGTTTCATAGGAAAAAGTCTCCAGCTTCTGTATATACAACATGAAGCTTCAAATGCTCATTTTCCACAGTTCATCCAGGAGCTGAAGGGATTAGTGGATAACAGGAGAGAGTCTGGAACTTTTCAGCCTTGTTGATAAGGATGAAGCAATCTGCAGGTTCAAATACCAATGTCGAAATACAAACGAATTTCTCAGTAATGACCACAATCAAATATTCTAACAGGTTCTCCAAGTACACGATGAACTGCCACTATTGAGCACCTTTAAGGCAAGACTGAATACCTTTCTGGGAGGCACAATGAGATATACCTTTCAGAATAAGGAAGAAAGGGGGTGGAAAAGAGAATTGTTGCAGGTGGATGATCAATTCTGAAGTGAGAGGCACATCCACAAAGGGACCAGCCTGCGCCACAAATCCAACACACTCAGAAGTCTTGCCTTGCTGGATGGAATCATATAATAGCTTGGGCTGGAAAGGACCTTCAAAGCTCTTCTAGTCCACCCCCACTGCAATGAGCAGGAATATCCTCAAGTAGATCAGAAGCCCAGAACCACATCCAGCCGGGCCTTGAACGTCTCCAGGGATGGGGCATCCACCACCTCTCTGGACAACCTGTGCCAGTGTTTTACCACCCTCATTGTAAAGAATTTTTCCTCACATCCAGCCTGAATCTCCTCTCTTGTATTTTAAAACCATCATCCCTCATCCTGTCACAACAGGCCCTGCTAAAAAGTCTCTCCTCAGCTTTCTTATAGGCCCCTCAAGAACTGAAGGGCTGCTCTTAGGTCTCTCCAGAGTCTTCTCTTCAACTGAGAGTCAGTGGGTAATACCGGGGTAGGCAGTATAGCTTTCCTTAATGTACATGTGAACTACCAGTTTAGGATCCAGCAGCTGCTTTGCACAGTTCTTGGCAAGACTCTCTTTTTTCCAGCAATATGACTCAACTCTTTCCTACTAGGAAAATTACTAAGGCTTGGCAGGTTAACTACTCCTTTCATCGGGCAGTCGTGCTTATAGGATATGGAGCTCATCTTTCTCTCGTTGAGAAAAAGCAGAACAGATTGCAGCACTACTCCTACAGTAAAGCAGAAGCACTATGTCTAACACCCACAGTGAGGTGGTACGTTACACTTTTTGATGTACCTCCATTTTCAGTTGCTGGAGAAATACAAATGCTATTTTATTGCTGAAAATAGCAACTTTGATTGTTTAGTGTATTAGTGAACCAACAATACTGATATGTAATGAGCAGTATTCAGAATAAGCAGGCATACAAAGAAAAATCTTTGTTTCTCTCACAGGAGCATCTACTCTGAAAGGGCACGCTGAATACTCCAACTTCAAAAGTATTAACTATTCCATCATGGAAGGAAGGAAATAAGTACATCTGCCTGAACAATAGCAACAATTCAGAACAACATTTGTCTAAGGCCTCTCCCACCCCATCACAAGACTGAGCTCATCTTCCCACAGCATGGAGAGGGCCAGGTTCTAGCAGTACAATGGGATAGGACACTTGTAATTGCATTTTCACCACCAACACAACAGCAATCGAGCGAGAACAGGTTTCTTCTTCAGTTCCTCTCAATTTTTACCATTATGTACATTCCCTGTGGAACTGAAAGAGTACATACCACCACTTGCTTAAGCATAGCAATTTTTCTGTTTCAGTATCTGACCCTGCAAAGCTAAGTTTGGTATTCTAGAAACCTAAGGATGTTACCCAAAATAACTCTGAAGCTTCTATGGCGTAAACTGAGGAGTTGAGGTGAAGAAGTTTCAGGTGACAAGCAGATGGCTTATGTTGCCCAGCTGTATTATCAGTTCTCCATTTAAGCTCAGAGAGAAGCAGTGACACTTTGAAAAGGACTACACAAGCTTCACAATTACCTCCATGGGATCGCACTGCCTCCGTTAATCTCCACGGAAGTTTCCACTGCAGGTGTTACAAGGCCCTGAAGACTAGAATTTCTCCAGCACCACTTAACCGAGAGGCTAGAACTTGCTTGAGCTCTGGAGAGGATTGGAAGCAAGTGCACTTCTTACAGTAAGTTGTTTTCAATCCTAGAGCAGAAGGAGCAGCAAGTAGACTGCCACACACTCCTAGCTTTATTTAGCTTTGCCCTGCTCAACCCACACTAACCATCAGTCTGTAGAAGCTTCAGTTCTTCAGAGTGAAAGCACAAAGGCTTTCAACCTGTAAGCTAACTTGAAGAACAATTGCTGACCTCATTTCTCGGCTGCTTGGCTCACAAGTTGAGGTCTGAAGGGGCCCCAGACTTGGAGCAGAATATGGAGTGCACCACAGAACAGACTGGCAGGCTCTAGCTCAGACCAGACACTAACAGGCCTAAACCATTTTGAGACACAGTCCTAAAGCCAAACTGAGGCCAGATAACGGTCAGGGCAAAAATGGACTAAAATAGGTCACAATAATGCAAGTGAAAGACAGATGTCTCCCTGACTAATCTTCAGTAAGCTGAGGCAAATATGTACATTCATGAAGAACAAGAGTACCTTGAATAACATCTAAACCCCAGCATTACTGTGGATCCCATCACTATTTCTTCCTTCCCCCCAGCATATCTACACACACATTGGCCATTAAGCTCCCCAAATATTTTGCCAGCACTAATTTAGATGCAAGAATTACTTGAGGCAAGCAATGTTTAGCATAAGTTTATTTGCACAAGAATTTCAGAATCATCAAGGTCCAAAACCTAAATTCCAAGAATGACAAGTGAACACCACAGTGCAGAACAGCAGACAAAGTTACTTTGATCAATCTCACATTTGGGCTCATCACAAATCCAAGCATTTCTAGTACCTTGCTTTGCCAGCTTAAAAAGAAACAAGCAAACAAAAAAATAACCCAAAAAACCCCAACTCATTTATTCCAAAGAGGTATGAGAAGGATTTTCCCAGAGCTGACTTCTTTGAATAGTTAAAAAAAAATAAAACCTAGGGAAAAAAAAAAAAGGCCTTCTAATTTATAACAGAAAGTGCAATTTTAATCAGAGACAAGCCCAATCCAGATACTTTAGTGAGTGACCTTCTCTTCCGAGTGATAAAAACCAGAGTGCTCTAACCATTCCCCCCAAAGCTTCTACAGCTACAGCCCAGCATCCCACCTTGTAACTAGTTTCATTGAAATTAAAGAACATAAGAAATACAGTTGATATTTAACAAATGGCTAAGACTTAGATGCAAAGGCTACAAATACTACAATCCATCTGGCTCTGCCAATGCCCAAATTTGACCAAGCTGCCAGTGACTATGGTCAATTTATTGCTTAATCCTGCGCTCAGCAATTACGGCAACCTGACTGAGTTGAGAGGAATAGTAAAAAAGTCTCATCAGTACACTGACAGCTTAGAATTGAAGCAATTTGTCCAAGTTCTCTTCTATGAGGCCTTTTCCCAAGCACTCATATAGCAATAAGCAGAGATCACTACCAACTTTAGTAGTTATTCTAGTGAACAGAAGCCCACAAAGCCTAGGCACAAGACATATCAAATGCTTAACCCCAGAACTCCTCCCAAAATACAGGTCTTTAAGTTTCAATAAAAAGCTTCAGGTATTTGGACTAGACCTAAATATTACCTATGGTTTTGTAGACAGGATTATGAATGTTAAAGTGTGAGGATCTTTAGAAAACTAGTTATATGAAAGCAAGCAGGAGTCTTCAACCTCCATCTTAGTGATTGACCGAACTAGCTACGGACAAACACAGCAACAATTAAATCTTGAGCTCAGGGAGTATGAAGTATGTTTTCCCATACAACTTTTCGGAGTTACCATGGATCAGCATAGAGATTTTACCAAAGTGACTAACATCCAGTCTATTACTAGGCCTCCTTGGTAGTATCTTTATCAAATAAAAAGATTAATCTCTTACAGTGAAGAAGACACATCAGTAAACTCTTAAGTCAAGGGGGAGCTAGGCAATAAATACTGACCACAGATGCTTAACCTCAGACTGGCTTAGCCCAGCAGAGCTTATAAACTACAGGAAGAAAAAAAAGCTATTTTAAACTACACTGTCCAGCTTATCAGAAGCCTAATCCTGAGGAATGATGCACTGATACTAGACTTGCATTCTAGTGTTACTAGAGCTTTGTTTTGATACCACTGCCCAGAGGGAATGCAGCAAGTGCAGCAGTTTCTAACCCCCACTTGACATACAAGTGAGCAACAGAGGACAGAGCAGGTTTGCAGAGGCATCATAAAGTACTGAAGAGAGATTGAATAAAGCAGGCAACCTAGACTTGGCCTAGGGTCATCACTTTTAATTTACCTAGTGCTCATTCTCATGTTACTCCTTGCTAGAGGGACCACCATAGACCCAAACACAAACCCGCTAGCACACACCAAATTAAGCCACTGCCACATGCAACACGAAGCTCCTAGGACAACTTGAAACAGAAACGGGTAGCCTGGCTGCAACGCAATGATGAAAAGCTACTGAGTACTCCAGCTTTACATGCCAAACCAGGATTATTTTGAAGGCAATGAGACAGTACCCTAGCAATCCCTTATACAGCAGGACCAATGCAGTAGTGTGCAGCTTCCATATACAGTTTTAACTATTTAAGCGCTTAACATCTAGCATCCAGGCTACAAAGCACTCATTTTGTAATATGCCAGAGCAACTTAGACAGGGAGCACAGCAGTCCTGCAAAGCTTAAACCAAGTCAGTTGTTCAGTAAGCGGCCATTCAACATGAAGCTTCCTTAGAGACCTTTACAGTAAGTTACATTTGCAAAAGTAGAGTTTTATGGCAGAAAGCTTAAACTCTCCATAGCTCTCTCATTAGGGATTCATGAGAGCCTTTTTCTAGCACTTCCTCTTCCAGTAGACACACCTGGCCTGACATTCAGCAGCCAAGGCATTTGAAGACTAGCAAAACAAGTCTGTTTCAAGCTTGTGAGGACTCCTCCTGCATCTGACCACTTCTTCCACATGAGCTGACGCACAGGAACAGTTTCTAAAAACCAACCACAATGAGACAGATATGTAAGTCTAGGCTACTTGATATGCAAATCAAACACTGCCTCTAGGCAATGGTTTAATTCTGCAATGGATATAGCTCAGGCTGGCTTTAAAAACACCTATTTAAAGGATGATAGCAACTACAGACTCCTAAGCAAGACTTCTTTCTAGCGACACTTTATACTAGGCCAAGTATTGCTTGCATGCCAAAGTTACTCACGCCTAGGTCTGCATTCCAGCAGTAAGCCTGCACTAAGTTTAACACACATGACAACACTGGCATCATACTAGTTTTAAAAAAAGCCTTCCGAACAGTCTAAGTCTTGGGTGAGAGGTGACTTGTCTGTAAGCTACACTGAGTCCAAGCCACAGTTAATAAGAAAGGCTGGGTTCACTTTCAAGTTTAGCTCCTTTAGCTGACTACTCAGGAAGCCTCTAATGAAAAAAAGCAAAGCCAAAAACAAACCAAAGAAAAACCAAACCCAAACCAAACCCACCACCACACAGAGGACACCAAATTATTTGTCTATTTGCTACTGAAGTTGCTTACAAGACTGTTGGAAAAAAACGATTAAGCTAAAGCATATTCTGCTACAGGTTTTCTGGATCCCTCCCTGACTTCCTAAGCTAAATAAAGAAGTCTGAATAAAGGAGCAACCTCACTGCTCTAAGGAGGCAATCTTTATGAAGTAGTTCTGAAAGGTGAAAGAACTTGCAATGTAACTAGAAGTTTTTGGTCCTATGAGGAACAGGCAGGGCTTTTTACTGCCATTTAAGTGCTGCACTGCTACTGTTTTCCACACTGAACAACCACCATACGTTGGTGTTTCACCTGCTTTCTGGTTTACCTTCTCATCTTAAATCATTTGTTTGATCAGCCACTTTGGTCTCACAAGCTTGCAGAGACAGCTAGAAGTCATAAAAAAGGTTTAGCAAACAGGTATTCTTGAACATTGCACCAATATGTATTAAATAGCTCTTATATTTGCCTTTTTAGTCTACTTCTCTGGTAAGCAAAGAAAACTCAAGATCATTTGCTACATGTATTTTACTACTGCAATTCAGTGAAAATCATCCAGTTAATATACCAGTTTAATACCATTATATACATTAACCGGGGGATTTTTAACCTTCCATATAAAGCACAGGAGTTTCAAAGCAGCACGTTCAGCACACACCCTTTAGGAAGGTCAGCCCCCTACCCCTCCAAGGGAGTACATACTCGAGGATATTCTGAAAACAGCGACAGGCTTTCAACACATACAGCTTCTGTGGAGAGTTCTGTTGAGGGTTTATATACCTCTTCAGGTGAGGGTTAAGACCAGTAAGGAAGAAGAATTTTACACTAACCACTCAAAATACCATCACATACTGCAACCAGGTGATAGTGATAAACCACAAAGCTCAACCCTTAAATGCCAGCAGAAAGACAAACCTTCAGGACCTGCCTGAAGTTGTACAATAAGAAATTTATTTTCAGAGGCACTTTAGGAATTTGTGCTGTGGCAGGAGCACACATCAGCCTGCAACTTAGTGGTCTGGGTTTTCTGGTGCTGGCTTTTCCTCTTTTTTGCTTGCTGTGGATCTGTGAAGAAGAAAGTTGGGGCGAACTTCAACGCAAGAGCTGTGCTACTTTCCAGCTGTGACAAAAATGGTTTTGAAAGATGCATTCAGAAAGGCTTTATCTTGAGCCTGGACTCAACCAATCAAGCTGTGGTTCCAATTCTATTTAAGGCTTCAATTCCTCATTTCAAGGACTTCTCACATTACCAAGTTTTAGGTTGTGTTTTGGTGCATGTTTAGAAATGCCACCTTCCAAATTTATGTACTCAAGAAATATTCAGCCAGTTTATGCTTTAGACTTACTAATCCATCTTAAACTTCCAATAAATTAACCTTGAACTTGAGGCAGGACCATGTATGCCTAGGTACTATGGAAAACAACATTTAGGTCCTTTACAAGACAAACAGTACCCATACTATTACCAGTTCTACACAGCCAGGAAGCAGAAGCAGCCCAAGTACAACACGAGCCACTCTTGCACAATTACTTCAATAGAAAGTTGGCCAGAACTTGAACTGAGGAAGTATAGAAAAATGAGGTTAGGCAATAGAAAACAGTTTTGCTGCTACTCCAGGAGTGGCTTCTTCTCTGCTCAAGACATCTTACAGTCAGTTAACTAATCCAGTTTACTGAATACTCCACTTAGATCACATGTTAACAGCCACTTCCAGAACTTGTACAGAGTTTTGTAACTACTCCTCTCTCAACATTTGGCTGTTGATTCTCCTCTCCTAATGAAGAGGTAATAAGGCTTCTCAGCAATTGTAGATACATAGTGATAGCAGGGCACCTGGTTGCATATTTCTATCACACACCAGGAAACGGACAGTCCAATGCAGTCATGTTTCCATTAGAAAACCTCTAACAGTTATTAGTTGTCCACATACACTCAGCATCTTGGCCTTCAGTAGCCTCCAATCAAGAACACTCAAGTGAAGCAATCAGTTGCAAGGCAGCCAAGTGGGATACGACTGGCTGTATGGTACAGGAGCATTTGCAAGGTAGTAGTTGCTGAAGTTTACATCACTAACATAAGGTGCTGGCTGGTAGTAACAGGTAACATTAGTGGCATTAGGGATGATGTTTTGTTCTGCCAGCACTTTGAGTGCTAGCAGAGAAATCAAGTTGAGAGTCTGCCTTCGCTCATGTCCCATGAGACAGACTGTGCTCTCATTCACCACCCTGCGCAGAATCATGAGGTAGTCATATTTGCTCCTCTCTTCTTTGGAGAAGTGGTTCTGGAGGTAGGTCTCTAGTTTACGCTGCTGATCCAGGATGTCTGGGAAGTCTATGAAGAATCTGGAGCACATGTAGCGCTCTAATGTTTTGATCTCATCCTTATCCATGGGCCTGAAGTCTCGCACTAAAAGGTTACTGTACTTCAGAAGCCCACCACCACGGATCTCTTCAGGATTTTTGGTAGCTATCAGCTTGTTCTGGAGGTGATCAAAAGCTGCTTCAAAGTCCCCATACATACTCTCCCCGATCACAGTTGGATGGAAGCGCTCTGACATGGGGGTTTCAGAGTAGTCATAGTAAAAGAGCAGGGAGTCTAGTATGATTTGGAAGGAGTCCACACTGAATTCAAACTGTCGCCGTATACAGTCTACAAACTTCAGTTCCACATTCCTACCATGCTTGTTGGAAAGTGATATCAAGCTCCAACGGTCAGACTCTGTGTACACTTTGACCAGCTTCTGGATGTAGGCTTCCTTCAGTGTTACTGGACTGATTTTTAGCTTGCTTACTCCTTCTGGCAAGAAATTCAAGAGGGACCGCAACACCATATCTCGAACTAACTGAAACTCTGCCTCACTTGGAAGAGAAACTTGAAAAATGAGATCCAGGTCCTTGCATCCCAGCCCATTATCCTTGACCAGGACATGACCAGCTGCAGAGCCATTCAGACGGACATCGTGTACCACAATGCCTGCTTCACTCAGCCTACTCCGAACTGTCTGAACAATGTCCTTCAGAGTGATCTTCAGTGTTGGGAAGTTACCTCGGCCATGGATCGGAACCACCTCTGTAAGAACCTCATGCAGACGGCTGACCTGCTCCCAGTTCAGTACACTGCATGACATGCAGTCTGTCTTACTTCCTTTGCCTGCCATCTTAAGATTTTTCTTCTCCAAAGAAACTGTAAGGAGGCAAAATATAGACAAAAAGAGACAAATTAGACTTTTTTCAGACTTTTCTGTATGATTGCTAGATATATTCTATACTCTGCTTTTCTATCTACACACAGAAACACAAATAAAAAGAATTCTATGTACAAATAATTATCAGCAAGCCTTTCAGCTGAACTGATGCACAGATTCTCTACTGATGCAGACAAAATACCGAGTTGCCACTGTCCTTTTTTTGGTTCAGTACTTAAGCAAAGCAATTTGTATCAAAGGGAAATTATCAATGAAGATGACATATAAGCTTTACCTAAGTTTAAGATCATCTACAGCACCAGCGGAAGACACAGGAGCTGTAAATACAGAACACTTCTGAAAGCTACGCTTTGAACTCATTATATATAAAGCTCAAACTGCTCTCTCCAACTGGAAGACACTCGGGTATTAGTCTCGGGGCTTAGTCATCTAGCTCACTGAAAGCGCTTTAATTATGCCAGAGAGATCTGCTCCTTATCATAGAAGTTTTTGCTTTCTCAACCACCCAGCATCTACCACTCCTGGGATAAAGACCAAGTACACCTTACCCCTGCAGAAAGCTACAGCAGTTCAGCATCCTGGACATAATTCCAGCTGCAGGTAATAACTATTTGATCTGCACTGCAGTCCTTGTATGCAACTAACTCTCCACCCTTCTTAAACTACATTTGGGGAAATATTCATACTTGCCCCAACCTTTTGCTCATTTGTGGAGGAAAAATAAGCTGCTAAGAGCTGCCGTATGTGCATTATGTCAGTGTTACACTAAGGACTTGAGAACCTCACTGGCCAGACTTGGTCACAGCCTCGCCTGAACTGTACCTTTTAAGGAGTCTTGTCACAGTTGACAATATGTTGCGCTTAAGTGGCTTGTGTTTTGAAGTACGTAGATACACATGTTCTACAGTTACCCAACTGCTACTGGTATTAATACACTTAACATTACAGGTTTCTACTGTGGCCAGGTGCTTCCTGACAGCTACAAACTGAGGCCTCACCTCCTTCTGCCCTAAGTACTTGTGAAGACTGCAGCTGCCAAGGTCAGTCTAGTTAAACTGAGACCAATTAACTCCTGCCTACCAAGAACTGCTTAAAGCCCAACTGCATAGCTTCCTAACACGTAACAGCACAGCGCATGGGAACACTTCTCAAGCAAGATTCAGAGAGCAGCTGTTATTTCATGCCTGTCTTCTTCCAGCTTTTAATTTTGGAGCAGCTCATTTGACCTGTCACTTCCTCCAAAGAGAGTCAAATCCAAAATCAAGTACATAGTAAGGTAACAATGCTCCTGGGGAAGTAACTTCAGTCCTTGAGCATGGGCTGCTGCATTACAAACTCTGCTGCTGTGGGTCACATCAGCACCAGCAGGCACAAAACCAAACCTGTGATTCACAAGATAGAATCAGGACAAATCAAGAGGTTCTTCAAACTCAATCCTTAATGCTCCTACAAGGCATAAACCTGGCATCCAGCCTGCCAGAAGCTGCCCTCAGGCACTTCAAGCACATTAAAGTACATTTTCATGGTAAACCCACTGTATTTCCATTAAATCCTTCAGATCACTAACGAACACAAGTGTCCTCCATGACTTTCAACTTAAGCTACAAGTGCTTTCAGCTACCACCTCTGAAAACATTCCTTCTCATCCTTCCTCTTTGTAGCCTCGTAGGCAGCTGCAACACATGCTGCCTACACAGCAACCAGAAAGGACACTATACTTCCCACCACATCATGCACACTTGTGTCTGCTTGGTGATCCTCACCCAGGGCAATAATGCACATTGCTGACCTTATAGGAGGATGATGAAGTATTTCATTTCCAGTTCAGTGGAGAATTTAATTCTCAGGCTATCAATCTGAGAATCAGGCCTCCCATCCCTAAATCAGTTACGCTTGCCTACTTTACAAGGCTTATATTAGCAACAATAGGTCTTCAGCGACTTTCATGTATTTGGATGCCTGTTGTTTCACCACTTCTCCATCACAAGATCATCTGATAAATGAAGATCACAGAATCAGAGTGGTTTGGGTTGAAGGAACCTTAAAGCTCCTCCAGTTCCAACCCCCTTCCACAGCCAGGGACACCTTCCACTACAGCAGGCTGCTCCGAGCCCCATCCAACCTTCCCACTGCCAGGGAAACGCTCATAAGATGCTCATTCACTGGGGAGCAGCTAACTCTGAAGCAAAGACAGGCACTTCCTATTTTAATACCAAGTATAAAGCATTCTATAGGATGGAGACCTCAAATCAGAGGCAGAAGAAACGAGAACAAGATACTTTCAGCTCTGTCCCGGTGAAGCACTTCACTCTCCAGCAGCAGTTTCTCCCCTGTAAGACGCCTAACTTGACCCAACACCTAACAAACCCGCAGACGGCAGGGCCCTGGGATACCACGGTGCCTCCAGACCCCAACGGCATCGGAAGCGGGAGAGGCTCAGCTCCCGAGAGCCGAGCGGTCTCTGCCGAGCCGCAACGGTCAACGCGCGACCCGCACGCGGAAAGCGCCGCTTACAACTAACAGCAACCGCTTCAGAAAGCGCCACCGACCGCTCGTCTCGAGGAGAACCCCCGATGTCAGCGCAGCCGGGACCCGAGAAGGCCGCCGCGTTGCGTTCCGTCCCCGCTCCTCACCGGTCAGCACAGCCGCGCCGCGCACCCCGAACGACCGCGCCTGCCGCACGCACGCACCCCTCGGCCTCCGCAGCCGCCCTTTATCTGCGCCCCGCGCCGCGCCCCGCCCTTCTCCGCCGTGAGGTAACCGGCGGGCGGGGCGGCGGCAGCGCCGGGAGCGGGCGGGCGGTTGTCTTCCTCGGGCGCAGGGGTTCCCCTCCCTCGGGGTATCGCCGCCTCAGACCTCCCACCACCGTTCGGGAGCTCGGCCCGGGAGCCCGGCGGAGTTCGGGTTGGGGCGGCCGTTTTCCGCTTCCCCTTCTACCCCTCCCCGTGTCTGACTGCAGGCGGAAATGGAAAGCAACGGGGCTGGGAGTGTTGATGGATGTCAAGTTGACTATGAGCCGGCAGTGTGCCCTTGCGGCTACGGGGGACATTAGTGTCCTGGGATGCACCGGGAGGAGTGTGGCAGCAGCAGGTCGAGGGAGGTGATGCTCCGCCTCTACTCGGCGCTGGGAAGACCACATCTGGAGTGCAGTGTCCAGACGGGGCTCCTCGGGACAAGGAAGACAAGAAGCTACTGGAGAGGGTCCAGTGGAGAGCCACAGGGATGATGAGGGGTCTGGAGCATTTCTCCTATGAGGAGAGACTGTGGGTGCTGGGTCTTGGTGGTCAGAGAAGAGCAGCCTGCGAGGGGATCTCATCAATGCAGATCAGTATCTCGGAGGTGGGTGTGAGAAGGATGGTGCCAGACTCTTCAGTGGTGCCAGCAACAGGATGAGGAGCAACAGCCATAAACTAAAACCCAACAGGTTTAACCTCGACCTGAGGAGGAACTTTCATTGAGGGTGGCAGAGCACTGGCACAGGCTGCGCAGGGGGTTGTGGAGGCTCCCTCTCTGGAGGGACATTCAAACCCCACCAGGGACATATGTTCCTGTGCAACCTGCTATAGGTGGCCCTGCCTTGGCAGGAGGTTGGACCTGGTGGTCTCCAGAGCCCCTTTCCAACCCCAACCATCCTGTGACTTTGGAAGACAGGGAAGTGGACTACAATGAAAAGCAGGCTGAAATAACAACAGGTTTTGCCAAAGGTACCTTGTCTCATGCGGAGCAACTGTCAGCATAGACCCAAAACTTCCAGGCTCTGCTGAAGGGTTAGACCATGCTGCTCCATCAGAAACAGCCAGAGCAGGAGTTCATACAGAAAGTACAAGGATGCAGCAGAAGTGCTGAAACACAGCGTGCTGCTGAACACCACAGGTGATGGGCTGTGGGAGACACTGGGCACATGGAGGAGGATGGAACTGTTAAGTTGGGAAGTAATGGATAACTTGGAGATAGCAAATAATAAAGATCAGTTTAACAGTACACAGTGCAACATAATGCACTCCATGGGTAAAAACTACAATTTCTTCTATAAACCCTCCAGTGTTTCAGCAAAAGAGGAGAGAAAGGTCCTGGGGCATTTGCTTTTTGTAGGATAATTGGGACTCGGTATAAGGGGGTAAAAAATAGGAAAGGCAAAACTTATCCTAGGACAGGACAGTTGTAGTTCTAGTATAGCTAGAAAAGTATTTACAAAGCATTGAGGGGAAAGGGCATTACAAAGCACTGAGGGACAAAAAAACCCAATGCATCTGTTACACTGTTTGGTCATACACAGTCAAAAAAAATGAATGAAAACCTGCACACACAGAGGGAAGAGCTGACCTCGTAAGAGGAAACTGAAAAGCTCCTCTTCGCCAAGCGAACACAAACAGACTTGCCTTGTTTCACCAACAAAGCTAAAGCTGAGCAGGAATATGGGTGGGTTAGTTTGTTTGCTTATTTATTTTTCTCTAATAGCGCACCATTGGGATAAATAACAGGAAACAAAAAGAGCTATTTCAAATTAAAGGATAACATTGACACAAGAATCGGGTTCAAGGCAAGCTCATGGGACCATCTTTTTGTCCCATGAGATAATTATGAATTCAGAGCATTGCAGGAGGGATAGAGGGGGGAATAAAATTAACTCATTTCAAGATTAACTAGAAAATATGTGCTATGATTGTCTGTGGTGGTGTGGAGTCGGACATGAGGCTCCAGATCTCTCTTGACATGTTTTGCCTGTGTTTCTAAAACACGAAAGAGAAATAGGGAACTCAAAAAGAAGTAGGAGCAGAAATGACGGAGTTATTTCTTCCTACACCAGTTAGGAAGTGTCTCACTTGGAGGTTAAAACAGTGAATGGTCTCGCCTCTTATTTTTCCAGCAGTGTTTCTGCCTCAAATATTACTATCTTATGACAATAACTGATTATTTTGGGCAGTGTATTTTCTGGCAAAGAGCAATTAAATTACCTGTTGATAAATACATTTGCAATGTTTGTTAGATACCAATAAAGGTAAAAATAAACTGCAGCACATGCTGCTGTATTACGGATGTTGAAGCATTAATAAAAGGGTCACACATTACATTATTTGTTTAAAAGACCTTGTTTCATATCAATGTTTGTAAAAACAAAGCTGTATCTCCATCCTGCCTTAAAAGGATACCTGGGGCGTTCTCTGCCTCCTCTGATTTGCAGACCTTGAGTATTTGTCAATGGAAGTGCTGAACTCCCTAGTAAATTTAGACCTGGCAAAACACTTGTACTTCTTAATAGCTCTTCATTGGTTCCACAGAAAGGGTTTGTGGGATGGGATTTAAAGCTTGCTGGACTGGACTCCTGGATGAGATGCAGGGATAATGAGAATGCATCTCTGAGAGGACTAGCCCATTTACCACTGACGAGAGCCATCTTTTGCTATCCATCCGCCTGCATCTGGGCAGTGGATGACTGTGCTATGAGGATGGAAAACATGGAAACACACAGCCCACTGGCAAGATGAGAGATCAGAAGCAATGGGTTACTGCTCAGGTGGCTCTGAAGTGGGCCCGGATCCAGCCCCAGGGTACAGTCTTAATGTTTCACGCTTTTTAGGACTGACTTTCCTGCTGTCAGCTGTAACTCTGAGTCTAGGGAGAAGTAACAGATGATCCCAATCTTTGCAACTGACCGGGATACAAATTCCTGCCTAGAGGCAGTGAGCAGTAACAGCCACAGTCTCCCTCTGGCCTTGAGCACCCAGCATCTTCCAGTAGGTTGTGGGCCCTTCTCCCACAGCAGCTCCATCCCTCATCTCTGCCTGTGTTCACAGCGCCTCCTCCCAGCTACAGTCCCTCCTCTCCCCTGTCCTATGGTGTACCTCCTTTTGGAATACATGCTGTGGGAAAAGCTTCAAAGGGTTTTCAGAGAGAGGACAGGGAAAGAAGAAGGACCAAATGGTTCCCAGAATAGCAGCATAACAGAGAAAAAGAGTCTGGGAGCTGCCAAAACAGAGGCAACTACAGAGTTTTATGAACACAGTGCAATTTGTTCGCTTTAGTCCAGTAAATGGGGCAGCAAATTTGGCAGAATAAACACACTTAAAAACTTGTAAGTTGGCTCAGTGACCTGGCACTGTCAGATAAGTTTCCTTACGTGATGCATTGCTGAATATGTCATTATAAATCTTGGTTGCTACAGCTGTTAAACCCATAAAGTGTAGTAGCTGTCATGCTCCATTCTGTAACTGAGCATCAAATCTGCAGTTGAGAAACTCTTCTTTTTTTGTCTGATGTGTGGTGTAACTGCATGTCTGCAGTGGAAACAGGTAGCAACATTCCATTCACATTGGGCTGTGGTGAAATCCTCCTGCACAGGATCAGCAGCAAGGAGCCCCTTTCTCTGCTGTTGCCAGTTGCCTTTTTAAGCCTCTGAAGATTCCCATGGGGAGATGCAGCAATCCGTCCTCCTGATACATGGATCAAACTAGACGCATGAAGTCCGGTACAGACACTCAGAGTGTATTAGTGCAGGGAACAGCAGTGTTCCAAAAATCTAAGGTTAAATTTGCCACTAGGAGCACAGGGTCAATCAGGGAAGACCCTGCTCCAAGGGATGAGATGCTACCGTGCAGCATCTCCCCAGCAAGCTCTGAGCTCAGCAACTGCCAAGAGACACTCCTCCAAGAGGCAAGAAATGCCACCAGGCCCCTTCACCATGCAAGACCCGTGCAGTGGGAGCTCCAAGCTCCTGCTGCATTTAGATGTGAGGAGGAAACGCAAACCCAGAGCTCAGGAATTATCTTTTCCAAGATATCCCCACTCATTAGCTCTGACAGTATCCAGATGGTGGCAATGCAAGGGCGGATTGCCATGTTGGTGGCACTCTTCCAGAGGTCACCATGTGCAGGACATGTCCAACCCCTGGTTTCTGTCCTTACACATTAGGCTTAGGAGCAGCATCTGGACATTCACTCCTAAGGAGCTGGTTTCTGGAGCGCCTGAGAGCACTGTCCCTAATAGCAGTACACAGATGGGGTTTTACGTGGCTTAGTAAGGGTGGATTGCTATGTTGGTGGCAGTGTTCTGGAGGGCACCAAGTGTAGGTGATGCCCAGCAAAATCTTTATGTCCTGGCACCCTAGGCTTAGGAGCAGAAGCTGCAGGCTTTGCACTTTGGGAGTTGTTTTCTGGAATGCCTGAGAGCACCCAACAGAAGGGCAGTATGCAGCTGGAATTTTCTGTGGCTTGATACCCACTGTCGGTGGCACCGTTCTGGGGGTGACCATGCATAGGTGATGCCCAACACCAGCTTTCTGTCCTGGCATCTCACGCTTAGGAGCAGGGGCTGGATGTTTGCACTTTAGCAAAGTGATTTGTCAGCCGCCTGAGAGTGCTGCCCTGTGCCGTGGATCTGCTGGGGTCTGACAGGGGTCCAGATGAGCCTCCTGGCACTGGGCTGGTGCCAGGACTAATGGCAGAACTACAGGAGCATCCTGGATTGAGCCGGCTCCTCACTGCTGTGTTTGGCTATGGGAAGCTTCTTCCCATGCCCACCATCCCCAAAGAGCTGTCATGGGCAATGCCCTGGTCCTAAGTGGCCATTTCATCACACGTCACTCCAGGACCATGCTGCGGGACCACCGGCACCAGCGCCGAGGGGCTGTGAGACTCGGGACATGCAGGGCCGTGGACCTGGTGCTGCAGAGCAGTTCCTGAGGTCCACTGGTGTTTATGTGACCTGCATCTGGGGAGATGCGAGTGATGTGATGGGGGAGAGAGGCGGGAGCACGCTGAGCCCCCCCCAGGGGATGGTACCTGACTCGGTCCTTCCTGGGAGCAGGGAAGCACTTCCATGCTGTTCATGCACAGCCAGTGTCAGTTCTGCAGTGGCACCAGCGCCGGCCTCACAAAGCCCTGCAGAGAGCACCTTGTCGGTGCTGGGGCCTGGGGCTTTGCTGCTTGGCATGCTCCATACAGGGATCATTGGCCAGAAGCGGCCCCATGGGGCTCCAGCTGAGGCGAGAGGTGTTGATGGGTCCTAGTGGAAGGCCCTGGTGCCACACGGCATGGGGAAAAGCCGCTGCTGAGAGCCACAGCCAGGGTAAAATGGAAAGAGAGTACTGAACCTGGTGGAAACTGGTATGGAACTGGAGTTGCCGGGCCTTTGCTGGACCTTTCCCCCCAGCTCTGTGTGTTCTTCATGGGAAGGAAGGAAGAGAGAGGAGAGACACGCTGCCATGTACAGGGATGGCGGATGCGTGTGAAGGGGTTGAGGTGATGCAGCAACCAGGAGAATGGGTAGACCTGGCAGGCTAGACATCTGCAACTAGGAAGCTGGATTCTGAGGCATCTGTAGGAGGGACAGTACAGCCCAGCACAAGCAATCTAGGAGGTTCCTCAATCGTGTGGAAGACAACTTCCGTCTGCAAGTAATAGAGGAGCCAACAAGGAGAGGTGCCATCCTTGACTTTGTGCTCACCAACAGGGAGGTGTTGGTTGGGAATGTGACACTCCAGGGCAGCCTTGGCTGCAGTGATCATGAGAAGATCGAGTTCGAGATCCTCAGGACAGTGAGATGGGCATGCAGCAAGCTCACTGCCCTGGACTTCAAGAGAGCAGACTTTGGCCTCTTCAGGAACCTGCTTAGTCATGTCACCCAAGACTACGTCCAACCTGGCCTTGAACACTGCCAGGGATGGAGCATTAACAACTTCCTTGGGCAACTCATTCCAGTGCCTCAACACCTTCACAGTAAAGAACTTCTTCCTTATCTCTAACCTGAACTTCCCCTGTTTAAGTTTGAACCCATCACTCCTTGTCCTATTGCTACAGTTCCTGATGAAGAATCACTCTCCAGCATCCTTGTAGGCCCCCTTCAGATACTGGATGCTGCTCTGAAGTCTCCACACAGCTTCTCCAGGCTGAACAGCCCCAACTTTCTCAGCCTGTCTTCATACGGGAGATGCTCCAGCCCCTGATCATCCTAGTGGCCTCCTCTGGACTTGCTCCAACAGTTCCATGTCCTTCCTTATGTTGGTGACACTAAATCTGGACTTAACCACTTTTTGTTGATAACTTTTTGAGAATAGTATTATCGCTGTACCTAAGTGCATTACAAATACTATCAATGTTAGTGTCAATCCTTCTATATCTGAGTACCTTGTTCCCCTTTTTGCCTTCACTGAGCAGAGACCTTCACTGAACCATCCATAACAAGTTTGTTCCATTTCAGAGTTGCTGCACTTAACTGAGAATCCTTTTAAATCTCAAGGACCCTGAAAATTATAGGAATAGACCGTACGGACTGGACAGGCTGGTCAGAAGTATCAGTATCTTTGGTAACCACTGGATAGTTTAACTGTGCGGCTCCTTACTTCAGCCTTAATTGTAACCGGAATAGCTGAAAAAAGGAAAGCACAATTGGAGAAGGGTATAGAGTCACATAGAGGGAAAAATTACTTCAGGAAATGCACAAAAGCACAAACAAATCATTATGTCTGCAGACCTTTTATTACTAAAACTGAGAGAAGGAAGGGGCACTCTGTGTCAGTCACCTTGCACAGAACCTGAGCAGTGCAGCAGCAGAACAGTGGAAGCCAATAATAGAGAGCTTACCAAAAAAGAGTAATTCTCAGTGGAAAGGTGATTCTCTCCTAAGAACAACTTTTACCCTCGCTGTGAAGTTAAAGAGCACACAGCAGAAAATGATACCTGATAGCAACCACAACTTGGCTGCTTACCAAGCTGTTAACTAAGCACACATAGTGTTTGCCACCCGGGAATGTGCAACTTTCCATAAAAATTTAAATCTGTGGGAAACTGTGTGTATTGAAATCCACAGAAATGCTTACTCAGTGCAACAGTGTTGTGTCCAAATTCGATGCCTTTCGTGAGGCAGTAAAGCATTGCAAATACAGTATTTTTACATGCCCGCTCTCAAGTTGACTTTTCCCTGCACTTGCAGTAACACCAACATTGGCAGACCTCTACCATAAAAAAAACCCACCCTAGTACATGAATATTGAAGTCCATTTTTCAGCTGATGTCATCGGTCACAGCTGAGTACTGATGGACATCTTTTTGTTGACCATTCTGCCCTTACAGTGCCTGTATCTTTAGGCAGACATCCGTAACACAAATTGCAGAGGAGTGAAGCGTTTTCCACATCTCATGTAATGAACCAGGGAAGATCTGGGTCTGTGGAGAATCCCAGATGCTTTGCAAGATGCATGATACTATCAGGAAATATACTGTTAATGTAAAGGACAAAGAAGGCACGTGGGAAGAAGTGACTTTCCTTCACATACCCTCCCATCTGAAACAACATGTGAAGCCCTGACATACTTTGCAAGGCTGCTGGGCCATTAGGTGAGCCCCAGTTGCACAGCTGACTCCTTGGGAACCCCCAAACTCAATGCTGAACTCTCCCAAGTCCTTCTGCCCCTTCCAGCAAGGTTCTCCTACCACGTCCCCTTGCTCACTTGCACCTGAGGCTGGCTGGGTTCCCACCAGCACTTCTGAGGGCCTGCTCCATCCATCAGCTGGTCCCAATGCAGTGTCCAGGTGATGCTGTTTAAATTAGGGAGGCTCCACCCTATAAAACCTGAGGTGAGGGAAAAGCAGAGCCCTTTATCTCAGCCAGATTCAGCTCTCATAGGAGTATGTATGGAGAGGAGAGAAGTATACGTTTCCTTTTAGAAGGAGAACCATCAGCTCAGCTTGGAGAAAGGTATGGTTTTTGCTGTGGTTATTAAATTGAGTAGTGCCCCATGTTGTTGTTGTTGACTGCTGTGAGAAGGTTAATTGGGCAGCTTTGTGGAATCACAGAATGGTTTGTGTTGGAAGGGACCTCAAAGCTCATCCAGTTCCAATCAAGGATTGGAGTGTGTGTCCCCATGAATATTAGGGCCTTATTTGTTATGAGCTTGGACTTGTATTCCATTTCTTGTTTAATTGCAGGGTTAGGGGAGAATTTGTGGTGCTCAGGGGTGCAGAGAAGAAATTTGTACATCACTTCCCTGAAGTATTCCATATTGAATGACATATAGTGTTCTGTTTGCCTGCTAAGAGGATGGAGTCCTATCTCTCTAATTGGAGTACCTATTTTCTATTGCTTCTGTTTCCTCCATCTTGAGGCAACTGTAGGAAGGTGACATAATCTGTCTTGGTTTAGTTTTCAAAAGGAAAAGCTGCCGAAGCTGAAGGGAGGCAGCCTGCAGTCTTCAGGGGAAGTTTTAATGTGTTTGAGAAGAGCCCCAGGGATAAAGTGGGCAAGGGCTCATAGGTGCAACTGTAAAAGCATCCTATGGGCTGTGTGCTCAGTTCTGCCCTGCAGAACCCACCCACCAACAGCACACTGACAAGGAGCATCCCTTCTGACCAACACCACGGCGATCTGCCCACCTAAAACTCCATCTGCAGACTGCCTCTCTGGTGCCCACTCTCAGGTGTCCTGGAGCACGGCTCACAGAGTGAGTATCCAGCCCCTGCTCCCACAGCCAAAGAGCCAGGACAGAAAGCTGGTGCTGGGCATCATCTACACATGGTGAGCTCCAGAACAGTGCCACCAACATGGCAGTCTGCTCGGCTGTGGGAGCAGGGCCTGGAAATCAACACAAAGCAAGCCATGCTTCAGTACACCATTAATCAGAAAGGCAATACGCAGACTGGAATTTAAGCAGCAAAGCGAGTGTAGATTGCCAAGCTGCCCTCTGGAACGGTGCCACCAATATGCACATCCTCACTTACTTACCCACCTAAAACTCCACCTGTCTAAAGATTCTCTGGACAGCACCCTCCACTGACCCAAAATTCAGCTCCCGAAGTGCAGAGGTCCAGCCCATGATGCTAAGCCTAAGGTGCAATGACAAAAACCTGGCACTGAGCATCACCTAAATGTGGTGCCCTCCGCAACAGTGCCACAACATGGATATCCTCACTTACTTGCCCACCTAAAACTCCATCTGTGTAAAGCCTCACTGGACACCAGTCTCCTGGTGACAGTGACATGAGCTCCCTAAGTGCCAATGTCCAGATATTCCTCCTAAACCTACTGTGTTAGGAAAGAAACGAGGAGCTGGGCATATCCAACATACTGTGCCCTCCAAAATACTGCCATTAACATGCATATCCTCACTTCCTTACACACCTAAAACTCCACCTATGCAAAGCCTCACCTGGACAGTACTGTCCGCTGATCCACAAACCAGCTCCCTAAGGGCGAATGTCCAGACCCTGCTCCTTAAGAGTCAGGACAAAAACAAATAGCTGGGCATGTCCTATATATGGGTCTCTACAGAACAGTGGACACCAACATGGATATTCTTACTTACTTACCCACCTAAAACTCCATCTACGTAAAGCCTCACTGGACAGCACGCTCCACTGACCCACAAACCAGCTCCCAAAGTGCGAAGGTCTAGACCCGGATGCTAAGTTTAAGGCACCAGGACACAAAGCTGGTGCTGAGCTTCACCCACACAGAGTGCCCTCCACAACAGTGCCACCAACATGGATATCTTCCCTTCCTTTCCCCACCTAAAAGTCCATCTGTATACAACCACGCATGGCAGAGCAATAAAGACGCTCCATAAACCAGAAGCCTAAGTGTGAATGTCCAGACCCTGCTCCTAAACCTAATGTAATAGGATAAAACCAAGTAGCTGGGCACATTCTACATGGGGTGCCCTCTGGAAGGTTGCAAACAACATGGGTATCCTCACATACACCCAAAACCCCATCTGTGTAAAGCCTCACTGAGCACCACTCTCACTAACCCACAAACCAGCTCTTAAAGTGTGAACATGCAGATCCTGATGCTAAGCCTAAGGTGCCAGGACAGAAAGCTGGTGCTGGGCATCACCTGCTCATAGTGCCCTCTACAACAGTGCCACCATCATGGCAATCCACCCTTGCTTAGCCATCTAAACATCCATCTGTGTACAACCTCGCAGGGCAGCACTCTCAGATGCTACGTTAACCACATCCCTAAGTATCAATGTCCAGACCCTGCTCCTAAGCCTAATGTGTTAGGAGTAAAAGAAATAGCTGGGCATGTTCTATACATGCTGCCCTCTGGAACAGCGCCACCAACATGGATGTTCTCACTTCCTTGCCCACCTAAAACTCCATCTGTGTAAAACCGCATTGGACACCACTCTTCTGCCACCAAGACACCATCTTCTGAAGTGCGAACGTCCAGACCCTGCTCCTAAGCCTAATGTTTCAGGACAGAAACAAGGAGCAGCGCATGTCCTACACGTGGTGCCCCCTGCAACAGTGCCACCAACATGGATATCCTCACTTCCTTAGCCATGCAAACCTCCATCTGTGTAAAGCCTCACTGGACAGCCCTCTCCACTGACCCACAATCCAGCTCCCATGTGCAAACATGCAGATCCTGATGCTAAACTTAAGGTGCCAAGAAGGAAAGCTGGTGCTGAGCATCACCTACACGTGGTGCCCTCCGCAACAGTGCCACCAATATGGCAAACCCTTGCTTAGCCATCTAAACATCCATCTGTGTATGACTGTGGAGGGCAGAGTTCTCAGATGCCCGGTAAACCAAGACCCTAAGTGCAAATGTCCAGAATCTACTCCTAAACCTAATGCATTAGGATAAAAACTAATAGCTGGGCACATTCTACACACGGTGCCCTCCAGAACAGTGCCACCAACATGGACGTCCTCACTTATTTACCCATCTAAAACTCCACCTGTGTAAAGCCTCATTGACTGGGGCAAAATAGAAGGTCTGATTGAAAGGCTGCAGACTAAATTAGGCTTCAGACCATGACTGCAGATGAACCATTTCTGAAACAAGCCTTTTTTTCTTAACAGGACTGTCTCTGTTGGCAGTTTCTCCTCCCTTGAGGGCATGAACCCACAACATGTTTAAAGAGAACACTAAACTTGAGAAGTCAAATGACTATTAGGAACAGCAGGCAACTCTATGGCTGAATGAAACAGAGGAGTTGTTCTTTTCCCTTCTCAGCATAACACATACCTTGATCCGCAGGGCACCCAGGGGAGATGCAGCCTCGCGAGGGAGATGTCTCCTCTGCACTGGTTACTCCAGGGCTCTCGCTCCTTAAATACCCCACGGTCTCCGTGGGGATCCCGTCACAATGCGCATCTTCACAGCAACTGCCGCGGCTCTGTGATGGCGGCAGCATCATGCCCATGGACACTGGGTACCCAGGGGTGCTCCGGGAGTTGCCACGCGGAGCCCAGCCTCTGCCCAGCTGGTTTGGGGAGGTCCCTCATGGGCTGCACTTCCTCAGTGCCTTTCGTCCGGAGGTGGAGCGTGCGAGGGGTCACAGCTCAACCTGGGCAATGGAACAGAGCATCACATCCACCTATGAGAAGTGGAGAGTGAGCGAGATTCTCAGATCAGGTAATCATGGAATCCCAGACTGGTTTGGGTTGGAAGTGACCTTAAAGCTCCTCCAGTTCCAACCCCCTGTCATGGGCAGGGACATCTTCCACTAAAGCCCCGTCCAACCTGGCCTTGAAGGCTGCCAGGGATGGGGCAGCCACAGCTTCTCTGGGCACCCTGTGCCAGCGCCTCAGCACCCTCACAAGAAAGAACTGATCTCATCTCAATCCACATTTGTGTACATCTGTTGGTAGGTAAAAGTGTCAGTAACAATGACTGAAACATGAAGCCTTTCTTTCAACTGGGACACTCCATCATTTGGAATTGAGAAAACAGAAATGCAATGCCCATTGCTGTTAGAAAAATCACCTGATTGCACATTTGTCAGAGCTGGTCTCTAGGTTCAGGCAGGCCTCGGTCAGACACAACAAAGATGCAGCTGTTTAAAGAGTGTGCAAAACCGGGTGTCCTGGCAAGTGGGCACACACAGCAAAAGCAAAACTTGCATTCACATTTCCTATCCTGCCGGAGGCTCCCTCCCTTGTTTCGCCATTGGTTGGGCTCTCCAAGGTTTACTGCCTGTCTGACACGCATAATCTACATGCCAACTGTCCCACCTCTGGCTACATCTCCCCTTACTCGATTTCATAGGCCCCTTCCTCTTATTTTTATCTCCTTTCAGGGTTCGATTTCATAACTTTCTGGCAGACGTGGTACCGCAGCTTACTGTTTAACTGCAGAACCAGCCTGCACCGGCGTAGGTTTGCAGGTTGTACAAAGACAGCGTTCTTTTGAACCACAGTGTGTATCTGTCGCCCAAAAATGACACTGTCTTGAACTACAGAGTGTGTCTAAGCCATGGTATTTCAATCCCTTTGTTTCGTTCCCTTAATAACTTAGCCCCAGCCCCAATATTGCACAGTCTTGATATTACAAAGCCTCATCCCCAATGTGCAAAACCAACATTTCTCTCACACCAACATGGCAATCTATCCTTGCTTACAGACATTAGAAGTACATCTGCCTACTGCCTACATTAGAGCGCACTCCCAGGTGCTCCAGAAACCAGCACCCAGTGTGCTAATGTCCAGACTCTGATGCTAAGCCTAAGATGCCAGGACAGAAAGCTGGTGCTGGGCATCACCTACACGTGGTCCCTCCTGGCTAGTGCCACCAACATGGATATCCTCACCTACCCACCTAAAACTCCATCTGTGCAATGCACTCCCCGCTGACCCACAAACCAGCTCCCAAAGTGCAAATGCCCAGATGCTGATGCTAAGCCTCAAATGCCAGGACAGAAAGCTGGTGCTGAGCATCACCACCTGCACATGGTGCCCTCCTCAACCACACCACCAACACAGCAATCCATCCACACACACTTTGATTTTCTGTACTGGTTGGTTGGTTTGTTCCCCACAGAGTTGGGGTGTGTTTGCCCTCCCCCCCCCCCCCCCCCCCCCAGGTTTGGTTGGTTTTTGGGGTGTGGATGTTTTTGTTGGCGATTTTGGTTTGGGGGGAGTTTCCCCTCCAAATGTTTTGGGTTTGTCTTTTGTTCTTTCCTTTTTTCTTTTCCCTAATTTTTTCCATGGTTTTTTGCTCCACATTTTTTAACCCCCGTTATTTTTCCCCACTTCTGCCCCCTTCCTCCCACTTTCACACACACCCCACTCACTTTTTATTTTTTCCCTAGTTTTCTCTCCTTTTCCTTCCTTGTTTTTCCTTTTTTTTCTTCCTTTTTTTGGAGGTTGGGGGTATTTTTTGGTGGTTTTGGGGTGGCTGTTTTGGGGTTTTGTTTCTTTGGGTGTTTTTATTTTGCTGGATTTTTTTCCCATGGTGTTTTTTGTTCCATGCTTTTTTCCCCCACTTCCCCCCCCCCCCTTCTTTCCTTTCTCCCCCCCAGTGTTTTCCCCCAGGTTGTTAGGGCTTTTTCCCATGGTTTCCCACACCTCACTTCCCTCCCCACTTTTTTCCCCCACCCATGTTTTCTCTTCTGGTTGGTGGGCTTTTTCCCCACAGTTCCCCCCCCCACCACCACTCTTCTCCCATCCCATCTCCCCCCCCCCCCCCCCCCACTTTTCTCCCATCCCACCTCCCCCCCCCCAAGCTTTTCCCACCCCCCCACTTTTTTCCCCTCGTTTTTATTTTCCCTTCCCCCCCCCCCCCAGGGTTTCACTTGGGTTTTTTGGGGGGTGGGGTGGTTTTGTTGGTGGTTTTGGGTGAGGTTTAGTTGACCCCTTTTTATCTTTTGGCTGAGTTTTTCCCCTGGAAGTTGTTGGGATTTTGGGGTAGTTTTGTGGGGTTTATTCCTTTTTTTGGTGGGTTTTTGTTGTTACTTTTTGTTTGGGGTTTTTTTGTTTCTTCTTTTTCCTGGGTTCCCCTTTCTTCCTGGTGGTTTTTTTTTTTCCACCATGGTTTTTGTTCCATCTTTTTTAACCCCACAGAGCTTCCCCCCCCTTTTTTTCTCCACCAGTGAGGACTATTTTCCTCACTTTATTTCCCCCCCCATCCTCCATGGGTTGGGTTTGTTGGGGGGTTTTATTTGACTGTTCTTCAGGATTTTTCCCCCCCTTCCTTTCCTTTTTGCTGTGTTTCCCCCACATTAGTGTTTTGTTTAGGTGGGGTTTTTTTTGGGGGGGAAGGGATATTGGTGTGGGTTTTGTTGGTTTTTTGGTTTTGGTCTTTTTTTTTTAATTTTTGGATTTTTTTTTTAAGATTTGGGTTTTGGGGGTTTTTGCCATTTTTTGTTTTCTGTGCCTTCTTTGGGGTTTTTTATTAATATTATTATTTCGGTTTTGCCGGATTTTATCCATGTTTTTTGTGCCACCTTTCCCCCTCCCACACACATTTACCCTCCCTCCATCCCTGTTTCCCCCTCCCACTTCCTTCCCTACCCTTTTTCCCCCCACAGTTCCCACACAACCACTTTTCACCTCCTCCCCCCGCTTCCCCCCCCTCACTTCTTTTCCCCCCACAGGGTTGCGGGGGTTTTTGTCGTCCCCCCCCAATCCCTTTCTTCTCTTCCCTTCCCACCCCCTGCAGTTTCATTCATTCATCCTTTGGGGAAGGCTGGTTTTGTTGGGGGTTTTGGGTGGGGGCTTTTTGCCCCCCCCTTTTTTTTGCTGGGTTCCCCCCCCCCCCCCCAAGTTGGTGTGGGGTTGGGGGCTTTTTTTGGGGAGGGAGTGGGGTTTTTGTTGCTGGGTTTTTTGTTGTGTTTTTTTTGGGGGGGGAGGTTTGGTTTGTTGTGCTTTTAATTTTTTCTGTGTTCTTTCTTTTTTCCCCCCATGTTTTTTGCTCCACATATTTTAACCCCACAGAGATTTTTCCCCCTCCACTTCCCCCACCCCCAAGCTTTCCCACCCCACACATTTCTCCACCGGTTGGGGGAGGTGGTGGTGGTGTGCGCGTCTTTCTTCCCCCAGTTTCCACCCCCTCGCCTTTTGGTGTTTTGTTTGTTGGGTTCATTCTTTTGGGGAGCAGGGTGTTTTCTGTGGGTTTTTTTTTTCCTTTCCAGTTCTTTTTGGGTTTTTTTCCCAAAAGAAAAACCCTTTTTTTTGGTTGTTTTTTATTTTATTTTTAATTTCTCTTTCTCTGGATTTTACCAATGGTTTTCGTTCCATGTTTCTTACACACACGCACTCCCCCTCCCACTTTTCCCCCTACCATTTCTTTTACCCTTCTGGTTGGTGTCCCTCCCCCCCCCCCCCCCCAGTTCCCCCACCACCACTTCTCTGCCCCTCCCTTCTCCTCCCCCTTTTCCCAACAGGCTGTTTGATTTCCTCCCCACAGGGCTGGTGGGTTTTGCCCCCTTCCACCACAAACCCCCACACCCCCACCCCCCATTTTCTTTGAGTTTTGGTTTTCAGGTTTTGCAGGGGGGAAAAAAAGGGGGTATTTGTTTTTTGGAAGGGTGGGCTTCCACACACACACCCTTTTTTTTTTTTGCTGGGTTTTTGTGTTTTTTCTTTTTTTGTTTTCATTTATTTGATGGCTTTTTGCCACCTTTTCCTGGATTCTTTCCCCCACCCTTTCCCCCACTTTTTTTTCCACTTCCTCCCCCACACACACTCCATTTTTCCCTTCTTCATCCCACACACACACTTCCCCCCTACACACACACTCACAGTGCGCACCCAGGCCCTGCCACCACCTGCCCTCAGGGAACCACCACCTCTGCACATTCTCCTCCACTCAAAGCACTCGGCCTGGCCAGGACAGAATCACTTTGCTTCACAGCAGCTCACAGGGGCTCTGGTTTAGGTCTGACCAGAACAGTTCAACGCAGCAATGCCGCTTGTGCTGAACAGCGCTGGCACAGCACCGAGGCCTCCTGCTTCTCACTGCCTCACCAGTGACTACTGCAGGGTGTACAGCAGGCTGGGAGGGGACACCACCAGGCAGGTGACCCCAACTGAACAGGGACTGTGCTCAGCCATGACAACAGAAAGGCTTTTAGGAGGGTTTGCCACCTTCTGCTCAGAAACCCGCATCAGCTGCCCACAGGAGGTGGCCACTGGTTGCCTCTGCCTCCTTTGGGTTACTTCCAATTCTTCCATTTCTCAAGCCATCTTTTTAATCTTGACCCACACCTCCACACACACACATTCTTCTTGCTTTTACTCCTCTGTCCTCTATCACAGCAGGAGTGAGTGCAATGGAGGGAGCAGCTGTGTGGTGCTTCACTGCCCACCCCAGACAAGGCACACCACCTGGGCTGCATGGTCCAACCCTGAAGCTTTGAGCACCAGAAGCTTCTCCCAGTCTAACCCATCCTCCTGAGGAAGAACAAGCTTCTTCATTCCACACCTCCCTTGCAGAAATAGCTCCCAGTTTGCTAACAGCCACTGCCACAGGTCAAAGACCAGCCCATCCAGCCCGAACAGCCACAGCACAGGAGGTGGGTTTGTGTGCGGGATTCACCCCACCACAGCTACTCCACCGGGCTACAGCTCCCTGCTGTCCTGTGGACACACAACAGCACAGTGCTTCGTAGCAGTTGTCTCATTTTACTGAAGTCCCACAGAGGCAGAAGGAAAGCGTCAGCTCAGCTTAACCACAGGTGAACACTGTAACTGAAGCAAGTGCACCCCGGCAGCTGTGCACACGGAGCAGCGTCCCTCAGAGCAAGGCAAACGCTTCCGAGCCCCTGCACCGCCCCTCATCGGCCCTCCGCTGCGCACACAAGCGCGGGTTTGCGGCGAGGCGCTTTGCTCGGGGCGGTTTTAAGCTCTCTTCACGCGGCCGCGGGCCCGCTCAGCCCACACCGCTCACACCGTTCGCCCGCTGCGCAATGACGGCGCGGCTCTGCCCGCCCCGCTGCGCGCGCAGGAGCCACTCCCCGCTCTCCCGGCAACCCCGATCCGCCCAGCAACAGGGCCCCGCCCCGGCCAATGGCAGGCTGCCCTCGGAGAGACGGCGGGAACCGGTGGCCAATGGCAGGCTGCCCTCGGCCAGGCGGCGGGAACCGGCGGCCAATGGCCGTGCGCGGCAGAGCCCGCGGGAGACGGGCCCCGGAGCGCGGGAAATGGCGGGGCGCGCCACAGCCTCCGGCGGGGGCCTGTGGAGCATGGCGGGGTGGGGGTGTTCCCATTGGGCCGCTGCAGCACGGTCCGTGCTGGCAGGGCAGGCACCGGCCTCATCCCAGGCATGCACCCTGCCAGGAGAGACAGTGCAGGGAGGGACCAGAACTGCGGGACAGGGGAACGGGTTTAAGTTGAGAGAGGGCAGGTTTAGAGGAGCTATGAGGAAAAAAGTCCTCACTGGGAGGGTGGTGTAGCACTGGCACAGGTTGCCCACGGGAACTGTGGCTGCCCCATCCCTGGAGCTCCAAGGACAAGAGCAGCTCTGCTCTGGAGACAGGCTCAGAGAGCTGGGCTTGTTCAGTCTGAAGAACAGAAGGCTCCAGAGAGACCTTATGGCAGCCTTTCCATACAGCAGTAGTATCTTAGAAACCCAAGGCAACTTGAATATCGCTCTCATGGTTTAAAGAATCATCCCAGTGACTGAGGCAAGTAGAAGGTGTGATCGCAAGGCTGGTGACTAAATTAAGCTTTAGACCATGACTGTAGATGAACCATTTCTGAAACAAGCCTTTTTTTCCTAACAGGACTGTCTCTGTTGACAGCTTCTCCCTTTAGAGCATGGATCCAAAATGTGTTTAAAGAGAAGACTAAAATACAGTTGAAAAGTTAAATGACCATTAGGAACTGCAAAGACATCTCTGTATTGTGACATGAAACAGAGTTGGTTCTTTTCCCTTCTCAGCATAACATGTACCTGGACCTGCAGGGCACCCAGGGGAGATGCAGCCTCGCAGAGGAGATGTCTCCTCTGCACTGGTTACTCCAGGGCTCTCGCTCCTTAAATACCCCAAGGTCACCATGGGGCCCCCGTCACAATGGGCACCTCCACAGAGACTGCCGCAGCTTTGTGATGATGGCAGCATCATGCCCATGGCCACTGGGTACCCAGGGGTGCTCTGGCAGTTGCCATGGAGGGCCCGGCCTCTGCCCAGCTGGTTTGGGGAGGTCCCTCATGGGCTGCACTTCCTCAATGCCCTTTGTCCAGAGGTGGAGCATGTGAGGGGTCACAGCTCAACCTGGGCAATGGAACAGAGCGTTATGCCCACCTGTGAGAAGTAGAGAGCGAGCAAGATTCTCAGATCAGGTAACCATGGAATCCCAGACTGGTTTGGGGCAGAAGGGACATTAAAACTCTTACAGCTCCACCCCCCTGCCATGGGCAGGGACACCTTCCACTAGAGCAGGTTGCTCCAAGCCCCATCCAACCTGGCCTTGAAGGCTGCCAGGGATGGGGCAGCCACAGCTTCTCTGGGCACCCTGTGCCAGCACAATCCACCTTTATACAGATCTATTTGTTGGTACAAGCGTCAGGAACAACAACTGAAACTTGAAGCCTTTTTTTGAGCTGGGACACTCCATTTGTATTTAAGCCACACAGAAAACAGAAACACAACACTGGGCATTGCAGTTGAAAAAATCACCTGATTGCACATTTGTCAGAGCTGGTCTCTAGGTTCAGGCAGGCCTCGGTCAGACACAACAAAGACGCAGCTGTTTATGTAATGTGTGTGCAAAACCGGGTGTCCTGGCAAGTGGGCACACACAGCAAAAGCAAAACTTGCATTCACATTTCCTATCCTGCCGGAGGCTCCCTCCCTTGTTTCGCCATTGGTTGGGCACTCCAAGGTTTACTGCCTGTCTGACACGCATAATCTACATGCCAACTGTCCCACCTCTGGCTACATCTCCCCTTACTCGATTTCATAGGCCCCTTCCTCTTATTTTTATCTCCTTTCACGGTTCGATTTCATAACTTTCTGGCAGACGTGGTACCCCAGCTTACTGTTTAACTGCAGAACCAGCCTGCACCGGCGTAGGTTTGCAGGTTGTACAAAGACAGCGTTCTTTTGAACCACAGTGTGTGTCTGTCGCCCGAAGATGACACTGTCTTGAACTACAGTGTGTCTAAGTCATGGTATTTCAAACCCTTTGTTTCATTCCCTTAGTAACTTAACCAAGACCCAATATTGCAGAGTCTTAATATTGCAAAGCCTCCTCCCCAATATGCAAACCCAACACTGTTTCTCTCACACCAACATGGCGATTCATCCTTGCTTACAGACATAAAAGTCCATCTGCATACCACGTACATAGAGCGCACTCTCGGGCGCCTGAGAAACCAGCTCTAAGGAGTGTGCAAGCCCAGACCCTGGTGCTAACCTAAGGTGCCAGGACAGAAAGCTGGTGCTGGGCATCCCCTACACATGGTGCCCCCCACAACAGTGCCATCAACATGGCAATCCACACACTTTTTTTTTTCACAAGCAGTTGGTGGGGTTTATTCCCATTTTTTTCCCTGGATTTGTTCCCCTGCATGTCTTTTTTTTTTTTTTGTTTTTCCACAATTTTTAACCCAACAGTTACTTTTTCCCCTTCCACTTCCCCCCCTCCTCCCACTCTTACACCCCACTCACTTTTCCCTCCTCCTTTCTCTCTCTCCCCCCCATCCTCCCCCAGGGTTTGGTTATTTTTTTTGGAGGTGGGGTAAGGTTTTATCTTGCTGGGTATCTTTCCATGGTGTTTTTTGCTCCACACTTTCTTGTCCCCCCACTTCCTCCCCCCCACTTCTTTCCTCCCTCCCTCTCTCTCCCTCTGTTTCCCCCCAGGTTGGAAGGGGCTTTTTCCCCATGGATTCCCACACATTCACTTACTTCCCCACTTACACTTCCCCTCTGCTTGTTTTTTCTCCCCATAGCTCCCCCCTCTCTCTTCTCCCTTTTCTCCCCTTCCCTTATTCCCCCCCCCCCTTTTATCCCACTTTTGTTTTCACCCTTTCCCCCTCCCAGGGGTCTCCTTTGTATTTTGGGGGCGTTGTTTCTGTTGGTGCTTTCGCCTGGGTTTTTCCTCCCCTAGTTGTTGTTCTTGTTTCTTGGAGTGGGTTCCCCCCCCCCCCCGGTTCATTTTTTATTTCCTGGACTTTTTTCCACCATGTTTCTTGGTCCACACTTTTTAACCCCGCGGAGTTTTTGCCCTCTCCACTTCCCCTGCTCCCTGAAGCTTTCCCCCTCACACACTTATTTTCCCTCTGTCAGTCAGTGAGGGATTTCCATTTTCCACATTTCCCCCTTCACCCCCCACAGGATTTTTGTTATTTATATCTATTTTACTGTTCTTGGGGTTTATTTTTCCTCCTTTTTTTCTGCCGAGTTTCCCCCAGGGCAGTGCTTTTGTGGTTGGTTTTTTTTTTTGGATGGTGGGGTGGTTTTTGCTGCCTTATTGTTTTGTTGGGTTTGGATTTTTTTTCCCCTAAATTCCTCCCCCCCCCCCCCCCCCCGATTTTTCGGTTGTTTTTTCTTTACTCCTTTTTTTAATTATTATTTACATTTTTAGTTGATTATCAATTTCAATTTTGCTAGATTTTATCCTGACTTTTGTTCTGTATTTTTTTCCACATGCACTTTCCTTCTCTCCCCCCCCCCCCCTTTTTTTCCCCATTCTGGTTGGTGGGTTTACTTCCCTATAGTTCCTCCCACCCCCAAACTTTCCACAGCCCCTACATGTTTTCCCACTTTTGTTTCTGCCCTTTCCCCCTCCCAGAGGTTTCATTTGTATTTCTGGGGGGAGGTTTTGGGTGGGGGTTTCCTCCCCTAGGTTTTGGGTTTTCTTTCTTTTATTTTCCCATTTCCCCCCAGTTCCTTTTTTATTTCCTGGACTATTTTCCCACCATATTTTTGATCCACATTTTTTAACCCCACAGTTTTTTCCCTCTCCACTTCCCCCCCCCCCCCCCAAAGCTCTCCCCCACACACACACTTTTTTCCCCTGCCAGTTGCTGAGGGTTTCCATTCTCCACACTTCCCCTCCCTCCCTTCATCCCCCATGGGATGTTGTTTTCTGTTTTCTTTTTTGTTGTGTGTCCCCCCTCCCCCCCCCCCGATTTCCTCCCCTCCCAAGGATTTTTTTTTGCCTTTTTTTCTTTATTCCTTTGTTATTATTATTTACTTTTTCCGTTTATCATTAATCTGAATTTTGCTAATTTTATCCCTGATTTTTGCTCTGTGTTCTTTCCACACGTACGCTTCCCCCCCCCACCCCTTTTCTGCTCCTGGTTGGTGGGTTCACTTCCGCACAGTTCCACCCACTCCCATTTTTCTCCCCTTCCCTTCTCCCTCACATCCCTCTGTTTTCCCCACTTTTTTGCCCTTTCTCCCCCCGTAGACGTTTCATTTATATTTTTAGGGGGAGGTTTTGGGTGGGGTTTTTTGCCCTCCTTTTTTCTTTTGGCTGCGTTTTCCCTCCCCTAGTTCTTCTTGGTTTTCTGTTTGTGGGTTTTTTTTTGTGTTTTTTTTTTTTTTTCCCCCAAGTTCCTTTATTTTTCCTGGACTTTTATTTTTTTCCACCATCTATTCTGGTCCACATTTTTTAGCCCCTCAGTTATTTCCCTCTCCACTTCCCCCATTCCCCCAAAGCTCTCCCTCTCACACACACTTCTTTTCCCCTGCCAGTTGCTGAGGGTTTTCTGTTCTCCACACTTCCCCTCCCTTCATCCCTCACAGGATAGGGTTTTAAATTATTTTTATGTATTTTACTGTTCTTGGGTTCCCCCCCCTTTTTTCTTTTGCTGGGTTTGCCCCATGTTAGTGGGTTTGGGTTTCTTTTCCTGGATGGGGTTGGTTTTTCCTGGCTTCTTTTTTTTTGTTCTTGTTGTTGGTTTTGTTTCTTTTTTTCCCCTAGATTTCTCTCCCCCCCCCCCCTTTTCGGTTTTTTTTTTCTATATTCCTCTCTTTTTTAGTTATTTACTTTTTTAGTTCATTACTTATTAATTTTTTTTTTCTAGATTTTATCCCTGATTTTTGTTCCATGCTTTTTACACACATTTCCTCTTCCCCCCTTTTTTCCCCATTCTGGTTGATGGCTTTACTTCCTCACAGTTCCCAACCCCCCCACTTATCTCCCCCCACAAATTTCCCCCACCCCTCAACATCTTCCCCCCTCCCCGGCATTCTCTTTGGTTTTCAGGATTTTGGAGGGGGAGTTTGGGTTTTTTTTTTTGATTGCCTGGTTTTGGTGGTTTGAGTTTTTTTTTTTTTTTGAGATCTCCCCCCCCCCCCTTTTTTGTTGGCTTTTCCATACCACAAAGGGTTTTTCTGGGTTACTTTCTCCTTTTTTCTGGTTCTGTTTTTTTTCCCCTCCTCTTGATTCTTCCCCCCACCCTTTCCCCCACTTTTTTTTCCAGTTCTCCCCCCACACACACATTCCATTTTTCCCTTCTTCATCCCACACGCACACTTCCCCCCTACACACACTCACAGTGCGCACCCAGGCCCTGCCACCACCTGCCCTCAAGGAACCACCACCTCTGCACATTCTCCTCCACTCAAAGCACTCGGCCTGGCCAGGACAGAATCACTTTGCTTCACAGCAGCTCACAGGGGCTCTGGTTTAGGTCTGACCAGAACAGTTCAACGCAGCAATGCCGCTTGTGCTGAACAGCGCTGGCACAGCACCGAGGCCTCCTGCTTCTCACTGCCTCACCAGTGACTACTGCAGGGTGTACAGCAGGCTGGGAGGGGACACCACCAGGCAGGTGACCCCAACTGAACAGGGACTGTGCTCAGCCATGACAACAGAAAGGCTTTTAGGAGGGTTTGCCACCTTCTGCTCAGAAACCCGCATCAGCTGCCCACAGGAGGTGGCCACTGGTTGCCTCTGCCTCCTTTGGGTTACTTCCAGTTCTTCCATTTCTCAAGCCATCTTTTTCTTTTTAATCTTGACCCACACCTCCACACACACACATTTCTTCTTGCTTTTACTCCTCTGTCCCCTATCACAGCAGGAGTGAGTGCAATGGAGGGAGCAGCTGTGTGGTGCTTCACTGCCCACCCCAGACAAGGCACACCACTGGGCTGCATGGTCCAACCCTGAAGCTTTGAGCACCAGAAGCTTCTCCCAGTCTAACCCATCCTCCTGAGGAAGAACAAGCTTCTTCATTCCACACCTCCCTTGCAGAAATAGCTCTCAGTTTGCTAACAGCCACTGCCACAGGTCAAAGACCAGCCCATCCAGCCCAAACAGCCACAGCACAGGAGGTGGGTTTGTGTGCGGGATTCACCCCACCACAGCTACTCCACCGGGCTACAGCTCCCTGCTGTCCTGTGGACACACAACAGCACAGTGCTTCGTAGCAGTTGTCTCATTTTACTGAAGTCCCACAGAGGCAGAAGGAAAGCGTCAGCTCAGCTTAACCACAGGTGAACACTGTAACTGAAGCAAGTGCACCCCGGCAGCTGTGCACACGGAGCAGCGTCCCTCAGAGCAAGGCAAACGCTTCCGAGCCCCTGCACCGCCCCTCATCGGCCCTCCACTGCGCACACAAGCGCGGATCTGTGGCGAGGCGCTTTGCTCGGGGCGGTTTTAAGCTCTCTTCACGCGGCCGCGAGCCCGCTCAGCCCACACCGCTCACACCGCCCGCCCGCTGCGCAACGACGGCGCCGCTCTGCCCGCCCCGCTGCGCGCGCAGGAGCCACTCCCCGCTCTCCCGGCAACCCCGATCCGCCCAGCAACAGGGCCCCGCCCCGGCCAATGGCAGGCTGCCCTCGGAGAGATGGCGGGAACCGGTGGCCAATGGCAGGCTGCCCTCGGCCAGGCGGCGGGAACCGGCGGCCAATGGCCGTGCTTGACAGAGCCCGCGGGATACGGGCCCCAGAGCGCGGGAAATGGCGGGGCGCGCCACAGCCTCCGGCGGGGGCCTGTGGAGCATGGCAGGATGGCGGTGTTCCCGTTGGGCCGCTGCAGCACGGTCCGTGCTGGCAGGGCAGGCACCGGCCTCATCCCAGGCATGCACCCTGCCAGGAGAGACAGTGCAGGGAGGGACCAGAACTGCGGGACAGGGGAACGGGTTTAAGTTGAGAGAGGGCAGCTTTAGAGGAGCTATGAGGAAGAAATTCCTCTCTAGGAGGGTGGTGAAGCACTGGCACAGATTGCCCAGGGAAACTGGCTGCCCCATCCCTGGCAGTATTCAAGGGCAGCTAGATAGGGCTTGGAGCAACCTGTCCAGTGGAAGGTGTCCCTGCCTGTGGCATAGGGGTAGAACTGGATGAGCTTTAAGGTCCCTTCCAACACAAACCATTCTGTGATTCCACAAAGCTGCCCAATTAACCTTTCCACAGCAGTCAACAACAACAAAGGGCACTACCACTGTTATAAACGGCCAAAGTCCAAACTACAAAGTCGTAATATATTATTGTAAACTAATACAAAGAGGCAGTAAGCAAAGCAGCACTGGGTGTGCAGGGAGTCTCTGCTCCACCAACACCCACACCTAGGATGGTACAGTCACTCCTTTTATAGAGCTTACACATGCATATTCACCAAGATGTTTTAATATTTAAATTTGCTCCCACTTCGTAGGATAATTAGTTTTGCAACTCTTTTCCGCATGCGCACTGTCTCCTGGTGGTCTTGGGAGAGGGTCTCGGGATGAAGTAAGAGTCTTCCTCAGTGACCTTTATACAGACGTTTTCGGCTGAACCCTTTTACCCCTTCTATCTGTCACACGCGCAGTTGTCATCCAGCTGTTATGTCCTAAATTTGGCTAATTAAGCAGAGTTTTGCAGTTATTATCAGTACCTTGCCAGACACTAGGTATCCTCCTGGACTCCATGCTCAAGGATACTTGGATTTATCTTTTCCTGTGGTTACATGCTTATTAAGAATACACTATATGTTATTGTTCAACTATATTTTAGACAGTCATTATGGACCTTGAGTAATTTTTCTCAAAGACATCTGTAGTTTGTGATTATCCAAGCTTCATGTACGGGCCTTGCTCAGTTAGCAATTAACATCTATTACAACTTCAGCAAATTAATGATCTATGTTTACCACAACCACAACTTAATAATCGCAGCAAAAACCATACCTTTCTCCGAGCTGAGCTGATGGTTCTCCTTCTAAAAGGAAACATTTACTTCTCTCCTCTCCATACATACTCCTATGAGAGCTGAATCTGGCTGAGATAAAGGGCTCTGCTTTTCCCTCACCTCAGGTTTTATAGGGTGGAGCCTGCCCTGATTTAAACAGCATCACCTGGACACTGCATTGGGACCAGCTGATGGATGGAGCAGGCCTTCAGAAGTGCTGGTGGGAACCCAGCCAGCCTCAGGTGCAAGTGAGCAAGGGGATGTGGTAGGAGAACCTTGCTGGAAGGGGCAGAAGGACTTGGGAGAGTTCAGCATTGAGTTTGGGGGTTCCCAAGGAGTCAGCTGTGCAACTGGGGCTCACCTAATGGCCCAGCAGCCTTGCAAAGCATGCCAGGGCTTCACGAGTTGTTCCGGATCAGTGAGGGGATGTGAAGGAAAGTCACTTCTTCCGACGTGCCTTCTTTGTCCTTTACATTAACAGTATATTTCCTGATAGTATCATGCATCTTGCAAAGCCCCTGGGATTCTCCACAGACCCAGATCTTCCCTGGTTCATTGCATGAGATGTGGAAAACGCTTCACTCCTCTGCAATTTGTGTTACTGATGTCTGCCTAAAGATACAGGCACTGTAAGGGCAGAATGGTCAACAAAAAGATGTCCATGGGGATGATCAGAGGCTGCAGCACCTCCTGTATGAAGACAGGCTGAGAAAACTGGGATTGTTCAGCCTGGAGAAGAGAAGCTGTGTGGAGACCTCAGAGCAGCATCCAGTGTCTGAAGGGGCCTAAAGGGATGCTGGAAAGGGGCTCTTCGTCAGGGACTGTAGCGATAGGACAAGGAGTAATGGGTTCAAACTGAAACAGGGGAAGTTCAGGTTATGTATAAGGAAGAAGTTCTTCCCTGTGAGGGTGCTGAGGCGCTGGCACAGGGTGCCCAGAGAAGCTGTGGGTGCCACATCCCTGGCAGTGTACAAGGCCAGGTTGGATGGGACTTGGAGCAACCTGGTCTACTGGAAGGTGTCCCTGCCCATGGCAGGATGTTGGAACTGGATGACCTTAAGGTCCTTTCCAACCCAAACCATTCTGTGATTCTAAAAGGCAGAAAAGACTATGATTTGAAAAGAAATTTAAACGATGGGCTTGTTTACTTCCAACAGGAGACACTAGGCAATATATGAAAATTAAGAATACATCAAATATCTTCATGCATCCAATAATGCCACAGGAGATTTGTCCTGTTTCTCTGTGCATATATATGTATATTGGAATGTGTATTATCCAACTAAAAGAAATTCTTATGGAAGGGTGTGTCAAAACAGCAATTATAATGGATTTTTTAGCTGGTAACTGTTACTGAGCAATGTAAATAAGATCAGAATTTAGTCCAAGATTGTGTTCTCCCTTTCTAAACCGGTTTCCTCCCACTATGTCTGATGTGAATTCATATGGGAGAAAGAACAGAACAAATCCATCTAACGGGAGGACAGTAACAATACGCATAACGCTGTGTTATATATGACCACAAGTGCAAAGTTAAAATTTTCACAGAGAACATGGTTATACATGTAAGTTTCATATATATGACATATCTTGCATTTTTAATAAGCATTACATTTAAAATCAGGTAACGAGTGGTGTCCCTCAGCAATTGGTGTTGGGACCGGTCTTGTTCAACATCTTTGTCGGTGACATGGACAGTGGGATTGAGAGCGCCCCCAGCAAGTTTGTCAATGACACCAAGCTGTGTGGTTCGGTTCATATGCTGGAGGGAAGGAATGGCATCCAGAGGGACCTTGACACGCTTGTGAGGTGGGCTGATGCCAACCTGATGAAGTTTAACCATACCAAGTGCAAGGTCCTACACGTGGGTGGGAGCAATCCCAGGCACAGCTCCAGGTTGGGCAGAGAAGAGATTCAGAGCAGCCCTGCGGAGAAGGACTTGGGGGTGTTGGTCAGTGAGAAAACGAACATGAGCCGGCTGCAGTGTGCGCTCGCAGCCCAGAAAGCCAACAGTATCCTGGGCTGCATCAAAAGGAGCATGACCAGCAGGTCGAGGGAGGTGATCCTGCCCCTCTGCTCTGCTCTCCTGAGACCTCACTTGGAGTATTGTGTGCAGTTCTGGTGTCCTCAACAGAAAAAGGACATGGAACTGTTGGAACAAGTGCAGAGGAGGGCCACGAGGATGATCAGGGGACTGGAGCACCTCCTGTATGAAGAGAGGCTGAGAAAGTTGGGGCTGTTCAGCCTGGAGAAGAGAAGGCTTCATGGAGATCTCATAGCAGCCTTCCAGTATCTGAAGGGGGCCTATAGGGATGCTGGGGAGGGACTCTTCATGAGGGACTGTAGTGAGAGGAGAAGGGGTAATGGGTTCAAACTTAAACAGAGGAAGCTTCGACTGGATATGAGGAAGAAGTTCTTTACTGTAAGGGTGGTGAGGCACTGGAATGGGTTGCCCAGGGAAGCTGTGAATGCTCCATCGCTGGTGGTGTTCAAGGCCGGGTTGGACAGAGCCTTGGGTGGCATGGTCTAGCGTGAGGCATCCCTGCCCATGGCAGGGGAGTTGGAACTGGATGATCTTAAGGTCCTTTCCAACCCTAAGTATTCTGTGATTCTATGATTCTAAAGTGATACCACGTAAAGATATGGTAAAGGAAAATCATAAGCTACATCGTTAGCTATTCTTTAAATCAACACATTCTGCTATATAAGCTTTATAGCTAATGTTGGCTTTATATTTTTCTCTGTTTGAGCTTGGAGTCCTTTAATGAAATATTTCTAATAATAAACAGGACGCAGTGGGAATTTATTCCTCTAATTCTTCATCCTTGCTCTGCCTGTATTCTCACTCGTAATGTCCATAGAAATTACTTCTTCTTTAGAGTGATGACTGTTCTTGTGGAACGCATCTTCCAAAGTGAGTGATCGTCCACCAAGATGGGATTTTGTTGATATTTGTGTCAAAGAGGAACAAGCTGTCTTTACAACAAAAGAACAGAGCGCCATGATGTGGCATCATCCAGAAAGCCTCTGAATTGTGAAAAGGCGTACATTATGCCAACCTGGGTCTTGCCTGAAGGGTGAGAGAGAAGAAGCCTGGAAGTAAGTTGACACCTTGTATGAAGTGAGAAACAGATCTCATTCTTGTGCAGTGTCAAACGCTTTGCACAAGTCCAGGTAGATGACGTCAACTGCTCTACCCCTGTCCATCAGTTCCATAGCCCCATCACAGAGGGCCACCAGATTGGTCAGGCAGGATTTCCCCTTAGTGAAGCCATGCTGGCCTTCACCAAGCACCTTGTTGGTTTTCATGTGCCTCAGCATGGCTTCCAGGAGAATCTGCTCCAAGATTTTGCCAGGCACAGAGGTGAGGCTGACTGCTCTGTAGTTCCCAGAGTTTTCTTCTGTATTACATTTCTACTTTTCCAGTTGTCGGGAACTTCACCTGACTGCCATGATTTTTCAAATATGATGGACAGTGGCTCAGCACCTTCATCTTCACCAGTTCCTTCAAAACCCGTGGATGGATTCCATCAGGTCTCATGGACCTGTGCACGTTCACGTTCTTAAGATGATCTTGAACCTACAGTGGGCTTAAGGTCTTCACTGTCACAGTCCCTGCATCTGCCTTCCAAGACTTGGGAGTCATGGTCAGAACATTTGCCAGAGAGGACTGAGGCCAAAAAGTCATTAAGAACCTCAGCCTTCTCCAAATGCAGGGTAGCCAGTTCTCCTGATAGCTTCCAGAGAGGGCCCATGTTGTCCCTAGTCAGTCTTTGGTTTGCTACATACCTATAGAAACCCTTCCTGTTATCTTTCACATCCCTTGCCAGATTTAATTCTAACTGGGCCTTAGCTTTCTTGACCTGTCGAACAGGCGCACCCCCGAGTGCACGGACCCGAAGCCGCCGCTCCCCAGCGGCGGTCCCACGCCGTAAAGCCGCTCCCGGGGCTCCTCCTCCTGCCTTGTGCGGCACACGCGGCCGCTACCTCCGGGCTCGGAGCCCCCGCCGGCCCCAGGGGCCGCTGCGGGCCGAGCGGAGCGGGGTCGTTACCGCCCTTACCCGGCCGCGGTTCCGCGACGTGCAGCGCAGTTGGGCCACCGGCACAACCCTCCGCAGCAGCGCCACGGGCACCTTGTCCGGCCGCTCTCCCGGGGCCGCAGCCCCGCAGCCCCACCGCGCACCAGGGGGCCGCAGTCGGTAGCAGGAGAGCGGAGGGCCCCGGCTGGGCGGCCGGGAGGAGGCCCCGGGGGCTGGGGGGAGGCGGGGGGCAGTATCGCGGGGAGCGGCCGAGGGAGGGCTCCGAGCAGGCGGGAGATGGCTCCGAGCAGGCGGGAGATGCCGCCGCCGCCGCGCCTGTTGCTGCTGCTGCCGCCGGCCCCGCTGTCAATGGCTGTGCCCCAGCGCGCCCCGGGCGTCCGCTGCCACCGGACGGAGCGGCCGCGGGAGTCCGGGGAAGGGCAGAACGGGTCCTACCGAGCCCCAAGGGCGGGCTCGTGCGCCCCCCCCCCCCCCCCCCGCCCGGGATGAGCATCCCCGCGGGCGAACAGCGGCGCTGGGACCGTCCGAGCCTTCCGCGGGGAGCCGGGTCCTCGCTTGATGCCTTTCCCTGCGGCCTCGCCGCTTCCCAGCGGTGCCCGGCGTCCCCGGGCCCCGTCCCTCCCGCGCCACCCGCGTTCATCGCGGGCAAACCGCTGTGTCGTGTCCCCTCCCTCCCCGCCCCGCGGAGGGCTCGATCCAGCCTTCCCCGTGCTGCTCTCGGGGGCTGGTCCTGGGTAACGCGGCTCGGCGGCCCTTGGGGGACCGGCAGAGTCAGTCTCGCTGGAGACCAAGCGCTGGGCCCCGCAGCAGCCACGCTGTGCTCCCCCGCACCCTCGCAGCATCATTCATCCCGCAATAAAGGGATGGCTCCATCACATCAAGTGCTTTGTTTTAGTTCAGTCTACATAAGATTCCTGCGTTCCCTGCACTGTGCACTGTTAACACAAATCCCACTGGCTCAACACTCGGTCCCGTGGCCAGACCCGATAGCGCCGGGGCCAGCCAAGAACAAAATCATGAAGTTACAAAACAAACCTGGAGCAACAAGACAAGCTGGAGCAACAGCTGTAGAGCTGCCGTGGTTTAAAGGGGACAGAGCTTAAGACTAGGCACGGGAAAAGAAAACACTAACTAGCAGTGATGCGCAATGCAATTGCTCAGCATCCACTGACCGATACCCCGCCTGACCCAAGCAGTGATCTGGGCCTTCTGGGTAGCTCCCCCCCAGTTTCTATGCCGCGCATGGCATGCTGTGGTATGGAATACCCCTTTGGCTAGTTTGGGTCAGGGGTCCTGGCTCTGCTTCCTCCCAGCTTCTTGTGCCCCTCCTCACTGGCGGAGCATGAGACTGAAAGGTCCTTGAGCAGGGTAAGTGCTACTGAGCAACAGCTAAAACGTTGGTGTGTTATCAGCATTATTCCCTGAATAAAGCCAGAACACAGCACTGCACCAGCTACAGGGAAGAGAGTTAATTCTATCCCAGCCAAACCAGGATAGTATCCACCCCTTTCATGTCATGCCAGGTCTCACACTTCCCACCATCACCTTCCCTGCCTTTTGATAGAGATATACATATATATATACTTATGCACACACACAGAGGTGGCATTCCCTGCATCTGGGGAGCATCCCTACAGAAGTCGGTTGAGTTCATTCTGTCCACGACTCGGGGCTCTCTCTGTCACAGCAGTCTCTGGGCAGGAGAGATGGATGCTATGTGCTGTGGGATTGCTGCACACCGAGGCCAGTTCCAGATTCCATCACCACTGCGCTTGCCTGGTGATACCAAAGTTGGCTCTTCGTTGCTGTGGTGATCTAAAGGGAGTCAAGTTCAGACTGTACCAGCTGCTAGGAAGAGAATTAACTCTATCCCAGCTGAAACCAGAACAGTTTGAACCCTAAATGAAGGTTTGGAGCCCTAAAAGGAGTATTTCAGCAGCAGAATCAGAGCTTTGGACCCTAAAAATGAGGCTTTGGGACATAAACTGGGGCTTTGAGTCCTACAAGAGGGGTCTGGACCCTCCAAATGAAGGTTCGAACACTCAAGATGCTGCTTGAATCCAGAAAATGCCTGCTTGGATCCTAAAAAATGACATCCTGGAATCTGAAAAGGAGACTTTGTAAACTGAACCTGAGCATTTGGACCCTGCAAATGAGGCTTTGAAGCCAAAAATTAGGCTTACGGAGTGAAACCTAAGACTGTGGATAGTCAAAAGGAGGCTTTGAAATGAGGCTTAGATGCTATAAACCAGGCTTTGGACTCTAGAAAGGAGTCTTTACCCCTTTCCCTCTCCTCTCCTCTCCTTCCCTTCCCCTTCCCTCTCCTCTCCTTTCTGCTTTCATACAATCACAGAATGGCATGGGCTGGAAAGGACCTTAAGCTCATCCAGTTCCAACCCCCTGCCATGGGCAGGGACACCTCACCCTAGGCCATGTTACCCAAGGCTCTGCCCAACCCGGCCTTGAACACTGTCAGGGATGGAGTATTCACAGCTTCCCCGGGCACCCTGTGCCAGTGCCACAGCACCCTTACAGTAAAGAACTTCTTCCTCATATCCAGTCGAAGCTTCCTCTGTTTAAGTTTGAACCCGTTACCCCTTCTCCTCTCACTACAGTCCCTCATGAAGAGTCCCTCCCCAGCATCCCTATAGGCCCCCTTCAGATACTGGAAGGCTGCTATGAGGTCTCCACACAGCCTTCTCTTCTCCAGGCTGAAGAGCCCCAACTTTCTCATCCTATCTTCACACAGGAGGTGCTTCAGTCCCTTGATCACCCTCGTGGCCTCCTCTGGACTTGCCCCAACAGCTCCATGTCCTTCTTATGCTGAGGACACCAGAACTGCACACAGTGCTGCAAGTGCGGTCTCATTCTTTAATAGCATTTGTTTTCCGAGCACGTGTAAGGAGACAGCACAGGGGGCAGGGAACCCTTTGGCTTTAAAAAAGATGAGGTGAAGACACGCACCTACAGACACCGGGAGGAGAACGCTGCCCCGGCGCCCGCAGATGCGCGAGCACTATAATGGACATTAAACACCGCTGAGGGATAAGGAACGCGGTGCCCCGCCCGGCTCCCGCCCGCCTCACACCTCGAAGGCCCGGCTCCCCCTGGCGGCTCCTCGGGCCCGCCGCCGCCGCCACGCCCGGCCGACCCCACCACCGCCACCGGCGGCTCCCGGCTGCCCCCTGCCGGCACGGCGGGTCCGGCGCAGGGCCCTCGCCGCCCGCCGCGCTCGGCGCCCTGCCCCTCCGCCGCCATGGCGTGCCCGGCCGCCGGCATGGTGCCGGTGGTGCCGGGGCTGTACGTGGGCGGCGCGGAGTCGTGCTCGTCCCCGGAGGCGTTGTCGGCGGCGGGGGTGGTGGCGGTGCTGACGGTGGACGCGGAGGAGCCGCCGGCCGTGCCGGGGGTGCGGGCCATGCACGTACGGGCGCTGGACGAGCCCTGCGCCGACCTGCTGAGCCGCCTGGATGACTGCGCCGCCTTCATCGGCGCGGCGAGGGCGAGCGGCGGCGCTGCCCTGGTCCGCTGGTGAGCGCCGTGCGGCGGGGGACCGACCGCTTCCCGGCCCCCCGCGCGGCGCTCCTCACGGCCCGTCCCGTCCCGTCCTTGCAGCCAGGCCGGGGTGAGCCGCAGCGTGGCCGTGGTGACCGCCTACCTCATGAGGACACAGGGACTCGGCTGGGAGGAGGCCTACGCCGCCGTCAGGGCCGCCAAACCCGGCGCCGAGTGGGTCTCCTCGTCCCCGCTCCCCCTCTCCCCACCGCCGCCCCCCGCTGCCCCTCAGCCCGCTCTCCTCTCGCCCCGCCGCAGGATGAACGCGGGGTTCCAGGCGCAGCTGAAGCTCTACGAGGCCATGGGCTGCGCCGTGGACAGCAGCAGCGTCCTCTACAAGCGGTACCGGCTGCAGATGCTGACGGAGAGGTACCCCGGTGAGTGGCGGGGCCGGGGTGCGCCTCGGCGGGCATCGGGCTTGGGCTCTGCCGGGTGCGTGGGGAGAGGCTTCGGGCAGCGTCCCAGGGAGGGTGGTCCCTGTGGGACCACGTCTGTCCTGAAGGGAGCACCGAGGGCCGTGTCAGAGGGGTTGACTTGGAGCGCTGCGCTCGGAAGCAGTTGGGTTGGCTCGGCAGACATTCCCATTGTACCGGCCCTAAAGAATGCCAGGTCATCGGGGGGAATGTGTCCCCGGGAGATGCCTGAGGAATGAGGTCCGTCAGGAACTGCTCTCCTTCGCGACATGCAGAAATGGTGAGGGCCAGTTCGGTTCGTTTCCTGAGTGTTGTGTACCTGGCTAAGCAAATGAACGGCCTCTAAAAAGAAGTCAACAATAACAAAATGGGCAAATGCAGAGCTGGGATAGAGCTCGAAATCAAGATATGAAGTAAACTTCTGTACGTTGATTTGCCAGGGGTGACTGCAGTAGCAATGTGTGCAGATGTGTAATCTCATGATAAATAATAATGTCATCCATAGCTTTTTTGCAGGATCTGAGTGTGGCATATTCAGCATGACAGTGCTGCCTGCTCTTATTCTCCTTAGCAGTCCCTGTTCATAAGCTGACTTGTGTGCACTGAAGGATTGGCAGAACTGCCCTAACTCCTCCTCTGCCTTTATTTTATGTTTAAGTAAGAATATAAAGCAAAATGCAACTATTTCACCCTTGTTAAGGCTGAAGTCTAGGTCCTGGTTCCTTGTATTAAGTGAATCCCAGCCTTAGGTGTGGTGGGGTGAGGCTCCTTCGTTTTTACCTTATCCAATGGAGTTGGTGTGTGGGCAAATGAATGCGATGAAGGTGCGTTGTGCATGCTGGGGCAGAGGTGCAGTGCTCTCCTGTCCCACATGCAGCACAGCTGCATCCATCTGATTCACAACTTGGTACTGACACCTCTGCAGAACTTCAGGACTTGCCCGAGAGGTCTTTGCTGTTGATCCAACCGATATATGTCAGGCTCCAAACACAGAGGTTCTCTACAGGTGCAGGAAATGCAGGTACTGAACTTTCTGTATTTCTCCATAGGATGTAAGTTTGTAATGGACTCAAACTAGTCCGTGCAAATCATTGCCATTGATAGGACAGGGATGAGCCCAAGGTTCCGTGCCGTGTGTGCCCCCAAAATCAGACAAATAAAATCTTATGAAATAGAATTCCTTGTTCCTTGGGGTTGTGTGGCCCTCGTGCAGCCTGATCTGCTGCCTCCTATGGACCAGCATAATCCCACTTGGCTCTGAGACCATAACTTCTAGTTTGGTTTTGACAGTCAGGAAACTTCTGGTGAATGTGTAGGTTTACTGCATTTTAACTACCTGTCCTGGCTTGCTTTAAGTGCAACTGAATAATCCTGCTGTTCCCTAGGCGTAGGTTTCTTCAAATACATGAACGTAAGGGTTTTGTAGGCAGGAATCGTTTGACAACAGGTCTGGATAAAAGCATACAACAGCGGGGCAGAGCCCAAAACTACACCAATCACTAGATGTGTCAAGAAAGAAATCAGTGCCTTCTAGACTAGACAAAACCAACCCCAAACCATAGGGTTTGCAGTCCTGTTTATTTCCTGTCAGGAGGTCCTCGCCCCTATTTCCTGTTGTCTGTAGCTTCCCTAGTAAAAACCCAATTTCTTCTTTTTCCCCTCTCTGTCACGGTGGGCAGGCGTGCTCTGTTCCGTAGTTCCAGCATCCTGTCCCACATGGAAGGAAGCGGCCCGACAGCCTTTGCCCACAAGAGGATAACGGAGTCTGCTCAGCTTTGTGGTGACAGCCGTGAGAAGTGTACCTCTTACTTCACCGAGCCTGTGCAGTGGATGGAGCCAGCGTTGCTCGGAGTACTGGAAGGACAGGTGATGAGCAGCATGCGCTTTAGTTTGGATTTTGCTCTAAGAGGCAGAACAAACCGTTTCTGTTCCCTGATGCGGAAGCCGCCACACCAGGACCTAGGTCTACCGGCCTTTCTGGCATGAATTTTCCAGCTTGTGAACAGACTCTTAAATACCCTGTTACAAGGAAAGGAGCTGGTGAGCATGTTGGACAGGGTTTATCAGCTCTTTGGTCTTAGTGTGAGAAAGGAGTTACCATTTACCTTCTCTGAAGTGTTATAAGGGAAGGACCTGGCTCTGCAGAGGTTGTCACAACGAATGTGCCATAGAAGTACACTGAAGTAGCTCTCCATCTGCCTTAGACTGGGTCATGCTTTTTTCTTGCAGCTGCTGTGTCCCAAATGCACATCGAAGCTGGGCTCCTTCAGCTGGCGGGGTGAGCAGTGTTCCTGCGGCCGCTGGGTGACACCCGCCTTCCGGATCCACAAAAGCCGCGTGGATGAAGCGAGGACGCTGCCGGTCGGGAACTTCCGCACTGCCAAAACCTGAACTGCTCCCTTCTCTCGATGGATTTCGTACGGTCCACAGAGACCTGCCAGGCTGCAGCTGCCAGGGCCGAGCTTGGTGGGGCAGTGGGATTGCTTGCGTGTCTGCTCTGTTCAAGCTTGCTGTATCTCTAATACGTATATAAAAATAGCAAAACATTTCCATCAGAGAGGTGTTACGCATTGGTCAAACAGGTACAACGGTGCCTGAATACGTTGTTTGCTGTGGTGCCGTTTACAGGTGGTTTCAACACCTTATGGAAAAGGAACGCTAACTTCCGGGCTTTGGCCAGCACTGCCACAGTGATCTTCCCATCCAGAGGTTCCAATTCCTTTATCCAACATTCATATTTAGAGATTTCAGGAGGTATATTCCAGAGCAGAGAAATACTTTCAGGCCCTGCCAGACTGATTTAAAGAAATGCCTAAAATGAAGTAGTAAGGTTTTAAGCAACCCGTGAGCTGCCCTGATAGCATGCTGTGTATACCACAGGAGCACAGGCTTGGTTTGCTGCAGTAAAAGAGGACAGATAAAACCTACTTTAAATCAATTTTATTTTCATTGACTTCAACGTATTTCTTTTTTTTTTTTTACTTTTCTTTTTTACACAATTTCCTGCAACATACATTATGAAATATACAAGATAAAGTAGGTGGTGGGGTTCTGCCCATCTTTTAGTTCCTCCCACAGCTGTGGAGGGAGGACCTGCAGGACACAGTGAACATCAGAATCTCAACACTGAGAACAGACACAAACCAAAAAAGACAAAAATATATATGAAACTGTTTGAACTGGTCACACTTCAGGGCCAGGTACAGCACAATAAATATTAGAACTGCATTATCATAGACATCTTCTGTAAAGTTTTTAACATCCTCTATTTAAAGAGATAAGAACATCTGGGTTCTAGCATGAAATGCTACATAGTACAGCGGTGAAGGGTACGAACGATGAGGAATCCAGCAAGGGCTTGGACAGTGACTACTCATTCACACGTGCTCATTGGTAAAATAAGCAGCATACACCAGAAGTTCAGTGAGCTGTAAACTTAACCATTCGCTACCAGGATATCGGCTGGAGGAGTACTTGCTTTTGGGAGGACCAGAAGTAGTTAATCCCTTTAACCTCCAGCCTGGCTCTCCCCTGACAAACAGCAAGTTGATACTGTAATGGAAGTGGCAGCATTTGGTCCGTAGTGCAAGATCCCTTTGCATCACTACTGTTCAGAGCTGGCAGCAATACCTCAGCGCAGAATTCATGCTTGCACAGCCATGCCACCACCTGTGGTGTCACCGGCCCTGGGTACTGTTTGATGACATAACAAAGCAGTAAAAAACATCAGCTGGAAGTCATCTGGGCACAGGCAAGCAACACTGGCTGCCACCAGACACAAGCGAGGCAGAGGCTGGAGAGGATGCAGGCATTTCTGTCTCTCTCCACAGCAATGGGCTCCTGGAGTGCGACAGAAACGCTGCCCCATGCTCATTCCTCACCTCTTACTAGCTTTGCCACTCAGGAGAAGCCCAAGAAGCAGCGGTTTCAGCTGCCTGACAAGAGTGCTTCCAGAGCACAAGGCCAGAGTCACTGGTTTCTCTTGCATTGCCATCAACACGGCAGGAGTAACTACATTTTGTACTTTCCAGCCTTCCCCCTGTTCATCCCCCGCCCCCAGTATAGCATCATACATTCCTCTTACATGAGAACTAGGGACCTTCTGTGCCACCGCCAAACCGGCCATGTGAGCACAGGTGGAGGAAGAAGGCTGGGCACATGCTTTCCCTTCCTTAGCACGACCTGGGCATTGCACTGGGAGGCAGAGCACCAGCAAGGAAGGACTGCCTTCCTGGTCCACATGCATGGCATCTCCAAACTTACCATCTACATCCTGCAGTACATGGCAGCAGTCACAAGCTTCACTAACTAAAGCAGCTGAGTGTCAATCATGAAATCTTATGCGGTGAGTGGGAGACAAGAAGGTCAAATTCTGCTGGAAGCTGAGCACCTATGGCTTTGATTTTAACTGATGCAGAGCCCAGCAGTCCTATCTGTATTAAGTAGGAAGATAAAACTCTATTTCTCCAGGGTACAGAAGTACACTGGTCACTCGTACGTGCTCATCTTCTAGTCAGTCCCTTGGAGAGATCTAGAGCTACCATGGTTAAACACCAACTGACTTGGCTGGGGGCTGCAGAAGGGACAGAGTAGTGAAGAATTTCTGGTTGTATCAATGTATCAGCAGAACATGGTCAAAACCTCTTTGAGAACAGGAGTTCTACGTCATGATAGTCACTTAGCAAAGAGCCAGATGTAAATGCCCTTACCCCTGCCAGCTCAGAACGTACCGTGTGACTGCATTGAGATGTACACCTCCTCTGCCAGTACAGCTCAGCTGGATACATCCCAAGGTGAAAGACCAGTTACCAAGAGAGCTGTGAGAGGCAAAGTGAAATTCTTCCCACCCTAGAAGTGTACAACAGCGTTTCTTCACTCAGCCAGGCCCATTCACACAACACTCACCATTTCAGACACACAAAGCAACGCCAAACACAAATTAGGAGGAATGTTTTGTAAGGACACTCTCTGAGTATGAACAGGGAAAACATAGGGCTATTTATCAACTCAAGTACTGTTGCATCATTCTTGTAAGGTAGGGAAGCGGAGGAGCTGAGATGAGGAATTGAGAGGACAAACTGGAGTGGTCACAGAAGTCTAGTCTAGTCTTCCAGACTGCGAAACGCATTCTGCATATCCTCAAACAGCTGAGCATAGTCCGCCTTGATTTTTGCTTCACCATCTTTGACAGGGTCCTGAAAGATAACACAAGTGAACAGCTCCATGAGGAAAAGCCTTGGGTACTTTAGACAACCCTGCTTTGCCAGTGCTGCCATTTCTTGCCCTTGAAATTAACCCTTGCCAACTGCAGAGCAAGCATTATAGCTCCCGTCTGTCTCACCGACAACCATGAGGTTTAAATCTCATCCTCTTGCCACATTCAGGGAGCAGGCAGGATGGATACTGGACAGAGATCTTCTTTCATGAGCAGTGGTTACTTTACTGAAAAGCAATCGATTTGGAGAGGATTCAGTAATACAGAGGGTCTTAGTTAACGCTGTGTGATTCAAGAGCTGCAGTGAGTACAAGCTCCTATCCCCAAACCAAGTGGAGCAAGGCTCACTGTGACTCAGAAATGCTCTGCTGTACTTTCTGGGGTGCATCCCCTAATAAGTGCAAGAGCTACTTTGCCATCACTCGGAGGTCACTTGCTTCCACTGAAAATCTTATTGTGCGATCATAAGCTCAAACCCCTCTTTGCACAGCTTCGTCTTCTCAGAATACTTTTAATGAAAGACAAAGGCAAGAAATGTAACAGTTGGCTTTGCCCTGAGGCCACAAGGCCTTCCTGTGAGAAGCAGAAACTGCCAGGCTCTGAAACCTGCTCAGTGTCTTCTCCATTCCCCTCTCAGCACTGGCCAGTGCAGCTCTTGGGAAACACAGAGGACTTACATGTGCGGATGCAATCCTCCTTCACTGTCTCTCCAAAGCACACAGACTGCAGGATGCAGGCCATTTAAATTCTCATGCCTTTTAGCCTGTTACCCAGGAACGTCATTTTCCTTTCGTAACCACTCCTTTACCAGATGACCAGCTCCTCTAACATGTATTCTCCCCCTGGCTTCCCTTTTTCAGTCCACCATTCTGCTGTATGCCAGGACTGTCTTCTGGTGGCCATGGTTTGTAAAGAGTGTGTTACTTCCCCTGTGTCTATACAACCAGCCCTCCAAGAAACTCATGCCCATAAGCGCATCTTGTTATGTTCTTTGATGCCTTGAGAATATACACCACGGATCTGCTTACTGCAGAAACAAGCCAAAGAAATAAAAGCCCTGCGGGAACAGAATCCACTGGCACACCGGAACACTGAAATTGAACATAATTTTATCCTATGGTACTTGTTCTTGAAGGATTTGCAATGATGGCTTATAAGAGTTATAGCAGAGTAAGCATTATTCTTCACAGAGAATATTCCTTAGCTACTTTAACATCAGTTTCTTAGCATCTTTAGTCAGCATGACAGGTTACTGTCCTGCCGGAAGCTGTTACACCAGCATGCTCTGGATGAGTTTTAGGAAAGCCGTACCCTGAGAAGATGGCTTCTGAAGTTACCCAGAGCAGGTGCTCCAAGGCACTTGTTTTCCCTTCAGCTCACATGGAAGTTACTTCTCCCTTCCCCTCCTCCTAGTTACCTGCCTTAAGTCCTGAAGCCAAACACAGCACACGTCATGTAATACTGCAGGAGACTAGTATTTCTTTCCTCAACTTCCATTTAAGAGTATGCCATCAACATTTCTATCATTCACTTTTTAGCACATTCCTGGATTTAAACCTGAGGCTGCTTTTATCTGCTAATTCTCTTTAAAACATATGAATTTTTACATAAAAGTTTATCACAAATCCCCCAAACAAACGGGAAAGGTGCTTGTACTAGTACCATGAGAAGAGACTCTCCAAGATGGGAGTGCTAAGTACTGACCTATTCCTGTGCTCACAAACTAAAACCAGTTCTTAAGTGCATTCAGAAAGCCTCTGTTCATAGACCTTTATCTAAGGCAACTGATGACCACCTTTGCCTTCCAGAGGCACTGGAAACTCACAAGAAGCAGCACAACCCAATTCCTTCCAAACATACCTTGAACTTCATGGAGGTAAGTCTGTAGAGGATCTCGCTCATGTTCTCTCGGATGATGGACCACGTGATCTTATTGTCACTCTGGGCTGTGGTTTCTACAGCACGGCGTGCCATGTCATAGAATGCAATCATATTGGAAAGCATTCCCACTGTTTTGTAGAAAGGGCAGAACCTGATGGGGCACGAACAGATTGGTCATTGTCACAGTTAACAGGACTTGGCTCCTGCCTTCACAACCCTGAGTTCTCACCTGACAGAAGGGGCACTAGCCTGCTTTATTCTAAAGGAATGCTTTACTCCAGGCATTTTGAACACACACTGTCAAAGACACGTTTTTAAATAAGTAAATCGTAGGCTAAGACAATCATATTGGAGGGAGGTTTCTGAAGCAGCACCCAAACACTGGGCAAAACAGGAGAGAACAGGAACTCACTTTTCAATCTGTGCCAATGCTAACAAGAAAGGGAAAATACCAGAGCAGCCGGCGGGAATTCCTCCTTCCTGTTTTGTCCATCATAGGAGCAGGCTTCCTCCAAGCAGCCTGGGGTGACCTGACAGCTCTGCAAGTTTCTTTGCCCACAGCAAAAGGAGTGTTTCTATGACAAGAGCACTGCACATACAAACAGCTCAATTTTTAATGGGTGGATGACTGCCATGGAAGGTGCCTCATTACTATTTATACCCTGCATCATGCTACTTCCTGTGCTTCCCTATCACATACAAGCATGCTTGTCCTAGTAACCTAATCAAAGACACACTGCTACAGAATGATGGACATCTACATTTTTACTGGTGAAGTACTGAAGACCTCCTGATCTACCTGAGCAGGGGAGTGAGATGAAGTACAAAAGGCCCCTTTGACAGGCTCTTAAAAACACAAAGATAGCATAGAAAGCAGCACAGCAGACAGGGATAAATATCACACTAGGGAAAAGATCCAGGAATTTTTTTCTATGGATCTAATTTACTCAGGAGTGATGCAACAGTAACTGAAAGCAGATTCTTGAAATCCCCCATGTACAGGCCAGAATAACCAGGAAGACTTTGGATGCTGTCTCTGAAAATAAAGCGCTCCTCTCTTCCTAAAGAGGACATGCTATTGGTTAACTGAACAACAGATGAGGGCCTGAGAAACTCAAAGGGTATAACTGCATTTGGAAAAGGTCTGCATGCCTTGGGTGAGACAAAGCGAATACACTGTTCAGTGGCCTGCCTGAGCACAGCTCTTCCATTTGCATGCTGAGTGCAATTTCCAAGTACAATAGCTGTCTATATGCAGACTACACAGGCCTAAGAGGACAGAGCAGCCAGTCGGATCTCACCTGTCATAAGGCGTATAACCATTCTGTTGCAAGAAGTCATCTTTTATCAGCTTGGCAACCTCCAAGGTAATTTTATCTGTTTCTGCCAGGGAAGCCTGGGAAAACAAGGCACACTGTTAGTTTAGTATTCCATTCCATGAGGACATGGTACGTCCTGGCCAAGAACTGGTATCTTTCAGTACCTGTTTTCTTCCCACCCTCTTAAGCTTTCAGCAGCATTCTATCTTTGGAGTATTTCTTCACTCCCTGCTCTAGTCCAGCCAATTTCATTGATTGCCAAATTAAGATGGGCCAAACAGTCACTAAGTTTATCTGATGATAAACAATGGAAAGGAAGTTTCCTTTAATATAATGGGAAAGCCACCAGACAGAAAACACACATGGCTTTGCTACAAGGCATGTTGAAACATCACCTTCCTACATAAAGAAATCAATTCATTTTTACCTTCCTGAATCCTTATGTCCATGGAATTAAAACTAGGTCTCACTAAATCACCTTAAGGATTTGATACTAGCTCCACAGCCACCAATGGGCTTTCCCTGTCTGGCATTCAAGAAAAGCAAAGGAGTTGATGACGGTGTCTGTCATGCTCCATGGGACAGCCACAAGCCTGGTGCACACTGCTGCTCTTGGCACCACAGGTCACTCCTCTACCTTCACTGTCCTTTTGCTAAAGGGGGCAGCTTGAGTTTCAAGTACCCCAAGGCTTGCTTTCTGCACAGGAAGTTTGCACCTTCTTTCACAAGAAGGCTAACAGAAATCAGAGCTAATCAGAAAAAAAAAGAAAAAGAATCCACTTGTTTCTCCACAATTTCCCCTTTCTAAAGGTTTGTTGTGCTTCTTGGCCAAGCCCAGCCTTCAGCTGCTAAAGGTACCATCTTTGAGATCAAGATCACCAGTTCCAGTACTTCCATCACGGGAATAATGCCTTGTCACAAGCACTGGCTTATCAATATCCCTTCCACAGCAAGGAACTGATTCTACCCTGCTCTTTAACTAGTCATTTAGAACATGGTTCTGTAAATAGAAAAGTGCAGAAGACTCCAAGATCACATTTCCTTTTCTTCAAAGACACATTTAGAGAGCTCTGCTAGGCAAGAGGTAGTGAAGGCCTCACCCTGGTTGGGCTGGATAGTCAGTGAATAGAGAGAGCACCAGGAGAAAACTCCCTCCAAATAACTATAGTTAATACAAAATCCCATACGCTACTACGACCCTGTAAATCAGCACAGTTCACCCAAACCTCATGGGATTAAGTTACTGTCAGTATGTATTGGGTGCCTGCCAGTTACTCTGTTTACGGTGCTAAGCTGAAACACAAGAGTTTCCACTAGGTCCCTTTTTTGAGAGTTCTCAAGGGAAATATTTCTGTCCACGTTCAGCTTTCTCTCCAAAACAGTGAAGCAAATGAAGGAAATTAAAGAATGGCAGTAAAGTGGAGCCATATGTCCTGTCAAAGGCTTCCAAAGAAACTAGAGAATCACCAGATCTCAGAAAATGCAGGCATTGCTTCTGTTTCTTATAAGCCAGCTTGTAAATGCCAACACCTCTGTTCTGCAGCTGGCAACATGGCTTCTAATAAACTGTAACCCTTCAGATGACTTCAACAGTAAAGATCAGTTTGTGGCATTTCTCTTGCAAAAATTACTTACTACTGTAAGTTACAGCAAAGGGTGTTTCAGCAGAACAAGAACATTAAAGCAAGAAGCTTCTTAACTCCAGCATTAGATGCTCTGCAAAATAATTTACATGAGAAAAGTAGCATCAAGCCAAGGTTCATCCAAAAACTCTTTGTCATTAGAAGTCAAAAAAGAAGAAAGCTGGAATAAAGCACAGTTAGAGGCAGCAGAGTCTGACATCTCCCAGAGGCCTTATGCCTTCTTTGCACAGTGCAGTAACAATCAAGTCTGGTCTGAGACACGATCTAAAGCCTGCACTAGTGGTAAGGAAATGGAGGATGGCTCATTGACACCACATTCCCTCAGAGCTGGTTACTCACCTTCCCCACAAGCTGCACAATCTCTGCAAGATCCTCTTCCTCCTGTAGGATCTCTTTGGCTTTTGTCCTGAGAGGGACAAACTCTGTAAAATGCTTGTCGTAATACTCATCCAGGGCACGCGTGTATTTGCTGTAACTGATTAGCCAGTTGACGGAGGGGAAGTGCTTGCGTTGTGCCAGCTTCTTATCCAGGCCCCAGAAAACCTGGCAGAAACCAGAAAGATCAACCAGTGTTCAAACGAAACATGAACCAAAAATAATTGAAGGCAATATGTACAGAAAGCAAGTTTGCACAAAAGCAATATGGCAAAGGCTATCACAAATGAGAGCTTCAGAGAGAAAAAGAAAGCCTTCCTTATATTACCTACAGCAGTGACTTTCAAACACACTTCTCAAAAAAGGCTGTACCTTCTAAACCGAGTTCAGATTTACTCAGCTGAAGACACCTCTTAAGGAGGAAGAAGTCAGCCATTACAATGTCAATACTGGAGTCTAATTAAGTGGAGACCTATAAGATGTAACTCCTTTTCCTTAAGCAGGGCTGCAATCAGTTGCAAGACATTAATCTCTCAGTCATCTGTTCTGAGGACTTTTTTGTGGTTTCAATGCACCTATTAAGAGTGATTCACTTTCTATCTCAGCCAAGAGCAGCCACGTTTGAAGTGCAGCTCAGTGGGCAGCAGTCAGGAAGCGCAGATATTCCTGAGCAATCAGGAAACAGATATTCCTGAGCAGTCAGCACTGGAGGGTATTGCTGCCTTCACTTCCTTTTCCAAAGGGATCTCAAACATATCAGTTCAGAGACCATCTTGTAAGGTCACCTTTTACATTGTCAGAACATTTTGCAAAGCACCCTAACAAAGCTGCCTATGTCAAATCAAAGCTTTCACACTCCTGCCACTGGCACAAATGCACTGAAGCACGATCATTTTGGGATCAACAACGTGGATGGAAGAGCCGAAACATTGTGGGACATACCTGAACAATGCCCAGTGTAGCAGATGTGACAGGATCAGAGAAGTCACCACCTGGGGGAGACACACTGAGCAGGAAGAGATAAGGAAGAATCATCAGAGTTGCTTTCACAGTTTAAACTGAAGTACTGAGCATGAGGCTGCACAGCTCAGGTATCACAGAAAACACAAAAGTCAACGTGATTTCAAGTAACAGATCACAAGCTTCCACTGCAGAAAGTGTCTGATGCATACCCACACAGGTGTTGTATCAAATACACCAGGAAATAGAGTTGTATCAGTGACTGACTGACAGTATCAAGGTATGATTTCAGTCGCTTTAGCTCCAGGAAGTAACTACAGCTTGGATTATCAAACCTAACTCCATCAGAACAGATTCAGCAAGTGTGCTGACTGAACACTGTGAAACACAGTGCGATGATTATTCTACAGAAAACAATATCTCAATTTGAAATTATTTGAGATATTCACCTATACAACAGCGACTTAAATTTCATTTTGCCCCCACACATCATTTAGCAGCAGCAGCTCTGGGTGAACAGAGACTAAATATCCACCTACTCAACCACGTAGTTTTAGTCCTGCAGCTGCACAGCGCAATAAGGCTTTTTTTGTCTGAAAAGCAGGTACTTTGGAGATACAAAAAGAAAGAGGAAGAGCTGCACCCAACGCAAAGCAAAGCCATGCAACACTCACGCTCCAACAATGCTGACGCTGCCTTCTCTTTCAGGATTCCCCAGACACTTCACTCTGCCAGCTCGCTCATAGAAAGAGGCTAGACGGGCACCAAGGTAGGCTGGATAACCACTGTCTGCAAACAGCAACACACAGAAATGGAGTCAAAGGCTCAGAGTTTAAAGGATGCTTTCACAAGACTAGACTGAGAAAAGACTACTCACCAGCTGGCATTTCAGCCAGTCGCCCAGAGATCTCTCGCAGGGCCTCAGCCCATCGGGAAGTGGAGTCTGCCATCATACTGACATGGTAGCCCATGTCCCGGAAATACTCAGATAGGGTGATTCCTACAACAAAGACAACAGCATGCTCAGAATAAGGTTCCGAAAGGAATTCTATGCTCTCATGCTGTCGCTAAGATGCAAATAAGCCAAATTATATCCAAGTTCATATCTGGACGGAAACAGACACTGGAAATTAATTCTTTCTTCCCACTACATCATGTCCTTACTATCTTTTTTATTATTTCTTCTCTTCCCATTTTCCCTTATGAACCACTCTTGCTCATCTTATATTCCTTGTATCTCTTTGAAGAGACACGGAAATGTCACTGATTGTGTCCTTGCCTCACTGAAACCATGAACAAAGCCTCTTCTTATTGTAAAATGTCGTCTTCCCTTTCAAACTACCAGAATACAACAGTGAGAAAAGGTCATGCTTTATCTTAATGATCTGACAACTTTTCATAACAATGAACTTCAAAAAGCACTCTAAGAGGCTGCAAAGGAAAGCCGACTAACCTGCCAACTCAGAGACTCCTAATCCTGCCCAGTAAGTGGCTGTACTTGTCAGCAAAACACTATTCATAAACAAAAGCTTACATAATTAAAACAGGGAGACAAAGCTACATGAGAGCTTGTGCAGTACATTCACCTTGTATGCAAAATTTACTCGATATTCAGAAATCGTAAGTATATACCAAATTCAATTAAGATACCAGGACTTCATGCAGGCAAGGTCCAAAAGGGCTGACTTCTGAAACTAAGCAAGTTTCTCGGTGCTGATCATCTCAGGAACTGGAAATGCTCCAGCATGATGGCTTGCTCTAGACACACAGCTTTCTCCAGCCTCCTGTAAATCTTACCAGTATAGATAGAGGCTTCTCTGGCAGCCACAGGCATGTTGGAGGTATTTGCTACCAGAGCTGTTCTCTTCATGATGCTTTCTACTTTGCCATCAACTTCTATTGTTAGCTAAAATGCAAGAAAAGAAAAAAAAAGGTAACAGGAGCAAAGTGTTTGTTGTTGTTTTGTGGGGTGCCTGGTTTTTACAGTAGTATTCCCTTTAAATCTGGATCTTCTCACCGCTCTCCAAGAGCAGAGACTAGAGGACACTATGCTGGTTTGCCTCTCAGATTGCACACAGCTTAACTCTTTAATGCACTGCCTCACCTCATCTTCTGCAACTGGCAAATCTCTATTGATCCCGTTCAAATGAGTAATGACAAATCCACTGCATAAGGAAGTACCTTATCCTCTCTTAGCTTATTAGGCTGGAAGAGCCAAAAAGTTGTATCCTTCACCTGTATCCTAAGATCATTAGGAATCAGAGAGGTTTTTTTTCCCCATCTAAAATGATCCAAGTTTGTCTTTGACAACTGGACATTAAACCACATATATAAGCCCAGTGAACCCTTAAAAACACCTGAACAGAATGCATATCCTGACATTTGTATAGAATTCTGCTTATGAATACACTGGCATTCACCATTTCTCATGGCCACCTCATCTTGACTTTCCTATCTTGTAACTAACCAACACATCCAAGCCCTTTACCCCTTAATTCTGACAGTGGAGTTTTCCTAACAGTTCTGACTATCTGGCTTCTTTCCCATATTTTACAGAAGAACATGCCACAACTAATTCCCTAACATATAACAACAGGTAGAAGGATTAATAAACCCACTGAGTTTTGGTTTGTTTGTTTTAACAAGGCATTTTCTACTTCCTTCAGCAGGCATTCCAAAGCCTCACACGTCACACTATTATCTGGGAACTGTATCACCACCCTGCACCCTCGTAAATACAGATGCTGCATTTGCTATATGTGGTTAAGTTAGAGATGTTGCCAGTGAGAGAGAAGGTGCTTGTAACTGTGTTTGTTTTGGCTTTATTTTAAAACAAGTCAGAAGGTACACCCAAAAACTGGTCCAGATTTGTACTGAGTGGCCACTGAAATAATTTCTGAATGAGCCAAAAGGGATTTCTGCTTACAGTCAGAACTTACAGAAGGGAGGCAAGAAGGTGCACTTTGAGTCACTCTGCTGATATATTCAGTTACAATACCAGTACAATGGCAAGTTTAGTCTCCATGAATTCTCCATACTAACCTCAGGGAAATCTCTCAGTACTTCAGACATTTCATTTCCTCGTTCTCCACATCCTACATAAATGATTACATCACTGTTGGAATATTTTGAGAGAGACTGAGAGATCACAGTCTTCCCACAACCAAATGCTCCTGGAATCGCTGTTGTGCCCCCTTGGACACACCTGAGTAAAGAAAAAGGACTCTGATTAGCAAGAAATAGCTCTCTCCTATCTTAAACTATGTTCTCCAATAAACTCCCTAATTGAAAGCAGAACAACAGGAGCTACATTCAGTGTGCTGGGTTAGAAATGCAGAGGTATTTCACTAAACCAAAAGGCTGAGGTAACAAACTACCCTTTTCTTCTATTGCCCTTGAAGTACATGAGTGATGCTGGTAAAACAGCTAGACCTTAAGGCTTAAGACATAGCAGTTTCCACAGCTGGAAGCACCGACAGAATGCAAATGCTAAGAAAAGAACAACTGCACTTAGCTGTAAGAATAAGCAGCATAATATTTTAGGACCAAAATTACTGAATTCAGTGTCTTGGAAGGTAGCTGCTTAAATAAGCATTTTGTGCTACAGTTACATGCAACAGTTTCTGTAAGTGGTGACCCCATAATCATTGGGAACTGTGCATCCTCAAGACTGTGGAAAGCAATCCTACTGATGTGTTCAAATGGAGGTATCAAGCTTGAAAGTTCTAGCCTTTCTGCAGGCTTGGCACGATTATGTTAAGTTTATGCTTGCCCCTTCTTTTCTAGATTAATGCACTAGAACTATGTTGTTAAACTTATCCTCCTTTTTCCACTAGTAGGATCTCTTGCCAAATACAGAAATATGATGAATTCAGATATTTCTTTAAGATTATGCTGTGAACACACAGTGAAAGCTTGGGGTCTGTTTGCCCATAAAAAAGTTAAGGCCTCTTCCCTCTGATTCCCTCCAAAAAAAGAGGTTTCTTACATACTGGAAAAGAAGAAGTAGTACTTACGGGAAGAGGGCATCCAGGACCCGCTGGCCAGTTAATAAAGGATGATTGGCTGGTAACTTCTCAGTAACAGGACGGACTTGACGTACCGGCCAGACCTGGACCATAGTGAACTTCTCCTTCACGCCTTCAAACTCCAGCTCTAACACAACATCCTAACAGACAGCACCAGACATCCGAAGTAAGCAACCGGCTGCACTGGACCAGCATACAAATTCTTGTCTCAACTACTCTGCACAGCTAGGTCTTTGACACCATCACCACCTTCTCAGAACTTCAACATGCTATCCTCCCTTCCCAAGGGAGGGCTCTTTCCCATATCGTATTTACAATGCTACTGAGGGAAAAAGACGTGCAAGACAAAGCGTCACCTAAAAACATGCTTCTGAAGAGCAACTGAATTTTACATATTCGTAAGATAGCGCAGATCCCCAGAGGTCAGCAAACGTGGCATACTCAAGTGCCATTGGGAAGCCATACACCGAACATAACTGCACAAGATATTCATGTAATCCCTGCAGGCAGGTCAGCAGAGGTGAGCATTAACTCAGACACCTTGTTGCATGAAACATTTTTTAGTTGTCACCATGCAGAACAGAAAGAATACATCAACCCTATGAGAGAGACATGGAATGGAGCAGCAACTGCTGTTTGGGAGACTTACTAAAGTGTCATAGTTTCCTGGCGGAGCAATGTATGTAACTGTACCCCGGTTCCGTGGGGGGAGCATGATTTTGTGCTTGATAAGGGAGTTTTCATTCACAATACCATAAATATCTCCACCAGTGATGTGGCTGCCCACCTGGAATCAGAACAGGTGTATTAGTCATAAGCAAGAAATCCAGCTTTAAAAAAGAACCTTAACCTTAATAAAGTAACTACAGCTATTAAGTGTAGTGCTGTGATTACTCCCTTTGTAAATGCATTGTTAGAGTACAGTAGCCCATTTGCATACATCATTACTCTAACAGCACATTGCTAGCAACACTATCTGGGTTGAGGTGCCTTTCAAGGCTCAGACAGTAGCAATTACTGGCTGATGCAAGGAATCTTCCTCATTTCTTGTATACCTCTCAGCCTAATGTGTTAAGTAGAGAAAGAATAGCTATGCTAAGTAGCTAGTAGCTACTTAAGCTCTACTCTAATAGCTAGTAGAGAAAGAATAGCTATGCTAACCTGCAGGCTTGGGAAAAAAGATGTCACCAAGGGCTAAAGCCATGACATTTTCCAGCTCTAAGGCTACCTTCATTTGCAAAATGCTGTTTCAGTCATTCTTTTTGCTTAGTGCAACTCCATGAGCTTCTTTACAGTTTTGCAAATACATTAAAACTTTGCAAGTTTCTCAGATGCAGCAGCAACATACTGTAAGTCACACAGAGTAAGTTTTGGTGGTCCCTGTCCAGGCTCATACATCACTACCACCTGCCAACACAAACTGCATCAACCATAGCTCCCAGCCGTCCCAGCCCTGGCACTCTGCTCCAGCCCTAACCTCTGGGGGTAGAGGAGCAATGGGGGAAGGCTTGTGAGAACCTACCCGCAGATTCTTTGAAGGTGTGAATTCCCATTTGATATCTCGGCTCAAAGCTGACACGTTGACACCTCTAGGGATGTAGATACTTTTGGTCAGAGTGCTGATGTCCGAGAGAGGCCTCTGGATACCATCAAAAATAGCTCCCATGATGCCAGGCCCTAGTTCCACTGACAGTGGTTTGCCAGTACGGAGTACAGGATCTCCTACAGAGACACCAGCTAAAGATCTGCTGAGGAAAAGTTCATCCAGAGCAAGGGGAAGAAAGTACTGCATTCACAACTTGATCATCTAGAACCTGCTTTCTGACTTTAAGGTAATATCTTTATTACTATATTAACCATCATCACTTGAGAAGCCTGTATGCTTTAGACTCAACTCAAGCTGAAATTGCCAAAGCAACAAAGCTGCTCATTCTAGGGGTAAATACTCTGCTTCATGATCATTAGTTCAAGCCAGCTGTTTGGATGAGTTTGCTGGAGTGCCAGCAACATCAAGCATTTCTTACATCTTCAAACCTAAAAACCAGGTTTGATTGTTAAAGTCAATGTTATGAAATATAAAGATTTTTATTTGCTAGAGAACACAACTGGTTTGACCTTGAGCCTTCTGCAGCCTTTTTGACAGCAGTCTAATTTTAAAGGAGTTTGTCCAAGACCAGCATTTCCTTCCTTTCCATTATTAAGTTGTCCAGTCTATGCACTATCTAACTCCAAAGATGCACAACTGACTCCTGTGCAAAGGGCCAGCAGCCTGGCAAAGGCCCTGCTAGAATACAAAAGAAACCCCAAAATCCAATGCAAGACTGAAGAGATTAAATGCAAGTTGACTTCAGAGAGCCCTATGGCAGACTCCTCTCACGAGGGAACTTAAGAGTAAACTATACTCAAACTTGCCCCATGCACTATTGGAAGGTTACTAGGTATTACAATGATGATGCCATCTAAAATGATAAACCATTAGGTACAGAGAGGAGCTAGTCACCAGTTTACCATCCAGCTCCTCAGAACAAAACTTTGGGAGCCATGGATAGAGAGATCCAACTCTCAAGTTTAAAAGAATACAAGGTAAAAAAAAAAGGTCTGGCTTCAAGTTTTATGACTTCTTTTCTGACATTCTCTCATGTATGTGTAACAGAAAATACATTGTAAGTTAACTAGATTTTAGGATACATGCCGTGTTCTAGATGGACCAAGACTCTGTAAGCACACTGCAGAAGCAAAAAACCTAACCTATTATGCCTGGCAAAGTACTCTGCCCAGAAGGCAGCAACCTGCCCTCTTATACAAGCATAGTTTTCAAAAGCAAAGAAAATAAATGCAACAAACAGTACTCGATAGTTCTGCCATTTATAGCTGACATTTGTCAGACAACTTCCTTAAGAATCAGCTCTACTATTTAAATTAAAATTAACTTAAATTCTGAGGCACACATTATTTGATGTCCACTTAAAATCTCCTCAGCACACAGCCAGGTAAGACAGGATTTGCCTCACAGCAATCAGCATTTACCAGTGATGTGCAGAACAGATGTCCTGCTGGCACTGGAAGAATTTAGTGCTGGTCCCACTCAGTTTCGGTCATCGTCTTCACCCTCACCACCCCAGTGCTCTGGACTGAGCAGTCTGGCAGGCCCAGAGGGATCAGTGGAAAGGATACATGTTTCTTCATACACCTGAACAGTTGCCAAATCACCTTCCAGTCGGATGATCTCTCCCACCAGTTCACTGTGGCCTACTCGTACCAGTTCATACATAGCAGCGCCTGCCATGTTGCACGCTGTGACCACTGGAAGAGACAGGCATGTAGGTGAGCCTTTTTCCTATAGCTCAGGAAATTTACCCATCAGAAGTTAGTAGGAACTGCATGGCATAAGTCTGGGATTCAACCAAATCAGAAGTGCACTCTTGATTTCACAAAAGGGGTAAGTAGGCTGCCACAAATCCTGATATTTCTAGTTTAAAAGACAAAAGTTTCCTTATACTTTTCACTGTTCCTTTATGCTCAGTAAGAGGACACTATCACAACGTAGTAGGTCACAGACAATTCATGCCATCATCTCTTATCTGTCTTGACAGATGGTGAATGTTTAGAGTTTTAGAGACGCAGTGACCTTTGACAGACAAGTTACATAGACACTTCTCCCCCTCAATGAGCTAGGCCACATTCCCATCTGACCAAATTAAAACATACAGGAAAACGGAAAAAGCCCACCTAACACCTGATAGTTTCATAAACCTGTGCTTGGGGACCATAATTTTCAAGTCACTCAAACTTCTGTTTACCTTGGTAGCATTTGGATGCTCACATAATCTACTTCCATGTGTAGATCAAGCCAAGGTGCCTGCTAAAGGCAATACATACCCTTGTATCTAGAGTGGCAGATGCCTACAAAGCTTTAAAGGAAACACTGTTTTGCTATTTTATTTTGCAGAAAAGTGGTACGAGGCCACTTAACTTTCAACAGATGAAGACTGTTTCACAGCATGTTTTGGGCCTGAAAACTGTTTTGGGTTAGATTTTGGCAGGTATTACATGAGGCCTAGCTGCTTTAGGACAAAATCTATTATGTCTTTTATATTGTAATCTCAATCTTCCACACAGGGTTCACCTGTTTACATAAAAATATATTTCCACCTTTTAGGAAATAAAGCTGTTGGTTTTAAGTAGCAATTCTGCAGCTAAGGAATTGGCAGTTAAAGAACAGGTATTTACTTAGGTAGACACGAGCCAATGACTATTACTCATCAAATAAGCTGCATTAACAAAAATACACGCTATTCTTCTGCTCTCACTTTCCCATCCCTTTCTTTACCTCTTGAAGAGAATGCAGAAGGGAGCAGAAGAGCTGGTAGAGTCTGCATGTATTCAAAAGCTGTTACCATCAGAGCCTAAAGAAACTAAGCTGATAAAGGAGGAATCCTCCTCCTTCTCCCTGTCTTACTACCACCACACTGTGCCACGCTCCCTGACCTTTACAGCTCTGTGCTGAGATCCTCCAGCCTAAGGCGCAGTAACACAGAAGAGCTTGACACTGGGAAGGGACCAAGTATTCCAGAAATCACAGGCTCAAACTGCATTTCAGTGAGACTGGACTATGCATCTCTCACCCTTTTAGAGAAGCACCGGGCTTGCAGATTTCTGACCAAGTGGCTTTCTGTCATACAGAAAGCTTACTACCTTTGGTATTATTATCATTGTTATTATTAAGCCTGATTCTGCTCATTACATCTTTAAGTAAGATGAATTAGCAGTAACATCCTGTAAGTATGTTTCTTAATATTTTATCAGACCTATCAGTGATCCTTCTTAAAAAGCACCCCCTCCCTAAAGGAATGAGAAAAAGCCCCACACAGAGCTCTACTATACTTCTCCACTTACAAGTGAACAACATTAACGAGACATTAAACAGATCTTATGAAATACCCACCAGGTCCTGAGATTCCATAGACATAACCAACAAAAGCCTCTCTTTCCTCATCACGGATTTTGGGTAGCTTGGAAAAGTTCATTTTGCCTGTTCAACTGTAGAGAAGGAAAAAAAGAAAAGAGTCAGTCCTGAGGGATACACATGTTGAAGTTTCTCCTCTTCCTCCCTCTGTTCTCTCCTTGTTTCCAGTGAGAAAGAATTCCAAACTCATATAACCTCAAGCACCTTAACCACACTGATTTTAAAGCTATAAAAACTTAAAAGGTAACTTATTTAAGCAAACAAAAGAACTAACATCCCCCACTGCAGAAAATCAAGAGTGGAACATCAATCCATAATATGCTCTACAAAACACTGCTGAGTGAAACAGTTACACTCCAAAAATGCCCTAACGTTGCTGGACTATTTCCAAGCGCAATAATAGGATATTTAAACAATGGAGATCCTCTTCTGCCTTCCACATCTCATTTATTCTCCTTCAAAATAAGGAGTTTCTATGATTCTGAGCATGAGAATGTTCAGATGCTGCTTTACTGCCAGGGTCTCTAAAAGCAATATTACAAACATTAATTGTGAAACTTCATTTTTGCTATCTTAAGCTGCAGAATCAACAGTGCTCAGAAGAAACACACATTTCCACAAGCACACAAACATATGAGCCCTCTCCAGATGCCTCACAGCGAGGTATTACACAATCTTTGCTCTCAGTGAAACCCATGGAGCATTACAGGAAAATTGTGCTGAATAATGGCACAAAACCCCAACTTGAAACGGTTAAAAACCTGACTGCCATCTCTTGCCAGTCACTGTTCAGGGAACAGGAAAAGCTGTTTTAGAAGACCTCCTCCATCCATGTTTGTCCTGTGATAGACAGTTGGGCTGGACTGCTTCTGGTGCCGATAAGAATGATGGCTTTGCTTTGTCAGCCATTATCATGCTTTGTGTTACCTTGGAAACTGATTAGTGTTAGAGAACTGTGAGGCAACTCTCTGACCATGTCTACCACCCAGCACTGGCGAAAGGCACAGTATGGCAGCCTTTGATGGCTGCCATAGTATCCATATATGCCATAGTATGGGCACATATCCATAGTATGCCATAGTATGGGTCAGGTTTTCAAGCCTGGACATGTCACTGTATTTGCTGCCTTGCAGAAGATGCTGGGTTAGGTTAAACTTGCGAAGACTGTCAGTGTCAACAGATGCTTCATCCAGTTCACGTCACCAAACCACAATATCATACACAATATGGCAGCATGATACTGTGGTTTGGTGACGTGAACTGGATGAAGCATCTGTTGACACTGACAGTCTTCGCAAGTTTAACCTAACCCAGCATCTTCTGCAAGGCAGCAAATACAGTGACATGTCCAGGCTTGAAAACCTGACCCATCTACTATGAGGAAAACGACAGCTACACTGCTACCCTATCTACCATCATTAAAGGGTGGTTTTCTGCCTGCTCTTCAGGAGCAGTAGGTAACAGACATCTGCTATCCTTAAAATCTTACAACTGTTTCCCAGCTTTTTAATACTACACTAACAAGACCTCTGCCCCTCAGCCTCTTCCCCAATCTAAATGTTTTAAAAACCTTGGATCTGCTTTGTGAGAAAAGGATCAAATGATTCCAAACTCCTTTTCGTCCTGAAGGAATAGCTTCTTCCAGGCTCCATGTCTCATTGGAGTGGACTGTGTTTAACATGGCTCCCACTGATTCATTTCACAACAGTCACCCCAACAGTTGATGACCACCACCAAGGAGTAGAACTGCTAACTGCTCTCAAGCTCAAAGGCAGAGTCACATGTCAGGTATCTGTTAGACCCCTTTCTTCTCCATAATGATAGTTCAGCATTTAAGCTGCCTGTTGCCTAGGCTCAGAAGACAATCTGAATTTCATTGCTTATTTCTCAAAAGCATCCTCTTAACAAATGGCGGAGGGAAGGCCCTTGCAAAGCAATCTGCTGTTCCTGAGCAAGTGGTAAGAGCTGCTTCTGATCAGACTAATGTAACTACCTCAGCTTTTTTGCTTTTAACAATTATAACATTGTAAAACTCAAGCACAATTACTGGTCATATGAAAAAGCAGCCTGCCTTATAAATCTACCCAAAGCATTTACTTCAACACATTACACAGAACACTCTCGAGTGCTACCACCAAAATCTTCTATGTGACCAGATAGTTAAACCAGATTCCCATAACTGAATTAGTGACACTGTTTGTCAGTGAGACAGTACAGGGGACCATAGAGAAGAGTCGCTTTACGAAGCAAGGAGAAACAGGAAGAACACCAGTCAGTTTCAATTTACATTAACTCTTCTTCCTATCCAAACCCCACAGTTCAGCTGATGACCACTGCAAGCAGCTGATTAGCTTCCAGGGAGGCAAATAAGAACCCCAGAACAGCCATTCTGCAGTTAAACTGCAACATCCTGACACCCAGTGCCTTCAGCTCCTGTTGCTGTGGCTACTCTGCTCCCTCTCTCTTCCTACAGCCACTTTCCCAAATGACTGGCGAAGGCAGGTAAAAAGGAATAGGATTCCTCTCCTAGGCCACCTAGCAATGCACCAACAAACCCTGGTTTTGTCCTGATTTTTATCACCTGCACCAACTGCTTTTAAACACACATTTATTAACTATTCCAAGTGTAAAAGGTGTAGTGAATTCTTCCTCACCTTTCTGTGCTCCATCTCCTACATACGTCCAAACAAAATACAGAGTCTAAAAAGCCAGACCTCACCCAGACAAGCTGAACTCTTTTTTAATGGGCTACACATCATTACATACTGAATGTAACTTAAGAAAACAAAATGCTGTTATTTATCTCTGCATCGTTTTCTTGTGCTAGTGTATTAGCACTAGCAGATTTTCATTTTATATGGAAAAGTCCTTGAGGGCAGAAACGTTGCCTTACCTACCTACACTGTTCAATGTTTTCAGTGTTATTACTCAGATAAAATGGAATTCCCTAAAGCACATCAGGATTTGCTAAACACAACATAATGTATGTTCAGGCAGCATGTACTTACCCCAGAAGCCATGGTAGTTAGCCATTTTGGAAAGCTACTGAGCTTCTGTAGCCTTCCCGAGGCCTATTGCCAACACAGGGTATTAGGCACTATACACAATCCACTCCTACAAAAGTCCACTAGCACACCTGCACAGGATATTAGCTTGATTTTAATTCCCTTATGAGTAAAGATGCATCTTGCATCCTTTACACCTTACATACATGAATCTTTTTCATCTTCAACAGTTCATCAATTGATTTTAAACATGCTCTTAAGCTCTAACATGGACATATTCTGCCTAACAGTGCCAGAAATCAACATATTACTTGCTGAAGAACCATCTCGGACTGAAAGATGATTTATTAAAGTAATATTCAGTCATAATTAAACAAGAAAGGGCCAATAACACAAGTTTTCTACCTCGGTTTCAACCCCAGCACAGCAATTTGGCTACACAGTAACCCCAAAAATGTAACTATCGAGCTCTCAATGCTGGAAAAACCTGTTTTCTGTTACAGTTCCTTGCTTTTGGTCCAAACATTTGATCAGACCCAGAATTTACACTATTAACTGCCTTACCACAAAGATCTCTTCAAAATTAAGACTCCAGTGAGATTTTTACAAGGAGCATTCTTGCAGCATGGAAGAAAATCCATCACTATTTTATCATATAAACACAGATCCTTACCTTATTTTGCAGAAACAGGAAGTAACAGTGCAGCAAAGCCGGAATTCAGCAGTTAAGCACTACCACTTAGGAAATGATTGTCCTTCTCGTGCCCTGACAGAGGGATGAGAAAGCCTGCTGCAGAGGGGAAAGCAATTTCTGACACACAGCAGAGGCATAACCACCTGACTTGGTGAGTCATCAGTCTCTCTCTCTCCCACCAGCACTCAGGAATGCCGCAATAGCAAATCAAGCTTCCCAGAGCCCAGCTGAACTCCCATCTGTGCCCTCCTCATCGCACAGGACCCGGCAGAAGAAATTCAGTGCTCACATTAAGGGCCCATACAAAGCCAGTAATCCCAATGGTGCATACTACTACATAAAAATCCTTCAGAGAGAGGCTTTCTGTTGAATTCTGTTTACCCCCCAGCCTCCAGTCCAATATATCCATGGCAGTGAATGCTCTGTTCTGGAAGAGCTTAACAGAACTGCTTGATAACAGACTGCACCAGGAGGCACGGAAGACACTGTAATCCTAATTGCTCGAGTATGTGGAACAAGTATTGACTGTCAAAACTGAGTCTTGTGGGGTTTACTTCTGCTAAGAGCCCCTTCCCCTAGTTAGCGAAAGCATTGGTGAAGCTGCACAACATGCAGCACCTTAATGAAGCAGACTGATGTGCCACCTTGAGTGACAGCCAAAGCTTGATGGGCACTGACAAATTGTCCTGTATGTGGTACAGAAGACAAGCAGTTACACTGGCTCTCCCCCAGGAAGTTGAAGAGTTCCCTGTAGTTTTCACAGCTTCCCAAGACTATCTTTGCAAGTTCTATCATTAGCAACATATCAAATTTCTTAAATATACTAACTAAAATTATAGTAAATAGCACAAGACCAGCAATTCAGAAGCTGCAGCATTACATTACTAAGTCACCAGTGCTAGGATTCATTTTGCTGGAGTAATTTTGAACTAAGATCATAGAATATACTATATCTGAAACAGACTAATGTGATTTGACTTCCTAAGGTAGAAAAATTGAGTCAGAACATAAGCCCTTACTTTCAATATTCAGGGAAGCTTAATAGGCATACACATTAAAATGTAGCCAAATAAAGTTTTCCAAAGAAAAGCCCTCCTCCTCTTCTTAGTAAAAATGTAGATGTTACAGGATAGTAAAGATCAGAACCCACACAACACAGTCAGCTTAGCATCGCATTCAAGACATGCTTTAGAATGAAGACTGCCAACACGCACTGTGTTCACCAGAGCAGACTTCGGTACACTGCATAAATCCCAGTGTCCAGCTGTACAAGGATGTGTTGCAAGGGCCTCATAAATAACAGGACAATCACTGTCGTAGATTTCCTGTAACTTGAGCAGTTTATACTTCCTCCTCCAACAGACTATTTTTAAGAGGAAGTATTTAAAAAATAGAGCCTAAGTTACGAGTCAAATGCAGAAGTTTGCTAGCATTTTGGCACCAATGAAGGCAATTCGGGATGCTGTCCCAGAAGAAACAGCATGCCCAGAACTCTAACACAGGTCACCTGGAAGGGAAGCCAGATAGGAAATCTGCACCTTCATACTATGCAGGGTTATAATTTTACTATAACACAGCAGGGAAAATTGCTCCAGATTTCTCAGCCACCAAATAACAGAATCACTGAGAATCACTAAGGTTGGAAGGCATCTCTAGAGATCATCTAGTTCCAAGGCCCTGCTCACAGAAAGCTAGAGCAGGCTGCTGAGGGCCACTTCCAGCTGGGTGTTGACTACCTCCAAGGATGAAGACTTCCCAGCTCTCTGGGCAGCCTGTTCCACTGTTCAGCCACAGCAGAAAAGTGTTTTCTTATGTTTAAAGGGAATTCCCTGTATTGCAGTTTGTGCCCATTCCTTCTTGTTACTTCAGCAGATAGCACTGAAAAGAGTGGTGGCTTATCCTCTTTGCTCCCTCTCATTAGGTATGTATATACATTAAGATTCTTGGAGCCTGCTCTTCCTGAGGTTACATAATCCCAGCTCTCCAACCCTCCCCTCATCTCTCCAAACCTTAACAGCCTTTGTGGCCCTTTTCTGAACCCATTCCATTAAGCCATGACTTCCTTCTACTGGAGAACCCAGAACCAGACATAGCACAACAGATGTGGTTTCCTCAGAGCTTAACTGAGGGAGAAAACCACCTCCCTGCACCTGCTGGCAGTGTTCTTCCTAACACCAGGATAGTCTGGCATGTCTTTGCCACAAGGACACATTCCCAGCTCACATTCAACTTGGTGGCCACCAGGACCTCTGGTCCTTCTCAGCAAAGCCACTTCACAGCTAGTCAGTCCCTAGCTCAACACAATGATATGGCTTAGTCTTCACACAAACATAAAGAAGCTAACTGCACCAACCTCTTGCAATAAACTCCAAGATAGAAGTATCATTGTTTCTTAAACTCAACAATACTGATGTTCTTTCATTTAATTATTCATACAATTTCAGTTGCCACAGGGCACTCTGAGACCACCTCTGCTCTTGATAGGTTAGGAATCTGCTTAAGTGACGCTCAGCTACATACTGTGGATCCGTCTGCAACCATACAAGACAATTCATCTTCTGCACCACTTGTTTCTTGGGTACTATAAAGCCCCTTCCTTTCACATGAGGCTTGCTACTCACTACATGTACAGGTAAATCCAAATACACTCAAGAAAAACAATAGAAAACAGAATTATGCTGCCACTATCAGCAGAGCAGACAATGGCTGCAAAGTGAGACTGTGCACCCTGGCAACTGACGAAGCCCATCATTAGCTCTCACTGCCTTTTTCCTCAAAACGGAGACTTCTGATGGAGACTTACCTGTGGGTATGCCAATACATACAAGCCTAATACTTCAAGCAAATATCATGCCTTGCACACAAGCTAAACACATATAAAATGCATTTATATGCAGTAGATACATACAGCATGACTTTCCCCTCCCACGAAGACAAGGAGTGAAGTCTATTTGTGCAAATTCCACCACCACCGATTGTTATTCAAGCACCCAAGCTTTTATTCAGAAGCTGAGGAGATTCACTCAGCCCGGAGCAGGACTAGAGGAAAAAGTAGTGTTCAAACATAACTGTGAAGTTAGCAGCAGCAATAAAGCCAGGGAGAAAAGCAGGCAAGGCATTCATTGCAGAATTGTTTTGACCCACTGATTTAATCAGCTCAGATAACCATCATTCTGGCTTCAAATGCAGCTGTCATGCCATATCTAGAACTGATAAAGATCCCAGTTTTATGTATTACAATGCTCCTGTTATTAGAGAAAACCACATTGTTCACGTGGAAAAGAAAAAAACCCAAAACCATCAGCTGACTGGTTGCATGCCACAGAGTTTCCATAATAGGGTTTTCTACACCAATTCTTTCCTCTCAGCCCAGAAGGCTTCTCCAGAGGAGCTCTAGAGGTGGAAATAGATGAGCCACCCCTTATTTCTTACCTGCTACACTGCTTCACAAGTTTCCTACTGCAAAAAATTTGCTATTCCTTTCATCCTGCTACATGGTCTGCCCTTGTTTGGCTTGATAGACTTTCACACAAAAGAAAGATCTAATGCTACTGAGATCCAAGCTATAACACAGAATACTAATACAATATTCATTTCTGTGTCCCACAGTGGCCACCTTGATCCTGGACCTAGCTGTTAGGACTGAAAAGTCCTGCAGCCATCTGCTTAGTGCAGTGCTCAGTCACTTCCTCTGGACAAGCAACATTTTCATTAACCTCACTAACATTACTCCAAAGATAAGATCTGCCCTTGCTTTTACTGAATAAAAGTCACTCTACTTCCAGGTGTATTTGGCATTGTTACTTGAAACGCTTCTCACTGCTCTAAGCTTTAAGATGACAAACATCAAAATGAGATAAATGCAAAGCTGCAGGTGGTCACAGCAACAGCTTTACTCCAGTTTAGTAGCCATTTCTGAATAGCTAAAGATTCTTACCAGACAAAAGGCGCACAATTTCCTAACACAACTATTACTAGATTTGTAAGCCAGGCTCAGTTTTACATGGAGAAACATATTAGTAATTTGGGCTCATTAAACACATCGGCTCCTATCAGAGCCTCGCCATGTAACTCCTTGTCCCTAAATGTAATGGCTAAAATACTGAGCACAAGTCTGGAATAAGCATCTTATCATTATACTTAGTTTTCAGATCAGTCTTTAAAGTTGGGATATTATAGAATCTTCATTTTATTATCCGAGGTATTTGGCAGCCAGTTTTAAAAGCTGAATCAGGAGTAAGTTTGCATGAAGGTCTTTGAGAAAGACCTAATACCCCTAGCAGATAGAAGTAGTCTTTTACAGCACATTGGTATAATGAAACACCTGGTTGGAATCATCACACACATTGGCACTGGATTCCAGTAGAAGGAAATTAAACTGAGGTCAACTTTTCCTGTAATGGAAAACATCATCTTTATGCTTTAAAGCAAGTTAAGCACATTTGGAGATTTTACATTCAATTACCTGAAGTACAGCTTCTTTAGAATAACCAGAGCCCCTCCAACATGCTACATTTTAACATTGTTTAAACTATTGTGACGGTTGTCTGAATATCTTACAAGGTGATGCAAATTCATCTCACAATAAAAAAAAAAAACAACCCAAGATATCAAGGATCTAAAGGAAATTCACATAAAAGAATCACCTTTAGAAGGCCTTACCAATGTTATTTCCAGTTAGCCAGAAATACCATTCTGTGGTTTTTTTCTGAGGAGCTGCTTTTTAAGGTATTATTCTCATAGTGAGAAACAAAAAAATACTATAGTGTAATGAGAAGGGCCAAATGCTTGTCCCACTAACTGAACTTCACGAAAGATGCAGTTTCTTTGCTAAAATAGTAAAAATAGGAAAAACAAAACAGGCAAAAAAGTCAAATCATTCTTCAGGCCCTTAAAGGAAATTCTCACACCTGAAAGCTTCTGTTTTGCTATAATAAATTATTCTAATAAGGGCAGAGTCTTGTCACTATGAAGTTAATACCTTCTCCCATAACATTTCTAATCCCGTATCACACCTGACCATCCCAGCCATGACAGGACTAGTCTTCAAACTTACGGCACAGAATGCAGACCAGCAGCATAGACACCTCCTATCTTTTGCAGAGTCTCAAAACAACAACAACCCACTCCAGTAAGCAAGCATGGCTTATAGCATCCTAAAGATGGGACGCAGCATGGAAACATGGCATCTTCACAGTGCAGATTTCAGTGTTTTTCTTGGGATGCCATGTGGCAAAAAGTTAGACAGATTGGTCAGCTGAACACACCAACATTTCAGCTTGGCCATGAGAATCCTTACAATACGAGCAACGGTAGCAATGGTCTTCAAAATTATTCTTCTCAGGATTAAACAGATGTCAGGTAGATAATGCAGAACACCCAGCACTATAAAAACATGGCCATATGTATGGTTGCTCATACTAGTTTTACTTTTTCCCAGTTACTTCAGATATGAACATTTTAAGACACCCACAATGGACTCTCCAAAATTCTGGCAAAATGAAAGCCCTGTCAGAAGGCAGCATGCATGTATTAGATCACTGCCAGACAAATCATTTCTGAAAAGAGCAAGCAATAACAGTGACATTTACTGTTACAAAAGCTCGGCAGGGTAATCGAGCTGATGAACAAAGAAAATAAACTCAGGCAGCTAAAACTGATTTTCATCTGCCACTTGGTTAAGTCATACTAAAGTCTGTTAGATCATGACTTGCAGGACTTAGCCATACACATCTTACTGGTTTTCAGAGTAAGGGAATCATTTCAGTAAAGACAGACCTTGTAAGGCAAAGTTTGTTATAGCAGCCATATAACATATAGAAGTCTAAAAATCTTGAGGCAAATAGTCAATCCTTGGAGAAGTGGAGGCATTTAACTTGAGAATTTGACAAAAGCAGGAGAAATAAACACACAGATGAAATAAAGTAACCAAATAAAAATATTTGTAAGATTGTAGAACATATGCATGAAGTATCACCAAACCCAAGAATTTAGTATAAGCTTAGCTTCCAGTTTCAAACAGGGCATAATACAAAGAACAAAAAAACATTTTCAGGACATAAAAGAAGGTACAATGACAACCATAAGATCAAGGCTAAGCCAGTTTTGCATGTTTGGCCTTTAGGTGATTACTGGCTTAATCTGTACAGGGAGAAAAGGTTGAAATGTTTAGATTCATTCCACTTCCTCTGCTGGAGTAGGTCCCCATTTATTTCTCTCTGTCCAGCTGGAAGGCCAAAGAAGTCACATGTTTTAAGATGGTGAGTAAGAGTGAATGAGCATGATATATTCCAGTTGACTACATCGTCTTTTCCTTGGTATACTTCCAGCCTAAAAGCAAATCATGTGGATACCATTGTTCAACAATACTTCAACATTTCCAAGTCTAAAATCCCCCACATTTCTTTGTAACTAATAATAAATGCATGAGGGAAAAAAAACCTATTCCAGCTCCAGGCAACGTAGCATTGGGTTGTTGTGCAGTTTGTTAGGGGTTAGAGGGGAAAAAAAAAAGAGAAAGAGAAAGAAAAAGAAGGACTATTACTTGGCCAGCAATAGCATGCAACATCTTATGGTCAACACCAAATAACCAAAGACATCATACAGGTTATCCTGGAATCATTCTACTCTTTTAAAAAGCGTAATTAGGAACATGCCCTTGGCTCACAAGCAGGCAATATAAAAGCATGAGGGAAAAACATTGGTAGCAATTTTCAGGACTCGGGAACTCAAAGGACAGGGTTACGGTACCAAACAAAACAGGTGAAGCGCAGTGCCTCTGAATGTAACTCCAGGGGAATCATCTAGTTACCTGCTGGTCTATCACAGCTTTGGATGATAACAGCCAACACCAGTACCCATGTTTATCTGGAAGATGACTGTACAAAGTCATAGAATCATAGAATAGTTAGGGTTGGAAAGGACCTTATCATCCAGTTCCAACCCCCTACCATCGTGGGATACCTCCCACTAAACCATGCCACCCAAGGCTATGTCCAACCCGGCCTTGAACACCACCAGCAATGGAGCATTCACAACTTCCCTGGGCAACCCATTCCAGTGCCTCACCACCCTCACAGTAAAGAATTTCTTCCTCATATCCAATCTAAACTTCCCCTGTTTAAGTTTGAATCCGTTACCCCTTGTCCTCTCACTACAGTCCCTCATGAAGAGTCCCTCTCCAGCATCCCTATAGGCCCCCTTCAGATACTGGAAGGCTGCTATGAGGTCTCCATGCAGCCTTCTCTTCTCCAGGCTGAAGAGCCCCAACTTTCACACCCTATCTACTGAGAAAAATTTAGACAACAGCACACTGAAGCCTGCAAGCTCTGTAAGTTAGGTTGAATGAGGTATGAAACGGTTGATATATACTTAGACCAAAAGAAGAGTTAAATTTAAGCTCATGCTGTCTAAAAATTAAGCAGGTAGTAGTAACCATTCATTGCTTAACCCTAATATTAGCACTTATCCGTAGAAAAGTGTTATTGATTTAGAAAATGGAAAGGCTGCATTTACAGGAAACAGATCTTGTGTTACTATTGCAACACAAGACTTCAACCCCCATTTACATAATCAGCTGATGCCAGCAGTCATTTTCCAGCACTGTCTTAATTTCTCCTTCCCCATCCTCTCAAGTTGATATCCATAGTGGTTTATCATTTCTGAATGCCATGCTTTGCACCCTGATTATAGAATCAAGACTAGGTTTTTCCCCACATAAGAGAGCAAAACTGATTTCAAGTAGACTTGACTTAATCAATTGACAGGCACAGCAAAAGTAATCTGCAATATTTTCGGTAGCAATAGAGACTGATCTCACTTCACATATTCTTAAGCAGAAAATAATAAAATATAGATACATTATTTATGCTTGCTGCTCACTGAAAAGGCCTTCAAAAGTACTGTATAGAGAAGGCAAACATTCAGCTGCTGCAGACCTGCGGCGTGCTAAAGTCAGCCCAAGTACAGCAACTTACAATATGTTGAGGATCTGCCTCAGCTATTCAAACTTCCACTTGCAAATGCCAACCTACCCTCAACACAAAGAATAGGGCTGGCTAATAAACCACCTTTAGTGGTCTGTCAGGAGGCTTTCCTCCTTTTCCACCCCCTCTCCACTTCATCAAGTGGTATTTGCTCAAGTATTGAATTACAGTGAGTAAAACTATCCCCAAATTGCTTTTACTCCCAGTTGGAGTGCAAATTCTCCGTGTTGAGCTAGTGAAACCTTCAGGAGAAATCACTATGGGCAACTGCATTGAATGGATAGATCTCTACACGCGTCATATACTCTGATGTCACAGCTATCTGTAACATGTACAGTATCATCTGAAACATAGTCATGTAAAACTTCCATCTTGCCTTTAAGTCAGCTCTAAGCGTAACATTTAGAACAGTTAATCTATATCAGGATTTTGTTACTAGTTACAGTAGGAAACATTTAATTTGCCATAGTATTTTCAATTGGAAAACAAGAGGTGGACTCTTTTACTAAGGAATGGTTGCAGTCAGAAACCAACAGCAACGTTTGTGTTCCATAACTTTGCTGCGCACTCACTGTGCCTTGACTGTAGCTGCAGGGCTATGGTCAAGGCACAGAACAATTGCAAGTAGTGAAGCAGTGGCACAGGTTGCCCAGAGAAGCTGTGGCAGCCCCATCCCTGGCAGTGTTCAAGGCCAGGTTGGACAGGGCTTGGTTTGGAACCTGGTCTAGCGGAAGGTGTCTGTGCCCATGGCAGGGAGTTGAAACTACACGATGTTTAAGTTCCTCTCCAAACCAAACCATTCTATAATTCAGTTCCACCCACCCAAAATGGTGACCCAGCACAGAAGTCCAGCCACTATCACCACTTCTCTTTAAAACGCATCCCAATACATCCATGAGGTACATCTTCTCGAGCATCTTCGAGAGCACTCAGCAGGGAACAGCTTTGCTTTTCGCAGGCCTTTTCTCTCGCAGTAACGGGGCGAGGGAGGCCACCGCCGCCGCCAGCGGGCTCTGGCACTGCGGAACGACTCCGCACGGACAACGCACGCAGCGCGGGGCGCTTTCAGCCGCAGCCGAGGAGGCGGCAGGCTCGGCCTCTGCACGCAGCGCAGCCTTCCGCCCTCACCGCGCCCTGAAGGTCGGGCGTCCACCTCTACAACCCCCCCTCCTCCCGGAGCCCTGGGCGGCGCGCGCCCCCTCAGGCAGGGAGACCACCGGGCAGGTAACGGCAGGGGCTGAGGAAAGCGGCGGGGGGGGAGACGGTCCCATCTCCTCCACACTGCGACCCGCTGGGCGCACGGCAGCAGCCGGGCGCGCCTCAGGAGAGGCCGGAAAGAGCGGGGCAGAACAGGCCGGGGGGGGGTCTCACCTGCGGCCGGCGCCGGCACACCCGAGACCCCGCTCCCTCCTCCGGCAGCGACGGCGCTGGATCAGCTGGTGCCGGGCCCCGCGCGCATGCGCTGCTGCGTGCGCCGGAAGCGCCGCGGCAGCGATCCGGCGCCCCGCGCGCGCGCGGGTTGCGGCGTGAGGTGAGGGGTCACGGGGGCGGGCGGGCGGAGGCCCATGTGGAGCGGGCGCGGGAGCAGCGGACTGAGCAGCCCGCGCTGCCCGGGCCGAGGAGGAGCAGGAGGCCGGAGCGGCACCGCTAGGACCTGCACGCAGCCAGCGCGAACGTCGGTGCCGGCCAGGCCGCGGTCGCACCATGAAGGGGTGAGTGCGGGCCCGGCCCGCCTCGGCCGCGCCGCCTCTCTGACCGCTGAGCGGAACGGGCCCAGGCGCGGCGGGCGGAGGGGGGGGGCGGCGGGAGGTGGAGATGGAGGAGCCTGGGCAGTGCCGCTGGCGCCTCGGGACTCGGACCGGGTGTCGCCGCGTCTCTCCGTGGAGCGGCCGTGGTCTGCGCCGCGCCGGGCTGGTGTCAAGGGAAGTGTCTTCGATGGAGATGAAGCCGGCGGTCGCTCGGCTGCCCTGTGGTGCCCTTCCCGCCCAAAAAGTGTTCTTAGTGGGAGTTTTGTCTCTCTGAAATCTCTTGTGCTGCCGTAAGGAAAAGTGATGAGCCGGTGGGAGGCAGCGGCTCTTCGTGCTCCGGAGTGATTTCGGCTTGCGGGCTCGAACGATCGTCAGGACGAACGGGGGGGGGAGCAGTCGGCGCGGGGGATGCTCCTGGCTGGTCGTTCGTACTCGTCTGGACATAGCAAAGAAGCGCTCTTGGGTCTGTACCAGGCTGCTATCCACGGACGAGTGGTTTTGCAGCGCTGTTGTTTGTAACGTCCTCTCAGTACTTTTGTTGGTTTAGATCTTTAGGTGTTTGCCTGCGTGAAGGCTGTACGACGCGGATGGGTGAAAACGAGCTGTGTTTTGTGTCTGATTTCTGTAACAGTGCTTCTTCGGGCCTGGCTGCATTTCTCGGTGGCTCTTGAAAATGTGCAGGTTTCAGATGTAGCTGGCTGCAACACTCGGTTTCCTGCTCAGTGGAGGCAGTGAGGAGCAGTGATTGAACAGGAGACAGGAGGCCTTTAGAGTCACAGTTCTGTTCGGGTGTCCGATGACCTGCCTGACCTTGCACAGGTCACGTTAGGACAGGTTTTTCAATGTTGGTTAAATCACCTAATGTTTATCAATGTCAGAGTCACCTGTGTGCCACCAAATGTGAACCTTCTGCTCCATGCCTCAGTTACTTCATGTTTGCAAAGGAAGCTTTTCACAGCTGTTTCTCAAAGGAGTATTAAACCAGTCCCCTTGAAACTGGTGTTACGCAATGCTGGGTATTATTATTCCAGTTTGGCAGCTTAAGGCAGGGAGAATGGAAGCCGAAGCATTTAAGCTTTTACTTAGAAATGATAAGGGGTTTAGCTTATTAGCAGTCATTGTGAGGTCGCACTACGAGACTGCTTGATAACGGATGTTTAGCTGTTTCTTACCGTGTATAAGCAGCTTCAGACATTGCAAGGTGTTGGCAGATGTCTGTAGAGAGAAGTTCAGCAATGATTTGCAAATAAACTGACTCTCAGCTGACATGACATAGGTGTGTTTAGTGTATCAGCCAATCCTTTATTGGCCCACACCATCCTGTGTGAAATAGAGCGCTTCACCTCTTAGTCACCTTATAAAGAGGATGACTGTGAGAAGAGCAACAGCACTCATCAGCTGAGATGAAGTGGCAGGTGATGCAGTCACTGTTCAGCAGTGCTCCTGACAAAACCAGGTTCTTTTTATCCTCCTTTGTCAGTTGTGAGTTGAGGGGATTACTGGGGCATGGAGGTGTGAGATGGAAACCTAGCCCAGGCATGTCAAGTGGGAGCTGTGGAGGTCTCCTGGCAAGTCACAGCCAGGGCTGTCCACGATGCAGCTGGCACTGCCCAAGGCACGTGCACTCCTCTCTTCTGCTTCCAGGGCACCAAAACCTTTATTTCTGTTACTTTGCTTTCACTTTTGGGCAGGTTTAATCCTGATTCGACTTCAAAACTGATGTCTTTGGGTTCTATAGTTGTGTATTTCTGCTTTTCTGGTACTCTTTCATCTCTTTGAAGAGCAGCATATTCCTGTCTTGTCAAAACGCTGTTAGTGCCACGCAGCAAATTTTTTTGCAGGATAAAATCTTCATATTGAATCCAGGTGTTCTGTAAAAATTCAGATTGAGGCACATAGGATGATAGAAACAGAAAAATAACTCAGTTTAAATACAGTGACAGAATCAAAGGACTGGGTGAAGTTTTCAGAGCGAATATATTAAATTACGTAGGGATACTTTGGAACAAAACCAAATTGTTTGTCAAGCTACAAAGACTAGAGAAGATCCCTAAAAAAACAAGTAGTGTAGGAAGGTGGGTCCAAAAATAGATCTAAAGCTTCAACTTCCAACATACAGAAGTTAATGTGGTGTTTGAAGGGTTCTGATCTGTCTTTTTGAATCTCCTTTGAACAGACTGACTCCATCTGAGGTTTTTTTTCTGGGAGTGTATGCGTTGCATAGTAACCCAGAATGCAAAGTGCAGAAAGAAGTTTGGGAGCACTGAAACCAGTAATATCAGCTGTAATTATGACAGTCTACTTTGGCAGCGAAAGAATGACAAAAGAAACTATCAGAACACTGACAATTGGAAATTTCAGATCTGAAAGAGATTGTGTAGTCACCATGTTTTGCTTGCAGCCCCTTCTTAGCTCTCTGAATTCCAAAGAGCACATAGCAATGGTAGTAGTGCATAGAGGGTTGTAGAGTCTTTGTCATGGGGGTGTTGGAGATTAGGTGACTTTTGCAGGGGACCTCTGGTTTCAGGGAGGGTGAAAGTTTACTCTTTTTTTTTTTTGCTTTCTCAGCTGCTTTAAAGTTTTGTGGGTTTTCTCTTGTTTGATGTGGTAAACACCAGCTTTGGAACTGGTGACTGCTCCCTGTGTTGCTTGGCTTTATGTTCACTCATTCCTCATCTTCTGAATGATTTTCATAGTTCGGAGATGAGTTAAAAAACTGAGGTAATTCACTGTTCTGTTAGTAAACTCCTTGATTCTCTAGAGATTCATTTGTCTTTTTGTAGTATTCCTAAATGTTATTATTGTTAGGTCTGGAATTTGAAAATCTCTTTTAGAACTGGATTTGCACAAAGAAAAATTCCAGTGGAAAGGACTTGTTTTCTACTGTCTGTAGTAATTTGTCTGGTTTTGTAGAGCAGATCTAAGTAATACTCCCTACACCTTCATGCCTTTGCAGTGTTGAGTCACTTGTTGCTCAGTGGTTTTATATTTTCTGTACAGTTGTTATGCCATTGGTTTTAAGGAAAGACAGTGGAAAATCTTGCATTGATTCTTGAGCGTTTGCTGGTTGCTGTCTGTGGCCTTGTGATGTCTTACAGTAAGGGTGCTTTACTGACCCATTTCAGTAATGTTCAGATGAAGCCTGTGAGAATAGGTCATCCAGCCTTTCCTTGCTGCCCTTACCTAAAACACGCATTAACACAGCAGGAGTAATACAGGGTGCACATGCTCTGTTGTATGCTTGTACCTGCTGTATGACTGGGAGTATCAGATACATAAAACATGTATCATATATAGAGCATGCCCTGCATGTTACAAGCAGCGCCCAGTGCCTGTGATCTTGTACATATGTGTTATTCTGTCACATTGACCAAACCCCTCTCCAGTTTTGATGGGAATGTCATGTGGAATGTCATGCATGGAGCCAGGTGATGAAAGATGGATTGAACCAGGGAGCAGAGAGCTGTGTGTTACACCGATGCCTTTGAAAGTGACAGAGCAGTACTTTTGTGTAAGGAATTTGTTAGGAGACTGCCTCTAAACTTTTATGTATTTGCAGTTAAGTCTTACACTTTGTAGTTTCTTAGGGTCCTGACTTGCTGCAGAAAGAGCCCTTCAGACTAGATGCTACGCAACAGGTAGCTGCTGCCATGGAGAACTTGGTAACCCAGAGGCTCTGCAGACTAGTGCTGTTCTGGCTGCCTTTGTAGAGAGACCACAGCTGGGGAGTACTGAGATAACAGAAAAACAATAGTGGTTTTGAAGTAGGGTGAGTTGTTTTGGGTCACCTCTGATATCTCTGTTTGTTTGGCCAGGATTCACAAAGTAAACCCTTCAAGGTCCTGAAGTTGTGCATGTTTCTCATGAGAACAGGGAGATGTTTTTTCTCTCCTGAATTAGCATTGCAGCGTTCATACAGAACTGTCGATGTTTTTCCAGTCACAAAGCACAGTGCTGAGCTTAACGTATATGGGAGGAAGTTCCAAGTTTAGGAGAAAACTGCTGAATTGTCATATACGCAGTTGGCAGGACAAAAAAGGTAATTGAGCTTGAAAATCACTGTTTGGTTTTAGGATTTTTCTGAGCCTAAAAATGTCCAAGCATGAGCTATACTTTCCACATTGAATTTCATGGATGGTAAATCTTGACCTTGCCTATATGCATGATTCCAAATGGTTTAATAGCTTCTAAATTAGTCTATAAAGACTGAGTGCAGTTTATTATAGGTACTTTAACCTGATTTATAACTCTTACCACTTTAATTCCATAACCAGATTAAGACATTCCACAGAGTGGGAAGGATTGGAAGTATAGGAAGGTACCATAGGGATTGTAGCCATTTTATTGAAGTACTTTAGAACCCAGTCTCTGTTTTTGAGTAGTGTTTGCCCATTCACTTCATTTCATATGAGTGGCTTGTTAGGTACTGTGAAAAATGTAGTTAATGACCAAATGCCACATACTCTGCTGCCATCTCCTGAGGATGAGAGAAATGATACATCCTCCTTTGCCACATTAAATCTTTTCTAAAATGGGGAATAATGGGCAATGATTGAGCCAGAAAAATACTTTTATCAAGTGGAAATGATTCAGAACTCATAGATCCTGCCCATTTGGCAAGCATTACAAGTGTTCAGACCAATAATCTGAGAAGGTGCTAGATATTTTTAACCGCAGGAGGAGGAAAGGACAGGAGAAGTTGTGTCTTTTCATTTGTTTGGGAATTGATAAGAGAGAAGTGCAGTAGCTCCTTGCATCCCATTTGCTCTAAGTGAGCAGGCAATATCAGGATTACTTTAGGCTCTCTGCCGAAAGAGAGGAAGGGAAGAAGTGACCACTGTGAGAGTGCTACAGCAGCAAGTTTGTCACGATAGAGGTTTGAGGTGGGGAGAAGAGGGGATGAGAGAAGCAATGTCTGCATAGAGGAATTGCTGGTTATTTGGAGACTCTTGGACCTGGAGACCTGAGAGTGGAGAAGCACGGCGTTGAAATGGGGTAACTCTGTTTGTTTCAAGGCATATTAATTAAATTCATTACGGGAAGGAAACGAAACAAGGCTTTATGGGACTTTATTGGCCCTTATAGAGCCAAAATCGTGTACACAACACTGTCACTAGGTGACTGAGCTGAGGTGTCTGAACTTTCCTGAGGACAGAGTAATTTATTTGGGTTTTTTTAATGGATTGAAAATAAGATGCTGCATGTTAAGATCTTGATGCATGAAGTGCTTCGTGAGCTCCCTTGGCCTTTGTCCTTCCTCTCCCTGTTCTTTTCCAAGCTCCATGTGTTTTTTGGCCCATAGCAGACTAGAATCTTGATCCCTGAAAAGAAATCCCATTTTCACCATCTGACCATTATATTAATCTTCTTTTGAGAAGGTGGGGTGAGACCTAGGGCAGCCCTTGAAGGCTTGTGAAAGTTTTCTCTGCATGGTACTTGGAATTTCTTGTCAGTAAAGATCTCAAATTAGGTTGAAAGTTGCAATTATAAGAATTACAAGAGACTTGTTTTGGGGTTTTAAGTTTCATTTGAGAAAAAAAATCATTGTTATTGAAAATCAGGGAAAAGGAGAGGAGGGTGAAATGGGTGGTTGTGCTTGCTAGCTTGCAATGGTTGTTGCTGTAGAAGTATTTGAAGGTAGGCTCATAAAACTGACAGCACTTTGTCTTTTCATGGTATGTTATTTATATAATGCATGATTTGAACACCTTGAAAAACCCCCACCAACCCTGGGGGTGAAATCTGAAGGCAGTCAGGAGCCCTAGAATGACCTGCTGTTCTTTCTGTACTGACCTGATGGACACAGGCATTTGTAAACAAAGGTGTTTTAGTGACCTACAGGAATAGTTTGTGCGAAGCAGTGAAATGCCTTTCTCCTGATATGTCAGTTCTATAGTTTGTAACCTAACATAAGCATGAGAAGTGCCCCTGAGATATACAGATGTATGTAAATAAGGCACTTTTTGAGCCCAGCATCACTTCTATTTTGAATTTGAAGGTAATTCTCTATTCTTGCCTGAGGATCATCAGGCTCTTCATGAACACTGATTAGCAAGGTTTATGTTCTCCTAGGAGGCAAGTAAGGGTTAGAATGCTTATAGCCAGGGGCACTGTGGGTATGGAAAGGGGCAGTAATTTATAAGATGTCTCAGGCTACTGGTAATGGAGAGACAACACTAATTTTGAGCGAAGTTGTTTCAAACTGGTGCAGTGCTTCTGCTTTGCAGTCAGTGGTTCAAAATCTGAATGTTCCTGTGAGCTTAGCTTGACTACTAAGGAGAAGTGGCTAGACCAGAAATGGAGAATTAGGCTTCCAGGCAGGTCTTTATCTACTGTATGATCGCATGCAAGTTGTTTCCTCTTTCACCTGATTTTGATGCACCTGGGGTAGGCAGATAGTAAAGGCTTAGCTTTACTTCATGAGGTGCTCTGAAACAGCCAAGTATGATGGGCTACTGATGTACATACGGCTGCTTCTGTGTTCTAGACCAGCTGCATTTTATATATTATAATATTTTTATATATTTTATATTGGGACTTCAGCCATTCCATCAGGTAGGCATGGTGATTTCTGCTGTTTGTATCCAGCTGCGGAGGGAGAGAACTTTTAATTTTCTTGGGAAAGGTTATTTTTCTTTGACACTTGTTGGAATTACCTCACTGCCCCTGCTTTACACTGGCATAATGAGACGGCTGAGGTGCTTCCTGATCTTCATAACTGTACTGCTACTTCAGCTTCAGGATTGTGTTGGTTTTGAGATGTGTTTTGAGCTTACATTTGAGGTCTAGTGCAGCTCTCAAAGAACAGGTTTGAGCTGGGAAGGCTGTGAGGCTATTACAGCATAAGTTTGCTTCTTGCATGTGAAGATCAGCCAGTTTTCTATACAGTGGTCAGGTTTTCTAGGTTGAAGCAGGGTGAATTATCTAAATATAATGAAGAAACCTTGAATGTAACGTGCTGTAGTTTTGGTGGGGTTTTTTTGCCTTAAAAAGGAGAGGGTCAAGGAGGGTCTGAAATATGTTTTGGGGAATGAGGAGGCATGCCAGTGAGACCTGTTCACACTGAGGTGCATTTGAATCCCAAGTCTTCTGTTAATTCTGACTTCTAAGATTGCTTAGCTTTCTTCTGACCATCACTGTGCCCTTCTACAGCCAGCACACAGCTGGGGGTAACTTTCAGCAGGGTATCTGGTATCATGCAATGAGGGGTTTTCAGTAGTTAAGTGGAGCTAAAGAGGATGGGGGGGGTGTGCTCAGAAGCAAATTGGTAAGACTTTTCCGCATGTTAGGCTTGTACTTAATCCTTTTGGTTTTCTGACAAGTGAAGCAAAGTAGATTTACAGCCCACAGATCTTCCAGATAATTGGAAACATACCGGTCTGTCCACAAGAACTAGCCTGACTTGTGTGCCTAGCAAGACAGCTCATCTGCTTTCAGAAAACCCAAACCAAACCACCCAAAACACTAGAGAGGCTGTTTTGGCTTTGGAGTTTAATCTAAGCGAAGCCGCACCCTTCAGGTCTATAGCTTTCATAGCTCTGGTTTGGGTTTATTTTATGAGTGGATTATCCTGTCTAGACTCCTGCTTTGACTTGGAAGCCAAAATAGAAGCAATAAAGCTAGCTGGCTGCTTAGCGGGTGACAAACCTTCTCAGAAGTCCTCTTAATTTGTTAGGACCCTTTTCTCCTCTGTGCTCCTTCTCCTGACTGTTTGATGATACCTCAGTAAGTCTTGCAGGCTGCAGATACAGCTCTGCTAAATTTAGCATGCCAGATGCATTCAATAAGCCTGATCCCAGCTATCGGTTACACCGAGATCTGTTTCAGTCAGGCACATCCCTCTTGGGAGAGACTTATACTATTTAAGGTTGAATGAGACTGAGATTCTTACAGCATTAAGAAACTCAAAATTCCCCCTTTTTCTCCCTGATGTTGATTCTAAACTGGAGTTCAACACTTGCTGTTCCCTGGGACTGAGTTTGTGTTTCCTCTTGAACTGTAACTCTGGAAATTGGCTTCCTCTTGAGCTGTCATTCTGTATAGAAGCTCTCCTTCATTATACATGAAGAGGCAAAAGGCAGCCTTAGCATAAGCAAACACTAGTGTCTCATTTATTCTGTGTTGCTTCCACTAGTATAAATTTAAGACAGTATAGGGAAAATAGACTGTTCAGATCTCAGCCCGGTTGTGGGCTGCAGATAGAGGAATGCAGCTGCAGTAGGACTAACTGGATTGTATTTGGTCCTGCAGAAAGCGTGAGCATTTTTTAGCAAGTGCCTGAAGGATCTTAGGGCACTGGTATGCAAGAGCAGGAGGAGTGTTAATGCTGATGTTCTGGGCATGCAGCCAGCTTCATTAACTGCTGCATGTCACCTCACTAAAGTTCCACTTCCATTTGGATTTTGTGGATCACTTCCACCCTTACATCGCTGAACAGCATTGGCTGTGCTTCTAAAGAACATCAGCCTTATGCACCAGAAACCTGTTCTCCTTGTTAGTGAAGTCACAGTATGTTTCAGTTCTAAGAAATGCAAATATAGTCCTAGGATATGTCAGGAAAATGCTTCTGGGAGAGATGGGGAAAACTTACTGCCATTGTACAGGCAATAGTAAGCATTTGGGGTGCTGTAAGCAGTTGGGTTAGCCATGTTTAAGGAAAATTAATCTGAAGGAATGGAAAGAAGAGCTAGTATGACAATAGTAAGAATTAAGTGCCAGTCCTAAAGGAGGAGGCCAGGAACTTGGCTTCATTAGAAGTATAAAGAGATCATGGTAGCTCTCTGGAAGGCACGTGGGATAGGCTGTATTTGGTATTAGTCAACACTCAAGTTAATGAGCAACAAGAGACAGCATATGGGTAGACTTTGAGTACATTCAGGATGGAAATTAGAAGAAATCTGTCTACAAGGATAACAGTAGCTTGGGAGCAGCCTTGCAATGGGTGATGTTTAAGTGACTTCACAGGGATGGAGCATTCACCGCTTCTCTGGGCAACCTGTTCCAGGGCCTCACCACCCTCACAGTAAAGAACTTCTTCCTTATATGTAACCTGAACTTCCCCTGTTTCAGTTTAAGCCCATTACCTCTTGTCCTGTCACTCCAGTCCCTGATGAAGAGCCTCTCTCCAGCATCCTTATATGGATGCTTCAAATACCAGAAGCTGCTCTGAGGTCTCCACGCAGCTTCTCTTCTCCAGGCTGCACAGCCCCAACTTTCTCAGCTTGTCTTCATATGGGAGGTGCTTGAGATCCCCGATCATTCTCAGGCTTGCCCCAACAGCTCCATGTCCTTCTTATGTTGAGGACACCAGAACTGCGCACAGCGCTGCCAGTGGGGTCTCACAAGAGCAGAGCAGAGGGGCAGGATCGCCTCCTTTGGCCTGCTGGTCACACTTCTTTTGATGCAGTCCAGCACACGGGGGTGGTTCTGGGCTCAAGCGCACACTGAAGCTGGCTCATGTCAGTTTCTCATCCACCAACACCCCAAGTCCACGTGGGGTCTCCTGAGAGCAGAGGGTCAGGTTCACCTCCTTCAACCTTGCTGGTCCCACTCCTTTTGAGAAGTGAGACTGCTCTGTAGTTTCCTGGGTCTTCCATTTTCCCCTTCTTGAAAATGGGGGTTATTTTTCCCTTTTTCCAGTTGTTGGGAACTTTGTCTGACTGCCATGATTTTTCAATTATGGTGGACAGTGGCTTAGCAGCTTCATTCGCCAGCACACGTGGATGCTGAATGACCCCTGTGCTCCCCTTGCACAGTACTTCCAGTTTAAACTAAGGCAGGCTGCAAATCTGCTCAAGAGTGACCGGTTCTGCCTCTGGCAGTTGTTTTCTCTTCTTTAAGCTGGCAGAAGACTTGTGTGGTACACCCAATCAGGGGACTGATGTGGGTTACAACTAGACTTCTCTATTTTTGGCTAGGTTAGTTTTAATTGGGTTGGTTCACCGCATTGTTGCACACATTTGTGCCAGCAGAAGAATGGAAATGAGTGACTCGGAGACAAGAAGACCGATGCTTTTGGCAGCAGTGCAAGCTTTCCCCTGCTTATACTTAAGGCTCCAGTGGCACTTTTGCCACAGTATCCTCGGGCAAAGTGATGAACTCTCATGATTTGAGTTCTCCTTTCCATGTCCTCATTTAGTTTACTTACTACATGTCTTTGTGTATAATAGATGTGGTGCTGTTTTAATCAGCTAGTGCTATACATTCAAGTACTTTGTGGTCTAAGTACATACTATTTAAACAGGCATATTACCATATTGATTAATGCTTCCTGCAGTGGTTCTCACACTTTTTTCATGTTAACCTCCAGGATAAATTACTGTCCCTCGTGCAACTCTCAAGCAATAAGGAAACAGCTAGTGACAGCATAGGAGGCAGGCGGAAGGAGGTGGCAAGAGGCAGCGATGAACGTGGCAAGTGGTGAGAGAGAGAGTTGGGGAGCCCAAGGGCTTGAGGAAATCAGTCAACAGCACCTTTTAGCCACCTGCTACTGGAACTTGTTTCTCTGGCCTGGTGCCAGCCTCAGAGGTGATGTTGTGGCTCAGATGCTGCGAGCAGCCATAGACTCTGCTTCTGCACTTATTCTCTGTCTGAAACCTTCTTGGTGGAGGTCCATCTTCTGGCCACGGTCCCTTTCTCATCCGTCTTGTCCTGGGTGTCTCTGACAATATGTCTTTGTTCTGTTGCACTGTCATCATTAATATTCCATAGTGACTGTCTTCTAATGCCTGATTTCTTGCTTCATTAGTAACTAATTAATTTTAAAATAATGTTAGAAAACACACTGCTTGATAATAGTCTATGTCAGACTTGCTCTGTAACAGCTTTGCTGTGAGTTCATCCTAAAAGTTCGTGCTAGTGTTAGTGACCTACTGAAGCTTGGATCTACGGATAGAAAAAGGTATCACCAAGGTTAATGTACTATTAAAACTTTCTGGACAAGAGATTGAGGCTTTCAAGGGATGGAGTGTGAATGTGAGGTTTTTTTCTTCCCTTACTAGCCTCCTACTCTGTAGCTCATCTGATCTAACCGGGCAGCTGAGACCTGCTCCTGCACTGGTTTCTGCACTGGTTTCCACTTTGGTGCAGACTGCAACAAAGAGGCTGCTGGATCTTCATTCCTAGCATGATGTTACTGAGGTGCTCTACCATAGCAAAACTCTTTCCCAGCCACAAATACACCCGAAAATCCACATGCCAGTTTTATTCCTACCCTTTGTGAGGAAAATACAGCAGCGCTGCTGGCTGAGACTGGTAAAGGGCACAACTTGCCTTCTGTGTGCCTGCAGAAGCCCTGCTGTGCTAGGCTGAAAAGCTGGGCATAAAACAACTACTAAAGTTACCACAGCATCTGATAACTTTGATAGTATGCTTGTTTACAATGGGAGTCCTTCTGCGGTGTGAGGAGATGGTCCTTACTAGCACAGTACTTACTTCATGTTGGAATATAATTATCAAAGGGGCTTGCACAGGTAGTGATACATGAAGAAAGGAATCTTGAGAGCAAAAATAATCTAGGAGATGGAAAAGGCTGTTTAACAAAGGGCTGCTGATGGTGGAAGTCATGGACAAGAGGTACTGCAGAGTATTTGGAGCACAATAATTCAGTGGTTTATAGCTAGAATCTTCAGAAATATATTCCACTGCTGTTGCTTGTAGTATGCCTGGGTATCTTGACATGGGTGACATGCAAGAATACGGAGGCTGTCATTCTTGAGATCACTGTTGTACTGTCCAGCTCTAGTGAGATGTCTCTCAAGAGGCTGCTGTACAATAATTAAGCAGAGCTCAGGGGAAAACTACAAGGATTAGTTGCTTTGCAATCGCCCTTGCTGGGCGGGGGGGGAAGACTGACAAGTCCAGTGCCGTATAGGGGGAGATAGATGAGGAGCCGCCTAGAACAGTTTGGAAGCAATACTGGCATGAGATGCATCACACCCGGGGGCTTTTTAATCTCTTTGGCACAAAAAAGGGGAGATTTTTGGAGTCAGCAAAGTTCGATATGTAAACGCCATCCATTAATTCTAAGTAGTAATTGGAACCTACTAATCTGATGGAGAGTTGCAAAATCATCAATAATCCATTAGTTAATGCTAGGTGGGTCTCTAAAAGGTGATACTAAGAAATTGTTTAGCTTCTGTAGGGCTCACGGGGGAGATTGTCTGATCTGTGTCATATCAGAGTGGGCAGTGGTCATCCTTGATACCTTTGCAGATCTGAAGACTATATCTTTTGCTGTAAAAGGAAAGGAGAAAGTGGACGTGAGGGCAACTTACACTGCTTAAAATTAATGTTAAAGGCTTCATTCCTGTAGCTTTTTCTGATACTTTTGCAGGCTGCAGTACAATGTCTAGAAAGCATTGTGTATTGATGACCCATCATTGGTAGCAATAAGTAAAACTGATATGATATCTGGAGTACTAATTACTTAAGGAGTTTTGATGTGTAATCAAGGTAGATAACAAAGCAGAGACAGATTATACCCCTCATTGCTTGGTACAGTTCTTGAAGAAGGTTGTAGGCTATTATGTCTTCCTTGTTTCACTGTATTATTTAAGTTGATCTGTGCTGTTGTGTCCTGGGCACAAGCCTGGGCTGAACCCAGGATTATGTCTCTTTAACTGAACATGCATTGGCTTTTTCCCTTCCTGTCTGTCTGGTGACCATCTGGGGAAAGAATTTTATTATCTTGTTGTTTGGGGTTTTTTTCATTCTTGCATTCCTCATTAAACCTGCCCACCTGCAGCCAAGAAACTGACTTGGGAATATGAACAACGAGTATATACATACATACATACATATATATAATTTTTCCTATGTAAGCAGTGTTTCTGTCAGGAAGTTTTAGAAAAGGAAGAAGAGTTTGGTTTCTTTTCAGTGTAATTCAGTGCAGTACTGGTGTTCTAAGGTTGTGATTCTGCTCTCTGTCGCCATGAAGAATACTAATACCACCTTGAGCGTGGCATGCTTGCATATCAGGCTTCATATGAGTATGCTGCACACAGTATTGTTTTTCAGATAGAAATCTAGTTATACTTAGTCTTTGTCCAAGCATAAGCTTTATATTGATAAGTGATAAAATTAAGGCTGTCTTGGAAGCACAGGTAAGGACTTCATTTTCTTGGTCTCTATTCTAGCCTCCTGTTCCTCACATCTTTTCTCTCCCTCCCTTTTTCTCTCCTCCTCCCCCCAGTTCCCACCCTTCTCCCAATCTTGATGGTCAATGAGGAAATTAATGGGATAAAGTTAAAGCTAATACTCCTACAGAAATTTGTGCTCTTCCTGTCTTCCACCCAACATAACCACACATATACTGTGGTACATCATTATTAAGTGTGGCCTGAGAACCTTCTGACTGTATAGTACAGACTGAAATTGGGTTGGGGAATAAATCAGCCACCAGCAGAAGACTTAATTGTACGGATTGAATGTTGCAGTTCAAATGTGTATCAAGCTGATTTTTAGCTGGGACAGTTTTCTAAGCATAAATAAAATCATTAATTTTGGGTGTGTATCAGATGTTAAGCATGTTTTGATTTGTTCCAGTAGCCGGATCGAACTGGGAGATGTGACACCACACAACATTAAGCAGCTGAAGAGGCTAAACCAGGTCATTTTTCCTGTCAGCTACAATGACAAGTTCTACAAGGATGTACTGGAGGTTGGCGAACTAGCCAAATTAGGTACAAATATTCTTGCTAGCAATTGTGGGCTATGGTGGCAGAAGTACTCATCATCGCTATCCATAATGGTTTTGAATAGCAGATCCTTCTATTTTGTTGTTTTACATAGTGAAAAAGAACTGTTTGGGAGCCTCGAAAAAGCCCCAGTCTGAATGTCAGAGGGTTTGTGTTCTGAATAGATTCCACTTTACTGGGAATAGGCAGGTTTCCTATTATGGCAGAAAACCTGTGATGTGTGCTGCCAGCTTATGTCCTGATGTCACTGCTAGCTGGTTTGTCAGAGCACTGTTGGTAATGTCACTCCTAGTGTTAAGCCACTAAGTATGGTATTTCATTTGGATGGGAGAATTAGCAAGAGGGAAGGAAGATATAGAGTGTAAATGAAGGAGCTGTATGTATAGTTTGAGATTTGTGACTGATAACATTTTGTTTCCCTCCCTGGCAGCCTATTTCAATGACATTGCAGTGGGAGCAGTGTGCTGTAGGGTGGATCACTCCCAGAACCAGAAGAGACTATACATAATGACACTCGGATGCCTGGCACCCTACCGAAGGCTAGGAATAGGTAAGGAGGAACTTCTTTGGTATGTGAGTCTTCAAAGAAATCAGATTGCTGTGCAGCCTACTGAATGCTCTTTCAGATTTTTGACCAAGATTGTGCACTTGTAGACCACTGATTTCTCTGGAAGGGACTTTGGGGAAGTCGTATGATTTATGATGCGCTCCTTTTTCCCTGCCTTTCAGAAATTGGCTTTTTGTAGAACTTTCTAATTCAGGATTTCAGGGTATTTTAATCTTAATCATGTTATCATACTGCAAGGTAAATACTCTGCTTCTATAGATGTGAAAATTGATTCACAGACGCATGAAATAACTTGTTAGAGGTACACAGCCAGTATGCAAGTCATGTATAAGTAGAACACAACATTCCTTCATTAGGTTTCCAAAGGGAGGGGGTGTTCCTATTTATCTTTTTCAATACTGATTATCACTGCTCAGGGGTAATACCTGCTTTCTGTCTATACTGCATTTAGTTCTTTTCTCCATGTTGCAGATTTGTAGGCCAGACTAATCAAGACCTTACAGTAACTTGTTTGCTTTGACAAGCTCGAATGGAAAAACAACTTCATTTTAAATTATTTTACTAGGTCTTTATTAGAAAACTTCCCAATGCTCTCACTGCTTTATACATTGTTTTGACCCCATAGTTGAGATGAGTTTAGGAACTTGAAGCTAGCTTTTAAACAAGCTGCTTTACACATGTACTTCTGGGGTGGTGTTTTGTTGTTGGGTTATTTGGTTTTGTTTTTTTTCTTCAAAGAAAAGTCAGAAAGATAGTGAAATACTTATAAGTCATGTTTTATTTGCCTTGCTTAGCTCTTACAAGCTCGGTCATTTTAACCTATCTGCAGTTAACCTGCTTCTCCTCAAGAAAGCCCTTAGCTAAGTATAGACTTTATTGTGCACTTCTGGTTTTCTTAAGTATCTCTTTACCTTTTGGCAGGAACTAAAATGTTGAATCATGTCTTAAACATCTGTGAAAAAGATGGCACTTTTGACAACATCTATCTGTAAGTAAATGAGTTCTACTCCTGCATTTTTTTGAGAGATGATAAAGGCAAATATGGGAGCAAAGGGAGGGAGATCCAAGAACATTTGTATTTTGTGTTACAGTGGGGTCATGGGACATCTCGTAAGTGCTAGTAAGAAAGCGAGGGGTCACATTCTGGGCTTGTGTGATGCTGGGAAAACTAAGCCTTGCTTGCTTTAGAAGGGCTTCTGCAAATTTGCTGAATTTAGATGTAGTTTAGTTACAAATGACTTGCTGCAGCAGAGAAATGAATATGACAAAAAATATGTGGAAGAACTATTTTATTTCTTTTTTTACCATACAGTGTCAGCCTCCGAATGGAAAATGCTGCGAGTCTTGCGTGCAGTTTTGGTGCATTTGCTGTCTGTCTGTTATGACAGTACTGTGTGGGTTAGAACACCAGATCAGAGGTGCTTACAAGCAGTCTAGGTTTGTGTTCAGTAGCAAGGTCCAAATGCTTATTGCTGTTTTCGCACTCTGCCATATCAGCTGCTTATGCAGCAACACTGTAAAGCAGGTCAGTGCCCTGACCCATCTTGGGGAGCTGCTTCCAATTTTGATTCTGTGTGGGGTTGGGTTTTTTCTTCGGTTTTGTTTTTTAAATCAACTGCACATCTGCATAAGCATTTGGTGTGATGCAGACATGAGAACAAGGACTGGGGTAGAGGACAAAGCTACTTAAAAGAGCACTGCCATTCTAAGCGATCACCATGGAGATAGAGCCTGAAATCCATAGATGCCAAAGCTTTGTTTTCCCCTTTGCTGCCAGCTGCACACTTCTGCTTCTTCCAGCTCATTGGTATCTGTGTGATGACCAAGTGCTCACTTCTCTTGTCCATCACTACCAGTTTATACCAGTGCAAACATGGTGCACTGTTAGGGATAGATCCACAGCAGGTACAACTTAAATGTACTTATGTTGCCACAGAACTGCACCTTGAACACTTGCCTGGACTGTTAAAGATGCTAGTGAGTAGTGTTTGATAAACTAATATCAATACAAACGGAGTGACCTTCTCCTCAAGTTTAGCCCAAGTTCTGCCAAGGAGATGCAGCCTTCCAAGTCCTCTACTGTTGTAGCTTTGAGCCATCTCTGTAAGAAGTGTTTTAAGGAGGAGTCTGAGTACAGCTGCTTTTGGCTTGTATTCCTGCTCTCCTGCCTCCGTAGGAGTGGTAATGAACTCTCAGATGCCTGCTAGTTTACACAGGCTGTCATTTCTGCTTTTGCCTGTTCCTGTGTGCCTAGTGAAGAAACTGTTTGCTGGTTTTAATGCAAAAACCAGATTCTTCATAATCCTTTCCACTTCCTAGAGTAGAATTCTGGGGTGATGATAAATAGCTCCCAAAGTTGGGCATAATGAAGTTCTTTTAGTGGCCTGTTGATTTTATTACTGTGTCTGTTGCTTGTGCATCTTCTGTCTGAACATACTGTGTAGCTTTGCACCCAATTAGCTATCGGTGTGTAAATTTGTCATTATTATGAAGTTCCCTTTTAGCTATTTGGCTTTTGTTGGGCTTAACACTAAGATCTTTTGTTTTGTTCTGCTGTTACTTCCAAAGTTGCTTTGGTTCTGTGGTTATGCAGCATGTTGTCATGACAAAGTGATTCATGAGCTTGTGCAGTGTCCACCGTTTTTTGGGATTGTTTAATGAATACCTTTTGTTGAGCCAAACGTCCCATTTCTCTTATTTTTATTTTAACAGAACTTGTGGAAATAAGTCTCGTAGTTGCTTAGGGTGAAGAACTGGTGGCTGTTTGTTTTGGAGGCCTTTTCAAGCTTTCACGCTTGGAATATGCTAGCAAGATCTGTAAAACTCTGGGGGAAATAGGTAAAAGGGGAAAAGGACTTTGTAAGTCCATGGGGCTTTTTTTTATGTTTCCATAGCTTTTTGTGAGGAGAGAGGGGTACTTGGAAGTGAGCAAGGAGTTAAAATTGCATCGAACACCGGTGCCAGTTTTGTGTGGCAGCATGTAGGGATCAGCAGTCAGACAACTGTTTAGGTCGCCTAAGAAGTGTCACTACAGGAAGTTAAAATTAAAAGTGAAACTTTGTCATATATTTCTACAAAATCTCTATCACTTCCAGATTAAGAAAAATTGAAATTACTGAGCTAGTAATGCTTCAGTCTGTTATTTGTGTACCTTAAGAGAGTTTTCATGAGGGAAAACATTTGACACTTCTCAGATTACTACAGGCCGTCCAGGAGCTGTGTATTAGCTCAGGATTGATTTGGGACGACCAAATTTGCAATCCTGATTTTCCACCAGCATTCCTCTCTCTATCTAGACAGCTCCTTTTCTTATCCTGTCGTTGACCGTTCTGAGTGTGGAGACAGAAGACTGAACCACAGAAAGTTCTGATCCCTCTTTCTCTCTCTCCCCCTTTCTGTCCCAGGCATGTCCAGATCAGCAATGAGTCTGCAATTGACTTCTACAGAAAGTTTGGCTTTGAGATCATCGAGACGAAGAAAAACTACTACAAGAGGATAGAGCCTGCAGATGCCCACGTGCTGCAGAAAAACCTCAAAGCCCCTTATCTTGGCCAGAACGCAGATGTGCAAAAGACCGACAACTGAACAAACCCCCAACGAACACTTTCTTGCACTTGCTTGTCGCCAAATAAGGAAAGAGAGGCCTCTTGAGTTTGATTTTTGGTTTTAACTCCACCCCTTCATTCTCTTTAATTTTTTTCTTCTTGACCTCTCTCCAACAAAATGTAATGTAATGCTTCTTCCAAGGATTGTCCAATCATATTTGGGGTTGGGGTGGTTTTTGAGCTCTCCTTTCTGATACGTTCGGGGTTGATTTTGTTGGGGTTTGGGTTTTTTCTTTTTTTTTTCCTTTTTTTTTTTTTTTTGAGGGGGGTGGTTTCAGATTCTTGTTTGTATTTTGTTCCTTACTGGGGTGAGAAAAGGTGTGTAGATCTAAGTTTGAGGTGTGGAGGGCTTGAGCAGGTTATCCTGGTGACAAGTTCCCTTCACAATTATTTCTTTCAATAAGCAGAATGTAAATCCAATGGGGGGGGAGGGGAAAGGAAAAGCAATATCTTGTCTTTTGACTCCTACACTAGTTGCGTTTTTTATAACCTACAGGGTACTTTATTCCCCCCCTCCAACCTTTGAATGTTACTTCAGTACTTCCCACTCTTCCTCTTAATTCCTCCCGCCTCAAAAATATGTTTAGTTCTTCCCATTGTTTTCAAGTATGGCTTTTTCCTCCATCTTTTGCTGCGAAGGGTGGGCTGCTTCCCCATGCCTTTTCACTCTGCCTGGCCTGATCTTTTTGAATGTTTTTTTTTAACTACTCCTCACCCAAGCTGGTGCTACATTTCTTAACTGACCGACAGGAGAATTTAGAGTGGTCTTTGGTTTTCATTTTCATTTACCCAACTCCCAGCAGACTTTTGCCAGAGTAAGAGCTAGATCTGGTGTTGGCAAGTGTAACCTTGTAAAAGTATAAATCCTGAGGCAGGACCCTTGCTTTAAAAATGGGTGAAATGCTGTAGGGCTCATTGAGAGTTAGTTTGATCGGTGGCTTTGGGGTGGGAAAAGCGACTGTGACCACTTTACCAGCTTTGATAACAGAAACCACATTTTTTACAGCTACTAAGCATGTGGTGACGCATCTGAGATGAGGCAAGGGTTGAGGAGACCAGGCAGCAAGGCTGAGAAGGCAAACGTAAATCCAACCCTAATCACAGAGCTTTGCAGGGGTTTCCTGGATTTTGTTGGGATTAGCTTGGCTTGCTGTGTTTGTGTGCTCCTTTGGGAGGAGGTGGTGAGGAACTGCACAGTTTGCCCCGCTGAGAACGATTTTCCCCTTGCCCTGTTCAGTGGTAATGATGCAGTTCTTCTCTCTGAGAGGGTGTTCATGGATCACCAGAGAAAGCAGCATATATTAGAGCATTTTATGGGTTTGGAAAATAGGCTGACTGGCTTCTTCCTAGTACTGTAACCTCAAAGCTATGGTAAACTCTACTAAGCCTGCTTTGCATCTTTCCATGCTTTGTTTGCGTGAATATCAGTGCTCCTTTCTATGCACTGTTGCCAGCAATTCTATGTATGCCAATACAAATACCAACTTGAGCTTGGACTCTTCTCCAAGCACATGGAAAAGTGCACTGAGCTGAGACAACACCAACCTGCCCCATCCCCCAAGTAGATATTGAACTGCATTCCTTTCCTGTTTGTTTTTTGAAGGCTAAGTCTGCATCTCGAATGCATCTGCTTTGAAAGCCTCCAACCTCTATAGCGTGCATTGCAGCATACATCTGGTTAGTAGGTGCTGTCCAGTCATTCAAGGATGACTTGGGAACTAAGGATTTCAAGACAGGGAAGTTGTGGTGAGGCAAGGGATGGCACCCCTCATTGCACATTGTGGTCTTTGATATCCAGAGGGGTGACTATAGCTGCTCCAGAGTTACTCCTTTCCCAAAGGTGTGCAGTCCTTGTTGGAGTGCATCTTGACAGACCTATGCTGGAAAGTGGATACCTTATTTGCTGGGTTTGCACTAATTGAGTCTTGGGGATGGGTGGACTGATAACAACAAAAGCCCCTCTGCATGGCCTGAGCTTCTGTGTTTGCAGCACTCTGTGGCAGACTCTGGCTAGAAAGATGCAAACGGTTTCATCAGCCAGAGGCAGCCTAGTTTTGACAAAAGGTTATTTTTAGTACTGCTAGGACCTGCTCGCACTGGTTACGTTGGCAGTTCCAGCATCTTTCTAGAAGGGGGTGTATTGAAGCACAATTAGCTTGTCATATGCCAACATAGTTACCCTGGCCATCTGTAGACCAAACCAAGAGAAGTATGTGGAGGGAGAGGGATAGTATTGTATTTGAGGATGTTTGTGCAGCACAGCTGTAACTCAGACCATAGCTGCCTCTGGTGCCAAGAAAGTGCTCTTCATTCTAATAGATCTAAGTGTTTGGGTTGGGTAGATGGGTGTGGGGATATGAACTCTTAGGATTTGCTGTTGTCGTAGGCTTCCACAAATCGGTGTGTTTCACAGACAGTTTTCCTTCAGGTTTAAAAGTACGAGTCTGATGTCTGAAGTTACTTGGATTAACCTTTGTTTCTGTCTCTTTTGCTTTGGGCTGCCATCATTCTATGAATGTATCCCTGAAAACAATTCTTAAAGCTCCTATTCTACAGCAAACCTGCCTCATTGTAACTCCTGTTAAAACGTTTTGTAGGAGGTAGAAGAGAGAGTGACCACAAATCTAAGACTCCTTTTCCCAGGCTATTAATTCTGGAAAACAGTTGTTTAATCTTGAATACAAGGTTTAATCTGAATCTCATAGAAAGCTGTGTTCCCTGTACATGGATAAGGGCAGGTGAAGGTCAGTAGTTCTGGGTGACAAACAGTTGTATTTTATGGGTATATCAGCCATGTTGAGTGTGGGAGGAGAATGCTGTATCTTAGTGCTGTTACCCGGAGGTACTGAAACTGTGTGAATTGTCTGCTTACTGCAGAGAACTCCAGTTATTTTGGTCATTGCTGCAGCAGGACCTCCTTTGAGCTTGAAAATAACAGCTTATGAACAACTGAATTTTCTAAAAGTTGGGAGAAAAGAAAGATATTAGCACTTCCTCTTCTGGATGAAGACAGAGCAAGCAAAATGTATGTAACTAACAGCTTTAGAGTGTAAATTGTGTATATACGAGTTATTCCTGAATCTCTGCAACTGGTTTTGTCATACATCGGTTGAAGGATGAAGATGATATCCACAAAAAGACTCCTATTAGAGGAAACCATGGTACAGGGGAAAAAGAATCATCCAGGAGAAATATCCCTCATTTTTGGGAGGGGAAGGGAGAGAATTTATTTTGTGTATACAGAAGCCGGTTGAATTTACATGATGCAGCTAGTGGTTAAACCTGCCTACTAAATATGACATACTGTTACCATTGAAATAAACTTACGTTGTATTTCATTAAATCTTGATGGTGCCCTGTGTCTAATAAAAATATGATCCCCTGAATTGTTCTCTTCTCCCCCATGTTGTAATCCAGGTCAGCTGCTATGCACAAAGTCTGTGTTTTGTAAAGTGTTTGCTGACTTGGATGTTTCTTTTGCATCTGCAACTGCTTCCTGATTCATTTGGCTGAGACCCCCCCTGGTGTCTTGAGTTAAGATTCACTCAAAGGTATACTGTATGCAGTTTACAGATGTGTTCTCAATGTTACCAGTTTAGTTGCAGGGGGAGCAAATTATTTACAGTAAGGTGGTCCATTTTTAATCTGTGTCATTGCCCTTGTACATCAGGAGCATGTTTTGGTTTTTCTCAAACTCTTTAGAAATACTGTTCAGAATAAACATGCACTATTTGAGTTATGTCATTTACGATTTGTCATGTGTACTTTCTTTGCAGTCCAGCTGTTTCCCTCTGAAATCAGATACAGGATATTCCTCAGATGTTTCCTGAGCTGTGTAACTTGGAAGATTTCTACCATGAACTGTGAGTTGGGCTGCTGTGATGAATGCCATGGGTGTCTGACTGCTGAGGAGACTGGGATCTGGTTGTTTCCCTTGTGCTATGAGTCTTTCCTCAGAAATCCTCTGTCATGTGAGGTCAGGGGGAGGAGAGGAAGAGGAATTCTCCTGGGATAGTTTTTCATTGACTAGTGATCAGTCTTGAAGGAAACAGTCCAGGCATTAAGAACACTGCAACTGGATTTGGACTTTATAGGTTATATATCTGAAAGCATTCAAACTAATTGGTAGCTATTGCAAATCTTGACAACAGTCTTTTGAAAAACTATGTTCTGTACCTGTAAAAGTAACTGGTCTTAAGATGCAGTGAGTACTCTTCCTCACCGATTTTCCTCAGGTATTGAAGTAAAACTCATCTCTCTTCTTAACTATTCCAGTCTCTTAAATCCATTGTTTGTCTGTAGCTTCTTTCTGTTCCTCTCCTGCTTTGACATGCCACTTGCAAACTGATCAAGTTGCACTGTGGTACAGTTTCTGGGGAAAAAGAGAAACATTACCCTTAATACACTATCCACTTATTTACTTTCCTCTGGAAACCCCTTGATCAGTAGACGGAGTTGCTTGCATTCCTTAGGATAGAATGCAAAACCAAAGCTGGGGCTGTGAAACTTGACTGTGGTCTTGAGCTGCTGCTCCAAGCTGTCTTCCCTGACCTCTGCTGGAGGGCCTGGAAGACACACGTGGAGATGAACCTTCATCACTCCAACCTCACCAGCAGCTGCACAGGCTGAAACGCTTTTGCTGTACTTAAACTGCTGGAGTGGTTCTCCAAACCGTTCTGCTTTTATTGATCTCTGTCATGTTGTTTCCCTCTCCACCCTCATCCCAGTCACCTCTCTAACAGCCTATACGTTAGTTCAGTTACTTCTGTACAGGGAAACCAGCAGATACCCCTGATCTTTTGTGTTGCGCTTTCCCAAAGCTATGCTGGTTCTACAGGCAATTCCATTGCCCTTACTGTGTTGGGTATATACTGTGTCCTTGTAATGACTTACAGTGCACTATAATCTCTCAGTTACAACAATTTCCTGTTTGTTTTGTTGTTACTGAGATGATGATTCAGAGGGCAGTACCGGTGCTGGGATTTAGTGAGTGGTAAGTCAGGTCATTCACTTCACATGAAAGATCGGGGTTGTTGGTTTTCCCCCAGTGTGTACATCACCCTGTTTACCTGTGCTGGATGTAATTTGTTGTTCAAGTGCCCAGTCACTCAACATTAGAAGGTTCACCTGTCATTCTTGCTACCTTGACTAAATTCCAGCAAATTTTCATCTTGTTCTTCCTTTTGAAAATGGTGTTGAGGAGTGTGACCCCGGCATAAACCTTTGATTCCACTGCTAACCTCTTACTAGGGTAAAAGCTGATCTTCTGTTCTATGTCTTGTGATTTCTGTATTCCAATCAGTTCCCTACCCCTGTGGGATACTATCCTCTGATCCTGCAGTAGCTTAGATTGCTTTAAAATCCCTGTCCAAAAGCTCTTTCATAAGTCGTTTTGAATATCTATCAAACCAGCCTGTCAGCTGAGTGTTGTCATCTGTTTCTGGCAGTATTACTTCTCATAGGGGTTCTCCAAATCTAATCAACCCGCCTAGTCCAGATGCTTTGTATAGGACATGACTGTTGCTTTATGTCCTTTTTGTTCTTGCCCGTAAAGAAGCATCAGATAAACCAGATGATGGAAAGGTTACTCTGTCCCTCCTTGTATCCTGCCTTCTTTCCTCTTCCCTTAGTGTTTCAGAGCATACAGTTTTACTACTGTTTTGCCTGAAGGCATTGTGGTAACACCAGCCAAAGCTCTCTCTGCTGCTCTCTTTCATGTATATGTGGCCCATAGTGCAAGAAACTCCTGCACCTGAAGGATGCACTGACCTGTCTTGTGGTTGCCCTTCTATCAGCTGCTGTATCACATCATACAGACTGAGGCCATTCCTGCTCACTAAATAATTGAATCCAAACTTGCACTGCAGCCAAGTGTTATGTCTTCATGCAAAAAAAAAAGTACTCGAGTTGTCTTCTTGGTTACAACTATCTAAAAGTTGAAACTCTTCCCCTGTCACACTAAAAAGTCATCTCGTCTACTCATTGTAAAGTTCTGAATACTTGTGCAAAAGTGTTTTGCTTTGGGGGTGGTTTGTATTTTGTTGTTGGTTTTAAGCATTCTGCCATATAATTGCTTGTTTATATATACCCTGTCAGAAACAGGCAGCTGCAGGTCAACAATTTCCCATTACATATGATTTCACCACTAATCTTCACTGCAGAAGTCCACTACTCTTTTACAGAGGAGAGGAAATTCATATTGGAATAAATTGATGGAGCACAGGTATTTCAGATTTCACTTGTCCTCCAGTTTGGTTGTATCATGTCAAAACTCTGCTCTATATCATATAATGTTTGAGGAAGGTATATGAATACAAGATGCTTTCTGGGGGCAAGGCTTCTGTGTTTTCCATCAAGCCTGAACATCAGAGCTCTGCGTTTTCAGGTTGTGTCAGAAAGAGGAGCCTCTTGCGACTCCAGTATCACCTACAGGCGAGCAGAGGTACGATGTATGCGTAAAATAGATTGGAGAAGAGTTCCAGAACAGCTGTGTCGGGAAACAACTGAGGCTGGAAGTGAAAAGCTGTCTTATTGTGACTAGAAATTGAATTGGGTGTTAACAGCTCTCCACTTGAGAGAGCTGTTAATGACGGAGTCTTTAGTTTAGAGGACAAAGCGACTCTTTTCCGGTCAGGTTTAACTCCGAAGGAAGGCGGATGAAGCATTTCATTCCCCGACCTAAAGCCCCCGCAGAGTGTCAGCGCCCCGATGCTGTCACCGAGCCGGTGATGGCCAAGAGCGCGGGCACTGCCCCTTTAAGTCCCTCTGCCCGCCCCTCTCCCTGCGCGCTGCCCTTCCCGCTCTCCCATTGGCCAGCAGAGGCGCCAGTCTCCGGCAGTTCCTGTTTCGGCCACCTTAACTTGTTGACTCTTCTCAACGCCAATCTCAACCTCCGTGGCTTTTGATTGGCCGCCCCGTCAATGTTCCTGGCGGCGATTCGTCCGCGCCGGTTCCGCCCCGCCCACCCGCGCCGAGCGACGCCTTCCCTCCTCTCGGCCTCTTCGATTGGCCCCCGGGGCTCGGCCCGCGCGCTCGGATTGGCTGCCGCCCGCCGCGCGTGCGGGCAGCAGGGTGCGCTGCGCGGGAGGGGGGCAGTGGCGCGGAGGCAGCGGCAGGACCGGAGGATGGTCCCCGCCGTGGGGTCGCCGCCGCTCAGCCCGCACGGCCCCGCTGTGAGTGCCGGGGTGCGCCCGCCGCCCGCGCTCGGAGCGGAGCCTGGTGAGCGGGGCGGGGGAGGGGGAGGAGGAGGAGGAGCAGCGGGCGCGGCAGCGGGGCCGGCGGAGCGCGGGCCGGGGCTGCCGGTGGCCGCCGCCCGCCCCTCCTCTCCCCGGTTGCCGTGAGGAGGAGGTTGGCAAAGGGGGCGCCTCCACCCCGCGCGGGGTTTTGGCCCTGGGGCCGCGGGCCCTCACGCGCCCCTCCGGGAGCCGCCTCGGGCCTCCTCGCACGCCGGTCGGGCCGGGGGTCGCTCCCCGCCCTTGTCGCCCCGGGCCGCCCCGGTGGTCCCTTTGTCTGCCCGATGTGCCCAGCTGCGCCCGGCCTGCCCGCGGAGGCTTCGGTAGGGGCTGCGGAGCCCCCGGCGGGAAGGCGGCTGCTGCTCGGGTGCGCCTGCCGGCACCGCCGTGCTGGTGCCGGTGACGGCCGGGGTTTGCTCCGGAGAAGTTTTGTTGTTCGTGTCGTGGGGGTTGGCCACGCGTGGAGAAATAAGGTCTCGAAGTGCTGGTGTGTGTCATCGGGGAAAGGAATGATGGAGGGTTTGGAGAGCGGAGCGCTTGCGGGTTTGAGATCCTGATGGTCACAGGCAAGTGACCGGGAGGCGCGGTTCATTCAGAAAGTTCACTTCGGAGACAGCAAAACGTGGGCGCCGCTTCCCCACCGCAACATCTTGTCAGTGTATGCCGGGATACAGAACGGGCTGCACATCATCTCTGCATGCTGCACATCACCTCTACGTGCTGTTGTTGGGTGACAGCTCGGTCTGGAAGTTAGTCAGCTTCTGAGTGCAGGGCGAAAGTCCAGCGGGTTTATGCACACCTCTGTCCCTGCAAACTAACTTTTCCTGTTGGGTGTGTTTGCAGCTTGGTCTCCTAAGGAAAGAAGGCTTGTGGATGAGCACTGTCTGTGCTTTCTCCACCTAGTTATTTGAGCTCTCTGGCCTATTTCAGTCCAATTTGTCAGCAGCAGAGGTATTAGAGAGTTGAAGTCTTTGGTTTCATGGAAATTAACGTCTGTCAAATGCAGAAGATCACAATTCTTGTGCACACTAAGAGCAAGGCACCTAGAATGCAGCTTCTTGTGACAGACAGCACAGGTGAACCGAGCCCATCAGCAAACAGGTGGCTGAAGATAGCCCTTGGTCACTATACCCTTTGTCCAGAGAAGCTCGTAGGGAAGAGGTGAAAATAAGGTGAAGAAGAAGAGAATAGTGATGTGTTGAGTTATTAGCCATAGGTACACAGAAAATCACACATCTTTAGTTCTGCTTTTCAAATAATAGCTTGGCCTTCTATTAGCCTCCACCCAGATATATGATTATTAAATCCTTTTAGCAAAGATAACTTAATGATTGCACAGTTAAGCATTCAGGAGTCATGTTGATCCAACAGTTTGTTTTGGAAGTGTGATGTTATCCTTGCTTTTTCATATACAGTGCATTGGGACAGTCTTACTTAGATGGTTATGTTACATAGCATCTTTTACAACCTGCAGCATTGTTTGTCATCTCATGAATTGTGTGCAGTAATCAGACAAATAGGAAGGAAGAGACTTCCCATGAGGGAATGGTTGTTGATGTAAGGATTTAGACTTTTTTTTTGCTCTCAACTAGTGCCATAGTAATAATCCATAGGCACATTTTGGGGTGAAATAGGTTTGACAACTGAAAATACATTTCTCACTGAATGGGAAATAAGCTTAGAAGATGCTCCTGTTGTGAGTGTGATTTGAATACATGTGTATTCATAATAACGTGTCAGTTATGTGAAGCAGTAGGAGAACATTGCTAACTTTGAAATATTTGGATACTTATTCCCTCAGAAACTTACTTATTTCCTTAGATTATGGATACATGGGAGGATTTTAATGGAGTAGAAGCAGAATGGTGGTGGATCCTGGAGGAGTGTGACAGCGGCAAGGAGATAATCGGGATGTAAGTGCTTGATGGTGGCTTTGCTACTTTGATTCCTGGTTTCCCAAGTGGTGTCCCCAGGAGCTGACTGGGGACAGACTGAAGTGACCTGTCACTCAAGTGGTGCTTTGCTGTGTGCATTGCACGCTGTTGTTTGTAGCTGAAGTGTAGTTGTAGTCTGAAATTCCAAAGACATCTTATGAACAGAAAGGCAAAAGTTCAGTGAACGTGTACCTGCTGACACCACTGACTGAGCTATTCCAGCTGCTTTTCACCTTGGTTTTTCTTGACTGCTTCCAGCTATTTTAAAGAGAGGAATTAAAGAGCTAACTGGGTGGCTTGTGGATAGTGGTGATGGGTTTTTCCCCCTGTGGATGCTGAAATCGTAACACCTCTGGCTTTGCGATATTGAAGTATAACAAATTAGGCAACAAAGATATTTGGAGTAGTGGATTCCAAATATTCAAGCATGCTTTTTAATTTGCTAAGTGTGTTGGTATAAGGTGTGTGGCACTGTAACCAATCACATCCAGCTTGGATGTGAATTTATGCAGGAGTATGGGTTGAAGCTGGGTACTAGACAGGGTGGAAGAAAGAAAGAAAGACATAAGGAAGTCAAGGGCCAGGACATGCTGGATTTGACAAGAACCATTTTGGTTTTGTTGTACAGTAGTGTTTGGGGTTTTGTAATAAGTGTTTGGATGCAAAATGGTCTTAAAAGTAGCTTTGTAAATGACATGTGCCTGGGGGGAGGGTTAAGTAGCATAGCATTTGGTATGAAGGGATCCTCAATGAACCATAGCTGTTTGCACTGGAACTTGGCAAAAACATGTTGTGAAGTCTGTGCCACTTTGAAGGATGGGGTAAGTACCACAGCAGTGTTTCAGCTGAGACAGTTTTCAGTTAAAGAACAGTTCTGAACATTGTCTCTGATTATAAAACACCAGTGGAGATGTGTGTGTAGCTGTGTGTACAAACCAGGAGACTAAATGAAAATGGATATGTAAAACGTGTGTGTGCATAGCATCTGACAGTTTTCATGTTCCTGACCATTTCATAATGGGTCCAAGGATTATCCTTAGGCTTCGGAGGAAGTGTTATACTTATCTCCGGCCTGATGGATTGCTCACCCGTAGTATTGCCAGTCACCTTATAACTTAGTTCCTGTGCTAACATTTGTCATCTCAGTCACATTTGTGACTCCTTTATTCAAGTTAAGTCCCTCAGGAATGCATTTACTATTCTGAAGAGTGTCAATCATAATGTGAGTTGTATGTGTATGTCCTGGAATACGGAGCAAAAACATCTCAGATAGAATGGTTGAGCTGTAGGGCTTTCATTGTTTCAGATTGTAGTAAAACACGTGAAGGTTACAACTCCTTGATGTTGTGTAGTGTCCAGTTTATATAATGTTAACTGGTTACTGGTTAACATGCTGGTTAAAATACGATTCCAGCTTTCCTGTGTGCACATCCTGTGTCCAAAGTGTACTTTGGCTTGTCCTTACAAGTGTAGCACGACTGTCATGCTCTGAGTGAGCACGAAAGTGATTCTGCTGTGTGTGGAGGATTGACAAATTGTGTGCACACTACATTTTTGTCTTGTATGAAAAGCTATGGCGTTGCTCTTTTAAGGTGAATGAGTTACTTTTGCAACCATGACCTATGATAGCAGTCTTTTACATCAGCCACGCTGTGTGCCATTGTGATTCATGTAAGAAGGAAGTAGCAGCCTGTTTAAAAACATTTCATGCTTCCTGTTAACAAGTGCCTTTCTCACCCAGTTACCTGAGCTGCTGTCAGGTTAAGTGACCAAAATGGAAGAACGTGAAATGAGATCACTGCCCTCTAAAAGCACATCTCAGTCTTGCCAGTACTCTGATAGCAAAATGAATTCTCTGTGGTCCATCTCTAGAGAGGCTGGAATGAGCAGAGTATGGATGTATTAACTTCTAGGCCTCAATACAGGTCTTGTGATCTGAATGTTGTTGGTGTGGTGGGCAGCATCATGAGAAAATTACCAAAACCATTGCTCTTTAGGCTGCTGGCACTGTTAAAAGCAGTGTATATGGGAAGAGGAGAGCTTAACTTCAAGAAGTTTGGTTTCTTCTTCAAGTAACTGAGGTTTAAAGTGAAAAGAACAGTCCCTTTGGGGTGTCTGTCCTCCATCTGCACTATGGACTGACTGGTTGGCTTAAGGGATACTTAATTCATGCCAGCCTTCAACCTTTGAAGTTGGACTCTGCCTTCATGCATCAGTGAAGTTGTTGGGTAGAAATTGAACACAAATCTTGGATGGGCTGGAAATTGCCTTTTGCTTCATACTGCAGCTCTTCTTACCACTTACTACAGCAATAAAATGGTGCTAGGCCAACACTGAGCAACTCCAAATCAGCAACAAGAGAAGGTACAGCATTTCATTTTTCACTGTTGGAGGATCCATAATATTCAGAGATGCTGTTTAAATTATGTATCTGTAGTTTAAATGCTTGATTCTTCTATGGAAGTCTCTTGCTTGTTGTAAATTCTGAGACTTTATTGAAGAAGTTCTAGTTTTGGCATCATCTTGGGTCATAGTTACACAGACATTAAGCCAGTGCTGCCACTTGTACCAACATAAGCATCTTCAGTGTATTTGTCTGTCAGTGGAGCATCCTTTGTAATCCTTTTGCAGTCAACTTTAAGCTGAAATAGCGTTCTCATCTGACTTCCTGTGCAAGTGCTGGTGAAGTGCGGGAGAGCTTAATTTGGCATTATTTTGGAGTGGGTAGGACAATAGGGAAGAGTAACCGTCTTACTGAGTTTCTTACTATTGCTGTAAGGGCAGTTTGTTAACCGAAGAAGGTTAGGTAGCTAGTTTCACTTATGTTGCAGTATAACTCATCAACTGTTAGCGTTGAGATGTGCTAAAATAATACAAGCAAACAACATTCATTTTTGCAATGCATCAGGTCGCAACTGTTCGTTGCCTTTCAGAACCCTGTAGCTTACATCTCAACATAAGGAGAGTTATTGAGAACAGGTTGAATGGCCGGGCCCAGACTGGTGGTGATCACTGGCACAGTAACCGATTGTGTATCGCAGGGGTCAGTAGTGAGACTGGTCCTGTTTAACATCTTCATTACTGATCTCAGCGATGGGACGGAGTATGCCCTCGGCATGTTTGCTGATGACACCAAAGCTAGAGGAGTGGCTCATATGCCAGAGCATCGTGCTGCTGCCCAAGGGGGGACTTCAGCAAGCTGGAGAAATGGGCCGACTGGAACATCATGAAGTTCCACAAGAGCAAGTGTAAAGTCCTCCACCTGGGGAGGAACAATTTAATGCACCAATATATGCTGGGGGCCACCCAGCTGAAAAGCAGCTTTGCAGAAAAGGACCTGAGGGTCCCAGTGGACACCAAGTTGAACATGAGCCAACAATGTGCCCTTGTGGCAGAGGTGCTGAATGGTGTCTTGGAACGAATTAGACAAAGTATTGCCAGCTGATTGAGGGAGGTGATTCTTCCACTGTCCTCAGCACTGGTGAGGCCTGTAGTCAGTTCTGAACTCTCCAGTATGAGAGAGACATGGACATACTGGAGGTAGTCCAATGAAGAGCCATAAAGATGACTAATTAAGATACTAGACCTTATCTCATCCTAGGAGAGCCTGAGGGAGCTCGGACTGTTCAGCCTGTAGAAGAGACAGCTCAGGGTGGAATCTCATCAGTGCGTATAAGCGCCTGAAGGTACGGTGCAAGGAGGAGGTGGCAAGGCTCTTTCTAGTGGTGCCCAGTGACAGGACCAGAAGCGACAGACACAAACTGGAATGCGGGGGGCTCCATCTGATCTTCAAGAAACACTTTCTTACAGTGATAGTGCCAAACAGTAGAGCAGATTGTGCAGAGAGGTGGTGGAGTCTCCATCTGCGGAGATATTCAGAAGCTGTCTGGATGTGTTCTTGGGCAACTGGCTCTAGGTGGCCCAGCTTGAGCCGGGGGAAGGAGGACCACCAGAGGTCCCTTCCATCCCCAACCATCTGTGATTCTGTAACAGCATAACATACTTCAGAACCTAAGAAACTCTCAGAAGAGTGCATAAAACTAAAACCCGACAGTATTTATAGTGCTGTAGTCACATCTGGCCTACATGCCCACTGGTCTGTCATCGCTGTCTTTAGTTGCAACTGCAGCAGTTACCATTTGCATCCCAACTAAAAAAAAAGGATAATATCTATTTGGTGTAGTACTTACCAAATATAGTGTAAATATAGTGTGTTCAGTCAGCCTGTGTGTGCTCTGTACTTCTGAGTTGCAGTTTCCTTGCTCTGCAATGTTAGCTGCGGGCTGCAGCTCTGCCTTCAAACTTCTAACCAGTGGTGCCTCTAACACCTGCACACCCATTCTTCTATCTTGGTCTCCATGGCTCGAGTTCAAAGCTTCTGTTGGAGGGAGCTCTCGGGTACTTAGCTGCTGTCTGTGTCCATTTAAATGAAAGTGGGGGGAATTTGAGGGCTTCTTGGGTTTGTTTTTGTTGAAGTCTGTGAGCAGAAGTGATGCTCAGTCTCAGCTGGTAATTTGGAGTATTAAGTATTGCCTTTATGTGAAGCACTGGTATCTGTCGAGGTCATGTTTTATACTTGATGTGGTTGGCAACTATAGAGAGTCCCACCTTTAATTGTCTCAGGAGGCTTTCCAGTCCATCTCGGTCACTTTGTCTGTGGTTTTTCTGGTTTGCTCTGGGTAGGGATGGGAAGACCCTGTGTTTCTTAGCTTGGAAAAATTGACTGTATAAGCTGTTCCTTGCAAAGCAACACAATGGAGATCTCCCACTTCAAGCTTCACTTTAAGATATTCTTGCAAAGTTAGTGTCAGGTGGCAATAACGAGGTGATTGCAGTCAGTTACAGGAAAAAAAGAAGATGGAGGTAAAGGCATTTTAATGTTATGGAATGATTTTTCTAATGAAGTAAAACTTGCAGGATCATGGTATCAGTCTGTCCCTTCCCTTCATTCATTCTTTTCAGTCCTCTGCAAAGCAGTAACTTGGAAATCTGATTTTAGTTTCTGCTCCATTGTCAGTGCTAAACTTCTTCAGTAGTCTTATTTGCTTATCTAGTGCTTTCAGAGCTACTTATTCACTCCTGGATGGCTCATGTACATTAATTCTCCTAACCTAAATAAGTAGTTCTGAAAGGGGTGGAATTAATGAATTCAGGTTTCCTATGGATATGGTTCCTAATGGTTCCATTTTCTGGTATCTAACATACATTGATCTTGCTGTTAAATTTCCTCCTTGGGAGTGTTAAGAAAGTGTGCCCACTTTCCGTGGCCAGCTGGGCTCAGATGTCTTTAGTTTGGACCTCTCTGTTAAACCTAATTGAAATAGTTTGCAGCTTTATCCCTGCCAGCATTACTCAAACCTGTCAGACATCCAGATCACGAGTCCTTTATTCCTGGAACTGAAGCAATTGCCCAGCGGGCCCACTTTATGGAGAAAAAACTCTGAAGAGCAAAAGTGTGAAATTGCGTTAAGATTGTGAAGGAAAATTGAGCCCCCTTCTGTCCGCTAAAACCTTTGGAGAGGAGCCTGGAATGAAATGTACATCGCAGATTTCTGGGGGGTTTGATGATTTTGTGGAGTTTGGGGGCAGAGCATGTGCTTAAATTTCATTATCCCTGCCCACGGCAGGGGGGTTGGAACTGGATGATCTTAAGGTCCTTTCCAACCCTAACTATTCTATGATTCTGTTACTGCTCATAACAGTGAAAGCACCACTGCTGGAGTCATGTGCCGGCCTTCTCTGAAGGATGTGGCAATACGCTGTCTGAACGGGTGCTTTGGGAATGTTTTCATAGAGGTGCCAGTTTCCACAGTTCTGGAAGTTGATGGGAAGTTTCATTAATGCTTGTAAAGTCAACGTGGTTGGAAATTGTGTGCCTTAACAGTGGGGTTGGGGAGTAAGTTTGATCACCGTATACATTAAAACTGAAATATTCTTTTAGGGTACCTTCTACCATATTCTGCCTCAGCCATTTTTGCCTTTAGCCCCAAAAAGATTCCTAGGGAAATCCTTTACTCTGGAAGGTCTGTGTTTGTCACCAAATCTCTGTATGGATCTCTTCTGCGTGTTGTAAATGAGCTTTGTAGTGAAGACCCATACAGTATTGCTTCCTGTCCCATGAATCCTTGGCAAGTTCTTAGTCTGTGTCATGTTTCTCAAACCCCAAGCCTATAAGTTATTCAAGAACTTGACTGTGTAATCCTTTGTAACTTAACTTATATCTAGAAAGATGCATTAAACCCCCTGACATGTAAGTTCTCTGGATGGCCTGCACATTTCAGTTCTAGGATATTTTGCACTGCTTGTTAGTTAGGGTCCTCAGGAGAGAGCAGCGAGCCAAATTAGTGTGTGTCTCTGTGTCTGGTGTACTACTGGAGACTCACTTGGTACCTCCTCAAGATCTTGCACAGCAGGCTGAGGAAACCGAGGCTGTGCAGCCTGGAGAAAAGAAGCTGTGTGGAGACCTCAGAGCAGCTTCCAGTGTCTGAAGGGGGCTACAGGGATGCTGGAGAGGGTCTCTTTGTCAGGGACTGTAGCGACAGGACATGGGGTGATGGGTTCAATCTGAAAGAGGGGAAGTTCAGGTTAGAGATAAGGAACAAGTTCTTCACTGTGAGGGTGCTGAGGTGCCTGGCACAGGGTGCCCAGAGAAGCTGTGGCTGCCCCATCCCTGGCAGTGTTCAAGGCCAGGTTGGACAGGGCTTGGAGCAACCTGGTCTAGTGGAAGGTGCCCTGCCTGTGGCAGGGGGTTGGAACTGGATAAGCTTTAAGATCCTTTCCAACCCAAACTGTTCTATGTGCTTATACAGTACCCTTACTGAAACTTTATTGCTTTAAGTGAGCAAGAAAAGAAGAAAACCCAAACCAATGTATTTGAGTTTAGATGGTGCAAATGAAAAAAGTAAATGCTAAAAGCAGTGATTTTTATTTTTTTTCCATCTTATTTGTTGTGTATGTTTTGAGGAAAAGATTTCATAAAATAAGTTGCTGAGTAATACGTGCAAAGATGGGTGGTAGACAAGAAGACTCTTCAAACCAGTTTGGTTTTGAGTTTTCTACCCTACTTTTTCAGAACTATAGAGGATATTGGATTATGTTAAACTTAAATCTCCAGAACACAAAATCTCTTAATTTCTGGGCTGACACTGCGTATAACTTGGTATTTCAGGTTGACACTGGAAGAGCTACAAACAGTATAAAGCTTGAGGGAGCCTTGGTACTAAACAAATACGAATGTTGTGTTGTTTCTGGTTCATCTGGCTAAAGAAGTTGGAATTTGCTACATTCGCTCTGCAAAAGACGCTCAGCTGAGTCAAGTGAGAGTATTTAATGTGAGTGAACTTAAAATGCATTTGCCCCTGAGTTTATAAGGCAGATATGTACCTTCTGCTTTAGAGAATCAGCAAAGGAATCTCTCCATGAGAAGCGAAGATAAACCCATTCAGTGCGCTAGTGGTACAACAGCTAAGAGGAAGAAATGGAGACAGTATAAACATCATTTGTGAGCCCACAGGAGTCTCCACCCAGTCAGAGCTTTGTCCTTAGAGAATAAGAATAGGAAGAAACCTTCAGTTCACCATGTTTCTTATGATACAGCCTCTCAGTAGAAACCGCAGGGTTGTATACAAGTGCTGTTTAACAAACTTAACCCCCTCTTTTCAGTTAGAAAATCAGCACCTGAAATACACTGCGTTAATAACGTGTACAGCCTTGATTTTTCTTATCAGTCACACAAACCTGCTTTGAAGCTTTTGGGGAGACATTGGTTGAATGGTACACTGTGATAAATTTGACTTTAAATGAATTCCACATTAAAGGGAAGTTAGAATAGTATTGATTGCATTCCTATGCCCTGTCTTCTGTGTGAAATGGGCTGTAGATCCCAGGGGAACTGAAGCGTATCAAACACACATTTACAGTTGTTTGTGCTTGTGAAGCTTACACACCCAGCATGTGGTGGCATCTGGTTTAAGATGTGCAGGGAATGGCATCACTCAGAAGCAGCTCGTTGACAATTTGAAAGAAGAGCAAGGGAGGAAGAAAGAAATCAGGGTTCTTTGACCCATAATAAAGATCCATTTCCTAGGATCAAAAAATGGTTGGAAGCTGTGCTAATAAATTTCAGCACAAGTTAACACTAAGGCCTTGCCGATCTTCCCAAATGCTATGTACTACGTATTGCTGAATCATTTTAGGGTTCTCCTCGGGAGGAAGAAATAATGGAATGCAGGGGAAAGTTGCATATATCTCTGCAATGGAAAATTGCATAGATCATAACTTTGACAGAGATGCTCTTATTAGGAATAAGAATTTTGCTGATTGGATATGGCTCCTCAGCAGAAAAAGCTTGAATATTGGAGTGTGGGGAGACTGTGTTGTTAGGGAGAAATGGGTGCTCTGACTTGGGGCACGGGGAGGATGTGGTTGTGGATGTGATCTGGACAGTGTGTTGGGAGAGCAGATGGAGCCAGGACGGCTGTGTCTGTTTTGGGGAGGGTATTTATGGGTGGGTGCTTTTTTATACCCTTTACCTTCACACAGTTCTGCATTCTCTGTAGACTTGCATGGTAGCTGGCCATCTAAATTCACGTCAATGCTTTCTATATTAAATGCACTGTAAGATAGAAATGGTCCTTTGGTTCTGAAGTTGTATAAATTTGCACGATTATAAAAGCGTGGTTGTTTGGTGAATACATTAGTCCTTAAAAACTGCTGAATTTACCAAAACTTAAACCTCTTCCATCTCTTTGCTCTGATTTCCAGCATACTTGGCATGGTCTAGTGATGGCCTGTAACAGATACATCGACTCTGTCCTTACAGATGGTGCAGACAAGTCAAGAAACAGGGTACATGGCTGCCACACAATACAATCCAGCATGTTCCTTTTTCTGAGTGTAATGTTAGTGAGCTTTGCTGTACCAGAACTATATCTACATACTCCGTGCGCACATCCTTACCTCACTAAACAGAAACAGTACCGTGTACGCTAAATTAAATGGCCCCTTTTTCCCCCTTTGAATAGCTATTTTATCTGATACATCAGGTATTGTCTTAGTGATGGATGTACAAGAGCATAGCATTAGTGGGTAGCTGCTCTGCTGCTCTTGTCTTTGCTGATAGCTTTAATGGATATAGATTCTGCTGGGCTGCTTTGACCCAACTGGAACGCGGTGTTCGGGCCGCAGCCTCGCAGTGTATGTGTGAACATCTCTGGTTTCCGACAGTGTGAAAGATGGCTGGGATCTAACCAGACTTTTTAAGTCATCAGAATTGCACACCTGCTAAACCAGCTAAAGCCTCTCCCAGCTAAACCCTCCATCGTCACCTGATACAATGAATGCAGCTAGAATAGGTAAGTAAGTACTGCTAACCATCGCCAGTTATGCACAGGAGGGATCAGTTACAGATGCCTTGTGTAGGAAAGTGGCTTTCTTGGCTTTCAGAGTTGTGAATTTTCACCCACTTGGAGGACCTGAGGTCCCGACTGGACTAGTCTTATTGTGTATAAACAGAAATAAACCAGTGAATTCAGCTAAATGGGTTTAAAGGAGAAGAAACCTTGGTTTTAAGATAAAGTAACACAAGGTAATTTAAAAGAGAGTGAATGACTTAATGAAGGTGCTGATGTTACACCACTGCTTTCTCTCACAGTAAAACAGTGTTAACTCAGTCAGAGCATGGTCAGTGAGAATGGAGGAAGCAAACCTGTCGCAAAATACAGACAATGATGCACTCCCATTGATGGGCTAGGGAAATCTGTGGTGATTGTGTTTCAGATTGGCTGTGTGTAACGCCCAGAAGAGTGGTGTAATGCAGTAACTCATCTCAGGGAGGATTGTGTCTAATTTTATGGTGGTGTGAACACTTTTGTGTAGGTGGAAGTGTTGAATTATGCTCCTGAAAACTTCAGGACTTTGAGGTCCCCAAGCTGGATCTATTTGCAGGATATCACCTGTTCGCTTTACTGCAAGGTTTGCCAGCATTTACCTATTCTTGCCTTCACAGGAATAGAGGAGTATTTAAAAAAGGGATAGAGTGGTAAGCAGCATCAGCACCCATGTTTCTCCCCACTTCATCTTTACTGAACAAGAGCTCTCTACATTTTAGACTGGAGAACAGCACCCAGGTTCTGTTCTGGTACAATACAGATTATTCCTGTTGACTTTACACACACATGCACGCAAGTGCATGCACAGCGCCCTTTCCAGAGTGCGTGCCTCAGTGCTTTGGGAGCTCTCTCTATAGGTGGCTTGCTTTCTGGTTCACAAAGATGTTGTTTTGGGGGTGGTTTTGATGTTGGTGTCAGTAATGGTATGCTCGGTTTACATTAAGAACTGCTTGGGTTTGAAAGTTGTATTAAACCCCACTGCCACTTCTTTCCAGTACAAAAACCCTAAAGATACAAAGCCTTACAAGAAGCCAGTGAGCTTTCTAGGAAGAACCAGGGGAGGTGAAGCCATGAGGAGTCTGAGGGCCCTTGGGAAGAGTTATAGTAGCAGGTTGGTTGGTGAGAGAATGAGCAGAAACATGAACTAAATACTTAGTTATTAGAGCTCTGCCTTATCAAAAAGCAGATTTTGGGGGGGGTTCCTCTTGTAATCTACAATATATTTCATGTTACCTGCTCTCTAAAATGAATTCCTCTGGTAGATACGTGTTCAACCATCATCGACTTAATCTCATCTTCTGTTTATTTTTTCATCATGGTTTTGTTTGTTTAAATACAGGCTCCCGATGTGTTCAAGCTGAGGCTGTTACGTATAACTTTATTTCATAACTTCATTTTTAACTGAATTTTACATACGTGACAACATAGGGTGTCATTTTTGGCCATTTTAAGATGTACATTATTTAGTAGTAAGTAGGGTTTTAATTTGCTATATTAATAGCACTCTAAATTTGTATTTAATAAAATGTCCTCATTGTAGCTTGTATTTTGCTTAGCATTCGTGTTTTATTTAGAGCTGGGAATTGAATGCGTATTCAGCTAAGAAGGGCTGATGGAAGAGAGTTCAGCTGTATTTCCTCCCATTCAAAACCCTATCAGACACTCTAATTTTCCTTCCTGCTTCCTTAAAGTAGTTGGGACTGTAATTGGTTTGATATTTAAAGTAATTGAGGAAATGCAGACCAGTTCATCGTAGACAGCAGGGCAGGTTCACAAAGCTACTCCCATGAGTACTCACATGTGAGTTAACACTCACATGACCAACCTACATCAAGGTGATGGACCTGTGCATACACTAAAGTATGGACCTGTCCCTGTGGTCAAAGGCAAAATGATGTAACAAATGCCATGTGCTTAGAATTCAGGAGAGTACAGTTGTGAATTCCTTCCCCCATTTTTTTCAGGCTCTTTTCTCCGAAACCATGCCAGAGATGACAGAGAATGAGACACCTACGAAGAAGCAGCACCGGTGAGTTGTACTTCTGTACTCTGTGGTCATGTCACAGGTGTGAAGTTTGTAGCTGAAAGTTTGGCAGCTAGGTATTGACGAGCAGTTCTGAGGGTTGACCAGAGTCAGTACAGCTTTCCCAGGTTTTCCTTCTTTTGTAGTAGCGCGTTGATCTAATACCTGATTGCTAGGGGAATCCTTCATTCCTTGGTTAAACAGAGCATTCATCCTATGCTAGGTGGCCATGTAGGATCTGATTTATGATAAGAAAAGCTTGGAGAGAACATTGATTTGTCCTACAGATTCTTTTTCAGCCTTCGTGGATTCTGGGACTCTTTCTTACTCCACTAAATAGTGGGGGGTTTGTATTCAGTATTGGTAGTGAGAATCAAAGGGCAGCTGGGTCTCTCCAGGAATTATTATTAGAAACTATTCAATACTAATGTCTAAGACCAGTCCTTGTGAGTGTGACTTCCACTACATCCTTATTCACAGAGCAGAATATAATATTTAGTATTTTTAGCTGTAAAGAAAATAATAAAAGAAGTATTTGTTTGTATGCGGATATTTTTCCTTTCTGTTCCACATCACTGCTTTCCCCTTGTGCTTCACAGAAAGAAAAACCGGGAAACGCATAATGCAGGTAGGAACATTATGCTTTGTTGTTTGGTCTGGCAATAAGCACTGATGCTTTGAACTACTACAACAGATCTTGCATGGAGAAGGTTCCTCTGAAGGAGTTTACTTCGTTTAAAACCCCACCCTTCCAAACACCTTTGTGTCCTTGTGTATCTGTGCAGAAGGGCGTCTTGGTTGTTTGCTGTTTTCCATAGTATGAGGTTGCAGTAGCCCACCCAAGTATGAAAGCAGGACCAGTCCCACTGGCTTACCAATGCTAGTGAGCTAAGAATGAAACCATTTCAGTTGTATTTAATTCTAAAGGAAGATAAATGCACAGCATTCACACAGTAATGCCCATCTCTCTTAAAACAGAGACAGGTACCCAACCTGAGAGCTTCAAGGGTTCCCTGTATTAGAAGTATTCCTGTAACCTGTCCCTGAGGCGCCCACCTGGATGTTGGCATCCCAGAAATTCTGCACACATACTGGCTGTATGCTGTAGAAGTTGCATCCCTCAGGCTGAGTGCTATAGAACTCAGTTAGAAAGCATTATCAAAACCTGACTTTTGAGATGTAGTGACTCTTCCTTTCCACAATGGGATCCAGAACATCCCTGCTTTTAAAGGTATTGCTGCTTGTGTTTACAGCTCTCCGTTCAGTAACTGAGGTTTACTTTAGAGGAATTTCTTTCCTCTGTCAAGTTACTGAGGGTTCCAGTATACCATGAAATAATGTATTTATGAGTCCTTACACTGGTACTAGTTGTGCTAGTGTTGTGGTGACTTTCCCAAGCAGATGCCACAGCACGTATTGTTTTTGCTTAGTGGAGAGACATCGAAAGAAGAAGATTAATGCTGGGATAAACAGAATTGGAGAACTCATTCCCTGCTCTCCAGCACTTAAGCAGGTGAGTGTCCATTCAGAGATGTGTACAAGTTTCCTGTAAAATGCTTGTGCATTTCCTTGTGCAAGGTAGTTACTTCCTATTGTCTTACTTGCTATTTGTCTTAGGATGAAGGCAAAACTGTGTGAATTAGTATGCTCAAAAATCTTACTAGCTACTAGTATTTAAATACTCTTTGTGATAGAATTCCTTTTAGCAGTTAAGAAGTGAACAAGAGGTTTTGCAGGCAGAGTAAGCATAGTTTCCTAAAAGGAAGATGGTGAAGGGGTTATGGCTTATTTTCTCTTACCACATTCTCCAGTATATTACTTTCAAAGTTATGCATACACCTTCCTGGGTAATTGTTCCTTGTTTGTTTCTTTCCTAAGAAGATATTTCCAAAGCAGTATCCTGGAAATTTCATATGATGTAAATGTTTGTGAACACAGATTTCAGGCTGCTCAGCAAGAAATGATGCTTGCTGTTTGGGTTCCGTGGCCTTAGTAGCTACCTTTGGGCATTGGAAAATGTCAGCTCCAGCACTGAAAATGTTGTTCTGTAAAAGCTCATGGCATTGGGGTCAGTAGCATCAATGGATCTACCAACTACAGAGCTTTCTCCTAATTTTATCTACATGTTTTCTTTCAAAGAGCAAGAACATGATCCTGGATCAGGCCTTTAAGTATATAACAGAAATGAAAAGACAGAATGATGAACTTCTAGTTAAATGGAGGGAACAATGAACAGGGTAAGTAGAATGCTGCTGGAGGCTCTGAAATTTCTGTCACTCACTTCCAGTGTGTGTCTGTTTGTATGGGCTAACAAAGCCTGGATCAACACGCTTGGGAATTCCAAGACACTGTGCACATAGAGGAAAAACACAGCTGTTTAGAATATCCTGAAATAAGAAGCCAGCAAAATGCCCAAGTGTGCGTTCTTGTACATAGCTGAGAGAATACGGAGCAATTGTGTTGGGATGTAATTACAGAGCTTATAGGTGATGCGACATCATCTAGTAGATTCCATCCTGATTTAGTCTATTGTAGTGACCAGAAGTGATTTCCTGACAAACTTTAGTTAGATTTTTTTCCATCAAAACAATTGAGTTTGTCATGCAGAGAGCCACTTTTTTCCTTTTAAATGCTGTAAATGATAACAGCCTATTTGATAAAAATGCATCATCTCCAACCTTCTTGAACAGATGCATAAAAATACAGCGATGGAGATACGACAGAAATAATCTCAGCGCTCATTTGCAGTTTGCGAGTTTTATTTCTACCCATGGAATGGAGTTCTTGATAGTTTATTTTTATCTTGGGGGTGGAATTTGGTTTGAGAAACCTAGGTGATTTCTCTAGTTAGGTGCACCGTCTCCAAGTGCATTGCTGGGGTTTGTGGCTGCTCATAAGTGTTCTGTGTTTAATTCTGATTATGATTTTTAGAAGTAATGAAACTTGATTTTCCAGCAAAACCACGAGATGATCAATTATATACAAACAGCTTTAGTGTTTGCAAAGGAGCAGGGAAGAGAACAAGTTAAATTAATGTGCTCATCTTTCAGTAATTAAACAATTTAATGAATGTTCAGTCTCATCGGAGTTAGTCCTGATGGTTTTTCCTAACTAAGTAGTTTGACATGTCTTGCTGGCGGCAATGGAATAGTCTATGAAGTTCATTCACTTTCCCACTTAAATAGAGAGGCTTATCAGGATAAGAGTCTTCATTTTTATTATGTCACCCATTTGAAGAGGTCATACAGAATTAACTTATTCCAATACAACATAGTCTTTATTTTGCAAGTCATGTGGTAATGTTACCTCGTGTTTGCTCTGGTGCTGCTGTAATGGAGTGCTCTCCCTGTTTTGTAGCTGAAGAGATAAAAAAACTCCGAAAACAGCTGGATGAACTGCAAAAGGAGAACGGGAGATACATCGAGCTACTGAAAGCAAATGATATTTGCCTGTATGATGACCCTACAATCCATTGGAAGGGAAATCTCAAAAACGCCAAGGTCTCGGTTGTTATTCCCAGTGATCAGGTTCAAAAGAACATCATTGTCTATTCAAATGGGAGTCAACCCAATGGAAATAACCAGGGAGCGTCTGTCCAGGGAATAACATTTAATGTTGGTCATAATTTACAAAAGCAAACAGCCAATGTTGTGCCAGTCCAGAGAACTTGCAACCTCGTGGCTCCTGTGACGATTCCTGGTACTTGCCCCACAGAAAACAAGCCATGGCCACAAACTACAGTTTCTCCAGTGGCATCTGCTCAGACAGCTCCAGCAGGGAATGTCCTTGAGCTTTCCACCCCTGGAGAATGAGCGAGGCGTGCTTACCACTGCTACCACTGGCTCGCAGAGCACATCTCGATCCGGAACAGAACAGGAACTCCAGTGTTCTTCAGGTAATGCACTACAGAATGATCAAAACCCTCCCAAAAGTAAAAATGAGGAGGAGGGCACTAAATTAACTAAGAAAACACTCCTCCAGGGAACCAGCCTTCCTTCCAGTGCCTCCACGGAAGCCTCCGAAGTTCAACAAGTGAATGCAGCTTGCTCAGATGCCCAGAATTCTAGGAGTGACCTTCAGGAAAGCTGTGTCATTTCAACCACGGACACAGCTGCTGTGCCATCTGTGAGGCTGTCTGCTGCAGATAGTTCTTCCTCTGTCAGTGTCCTCACAGGTACAGACTTAGTAAGTAGCACTGGGATGCCTGTGACTTCTGCAGCAGAAGGAGTTAAGGCTGTGACGGCAATAAGCACTCTGCCTGCCATTTCCCTAGAGAACTGCTGGTCTTTTTCAGTCTCTTCAGGTGTTGGCACTTCAGACTTGAAAAACATGAGTAGCCTTACATGGATGCCTTCAGCTGGAAACACACAGACCACATGGACAACTTTGCAGCTAGCAGGAAATACTGTCCAGCCACTAAGCCAAACACCATCTGGTATAATGACTGCAGTACTAAACGAGTCAGTTAATGGTGCCGGTACTGTATCTTCTGCCCACAGCAGGCCTTTGACTGCAAGTATCAGTTTGAATACTTCTCTGTCCGGGGATGGCCAGGCGGCTGAACAGATTGTAGTTACCTTGCCCTCGTGCCCACCCTTACCTATGCAGCCCTTAATCAGCCAGCCACAGGTTAAAACTCAGGCTGCAGGAAATCTCCTTCCGCTCAATTCAGCTATGCAGGTGATTCAGATGGCTCAGCCAGTCGCAGCAGCTGTTACAGGAGCACCAGCTAACCAGAACGTTATCATTCTCCAGCCTCCAAACCCCGCTCCGTGCCCTCCGATTGTGAGAGCAGAAGTTCCCAGCCAAACTGTTAGTCAGCAAATTGTCATTATACAAGCTGCTAACCAGAATCCTCTTTCCCTCCTCTCCGCTCAGCCCTCTGCTTCTGTGAGAGTTCCCGTGAATGGGCCAACTGCAATTGCAAACTCCATCAGCTCCATCCAAAATGTGTCACTTCCACAGACTTTCGGAGGGAAACACCTTGTCTATATATTGCCAAGACCGTCTTCTTTGCCATCTTCTAGCTGTACGCAGACGTTTTCAGTTACAATGTCCAATCAGCAACATCCTCAGACTATCTCATTAAACGGGCAGCTTTTTGCATTGCAGCCTGTGATGTCTTCATCCGGAGCTTCCAATCAAGCCCCTATGCAAATTATTCAACCCACCACCAGCGAAGATCCAAATACCAACGTTGCCCTCAATACGTTTGGTGCTTTAGCTAACCTCAATCAGAGCATATCGCAAATGGCTGGACAGAGCTGCTTACACTTGTCTCTCAACCATCCTCCCAATCCCACAACTGTCAGTAACCAGATTACCACAGTTAACTGCGTGTCATTGCCAACTTCTGTGGCAACTTCAGTACCTGCGGAGGTTTCGGTATTCACTACTGCATCCAGTTCAATAAATGCTTCCCCAAAAAAGGCGGCTGCTGGCTTGCCAGCCAATGCAAAGTCCAAAAGGACAAACAAAAAGCCAAGTACAAAGAAGCACCAAGCAGTTATCAGTAAAGCGTCCTGCCCAGCAGTTCCTTGCAAAGATGCAGGGAAGGTGGACTGTACTCCTGTGGAAACGGTGGCAAAGCATTCAAATGGCGAGGGGCTGCTTGAAACCGCTCCAGCAGCAGCACGAGCTTCAACGACGTCGCAGGCGAGCGGTACGGCGGCATCGAGCGGTGTCAGTGTTCCTGACTGTCCTTCCAAAGACACTGCACGCTCCGAGCAGGCAGTGAAAACCTGCCCTGCTCCTGAGCTGAGCTCCGCAGAGGCACCCGCTTCCTCGCTGCTGGAGTCCGTGGTATCAGAGCAGCTGCCGCTGGTCCCACCAGCTGCCAAAGATGCTCCGCACCAGCAGGCCCAAGAGTCTCCGAACCATCCTACCAACCGACTCTGCCCCATCAGAGCCTTCCAAACCCCGTGACCCCCCCAGCACCTTAACGTCCTCTCCTACCGAAGCACAGCCCCAGGTTGCTGGGACGTCAGCAGCACAGAGCAGCACAGCAGGTCATCCTTCCAAGGCAGGAACGGCTTCAGAGCCCTGCAGCGTTGCGCAGGAGTCCTCGGCAGTGATGCAAGATGCAGACTTGCTGGAAGGACAGGGTCTAACCAAAATGCTGTCTGATCTCACAAAAGAAAGAGCAGCTGTGGAAAAAACCTCTTCGTTTGCCGTTCAGGGGGAGCATTCTGATTTTCCCATGGAAAACCCTAAATCAGCAGAACCAAATGTAGATTTGCCCGACAAGCAGGAACTCTTGCTAATGAACACGGAAGGTGATGCTCTCTCCCAGCATCACTCCTGCATTTCTGATCAGGAAGTAGTCGGTGCTTCCCTTGTCGCTAGCAGGCAGGCAGACTCTCCAATGTCAACCAGCTCTGGCAGCAGTCGAGGCTTCTCAGTTGCATCTATGTTACCAGATACCACCAGAGAAGACATCACTAGTAGCACCTCAACCAGTAAATGTAATAGCTGCACGTTTTCAGAGCAGACTGACATTGTAGCTCTTGCAGCAAGAGCTATTTTTGACCAGGAAAACCTTGAGAAAGGTGGTGGAGGAATACAGGTTAACGTGAGGGATGCCATCTCGAAGTCAACTGAGGTTGCACCTTTGGAGAGAGAGCAGCAACCTTTTAAACCTCAACCAGTGAAAGAAAACAATGCTGGGCCATTGGAAGCAGCACCGAACAAATTCAGTGCTCAAGAGACAGTCCAGACCAATGTCGATAGACAGGGTGAGAATCCAAGCTGCTCTGTAGGAGGTGTGGAAACATCAAACACTTCTCTGCAGATTTCCTCTTCCCAGTCACCAAGCCTAACCAGTTTAAGCGTGAATAATCTAATACACCAGAGTCGCATTGTCCATCCCCTTGTGAGCTGCTCAAGTTTATCCCAGTCTTCAGAGCCAGCAATAGTCCCTTCGACTGTGAGCCTCTCCCTTCCATCTAGCACATATGTCAATCAGTCTCCAGGACCCGCCATGATGAGTGAATACACTCAGGAACAACTGAATGCTATTAGGGCAAGCACCATGCAGGCTTCCCAGCTGCAGGAATCACACTTAAAGCAGCAAAATCATGAAGGTCGCAAAGACTCTGCCAAGCGGGCTGTTCAAGATGACCTTCTGCTTTCTACAGCAAAGAGGCAAAAGCAGTGCCAGACAACACCCATAAGGCTTGAAGGGATGGCGTTGATGAACCGAACACCAGAGAGTATTGCCGATCAAACACAGATGCTGGTCAGTCAGATTCCCCCTAATTCATCCAATTCGGTGGTACCAGTGAGCAATCAAGGGCATACTGATGGCCTCAATAGGTTATTCCCACCCAACAGCAACTTCGTAACACCAGCTCTGAGGCAAACTGAAGTTCAGTGCAGTTCTCAGCCATCAATTTCAGAGCAGCAGGGCCAGGCAGGGCAGCACTTGCAGCCAATTCAACATGTTCCTGCTCAAGGCATATCTCACCTTCACAGTAATCATCCATACCTAAAGCAACAGCAGGCTGGTCAGTTAAGGGAGAGGCACCACTTGTATCAGCTGCAGCACCATGTTACACACGGGGAAAACTCGGTCCACTCTCAACCCCACGGTGTCCACCAACAGCGAACAATACAGCAGGAGGTGCAGATGCAAAAGAAGCGTAATCTCATCCAGGGAACGCAAGCCACGCAGCTTTCTCTACAGCAAAAACACCACGGAAGTGACCAGACACGGCAAAAAGGTGGTCAGCCTCATCCTCACCACCAGCAGATGCAGCAGCAGATGCAGCAGCACTTTGGAGCTTCCCAGCCTGAAAAGAACTGTGAAAATCCTGCGACAAGCAGGAACCATCATAACCACCCTCAGAGCCATATAAATCAGGATATTATGCATCAACAGCAGCAGGATGTTAGCAGCAGGCAGCAAGGTTCAGGTTCTGAACACGTGTCAGGGCACAGTCAGATGCAAAGACTGATGACTTCAAGGGGCTTAGAGCAGCAAATGGTGTCCCAGGCGAGTATCGTAACCAGGCCATCAGATATGACATGCACCCCTCACAGGCAGGAAAGAAACAGAGTTTCCAGCTACTCTGCTGAGGCACTCATTGGGAAGACGCCCTCAAATTCAGAACAGAGAATAGGAATATCTCTCCAAGGCCCTCGGGTTCCTGACCAGCTCGAAATGAGGAGCTATCTTGATGTTTCTAGGAACAAAGGGTTAGTGATTCATAATATGCAGGGCCGTTTACCTGTCGACCACACAGTTGGCTCAGACGTGCAGCGGCTTTCCGATTGTCAGACGTTTAAGCCAGCAGGACCAAACCCACAGCCCACAGGCAATTTCGACGTACAGGCTTCAAGAAACAGCGAAATTGGTAACTCTGTGTCATCCCTCAGGGGCATGCAGTCACAGGCGTTTCGGATCAGTCAGAACACTGGGCCATCCATAGAGAGGCAGAAGAGATTGCCCTACCAGCCAGTGCAGGGTATTCCCACAGGAAACACCCTGCCATCAAGGGAGAATGAAAACACGTGCCACCAAAGCTTTATGCAGAGTTTACTTGCCCCTCACCTTGGAGATCAAGTTAGCGGAAGCCAAAGATCGATCCCAGAACATCAAAGGAACACGCAGTGTGGCGCCTCCTCCACAATTGAATACAACTGTCCCCCGGCACGAGAGAGCGTCCACATCCGAAGAGATGGTGATGGTCAGAGCAGGGAGAGCTGTGACATGTCTATTGGTGCAATTAACACAAGGAACAGTTCTTTGACTATTCCTTTTTCATCTTCCTCTTCCTCGGGAGATATTCAGGGCCGCAATACAAGCCCCAACATCTCTGTGCAGAAGTCCAATCCCATGAGGATGACGGACAGTCATGGAACTAAGAGCCACATGAATACGCCTGTTTCTAGCAACATGCACGGAGTTGTGAGGCCAACTCACCCTCACCCTGCAGTTTCTCATGGGAACGGCGAGCAAGGGCAGCCCTCTGTTCGCCAGCCAAATTCTTCAGTGACTCAGCGCTCGAGGCATCCTCTGCAGGATAATGGAGGTTCTAAAATACGTCAGCCCGAAAGGAATCGATCCGGAAATCAAAGACATGGGAATGTCTTTGACCCCAGTCTTCCGCACCTTCCCCTGTCCACCAGCAGCAGTATGATCCTTGGGCGCCAGCAGTCTGCCATAGAGAAAAGAGGCAGCATTGTCCGATTTATGTCAGATGGCCCTCAAGTGTCCAATGACAATGGGGCCCCTGACCAACATACTCTTTCTCAGAATTTTGGGTTCCCTTTTATTCCGGAGGGTGGCATGAATCCACCGATAAATGCCAACGCCTCTTTCATCCCACCAGTCACTCAGCCCAGTGCCACTCGAACTCCGGCTCTCATCCCGGTTGATCCTCAGAATACTCTGCCATCCTTCTATCCACCTTACTCTCCTGCCCATCCTACCCTTTCCAATGACATTTCTATCCCTTACTTTCCCAACCAAATGTTTCCTAACCCACCCACGGAGAAGCCGAGTAGTGGAAGTTTAAACAATCGATTTGGATCCATTTTGTCTCCTCCCAGGCCTGTTGGTTTTGCTCAGCCCAGTTTTCCTTTGCTCCCGGATATGCCGCCGATGCACATGACCAACACCTCGCACTTATCCAACTTTAACTTAACATCTTTGTTTCCAGAAATAGCCACAGCTCTTCCTCCGGATGGTTCAGCGATGTCCCCTTTGCTGTCCATCGCAAACACATCTGCTTCAGATTCTTCCAAGCAGTCCTCAAACCGACCTGCCCACAATATAAGCCATATTCTAGGTCACGACTGCAGCTCAGCTGTATGAAAACTGACAGACTGAGTCCTAGGCTGATGCGTCATTTATATATTTAAGAAGAAAGCGGATCTTCCTGGCGTCCCTGAAGTGACCATTCATAGCATCACTGTTTATTTGCCTAAATGTATGTATATGGGTACTTTTCGTATTTATATACACACTGTATTTCCATCCACCTTACTGACTTTAAAGCACCAGTGCCTATAGCAATGCTTACTTGTAAACAGTAAGGATGCAACATTGAGAGCCGTGCGTATATTGGTTGTTGATTTTCCAACAATCGAGTTTGATGTGCAGTTGTTCCAGGGTAAGGGCCACCCTCGGTAACGTGTGGAGTGAGAGCATCTGTATGGGAGATGGAAAATACACTGCAGGTTTGGGTTTGTTTCTGTTGTGTTTACCTGAAACTACAAACTTGGAAGTGGCTTGGGTTTCTCTCTTCCCTTTTGCAAAGTATCTTCAGGAGCCTCAGCGCAAGTCATGGCTGTGTCAACCAGCACTGACGGGTAAAGGCGTTTGTTGGGCAGCTCTTGGCTGCCTGAAGCTTGTCACATGCGTTTGACTTAAGGCTGACCTCACCCAGCAAAACTTGCTGTGCGTTTCCATGGTCAGCAATTCAAAACAGGGGTTTAGAAAATTCAGATTTCTTTAACCCATGGCCTTCTGTTCCTACAAAGAATTTTGTTTGGATCCATTTTAACAGCGGCTTCAGTTACTGCTGAACGTGGCCAACGTTTTACTGTAGCTCACGACTCCTGGTCTGGTCAGCAGAGACAGCAGTTGTATTTGTTGCCATTTCAGTGTTCATATGCTGCAAGTTACCTCAGGGTGGGTTTGTACCTTGTTTAGCACCTTCTTAATGTCTGTCTTTTCTTTCTACCCCCCCTCTCCTTTGGCCCCTGCTCAAACACCAGCTCTGGTTCCTGCGAGTGGCAGCCCTTGGTTGTACCCGGTAGCACATGATTGGAGGACTGAGCCTGTGGCATCCCGCAGAATGAGCAGGGATCCCTGGGGACACAGCTGTTACATAATGTTGCTGATCGGATCTTGCTGACAGGATTGAGCCCAAGTTAATGTCCGTGCTCTGCACTGGAACGCACCTTTAGATTAAACCTGTGTGGCTGTGGCTGGCAGTGAGGAACATGAACAGGTCAAGACTGAAGTGCTGCGCACCGAGATGTGATTTGAGCACTACTTGGAAGGGGGATGCTTTGGATGTGTGTGAGATGGAGTGAATGTGTGAGTGCTGGCTGAGTCCCCAGGACTGAGACAAATTTCAGTCCTGTTTCTTCTAAAGGAAAGGGGAGAACTAGGTAAGTTTTATTTATTTAATGGCTCTGCAGTGTGCTTTTCCTTCAAACAAGGCGGGAATATTTGTCTCTTGTGTGCTTGGAAATGCCATTCTGGCTTTGCTTCTTCAAATCACATAGTCACTTCAGGTCTCCTTGTATGCATTACTCCTGGGCTGGCAAAATCTGCTCTGGTGCCTGGTCTCTGGGCACAGTAAGTTTGAAACACTTGTGTTGCCCACCAGTGCATGGGCTTGCTGCTCCTGGAACCTGTCACAGGTTCTTCCCCAAAGCCTCTCCGAGTGGAGAGCAGGGATTTTTGTGGGGGTTTTCCTCTTTCTTTGCGAGGCAAAGAGGAAGTTACTGTTCTGTTTCCAAGAACAGGACCCACAGAGAGGGACCTGGTAAACATTTTTCCGTGGCTTGACTGCCCAGGCCTTGTTTTTGCTAAGTCTTTTTGTACTGATCCAGGAAAGCAAAGAGGCTCCTCTACGTTGGACTGCGTCTGTAGTTCTTCCTGGCAGTGCCTCTGCCCTTGTAACCTGCTGTCTGATGTTTTCCTGCAGTTAATGCCTCTGATTCAAGTTGGGAATCGCTTTTTAATTCAGACGAAGCTTATCTTAGGACACTAAAAAGTAAGCGATGCATCGGTTCTCTGTGTTTCTTAAATAGCTGGACTCTTCATTTCACTGCACAGCAAGGCAGCTTGCCGAAGTTCAACTGAAAACCAGGCCACCAAAGTGTGGCTATTGGCTGAATGGCAGCAAGTGGCCTGTGCAGAGCAGGAGGGTCAGGAAGGACGCTCAGCCCTCAACTTCGAACCAAGGGGACTGCAGGTCTGGGTCTTACCCGATGGGACTCTTGATCAGATGTGATTTCCCAAGCACAGCAGATTCCAAAGGGGCTGCCTTGAAGTGAGCTCCGTAATGATCAGTGGCTCCGTGAGTTGTGGATGATAAAGACAGGGATATTGAAGCAGCAGCTACCTTGTGCATTACATACTCATCTGGACCTTGAGGGAAGCAAAACAGCCATTCTTGCACTCTTTAAATGGCGTTGTGTGTGCACTGGTGTATTTGGCTTTCAGGACTTTATGTGCTCATCATTCCAGACATCCATGTAGCACCACATTAGTTTCCTGTGCTGGGAAAACTACTCTGCTTCATGATGTCCTTGAAAACTGGAGTGAGCTTACGCAGACCAGTTGCAACAGCTCAATGTTCATGTGTCCACAGGGCCCAATGGGATTCACCCCAGAGTACTGAAGGAGATAGTGGATGTTACTGTAGGACCCATCTGAATCATCTGCCAAAGGTCTTGGCAGTTTGGTTATGTCCCTGCTGACTGGGAGCTAGGCAGTGTTATTCCAATCTATGGGAAGGGTGTGAGAGAAGAACAACTCTGGGAACTATGGTGCTGTGAGTCTAACCTTAGTTCCTAGAAAAAATATGGAGAAGACTACACTGGGTACTATTGGAAGGCATTTAAAGAGCAATGCAATCACCAGGGCAGTCAGCATGGGTTCACAAAGGATGAGTCCTCTTTAATTGGGTATCCTTGGCCAACCTGATGAAGTTTAACCATGCCAAGTGCAAGGTCCTGCACCTGGGTCGGAGCAATCCCAGGCACAGCTCCAGGTTGGGCAGAGAAGAGATTCAGAGCAGCCCTGCGCAGAAGGACTTGGGGGTGTTGGTAGATGAGAAAATGAACATGAGCCGACTGCAGTGTGCGCTTGCACATAGGATAGAAAGGACAGGATGAGATATCCTATATATAGGATGAGATGCAGATAGGATGAGAAAGTTGGGGCTGTTCAGCCTGGAGAAGAGAAGGCTGCGTGGAGACCTCAGAGCAGCCTTCCAGTATCTGAAGGGGGCCTATAGGGATGCTGGGGAGGGACTCTTCATTAGGGACTGCAGTGATGGGACAAGGGGTAACGGGTTCAAACTTAAACAGGGGAAGTTTAAATTGGATATGAGGAAGAAGTTCTTTACTGTGAGGGTGGTGAGGCACTGGAATGGGTTGCCCAGGGAAGTTGTGAATGCTCCATCGCTGGCGGGTGTTCAAGGCCAGGTTGGACAGAGCCTTGGGTGGCATGGTTTAGTGGGAGGTGTCCCTGCTTATGGCAGGGGGGTTGGAACTGGATGATCTTAAAGTCCTTTCCAACCCGAACTATTCTATGATTCTACAATAAGGTCACCCGCCTAGTAGGTGAAAGGAACATGGTGGATGGAGTTTTCCTGGACTTTAATGAGGCTTTTGATGCTGTCCCTCACAGTATCCTTCCACACAGGTTGCCCAGATGTGGGATGAGCTAGTCCATGGTGTGTTGGGTGAAGAACTGGCTGAAGGGCAGAGCTCAAAGGGCTGTAGTGAATGGAGCTGTATCTAGCTGGTGACCGGTCACCAGTGGTGTTCCTCAGGGTTCAATTTTAGGGCCAGTTCTCTTCAATGTATTTATCAATGGTCTGGATGCAGGAGATGAATGCACCATAAGCAAGATTGCTGATGATACAAAACTGACAGGCCCTATTGACTCTTGAGGGACAGGAGGCCTTGCAGAGGGATCTAGCTAGGCTGGAGTACTGGGCAGTGATTAATGGGATGCAGTTTAACAAGTGAAAATACGGGATGCTGCAGCTGGGACAGTAGCACTGGGCACAAGTACAAACTGGGAGGGGGTGGCTGGAAGCAGCCCTGCAGGAAAGGCCTGGGGGTGCTGGTTGGCAGCAGCTCAGTAGGAGCCAGCAGGGTGCCCAGGCAGCCCCCAGGGCAGCCCCCATCCTGGTGCATCGAACACAGCATAGCCGCAGGTCAAGAGAGGTGCCTGTCCTGCTGTTTTCAGTGTTGGTGCAGCCTCACCTCGAGTGCTGGGTGTGGTTCTGGGCCCCACCGTTTAAGAAGGTTGTGAAGGTCCTTGAATGGATGCAGAGAAGGGCACCAAAGCTGGTGACAGGGCTGGAAGGCAAGCCCTGTGAGGAGGGCTGAGTGCTTTGGGCTTGTCTAGTTTGGAGAGGAGGTTGAGGTGCAACCTCATCGCTCGCTACAGCTGCCTGAGGAGGGGAGGTGGAGAGAATGGTGCTGAGCTCTTCCTTTGGCTATCCAGTGATAGAATATGTGGGAATGGTTCAGAGCTGTACCGGGGCAGGTTTAGACAGGACATTAGGAAGCATTTCTTCACTGCATTGTGGTGGTCAGACACTGGAACAGGCTTCCTACAGCAGTGGTCAGTGCCCCAAGCCTGTCAGTGTTCAAGAGGCATTTGGACAATGCCCTTAAGAACATGCTTTAATTTTTGGTCAGCTCAGAATAGGTCAGGCAGTTGGATTAGGTCATCATTGGAGGGCCCTTCCGACCGAAATGGTCTAGTCTATGCTATATATTTATTCTTTCATACTGGTTTCACTATTCATTTCGTTGATGTTACAGAGAGGTCAGATGTGATCCTGAGTATTCACAATGCAATAGGTCAGCTGGGATTTAGCTTGGTTGGTTTTCCGTTATGCAGTACCTCATTTTCTGAAGAGGCAGTAGCTGTGTCAGTCACTTTCATGAGCCTCTTTGTTCAGAAGGATGGCCAAAAGAAGAATGCCCTTATCCCCCGGATGCCTGTAGTGCAGGAAATCACAGCACAGGCACTGCAGTGATACAGAGACTATCAGGATTTGGCAGGAACTGCACCATTTTGTGGTGCGTGGCTCTAAGTAATGCCCATCAGTCTCCTCTAGAGGATTGGACCTCACGTTGCTGTGACAGGGCATGGTGATACCCACGCCATCACCACGCAGCTTTGTCTTCCTTCCCAGGGCTTCTTCTGAAACCTGCTTAGACCGGGATGGAGAAATACCATTTCCTTACCCTCCTTGAACAATTGCTGTTGAAGTTCAACCACACACCAGTGTGAGTCTTCTTATGTGCCATAATTGCTGCTGAATGGTCCTCTGGTGTTGATGTGGGGTCAGGAAGACTGCTTTGAGAAGAAAGGTAGGCAGAGCTAGCTTTGAGAGCCTCATATGAACAAATTGCCTGAACTCTGTTCTTTACAGTGATGACTGGCTCTTAGATCAATTTAATTAAAGACAAGCAGGCTCTGTTGTGCAGGCTTTTGGTCTAATTGATTGTCCAAGATGGTCTTTGAATGCTTAATCTGGCCAGGTTTCCTGAGCAACTCATTGGCTTGCCACAGATTTCAGCTTCTCACATGCTGATACGCTTACATGCCTTTAGGAAGAACAGTGGGTATGTCACATCAAAAGAAAGGAAATGAGATGTTAAGTAATCCTGGTTAGGTTTTAATTATGAAATGGTTTTGGTTTTCCTCTTTACCATAAACTAATCACTCCTGTTTCACACTGAGCAGGCCTCTCGCGTTTAGTTTGTAGGTCAGTTTGTGCCACTGACAGGTCCGTGTTTCAGCTTCCAACTGTTGGCCCTTTCCCAGGGCTTTGGGCTCTGCTCTCAGGAAGAAGAACGATGGGAACATCTGTACCATTGAGTGGAAACTCTTCTTCCTTTTCTTTTCTTTTCTTTCCTCTCCTTTTTCCTTTTCCCTACCCCTGAAGCTGTTGTGTTTTGGTATTGGGTTGTTATGATGTTAAGGAAGGTTCATCTTCCCTTCATCTATGCCAGGAGAAGGGGTGAAGGTTATATGGTGACAATGTGACCAGTAAATGCATTTTCTTCAGCAAACATCTATGATGGCAGTTAACAGTCCCTTTGTTTTTCAAGGTATGTTTGGAAAAGATCGTGTGGGTTTAGCTGCAGCTTGTTAGCCCGGGAATGGCATTGTGTCTTCCATAATACCTTTTAGATGGTTATTTACACTAAGTGGGGGTTTGGTTTAACGTTGAAGAAGTAAAAATACCCAGTACTGCTTAATTAAGCAAAATCAGCAGCAGAAGGGAGAGTGCTACCTCTAAAGTGGGACTGCCACCATCATGGCATAGCTGTGGCTTTTAGCTTGGCCTAAGTGACTTCAACAGACAATAGCAAAGGTTATGGGGCTGGATTGCATGTATGTCAGTGTAGCCCTTGATTAATCCCATTAGTAGCCTGGGAGAGTAAGAGCAGAGTCAGACTGAGCTGAAAGCAGGCAATAGAAAAGCAATGCGTTAACATATATCTACCCTTTCACTGGGAGAAAGGACCTCAGTTAAGGACAGCTAAGGACACTGACCTGAGCTGGTGGCTGAGCCTGACCGGAATGTTTCCTGCTCCAGGTCCAGTCTCTACACTGCTGCCCAGGTGGAAGAGCACCTCTGTGCTAGTGCAGAGCCTCTGAATGTATGCTGGACACGTTTCCTACTGCACTTTAAAGCTGCACTGCTGCTGTGTTTGGTGACTGCTGCTGCTGCAAATCAGCCTTGTGGCAGGGCAACTGCAGAGGCGTTGCTGGAGGAAAGGGGTTGTTTCCTTCTCTCTCATCTCCTGTTGTCTTTTCGCCTTATGCAGAGGTACTTGCGCAGGCCTGGCCCGAGGACTTGGCCCCAAACTGCCGTTGTTTCTGGATGACTTGAGTGTAGCCAGCACAGCTGACTACATCCTTAGTCCCCAGATATGTTCCATGCTCATCACTTTGTAACACTCTGGCTTTCTCTGAAAAGGCAGAGCAGCATTGGATCTACTTACAGCAAATTGGTCACATTTGTGTTGTTTTCTGATACAGTGACATAAGGATCTCCATTCTGTATTGTCACGTAACACAAGTTACCTACTACTGCTGCTCCCTTCTCCCGCTACCACTGGGCCAGCACAGGGAGCAGCCCCAAGGACAGGAGTGCTAGTGCAGACACAGGTTTGCGTGTGAGGATGTTTGCCTTTGCAGTCCTTAGGGTAAATCGAAAACCTCAGAGCACCAACACTTTCTTCCCTTTGGTCACACCAAGAGCAAGTTAGTCTGTGAACCAGTGAAAGATTTAGCAGAGGTTTTTGGTCATGGCAATACAAAACTCTTCTCTCTGTGAACAAGCCCTGGTTTTAGTTCTACAGAAGCCATTTTTTTACCTGCTGATACCAGTGTTGAGGAGGTAAATGTAAGCTAAAATGAGAATGAGGGCATTTCTTTCTGCCTCAGTCAGAACTGGTCTTGCCAGCAGGTTTCCAGGTTTGCACTATGTGCGGCTGGTTTTGGCAATCACCACCATGAAGCAACCAAGCTCGCAGTGGGTTGTACCCCTCTTCCTGCCCGCTTGCTGTGCGAAGGGAAGCAAAGATGGATTTTGCCACAGGAGATTAAGCAAAGATGCTGTTGGCCTCCACGATGAACTATTTATATTCAGTCCAGAGTCTTCTGCTGTGCTTCTGTTTTCTACAGCTGTAAAGTACTTGCATACAGCCCCATGGAAAGTCCTTCCTATTTTGTAACGGCAAAAAGGAACTCTGCAGTAGAAATCTGTAATGAATGAACAGGAACATCACCTTCCTATTGTAAATAAGATCTTGTTCTGTTTATTTTGACAGCTTTTTACAAATGTGTTGCGTTCAGGTGTAAATATCCCAAACCATGATCTTGTTCAGAGTTCGGAGATTTCTATTGTTAAATGTAATACTTTGTTTAATAGTTGTAATAATTATTTGTATAGATATGAACATGATAGTATTTTATTAAAAAAGAAAAAGGAAGGCCCTGGGAGTTGGGTGTTTGTGTTGCTGCAGCTCCTTTCCCCATGGAAAGGCACGTCACGCTGCGAGATGAGTAAAAAGCAAAGCTTGCCTTGGAGCCTGGGACCGTACAGTTCTAGCTCTGCACTGCTCTATAGTCTCTGTGTACACCAGAGTGATGCACCACCTTATTTGGCTGTATAAAACCACCTAATCCCAAAGAACCACAGACTGATAATGAAGCGTCTAAGTAACATTCTCGTGGACACAGAAGATGCCATTATGAAAGATTCTTTTTTCTTTAATTAAAACCGAGTATTATGATAGATGAGCTGCTGTTTTGTTCCTTCAGTGACAGGCAGTAACTCCAGTTTAATGATGAGAGTTGTTCAGAGCTCACTGTGGTTCAGAACATCAAGAAGCTGTGTGCAGGACTACGGGTGGTCTCTGAGCAGCCGCAGTAACCTACTCCCAGCCTGTTTGCCCAGCCTTGAAAGGGCGGTTCTGGCCCACGAGCTGGCAGGTGGGGCCGGTTAACTGCACCCAGCACTGCCCAGGAGCAACAGCCCCAGCGGCAGCGTGCTGCCAGCACCCTGGGTAAAGGTGGCATTTCTGCTGCAGCAACCTGCTCTGTCACGGTAAAGGGAGGGGGAAGAGGACAGGAGCCATCCGAATGACTTCAAGGATGGGCTGATGCCCTCACCACTGGCTAACTGCAACAGGTACAGTGACCTGTGGGACATGGAACGGGGCTGCTGGTGCAGTTTCTGTGAGACCCCAGCAGCACCAGAGGGCAGCGAGGTCCAGGCTGAAAGATGCTGGGGTGGGGGGGCCTCAAGGTTCATACAAACATGTGGTGTGGCCACATGCACATGCAGGAAACCATATCCAGAAGCACAAGTGAAACAGGCTCAAAGTGTTTCTTCTCCCATCTTAAGCTGGAGCTGGAACATAGCCCCAGCACCACACCTCAGTCTCAAATACACCCTCAAATACATCACTGCTAAACTCAGTTCCTGTTGTTGTCACTGCTAACTTCAGCCCCTGCCACCCCAAGACCCTTTTCCCTCAGTTTAACAAGCACAGATACCTCTATGTAGCTGTAAGTTAACATCTCCCCTAAACCCATGCCCTCACATTTCAAAATGCATTGTACTGCCCCTGCCTTGGCTGTTCTTCTGCCATCTCCGAGGTGGTGGTGGTAGCTGTAACAGTGTGATCCTAGCAATCCATAATTCGCTTTTCTAAACTGAGGGGGTTATTATAATACAAGAGCTCTTTCTTGTTGCCCTTGAGTTGTACTGCGCAGAACAACAACTTTACCTCCATTTCCTGATGCAACAGGGAGCCTGTGATGGTGGTACCCACAGCCCCTGCATGGCCCAGGGCAGCACAGCTCTGGGAGAGTGGGAGATCCCTTCAGGAGCTGTGGAAAGAGAAGAGCACAGAAGAGGGAAGAGACGGGGGGGCAGGTAGAGCAGAGCCTAGTGGTCTTATGGCTGTGGAGCACCCAAAGCCCCTTGACCCAACCACAGCACTGTGCTTGGAAAGGTGTTGGAGGCCCAGGGAAGGCGCTGCAGGAACTGTAACACAACAATTATGCTAAGCTGAGTGTTAACAGCATTTTTGTTTGTAAAAACCAGCAAACATCAGCTTATTTGCCAGTTCACAAGATGAGTATTTAATGAGGAACTGCAGGAAGCTTTGGGCAGGCATTCAGGCTGTTCAGCCTGGAGAAGAGAAGGCTGCGTGGAGACCTCAGAGCAGCCTTCCAGTATCTGAAGGGGCCCTACAGGGATGCTGGGGAGGGACTCTTCATGAGGGACTGTAGTGATAGGACAAGGGGTAACGGGTTCAAACTTAAACAGGGGAAGTTTAGATTGGATATGAGGAAGAAGTTCTTTACTGTAAGGGTGGTGAGGCACTGGAATGGGTTGCCCAGGGAAGTTGTGAATGCTCCATCGCTGGCGGGTGTTCAAACCCAGGCTGGACAGGGCCTTGGGTGATATGGTTTAGTGGGAGGTGTCCCTGCCTATGGCAGGGGGGCTGGAACTGGATGATCTTAAGGTCTTTTCCAACCCTAACTATTCTATGATTCCTGCGCAGGTACATGGAGTTACGCTGGCAGCCACCATGCCCAACCAGGCCAGTTCCTCAGCCCCTACAGTGAGATGAGGAACAATTCCTTCCCCAAAGGGTGCTCAGGCATTGGAACAGGCTGCCCAGGGCAGTGCTGGAGCCTGGAAGTGTTCACCGCCAGTGTAGACGAGGCCCTCAGTGCCATGGGTCAGTGGTGGCCTTCGCAGTGCTGGGGAACGGTTGGACTGGATGAGCTTAAAGGTCTTTTCCAAGCTGGTTGATTCCATGATTCTCTGATTCTACCTTCCTGAGGGCAGTCACCTGGAGGAGGACAGAAGGACTAACGGCACAAGCTGCTGGTCAGGGGGCCTGCACAGCAGAGCTTGACACAGAGCTGCCCAATGGCCCAGCCAGCCCCCACCAGGGAGAGCCATGGAGGCAGTGCTGCCAGGCTGGGCCCAAGGAGCTGAAGTACAAGCACAGACCAGCAGCCAGGGCAGAAGTGGAGGCACAGAAGCAGTAGGGAGACAATTCACTACCTTCCTCCTATCGCTGAGGCGAGAGATGCCTTTCCTTGGATTTATTTGAAGTTACTGCATGTTTTCCTGCTTGTTCTGTGCTGTTCTGGGCCCTCTCTCTCCCTCACTACTACCACCTTCCCCTTTTTATACTGTGCTCATCCCTGCTTAGCTCAGTGAGCCCATATGTTGCTCTTCTACCTCCTACGTTGAGCCTTCCAACTGCTGTTCAACATGAGCTTTTTCTGACGTTCCTATTTATTGAAGATACCAGCTTTCCAGCTAGAAACAAAAAACAAGCTTGGGACAAGGTCTGAGATTATAAACTATGGAAGACACAGGGAGAAGGAATGAAAATGTGTGTCCAAAACTGGACAAATCTGGGGGCACGCAAGCCCTTCTTCAGTCTGGCACAGAAATGATAATCCTAAGGCCTTATCCCACGTCCTTGGTTTCTGCACACCACAAAGTACATCAAAAGCAGAACATACCTGTAAGAAGAAAAGCTTCTCAGCCTTCTCCACACCTACACACAGGGTAAGGACAGTCCTGCAAGGCAAGAGCCCATCCTGCACCTAAGCAGGGGTGTGAAGGCAGCACAGTGAACAAAGAGCACTTCAGGTTAGACTCAAACAGCAACATCCAGCACTGGATCCTCCAAGTCTTGCTCTCCCCCCACCTCAATACCTGCTTGCTCACCAGTTCTGACCATCTGCCAAGACCAACACGTGCTTGAACTTGTGCCACTCTTCTCATCTCTCTGCCTCAAGGGAACTGAGGGAGGCAGCATTTGCTAATTCGAGTAAGAAACCACACAGGAGTCTCTGGCCAGACTTGTCCACTTCACGTGATAGCATCCAGTGGGCTCTGGAGTGCTTTACAGCTGCAAGGTGTGACTGGTGTATGGACACCAGAGAAACCTGGCAGAAGATTAAAAGCTCATGAAGCTCCTACAGGAGGCAGATGCTGTAACTGCTGAGCCTCATGCAGCAGCAGGGCAGTATCTCCGCTTCAAGCACCTTTAATCACCCCAGAATTGCCTCCCACCTTGTCAAGCTCCCACCTTAGATGAGATCTACACATCTCCTCCGGGTCCCAGAGGAGCAAGACAAGCCTTGACTCCAGTGGAGGCTTCCCTTTGGTTTAGCACTCCTTGGGAGTTGGTGCTGAACCTGCTAGTGCTGGCAGGCACTTCCTGGGAAGACAGGAAGCTGGAGGCAATTCCGACAAGCCAAGAACACACGGCAAGGATGCAGCGTGGCCGAATGCAAAGTGTGGACTATCCTAAGCTTGATGTTCCTCTGCTGGTGCTGCTCAGACAAAAGCAAGCACCATCGCCTTCCCTGCAGCCCATGTTGGCACTGTTAAGGAAGAGAAGCTTGTGCTTCACAACAAGCCTGAGAAATATGCTGCTTTTTCCAACATGAATCACTCACAACTCCATCCACATGGCAAACCTCCCACGTCAAGCCCAAAGCACTGTAATACAAGGCAGCACACAGGGACCACCACCTGCTTGCTCTGGCATGCCCTGCCTGAAACACAGCTCCAGCTCTGGGAAGGTTAACAGCTGGCAGCCTCTTGTGTCATTCCTCTTCCAGCCTCTCTTCACCCTGCTGAAGGGGCCTCAGTGAGAAACAAGTGTCTATTTAATAGTCAATTTTACTCTATTTTAACCTCACAAAGGCAGTTTGTAACCAAGCACCTCCACTCAGCTTTGTGAGGTCCTAGGGATGACGGCAGCTGTGTGACAGCACTGGTACCCCTCTGTCCCGAGTGCTCTCATTGCTGCTGCTGAAAGCTGGAGCAAGAACTCAGCTCATTCTGCAGAGCAGGGAACCAGGAACATCCATTTTATTGACCACCTCGACAAGCTCCAACTTAGGAAAAGTAAACTAAACACCAACTAGTGCAAAACCTTTCCAGGAGATGCAGACTTCTCCAAGTAGAAAACAACCACAGCCTTCTGCTTTGGTAAGCACAAGTGAATGGAGCCTTTGCATCGCCAGGTACATGCACATAATCCAAAGGAAAAATGCTCAGACAATGACAAGAATAAGGACAGCAGGCCTCAAAGAACACTGTTTTAATCCAAAATTAGCAAAACAGGTCACATTTTAGGTGCAAGGCCTGAAATAATTCACACCTTGTTCTTGTTTTTTAAATACCTAAGAACTGAGGAAGAATGCGGATGCCATTTAAAAACTTGTTCCAGATGCAGAAGAGTTGGAGAGCAGAGAAGTTTGGTCCAGATCTTTAGCCAAAGAGCTCAACCCCAACTGCCCCAAAACCTCCTCCACGTTCCCAGCCCGGAAGGGATCCTGCTTTGCCAAGTTTACCTAAAGCCACCTGGTGAAAGGAGAAAGTCTGAGGCTGCTGGATGGCCTCTCCCTTCCACCTGGTTCCTTTAGCAAGCCCACACAGCAGGAACCAAGGAGGTGCCCAGGGCACAAGGCTGCAGCCTCACCACACTGTCTCTCTTAGGGCCGCTTGAGGACAGCAGTTCTGGTGTTGCGAAGGACACCATCACACTGACAAGTGCCTGCGTGGAAGCCACCAGAGAGGACTGATGCTGTTCAACACAAGGAAGAGAGGGCCTGCAAGAGCAAAGTGGGAGGTTCTGCTTCTGGCAGAGCACCGGTGGGCAACCCTAGTCCACCATCTCCCTGCAACACTGCAGTGGTTTGTTACCATGGCTCCCCACCAGCTGCAGAAGGAGCAGTGTCCCACTGCCACCTCAGTTTGAAGTCCTTTGCTTCCTTGGCAGCTGCAGGACAGGAACCAAACGCTCTCCCCACGATGCCAAAGGAACTATCGGAAGGCAGCAGCCTGCAGGGCACAGGCACCAGCTGCCAGTGCAGGAGGAGCTGTACTGCACTTCTCAAGCCTGCTCACCAGAGAGGAAGCAGAGCACGTCAGCAGGGAGGAAGGGAAGCCAAGGTCTCAAACACACCTCTTGTTTCCCCCCTCTTCACCGGCTCCAGCACCTGCTGCACCTACAAGCTGTGTGCTGTGAGGCTGTGCACTGGCTTCAGCACTGGGTCATGCCTGCCCCAGAAGATGTAGTGGGAAAGGAGAAAACGTCATCCTCCCTCCCAGTCCCACCTCAGTTACTGCAGCACCCTTCATGCTTGCTGTGGGATCTGGCTCCTCTGCCCCCATCAAGGCTGTTGGCCACAGGAGCAGGCTCATTCCCCACAGATGCCAGTGGCCCAATGGCTTTGGCTGAGCAGTTTGGGACGCCCCTGCGCCCCCATCCCCTGGCACTCAGAACACCGGGATCTTGTCCCTGCGCACCACGTCCAGGTCATCATCCAGGGTCAGCAGGACCTGAGGAGGAAAGCATGAGGCAGCTTCAGGTCTGGCCGGCCAGCCCACAGCTGGGGAGAGTGACCAGCTCCTGACAGCACCTCATCACAGAGGGGTTCCACCTGGGCCACATCTCCAGCATGTACAGGAGCCATGACAGCAACCCATGGTGATAAGCCAGCTTCATTTTGCTTCTGTAATGCTGCTAGCAAGTCACTCTGGCAGCACAGCTGACAGGTAGCTCTGCCTACAGTGCTGCCAGGACCTGAGCAGGTAATCATGCCTCAACTATGATGGAGATGCTGCTTGTACACTGGTCCTAGCCTCTGGAGAGCCATCCAGGAGGCAGAAGGGTGGGAACTGCTTGATCACAGCTCAGGCACTGCAAGTGGCCAGGCAGCTCCTTCACAGTTTGCACCTCGTGCAGCTAGGGTTAAGGTCTCCCTTTTTACTTCCCCAAAACAATATGCTCTGACCCCATCACAAGGGATGCCTCCACCATTGCCACCACGCAGACCATTAGGCCTGAAAAGAGGTTCCAAGTAAAGGGGCATAGGAGACAGTTACAGAAGTGATGGAAAGCTGAGAAGTGAGGTAAGCTCCGTACCAGTGACCCTATTGCCTGGGTCAAAAGGGGCAGGGTCCCTTCCTGGGAGGTCCTCACAAACCTATGAGAGGGTTGATCACACCAGCAGCCCCTCAGCTTCCCCACAATGGCTGTGCGACCCACAGCCCCAGAGGGAATTTGATGCCAGGAAGCACAGGAGCAACAAGCCAACTGACAAAGCCTGATCCCTGATCCTACTGTGAAGGGTGTCAGGAGGCAGAGCCAAGCAGAGAAGCTGAGCACTTCTGTGGGGTCCTGGGGCAGCCACAGCTCCATGTACACAGAGGGACATGGAGGAAGAGGAGAGAGTGAGACCATAGAGCAGAGTGGGAGGCTCAGCAGGACTCACCAGAAAGGAGAAGAACAAGGCAGCCGCAGAGAGGAAGTGCCAGACGTCATGGTCATCGAAGAAGCCCAGCAGGATGCACGGCCGGTTCTTTTCCCGGGACTCTGCTGGAGTCTCCTAAGGGAGCAGGCAAGGGGTCAGTACCCAATAGCCACTCGCACAGGGACCTTTCTGGCCATGTTGGACCCTCTGGAGAACACCCTGTCTTAACTCTCCATGCAGAAGCCAGGAAAAAGGACTGTGCTGGCTGGACATGTGGCGAGAGCAAGGCAGGAATGTAATATCATACTTAGACCTGGAGTTGGATCTGGGCCCACAGCTGGGGGTCCCTCTGGTCTCCACATCTGAGTCCTGCATAGCATAAGCTGCACAGCCCCCACACAGCTTCCCATGCTCCCATCCCAGTCTGCTGAAGGAGCTGAACCCTTTCAGCTCTCCAGGAGCAGCCCAAGACTCTTCTCCAGAGTATCTTTTGTGTAAAACGAACAACAGGAAGGAAGGATGAGACAGAGACGGACAGAGGGTCAGTGAAAAGGAAACTTTACCTCCCAGCTGCTGAGGGTTTGGAAGAAGAAGTAGAGGGCAGCTGCCCACACCACTGCTGTGGCCACAATGCAGAACATGGGGATGGGAAGGAGCTTCTCAGAGCTGCGGAGCTGCAGATAGGAAAGTAGCCTCACATCATGCTCTGAGCCCTTCCCAGGGTCTGGAGCCATGCATAGGACTGACATACCAGCCGGGACCAGCTGCAGGTACGAAGGGCTCCCCACCCCAGGGAAATACAGCCCAGCCACCCCGAGATGGCTACACAGCATCCCTCCCCACCACCAACACCTTGTCCCACCCTTAGCCTCACAAAGACCCTTCCACATCCCTCTGCAGCACCACAGGAACACAAACTCTAGCCAGAAAAAGATGCCCATCCTTTCCCCTTTGAGACAGGTGCCCCAGGGACAGGACAGCTACAGCTGTCTCCCTTTACCTTCATGATAATGTAGAAAGCCAGATACAGCAAGAGGTTACAGATAAAGATCCCCAGTATGTAGGAGGCAAAGTCTCTGGGCCGATACACCAGCCCAAAGATGGCACTGAGAGAGATGGAAGAAGGGATGTTAGACAGCCCTTTCACTGGGGACAGGGTACACCCCCAAACTGACAGCCACCCACTGCCCCCCAGCCACAGGACACAACACTGCCACAGCCTCCCAGTTCCCTGGAGGAAATGCACTGTTTGCCTCTGCTCCGTGCCAAGCAAACTCAGCCATGGTCAACGCCTGAGAGCAACTGGAGACCCCAGAAGACAGTCAAGGGTGCTAGGTTGCCAAACACGTCTCACTCAATAGGAGTTGGCTCCAGACCTGTAGGTTTAGCAGAAGGCATGTCCCTAAGAAGCACCTTTTAGTGAAAAGCAGGAGCTTTTCACAATGCTTTTAGGTCTCATCCAAGAGCTAATCCTTCCCATCCACATAGATACTGCTGAGCCAGGCTCTGTGACTGTGACTCACAAGTGTCTGTCAAGTCTCCTGCACCGTGGCTGTGCCAGAGACCTTCCAGCTACACAGAAAGCACATGTACAGCAGAGTGCAACACCATGGTACCAGACCAGCCCTACACAAGCTCAACCAGATGCAAGCCACCAGCTGAAAGGCTCAGGGATGCCTCACATAGCTCTGTAGTGCTGCACTGCATCCTGTGATAGGTTGAGAACACTGGGGCTGTTCAGCCTGGAGAAGAGAAGCTGCATGGAGACCTCAGAGCAGCTTCCAGTGTCTGAAGGGGGCTATGAGGATGCTGGAGGGGGACTCTTCATCAGGGACTGTAGCAATAGGACAAGGGGCAGCGGGTTTGAGCTGAAACAGTTCACCCATGCAGACATGCAGAAGTCATGAAGAAAATCATTGAGACTGTTGCAGAAGGTGGGGGAGAACTTGGAGTTCACATGTATCCTTTTTCATTACTACATGATATTTTCAAAGATTCCTTGTAGTGTAAGGAGCTGTTATCTCAAGGTTCCTAAACTGGAATACAGTTGTGTGTGAAAGCAGTAAATGACTGCTTGTGGTAGCACTTACTGGAGTTCTGGGATGAATTCCTTTGTGCAAACAAACTCTGTTAATCAGTTCTCAGAAAGTAGGGGGAATTGAAGGGACAGGATTGAGCCCTTGTTTTTAGGGGTGTGAAGCTGTGAGAATAAAACTGAGTTTGAAACTAAGATCCCTGCGGAGGATGAAGCTGGAGGTTCATAGACTCCAGCCAAAGTATAATCACTCCTCTTGATACAGCAGCTTCTGTATTAGATTTGAATCTGAGATTCATTTCTGAAAGATGTTGAGGTGCCATTGTTCTCTACTCTGCATGTGAGCAATATCTTAGTAACAAGATTCAGCTGACAAAAAAGTAATGAAAATCTACTGAAACAATTCTTCATATAGATATTGAATGCCTCACAATTAGAATTTGCTTTTGCAAGTTGACTGATCTTGGTTATGCTTTTTAGTAATTGATCCCATGCTTTCTGACTAAAGAAACCTCCGTGCTGGGAGAAAATTGTGTCCTTTCAAAGTGATGCTGCTGCTGTAAGGCAAGCAAGGGGGCATTACTGAGCAGCTGTGCGCCCCGAACCAGTAATATTCACTTTAGCTGTAGGAGTTGAGACTTGCTCAGTTTGTGCAGCAAGCAGCTGAAACTGAACTGGAAAATAACTTTTCTATCAAGGTAGTTCAAGTCTTCCATTCCTCTATAGTTAGAAATAACTTATTTTCAAGATTTTTGGTTACTCTTTCTGCTGTTGCTTAACAAATTGAGGGGTTTTCAACGGCCAATTCTTCCCTGGTTTGTTTGTCAAGAAATAGTCCATGAGACTGACATGTGAAAATAGAAGGGTTTACTTCTGTCCAATGTAACTTAACTGTCAGCTGAAAGTAGTGATTTAATCTTTACTTTGCTGTCTGCCTCAGTCTCAGGTGGACAAACAGTTTATAATTATTGCATATGCTCCACACTGCAGATTCAGGCCCAACATGCATTTGAAGGCAATATACACAAGGGAGGTTTGGAAAGTCTCTTCTACAAAGGCAGACTTCTGAGCTTAGCAAAGCTAATCTCTCCACTTTCCCTCATTGACAGGAAGGAGTTATTTCAAAAGATGATTCAGAACAGGAACCTATTTCTTTTTCTGAGACACTGAGATGCTGAGCAGGAACTTGCTTTCCCTACAACTACAGGAAGGTAGCTAGAGGGGACTTGGGGGTGTTGGTCGATGAAAAAATGAACATGAGCCAGCAGTGTGCGCTTGCAGCCCAGAAAGCCAACCGTATCCTGGGCTGCACCAAAAGGAGGTGATCCTGCCCCTCTACTCTGCTCTCGTGAGACCTCACTTGGAGTATTGTGTGCAGTTCTGGTGTCCTCAGCAGAAAAAGGACATGGAACTGTTGGAACAAGTGCAGAGGAGGGCCATGAGGATGATCAGGGGACTGGAGCACCTCCTGTATGAAGACAGGATGAGAAAGTTGGGGCTGTTCAGCCTGGAGAAGAGAAGGCTGCATGGAGACCTCAGAGCAGCCTTCCAGTATCTGAAGGGGCCTATAGGGATGCTGGGGAGGGACTCTCCATTAGGGACTGTAGTGAGAGGAGAAGGGGTAACTGGTTCAAACTTAAACAGGGGAAGCTTCGATTGGATATGAGGAAGAAATTCTTTACTGTAAGGGTGGTGAGGCACTGGAATGGGTTGCCCAGGGAAGTTGTGAATGCTCCGTCACTGGCGGTGTTCAAGGCCAGGTTGGAAGTAGCATTGGGTGGCATGGTTTAGTGGGAGGTGTCCCTGCCCATGGCAGGGGGCTGGAACTGGATGATCTTAAGGTCCTTTCCAACCCTAACTATTCTGTGATTCTATGATTCTAAGTTCAGGTTGGATATAAGGAAGTTCTTCCCTGTGAGGGTGCTGAGGTGCTGGAATAGGCTGCCTAGAGAAATGGTGAATGCTCCATTCCTGGCAGTGTTCAAAGCCAGGCTAGACAGGACCTTGAGCAACCTGGTCTTGTGGGAGGCATCCCTGCCCATGGCAGGGGGTTGGAACTGGATGATCTTAAGGTCCTTTCCAACCCAGTCCAGTCTATGATTCTATTCTATTATTCTGCGGATCTGACACCTATCAGCACTCATCAGATCAAGCTTCTTGCCAAAACATGTCAGAGGAGCTCCAGCACAGGATTATTGCACAGACACTGTTGCATTTCCCCACCAGTTCAGGCCACCTGTATATCACTGCAGAATCCTGCTGCCCATGTGTACACAAGACACCAACACCCTGCTACTTACAAGGACCAGTTGACCAGGTTTCCAACAATGAGCAGCACCATCCTGTCCTGGGAGAGAAGACATTGGTGATCATATGAAAGCAGCAGGAAATGCACAAAGAGGTTTCTGCCTCAGGAATTCATGATATCATTATGTGAGGATTTGGAGTCTGGCTCCTGCAAACACACGTGCACCTGGCTCTGAAGTTTGCTCTGCAGGAGCTTTTTCCAGGTGGAAACTGTTCTGGCCTTTGCAAATCTGAAGAAAGCATTGCAAGGAGGAGACTAAACATCTAAAGAAGCACAAGCCTAACACTTAGGAATCAGCCTCAGGAGGTTCTGCAAAGCCTTTGACTGTTTCCACTATTTTTCTAGCAAGATTCCTTCCCTCCCTCCATTTTACAGAAAAATTATTGCACAGAGGGAGGACGCGCTTGGAAGAGGCAGCAAGGGAAGCTTTGGAATACCATGCTGCACATACCCACAGGGCCTGTTTTCATCCATCTTATCATTAGGGAAGCCCCAGAACTGCAGCAGGCAGAGGGGTTACATCTGCAGGGCATGTGCACTTATGCTTACAGCTGCTTTCATGATGTCGCTCTTTCAGGCCAGCCAGGCTTACTTTATGCCTGAGCGTACCAAGTTTGGTTGCAAAACTTGGGCTGACACTTATTCAGAGATAGGAGAATAAATACATTTAAAAACATATAAACAGAATGCTCATGAATAAAGCTTCACTTGGCTTCAAACCCTCATTAGCACTCTGTGCCAAGAAGAAAGTCATGAGTGGGACACAAGGTAGCAGCTACAATTTCTTACCTGTTTTTGCTGTCTGCCCTGAGATGCTGTAGGAATAACAATAGCTATTGCTTAAGCCACTGAACAAAATAGTCACTGCCCTCCCCAAATAGGCTGCACTGCACAAAGCCTCATAGCATTCCTTTGAACGCTGGGGAAAGCAAGGAAGGGACGCAGGGAGCATCAGTTCTCAAACAGCCACATCTTTCCTCTGCACATTGCCTAGAAAGTGAGCAATTGCTGAGAGAGGTGCCAAGGTGAGAAATCACCTACCATATACATTGGTCGACTGCACCGCTGAATACAGTCTGTGTACAGCACCATCACTGCCCGTCGAAACATCCCCAAGTCTGTCAAAGAAGAGGATAAAAAGCCAGCACAGCCAGCAGAGTGTGCTCTGAAATGCCTATGGGGGAAGACACAGACACCCACTAGCTGACAACAGAGAACCCAGCCTGTGGATGATCAAGGTGTCAGCAGATTCGTTTCTTGCCCTTCGGGAGCAGAAGAGAAGCCACCACAGGATGTGGATGCCATGTGGCCAGAACAACAGGTAAAGCTTGCAATCTCATCTCTGGGAGAGAGATGTTTGTGGGGGGGGGGGAGGGGGGGGAATCACCTTCCATGGAACAAGCTGACAGAGCAGGGAAACGTCAGGAACAGATCCCACAGCCCTGAGAGGGTCCTAAAGGGCCAGAGCAGACTCAAAACACTCCTGCTCTGAAAAATCACTGCAGAAGCTTCACTAGAGAGCCATCAGTGGCAGTGGGATTGACAGACATGCATACACACACATCAGCCACAAATGTGGAGCTTGGAAAGGCTCCTGCACAAAGATCAGAGCTCTCCTGTGCTGTATCACCCCCTTCCTGCCAAGGAGCAGGACTGGCAATGCTGCTGGCAAACTGACTTCGCTTCTCAAGAGCCCACCCCAGGTGGCACATGAGCCTGCCTCCCCACACATATCCACGCATCCCTGGCTGCTACACCCCTGCTCAATCCATTCAACAGAAAAATGAGAGCTGCTGACAGTTACCTGATTCAGAGCCATCTGAGGCAGACAGGAGGAGAAGAGGAAGGAGAAATACATTTGCAAGCAGAGCACAAGAGCCAGCTTCCCACCAAACCCTCTTCCCTTTCGTCCTGTGACAGCGTTTTATGTAGCCCACTGCTCTGAGCACAGTGCTAGGGAGAGCTGCAGCTGAAGGGCAGATGCCCTCACAGCCCAGCTCTTCTGCCACCACAGCGCAAACAGGTCCTGCTGACTCCCATGGGTCTGGGAAGCAGTAGCAGAGCACTTCAGAAGATGCCAGGAGAACATCAGATGGATAAGAGGACAGGATAACCCAGAACACAAGCACAGGCCATGGGACTGTGCTCACAGGCACGCTGCATAGGCAACTGGTGCAGGTGAGGGCAGGAGGTATCTGCACACCTGAGAGCAAGCTGGTTCAATCACAGCACTTACCAATCTTGAAGCGACCCATGTAGTAGATCTGGGTGCTGAGAGCCAGTGAGGCCAAAACATGGATTATTGAGAAAATGACCCAAAACCAGATGTCATTTTTCCCAAACACCTGAAAGCAAAGACATTAAAAGCAAACAGAGCTCAGTTATCAGCAGGCTAATCCTTTCCTGTCCTATATCATTGTGGGGCATTAGACAACCTCACTGAACATGGAAGAGAAAACCCTCATCTTCCAACCTGAAAACAGATCTATAAATGCAAAACAAAGTTCAGAAAAGCAAGAGGAGCTCAGCATTCTGGAGAGGAGCCCATTCTTTCTGAATGCCCCTCCAGTCAAAAACAAGGCAGAAGGCCAGCAAGCTGGCCTAGGGAGCAGGAATGGAGGGACCCCCAGGCCAGGGAAGTTCTTTTTGCTGACCTGGAAAGGAGCTGGATTTCCACAAAGGCTGTCAGGGAACCACACATTAACAAGTGCACTGCAGTAGACCAAAAAGCACAAAATTGCTCTGCAGGCAATTACTCCACACTTTCGCTTTAAGATCTGGAAGTGACTTACAAATGCATATTAATGCTATATTAAAACCTTAGTTTTTCACTACACATTAAGGAGTCCAGAAACTCAGGTATGCCACCAGGCTCTCACCACACACTCCCCTCCCCTGGGGCACAGCACTAGCCTGAACTTTTTCTTTGGTGGGGGAATCAAGCAGAAAGGCCACCTCTCTATGAACAGAGCAAGGAAAACATGCAGCTTACAAGCTCCACTGAACGGCTTAAAAGCACCCCACAAGAAAAGATAACAGCATCCCATAATAAAACCCCAGTGCTTTGAACCTGGGTGTACAGATCTACCAGAGCTATCAAGAGACTCTTAGAAAGTCCCAAGTTCACCAGCTGCTCCTGCAGCCTCCTACTCAGAGGCCTATGTAGAATCAGTTGATACTACTTTACGTGTGGTAGTAAGGAGCTGACAGTCCACTGGGATCTAGCTGCTGCTTCAGAGCAGCTGAGTGGAAGCGAGTCCTTCAAAAGAAGGGAAGCAGAGACCTCCAAGGTAAAGCACAGGCAAGCCCAGCTCAGTACTTGCAATGCTATGAGCAAATAGGCAAAGCCCTGTACAAGTCTGACCTGTCCTTGACTATCGGTGCACAAGAGCAATTCTGGTGACTCCTGCTCCAGTGCCCTTCTACAGGCAGGTCCAGGCCAGAAACTTGCCTGGGAGCCCCCAGGCAGTTATTGTAGCCCTGCACTTCCTCAAAGATAGGAAGGTCAACTGCAGGAGCTGTGCCCAGCAACAGAGTTTTTCAAAGGGCAGAAAGAGGCACAAGCAATTTGGTAGAGCTTGTCCTGGAAGCTCAGCCAGCCTCATCCCCCTCCTCCAAGTTGAGACCAACAGGAGACCAGCTGCATGCTTGGACACACACGCCTCGGATGCATGAATTTTTCCACTTAAGAAGGAGGGCACAAAAAGGAGCCCAACTGGAGAAAACTGCTCTGCTCTTCCCCTCCCTGCAAGCCCAGGGGAAGGAAGAAGGAAAACCCAGAGTACCAGAAATTCAAATGCTAGCAGCTGCTTAACACACTCTTATCGTACTCTGCTGCTCTCCCCAGTCATTTGCCCACTTCAGCACACCATCTCCTTCCCAGAGAAGTAAGTAGGTAAGAGGGACCCATACCACTCCAAGGACGGCCAGACAGATCACCACAGCAAACGAGGCATAGGCAGAGTAGGCACTGGCATTGATGTCTGGGTGGCGAGTCTGGTAGAGCTTCAGCATGCACAGTCCTGCGATCATGTACATGAAGGAGGTGTCTGTGGAGGGAGCACAACAGGAACAGTTAAAACAGGTACTGCCAGTAGGACATTTTCCTGTGTTCAGATGGAGTTTCCTGTGTTTTAATTTGTGCCCACTGCCTCTTGTTCTACCACTGGGCACCAGTAAGAAGAGTCTGGCTCACTCATCTTCATTCTAATTGGGTATTTATGCACATAGACAAAAACCAGCCTCAGTCTTCTCTTCCTCAGGAAGCCAAAGGAGCCTACAGGGGAAATGTTCCACAGAGATGGTAAACTGAGGCTTCCTAGGCTTGAGCACTTTGCCACTCAGGCTCCGTGCTTACTACCTTCAAACACCGAGCTGCAAAAGGGAGATCTTGCCAGCAGTGCACTACCAGAGTCCCAGGGTCTGGAGAGGAGGCTGAAATATGTTAGTCCCCAGCATCCAAAGCCCCACCACCTCCTGACTGATCCCTGGAACAGGGAGACTCCAAGGGGGTTTGCAAAGGTAGAGGGATGTGAAAAATGAGCAGCTCAGCAGAAGACAAAGCATGCTAAATCCTACCTCCAGCTCAAAAGAAGGATGGAAACTCAGCTTACCAAACTGGAAATTGGAGTAATTAGGGCAGACGTGATAACAGGCACTGAGCACCCCTTCCATCATCAGAGCAATGCCCATAGCATAGAAGAGACCAAAATGCTTTGGGATCCCATAGTCCTGGAAGAGAGCAGAGCTGTATAGCAAGTACCCTCACTGTCCTGATGTCAAGCAAGCTTCCACTCCCCATCACTCCATCCCTCCTAAACCCTACACATATCCTTCAGTCACCAGTGCAGCACAGTGACCTCTACTCATCTCCTTGTCTTTGCAAGCCCAGGATGGATCACAAAGGCAGTATGGACATACTGTCAGCACCCAAGCACTGGGGTGTGTAAGAACATAAGCATCCCACTGAGACCCTTTTCCAGAGTTGGAAAAAAGAGGATTCAATTCTCCAGCAAGGAAGGCAAAGGGAAACCCACTGTGTATCACACTGGTTTTCAAGCTCTGCCTGTCTTTTCTCCCTCCACTCAGCCCCATGCAGCCATGTTTCCTACCAGTGTATAGACATCTTTCATCTCCATGGCGCGACGGTGGAGAATGTCCCTGCGCAACACAATGAGGAGGAAGAGAAAGCCCAGCAGCATGTGGCCCACATTGCTGAGGATGTTGTTGAAGGCACTGCAGGGAAAAAGAAGGTTTAAGGCAAAGGCAGCACAGTAGCAGGAAGCTGAACTCTGGGCCATGATAAGCTGAATCCTTTTTCCTCCCTGTCCCCACCCCACCCCACCCTTCCTCCACCTCAGCAGCTACCAAACACCTGCCAGTTCTACACCCTGGATGGCAGCTTTAGGTTGAGTAGTTCACTTGCAGAGTGTTAAATCCACTGGGGCAAGATTCCCAACTCTGACCTTTCTTTGCACTAACACATTAGTTCAGAGGAACGCTGCACTGTAAGGTCTGATCTGAACTTCTTTATTTCTCACTGGATACAAATTAAAGCGTCCAGAAGAGCATGGGAGCACCTCTCAGCTGTGCCAAAGGTTTGCTAGGAGAACCCACATGCCATCTGATCCCAGATGCATGTGTCTCACTGCAACAGAAAGCCACTGCTGAGCATAAGAGAAAGCTCAGAATCCTGAACTCTCAGTGGTCTTAACACTCTTACTATGAGCCTGGCAAGGATAAAATCCTGACCTGGGCTCAGCACAAACTCTCAGGAGGCAGAAGACAATAATGCAGTGACCACAGGGCTCACTCACCTCAGCACCCCAAGGGGATGAGCGCACAGAAAATTGTAGTAGCAGATGTCCTGATTGCCTGTCACATTCACTACCTGGACAAAGAGGAGGTGGGAAACCCGGTATTAAGAAATCCTCCTTGTTCTGTGGGGTTTGCTTCATGCAAAGACAGCACGTACACAAGGTGTACCAGGACATAATCTAGCTCTAACACTGGTGCAGCACGGTATTGACATCCGCAGTGAAGCTTTTTGGGGGTGGACAATATTGCAGAGGGGCTGGACTAGATGACTTTTGAAGGTCCCTTCCAATCCAAACTATTCTGTGATTTATAGAGTCATAGAATGGTTTGGGTTGGAAAGGACCTTAAGATCATCCAGTTCCAACCCTCTGCCTTGGGCAGGGATATCTCACACTAGACCATGCCACCCAAGGTGGACATGTCACCATGACTAACCTGGCCTTGAACACTGCCAGGGATGGAGCACTTACCACTTCTCTGGGCATCCTGTGCCAGTGCCTCAGCCCACTCACAGTAAAGAACTTCTTCCTTATATCTAACCTGAACTTCCCCTGTTTGAGTTTAAACCCATCACCTCTTGTCCTATCGCTACAGTCTCTGACGAAGAGTCCCTCTCCAGCATCCTTGTAGCCCCCTTCAGACACTGGAAGCTGCAGCTTCTCCAGGCTGAACAGCCCCAGTTTTCTCAGCCTGTCTTCCTATGATAAGATCTTGACACAGGCCAGAAACCTGACAATGGTCTTCAGAGGAAATGCATTTTGTGCTCTCAACCCTGCCACTAAAATAGATCTGCTTGAAGATACCTGAATAACAGCAGGATAGCAAGGGTGGGGAGAAGAGAGGAGAAATCACTCATACCACAGCAAACCCTACTTCCTTTCAGTTGTCTTTTAAGAGATAACGGCAGATTCCTCCTGCCTTTAAAATGAAATAGGACCCAAATGAGACATCAGATGAGCAGGAAAGCCAGCTACACTCCCACTTCCCAGGCAAAAATAGCAGAACTGCAAGCTTGGCAAGCCACGCTACACTCGACACAGAGCAGAGGGAGCAGCTAAGGTAAACTGCTCCTCCACCTAGCAGGATTGCTGGGTTTCACTGTGACTGCCATCCTCACACCATGCAACCACACAGCACGTTTAAGGACAAGAGGACCCAAACAAGGGGGACAGACAGAACCCAACGCACCGTCTGGTAAGTGATGACAAGTTGGATGACTGGCAGGGCATAAAACACTGCAATGGTGATGATGTTCCTGCAGAGAAGAGACAGTAGCAGCAGTTACATGCATCAGAACAACTGGCACACACCCAGGACAGGTCCCCACAGTGCTTGTGGAGGAAGGGGTACACCCTGACTCCTAAGGGCACAGACCCTGCAAGCTTTATACCTTTGGCTATGATCTTCTGAAGCAGGAGATTTAACAAATGTGAGGCAAATGCTAAAGGCACAAGAAAAAGCAACATGTGGCCCACAAGCTCACGTGTTTGAGAGCCAATGTCTCCCCTTTCCCAGTATGTTCCAGCACACCGGTTGTTACCACACTTTAAAGCAATTATGCAAACCAGAATCCATTGCCACGATCACACGTGCACTGGTCCACAAATATCCTTATTTAAGTTATGTGGGATCTGCGGTTACTGGTTGGAACAGGGTCAGAATGTGTAGCAGGGTAGTTCAAAGAACATCCTCATGTCTAAAGTGTGGTTCAGAAGAAGGGCATGTGGGCAGACTTCACAACCAGAGACTGGTTCCAGAGCTTGGGCCTTATCAGTTTGTCTTCTTCTTACCAGAAATAGATTTTGTATTTTTTGCTGACAATCCTTCGGTCCTTCCTGGACAGGTCTGATAGATAGAGGAACACCTAAAATGTTAGTGGGAATGGAAAGATGGAAGAAAACAGAAAAGAACTAATGAAGACTACAGAAGTATTGGAACAACATTCAGCTTGGTGCTATTTGGACCATTTTTAACACAGTAAACTCATTGTGTCCTTTGATGCTACGGGGAATTAGTTCTGCAAAACTCTCTGACCTCCAGGAATGGCTCTGACCACACGGAGCTGGGTGGGTTGACAAAAGGAGGCATTTTGAGAGCTGCTAGCTTAAAGCCTATCTGTATATCCACTGTAGCCACACTGCTCGTACCAGATAATGACCCACTATTGCATATTATTTTCTCCCTATGCTGTTGTACCTTGGACTTTCTGGGACATTCTGTGCTTCTTCCTCCTTTCTCAACAGTTCCCAATACATTCTGATTTTCCATACTAAATTGCTCACTTCAGCAACACAGTACAGGAGGAAAACTTTCTAGACTCTGACAAACCCCCACTAAGCAGCACATTCAGCTTTATTAAATTAGATCCACCTAAAAGAGAATCTGAAACTGAAGTGACTAGTGCTTGTCCTGGCCCAGGTGTGTCCATGGCCCAGCATCATGGCCACAGCTGCTGCACCAGCCGTACCTTAGTGCGGATGATGTTCTTATCGCTTTCAATCTCTGGCATGGTGTCGAAGTCACTCTCCTCCTCTACAGAGCTGTCTGTGTCAGAGCCAGCCCGTGGCCTGCCCTCAGGGGAAGAAAACTGTCGTCCACCACTGGAGCTTGACTCATCTGGAGCAGAGTGAGGAGAAGGAAACAGACAGGGTAAAGACTAAATCCCTCTGTGCATAGCAAGAAGAAAGCTGCCAAGCTCCCAGCCAGCCCATTGCTCATCCTCCCATGAGCAGAACAGAAGTTTCTTCTTCATTTCCCAAGTGCTTTTAAAGCGTTTCCTTGGGAACTGGGGAAGGGGGATAAGTTGGTGCTGAAGCCCTCTATTCCAGGACTTAAATCCTCCTGAATTTTTCCCAAACCTCATGAAGTATCAGTTCTGTGTTTCTTTGTCAAGCATTCAGAGATATCACACCTTCAGTCTAATAACTGCACGACATCTGGAGTATCAGGGCTGACTTTACACCACAGTGAACAAAAGGATCCTGAGCAAGGACCAAAAATTACAGATTTGAGCACCTGCCTCAGGCTGCCTTGGACCTGCATGACCTCACCCTGCAACCTGGGTCCCCAGGCTGTCAAATTCAAGGATTATGCTCAAAAGTCCACAACACTGAGCTATTCAATACCAATCCCTCCAAAGGAGGGAAAACTGTTGTTAAGGACTGAGAAATACTCTGGCAAAGGAAGGTACTGCCTATCGCCTCTGATCAACAGGATCATTGAGAGGTTTTCTTCCTCCTCTGCTACCAGGGAGTAGTTCACCTGTGGACAGAATGACATTATTTCTCCCCTAATGAAACCACAATAAGCTGTGATTCTGTCTTGCCTTGCAGCACACACCAACACTTATCAGGTGGCTTGTCTAGCTGAGATGAACATTTCCAGTGACAGAGCCTCTCTGGGCACCTCTTCCAGAGATGAGCCACCTTTCTGATGTAGATGTTTTGCCCTGAAGTGCAAGCTGAACTTCCCAAGCCGCTATTTATTTTTGGTTTCCAAGTAGCTGCAAGCTGCTCCTAAAGCAGTTTGCTGGTTTACTCCCTTCTGGCTTTAAAGCACCTTAAAGGTTTCTTCTGCTCCAAACAGAACCCTCCCCACGTTCTCAGTTCTGGAAGATACTGTACCAATAGCGCCATAGCTGCTTCCCTCAGGGGTGCTGGCTGTGATGGGTTGTGAAGACGTCATGATCCCAGATCCTGCCATGGAAGCAGACCCAAAAGGGACAATTAGTTTCACATCAATGCTTCAAATCATACCTTTGAGGTGAATACAAACAGCTTGAAGAGCTGGAGGGCTTGGGAAATGCATCATTTCTCCGAGCAGGTGGCAGTCTCCCTCTAGGGGCATACTGTGCAAAAGGGAAACCTCTGCTTTGCAATGGGAAGCAAACCCATCTCTTTCAGCCTCCCCGCACAGGCTGCCAGTTTGACTCACAGTACAAGCCTCCCTCCAGCGCTCTGTAGGGATCACACTATGGGGCTGTAAGACATAGCAAATTGTAGAGCAAGTCTCCCAATACTCAGAGCACCCTTCTGAATTTCTAATTCTTCTCCTTCCCCAACCTCATGCATTTGTCCATTCAAGTCCAAATTACTGCTTTCCTTCGACACATTGACTGCGCTACTTGGGCTGTGGAAAGCTGCTCTCCATTTCAGCTTCTCTACCCTCCTGCCCCATTTCTCTAAACAGACAATGAACAGCGCTGAGGAGCATCGGAAGTGGGCAACAAGGCATGGACTGAGAACAGAAGGAAGGCTTTGGCACACTGCAGTCCCCCATGTGACACCCCTTCAGCCCTGAGCTGGGATTAGAAGGATGCCGTTGAAGGTTGCCACAGGAGCAAGATCCACCTTCTACTCATCACCTGCTGTACAACCCTCCCTCTCTCGTGCAGTTTTTTCTGTTGCTTTAAAGTCACTTGGAAATCCAGATCACTGCGAAGAGGGTGAAAGAAGCATTTCCCCATGTTCATGGCACCATGCACAATTCCTTCTCTTGTCCATCTTACCCCACAGGAATGCTCCCTCCTAATTTGAGATTAGGCTTTATCCTCTCAAGTGACCTGTCAACCTTTTCTCCCAAGTAACCAAGGAAAGATTTAAATCTGGACAAAGCAGGAATGCCAGGGAGAAGTGGTGCTCGTCTCTAACAGTTGCTCTGGATCCAGTTCAGCCACTAATTTCAGTCCCACCTCACAGTGTGCACATGAGTCAGCAAAGTAAATGTACCACACTAGGCGTGGTTCCTCCAGCTACTGCCTCCACCAGGTAGTGATGATGTGGAATGGGAGACGTGCCATGAGCTTAGGGAAAACTTAACCATAGAAGCTGGGCATAAGGTGGGTGACAGGAGCAAAGGGGCATATGCTGTTACAAGATACTAGAAAACAAAGGGCAGAGACAGATTGCTCAGCACCTCCCTCCACACTTTCTTGGTGGGAGAGGGGAAAGGAAAGGGGAGCAATGAAGGCAACAAGATCCAGGGGTACTTTAGAAGAAAAGAAATTCCAGTGGGTGGGAAGATGAGGAAAAAAAAACCAAACAACCAAAACCAAGAGAGAAAGCCAGCATGCCCTTGGTGATGTGGAGGACAGGGAGGATGCTAGTTACCATTTGATAGGCATCAGTCAGACACACACCCTGCAGAGGCACAACAGAGAAAGAAACAGCACTTGGGTAGGACACGGTTCCTCCCCAGAGGAGGCGTGGCTCTGGTGTGCAGGGCCAAGCATGTCAAGGTGTGGGAGTACAAGGAACAGGACAGGTCACAGAAGGAGAGATACCTCTGGGAGGAGGTGTGAAGGAACTGTGCTCCTCTGTCCTGTCACAGGGCTGCTGTTCAGGACTCCTCCCGGTCCTGGAACCCTCCAGATCTGTGCTGAGCACAGTGTTTGTGCCCTGCAGCTTCTCGAGGGACTTCCCAACCACCAGAATTCAACTTGCACCTCTCTCCAGGGCAGCTTGGAAAGCAGCTTCTGAGCTGCCTTCAGCACAGGAACCGTCAGCTCCAGCACCAGCAGCACTCCTTGAGGCTCTTGGTCTCAGGCGGCTGAGGCTGTGCCTCCTTGCCTTAGACAGTGATCCCTTGTCGCCATCCTGGAGCTCTTCCATGGCCTCCAGCCTCTGCCAGGTCCCTTCAGCTTTCCCAAACTCTCCTGACACACAGGCCCTTCCCATTTCTCCAGTGTCCTCAGACCTGCTGCTGTCTCACAGCAGGATCCATCCCAAATGACTTAAAATTAGAATATTTTTAAGCACATCTTTTACAGCCCCCTGCTCATTTGGTTGTGAAGAAAACCTTTGATACACATTCCACACACAGGGATGCATATGTGGATCTCAGTGGCTGAAGAATCCATATATCCTCAGGTCCTCAGCAGAAACATTAACCCAAGTAATGCCAGGTCAGAGTGAAGCTCCACTGCTGATCTTTTAAGTACAGCTCAGTTATAATCACATGCTTATCCGGTGCCATGCAGCAGATCAGAGAGACTGAAGGAGCTGAGGATTAAAGAAGGGAACACACCAAGAAGCTTTCAATGCTGCCAAAAACCAACATCTTCCCTTTCTCCAGGAGAAGGGTACAAATGACAATGTCCTTAACACTACCAGTGCTTTGAACTACTCTGCAGGCACTAAATATTTAAACAGCCTCCAACACTGTTCCAAAAAGCAGGAACTCCCAGTGCCCCTCCTCACATGATGAAAATTTCCATCTTCCACTGGTAGCCTCTCAGCTGCAGCTATGTTTGTATAAAGCAGAAATCTGCAGTATGTTGAAAGGTGAGTGCAGTATAAACCGAAACCAGCACCACAAGTAAATACACAAACAGCACTACCAAACTGTATCAGTCATTCATTCACTTGTTAAAACACTTCCAGTTAAAAACAAACTAACATTTAAATTAAATCTAAAAAATTAGAGACCCTATGCTTAAAGCAGGGAGATGAAATCTTTAAACATAAGAGCTGGCTGCTTCAGAGTGCCTTGCTTAGAAATGAACAGACCTGGCATCAGGAACATTAGCCAGTAGCCAGATCTAGCCAAGGCTTGCCCTTCCTCCACCCCTCTAAAAGCCAGCTCCTTGGGGTGCGGGGTCAGGACCATGTTCAGGGGAGCCTGCTTCAGGCACCCTTGTGAGGGCAGAGAGGAAGTTCTAACATCTTCTATTAGCAATAGGGACTACATGGTACATGTACAGGGAAAAAGGCTAGAAGGGACAGAAGGTACTTGCTGTGCTGCTCACTTAAAGTTGTCACACAGGAAAGAAAAACCTTACCATCCTCAGGACACAGTCTCCCAGCTGAAGCCTTCCTCTGAACCCTGAAAAGGAACACACAGCGCTCGTGAGATAGCCAACAAACCCCATCACCTGCCAGCCATGGCAGGATTATCTAGGATGCCAATAGGTAAATATGGTACAACCTCTACAAAACAAACCAACCCAATACAAATAAACCATAAAAGAAACAAACAAAAGTAATAAAAAAGGAAAATACTGTTTGGACCAGCCATGGCTCAGCCACGACTGCCTGCCACCCACCTCTCCAATTTCCAAAGCAACAGAGGGAGTTTTACCATCTCAACTATCCACCAGAGGCAGGACAACCAGTTACATGGCCATCCCATCCTACACTGCTCAGCATGGTGGGAGAGATTCTGTCATTTCCCCCTCCTCCCCCCCTTTATTTTTTTGCCCTAGAACAACCTGTCATGGTACCTGTGCCCAAGTTCACTTCAGACACAGATATTCTCCTCAGCACAGGCCCAGGCACCAAAGTCTGGGGCTGGGGACACAGGTCAGGAAGGAAACCAGCACTCAGGACTCCAGGGCCCTATTTGAGTCCCTGCCATATGTACTGCAGTACGCAGTCCAGCACTCTGGGAAGTACCTTTTCTCCACAGTGCTCTGGCACCCCATATGACACTGCCATGATCCCCATCTGGCTGATGGTCAGTAGGAGCCTATGCTGAGTAGTCATGGACTTCTTTCGCTGCTCTGTTCAGATGCTTGCTGCCTCACTTGCCCCAAACGTACTGCAGGGCGAGGCATCTCTGACATGATAAACAGGCTGTTCTTGTAAAAACTCCTCCACTCACCTGATGTAGTGCACAAAAGCAACAACCACTGAGCCCAGGTAAAAGGAGAGGAAACTCAGGAAGCTGAAGAACATGGCCTGGACATAAACAGACTCTGAAGAAAGAGATGGCATATCAGTCAGAGCAGAGACAGCCCCTCTCAGAGCCAGAGCTCCTATCCTGCTCTTCCCCCCACCACCACCTGGTGACAGCACCCAACTCAAAACAACCCCCCCAAAACCCATCTGCTTTCCTTAAGAGGAATTGCCAGAACCTGTTGCAAGGTCTCCTCCATTTCTTCACCCCAGCACTAGCTGGTCTGCCCATGAGACCACCCTGTGCCACATAGCACCTCCTGGAAGGGACCAGGGCTGCAATTGGGTTTTGACTCCTTTGCTGGTGCTTTCTTCACCATCCCATCAGAGGGCTGCCAGCCCAGCCATACCCTTCTACACAGAAGTGCCAAGTAAAGTTGCATTGCTCTGCCCGAAGGCACTGACTTTTAACAGAGGGCACAATCGTCACTTGAAGGTTCTTTGTCCGCTGCAGGTTCCAGGTACGGTTGGCGTTCCCTGTAAGATGCAAAGTGAACAGCAAATATAAAAACAAACATTAAACCCCTGGCTCTGATGTTAGTTCTCTGTACTTGCAAAAACACCAGCATCTGGGTTTTCACTTTCATCTATGTGTGGTTTTGCTCTAAACCTTACTCAGACTTATCAGCATACAGCTTTTTCTGTAGATTTTCCCCTTCCTCCCTATCCACAACCTGGTTTTCAGATGAGAAATCCCTGCTTGACCCTTCCATATATTGCTCAGGTCTGAATGCCTGAATCCAAAGAGCATCTTAGCTCCTATTCATCCAGTCCCCAAAGGGCACCTTCTCTCACTACAGGTACTGCGACACCACTTTTCCTTTGGCCAAAGCTGCGCTGGCAAATCACTTCTGTGCAAGTTGCCACCCTAGTGACTGGCTCTGCTTCAGCAGGGCTCCGCACACCCTGCCAGTACCGCTCTACCTGATCCTAAAGCTACCAGCAAAGACACCCAGAAGGTGCCAACTCTTGTTTTAGGGGTGAAATTGGGGGACAGGTAGAAGGAAGGGGCTGTACAGGGAGCCCAGTATATTTGGTGGTTGCAGTCTAGTTTCTCATACATGAGGAAGCCATCTGGCTTTGAGGATATCAATGTCCCCACTCCACATACAGCCACCACATGAGTGGTGAAGGCTTTGCTTTTACCACTGCACAGGAAGTGGACACAGTGTTTTCTGGTTGGGAAAGGCAATAGATTTGTTGATTTGTTCTACTGCCTTTCCCAACCAAAGAGACTTTAAAAGTATCTGTGAAATTATTCTCCTAAAATGACTAATTTTTCCAACAAGCTGTAAACAGCATTTGCTGGCCATCTCCCAAGACTCCAGTGACTCCTCTGACAAGCACATAACCCTAGCAAGCCAGGTGCTGTACCAGCCGGTCACCTCCTGGATTGGTCAACACTTGTAACCTACCCAACAATATCAAGTTTATACTTCACTTTTCCTCACAGCTACTTGGAAGAGACAGAGCTTTAAGACCATCCTGTGTCCTCCCACAAGAAGGTCCCAAAGGACTCCTGCTGCTCCATCAGCAACCAAATCCACCCCCCAGCACGACTTACCATGACCAGAAGAAGGCACAGAACCCCCACAGGCATAATCCTCTGGCTTGATGACGAATACAACAAAGAACTGCTCACCTGGGAAATCCTTTCTCTGCACAGAAGGACAGAAGAAGACAAAGTCCATGAGATGTGAAGGAGCCTCTCCCTCCAATGCAAAGCACAGGCAGTGCTCCAAAAGGCCAGAAATCAGGTTTTAGTCACTAGACAGGCAGCAGCCTTACACAGAACTGCCTGCTCTGCACAGAGCTCGGCTTCTTGGGGTGTTCCTCTCCTCCTTGCTGACAATAAGCTGTCTGAGTTCAACACTATGCAGTACAGCTGTGCCCCAGTACAAGCAAGCTAATGCTAACGCATTTATTTACTTTAAGTAGTGCAAACCATCTATCTAAGCTTTGCTTATTATGAAGGCTCTATTACCACCACTCAATGGTAGAAGAGCCAGGTTCAAACAGAAGGCTCCTGTCTGCAGCCACTCTGATCTAGAACCCCAGGACCTAAAGCATAATACACCTACCTAAACAAATATAAGCAAGGTTATGTAGGAAAAGGTATTATCACTTCTTCCACTTATATTAGCTGATCTAAAAAGCAAAAGCTCACAGCAGACCGGAATCAAAAGCAAGCTAGGAATGCATAGGACAAGCCACTAAAATAAGACAAACAAAGCCAAAACCAAAAATAACCCAAAACACCATCACTGGAACAAAACTCAGCATCTTACCTGCACTGTTATGGCAGCCTGCTTAGTCATAGACTGGTAAACACCATTGAACTCCACATTATGGTCCAGGTCGTATACTGGGCACTAAAACAGACACAACTAAGAGTTAAACCAGGGGCAGAATGTGAGCTAATTTCACAGGAAGCCTGCAGGAGAACAGACAACAGCAGAAAAAAAGGCCCTGCTCAGGCTAATAAGGTGAACAGAACAACCAGGACCCATTCAGAAGTGAGAGAAGCTGCTCTGAAGTCACCAGTTGTGGCCTGCACTCACTGATCTTGGCATTATCACAAGAGGGCTGCAGTTTAAGCCTAGAAGCATTCAGCCAGATTGATCACTCCATCATTCCCACAGGGCAGTGCATATGCTCAGCTGTACACTGGTTATGTCATGCTTTGCAGTCTGTACTACATGCCAAGTGCTTGCCCTCATTCTACTTCTTTCCCACTATTCTTAATATCTGGTAGGTTGAAAATCACCTGTCAGTCTCTGCTACTGCCCTTCTACCATCAGACACAAGGATGTGGGCAGGAGTTGATGTTACTCATTCCCCTCCTCACCACAGGTATTAAAGGTGACTGCCAGGACTTCAGAGCCAGCAGTCAAGGGTGCTGCACCTCTGTGCATCATCACGCACCTCTGTCACCATCGCACTGCTTCCACAATGCAGGTCCTTGCATCATTCAGGGAGGTGGGAAAGGAGGATAAATATGGGGTTATTCCCAACTACAAGCAACAGCCAACTTCTATGGCAGGGAACAGCTGATCTCCCCTTCCCATGAAAAGGGATGAGTAACTGCATAGAGAGGAAATAGAATGGGAAAGGAGGAGACACCTGTCTGGAAGTCAGAAGCTCCCCATGCTGCCCTGAGCCAGGGGAAGGCTCCATCAACAGAACAGCACTGTCCTCCCTCAGCCACCAGCATCCCATCCAACACCACTCCATGGAGACACAGACCCATGTCACAGTGCAACAAGGTATTAAACCTTACAAGAGGAACATAACAAATGCCCTGTGTACAGGCTGGAGAGGAACAGCTTGTTCATCTATTTGCAATAAAAATCTGGGTATAAGCTGCTTGAAGTCCGCAGCCCTGTCTTTGCCTCCTTCCCACAGTTTCCATTCCTCTTTCAGGGGCTCTCTTCACCACCACCACACTAGGGCAAAGCTGTTCCCAGGTCTTTTGTCTCTGTTGTAGCAGAGCCCCCCTCGCAGCAGGATACAATGCTCCAGCAGACAACTCCTTACCCTTTTCTGCTCAGGCTTACCACAATGTCCTGGACGGAGACAACGGAGCATGGGTAGACTACATCAGACACCACTTTAATGACAACTGAATCAACATCCTGAGGAAATCTGTACAGAAAATACTGAGGAGAAAACAGAGTGCTGAGAGTTACAGTCCAGAAATCACCCCTGCCAGGAGATTCATAGCCTCCCTAAGGTACCTGCGCAGCCCAAGCTGGGCTTTGGGCTTGGATGTGAAGGCCTCTCACAAAAATACAGATTTCAAATAATAGGACCTTATGCTACAGAAGAGCAGATTAAATATGTACAGACAACTCTCCCCCTTGCACAGCACGCTGTTAGACACACACATCTGACACACGCAAGATATAGCATAACTTCAGCTCCCCTTAAGCTTTTTCCCACCTGATGAAGCTGAAGTGACTTCATTTGATACCTTACTCCATCTTATGCTGCTATGAACAATATCCAGATGTTTCCATACTGCTAGCTGTACTTTATGTAGAACATATCATAAGAGTTTCTCTCAGATGAACTGCCTCAAAGAGAGGCTGTGAGAAGTATTAGGTCAAATGCTTGAAACTCTGTCAAGTGTTTCATAAATAAATGCCTGATATTAGTCGTAGGATTTAGGGGTTTTGGTTTTGAGGGCAACTGGGGTTTTCTCGTATCAGTTCAGCTTTGAAAATAATTCAGCTACAGCTCTGAAAAAAACCTGGGAGATGCTAACACCCGCCAATATTCCTACTTTTCCTCTGAGGGCAAGGAATGGAGAGGTCTGTGCTCCCATACTTTGAGCAGGCCCACAGCACAGTCTGTGGGGTCAGGAAATGCCCTTCCCCGTCCTAGCAAGGGTCTTTTCAGATTTGGGCAAAAGATGCCCCAGGAAACAGCATTATTTGCATCTTCTTCCATTAAAAGTTTGATGCCCTACGCCAACTGGCTGCTGAAGGAGGAGAGCGTTTTGTGCCAGCAGGCAGGCTTGTCACAAGGGCTCCCATCATCCTACCTGGAGCCCAGATGTGGCTGTGCAGGTTCACAGCCAGTTTTCATGAGGGGCTGATGGGCATCTCACCCCACCACAGAGGTGAGTTTACCCTTGGAAAGTTTTAGGTCCTTGAGGAAGTCACCCATGAGGACTTTTCCATCATCATCTTTTTAAGCCACACTCATACCAGAGTACAGAATTAACATAAGGGGCATTGAGACCTACAGTTCTGTGCTGCATAGGCTGTGAATGGTATAAGCACATTCAGGCAACACTCCTGACCTATACAATCACTTCTAATTTCTCCTTCTGCCCTAAGGCATATGCTGGGTTCCAGACAACAACTCCTTCAGTTTTCTTGTCTTTTTCCAGTCTTTGGGCTATTCCAACACCTATATAGATTTTGAATTGCCTTATTTTCTTTCCCCCTGAGAACTACTTAATACTTTGACATACAAAAGCCTCAGCACTATAGGAATGAAGAAGCATTCATCTAACTCTCTAACATCTGGTCTGGAATTAAAGTCATCAATCTCATATTATTAATTGTGATAAATAACAGACCAAAGTCACAAAGTTAATTCCAGGCCAGATCCTAAAGACTCAACATTCAAATGACAAGATCCTAAGTAATGAGGGTTTATAAAGTGCCAATACCATTCCCTATGGCTTCTATAATATAAAATATTGCATGTAACTGCAAACCAGCTTAACACATTTGACAGCAGAAAAGATTAGCTGGAATGCCTGGTAATAGGAAACCTAAAATTAAGTGGTGTTACTAACAGTGATAGTACAAACAGAACTGGAGTACGAGACAACCTGGGTAAATAACATGCTTCTCCAGTTCTAAGAGTTCCTGTATCACTGTAGTTACTGTCAACAGCATTTTCATTCAAGAGAGGACTTGTAGTATCTGCAGGGCTCTAAACAGGGCTGCTCAGCTGGATGTGCTGAACATGTGTGTACTCTTCTGAACTGACAACGAGGCATTTAATTTATCACCTCCCAAGTCATCTTGCTGCCCTAAGCAAGGAATAGCAGTCTGAGTTCTGCTGTATCTTTAGCTCATTTATTTAGGCCATTTATTTTTCTTCAGCAAAGACTGCATCTTGGCAAGTCACACTCAGGCAATTGAACCAGCAATGGCTGGAACAAGATAATGGAAAAGGAGATTGTGTGCACCAGTAAGTGTAGCAGTCCAATGGCCTCTGGCCTTCTGTATGTTTCTGGAATTTCCTGAACTACAGACACTACTTATTTGCTCTGGTCATGGTTTTTTGGTTTACTCAATTGCTTTGCAAGAGGATCCTGACATGCCCCCAGAGGGGCTAAAGCACTGTTACCTCTCCACTATATCCACAGAAAATTCAAGAGTAAGGAAGTTTCCCTGCATCCTAAGAGAAATGACCTAGTCATGTAAGGCTTTTGCTATCTCTAACAAAGGACTGCATCAACCATTTGCATGTGGTAAGACACACAGTACACCTCCTTACCTGGGGCTGGGAAGGGCTGGCAGTGAAGTTAAAGGCTTTGTTGGTCCTACAAAAGAAATGCCAGCATGTTGAAGTCTAAAACTTTCAGAGCTGGAACACACACAAAATACCTTTAGATTAAGCAAAATAAAACATAATCTCCTGTTGTTGTTCTGGGAAGGAAAATGGGAAGAGTCAGCAGATTAACCAAATCCCTGTGGAACAGATACACGAAAGAAATTACATTTGCATTCTCACATCCCAGCTTACTCAAGTTGGAAGTTCTCAAGCCTGGTGACTAGTAGCTCATAAGCAATATTAAACTGGTGCCATGGAAGCGACGTCCACGAATATGATCTGGTCAGAGGATCCTGTCTCAGGTGTTGGCTCAGAGGGACAGAGGGTACGACTCACTTCTTGGTAATTGTAGGTCCTCTGATAGCTACAACAGCCAGGGGAAGGAGGGAATGGGAAGTTGGATGGAAAAGAGAAAGAAAGCAGTTAGAAAGGTGTTTGGCAGTTCCAAGAATGACATAATCCCCTGCTTGCATAACTGAAATACTAATCTGAAAGGCCAAGACCATCGAGCCTTTTATTCAGAGCTCAAACTCCACCTCTATTGCATCTTGTGGTTTGCACTAAGGGAGTAGCCATCCCCAACATTTCACTTCCCTCTAGGCTGCCTGCTCCATCTGCAGATCTAGCACATCTGCCATTTGCTGCAGGCAGAGAGAGCAACAGCATCCCAGGACAGCCACTGCTGTAACCACCCCCTGCATCAGGCAGAAGACTGCAGGGTATCTGCTGCCAGGCACCGGGATTTCAGTGACAGGATGAAGCCTCCCATCTCAGATGGTCTAAGGCGCTTGTAAAGTCTCAGTACTTGCAGCCTGATGAGCTTTGAGACTGCTGAAGATACACAGCAGCATCACTTTCACAAAGAATACATTCCCAAAACACACACCACCAGCCATAGTAGTCTCAGCTTAGATGTACCTGGGGTGAGAAACAGAGCCCTTATTGCTCAAATGCACTGTAACACAGCAGTTAGGGTGCTCTTTTGATTGCTTCTTCAAACCCTGCTCCAGACTAGAGCGCAAGAACTACTTGCACATCCCATAAGCTACTGTGGAAGTGACAACAATGCTGTGTGGTAGATTCACTAACTAGCAATACAGGCAGATCCCCAGCAGACAAACCTGCTGCTCCATGTACATGTATGAGAAACCAAGCAGACTGCCAGCTAAGAGGTTACCTACCAAATCCTGGTCTTCCTATGTTTAGCTGGCAGTCAGCAACCACGCTTTGCAACCAAGCCGTGTGGTTTACACAAACAGCAAGATGTAGCACTTGAGGAAGGCTGATGAGGGATACAGCTGGCAGACAAGTGTGTTACAACAAAGAGACTCCAGTACTTACAGGCCTCGAAAAATTAGTGGGACCTGCCATGACAGCACTCCCTTCTGCTGGCGAACTACAAACAGGACAGGATACTGGAGGTTCTCAGAGCTGCTGTTCACATACACCCGCACTGCATCAACCTGTGGGAAGAGAAAGAAAAGTACAGATGGATGTTAGCTGAAGGGAAAGAATAAGATGGCTTCAAATCCAGGTGGGAGAAGCCTGCCCCCCTTCCTCAGTCTGACCTAGATGCTGGCAATGTCCACAAGGAGATCAACACTGTCACTGCACTGGTTATTCAGATCCAGAGGTCATTTACAGAAATGCCTCCTTGCTGCTGCTCTAATACAGAATCACAGCCTTGTCCCCAGGTCAGAGGTGACTGTCAGATAAAACACGATGGACAGATGCAGCAGATGTAATGAGACATTCACTTACCCAAATGGGAACAACCTGTATAACTTGTGTTATAAAAGCAAGCAAACATGCACACAAAACACAGACCCGAGGCTACAATAGAGAATTTTGTTGCTTGGACTCTCATGTACCCAACTCAAACAACATCATGGAGTCAAAAATGACCTGAAGCCAACATTCACTAGTTAGGAATGAAAAGCAAGTTAGCAACTAACACCTCGCTCTGCTGTAAATTATAGCGAGATGACCACTAACCGATGCATACACCACCTAACAAAACAAGAATACACTGCTGACTACCCTCAGCCTACACAAGGAAGGCTGCTTTGGGTTGTGAGCAAGGGTTTCAATGGAACCCACTGCACCAGCAACTGGAATTTCTCCTTACATTATCTGGCCACCATACAGCTGCAGAGGTAGTACAGCTGTGGAGTAGAATGCCCTCAGTTTTCTATTTGCTTTGAGAAGCAAGCAAGCAGTCCATATGCACCAAATGACAATGCTACCATTTCCATTTGAAGAGAACATCCCTTCAGCTCTCTCTCCAGAGCTGCACGTGTCGCTCAAGAAAATATGAGAATGCATAACTTACCAGAAGAGACAGTACATCTCTGTTGACGACACTGATGGCTGATGATATATGGATGATATGATGTGACATGAGAGCATATTAAGCAGATAACACACATTTTAAGCCCACCATATCTTGAAAAATTAGAATAGTCTCTCACTTGATCAGTGAAACACAGATATCTCAACTGTATGTCCTCCAAGAGCAGCAAAAGTAGAAAAAACATCCAGAGTTAGAAGGTAGCAGAAGAGCAGCTACTCTGGATGGCAGCTTATGCATACACTGAGCAAGTACCTTCACAAGTAGCTCATCGCTGGATGAGACAAGCCCTTAAATACAAAGAGGACAGCAAGCCTTGAAGCCTAACTTCCTTTGGAGCCTCTATCAAGAGCCCATTTTGAAACAGCAATTGCTGCCCTTGCAGGAGACAGTAACTCACAGCACCTAACATGACATAAGCATCCCATCCTCGCCTTTTGTAAATTTACTGTACCTTGCTCAAGGCAAAGCTGCTCAGGGCTCAGTCAGGCTCTGGGTATCTCCACAGATGGAGACTCCACAACCTCTCAAGCAGCCTGTTCCAGTTTTTGACTGCCCTCACAGTTAGAAGAAAAGAAAGAACAATAAAGTTCATGTGGAATTTCTAGCTGTTCCAGCTTATTGCCCCTTGTCCTGTCACTCTTAGCCATGCACCCATTGAGAAGAACCCAGCTCCCCCTTCTTCCATTAGGTATCTATACACATTAATGAGATCCCCTCTTCCCTGGGCTGAACAGTGCCAACTCTTGCAACCTCTCCTCATAGGAGAGATGCTCCATCCCCTTAATCATCTCTGTGGCGCTGCACTGGGACTCATTCCATTAAGTCCATACAATTGCTGTATTGAGGAGAACTGGACACAGTATTCCAGGTGTGAAAGCTTTGTAACTAACTGCCCAAGGCAAACCTGCAGAGCATGTGACCCCCCATCTATCACAACACAAAGCCACCTCTGTAAGAACTTCCTAGACAAGCCCAACAGTTCAACTGCTCATACAGGGACTCATTAGTGCTCCATTCACACATTTTTACCCTGACACCCTCTTGCTTGTCTTAATGTCCACTGTTGAATCTAGCCAAAAGATTGAGCACTTTCATTTCCTGTGAAAGGAAAGATGATGAAGACCACAGCTGTGGATGCAGTAACACGGCTGAAAAATTCTGCAAGCTGGACCCACTCAAGGCCCTGCTCTGCTCAAGCCTCCTGCTGCTGCTGCTCCTCACCCAGGGTAGCTGGAATGTTCCTGAGCAAGAGCTACTGCCCCTATGTGCACAGAGTTACGAACTGCTGTGAACTCCAATAACTGCTTCTCTCTCCTTAACCTATAGGTGAATACACTGACTTATAGAATACCAGGTTGGAAGGGACCTCCAGCATCATCTGATCCAACCTTTCTAGGCACCGAGTATTTCTTTTTTGAGATCCTAAGGCTCTCCCACATTAAATGCTTTACTAGTCTAAACAGCCAGGTTTCTTTCGAGGAAGGGGTTGGGGGGAGAGAGAAGAAAGGGAGAAACCTATGAATCCAAGCCTATTAGACTACTTCACTAACAATAAGCAATGCCAAGATTAATTCATGCTGTTAAAAGACTGATCATCTATTTTCAGGCAGCATTGCTATTGTGGCAACTGCCACTCCAGATGCCTGCAGGGCCTGCTCAGGTAATCAAAGATTTTTGTGAGTTTTAGCTTTCCCCATATAGTTACTGTGCAACTACTGAAAGGCCTCTTGATTCTGCAATGACATGCTACAATCATCTCAATTTTAGATATGTGGAGACTCAAGTGTGCAAGAAGAGGCAGAAGGGGCACAAGCAACATGTTCAGAGATTAACCAGACATTCAAAGCCTGAGATCTGCTCCCTGTATAGTTTGTACTGCATGACCCTCAGAAACATCAGGTTAAGAGGGACGGTGTCATACAGCCTGCAGCTCACAGTTCTGCCCCCTTCCTGCTGCAGTACTGAATGGCTGAGAAGCCACCACATTTGCAACTACCTCAGGTGCATAGGTCCCTCCCAAGTCACACCTCTCCAGCTCCTTCCAGCAGTTGCCCAGCAATACTCTGCTCCTCATACAACAGATCTGCAGTCTCTCTTCTGGGTAGCACTCAAGCAACCCACTCTCCTCCTCTTTCACACTCTGCTGATAGGTCACCTGGAGCCCCTTGCCTGTTTTTTGAACCCTGGTGCTCCTCAAAGCTCCAGTCATTGCAAACAGACCTCAAAGCAATTTTGTTCATGCAATTCCATGAACTTGATCCCAAGGTTGTTATAAAATTAGCGGAAGTGACCTCCTCAAGACGAAACCTCCATCCAGCCTAATCTTTGATCCTGATGACCAAAGCTTGTGCAGGGTAAGTCTTGGAGGACACCCCTTTTGTACTGAGGCAGGGGCAGGACTGCTTCAGAGACTTCCGCTCCTCGCATTCCTTCCTATTGCCAAGCATCTACCATGTGCGACTCCTCTCTTCAACAGCCAAGCTGATGGCAGTTTTGTTTCCCAGATGAGTGACCTTGAGGCTTTTTTTCTGTATTTCAAGGTGGCCAGAGCAGTCAGACAGCTGAACAAAGAGAGGGCTCTCAGCGCTATATAAAAACGTGTTAGACCAGGAAAGCCAAATATTTGTACTTTGTTTCTATCACCACCCTGGAGATAGGGTAAGGGGGAAAAAGGAAAGAAATGAACATATCTGAATTCCATACTCTAGATCGGAACAGGCAGAAGGAGCCGGGCCTGAATTCACACAGCTGAACAGGAGTAATATGGCTGCAAACATGAAGGAAAACAAACCGGACTCTTGTTGACACAAAAGAGTCCTTGGACTGTTTACTAAGTCTGCATTTCCCACAGAGATTACACATCAGCTTAAGACTGTGGGGATGTGAATTTAAAGGCAGGCAGGAGGTTGCAACAAGAGTTCCTGCTGCAAGCAAAGCTTTTCAAGAGCTTTTTCCTGTTGATTCCTTTCCACCAAGAAAAGCCTTCGAATCACACCAGGGCTCCGCCACGTTCTCTGCCGCACCTACATACAAGCCACTCCTTGCAGGACCTCTGCGGATTATCAGTCCACATTGAAACAGTACTTGGGTATGGACCTGAGAAGGCAGCAAGCCAAGGCAGTGGGCAGGGAATGCATCCAGCAAGCACACACAGAGGCTGCTAGTGATAATGAAAGGTCTCAGTGCAGGGTGCGTCTACAAATGCCACGGAATTGCTGCTGTTGCACAAGAAAGAGGTGCTTCATCTTATGTAACCCCCAAAATCAAGTGAAGTAGGATGCAGTTGGATGGGCTGCAGCGATTGAAGCAATGAACGAAGCACATAGTTGTCAGTGCCAAACTAAGCGGCTCTTCCTACTGACAACACAACAGTGGGAAGCTGAGACCCTGAAGGAATAGATACAAGACAGTGACAGGCGTTACAGAACCTCTTTCCTGCCCTCTTATGAGATATGAGCACTACTTCTGTCTGACAGCAAAATAAATGGAGCTCAGAGGAGCACTCCCTTTCAACCTTTCTCTGTCTTTGTGCCCTAACGTCAATAAGCCTAAATTGCCAAAAGCCATCCGTCAAATAACCTTGGCCTGCAGTTTTCTTCCAGCATTTCTGCCAGGAGTACTAAATACTCAAAGCAGCATAAACTAAGCAGCAGACTCAGTATGTCAGGCACAGCCTCAGCCACATTAATGTAATTGTTCCAGGATTCATATATTTCATTTCAAAGTTCCACTTTGTGCAAACATGCTCTGTGGATTTACAGTCTGCCGTGGTCATTCCCAGGAGTTCGCTTGTTTGCAAGAGTATCTGTGCAGTATAAATGGAAGACAAATACAAAGCATGTTAATATTTACCTTTTACTGGTTTTGAACTCCTGTCCTCTAACCAACGTCACTAGGGAGCCTCCAGGACAGCCAGAAAGAAAAATCAGGAGCTGGCATGCTGGATGAAGGAGGTGCCTGTTCCTGACCACCCTCAGGCTTCAGGAAGACATTAAAAGAAAACAAGCTCTTTTTTTTTGAAGAGCCAGTTAAGAAACAAACTATTCTCTAATAAATAGCATCTTCCTAACCCACAGGAGCTGGAACTCTGGGCTAGGGCAACCCTTGAAACAAAAGTGTTTAGAACCTTCCCACATCTGCTGCCACTCCAAGCTCACAGCAATAACTCCAGGGATTACTCTCCCAACATCAACATCTGGTTCTTCTTGGCTCCCAGGTTCTTCACCTCAGTGACGCTTCAGATGTGGACTGAGTTACATATCCTACATGTTGTCTTCATCTCTTTGTTTAAAACCATTGTTCATTTGCTTTAAAACACACTGAAGTAGCTGTTTCCATGCCCAAAGAAAAACATAAGCATAAAGAAATGAAGGCTGTTTCTGAAATCCTGCGTTTCTCTAAGTACACACAGCAGAAAATAACATTTGCTTATGCAAACATACCAAACTATATTCTCAACCCAAGCAGATGGCACACCCTTGCAACACAGCTTTTACAGGCTGCACTTTCATTCCTTAAATATCCCCCAAAAGAGCAGATGAAGTCTGTATAGGAAAAGCTTTCTACCCAACAACTTCTGCACAAGTTATTTAAGGACATTTCAGGCTCCACTTACAATGCAAATGTTTGTAATACAAATTGCTGCACTGCTCTTGGAAAGGGTTCAAACCCAGGAGAGACACTTTGATGAAGTTACTCTTATTCAGTAAATGTTTAGGGCTTTAATCAAAACATTTTGGGGGTAGGAAAGGGGTGGCGGGGGGGAGGGACACGGACAACAAAACCTGAGCGCCTTTGATTTCGAACAACAGGGCAGCCCAACAAGAGGGTGATTTGAAGATTAAGAACAAAATCAAAATTCAAAAGAGATGCTTCAGTTCAATGGCAAGTTATCAGGTCTAACAGCATCAGCTTACACATTAGAAATCAAACTAAAGCACTTGTCAGCACCAAAGTGACCATCTGAAGGTCTGCAGGCCACTCCGTAAGAAACCAGAGTGGATCTCTCAGGCTTTTTTCTTAAAGCCTGCAACCTGTATCCTCCTTCAAGATGCGCTCTCTTTTCCCCCTCCAAGTAGGGAAACCCACAGAGAACAAAATCCTACAACATTAAATAATAATTTCAGTTTGAAGGGATCTCAAGTGGGCATACAATCCCATCCCCGGCTCAAAGCGAAGCAACCTCCCACATCGCTCTTTCACTCAGGATTTCCAATTTTTGCCAGAGCCAAAGTTTCTAAGACTCTATTTTCTGCTGCAGAAAATAACAGTCCAGCTTGTGTTTTCAGCACATCCCCACTCCACTTCTCTCATAGTTTACTTTTTCTTCCGTAAGCAAGAGCTTTACACACAGGGTGAGGAGTGGCCAAGAAACCCCACCGAGAAGCAGCAAGAGCATTCCAAGAGCTGTGTGCTCTACACTGCTATGCTGTCATCTCCCAGGGTTGGTTGTTTCCTTTAAAGGAGATTAATTAGATATATAAAAGTTATTCCAAAAGGATTCTGTTGAACCCTGCATGGCTTCAGACTTCATATACTAGAATTTGCTGTTTTTTCTTTATCTGACATGGTGCCAACATTTCGACCTCATAAGATATTTAATACTAGGTTCCAGAAATGGTGTGCTGAGGCCCTTCCAGCATCCTGTGGTGAACAGACTAGTTCCAGCAACCAAAAAGTAACAGTGTTCAGGTTCTAAAGACCCTGCAGTAACAAAACCTCTACTGAACTTAAGAGATCTTCTTGTTCAAGCGTTCATAGTCTTCCCAATTTGTGTTTTACCTCCATCTTTGTGGGTAAAGTGCTGGGCTTCCACTCAGAATTACAAGAAGACAAAACCTTACCTGTGCTCCCCTATATAGCTAAGGTTCAGCCACCCCCAAACAGAAGATTAATAGTTTTATTGTATGCATGGAATAGCTGCAGGCTGAAACTTGAACTACAGCCAAGACTAACATTATGGAGAAGATGCACAGGAGAGCAAGGGAATACTTTGACGTAGTTTAGCTTCCACCGGAAGAGTTCGATACATGATGCCCAAAACCAGGTGAAAAAATTGAGAGTTATAACAGACATGGCTGCTGCTGGAGTGGGACCTACATTCACCTGTGAAACAGAAGATCTGATCACTGCCACTTATTAAACCTGGTTGCCCTGTGCAGCAGATCAAGGAGTTTCCCTGTAGCTATAACAGATGGCTTTGGTCTGAGCAAGTGACTCATCACAAAACCCCAGAGGGTGAATTTGAGTTCTGGCACTTTGCCCAGAGCAAAGAAGTGCAGCTGCCATCTACACCTGGGATATAAGAGACTCATTCTCTGGGGGACAGAGGAATCCAAATGCATTATGACCTCTGGGCTGGAAAAAGCACTTGGTCTCATTAGAGGGTCCCAAAGCTTAAGACATCTAATTGAAAAGGCTTCTGTTCTTGCTAGTGTTGATTCCCCTCTTCCGTTAGATCAGTCAACTTTTTCACGTGTGCAATCATAAAGGAAGGAAAGGTAATGATGTTAGCAACCCTCCATGGTGGCACACAGCCTTCCTCACTCATTCACTGAGGGTAATTCTTTCTCACTTACCATCCCTCAGATAGACTCCACATAGGAAAGAGTCAATCCCGAGCTACCCATCCTCATTGGAAAGAGTCACTCCTGAGCTACCCATCCTCATTGGAAAGAGCAACTCCTGAGCTCTTTCATCCTCAACATCCTCACAGGGCACAAGAAGCCACAGCTTAATCTACTGCCAATCACAGTTTACAGTAAGGCTGGGCCATATGGTAACTGATACTGAGGCTCTGTTCCTAGTCCTGGCAAGGGAGGAGGAGGAAGAAGAGGAAAATATCACCCATGCTTTTTCCTAAAATAGGTGCATCCCACTGCTCAGCTTGAGCTCATCATATAGGTGCAGCCCATCGCTCAGCTTTTGGGCTTGTCACAACTAAGATGCACGGCATGAATGTCCAAGAGCTGTATCTGGATTACAGCAGCTTTGCTTACAAATGGAAAGATGGAAATTTGTTCTCCCGAGAGATACCTGGACTATATTTAGGAAACCAAGTATCTCCCAAATCATGCCTTTAGCTGACCTGAGCTCCAAATTAGGAAGAACATGTGTTGTCTCCAGCAGTCTTCTTCCTCATAATACTGGCCTACGCCACTTGGAACTTTGTACAGGAAATACTCACATGCACAGTATCAGTGGTACTTGTGTTTTCAGCAAATCAACCACTAGCAACTACCAGAGCTTACAGTGGTGGAAAGAGTCATTCACTTTGAATTCCTTTTGTACTCCCACACACCCATTTTTTACTTTTTGCAAGCACAGAACTAAGCAGGTTCTCTCACATGTCACATAAAGGCTTCTCCAGTCAATGGTAAATCCACCAGAAACATTCTACAACTCTTGTTCAGCCTTCTGGGTAGGAACACACTGCACAAGCAGCTCCAGCAAATCAGTTCTCCTTCCTTCCACCCTCCCAAGTAGGGACATGTTGAATATGTTGAATCGGAGATGTTCATGAGTGTGCTCATTTTTTCCCCATCCTGGATGACTCCAGTTTAAACAATACTAAACCAAGTAATCCTATTTGCCCAAGTAACTGTTAACAGACTTGTGATAGTGCACATCTGCCTTTGCTGTTAAAACTAGGGTGCACAGTGACAGGCACAACAGCTGGGTTTATTACTGTCCTTTTTACACTCACAGTTGAACATTAAACAAACAGCTGGGCAGGGGGGCACAGATTCCCAACTGCAGCCAGAAGGAGGAGAAGGGAACAAGAAATGCAATAAGGCTACCCCAGAACAAATGGAGACTTTCCGCCACAAAGAAGGAGTTTCTCACACCCCTCCGTTCATAGGCCATCTCAAGAAGACCATGGCAGCACAGGTGGCTGTGCTTCTCCTTATACAGCTTTATCCTAGAGCTCCATGGCAGGAATTGAGTCCTACATCCTAGCTGCCAAGTACAAAAAAGCCTGACAGCTCCTGCCTCAAGACACAAGATGGAGTTTGCATAGCACATAGGAGGATTTTTCCCACTCCACACACACAGAGACCAGGCAATGTATATGTGCATAAGACTTCCAGCTAGGTGACTTGGACAGCATACGAGTAATCTCATTTTCATTTTACACATCCAAGAGTTGCACAGAAGGGAAGTCACTTGCCTGTCTCAAAGCAGCTGTGCTCCAGAGGCCTAAGTTGTACTTTCTTCACCTTGTACACATCTGCTAGTGAACAGTCTGATAGGACTTGCTTTTTCCCTTCCCTTGTGCATGCATATTTGTACCCCAAGGAGTAAGGAAGATTATGTGGATGAAGGACATCCTTTGAGATCAGACAAGCACAACACTTCTCAGAAAGTGGTAAGTTTTTAAAGCACCAAACAGGATACTCCATCCCTGGCAGTGCTCAAGGCCAGGCTGGATGTGGCTTAGAACAACCTGGTCTAATGGAAGGTGTTCCTGCCCATGGCAGGGGTGGTTAGAACTTTAGAAGAGCTTTAAGGTCCCTTACAACCCAAACCATTCTCTGATTCTATGGTTCTACAATACAATTACCTCCTTTCTCTCATCCATCATTCAAGCACTGCTCTATCCAGCTGCACTGTCACATGTGCCCAGGCAGCCATAGCACATGTGAAACCAGAACAAATCCAAAGAACTGAGGGGTCACAAGCCAGCTCTCACATCTTACCTTTGGCTCCATGTCATTCCTTGCTTTGTAGGCCTGCCCTCATTAGGGAGAACAGCAGAGAGGGGAAACCAGCAGAATTCACAGCTCAGGAAAAAAAAAAAATCCCTGTTTCAGAGCCAGACCACTCTGGCCCTGGCTTTGCTTCAGAGGGAAAGCCATTAAACTCACCCACTGCAGCCCTTCCACACAGAAAATGCTCTTTTAATTCAATTATATTTCCTGTAACTAAGGTTAATGGTCCATGTGGTATCTGCCTCAAGGTATCAGAGGCTTCTGGCTGACCTGCCGTCAGCGCTGACAGGAAGAGGCTGAGAAAGCCCAAGACAAGCAGAGAGCTCGCAAGTGGCAGGCAACTGGCAAACTATGGCTGACGTTCCACTTGCTAAGAGTTCAAGGCTAAAGATTGCAGTGGAAGGCAAACACCAGCACACCGAGTTTTTGCAGGACGTGCATTCCTTCAGAAGATCCAGTAACTACCCAGAGGACAGCACCTACCTATGTATCTACATAACTTTTGCACAAGAAATACCTGCCTACAAGAGCACAGTCCCAGATTAAAGTCAAGATTTCCACTATTAAGTTTCTAAACCTTGAACAATCCTCATCAGCAGGGAGATGCAGGACCACCAGAACAGATCAACCTCTGCCTCTGACCAGGCTGGCAAGAGACCCAGCCATGTTTGCCTCTCATTAGTGCAGGGCTGTAGTGGGGAGGGGGGTTGCACATACCTGCAGCCATTATCCCAATTTAGGCTAGGCACCTTCTTGCAGGCTTCTGCTTCAGCTGAGGAATAGCATCTGCAGGGCTTCTCAGTGAGGAACCATAGAAATGGTTAGAGTTGGAAGGGACCTTTAAAGATCACCTAGTCCAAACACGCTGCCATGGGCAGGGGGAAATCTTCACTAGATCAGGTTCCTCAAAGCCCTATCCAAATTGATTTTGCACGTTCCCAGTGATGGGGCATCTACAGCTTCTCAGAGCAACCTGTTCCAGTGTCTCACCACTCTCATTGTAAAAATATTTCTTCCTTACATCCAACTCAAATCTATCCTCTTTCAATTCAAAGCTGTAGCCCCTTGTCCTGTCACTGTAGACTTGTAAAAGGCCTCTCTTCATCCTTCTTATAAGACCCCTTTATATATAGAAAAGCCACAATAAGGTCTCCCTGGAGCATTCTCTTATCTAGGACCTTCTCTATCCTCATAACCTGTTCTGAGCATCCCTCACCAGAAAGCCTGGGACAGTCCATCTTTAAGTGGTCTTTCTCCTCCAAATTATGTTTCACAGCAGAAGCTGGTTGCATGGCCCTTTTAAAGCACACTCCTGGCAGTGCTTAGAGAGTGCTGCATTAAAAAAATATTAAGCCTCAAACCAGAGGTTTCCCATCTTAGATATACCCTTGACCTGCTCAGCATCTCTGCAGAGATTTCACGTTCCAGCACACAGGAACACGGAGATCAGTCCACTAAAGCTTATGCTTAAATGCAGCAGTAGTCTGGACTAGGTAGCTCTTCACAGCCATAGGAATGGTCTAGTGTCTGAAAGTAGCCATTGAGCAGCAGATGCATTTTGATGCCCACAAACACCACAGAGCAGCCATGTGCTCCCTGCCTGCCTCCTCCCACACTGCCATAACCCTAGATCTCCTTCTTTGTGGAAGGTGTCTGGCAAACACACATTAACAGATATTAAATCAAAAGAACTAGATTCATTTTAGCAGCAGTCACTACTTGCACTGTCGCTACTAACAAGCCCTACTAATATGTTGCCTGCCAACAGACCCTCATCCTAATATCCAGTACCTGTAACACCTGAAAAAGCCTAATGTACATCACCACCAGCTTCTACAGAGGCTCATGCCCAAATCGTGCTTTTGACCTACTGGGTTCAGTGGTGACACCTAAGAGGTAAGTAATGCTGGGCTCAGTTGCACCACAGCCCTGACACACAACTCCTGCCTCATAAGTACCAGCTGCATTTTATTACATAGTAACACACCTAATAGAAGAAAGAGGAGTCTTTAAAGCTCTAGAATTTCAGAGTAAAGCAAAGCCTCCCAAAAGGATGGTTAATACCACCTCCTCCCCCTTTTATCATGCTCTCTACCAACTCCCTTCGTATTGAAACATGACAAATACAGTGTGGGAAAAGCAATGTTTTCCAATTTTTCATGTCCTGTGCAACTGAGGACAGGAGCAAAGATTCATTTGCCTGGTTCACCATCTTTTTTGCTCATCAGAACATCCTGCCCAGCAATTAACACCCAATCCAAACAACGGGGGCAGAGTTTCCAAGGTACCACTTAGCTCCTTCAGATAAACACGACATTAAAAAGGGGGGGGAAGGGGAAAAAGCCGCAATAGCTATGACAGGTTTCCTCCCCCCATCACACAGCCATGGCTTTAGCAGTGCTGCTGGGCAGCCGCCTCACACTGCACCTTACTTGTCTCACCTTCCAGGGGAGAGTACCTTGATCCTACAGGAGTGCTCAAGTGTGGGAAATGGTATTTAAAAAGGCTTATTAGCTGCACAAACACACACACACCTTTTATATATACATATTTTAGGTAGTACTATTATCCTCTTAATTCCCTTCTAGACTTTAAGCCCATGTTGCTGGCAGCACTGGCTACCAAACCCCCATGCGGGAGGCTGCACCGCCCGCCCTGTGTTCTCTGGCCCCACAGCCCCGGGTGCCCCAGCCGCACCAGGGAAGCCGGCGGGAGGGCGAGCAGAGCCCCCCGGTGCACCGCGGCCGGCTCCCGCGGCGGCAGGAGGATGCAGGCAGGACCCCGGCGGCGGAGGGACAGCCATGCCCGCTCCCGCACAGCGGCGGAGCCGCAGCGGCGCCGGTTCCCCCCACCTCCGGCCACATCGGCGGGAAGAGAGCGAGGGGCCCCGGCGCATGTCCCTGCCGCGGGGAAGCCGGCGCTCCGTGGGACTCTCCTACCTGCCCAGGCTGGCTGCGGTAGGCGAAGGCGTAGACACGCTCCGCGCTGATGTTCACGTTGCCCCGGTAGACGCGGCCGAAGGCGCTGGGTGCGGGGCTGCTCTCAGGACCGACCACCGCCGCTGCCACCGCCGCTGCCGCCGCCGCTGCTGCAGCCCAGAGCAGAGCGCTGAGCAAAGCCCCAGGAGCCGGGGCCGCTCTCCCGGCCATGAGCTCGTCCGTGCCACGGCCAACCCCGCCGGGCAGCCTCACGCCCTCCGACGGGCGCAACACCCGGACCCGCCTCCCCCCGGCTGGGCGGGCGCCGAGCCGCTGTTTGCAATTTAAATGAACAGCCCGGCGACACGCTGGGGGAGCAGCACCGCACTCCTGCCGAGGGAAGGACCCTCCGCCGCGCGCCTGGAGGCGAAGGGAGGGAAAGGGAAGGGAGGAAGGGGAGGCCGGCGGGTTGGCCCCGGGGAGGAGGGTCTCCTCCCTGTGCCCGGCCCCAAATTCTGAGCCGGCTTCGGCAGACGGTTGTCAGGGAGCTTTTCCCCCGGGGAAGCTGTGCTGTGAGCTGAGGGGCACCGTCTGGCACATGGCGAAGGGGCCGCGGCAGCGGCATCCGCGGGGCTTCAGTACTCCCGGGCCACCGAGTCAGCGCTCTGCGGGCTTGCACCTGCAATGCATCTTGCACGGGGCCCTACCCAGCCTTCATTTTTGGCTGCTGGTAACTTTGGGATAAATGCCCTTTTTGTCTAAATGTCTTTTAGTTCTGCCCGAAGGTGTGAAAGGCTGCAGCAGAATGTAATTTCCTCATTTCAAGCATGGCTTGGTACATCTTCCATTGAGTCGTTAGTGAAACTGCTACGACTGTGATACCCGTAACCTTTCAGCAAGATGGGAGTGATACTGTTGGGCTGTGAAAGCGCAAGGGGTCTCTTGCACGCTTTAACCCTCCTGTGCTCTGCTGAAGCCACATCTGGGAAATGTCACATCCCATGGTGGAGTGATGCACTTCGAAGTCAGAGAAGATAGAGCATTACTAGAAAGCAACCAGAAAGGTTTTTCAGACTGAGGGTGAACTTGCAGGAGACCCCATTTTATAAAGCCAATCTGCAGTCTCCAGCTGCAGTGATGCTGGCCACAGAAGTTTTCCAAGCTTAGGTTTTGCCTTCAAGACTGAGAGATTTCCTGGGGGTCACCTGGCATCTTCAGAGGAAAAGTTGCAAAGCTCAGTAAAATGAGCCAATGTGTGCTATGCTGTAGTTTTGATCTCCGGGCCTTTGTGTGATATCTGCCAAAAGAAACAAAACCAAAACACTTGTCAGTGATTTCTGTGTTTGTCCTGAAGCAGGCTGCTGTTCAAGTCACCCTGCCTTTTGGCAGAGTCCCAAGAGGTGGTGGCATTGATAATACATTAATAATTAATTCATGATAATACATTGATAATACACTGTATTATCATGCTGTGCAGACCAGGAGACCTGTGCGGTGTCACCTTTGAGCTCTTGTATCTTACTCTGTCTTGCCTCTTACTGGGACACAGTATGACCTGTCCTGAGGGACTTCAGGCAGCGGTGGCACTGGGAGACTTATGCCTTCCCTTTCTCATCCTGTAGAGCCCAGAGCTCCTGAACCTATAGCTCCCTTCTCACCCACTGCCCTCTGGCAGGGTGAGCAGCCCTTTAGCAACATCTTCTCCCAGAGAAGAGAGGCTTCATGCAACAGGAGGAGGTATGGCAAAGGGAAAGCACATCAGGGCCATGACAGATTGCTCAGAGCAGTATGACAGATGGCACCAGGCCAGTATTCAGCAAACCAAGGTAGTTTGGACTGCTGCAAATGATTTTTGTGTCATTTGGCGCTGTGTGTATTTCAGATTGGGAGATCACTGTGTTGTCAGTGCACTGTCCCTTCCTAGTCATGCTGTCCTCGTGACAACGTGGCTCTTCATATAGTCCACATTTTCCAATGTAGAATTAGAGATTTCTTAAAGTACTTGCCCTGAGAGGATGTACTTTGTGATATCTTACCAAAGGCTACATATTTTTTCCTCATTTTGAACTTGAGAATTCAACTTTTAGAGGTGTAATACTTTGTTCTTGCCTTCATTGAGTTTCATCTCACTGTTTTGAGGCTCTTTCTGCGATTTAGTGATGTTAAACTAACAATGTTCAAATCTTTGCCTCCAAAGCGTGGTACTGCCTGACTCCCTGATACTTGCAGAAGTTTGAAGTTGAATGTCAGTTTCACCATTCAAGTCACTAGTTAATCAATCCTAGCAGACAGATCAGATCTCATAATTTGATGTACCTTCCTATAGACAGCAAAATTTCCACTGCTGCAGTTTGGGAATTGTTTTTCAATGACACACACCTCTCATGTTAATACCATCTGACATCTGTTTGCCTTTATCAGAATGGTATTCCAGGCAATGTCAAAAGCCCTACTGAAGTCAAAAAATGTTTCATCTGTTTCCTTTCAGCACCTACTTAGTCAGTTATCTCAGCAAAGAAATAAATTAGGTTACTTTGACATGATTTGTTCTGGACAAATGCACGCTGCCTGTTTCTCATTACTTTATTGTTATTTAGTTGCTTGCACACTGATTGCCGAACAGCTTGTTCCATTATCTCATCAAATAACAAAGGGAGGAGGTCAGTTGATTTATAACTCTTCACTCAGACCCTTTGATGAAGATGGGTGGCCTGTTTTTCCTTTTCACTTCTACCTGGATCTTGTTCTTGAATGGCAGCATGTATTCTGGAAAAAAGAACTAGTCCTGTAAGAAACAATATGCTGATCTAGACAAACCATGGGTCTGAGGTCAGTGGAAGTGGCCTGGTATTCTTGTATGTGCCACAATACTCTGGCATCAGGGGACAGTGAGGGCCAGCTGCTCCCTAAAGGACAGGGAGCTGAGTGCTGGAACGGGGCCACTAGAGCACGGACCTCACTGGCCAGGGCCTCATCCCACAGGATCTATGCAAGGTGAGCAGGGCAGGCCCGGAGATAGCAGCTGGGGTCAGTGGATAGTCCAGATTGCCAGAGAAGTACATGGCAATGGGATGGGTCTGACGAGTCGGGTCCAGTGACAGCAGTTGGTGCTGGACACAGCCCCACGATCAGCAGTTAAGTCCATAGCAGTGAGGCAGGTCTGAGATCTGGCCAGGAAGCTGGTCAGCAGGTCCAGAGGACTACAGGCCTGGCCGTTACAGAGCTGCAATGGTAGCTCAGGCAGGGCCCAGCACCAGAGCCTCTCTGAGGTCTCCCTGCAGCCCTTGCCTCTAAGGCTGCTGCAGGGAAAGGGGCAGCCCTCAGCTGCACTATCTCTAGCCTGTCAGTGAGCCCGGGGTGTCAGACGTCCAGGAAGGGGGTGATGCTCTCAGGGGCCTTGCCTCTGGCTGTGCGTTGGGCACCTATTTCCTAATGTGGCCTGTTTTTCCAATGTAAGCAAAGCGCAGGGTTGTGAGTGTCTCAGGAGAAGGAGGAACTGTGCTGAACCAGAGGCTCACAAGAGAGGGGGTTTGGTGTTTTTTTTCCCCCTTTTATTTATTTTTCTTCTTTTTTCCTTCTTTTTTCTTTTTCTGTAGCACAGAAGTAGAAAATCTCATTGCTACTGGGGAGAAAAAAACCCCACAGTAGAAAAATGACATTTCTCCTGGTAACCAGGGCTGCAAAAGCATCCAAGATAAAGGAAAGGTCTTGATTACAAAGGAGTTCCCCAAATCATACTAGCTTTGAAGGGGGACAAGAAAAAGTGTAAATGTATAACAAACCAAATTGTTCGGTTTTAAATCACTGCTCTTTGAATATGTTGTCTCCATCTTATGTAAGCTCTGCTGTGAGTTAATAGATGCTGTAGATGCTCAGCTGGCTTCTGCAGAGATAAGGCAACATTTTCAGACTTTGCTGTAGATGCATGTGAAGAACAACACGAACTGGAAGGTAGACAGGCTTTTAAGATGTCTGATAGGACCTGCTCCCCATTTTCTTATAGGTGGCTGAAGAGTTTGAGAATAGGCTGGTTGAATGAGAAATGCCTCTGGCTTGTATTAAGTATTTAAGGTTTATATTTGATTGTAAACAATACTCACAGAGAGGTTTAAGGGGTTTCAAAGTGGATGGTGTGTTGATCTGTTTGTGGCTTTATAACTTTCCTCTTCAGTAGACCTTATTCTTTTGGACAGTTTAAGGCCATATTAAGAGAGAACTCCTGGTGCACCCTTGATTCATGCTTTGGGGCTCCAAATTTTCAAATGGAGAGTAATGAATCCAGGTCATAGACTTGCACGTGTGCCTAGGAGCAAGGATTTGTTTTACCGCAGGTGTTCATATGTTCAGTTTCAGGTTATGAATGGTATCTATGTTTAGTGCCTAGGCAGAAACTGAAGTTCGGATGCAACCTCCAGTATTAAAGATGGCTTAGCCACATTTGCAGCAATTCAGCAGAGGCAACTGCTGATAGTATTTATTTGTCACTTTTTTCTCCCCTTATAATTTCAACCTTTTCTTTTTGTATCCCATGCAATGCAGTTCCTTCCCTTGGCATATTAACCCTTCACACCTTCACATGAATCTTCCCACAGTGATGTTGGTAAAGCCAGAACAGGATTGATGAGGACCTCAAGCACTAGGAAATCCTGATGAAAGGGAGTTTTTAAGGAAGGAGTTTTGAATGAAAGGCTGATAAACCTTATGTCTTCACCCCCCAGTTCCCGCAGAGACAATACTATCCTCACACCGTAATACTGAGATGTTAACATCTCTGGGTATGTGAAGGGGAGGTGGAGGGTCTGTTGCATTCCTGTGGGGCAAGTCTATAGGAAATACGTTGTGTAAGTTAAATGCCTTGTTTAAAACCAGCCAGTTGCTTTGTGGAAGCCAGAAATTCCTTGTGGGTATGGAAGTACACCCTTCCTCAGTGGCGCAGCTAATGGGATCTGTTCATTAATACACTGCCAAGGGCCACTCTTTAATCTGATGTGTTCTTAATGTAATAGTTTGTGTGATGTTTTGCTCTCAGTCATCCCTAATAGGATTGGACATACATATTGCTGCATGGGGAAGTTTCCAAGGCTTCCTCAGGAGGACTGTGAGAGATGGCCTGGGAGGGTGTTTGCAGCAAAGAGGAAAATTAACGCGGGAGGTGGAAGACATGGCTTACCGACACTGCTAGAAGTAGCTCATGTGGATTTTCCCTGTGGAGTATAAAGAACCTTGTCCACACAGGGCTGGAACTGCCAAGGCGCTGCCCTACTTGAGGGGCAAGCGAAACGGGGGTCTCTCTGCCCCCCTCAGCTACGGCCCAGCGGGGCGGGCAGGGGCAGCGGCTGCTTCCCCACAGCAAACCGGCGACGGGAGGGGAGCCTCAGGAACCGGCGGTACCCACCCGCCTGGAGGAGCCCGCGGCGGGAACACGGCGTGAGGGGAGGGCCGGCGAGGATGGCGGGCGGGTAATGGCGCCGTCCCCATGGCAACGGCGGGAGGCTCCAGTCGCCGCCGCGGCGCCGTTGCGCTCCCGCCCCCTTCCCGCGGCGGGGTTGGCCATGTCTCTGCTGCGCGGGCCCCGGCCCCGCGGTGCCGGCAGGAAGGGCCCTAGGAAGCCGCTGCCGGTTAAGCGGGACTGGGATGTAAGTGCTTCCCCCTCCGCGGGTGCCGGGCCGCGGGCCTGCTGCGGCCTGGGCGGCTTTTCCTTGCGGGCAGCACGGCGGGCCGGGCGGCGGGGTTGTTCGAGCCGGGTGACGCGCAGACCGAGCTAAGGCCTCTGGCCGGCTGGGGAAGGCCCAGGGAGGCTTCCGTGCCCACCGAGGTGCTGGCTGGGGGGGAGCCGTCCTTCAGGGACATTCTCGGTTTGTGTGTGGATTTGGCTTGGTATGGGTGTCAGGTTTGCTGTTTGCCTACCTCGCTGAGGGTGGGATGCTTTACAGTGGCTTAAAAATTCACAGTTCTATACTGTATATGATTATATTGTAATTTAGAGTTTTGTATATTTAAATGGAAGTTGAAAAAAACCCTTAGTTTGTACTCGGTTCTGGCTTTTGATGTGTTCTCTGGTTCCTGTTTGCAGGGTACCGTCCATGATCTCACGGTGCACCGTTCAACTCCTGAGGACATTGTAAGTGTAGCAGCAGTCTCTTTAGCAAGGAGATTTAGCTGGTTGTCTGACATAAGTGTTTACCATACTTTGGAGGATATTTTCTCCCTTTTTAAGCTTTGGAAAATACCTTCTCCTTAGTGTTAGTTCTTTGCTCATGATACCATGCATCCCCAGCTCCGGTGGTTATCAGTTTTCTGTTTCCCTGGGGGGAGCAGTAGCCATAGTTTTTATTTCAGTAAATTGTATCCCATCATAAAAATACAAAAGCATCAATGCATAAAAACTCAGTGGGTTTTGAAGTTAACTCTCATTTCTGCTGGAAGGACTGAAAGCCATGCTTTATTATAGGAATCTGTCTAATTCAGAGTGTACTCAATTTTCATTTGATGGCTTAACATAACTTCTGTATACTGAACGACCTGCTCATTACAAAATACATAAGCCCTATTTAATTTTCCTTGGTCTCACTGATTACCGGGGTGGGATAACAGTATGAGCTGTTATTGCTTATGAATTTTGACAAGTTAGTCAGGACAGATGGACACAATAGTGGAGATAGGCCTGGTTCTATAAATGGTTGACTTCATAGCTTCCAGACACTTTAGTGTTAGAAGAAGAGAGAATATTTCTGGTGACTGACAGTGTTAAATCAGGAAAATGCATTATGTCTTTTTATGCATATTATAGGTGCTAGTGTTTGGGTTTTTTCTCCCTTTACAGCTGAGATGGCTCTTGCTGAGTCTGTGCTGTGGGGCAGGTGAAAACTATGAGGCTTTTCCTATTTATCTTCAGAACCACTAAATTTGGCTGATACTGATGGCATTGTATGCTTCTGGATGCTTGTGAGGCTGTTATTGCTACTACCATGAAGTTAACCTAAACAATATTCAGTGAATGAATGATAAAATCAACAAGAGTGAATTAGCATCACCCTGCAAATTCTGCTTTAGATCATCCCTTGATTTTGAAATGGTTTCTTTCATGTTTATGTAGCTGCGTCGCCATGAAATACACAAGTCGAAAAACAAAGCACTGGCGCAGCTGGAACTGCAAGAGAAAGCACTGAAAAAAAGATGGAAGAAGCAAAAGGCCACTGATTCCTTGGAGAAAAGGAAATTGATCCTGATGCATGAGGTGAGAGCTAAACCCACATTTTCAGCCTGCTGCAGATTATTTGTAGCAGTAATGGAAAACTGCTCTTGCATGTAGGTCAGCGTTTGCTTCTCTTATTGGATAACTTTGCATATGCATACACTCTCTCTCCTCTATGTGCTGTGTGCATGCAGTGATTGGAATAGGCTAACTCATCTGTACATTTGTACATTTGATCCTTGTTGCCTGGCTATGCCCTTGTAATTTTGCGGGCATCCTGGCATCTCAACAGGAACTGTTTGCAGACTTAAACCCTGTCTTGTGAAAAGTATCAGTATTCCTTGTGTTCTTATTGCTATCTTGCTCTTTCTTCCTCCTCTCTAGTATTTTTCTTTGATGGAAACATCAGCATTTCTCTTTCTGGGAGGGACATCCTTATCTACCATAGCTTTTATAAACAGAGAAAATGCAGTCATAGGGGCTGAAGGGGTGAGGCAGGAAGTTGGTAAGAAAGAGCTTGTCTGGAAGGAAAGTTGATGCAACAGAGGTTGAGGAACTGTGGCTGCTAGAAAACAAGCTTATCATCTGGGAATTGAAAAGGTTGTTCTTTAGGTATTCTGAAGCACTCTGACTGAAAGTGTATTGCTTTTATTGCTTTTAAATACTGAACTGTAGCAGGAAACCTGAGCTTAGCTAACAGACAGCTATCTGGAAAAAGATTTCAGTGGGAAACATCCTTTTTTGTTTCATACGCCAGACAACTCCTTGCCATATGTTACAGAAACTAGTCTCAAAACCAAGGCTGTTAGCTTTCAGACCTCATTAGCACTTGGAAAACCTGAGACTTTTCTTGTTGGTAAAAATTGCTAATGAACAGCATTCACCTAGCTGTTCAGATGAACATGTTCTGGTAGTGCTACAAATGTGCAGTGAGTTAGCCATCACAGACCCCTTCTCTCTTTCAGTTTCTCTGCATTTTCAGAAGTCGCCTTCTGATCTCTCAGAACATTCAGACATAGACAGAAGCAAATTTAAGTACTTGGAATTGAAGTTTACCTTCTAGTTTCCTGTTTGACATCTGCTTCTTTACAATCCCAGTAGAATTTTTGTGTTAAGGATATCATCCTCATCAAGCCTCAAAAATTAATTTTTACCTTTGTTACCTTCGTACTTTTCTGCTGAGTGCATTTTTGTGGACTATTCAGAAAAGCTATGGACTTTCATACAGATTTCTCTAATGTTGTAGAAAGTTAGTTTCAATAAGACTTCTCCGCAGAAATAAATGATTCAACACAAAGTTAGATTTGATAGTTATCCCTCTATGATTTGGCTGCATTACCTATTATGTGGTTTTACTAATTTCACAGATGTGGAACTCATCGATAGGAAATAGTCTTCTGAAGTTGTTGCCATTTCTAATGATAATGCACAAATATCAATCCCTCCTGAGTGGCTTTGCCCTTCATACTTAAGAGGTTACCTTATTCAACATATTCTGTGTCTATTTCTGAATCAGAGAAAAGATGCTTCCAGACAGAAGGACAAGAAGAGATAATGCCAGGCAAGATAAAACTCATCTGGCTGTTGCTGTTTGAAACACTGGCGTCTTAATTGAGTGGAGAGAAAAATAAAATAGATGGAGGAGAGTCACCACTTCTTTCTGTCTGGAACTTTAATCTTGTTAATTACTAGGTCCTGTTGTTCAGAGTAATTGGGGCATTCTTCAGTCTGTGTCTCCCAGTACAAGACATCACTGTGGATTGTCTTCTTGTCTCTCTTACCTTGGTGATATCTTTTCCTTTACTGCTGTGACTGTAGCTTCCTAAGCCTCTTGAATCCTACTCAACTGCAACAGACTCAGAGACAAAAAATAGGAAGATGCTGTTGCTAGTGTGGGTTTATTCTTGTAGGTTGAAAAGTTATGAAATGGATAGGCAAAATTTGGTTTGTAGATATTTTGGGATTTGTCTGCCTAAAAACCTGAGTGAAAAAAATAATAGGAGCTTGCCTCTGTAACTGTGGATTGTGAATGTGGAGGTGCCACACATGTTAATGTATTGCACTGAGGGGTAGGTGGTGAATGGATTATCACAGTGGGGAGGGTTTAGGATTAGTCCAATCTTTAATAAGTCTTAAAGAGAAGATGAATTTTAATGAAATTCATGGCTGATACTAAACTGGGACAAAGTACAGCATTTGTCAGGGGCATGTAAAAGAGCCCAGAGGGGTTAGAAGCAGATACCACATTGTTTTCTGCTGATCTCAAATACACGTGAGCTAAGCTAACTTGGGAACAATGTTCATCAGGAAGGTGAAGCTTCAGAAGCTGCTGATGCTGAAAGAGATCTAGTAGGGCGATTGAAAAATGAATTGGGATAGCTTTTGTTTTAATTGCTTTGGGGAAAGAAATTATGTTTTGGGACAGGTATATTAGTATTCCATGCCTTCCCTGCCTTCCTTGCGCTCTTCTTCCTTCAGATCTGGCATAACTTTGTCTAAAAACCTGCATTGTTTTGACATCAGATGGTGGAATGGAAAGACTAGGTTTAGTTGTTGTCAAGTGTGAAAACTGAATAGTGATTTGGGAAAATAGATATATGAGGTGATTGAAAGATGAATATTCACTGGTTTGCTAAATTGCTTATGAGGAGCAGTATAATGTCCTGCAGTGTAACTTAGGATTAAAAGATTAGAAAGACATGGAAACTAGGTATGTGGGGAAACTTCTTGACCTAACAAAGCACAGTAAGATACAGGAGTGGGAAATGGGTGAAATTGCCACTGCCTAGAATTTTTTGAATGAGGCTGAATATAAACCAGCAAATTTATCAATGAACATTGAAAGATGCTTAGTGGAGATAATGGCATATAGTGCTGTGAAACTGCTGCAGACAAGTCCCTGTTACGATTCCTGGGGGAGCAAGAAAGGTCTCTCAGGTCTTGAGTAGGAGAGCATGCATACACCTGTCTTTTCTGTAGGATCTTCTGAAGTGCTTGCAGCCTCTCTGGCTAAATTGAATTAACCACGATCAAGTGGAGGTCACTCGCACATCTGGTCTCTTCTCAGTCATATAAGAGTACCTTCTTCCCAAGTTGTGGGGTGTAATTTTACTAAGTTGAAATGTGTGAATGAAATGTGAATTTTACTAAGTTGAAATGAGTGTGAAGGACACCATGAGTCAGTGAGGAGTTTTAAATTGTGTTCAATTCAAACTGGGGACACATGAAGCCATGTCCCCACTCAGCTCTATTCAGCTCACAGTGGCTGAATGCCTCTTGCTTTGCACTTTAAGGCCTCTGTGATGCCAGCGATGGACTTCAAATACCAGGGGAGATACACCTTGAATACAGGATCAGTGCCTTGTGAGAAATGTGTGGAGGATCCAAAAACATCTTCTGATGCCAGATGTAGTCATCTGTGTTTTTATCTGTTCAAACTTCTGTGGTGGTCAATGGCTTAATTTTTTCAGCAGGATTTTCAGTAGTCAAGGCTGAATGAAGCAAGTCTGCCTGAACTGGTTTGGCTCTCACCAAATAGTGCAGTTTTGGTTGTCTGTCAGATGTAGATAAGTGTTCTATGACTTGACAGCATCATTGTCATTATCACACCTGATTGTTATCATGATCAGATGTAGATAAGGGTTCTTTGACTCAGTATAATTATCAGATAATTGGCTGTTTGATAATGTTATTTATATTATATAATTAAACTATAATTATCTGATAATTATTATCAGATCATAGAATAGTTAAGGTTGGAAAGGAGAGGTAGGGAAGTTTTCTTTGACTCATCAGTTACATCTGATATTGGTATGTGTAGAACACTTATTGACAGCTCAGCTCAAATGGTTTGAGGATATGTACTGGGTTTTTTTTTAATCATCACCTATATATCTTTGTTTTGATGAGTGTGTCGAACACTCTTGTGTTTGTGTCAAGCTGGAAGGAGGAGAAGAGAGCGAGAGGATTAATGAGGAAGAGTCGGTGCAGATGGGGGCCCCGCAAATAATAACTTTAATTTTTCAGAAACCCAAGAATGAAGGATGTTTATGTGCTCTGTCTTAATCAGGATCTAATTGCACAGTACCAACTTTGCAAACATTGTTTTGTTGGCTGTTCCTCTTGCTAGCTGTTAAAAGAACAATACTAAAAAAAACCAAAGTAAAAATTGATCTGTTCAGTATGGAATATTTCCTTATATGCTATATTTTCAGATCCTGTCTGATCAGTACCAGTTGCAAGATGTATTGGACAGAACCGATCAGATTATAGCTGTGGCAAAAGACTTGGTTGGGGACGCTCCTCGCACACGAACAGGTAGGCCATCTCATTTATGTATGGTAGCACATTTAACATTATCTCCTTGCTTTTCCTAAATAGTCTCACTTTGCAAAGTGTTATTTTTAACTGTTTTCATCTCATCATGTGACATAGTACATCATGTCCTGTTCATGTTGGTTAAAACACAGATAACACCTCCCATGGCAGGGGAGAGCAACTCATGGCTGCTTATGCTGCTGTACTATGGAATTGTGGACCACTTGTGGAATTTCAGACCATTTAGTGTGAAACACCTCACGCTTACTGTTTCCCGCAGCCAAGCTACTGGCCTGTACAGAGCGCCAGTCTGAGCTACTGTAGTAGTTTTGATGGTCATTACTACATTAGTTGACTGCTTGGATATTGTGGAAAATTCATCAGCAATTTGTGAGCAAGGCTTTTTGTTTTCTTATCCTGGTTTGTGGGTCCTCATGCTGCTGGAAGGCAGGATTGGCTGTTTTCATGTGGAATGTTAAACACAGCTTATTTTCTCTGTGGGCTGTCATTGTCTTTTGCTTATAATGACTGTTTCATCCTACATGCTGCGTCTGCACAAATGTATTCACATAGATGAGAAGGACAAATGCCTGGTACGTGGCCAAATGTACAAAGATAACAATATCGTTGGCCTTTGGCAGTTGCTTAAAGCACTGTACATCCCTGTGAGCCTTTTTGTGATAAGTATGGGAACTTGCTTTTTGGTACAAAGTCTTGTGACATGCTACAGACCAAGTCCTCTGTGTTCTTCCCTGTTTTGTCTAATTTCTCTAGGTATCCCTAATGTAACAATGGCTCCTAACTGTGACCTAGAATCATCTCAAGGACCCATTGTACAAAAATGTGATGCTCCCACTCAGCTTTCCTTCCTTAGCGAATCTGTGATGCGTTCCCAGGTAATGTATGTCCTGTTCTGTGCCTGTCCTGTGGCTTTTTTGTTCACACAAAGGAAGAATATTCAAAGGTATTTTCTAAGCAGAAACCTGTCTTCTGTGTGTTGTATACTGTGTTGAGAACATACGTAGAAAACTGTGTTAAATGGAGATGAGTTGGTTTTGTGAGACTCTGGGAATAGTGGGTTTTGATTTCTTAAACTTTGAATATGAGCAACGAACGTGGCATAGAAGCGCACTCATGTTAGCATGCTCTCCCTTAGCAGCCCTGGAATTAACAACATGGGAACAAATTACTGACTAAGAAAACAACTCTTCTGTCACTTACCTAATTGTTACATACTGAAATATATGTATATTTCAATATTTAATATGTATTTTTATATATACATATAAATATTAATATATAAAACATACCTCTCATTTTCTAATTCTGTCTGTATATATGGGGACATAGCCAGTTGGGCTCCAATTTGTTTCCGACAACACATGCATGTGTACTCCAGTTATCTCCACTGTCTTGATTAGGTCCTACAAGTTAAAGTTTTAATACTTCACAGTATTTTACAATTATTTAGATCTGTTTAAAAAGTTTTAAAGTTGTTTAAATTTGTTTAAAATTCCATTAAGGTTGACTTTGTGTTCCGTTTTCTTTTCACAATGTGAGTTGTACCAGGAATGCTCCTTGTGGCTTGAGAACAGGCATATGACACTCCCAGGAAACAGCTTGCCGATGAAGACAAAAAGGGCTGTGGGAGCAAAAGTGATGGTGTCTTATTCTCGTGGTTCTCTAATCCTGTTTCTTACTATCTTGCACAGATATCTGCAATTGGAGTTGCAGTACTTCTCTGTCATGTATTTTACTGTGGTATTTGGTTTGATTTTTTTTTAATATGAAGAATTAAGTGTAGCATCTTTTGCGAGCTGTGTCTCTGGATGCAGTGCTGCAGGATATGCTTACATTGTTTAAAAGAAACACATACCGAGAGTTGTCTGCTGAGCTGCTGTGAGATTTTCTTTTCCCTATTTGCCTACAAAAATCATAGCTAAAGGTTCTCTGGTGAAGCCTCTCCAGAAGCATAGAGAGCTGGTATTTTGAAAAACCCTAGTTTCAAACTTGATTGCTTAAGTTTTGCTATGAATGTAGGGCACAGAATTGTATCTTGCTCTGGTTGCATTTTACACAGAATATAAATGTAATTTTACAGCTCTCATTGCAAAGTCATTTAGTTTGTAATTTCAAAAGGCTGGAATTTTAGAAATGCTATAATTTAAGTTGCTTTTCCTATCCTCTGCCTGCTATATCTCTGTTTTGGTGCAGTCTTTAAAGCTTTCTTTTATCCTACAGTGTGTGTGGTCTTTTGTATTTAATACAAATAATAATAAAACCCAATATTGGAAATAGAATTAATCACTTGCTATGATATTTTCAGAGGCAATTGTCAGTATATAGATTTCACAGATGCTGAAGTCCCCAAAAATTCTTGCCACAGGGGACTGGGTTTATCTTTGTTTTTCTTTTTTTCTTATTTTTCTTCTGAATTTTATTGCGGAAGTGCAGACTGGAACAAACGTGTTTTGTTTTCCTTGGAAACGGTTCCCAAAAATTGATCTCTAACTTCTTCTTAAAAACAAACTGAAATTGCTCTGAAAGTCCCTTTTGTTTCTTTTGTTGTCTTCTGAAAAGGCTCTTAATGAAGTGGAAGAGGAAGCATCATCAATCTGTCAATCAGAAGAGGGACACCGTGACTCTCCGCATTTCAAATCCAGCATCAGTTCTGACAGGTCAGTACAAACATATCCAGTCAGATTTCTACCTCCTTAACACTGGAAAAAGGTTTTTTGATCTGTAAGGTGTTGCGTGGTTGTAGTTAAATTAGTTTTTCATTTTCCCCTTGTCCTCCTTTCCTGACCTCAGAATTCCAGGGAAAGCCCTCCTTGTAACATTCAGACTGGGAATTAGTTTGAGAAGGGAACTCACCTGAGCAATTACAGATATTTTAAAAGGCTTTTTCCAGACTGTACAGATAACGTAGAATCATGCTTTTATCCTGTTACTGTTCACTGTTAATGCTTGTTTTGAATGTAGACTGCTTCGGTTGTTGAGAGAAGAAAATTCCTTGGTGAATTCCCAGTTGTGGGCTGAAAAGGATATGAGAAAAACTGCCTTATCACAGGAATTAAACATGCCTTTGACTCCAGCTGCTTCTCCATCATGGGATCAGTCAGGTTGGATTTTCCAAATCAGCAACTCAGGGGTGGTTAAGCTACTCACAGGATCCTGTGTGGATTCCTCTTTTGGGTAGGGTGGGAGACAGAGATATATGCTTATTTGGCTTGGATGAATTTCCAGACTAGAAAGCCAGTTCTTCTGATAAAATTACTTTATAGCGTATTACTGTTCAGAACATTCCTGAAATATTTCACTTATGTACTTTTTGTGTTGTGCTTAAATCAGCCCTCAATGGTAGCAGTGTAGTCAAGAGAATCCATTCGAGACTTCGCAAGGAAGACGAAGAAGAGACTGGAGACGCTGCTTACAGTGTGAGACAAGTGCTGAACCCGAAGTCAAGGAAACAAAAGCAGAGTGCAGCAAAAGGTTTAGTACTTACCTCCCTTTGACCGTAAGGTCCTCAATATCAGGATGCAGGAGGTTGAAAGGGATCTTTGGAAGTCATCAGAGGGTTAACTTGGATTATGGGGAACATTGTCCATATGAGTCTCGAGCATCTCTAAGGTTGGGCATTTCATAGTCCCTTGTATAGCATATTCCCCTCTATTCTGCACATTCATTGGCAGAGCAAATTCCATAGGAATCTGGGAACCATAAATACAGCCCTTTGATGCCATCTGTTACTTTGTAAGCTGTGGAGTTCTTTGCTGTGCAGGGCTTTTCTTTTTCTTAGAATCACAGAATGGTTTGGATTGTGAGGGACCTTAAAAGCTCATCTAGTTCCAACTCCTGCCATGGGCAGGGACACCTTCCAGGAGACCAGATTGCTCCAAGCCCCATCCAACCTGGCCTTGAACACTGCAAGATGATGGGGCAGCCACACTGGGCAATCTGTGCCAGTGTCTCACCACCCTCGCAGTAAATTATTTGTTCCTAATATCTGAATCTCCCCTCTGTCAGTTTAAAGCCATTCCCCCTTGTCCTGTCACTACATGTCCTTGTAAAAAGTCCCTCTTCAGAGTTCTTGTAGCCTCTTTAGGCACTGGAAGCTGCTCTATGGTCTCCCTGGAGCCTTCTCTTCTCCAGGCTGAACAAGCCCAGCTCTTTCAGGCTGTCGTCATTGAAGAGGTGCTCCAGTCCTCACAGCGTCTTCATGGCCTTTTTCTGGACTCGCTCCAGCAGGTCCATGTCCCTGTTGTGTTGGGAGCCCCAGAGCTGGATGCAGTACTGCAGGTGGGGTCTCACAAGAGTGGAGTAGAGGGGAGAGAATCACCTCCCTCGACCTGCTGGCCGCGCTGCTTTTGATGCAGGCCAGGATACATTTGGCTTTCTGGGCTGCAAGCGCACCTTGATGGGTCATGTTGAGCTTCTCATGAACCAGTTTCTGTTACAGCTTTCTATTCTATGCTGCACAGACTTCTGATGCATTTCAGTACCCATATTCTACACACGTTTGTATGTGGGAACTGATATCAAATACAAACTGTAACATGAAAGGGCTGTTGTAAAAGAGTTGCTTGCTAAACGTGAGACCTGAAAGCAGCTGGTATTTTTCACAGGCTGTTCACTGGCAAATGTTCCCATGCTTTTAGCTAAGAAGGAGGAAAGTATAGACAGGTATCTAAGATAAAAGCACCGAACAGTCATACTTGAGAGGTACTAATGTGGTGGTAGAAGATGTGTTTTTTGATGATGTGAAAACTGAAATGACTGAAATGACATTCTTTGATGGTCCATTCAAGCTCAGGGTATGAGAGGGTTTCTCCTTTGATTTGCTTTAATAAACAGTGTCATTTCTCTGGTAGTGCAAAGCTCTTATAAGAGTTGAAATTCCAATTACACTTTTTATGGGTTTTTTTTCTCCTCAGTGAAAAGGAAACAAACAGCACAGAACGCTGCAAGACAGAGGAGAGATGGTTCCCCAGGTAATTCAGTCCCCATTGACCTTCAGAGGGACAACAGATCCAGCCTGGATGTTCTCAACCACATGATACATGAAGTGGAGCATGAATTGGAGGAATATGAACGATGTACAGGTCGTGTGGTTCAGAAAACGGAGAGAAGTGAAGGGCTGACTGGGTTTACCTTGTCACTGGTGAACGCGCTCTGTCGTCTGATGCGCTACCTCAAAGAGGTGAGAAGACTTTGAATTGCTTCTGTAGAGTGAAGAAAAAAGGGTATAAAGTTACTTTACAGACATGAACTTCAGTCTTTTTTGGCTCCCAGTCAGTTCACTTTGATTATCGTTGCTTGTTATTTGGATTGCATGCAATTCAGAGTTAGAACTTTGAGTTTGGTAGAAACAGGCATCCCTAGTGAAAAGAAGAGTTGATTGCAGCACATGTCTCTCAGTGGAAAATACCAGTTGAAATTATGTGAAATTTGGAGATGAGGTGTATTTCTCTTATACAGGGATTCCTTTGTGTAAATATAGGCAACCATCTGGGGAAGAGCTCCATCTACTAATACTGATGTGTTTATTTGGTTTTGTAGCCTCTACTCTGTTAGTAGTGGTGGTCCAAGAAGTGGCAGTCCATTTACCCATTAGAGGTGGAAGGGACTCTTACGTCTTGTACAGGAAGCCTGGACACTGCAGTGGTCTGTCTTAAAAGACTGATAATCTGTTTAGTAATTGATAATAAACTGATAGTCTGGAGAGAGACCTTTTACAAGAGCCTGTAGGGACAGGACAAGAGGAAATGGCTTTAACCTGCCAGAGGGGAGATTGAGATGAGCTCTTAGGCGGAAGTTCTTCCCTGTTCCCCAGAGAAGCTGTGGCTGCCCCATCCCTGGCAGCGTTCAAGGCCAGGTTGGACAGGGCTTGGAGCAACCTGGTCTAGTGGAAGGTGTCCTTGCCCGTGGCAGAGGGTTGGAGCTGAGTGAACTTCAAGGTCCCTTCCAACCCAAACCAGACTGGAACTCTATGATAATATGTTTTTGTAGGGCAAGAGGTGCATTACAGTAAGGTCTTTTTCCTTATGCTCAAGTTGATTATTTATCATGTAAAACTTTTGGGCTTCTTTAAAATAAAAGAAAATAGATAAATTAAACCCTGTAGAACTTCTCCTTTCCCTGAGGGATCACATTAGAAAGCAAGTACTTTATTTAGTCAAATTTGTCTTCATTAATGAATTAAGGAAACTAAAGAATAGGCACAAGTAGCACGGGGTACTAACAAGCATCAGCTGGAGTTACTTGATTACTGCATGAAGATTCAGTGACTTAAAAACCAGTATCCATGCAGAGAGACAATGCTGCTAATTACAGCCTGGAAAAGTTGTAAAGGCAGAAAAAAGATGTACAGGATTCCCTACAGTGTTCTGGAGCAACAAAGAAGGAGCAGTAAGCTCTCTGACAGTTCTCGAGCCATGAAAATTGGATTTTGTGAATGTAATTATGTCAACTTGGCAATAGTTGGAAGAGCTGTTGCAGTTCAAGCTCCTATTGACCTGTTCCTGGTTCTAAATACGAATCTGTATTGGGTTATAGTAGGTTTTTAACTTTTTCTCCTTCTTTAGAGTGAAATGCAGCTGCGTGAGAAGGAGGCGACGAGGCAGCAGCACGAGGAGATGTTGAATGAACACAGAGAACTGATTGATGCTCTGACTGCAGAAATACTTCTAGTCAGGGAGGAAAACAATACTATGCAGGTACGGGGCCCCTTGCTCCTTACCCATTAGGATGACTCATAGGAATACTGAGTTGTGTTGCAAGTATGGGCTTGAGATGCATTGTCTCATGTTCAAGAGATGATAAAATTGAATGAGGAGCCTGAGAATTCCAACAGCTGGTAGGAGATGTGGGGAAGGAATGTTTGGAAAGTCATTATTTTACCTTCATTTAAATTCAGACCCTGAGGGAAATGATCGTTCTGTGAAACTGAGCTTTACTTTATCAATCTAAAAGTTAAACATCTTCCTCAGCACTTCTGTACTGGTAACACTACTGGAGCAACTGAGTAGCTTGGATGTAAGACTGCATTTTCTCTTTTTTTCCAGTTTGCAGTGGATGTAGATTTCTTCAATGGTTATTTTTGTGAATGAAGCAATAAAACAATGCTGCAGAGGAAGTGAGGTCATGAATTAGGAAAAGGAAAACCAAATAATTTATTTCAGTCAGGAGAGGAAATAAATGAGAAACCTCGAGACACTGGTATTTAATACCTCGTTGGAATCCTACACACACATGCAGTGGTATTAAGAGGCCAAATTTCTTCACAGGGCTGCTTGCAGTATCTGATTTTCTGATTCATGGAGTACAAATTTCTGAATCCCTCTCTTTTTTTTTCTTCTTCCTTCATTAGAAGAAGCTTCAGCAGTACATGACGGTAACAGATGAACAGCTGATGTCTCTCACACAAGCATTTAAACGCCTCCCTTTGGTAGAACCCCGAAGAGAACAAAGTCCAAACCATTTTGGAATTGCAGGCAAAGGTCCAGCAAATGGCCAAGGTGTGTGTATGCATGTGTGAAGGATGAAACAGGAGTTGTGGCTTGGTTATCCCTGTAGTGGGAAATCTTGTACTTAATAGTTATTCAAGCAGACATCTATGCCTTGCATGAGCATGAATCTCACTTCTGGTAATTCATATGCCATGGGTTCTGTTGTCTTTTGCTACAGATTACTTTTTAACAATATTATAGGTTGTATTCCATCTCCATTGGCATCATTTGGTCTGGATCAGGACTTCAAGATTAACCTTAACACAAAAAAACCCCAAACAAGCAAGCAAAAAATGGAATCAGGGTCTTGCCTTTCTGTTGCTGTGGCAGCCTGACAGTATGAGTGAGATTGGTTCTTCCATGAGACTCTGGAGGTCGCTGCTGATCAGAAATAGCAGCTTCTAAGGCCTTTTAGCTAACCAGACGGATATCTGCTGCTTGATGCTTGTGAACTGAAACTGAAGGTTCAGGTTAGATATAAGGCAGTAGTTCTTTACTGTGAGGGTGGTGAGGCACTGGCACAGGTTGACCAAAGAAGTGGTAAATGCTCCATCCCTGACAGTGTTCAAGACCAGGTTGGGCAGAGCCTTGGGAGACTTACCAAGAAGAGCAGCAAGGCAAGGGCTACCTGAAAGGAAAAGATCATGTTCTGTCAGTGGTCTGCTCTGATTTTCTGAGGATAGAAGAAAAAAAACACACAACCACTCTCCCCCAAAAAACAGCCAAGGCCCAAACCTCCCTAATCAACAGTTCTGCAGGAGTAGAATTTCCAGATCTTTCCTTATTGGCCTCTCTTTGGAGGAAAAGGCATCTTCCTGAGAGGACAGCTTCCTAAAGTTATGGAAATGCTTCCCAAAGTTGCAAAGCTATTTCTTCCTTCTCCTCCTTCAGAAAGAGATCTCTTGTACCCTGGATGTGAAACATTTCAGATAGCTAGTTTAGGACATAAACCATGTGTAAGTTAACAGAGGACTTCTCTGGAGAGAGAAAGAATGACTGAGAAGGGAGGGGGAATATCACGATAACAAACAGCATGTGAGGAGGGTACTTCATAAATGCAGTTCTGTACAGTGAAGCAGAACAGGAAGATCTTGCTTATTTCTTGCCAGGGTCATTGAATAATAGGTAGTAGGTTTTAAATTCAGTCGTAGAATATCAGTAATGTGAACCACAAGCAGTATTTGATGTGAACAGTCTTTTCTGGCTCTCTGCCTTTGAAGGGTGCTTTTTGACTCTTGCATTTTGGAATCAGGTACGTTCTGCTTAATTTTCCACTAACTTCTCTTCTGGGAACAGATGTTCCAAACAAAATCATTAAGGGACAATTCAAAGGCAGCACTGGCAAAGCTTATTAAAATTACTGCGGTCTCATAGCCAGCTAAAACTTTGATTTCATGTTTTACATCATCTGCCTCCCTGGTACGTTCAAAATAGATGGCAATGTAGACATAAACTGCTTGTAGATGGATACAGAAGGGTAATTTGTTTTAATGTAGGAGATGTCTGATTTGAATTAAATCAGAAAAAAAATCATCAGAGTTGTAAGGCCTTGTGTAAGAGCCCTTCTTGCTTTGAAGGGCAGTAAAGGTTTGTATTATGCTCGAATGAAGGAGTTCTGTACCTGTGGATCAGAATGAAGTTTGGAGTGTATGTGGAGCATACTGTAGTCTGTCTTTTCAGGTACCTGAACAGAAGAGTTGTTACTGCGATGTTTCCTTCCACTGCTATTGCACTAAAACAAATTGTTTTATTTATTTATTGTTACTTTATCCCCACTTTGTCTTTTTCGTTAGAAAAACCTGACCTGAGGTATTCCGAGCCCAGGACTGATGCAGACAACAGGGAAAATATGCTGAAATTCCCGCAGGAAGAACTTCCTTTCATGTGTCCCCCAAGGCCAGGTGCCTCAGGTGGTGTGGGATCTGGTAGAGGCTTGCCAGCTCACGTCTTCCAGCCAGCTGTGCTGTTGTCACCCCCTCGGCAGAAGAGCAGTCCGGAACTGTCTCCCCTCCAGAATGGTGAGATCTCTCTGGCTCTGGTAGACTTGGGAGTCTGTAGGGTGTTGATGTTTCAGTCTCACACTACCTTTGGAGATGTATTATTTGAAGGACATGGAACTGTTGGAACAAGTCCGGAGGAGGTCACGAGGATGATCAGGGACTGGAGCACCTCCTGTATGGAGATAGGTTGAGAATGTTGGGGCTGTTCAGCCTGGAGAAGAGAAGGCAGCGTGGAGAACTCAGAGCAGCTTCCAGTGTCTGAAGGGGGCTACAAGGATGCTGGGGAGGAACTCTTCACTGGGGACTGCAGTGATAGGACATGGGGTGATGGGTTCAAACTGAAACGGGAAGTTCAGGATAGATACAGAGGAGAAGTTCTTTACTGTGAGGGTGGTGAGGTGCTGGCACAGGTTGCCCAGATAAGTGGTAAATGCTCCATCCCTTGCAGTGCTCAAGGCCAGGTTGAACAGAGCCTTGGGTAACATGGTCTGGTGTGAGGTGTCCCTGCCGATGGCAGAGGGTTGGAACCGGATGGTCTTAAGGTCCTTTCCAGCCCAAACCATTCTGTGATTTCATGATTTTTTAATTGAATTTTTTTAATCTGTGTACTTAAACACATTAGTTCTGTATGGCTGGAACACCCAACTTGTGCATCCGCGTGTGCATTTCTTTGCTTTCTATGCCTTTTACTAGATTTCCATTAGACTTTCTGTCTCCTCAGTTCTCCATCTGCTGCCTGTGGTCCTGTCAGTGGCAATCCAGACTGGCATTTTTATTTTGTACTGGTTTTGATTGTCACTTCTGTATTATTGCTGTAGCTCTTTGATATCATCACATCATCTCAGATTTCCATCTGCTTTTGGTGTAATCCAGCCTCCATCACCTTTTACAGTGGGACCCCTGAAGGCTGTAAATTCAATGCCTCTGCATTCTGTGCTGCAGACAAACCTGGATGTCTGTAGGTTGCATATTCTTGCTTTGAGCCAATCTTCCCACCAGAGGTTTTTCTAGAAGCTTTGGGAGCAGGTTTCCATTTGGTGTCATTTAATACACAGGAAGTGGCTGAAGAAGTTTGGGGTGAATTTGTGTGGTGCCGGATAACCAGATTAACTCAGTCTTGTATCAGTACCCACAGGCTTCAGGAGTTTTATAGGTCAGATACTCAATTCTGGTTGTTAGGAGGAAGAAAGTTCATTGGGGGTAATTAGGGAAGGTATTTAGGATCCTTTGCAACTCCCCAAATCAGCCGTTTCCTCCTGCAGTTGTCATTGTAACCACATGCATCTTACTGGATGTGCTAGGCCTCTGTAACCCTCTGTGCTGACAGAAAGCAAGGCGCAATAGTGGGTTTTATATCTCCACGCCTCAGCTGTGTGGCTTTGTTAGTCTTTTCCAAGTCAGAAAAATATCCCAAAAGTCCTTTTGATTTCTAAGGAGTTAGCAGGGTGATTGAAAGATTGTGTCGAGTTTAACCTTCTGGTGGGCTGCTGTGAGTGAGAAGGCACATCAGGAGGAAATGAGCTACAGGTAGTGTTCTGCAAAGAGCAACATCTAGTTTCAGTCCCATTGAGAACTGTCAGATACTGTCTGTTATTTGAAACAGGAATATGAAACCGTATTCCTGCACTTGGCTACAGTTCAGCTTTGTAGAAATGTACTGTTACTCTTTTAAGACAGTGAAGGATGCTGAATGGCTTATCCAGTGTTAAACTTCTTGAATGTTTCTTTATGAAAAATGATTCATAAAGCAGATTTGTGTGTAGATTTTTAAATGTCATGCTCTGCTCAAGAGGCAGAAGCTAAAGCTTGGGAAGGGATAGGCTATTTGGTATATAAAACATAGGAGATCTGGGTTTGATCACAAGATTCAGCTTGGAGACAGTGCAGTAACATGTTTAGTGTGTAGTGTTACCTGTTTGTAATGATGACCCCACCACTATTGAGGCCAGAGTGTGGAAGCCCCTTTCCTAGTGTCTAAGCAGCCAGTTTATTACGCCAAAGTCTGTATTATTTCATTTTATTATTCAACAAGTTTCATTCCCAACCCGGTATAAATACCCGAGCTGAAACGCAAAGTTATGATCCATTAGGTAAAGTAAGTGTATTTTGGAAAATGGAGGACTAACTAAGAAGTGGTGTTTGATCTGTCAGCTAAGAAATTCGAACCAGTTTATCTTCTCTCTGACTTCTCTCTCACTCTCTAATTAAAACATTTAAACGTAAGACTCTAATAGGAAATATTAAACCTGGTGAGTTCTTCCGGCAGGGTCTTGCATAAAAGTGATTTTTGATCAGTAACATAACACCATTCAGGCTAGATGTTACAATTCAGATGCCCGCTTGATTGTTATGAACCTGATGCAATAAAGTCACTGTCAGTTTTCTTGATGAGGATCACGTCTCTTTCCCTACTGTTCCTTTGTTTCTTGTTTGCAGCATTCACAGTCATTCCTCAGCCTCCTGAAAGCACCAAAAGAGAACTGTGCAAAGAAAGGAGCTCACCTTCCTCCCTGAGAGCACAGAGCACAGCTGAGAACTGTCTCATCTCTCGAGGGCAACCAATTGCTCCTGCAGACAGAGACCTGGAGAGTTCCCATGAGACAAGCAGTGTGTCCTGCCCCTGTGACACGAGGAAAAGCAGCCCAGCTGAAGAGTTACTTCCAAACAGCGATCTGCTGGGACAGATAGCTGAGCTCACACGGCAGAATTCTCTCATTAAAGCTCAACTCAGCAAATTCAGAGGCTTCTCTGAAGACACAAGCGACAGCCTACATCAGTTAGACCCACTGCAAAATGCAAATCCTAGTCCAGCCTCTTCACAAGGACAGGTGAGAAAGTAACATGAATTATGGATTCCCCTTTCTGCTGATCTGCTTTCCTATAGCTTGCTGATGCTTTAATACTGTTCCTTTTCTGTTGTAAAGAGCAGCAAACCAAATATTCTTTTAACTCATTTGCTTGGAGGCTTGTGATTTTTATCCTTCCCTAGGAGCTTAACAGTAGTTTCTTATACTGGGCTTATGTTGTGTATTGAGTGCTGGAACGTGTGCAGCACATTTATAAGCTTAGGATAAGACTATGATTTAAAAAAAAGGTGTGATTGCAATATGTCTTGAATGTTGGATAATACTAGTGAAAGCACTGCACCAGCCCACAGGTTCTTGTCAAGCTTGTCAATTACATATTTAAACCCATGCCAAACATTGTTTCTGCTACTGTGACCCAAAAGCCCACGAGATTGACTTTAGTGCAGGTACATCTCTTGCAAATACTTGATTACAGGGTATGTTCTGGTTGGGTCTGCCTTCTTAGTTCTGCTGTCTGGTGAAAATCCCAAGATTGTTGGGAAGGGGAGAACTTGAAGGCTTCGGTTCACATAGAAAACCTTTTAATCTGAAATCAAGCAGCTATTCAGTGGCACCCCTGAATGGAATGAACATCATAGAAATGCCTAATCCCTGACCTTGCTACTGTCTTTGCTTTGGTTCCATCACAGTGGCTGGATTACTGTTCAATTAAGGATCCTAAAGATTTTAGATCTCCTCATGTAAATGCAGGCTGGGAGTGTTGTTGCTTTCCCCATTCTATTCTATTGTGTAATATTTACTCATTTAGTCATACGAAATGATGCAAACTTTTTGAAGTGGTGTTTTTGTGGAAGCAATTTTGAAGGGGAAGAGGTCAAAGTGAATGAAAACCTGGCTTAAAGATGAGTTCCAGGATACTTCTGCTAAAAATCTGCTTTTGCTTCCCCACACCCTCCTGAATATGTGTGTCTCTGAGTAAATATTTTCTTAATGATGGTGATTTGCTGGTTGGTTGGGGTTTCTTCATTTTTCTCTTTTCCCTTAAATGATGCAGGCAACAGTTGTTTGTGGGTTTTTCCTATCTGTAGGAAGACCAGTTTAAAACCCTGTTGTGTTTAGTCAATGAAGGAACTAGATATAGGGCAGTGGAAGGGACAAAATAAGGTGCTATATCATTATGTTTACTTTCAGTTTGCAAACTATATCCATAGCAGTACTTGAAGTACACTGTATACTCTCCTTGAAGGTGGAAATTGTAAGTTTTTAATTGGAAGTCCTTATCCAAGTAGACTCATCTCATGGCATCGAAGAGCTTGGAGGAAAGAATAGCAGAGCTGAATCGTCAGAGTACAGAAGCACGTGATAAACTGTTGCAGCTAATAGAGCAGCAGAAGTTAGCTGCTGCTGATATGGTCCCTCCAATGACATCTCCTGTTCTGCCCCCATCCCTGAATTATCCTGGTAAGTACCCAGCTTCAGGAGTAAACAAAACTAGTAAGACGATGTTTTTCCCCTTTTGAGAATTCTCTGTCCTTTTCCGATTGGATCAGCAGTTGTGGGCAGCAGTACAGTTGCTGCTAATGTCTCTGTGGTACAAACACTCCTTCAGAGATCCAAAAATAGATCAGCTAAACTTCTCCTAAAGTTAGTTTCTTAGTAATTAGCGTGCTGCAGATATCATGCTTTATGGTAAATCTGTTGTTTGCTACGTCCTTGTCTGCAGAACAGCTCTGCTACATAGTCACTGATGGGCAGAACTAGGCTTTTCAGTCAGTCCTCTCTGCTGGAGAATCTTTTATTAAAAGACTCCAGTATCTAAAGGGGCCTACAGGAAATCTGGAGAGGGACTTTCTACAAGGACATGTAGTGATAGGACAAGGGGGAATGGCTTTAACCAGCCAGAGGGGAGATTGAGATGAGCTCTTAGGCAGTTGTTCTTCCCTGTGAGGGTGCTGAGGCACTGGCACAGGGTGCCCAGAGAAGCTGTGGCTGCCCCATCCCTGGCAGTGTTCAAGGCCAGGTTGGACAGGGCTTGGAGCAACCTGCTCTAGTGGAAGGTGCCCTTGCCCATGGCAGGGTGTTGGAACTGGGTGAGCGTTAAGGTCCTTTCCAACCCAAAGCGTTCTATGATTCTATGATAAGTGTAAGTATTTACATTAGGTTTCTAAAAATCATGGTAGAGTGGTTATCCAGTTTTCAAGCACCTTTAGTTTTTGATGTTTTGGGTGCTCTTTCCTTCAGACTACCTTGCTGAGTTACTGCCAGTGCTAATAGAAAGAAATAACTGGAGCTTTCCAGTCATCTGAAGAGGTAAATTAGCAAAGAGAATATTCTTGCTAATTCAAGATTCATAGATAAGCTGCCGTGTGTAACTATAAACAGAAATGCTTTCCAGCAGGTGAGGGCTGCTGTATCTCTTCATGGAATCATTGTAATGACAGGCAGAACATGTGAGCATGTACACATGCTGTGTCTAGGACACCAATCCTTCTCCCCTTCCTAAACCACAGAGGATGTATAAAGGAAAGGACTTGAGAGGGAGAGGAAGGAGGGGGAGGAGCATGAGTGTGTGTGTATGCGTGCAGGTGCATATGCAATGACTCATGCTGTGGTATCATAACAGTTCTAACACTTCTACTGCTGTTGTAACAGAAGTTCAGACTATAAGTAAAATCTTAAAAGAACAAAGTAGAAAAATCAGAATTCTCTATGCCTCTGACTGCCAAAACCAGAAGGTTTATCCATGGAAGAATCATTCTGTGTCTGTGCACATTGTCCCTAGTTGCTCTGAGTATCAGCCTTCGATAGCTGTCGTTTTCAGACACTGGGTATGGGGCTGATGTTTAGCCTGGTGTTTTATGTCTCATCTGTATATTCTGTGCAATGATGGAAAGCTATGTGATGCCCTCAAAAAATGGGAAAGTTAAGTGACTGTTGTGTGATGTTGCTGTGTTCTCATCAGAATCAAGCTTCATTGCCTGTATTGCTTTCTTGCTTCTTTATTGCCTAGAAAATTCCAGGAGGACAATTGAAGTGTCCATTCCTGGGGCAGCTGCTATGGACAGCTCCAAAGAAGACAGTGATTCCCCTGCCAGTATGATCAGTATAAGAAGGTAAAAGTTAACCCTTTACTGTTTCATTTTTGTGGTGGTTTGATTACCCATGCAGCCGAACTTATTCACAGTGGAAAAATTGCCATGTTTTCTCTTTGGCTTCATGGACTTCCCCTAACTTCATCACACTCAACTCTATGGATATAGGACAAAGGTCCAATAGCTTTTTCACAACTTCCATTGTTCGTATTTGAAATACCTGCAATGTGACGTAGACCAGATGATCTGGGTTGTTGAAGGCTACTGGTGAGGGCTCCTAACTCAGGATCTGAGACATAATTCTAGTAGTCACTTCCATTTTTCACTTTGTCCATCTCCTTTTCAATGCCTGCAGGTCAGTAGGAGACTCTAGCAAACCTTGTTCACCCCTAAGTGCCACATCAGAGAGTGTGAAATTAACTCCTGTCAGCCAAAGGCCAAAGGTAAGACTGAAAAGTCTTCAGCCAGAAAGTTTGATTGTGGTTGTCCTATAAGGAAAAAGCAAGACTGGTAAAGAAGTGGAGAGAGTTCTGTCCTACCTTAAATCTACTGAGGCTAATAGCGATCAATTCATGGTGGTTTGGGTTCACAGAATCCCAGACTGGTTTGGGTTGGAAAGGACCTTAATGCTCACCCAGTTCCAACCCCCTGCCACGGGCAGGGACACCTTCCACTAGAAGGGTTGCTCCAAGCCCTGTCCAACCTGGCCTTGAGCATGGGCAGGGATGGGGCAGCCACAGCTTCTCTGAGCACTCACAGGGAAGAATTCTGGACAATGGGTAGGGGAAGCCCTGAGTGCTAGTGACATTAGTTGTTTGCTGCCACGGAGCTGTTACTTAGAAGTGAGTAATCCTGTAACTACATTTTCTGCTGTGGCATCTTCATGCGTTAGAACTGGGAACCTCTGGCAGTCTTTTACTGGTGGCTCGAGGATTTCAAGTAACCATTATGCTGTACTGGTAGAGCTACCTGTAAGAGGACAACAAGCTCTTACCTAGCTTTGCACAAGTTAGTTGCTGAAGGATAACTAAATCCAAATGCAAAGAAAAATCCCTAATCTAGATTTCTGATTCCTGACGTGCAGAGAAGATAGACTACACTGAGATACTTTCATGGGGATCTCCAGGCAGTAGCACAATCTGGTGAAACAGTCATGCATCTGTTTATATGTCTGAAAGCAACCATAAGGAGATTTTAACCATCTTTCCTGATGTCCAGAACAACCTAAGCTAGGAGTGATAAAGAGAAACAAGTTAGGGCCCGAAACTGCCTGTCCTGACAGCAAAGCACACATCCCCTAAGGGGAAATTTGGAATACTTAAGGTAGATGTGGCTTAAGCTAGGTGTCTATAGTAGGTGGTATGATTCCCTTCATGGTGGCAGTGGCAGACAATTGCTACGTATTGGTGAACTGATAAGTAGCAACCCTACACAAGCCAGAACTAACTATAACTAGCAAGCCTGTGGGAAATTTATGATATGTGAATTTCAGCTGGTTTCTTCTTTGTGCAGGTGGAAAAGCACAAAGAGGAAGGCTGGTTTGCATTGTCAATGCATGTCATGTAAAGGAAGCTGCACTCAAGTCCTGTATTTTGTGTGGTTTCTTTATGAACCACACTAGATCACAGTAGTCCCCCTCTCCAGATGTACAGTTTAACTCTGAAGTGCTTTCCTGTCAACACCATTCACATTCCATATGAAACTTCCTGGGAACGAGTTTCTGAGGTAGACATGCTGCTGTGACGACAGATCTTTACACCAAATAACTCTTTCACAAGAGTGTAAACTCAGGCTGCTGTAGTAATACAGCTGAGCATCTGATGCCTGTGCTTAGGTACGCTGAAGACAGGAGGTTTTGGAAATTCCATGTGAAACTTCCTGGGTTGTGTATTCACACAAGATGGGAATGAAAAATTCAGGAAGAACTGAGATGAGGGAATGCAGCCTCATGTTCAAAAGCATCCTGGAGATTAGGAGGCCAGTTTGTTCCTCCTAGATAAGAACTTGCATATGAAATAACTTGTTCCTTCTGTGGTTTACAGTTGCTCCTAGTTGTTTTCGGTGCAGTTTCTGTGTCAGGAATTATATCTGGACTGAAGGATTGCTTTTTAAAGATCCCATTTAATATTTTTATACTAAATCTAAAGTGACTATCTGAAGTTGAAATCAGAATCTCTATTTGCTGTGTACTAAGGTATGCTCTCTTTGATACAACAGAAAACTGATGTGAGTGCAACTGTATTAAGCTGTTTTGTTATGTGTGTAATACTCTAATGGCTGTGTTTTTATATTGGGTTTATTTGACTTTTTAAAGTAGCCATTTCTTATTATTAATGATTAACAATAAAATCTAGGACTGAAGAAATGCTGCTACATCTGTTCCTTTAGAGTGTAGCAGATCTGGGCAGAACCTTTTATAGTGGAGATAAAATCTGCATGTTTGGGGAAGAAAATACCTGCAAGTCTCAAAACTAGATTTAAAGTCAAGTTGGTTTAATGTTTTTCTTTCTTAAAATGTTCAATTTGAGGGTGTTTGAAACAGATTTAGAATGGGATTCGAAGGAGGACCTGTTCAAGTATTCACTGACACCTCTGCAGTTTCTTTTTCCAGTGGTAACTTTGGGAAGTGAAAGCGGTTTCTAGTCTTGTGTTTTGTGAAGTAACAGTTAAAAATGCTTGGAAGATGTCCCCCAGTTCCTGCAGAGGCAGGAATGCCAAGGTTGGGACAGGCTACCATAACCATACTGCCCACACATTAATACCATTGCTTCTGACTTCCTGCAAGCTAATGGTTGCTATGAATGCTCTGAAACCATCTGGTCAGAAGTCTCCTTTTGGAGCATGGGATTGATCTTTTGAGTCATCCTCTGGCTTCCTTAACTTGGAAGCTGCTCTGTCAAATAACTGTTTGACTGCAAGTTGAATCATCTTGGTGTTTTCCAGTCAAAAACCACTCGGTGAGGTGAGAAATACTGCAGGTTTTCCTTTGCATTGTTAATGAAATGCAAGTCTCCTTGAGATCAGTAGAACTCAGGTGCAGGAGGAGAGGCAGGACTAGCTGAGAGTCTGTTGCCCCAAAAACTAGTATCTGTGGTGCTGGGCACCCATTTTGTGCCCATCTGAAGCAGCAGGTCCATGCAGAGCTCCAGTGTGGCTCCCTAAAGCTGCATTAGCAGAGTAGAGTGTTAAAGCTAGTAATTCCTTCCACTTGGCATAGCTAACTAGCTCAGGTGTCACCTTGTACTGATGCGGCTGATCTGGTGCCAGTGCTCGTCTCAGTGTGCTGTGCTCATCTCAGAAGGCAACAATGTGCTACCGGGTGTCTAGTCACCCTCCCACCAACTCCTCCATAGCCTTTGGCTTGGGGTAGGCAGCCAAGCAACAGGACATTTGGCTACAGACCAGGGTAAGCACAGTAGTAAAGAGCAGGGAAAGGGAAGAGCTGCAGCCTTTGTTTTCTCTTGTCCTTCTCTTTTACCTGGTGTGCCACATAGGAATTGGTTTCCCTTTGGAAACATTCCTTATGGAAAGCATGGGAAAGCTTCCTGTACATATTTTGGAAGCTGCTCCGAGATCTCAGCGCAGCTTCTCATCTCCAGGCTGAACAGCCCCAACTTTCTCAGCCTGTCTTCATAAAGGAGGTGCTCCAGCCTCTGATTATCCTCGTGACCTCCTCTGGACTTGCTGCAACTGCTCCATGTCCTTCTTATGTTGAGGACACCAGAACTGCACACAGTGCTACAAGTGGGGTCTCATGAGAGCAGAGTAGAGGGGCAGGATCACCTCCTTCCACCTGCTGGTCACGCTCCTTTTGATGCAGCCCAGCATACGGGGGGTGTCTGGGCTCAAGCGCACACTGAAGCTGCTGATGTTCAGTTTCTCATCGACCAACACCCCCAAGGCCTTCTCCTCAGGCTGCTCTGAATCTCTTATCCACCCAACCTGTAGCTGTGCCTGGGATTGCATAAGGTCTTTTTAAACAGAAGAATCTCAGATGAGAGTGTTTTCCCCTGGAACCTTTAGCTATTTGGAATTGCCAGCTCATCTATGAGGGCAACCTGACCCTATTGATTCATGTTGCCTGGGTGGGTGTTAAGGTGACCACCCCTAATGACAGTGATGTAGCCCTGAGGTCAGCAGGGACGGGCCTGGTGCTGTGGACAGGCCTTTTCAACTGTGGAAGCAAGAGATCTCTCTTACAGCCTGAAGAAGCCTGTGGACACAGAAAGGGGAAGGCTGCTAGGACAAAATAAGATCTAACTTAAGGATGTTTTCAAAGCCACACTTACATCAAAAGGCAGAGGAAGGTGCACAGCTCTGTAAGTCCAGAATATTGGAATATTTTGCTACTGCAAGATGCTTAATCAGCATAGTGCATGAATGAAAATGTGCTGCTTTATTTATTTTAGCTTTTTTCAACTTGTTGTATAGTGTAATTTTGTGTAGTGCTGGAGGCTAACTGAACTGGTGCTGGGATGCTGCCTCAAAGTGGCCCTGTCAGACAGTACACTGATACTGTCTACTCACTGCACAGACACACTCTGCTGCAGGATCTGTTCTCCCCACACACCCCCCTCAGTTGTGTGGTCTGTAGATGCTCTGTGAGCAGCAGAATGAATTGATCCTCTTTGTGTGGAGTGCTTCCCCATTTTTCTAGTTGCCCCCCTTCCATGCACATGTAATATCCTACTGTAATATCCTCCTGTCCATCATGGTCCCAACAACAAATGTCGCTATTGTCTTCCCAGTGTGAGGATTAAGTGTCTGATTACCAATCTTCTTTTGCATGTAGAAGCTTACAGTCTTTCAGGTCACTTCCCCTGTCTCAGATACGGCTGAAGGGGAGGTAAAAAAGTTCTTTGTGGCTGGACACCAGAAAGAACTTTCTTCCTTGGAAAACCTGGCTTGAAAACAAATCCAGTTTCATCTTCCCTTCACAAAATGCAGGCAGGATTCAGAAGCAATTACAAAGGACATATATAGCAGCAGAAAGCTGAAAGCAGCAGCAGGTGGCTGGAAAGCTGCAGGGAGGAGGGAAAGGCAAGAATGCCTGGTCGGATGCCACCACAAGGGCAAGTCTGCACAAAGCCAGTGGTGCTGGGTGGTTCAGCTGCAACTGCTTGTGATTCAGAGTGCTGCTGCCAACTGAAAGTAATGCTGCTTGATCACCTCAAACACTGTGCCTGCTGTCACAAATGGGGAGGACAAGAGATCCACCCATCTCTGGTGCCCCTTTCTTTCTGTGATTCCCGTGTTACCAGCTCTTTGTATCCTGTTTGCTTCCAGTTTGCTGTTTTCAGGGTCAAGCCAAGAACCTGCATGTGTTTTTTGTGCCCTTTCCATTACTCAGTGGAGCGACACAGATTTAGTCTTCCAGATGTGTAGTTTTGCTGCCTTCTTCCTTCACCTCTCCTGGGTCACACAGCAGTGGCTTAAGCCATTCTGCTGGAGCTTGGGTTTGACACGTGACAGCAGCTTACAGAAACGTGCTTTGGAGCCCGGTGTGGACATGAAGAGACTTGGGCTTATGTAAAATGAGGTCTCCTGATTTTTCAGCTTAGTTCATTCCCTTAAGATCAACCCCACGGTGAAGAGCAAAACCTACCAGCAAGTTTAAAAGAGAATGTATTAAGTAGGTGTGTGAATGGAGATGTTTGTTAGTGAAGGTGTTTCTCCAAAGAGTGAGTATCCCCGGAAATGCCTTGCAGAAAGTCTATGGGAGATCCCAGGGCAGAAGTGCCCCTTGTCTGTGCTGGGCATTGTCCCCAGGCCTACTCCTTCAGCTCTGATGGAGCTACTGTCTAGTAGCTAGACTGCTGCAGGAGACAAAGGAGGCAACAACTCAACTCAGAGATGCAGACTGAGACAGGGACACATGAACCCTTTGTAACAAGGCACACACTAGAATTGTGTCTGAGACACTCTGCATACAAAGCCTGGAGCCATGGGAGGATCTTGTTCACAGAGAACACATTAATGACACCTACTGAGCCTGTTACCAGATCTAACCTTGCTTCACACCCTGAGCTGATGCACAGGCTTGGATGAGTTTTTGAACTCCCCAAATAAGCCATTTCCCACCTATTTATGGCTAAATAAGCCCTAAGCCGGGCTGTGGCTCTGTGAATAAGGTTCTTTCTGTGAAAAAGGTTCTTTCTGAATATCTTTCAGAGCTTCTTCTTTATCATCAGCGAGCTTGGACCTTCTTGCAAGCCCAGATTGCAGGTCTGCTCGTCACTGGCCTGTTCACTAATGGCTTTGGCTTCACCACCTTTTCCATTTGCTTCTTAAGGTAGGATATCCAGAAACAGCTACCTAAAATTAACCAAGTAGGTAGGAACAGGGAAGTGTAAGGCATTCCATTCAAGACACAATGCCTGCTTTATGCCTTTGCTTCTCGCAAGGAGTCTAGGAAGGAAATAATGCCTCAAACATTTGTTTTTGGTATGTGATATTAGAGGTTTTACCAATATTTCTTCAGAACACAAATGGAAAAGGAGCATAAAGCTCCCCCCAGGACAGGCTAATTAGCGACTACAATAGAAATATTGCTCAAGAGTCCTTTACGGGAAGGGAAGCATCAAATCTGCTATGTCTGTGTGATAATCCAGTCTTAATGGTAGGAAACGAGAAGCAGATAAACAGGAAGAAAAGGGGAAGGAGCTGGCAGCAAAAGTGTCAGGAAAAAACAGGTCACTCAGAGCAAGTACCCTGAGAGGCTCTAATAGACATCTCTAACAATAGGAGCAGGAAAATGAGTTTGAAGTGGATTCCATTTCAAGTAAATCATGGGTTGTATAAGGATAATTAGCCACCTATCAACTCTTATGAAATGCAGCAAAAGGAAAATGTTATTGCTTAGTGTGAGTTTAATGACACATTTCCATTGTTTCGTTTTTGTAACTATGCTCCTGTATTGCCCACCGGTGTTTGTAAGTCAACACTTTCTTTTTTAAACCCTTACCTTTTGGCCAGTTACAATGCAATGAGAGAGGGCCTCCCAGGCCAGTTCTTGCAGTGCTTTCTTGAAGACGTTCACAGGCACCAGTGTACACATCCATTGAGCTGTCTTCCACAATTTAGGACTTTGTGAAATGGGGGCTTCCTCCACTGATGGGCAGTAGCCAAGAAAGCAGTGTTATGGGGACAGCAACCCAAACCAAAGCACAGCTCTGTACTAACACAGGCCACTGGGTGAGGGTTGTTCAGGTGTGGGTGGTTTTTTGGCATTTCTGCTTCTCTTCTCTCTCTTCTCTAGGTTCTCCTTCTGAGCCTCCTGGGGCTCTCAGGACCATTCTCTCCAGCCAGTTCCTCTAGTCATCAGGAGGTGGCTGCTGCTGCCTGCTGATGACTCAGGGATACATTACTCAGCAGTGATCTGTGCTCCAACCGGAGCAGCTGGAGGGCAAGTATCAGATCAGATCTGCTGGGGTGAAAGAAACCTCAGGTTTCCTCTGCAACTGCTAGCCATGGCTTATTTCATCATCTCCCTGCAGCAATGGAAGATGCTGCCTTTTCCTTGCAAGGGTGACATTATGATTCTCCTCCTGTTTTCTTCCCACACCGATAGTGTCATTTGCTATTCCTTCCTCCAGCACCATTAGAAGAACCAGTCTTTCCTCTCTGCCATAATATCTAGTGTTGTTATCAAGACATCTCACAATGACTGCAACTTTTACCCTCTCTATCCTCAGCAACCACTTTACTACTAGTTAATCCAAAAGGAGGCTGTTAGAACACCTTCCTTGTTTGATCAGCTTCAAGGTTGTAAACACTTAATGCCGTATTACAACGTAAAAGACACAGAAATATGTTGCATGAAGAAGACAATGTCTGCGTCAAGACATTGTGCCATTATCAGAGGGGTGTTAACATCCGTCACAGATTAAGTATGTACAGATATGTTATGTACAGATAGGTTTAGACATGTTGCACTCAGCAGTCCTAAGGAAACCTGACTAGAGATCTTTGCTTGTTAATTTTTAATGCAACTTACAGAACTTAAAATCCGGCAGTCCCAGATGGTGTTCATATCACAAAAAAGGCCAGCAGGATAGGGCAGATAAGAGAGCCATGGTCCTAGGCAAACAAATGGAGCAGCTGGGACAACATTCAGTCAAGGGCTGAACACTGCACACTATAAGAGTATCACTAGTGCTCGTCAACGTGGTTTATAGAAAAGAGACCTAAAAAAATACACTAATGTGTTTTACTTCTTTGAGGAGCTTACAAATCACATTGATAACAGCAATCGTGCAGATACCATCGACGTCCAAGGAGCCTCATGTAGGACCTCAACGAGGTCCTGATTTCAAAGCCTGCCTTCTGCAGGCACAGCGAATCAATGCAGGCACCAGGGGGAAGCCCGGCTGTGTTATTTCCATTAAGACCTTCACCGATATCCCTTCAACTGCTCACCAAGTTCACCGGTGATCGGAAGGGAAAACACCGACCGCCTGAAGGCACCCGGCGCACCGGCAAAGCTCTGGTTGCTAAGGCCGGTCAGAGCAGGCTGCATCAGGACGTGAACCCCCAGGTTTTGAGCCAGCAGAACTGGGAACACAAAGTGTACCCGTGGTGGGGTGGGGAAAGGGGCTGCTTCCCGGACGGCTGGCTTGGAAAGCGGCGGGAGAAAGGAGAGAAAAGAAGGAAAGAGGGAAAGGATAAAGCGGACTGCTGGGTCCCGTCCGGATGGAGAGGCCCCGCGCTCTCCCCTCACGCCGCGGCCCCGGCGCCTCTCGCAGGGCCGCCATTGCACGACACTCCCCCCTCCCCACAACCGTCGCCCCTAGCAACGGGGCAGCCCCGCGCCCAACGGCCGGTGGTGGCGCGATGCTCGGCCCAGCGGCTCGGTCTCGGCGGGCGCGCTGCCGCCATGTCGTGCGGGCCGCGCTGCCCGGTGTGCGACGAGCCCTGGGTGTCCCCGCGGCTGCTGCCCTGCCTGCACTCGCTGTGCTCGCCCTGCCTGCGGCGGCTCGGCACGCTGGCGGAACCCGGCCGCGCCGCCGCCCGCTCCGTCCTCTGCCCGGTGTGCGACGCGGAGGTGCCGCTGCCGCCCGGCGGCGTCGGGCAGCTCACCCCCGACTACCTGGTCCTGAGCCGCGGCAGGGCGGCGGCGGGCTGCGACCTGTGCGTGGACGGTGCGGCCGTGAGGCGGTGCCTGACGTGCGGGGCTGACCTCTGCCACTTCTGCTGCCAGGCACACAGGTGAGCGGGCGCGGAGGTGCTCGGGGCGCTGCGGAGGGGGCCACACAACCCCCGTGTCGCGTTGTTTGTTCAGGCCCCAGCGGGGCTCCATCCTTCCCGGAGGATGCTCTTTGTGTTCAGATGGGGAGAGGCGTGCTGCTGAACAGTGGGTTGGGCAGCCCTGCTTAGGTGAAGCCGTTAAGTCCACTTAGAAGTGAAAGGAGGTAGCTGAAGTCCTGACGCTAGCTTGCCTACTGTGGTTGCTGCGTCCTGATGATCGACCCATGTGCTTGGCCTTAACTGGCGTGTCCGTGTGTCTTGTGTGCGTCTTCAAGGCAGGTGCCAGCAGGATGGTGCTAGACTCTTCTCAGTGGTGCCCAGCGACAGGACAAGGAGCAGCGGCCATAAACTAAAACACAACAAGTCTCACCTCAATATGAGAAAGAACTTATTTAAGCTGAGGGTGGCAGAGCACTGGACAGGCTGCCCAGGGGGGCTGAGAAGTCTCTCTGGGGACATTTAGACCCCATCGTGGACACGTTCCTGTGTCAGCTGCTCTGGGTGGCCCTGCCTTGGCAGGGGTTGGACGTGCCAAGGGTTCCTTCCAGCCCTGATGGTTCTGTGGGTCCGTGGTTCAGCAGTTGTGCGGGGCCGGGAGCTGTAGCGGTGTGCCTGATGGTGTGGGGTTTAGTTCCCTTGGAATATGGGGAAACTGAAGAAGCGGCAGCTGCGCAGGGGGAGGCACACGAGTAAGGCGGGAAGCAGAGGCTGCAACAGAGGTAGGAGCTGAAGAGGAGGCGGGCACAGTGGCCTGTGAGCTCGGCAGGAGCGGCAGCGCTAAGGAAGACAAGCGTTAGCAGGGCCTTCAGAAGCAGGGAGGTCGCCGGCAGCACCCTGCAGCGCTAGCCAGGGAAGCCTCAGCCTGGGTTAAGCACCTCAGCCCCTTCCCTCCGCGTTCGCTGCTCCTTTCCACTTGATTAGCAAATCCTTTCCCCAGCAAGAACTGGGACATGCTCCTGACTGCCCTGCCCTGCCCTGCCCTGCCTGCAGACATGGTGCCTGGGTGAAGTGGCTGAGATTCTTAGTTACCTTTCCACCCCAGGGTGTAATTTTCAGCATGCCATTCAGATGAGATAATGCCTCATACTCACAGCAAGTGCTGACAGTGATAAACTGAGACTCTGAATAGCAGCCGGCTGCTGCATGGACAGAAATAACTGCCGGAGGTGTAAAGCAGTAGAATTGTCTCCAGGACCAGCTTCCTACGTTATTTTCTGCTACCATCTGCAGACTTACACCTGATTCAGTTGGTGGTAGAGCAGAACGTGGGCCAAGAAAAAGCATTTTGAAATGATTCCTTCGTGTGTTGGGAAGATATTTGAGTGCCACTGTTGTGCTCCTTGGAAATAAGTGAGAGGGGTCTTAGACTGGAGTCAGGGAAGTGGGAATGTGAAGGGTGTTATGCAGATACTGCTTTGAAAAAGTGCTGGGCCCAAAGGAGATGAGTGGGAAGAGAAAGGAGTAGCAAAAGGGCTGTGTCCTGCCCTGTGATGAAGATGCTTTGTATTGCCAGAGTAACTCTATAGAGCTTGGTCCTCAGAGTACTTCTTTGCTTATGGCTTGGAGCTCCAGAAGTCACTAGTGCTGGAGACAAGGAAGGAGAGAAGGTGTTTACATCCTTCTCAGTAATTAGTTCCCTGAGTCCAAAATAGCATAAAGCGGAAACATTCTAATGCTGCTCCGGCAAGGTGGATGTCTGGGTCATAACAGGTTCTTTGTGTCCCGTCATTGGCCTCCTCTGTGCAGGAACTAACCCGGCAGCCAGAAGGAAATGGAGTTTGGCTTTGGGTGTGTTCAGTGTTTTACCACAGACTGTGTTCTGGCAGTGGCCTAAAATGGATTTTCCCCTGAGGGATGATTTTCCCTGAGCTCAGTTGCCTCAGCAGATTCAAAGCTGGTGAAAATCGCTGGCCTGAAGGCTGAAGAGCCTGGCACCTCCTGTCCCTCTGCAGAAGTGACTGTCAGTGACCACTTCTGTGCTGAGACACCTCCTGCCAGCTCTCATGTTGCAGGGCTCAGCACCCTCCTGCTGGCACAGCGGGCTCTGGGGGTAATTGCAACTATCCCACTTCTGTCAGGCTTCATGAAGCGGGCGCTGGTAGAGCATCCTGACAGCCCGTTCCCTGCTCTGTGTGGGGCCATGGTGGGGCACGCAGCTCTTGTGTCTGAAAACAGGGCTGACTGCATGCAGGAAGCCCGAGAGCAGCCTCTAATGAGCTGCTTGCAGATGCTCTCCTGTTTTGTATTGAGCCTTCTCCTCGGGAGACAAGAGGTCCCGTCATGCAGAATGGATTTCAGTGGAGACAGGAGGGAGCAGCTCACACTGATGTTTGCCTTTCCTGTCCAGCGTGCATGAAGTGGTCTGTGGTTGCTCTCTTCTAGGAGACAGAAGAAGACAGCCTCTCACACCGTGACGGAGCTGGAGAACAGCGAAGATTGCAACCAGGCTGGGAAGCCCCTCCTCTGCCCTTCCCATCCCACAGAGGAGCTGAGGCTGTTCTGCCAGCAGTGCGACCAGCCGGTGTGCCAGCACTGCGTTGTAGGCAGACACCGACAGCACCCCTGTGACTTCGCTGGCAATGTCGTCCGCAGGCATGGGGATGCCCTACGGGAGCTGCTGAAGAGCACCCAGCAGCACATGGGCACTCTGGAGAGCGCGCTGAGCCAGATTGATGCCATGGGCAGTGCTGTCCACAGTCGCGCAGAAGCTGTGGCCACGGAGATCTGTCTGTTTGCCAGTGGCTACGTGAAAGCCATTGAAGAGCACCGGGACCGGCTGCTGAAGCAGCTGGAGGACTTGAAGGTGCAGAAGGTAAACCTGCTGCACTTGCAGAAGGCACAGCTGCAGCAGCTGCTGCTGGACATGAGGACCGGCGTAGGGTTCACAGAGCACTTGCTGGCGAGTGGCTCGGACCTGGAGATCCTCATCACCAAAGGAGTGGTGGCAAGCCGGCTGGCAAAGCTGAACAGCGTTGCTTACAACACCCACCCCAGCATGGATGATGGGATCCAGTTCTCTCCCCAGGAGAAGGCAGGGCAGTGTTGCGGCTATGAAGTTTTTGGGGCCATTCTCAATAAAGCGGTTGATCCAGCCAGATGTACCCTGCACGGGGAAGGTAATGGGGAGCTGTTCAACAGCCAAATGGGAATGCACCACTCCCTGAAGTCATCTCTCCCTTCTCTGTACCTATGTGGTGGGCAACTTAGGCACTGTGGGCTCCCTGCTGTCCAGGCATTGCCTAGGGGCAGAGGTAGTGCTCTGCCAGAGGTTGCTCTGCTTGCTGAGGGCCTATGGAAGCTGTGTGGGGCAGGAAGGCAGAGGCCTCTCACCATCCAGATATACAGAGCATATCTGCAATATCCCTGACCTCAGCGTGGGCTGAGGTGTGAGGAGAGCAACCCTTAGGGCAAATACCACAGCTTATTTGGGATGGGAATGGTGCCTGCAATGTCAGTTGTTCTTGTGTCCTGTTCTGCAGCATGGGCCCCTGCGGATCCCCAATCTGGCTGAGCAAGGAGTTTCATTTCCCTTACTGCTTCTGCTGGAATTGCCATGGGAATAATTGACATTGATGGTTTCATGGGTATTTGCTTATTAAGGGCCTGGGGCAGTGCCAGCAGATAACGTTCAGACCAGCCCACAAAGCGCAGCCATCGCTGGCCGAGCAGATGAGACAGACCTAGGGCTTGTTTGTTCCCTTCCATACCAAACTGTAGGTTCTGAGGTCTCAGAGGCTCCACGCTGCACAGTGGGGCTGTTCCTTCTCCCTCCTGGTTGCATTGTGCACCTTAAGGCCTTTTGTGTAGATGCCAGCTGGGCTCAGAGTGGGAGGAAGACCACCCAGGACCATACAGACCTGGGCTAAGCCTGCTTGACATCTCTGCGCCTATGGCTGTCGACTCTCCTGATCCCCACTCATATGTTTACTTTTCCCTTTGAGTGGAAGGAGCTGTGCACCCCAGCAGCAAGGTCCTGACTGTGCTATGATGGGACCACAGCACTGCCAAATAGGTGGGAGGTGGCAGTCATGGCTGGAGTGAATCCTTTCTGGTCCTGTTCTTCTGCCTTGCAGATCTCCATAATGCCCATCAGAACCAGCTGACTGGCTTTACCCTGCTCTGCAATGACGCCATGGGGGAGCGGATGGGGCGAGGAGGAGAGCCTGTGCGGGTCACTATCACCCACAAGGACAAGAGGGGCTGGTGAGTATTTCACCTGAGAATTCCCTGGTCACCGGCTTTGCCTTTCTGCCTCCCTTATCCTGGCTCCCTCTGTGCTTGGGCAGGTGGGAGAACGTGCTTCAGCATGTGGGTCAGAATCTGTTGGAAAGGGCACTACTCTTCTTCCCGCTGGTATAGCAGTGTTTCTTCCTGGTTGTATTTTACTGTGTGGAGCTTGACAGTGTTGGCTTAGATTTGTATTGGGTCTTTGAGTGATTTGAGGCGTAAAGAATTCAGCTCTCAGCAGGTGTGAGACATTGTCAGAATGAACTGTTGCTCCTTCCCGCCCTTAGCAGCAGACATCCAGTCCTCCTGCTTTTGTTAGCACCTAATGAACATAAAACATCGCAACCCCAGAATGACTGCCCCAAGTCAGACAGTCCACCAAGTCCAGGAGCCTCTGGCAAGTGATGGAAGTGCCTGGTTCATGTTTGGAGAAAGAATCCGTGTTGGGATTTTATTGTGCTTTCTCCTGTTGTTGCAAGTGTTGGGCACGTCAACATGTTTGGAGGTTTTCAAGCAAAGGCAGGGAAGACTGCCCTTGAGCTCTTTAGTGTTTCCACAGGGAAAATTGCCGACTAGGACAAATGATTTGTGACTGCTTCCAGGCTGCACTTGGTACTATAAAGCAGACAGGTACGGGTACAGAACCACCAACAGCAGAACCAACATAGACTCGCTGCAGCAGCTCCATGGCCTTCTGGTGTTGGGGGCCCCAGAGCTGAATGCAGGACTGCGGGGGAGGTCTCATGACAGCAGAGTAGAGGGGCAGAATCCCCTCGCTAGACCTGCTGGTCACTCTGCTTTTGATGCAGCCCAGGATACAATTGGCTTTCTGGCCTCAAGTGCACACGGAAGCTGGCTCATATTCAGTTTCTTGTCAACCAACACCCCCAAGTCCTCCGCAAGGCTGCTCTCAGTCCATTCTCCACCCAGCCTGTAGCTATGCCTGGGATTGCCCCGACCCAGGGGCAGGACCTTGCGTTTGGCTTTGTTGAACTTGATGAGGTTTGCAGTGGCACCTGTCAAGCGTGTCAAGGTCCCTCTGGATCCCATCCCTTTCCTCCAGCGTGTCGAGGTGCACATACAAGGTAAGAAGTTGTGCACACGAGGATTGCGCCTGACGGGGTTGCTGTGGCGGCATGAACTCAGTTCCTTGTTCTTGTGTGCACGTGGTTGCTCCATTTATTGCTGGAAGCTGTCTGGGTTTGGGTTGAGGCACAGCAGCGACAGACGAGTGTAAAGTATGACCACACAGTTCATGGCAGGATATGAGGTAAGCAGCTGTATTGATGTGAAATGGTGAGGGGTGGGGAATACAGTCTGCACGTCTGCAAGGTTCTAAACTGTCATGAAGCACTAAAGACTAGTTAGTGGGGATTATGAAGAGCACCTTCCGCTGTGCAGAGCTGCCTGGTAATTGCTTATGGAAAGCTGTTTCCATCTCTGCGAAGCAGGCAGCCTGTCCCTGAATAGCTAGCTGATGCTTTCTCCCTGGCACCCTGTCCACCCGAGTGTGAAACACTTTCTTGTGGAACCCAGTGAGCTTCACTTTGGAGAGTTCACCAGCGGGGACTAGAACTCCTCAGAGTCAATGTGGCTGGGACAGTGGTTGAAGTGATTCAAACCTGCCCTGTTTATGTTCCATCTTCTTCACGGGGTCTTATGGAGGTAACTGCTCTCTGAGACTGTGAATTCACCCCATTTCTGAGGGTTCTTATCTGACAGGATAATCTGACCTGCAAGTGTCTCTCATCTGCTCTTTTCAGTGCTCAGGGTTGCTGCAGATTCAAGCTGTGCAGCTAGCTTTGTGTGACTTCCTTTGCATGGTTATTGCAGCTCCTAGTAGCAGGTGTAGTAGTGTGTATAAGCATCTCTGTGCTTGAGCATTGCTCATGCATCCTGTTAAGCTTGCTTGAGACCCACAAGGCTGAGGGTAAGGAGCTGACCACACATCTAGAGCAAGCAGTGGTTCACATGGAGAGCAATTTTTTGCCAGTCACTGACCTCTTGGACTTCTCTCTGTTCATAGTACAGTCAAGCCAACAGTGTGTGATAATGGTGATGGGACCTACCATGTTTCCTACAGCCCTGAGGAGCCAGGCGTGTACGCCGTCTGTGTCTGTGTGAAAGGGCAACATGTACAGGTAGCGTTTCTTGGTTCTCTCGCACTGCTGCTGCTTTACCTGCTTTTCTTTTTTAAGCATTTGCTTTCAGTCTTTCTAAGGATTAGCTGTACCAGACACACCATCTGATAGCATCCACTGCAGCAGCCTTTCTGCTTGCTTGTCCTCCACAGGGCTCTCCGTTCACTGTGACGGTGAAGGGCAAGTTCCGTGAGCACCAAGGTGTGTTTCACTGCTGCACGTTCTGCTCTAGCGGAGGGCAGAAGTCTGCTCGCTGTGCCTGTGGTGGGACCATGCCAGGTGGGTGCTCAGCTTTCCCCACACTGCTGTCATCAGGATTCATTGCATTTGGTCCTCCACAGTGTAAGATACTGTAGCCCAACTCTTGCCTTGCACATGCCTCGGGTCTGCGATAACCTATATGTACATATGTTCTGGTAGGATGTGACTGCAGCAGCGAGAAATTCAGCAGGACACAGTAAGGGTCTTTGTAGCACACCCCATAAACAGAGACCTGAGCTAACTGTGCAGGAGATGGGCAGCGCACCTCTGTCTTTCAGCCTGTCTCAGTGAGGCTAAGCAGCACTGTGTCTATACTGTTCCTGTGCTGGTATGTTGGAGAAGCCTCACTCCTTGTTTAGGATGAGAGTTCGTATTTGTTTAATCCCAACCAGCTTCCCTGTCCTTAATCTGTGTGTTTTGCACGGTTTTAGTATGGAACTGACCTCTTCCTTTTACTGTGCTGAACCTATGTCTAGCTCTGGCCATAGCCATTAGCAGCTGGCATGGGGTTCTGCAGGCCTCTGTCTTGCATTACTCAACAGGCAACGGAATAGAAATCTTAATCTTCCCCCAGCTATTGGAACAGAGAAGTTCTCATTGGTTTTTCTCCTTTCTTTATGGCGCCCTGGTAATTTTGGCCTTGAATATGGCATGCTTTCATCAGCACGTGCCTCCCCATCTTAGAGAAGTGCTGGGGCTGAAGCACTGTCCGAAAGCCTCTGATGCGCTGGGATGTCCTGGCCCATTTTGGGCTGAGCTGATGGTGCCTCTTCTCTTGCAGGTGGGTACCAGGGCTGTGGCCATGGACACAAAGGTCACCCTGGCTGCCCGCACTGGTCGTGCTGTGGACAGGTGAAGAAGAGCTCAGAGTGTTTGGGTGGGCCACCCAGTGATGCCTTGCAGAGGAGTTTGCTCAGGACGGTGGCACTCTGAGCAGCCACGTGAGCTCCTGCAGCCCAGGGCACTGCTGCTGCCTCTGCATGGGCACAGGCCACGAGGATCCCCACCATCATTGCATAGCCTTGAGGCGAGAGAACGACATTGTGACGGGTGGGAGCTGGGAAAGAGGGATGAGGGAAAATAAAGTTGTGCCTTATATTGCACCCAGGGGTGTGTGTGCAAAATTGTTTTGTGTCTGAACAGGAGCAGACTGGGAATCGTGGCACTAAGGAATTGTGCTCGGAATCCTACACTTCTGAGGGGGTCAGGCTCTGAGGGGAAGCAGCCTGAGCAGTTACCTCACAGGAGGGTCAACATACCTCTCATTCTGCAGGATTGACAGTCTCTGCTGTCCTTCTTGAAGGGGCCAAAGCTGCTTGTTGGGGCACGTTCTAAAGGGTTTGTGTTTGTGCCTTGAAAAGGCTTGGCAGCCTGAATATGGCTTCTGCCTTCCTCTTTGGTAGATGGCTGGATTCCAGCCTGGGATGCGTGCATTATATGCATATAGCACAGTCACACTCCTGGGAGCTGCTGTAGTGTTTGCAACTGTCATATTTTCTCCACGTAAGATGTAGTCTCGTTACACCCTTCCTGCAAATTAGGAACAAAGTGGATTAGTAATATACCTGAAGAAAATCCAAGGAAAACCCATGACACTGATGGGAACAGGAATTAGAAAGTCATTCCCCCAGTCTGGATGTTCTCCATGGAGATGGTGTGGGACATTAACTCTGTTGGCGGTGATGCAGGAGCCAGGAGAACACCCAGCTCACCAAGGGAAGATTTGGGCACAGTCTGAGCGTCAGTAGGAGCCATAGGCACAAGTTTGCAGGTGTTTGTCCTGAACTGGGGCAACTAGGCAAGAGCAGCAGTAGATGGAATGCATCAGAACTCCTGGATTTGGCTTGTGCAGTCTTGGCAAGGCTCTGTTTAGGAGAGCTTGTCCCTTTTCCATAAGGGAGAGGGGGATATATCTCCTGGGCTTGTGCCTGCCCTGCCAGGCCATAGTTAGGTAAAAGCAATTTGTGATGAGGGGGAGGAGGCACTTTCCAGGAAGGACAACGGATAAACCTGCTGCTCTCCTGGGTGAAGCCTGGATACCTTCCCTTGTGAAACGCATCCGTGGCATTGAGACTGGGATTGCTACTGGCCAGGGTTAACCTTGCTAGTAGGTGTGTGTTGCTTGGGGCTCCCAATACTGCCTGGGAAGCTGGGGACAAAGGTCTGACTGTTGGTCGCTTGGGGAGAAGAATGCTGCTCCAGTGTCAACAGTAAGGACTCGTTCTTGCTTTATGGCTGAAGATGGCTGGCTTGTAAATAGTAGAAACGTGCTGTCTGCTTGCTCAGACCTAGAAGACTCTGTTGTTTGTTGCTGTTGCAAAGCCAGTTTTAGAACCTCTTCTGCCCAGCAAAGGAGGTATACATCCTGATGCAAATGCTAATTATAGCTTTCCATTAATCATCCAGAAAGGGCTGTCAAACAAGCGGCAAGATCAGGCAGTTTAACTCTCCAGCTTAGGCAACCTGAGCATCCTGAGGTGCTGACTCTGACATTTCAAAGTGAAAGTTGAATTGGAGTTAACCTTTAATGGAACAAACAAGAACTCCTTCTTGTCCTTGCTATGTGCAGAGTCAGTGCTCAGTACAGAATGCGATGTAAAACGAAATGCTGCCTCATTTTCTGTGTCTTTCTGTTTCTTGTCCCCCACAAGCGTGTTGTTCCTTCTTGGAGCTTCCGTGCTGTATTGCGGAGGGAACACGTAAGAATAGCACTACCTTCCAGCACATTCTTTCTGTCTAAAAACATCTTAGTCAGCTCAGAGGAATGTGTTTTCCCTCTGTGTGAGGCATCCCTTACACACCTTGGTGCTGACATTGTCCAAGAAGCTGTTTGTGAGAATTACACCAGCAAACATAGAAACCCTCCAGGGAACCGCAGTCAGCTTGGGCTGAGCTCTATGCTTGACATGAGAGGAGCAGTTTCAGGCAGCATGGGCTACTAATGGGCCAGGGTCATGGCTCTTGGACTGATTTCTGTTAGACTTGAAGGCTCAGGCAGGCCCAGGGCTACGAAGTACTGACTGGCTACCGCTCTGTTTGCGCTGCACGCAAGGACAGCTTGCAGAACCACATTGCAGGTGTGACTTAGACACTTTGTGGGGTGAGGTGCGAGTGTCTTCCCATAATTTGCAAGCAGGCTTTGCCCTCGGTGTTCGTTACTCAGGATGGTTTGCCAGATGAATGCATTCTCATCTGCTGGAGTCTCGCCATTCCCAGGAATGGCTTCCAGTGCCTGGGGGATAAAGCCTTGGGCAGGCAGTGGGTCTGGAGGTGCGGTCAGTCTGCTGAGCTATGTGGTGTTGTTTCTGACCAGCTGGTCCTTCAGATAACAAAGGTGTTTTCAAGACACACACAGGCAGTGCTGACAGAACTGCACTGGTAACTACTGATGGTTTTCCCAGGAGAAAAGCTCCCTCTGGTAAAGCTGCCCGTCTCTAAAGCTTGGGAAAATAAAATGGGGATGAACATGAGGAGGGGCTCTGGGAAGCCAAAAAAGGAGGACTTACGCAATAGAAACAGAGTGTAGCTGGAAGGAAAAACACAGCAAGAACAAAGGACCGTGGAAGACCTGGAAGGGACCCTGCAGCCTGGAAAACTCCGTGTAGAGTGCCTCTGGAGTTGGGTGGCATTCTAAGGTATCTCCCTTCTCAAAGGAGGCAAAGCACACTGGTGGCACCCTGCGCTTGTGTGTGCCTACTTTGTCCCCAGAGGATCGCAGGAGCAGTGCTGGCTCAGCAGGGCTTCTTGGCCTTCCCGTGGCAGTGCACTCTGCCCCTAGAATGAGCTGCCCACCAAACCATGAGGTGCGCCATTTTCTGTGTTCAGTCAGTCGTGTTTCTTTAACAGATGCTGTGGGAGGTCTCTCCTGTTGCCCCAGTGACTAACCGGACCTCTGCTTTTGACTGCCCTGGTGGGGGGAGCTGAGATGCTCATTGCTTCCTCATGCCGGAGAGTTCACTGCTTGGGCTCACCGCTCCTTAGCTGAGTTCAGTTATTTAAGCAGGACAGCCTGGGAGACTGTGTCATGTGAAGGAGAGGAGCTGTGCTGGACAGCATGGGACCTTTGGGTGTCTAGCGTGTGGCTTGTCTTCATAGGTGTCGTGGCCACGGCATCCCAAGGCCAGGTCATTCTGTGGAGGTGTGGTATTACCTGTATCTGCTTTGGGAGAGGGGAGGGAGGCAATTGCATTTTCCAGACTCCTTATCTGTCTCAGCCTGCTATCAGGAGCTTTCAAGACAGCAGTTCTTTGCAGCTTGACTCTATACTGCACTCACCCAAGATACCTAAACAGCGGTATGGCTTCTTTTATACAATCGGTAAGGCCACGTAGCTATCAGAACCCTATGTGCAGGCCATCAACTGCAGCCAGGATAGAGATGTGTGTCCTAGAAACTGTGCGTGGCTATATTCCCCACCTTGGGTTGGTCAGGGTATTAATGGCTTGAGAAAAGCTCTTTGTTCCTGCTGTTATAGGTTGGGATATCAATGTGTGGGGCAGGAGTAAGAGCTGGGAAGATGTGCAAGCTGGTTTATGCCTCTCATTTGAATGAGCCTGCTTCCTTCGGATCTATTGACCAAGTCCTGATGAACTACAGTCAGAAAAAGAAGTACTGGGGGAAGGCCATAAAAATATCCACCTCATATCCTTATCTCCTGACTCACTGAAGATAACCCCCACCAGATGGGTAAAGTGGTAAACTTGCTTCAGCCTCCAGTGAACACAGACCCAGTTTGCATCTAACCTTGACTGCTTGAACAGAAACACCAACGAGCTGCTTCTCTTGATCCCAAGTGGGGACTTTTCTGGATGGATGGAGGCAGAGGCTCCAGCAAGGTGTGTGGAACACCTCTGCTTGTGCTCGTTGTCAGAAAGGTTTCAGCTCTGATGAGCATCCATCTCATCTGAGCTCAACAGCGGTGGGGAGAAGGACAGTGCATGTGAACAGAAGAGACCTCTCATGCGTGAGCTGTGCTCCAGCTTTCTCACATGGAGCATCAAAGAAGAACTAAATGGAACTAAATAGCGATATTACCTGCGCCCTTTCAGTGATGAGAGTGAGATCACCGGTAGGTGTAATGTAACACGGCGTGACTCTTCACTGGGCACCATATTCCTCATGCTTCTGGAATGTGTGCAATAACCAGCTCTGTTGTGTCCGAGGGGCAGCCCAGCTGCTTTTGGTAGGGATGCGCACCTAAGGAGAACCCCCTTGCGCCGAGAGCCAGCCCCTGGCTCTGTCAGCATCTCTGTCCACCACGAGTGGCTGCGTGCAGCCAGACGGCAGCTGATCATGGGAAGCAGACCATTGGTCCTCCGGACCAACCCAGCCCAACCTAAATAACCCCCCAAACACTGAACAAAATAAAGCTGAAGTGCCGGGAACAGCGGAGCTCTGCCACCATTGACTGCTCACTGGCATGGAAACCCTTCTTCTTGGGTTTCCCCTGCCATGCTATTTCTTTTCCCCGGTAAGCTTTGATGAAAGGAGGAAGGCAGGGAGGGGACCTTTAATCTCTTCCTTAAAGGCTTTTTGTCCTCACGCCTCCAAACCCAATCCTGAGGCAAAGCTTACTCTGCGTGGAGCTAAAGATGAGGGGGATTGTGCCTCTGCCGCCTGTCACAGCAGGGTGCCGAGCCTCTGTCCCTGGGCTGTGCTTGGCAGCATTCAGGTGGGGAATGAATGAATTTCATGCCCAATTCTGTTTGGCTGATGAGGAACGGGACCATGGAAAAGAGGATAGAGGAACGGGACCATGGAAAAGAGGATAGGACGCACGGAGCAGCATCCCACAGGCTGCTGAAGTGGTGCTGGGAACTGAGGGTTGCAACAGGCTCCAGCTCATGCAGCCCCAGCCATCTGCATCCGTCTGTTCCGTGCCTCTGAAACGCTGGAAGTATGATACTGATGCGTGGGGAATTGCTGTTTACTTGAACTGCTGCACTGACCTGTTGCAAAACAGCTCCTGTCAGCATGCGGCCGGGTGCCCAGCATCCTCGTGTTCACCCTGCGCTCCACTCAGTACCCAGGGGAGGCCCGCAGGCAGGTTCAGACCCTTTTGGTTCTTGGCTCTTGCAGTTTCTGCATAGGACGCTGCAGAGGGTCTGATTTCCCCTCATCCCTGGCAAGGGGTGATGAAGGGGATGGCGGCATCTGTGTACCCAGAATTGACGCCAGCCCTGTTGCTGTGCTGAACCGGGATGTGGAAGCAGCTCTCTGGATGCAAAGCTAACAAGGCCTCGCGGCTACTGGGACACACGATGCCTATAGCCATGGGGGACGAAAGCATTGGTGCTGGCCCATTTGTGCTGGTCTGTGTCTGCCTGTGGGCAAGCTGAAGATGGTTTTGCCCAGCAGAGGTGGTGGTCAGGCCGGAGGGTCCCTTTGAGGATCAGAGACAAGTGTGGTGGCACCTGAAGCATTCAGGGACTGCGCAGGAGGCACCCTGGCTCCTGGTCTCCCTTCCGCCATACCCTCTGGTATTCACTGATGCAATCCCTTGCAACCCTCAGGCAGCATTCCTCAGCTCCCAGCAATTTCCTCCTGCCCATTCTTGGGAAGGGAGATCTGAATCCGTAAGGGTGAGGGTAAGTCACAGCTTCTGTGTGTTAGCAGCTGCTGCTTGCTCCATGCTGCCCAGGCGCGAGCGCTGGGGCTGTTCATGGCGACCTTGGCTGAGTTTATAGCAACCGTCTCGCCCTGGGATCGGCGCCGTGGAGCTCCTCAAGGATCTGGATGTGGTTCAGCACACGGAAGAGGCTTTGTGTCTGCCCCACGGAAGCGCGTGGTTGTCCATGGGGATGGGTCCGCGGATGCCCCGTGCCTGCGGCTGGAGGGTATCCAGGCCTTTCCTCCCCGGTAGGGTGGGCTGTGGCTGAGGCCGCAGGGCCCCAGGAGGGGGTAGGCAGAGCACTGCCGTCCACCCTGGTGGGGAGCAAAGGCTGCTGAGATCGGGGGCTCTGAGGGCACCCGTGCAGGGAGCACGTGGGCACGAGATGTGGCCATGTGTGAACAGACTCCCGTGAAGCTTTGCGTGGATTTACCGCATACTGGTGGCGAAACACACAGTTCTGATCCCGCCTCCTGTTTGCGCACACGCTGGTGGGTGCAAGCAGGGCTTCCTCGGAGAGCCTGCTGCGGCCTTTAGGGATGGGGATGGAAGGGAGCCAGCGGGAGGGCAAGCACGCCTTCTGCATCACCTCCCCTCCTCCCCAGCCCCTCTTTCAACCTGTCTTCCCTTTCCCTCTTCCCTGCTGCTCCCTGCAGGAGGGATTTGCTCACATGGCTCCGTACCAGCCCTGTGACCGTGGCATTTGCGGTGACCGCAGGGACATTGTGCAAGTGGCTGATGCAGGCACACGGTAACCACGGGAGGAGTCTGTGGTTGCACAGGGCTCCCGTGTGCGGAGGCTGCCGGATGTGTTGGGAAAGAGCGTGCTGCTGGCCCTGTTTCCAGCCTCCCCCTGCCCACTCCCTGGCTCATACTGGTGTCTTCTGGGGTCAGGAGCCTGTCTCCGTGCTCTGCTCACCTCCCTCTACAAACGGTGCCTCTCAGGTACCACCAGGGACTTGCTTATGTCCCAGGGATGCAGAAACGAGCATCCTGCATTGGGGCCAGCTGCCTCCTCTCAAAGGGTCACCTCCTGCCACATGGGCCCACCTTTGATGGTGGGTGCTCCCCTGAATGTTCACCACTACTGTGGTCGTGTGCTTCATCAGTCCGCTTTGCTCAACGGCTGTGGCTTACCCGCCTCAACCTCCTTCCTGCGCCAGCGGTGTAAGGCGTGAAGGGGGTGGGCTGCACGGTAGTGTTGTCCTTTCTTTTTGCCCCCATGTAGCTTGACTATGATCGTTGTCATCCTGGCTGCAGTGACTGTCCCGATCATCGGGTTTGGTGTCTCAGGTATGTGACTGCTCAGGTTTCTTGCTGTTACCTGGGGGATGATGAACTTCTGCCCTGCCTCTGCCTCCCTCCCTCCATCCTGTGCATGGGCTGAGGTGTGATCTTGTGTGCAAGTGCCACCCGCAGCCCTCGGCTTGCTTTGTAAAGCTTGAACGCCAGATGGCCGAGCTAAGGGTGCGCTGCTGACTTCAGCTGTGGTCTTTCTCAACAGGGTATTGCCCCATTGCACCAAACCAGCAGGAGCCGTGCTCGCCCTGGAAACTGTGAGCTCCTGTGGGGTGTACACAGACACTGGCACAGGGGTGCCCGGAGAAGCTGTGGCTGCCCCATCCCTGGCAGCGTTCAAGGCCAGGTTGGACGGGGCTTGGAGCAAGTGGAAGGTGTCCCTGCCCATAGCACAGAGTTGGAGCTGGATGAGCTTTAAGGTCCCTTCCAACCCAATCCACTCTGAGATTGTGTGTTGGCTGAAATGTCGCTGGGCTTGGAGCCCTAAGCTTACACATAGAGAGTCCTGCGTGTCCTGTGCTCCTTCTCCCGGATAGGAGGAGACAGGTGTATTTATTGGGAAGTTGGACCGCGTCTGCCAGGATGGGGCGCATTCCCCTGCTCCCTCAGTGATGTGTTGCTTTGGTGTTAGCAGCCTCCTCGGGGCGTGCTGAGCAAGGACATGTAGGGAAGGGTTGCATGGGGAAAAGGAGCCGGCTCTGGGAAGGAGTTAATTCTCCATCTTGCTGGTTAGGGTTTGACTTGGGAAGTGATCTGTGTCCCCAGGGAAGGGAAGTGCTACCTTTTAAATGAGAGAAACAGGTTTGGAGTCCAGTGAGAGTGAAAGAGCAGCCTCTTGCTGCCAGCGTTAGGCAGCAATGCCAGAGGTTTCTCTGCCAGCATTACGCCCTGCCATCACATTCATACTGCAGAGAGGGAGGTGCTGACTGGGAAAAGACACAAAAATCTCACTCTTTTGGAAGCTGCAAAGAGAAAAATCCCCAATACGTACAAATAAGCAAGAAAACGACATGCAAAGTCTTCTCAACTAAGAGGAGCTCCTTTCTGAAGCATACTGCTCGCTGAAGGAACGTTCCTGTGCTGTATTTTGGTATAGAAGCCATAGGAGATGACCTCTGTGAGCAGCACTGGTAGCTGCTACCGGTGTCCTTGCCTGTTCAGCCTCAGGGCGGCCTGGCCTTTCTCTGTCCTTCCCACCTCACCCTCCTCACACCGCCTTGCTTCCCCCTTGCAGGACAACGCTCCATCCATGTGACAGCTCTCCCATCTCCAGGGATCAGCGCGGCGTCCTGGGCTGCACTTTCCAGCCCGACGTTCGGATGGGCAGCATAGCGATCCGATGGGACAAGGTGGGAATAGCCGGGCTGGTTCATGAGTTCCGAGGCGGGCAGGACCGCCTGCAGGAGCGAGCCGCGCTGTTCCGGGGCCGCACAGCTGTGTTCATGGCCCAGGTGATGGGTGGCAATGCCTCCCTGGCGCTGCGGGAGGTGCGGATCTCTGACGCCGGCACACGGTGCTCCGTCACCACGGCCAAGGGGAGCGGGGCAGCGCTGCTGCACTACAGGACAGGAGGTGAGGGGTGCCAGGGAATCCATCCTGGGGCAAAGCATGTGTTGGCCTGGCTTGGTTGGACCCACATGTAGTTCTGCTGGTGCTGGAGGCTGTGTGTGCAGCACCCACCCCTCCAGCAGCCACCATCGGGCCCTGCACTCCTGAGCAAGGCTGGGGTAGGTTTTGGGCTCTTACAGAGGTGTTCATGGCTTTACCTGTGCTTTTGACATCCTCGTTCCAGAAACTATTAGCATTTCAGTGCTCTCAGTTGTCTTTTTCCTTCTATCAGGTCCATAACTGACTACAAAGAGCCCCTAAGAATGGGAGCAGCTAATTGATCTTATAAAGATCCTGATTTACTCCTGCTGAAGATAACACAATAGCTTTTTCTCTCTAGAATTAACATACATATCCAGGCAGGAGGAGTGCTGCACAGCAACAACTGTAGCCTATTTACTGTCTGTTTTCTCTGTTTTCACAAAGTATTCAGCTTTTAAAAATGAATGTATAAAACTATTGAGTATTTAAATGACGTATCACAGTTACCTGAAGTATTCCGTATTTGCTAGCATTAGCCATTCACCTTGTTAGGAGTAAACCACAAAACATGCACAGACACAGACAAATCTGCCGCTGTGGATGCTTTGTTCTCCTGAACCCGCTGGGTTTGGCCACTGTGTTCGGTGCTGGCACAAAACGATGTGTTCCCAGTGACAGGAGGATGGAGCCAGGAGGGGGCTGATTTCTACTCCCAAGAAACAAGGGACAGGACAAGAGGAAACAGCCTCAAGCTGCATGAGGGGAGGTTTAGATGGAGATCAGGAGCAATTCCTTCCCCAGAGGATGCTCAGGGCAGTGGAACAGGCTGCCCAAGGCAGTGCTGCAGTCACCATCCCTGCAAGTGCTCACACACCATGCAGACGAGGCCCTCAGTGCCATGGGTCAGTGGTGGCCTTGGCACTGCTGGGGGACAGTTGGACTGGATGAGCTTAAAGGTCTTTTCCAACCTAAATGGTTCTACGATTCCATGAAGCCACAGGCGTTGGTCAGGCTGCTGTCAGCCCCTGGTCTCCAGCAGAGGTGAGTGGAGCTGTGCCAGCTGTGGCTCCTGCCTGGGGAAGCCGGGCCATTCAGCAGGCACAGGCAGCCTCAGGCTGGCCAGGTCTTGAGTCCAGCCTCCTCCGGGAGCTCAGGTGTCCAGGAGCTCTTGGGAAGCACTTGGCTTATGTGCCAAGGAGCCAGCTTGTAACTTAAGCACAATCATTTAAAGCCACTAAAGCCGTGCCACAGCTTCAGCAGGCCTTATCAAACAGCACTGTCTTGCTCTGGGAGTCTCCAGGTTGATCCCATGTAGTCATCCCCTGTAGCCGAATCTGTGCAGTCCTCTGCGTTCCGTGTGGCTACATGCGGTGCTGCAATGCTGAGTAGCCCAGAAATACCTGGCACTGACCAACAGATGCAGGTGGGTGTTTCAGTGCCCAGTTCCTGGACATTTGCCTTTTTCCCTCCCAAAGCCTTCAGCACCCCCAGGATCCACGTGGAAAGCAGCAGCAGCGGGGACACAGTTGCAGTGCGAAGCACCGCGCTGGTTCCCTCCACCCGCGGTGCGCTGGACAGCCTACGGCGATGCTGGGGAGTACCTGCCCCACGTGTCCAACGCCAGCTGTGAGCTGAACGCTGGAAGCATCACTCTGGAAGTGGTGTCCTTTCCGCACAACATCACCGCTAACACCACCTACACCTGCGTGATTGAGAACAACATTGCCACGGCTGCAGGCAACATCACAGTGACAGGTAGGGTGGAATGCCATGCAGAGACCATGAGCACCGGGGAGGAGTTTAAGCAGAGTGCCTGTGTGCGCTGGGGGCTCCTGCGGCACCTGCGGCAGCCAAGGAAGGGGCTGAAATCCATGGCTAATCCAAGCGCCTCTCTCTGTTCCTGGGGTGGAGGAAGGGGTCTGTGCTCGGTCCTGCTACTTCAGCTGTTCTTCATGGTAATGGCTGCTCCCCCAGCACTGGGACAGAACTGCCCGGGAATGAGAGGGAAGGACACGCTTCAAAAGAACATATTCCTTTGAATGTTAATCAAACCCAAAGTGACCACCTCCAACCTCTGGCACTTCCTTTGGCCAGTTCTGCTTAGACCCCTTTTGTCTACCGAGCCAGCAGGCCCCTTTAGCTGCTTTGCTAGCGACAATCTCCCTGACTCCAGCCCACCCCTTCATTTAAAAGGCCGCCTCATTCACAGGAAAACCCACTCTCCAAAAAGCCTGGATGTCTTCTCCTTTCTACATTAGAAGGGTCACAGCTCTTCCACAGTGGGAGCTACATAGAAGTAGGTATCCAGCACAAGAGGCAGGATCTGTCTTTATCAATCCTCAGGAAACCAGGCAGGATTAAATACCCTCATTTTGCCCTCCCTGCTGTGTTCCCCATTCTGGTAGCCGCTCACTATTCTTCTGCTACAGATCTCAACATTACAAGGGCGACCAACCTGCAGCTGGTTAACCTGGACGCAGAGTCAGTGTCCTCCCTTCCAGCCTGTCACTGGATGCTTCTGCTTCCCTTGTATCTGCTGTTGATATAAAGGCTCCATGAAACAATCAGAAACACTGCGGATGTGGAGGAAAGTCATAATATATGCTCAAGTATATGTAGACCTTCTTGCTGAGATTGGTTACAGCAGCAGACCTATCTCAAGCCTGCCAGAACGGGAGATCCTGTCTTTCCCCTGTGCCCACCCTTCCCCATCCCCAGCTTTGGGTGGGACACATGGCTTGTCCCTCCCACAGGCTCCCCAATGGCTTCTCCCATCACTGCAGCCTTATAGATTGTTCTCTTACACCACCAACTGTTACCTCTTACGTGTTTCTTCATTCTCTTTTTCTTCCCTCCTCAACCTGAGAGGTGTCAGTCCTGCTGCTCCGTGTACCCTCTGGACCTTGGTTACTGTTCAGGGCTGCAAGGCACTGTGGGCTTTTCTCTCACCCTTCTCATGAGGCTGCTGCAGTACAAGCTTTGCTTGCACCCGTTTTATCCAGACAACTCTGCTGCACAGTGTAGCTTCTTCAGTGAATAATACCTACTATGAACACCTTTAACAGGGCTGGAGGGAGTTGCCAGCCTGAGCAGTCCCACCTACTCCTGGAATAAGGAGGACTGAAGACAGTCAAAGCACATCAGCTATGGGTGAGGCTCTAGAGGTAACCGGTGATGGAGAGCTACAGAAAATCAGCCAAAAGGAACATCTCTGTCATTTCCACACAGAAGAGTGACAACAGCTTCCCTGTTCCTGGCAGGACACGCTTCATGCCCTTCTTCCCTCTTGGGCTGAGAACTTCAAGAGCTCCTCCCAGTTCCAGAGCATGTAGTAGTACATACATGAAGTCATCCGCTTTCTCTTGTATTATTTCTTACCTATGACAACAACAGAATGCTTTGACTTAGAGAGTGGGGGATGCTCCAGGGACTTGCATAAATAAAGGAAAAACTGATTGCAGGAACAAGATGTGCTCTTGTCTGTAGTAACCCAGTGACCAGAACTCTGATCATGGGCAGAATATCAGAGGCAAACAGGCAAAGTTTCCTGCAGTACATCTGGGAACTGGTCCTTCAAACTCATGAGGAGTAAGAAAGAAGCAAATCTTAATTCCCCTCAAACAGATTTGATTCATCTGTCTCCTGTCTTGTGATTCTCTAAATGTACTAACAAAACTGTAAACAAGAGAGCCAGTTGATCTAGCTTCTCAGAAGACTATAATCAAACTCCCCTTCTGAAAAAGGTGTGAATAGCAAGAGTAATGGGTTAGCAAATAGATAACAGGCTTGGAACATGTCAGGTCTTCAACCTGGCAAAGGCTAACAGCGTGTCTGAAGTTCTGTATGAGGACTGATGATTGCATTTGTAATGTGACATGAAAGAGGAATGGGTCAGTACTAAGTGTGGCAGCAGACAGAAGACCAACATACATGAGGAGGAAAAGAAGGAGACTATCCAGTAAGATACTACCGGAAAGTTCAAATTCAGAAGTAAATAGAGTTATTAAACACAGATATAACTACAGATTTGCCTTACTTGTTTTTAAATAAGTCTCTTGTTTTGGCAACCTCTTTTAGGATGGCATCTCAGAACTTTGTGGAATGGTGGCACCTGTCAGGTCTTGTGCTTTGGTCTTAGAAGCAGCCAGCAAGCCTTGAGAGGGAAGATACTTTACACATGCTCAGTAAACCTACTGCCTGAAGTTTAAGATATAGCTCAAACTAAGAGGGAAGGGGTAAAAGGTAGGGGAGAAACCCTGAACAAACAAAACCCAAAACAGAGTAGCTGTTCAAAGATGCTGTTGGCATGACACGCTGCATAAGGCAGGGGAGTAATTGTGTGTGGAATTTACCAGCCTGGAGAACAGAGATGAAGGATGTGGATGTTATTTTGCCAAAAGCAAGCCCAGAACACTTGGGTCATCACTGCAAGCAGATAGGAGAGGAATGTCTTCAAACAGTGATCTCACATACTGCATCAGCTGATCTGCCATGCCACCATGGACAATGGCATTGCAGTCATCCCCTTCCTCATCAAGGAGATGGGCCAGCTTGTAGCACACTGAGTTTGTATCACAGCTCACTGCCTTCCTCTTGTTACTAGCCCCATACAATGTTCAGGCCACTGTTTAAGCTGCAAAACAACGACTGTATAATCCTGTGCTTTAGTACCATGATCTGGTCTACAAATTGTAACTTCCTCACTTCCCCTCTCTTTTTGGAGGAAGAAAATGCTTTAAACCCAGCAAATTAATAACTGCAATTAGGTTAAGACTACTCTCGCCTGTGGCAACTGTAGATGATCGGCAGAACGCCTGGCAGCTTACAAACCATGGATCTATGTTCTGCCTCATTCCTCTTACAGCAAAGCCCCCTTAAGATAGATACAGTGTTATTTAAACGGCATTTTAATAGCTTTATTTAGTAGATACTACCACATAAAGTTCACACATTGTGTGCCTTAGCCCCAAAGTAACGGCTATCACATAGGAAGTATTCAACATCTCTCTTCCAAGCCGTAACCCAGTGTTGCTGGTGGCAATGGTCCAGAATGACTGTTCTGGAATTCCAGTCCCAGCAGCTTCCTGGCTGTACCCTTCACCCTGGGCTCACAAGCCTGCGCTCCCACTACAAAGGAGATTAAAAGAAACTCCTAATCCCAGCAGGTATTTCCATAATTCCTCTCCCACTGGGAGAGATGTTAAGCAGTGGCCCCCACTCAGCAGTGACTAGATGTCCTCATCCTCTTGCTGTTCAGATAGCTCAAGGTGTCTTGTTCCACTTCCTTCACGTTCAGGCACAGCAGGCTCAGGCGAGGTCCCACTTGTGACACGAATTCCACTTCATCGCACCGAAAATTCCTGAGCTGCAGTGGAGCTGAAGGGGAAAGATACAACCCGTAACGGCTCAGCCCAGGGCTCCTGCTCTGCTCTAGCACACAGCTGTAGGAGTCGCTGCGGGAGGAAGGCCTTGCAGCAGCTGCTTGGCATCCGCTGAACCTCTAAGGACAGCACAATTAATGAACCCAGGATGTAAGCAGATGAATGCATTTGGCCACCACCCCTGCAACTTGGGGGAAACAACACAGTGCGTTGTGAAATGCTGTGAACTATGTGCTGCTCACACAGCTGATGCACTGAGCTTTACACCGTCAATCACTATCAGCAACCTGGTCTTACAGACTGTGTTAAATGAGAGCCAAAAGATAAATGTCTTCACAGGAGAGCAAATCAACCCCTGCAGTGCCTGGACACATACTCAAATGCTAGTGCTAGAGCAAGCAGCTGAGACAAATGTCTCTTAACACAGCAACTGCACAGTTGTGGCAGCGTGAGTTCAGGCATCTGCATCTATGGATTCAAAACCTCTCAGCACTTTAAATTCTGTGGCCACAGTCAGGACTTCCAGGCCTAGTCTTGACTCTACCTGCTGTCCTGTCTAAAGTTAAAACCCACTTGATTTGAGAGGTCTGCACTAACTCTGGCTGGCCAGAATCCCCTCCCATCCATGGGCAGGGAACCTTGCTCTAAACCAGCTCTGTGTTTCTGTGTAAAGTAGAAAAAAGTAATATATAACATGGTTGCAGATAGTGACTTTTATATTATTTCTGTACTTTTGGAACCATGGTGCTGCTAAGACACATCTTAGCTCTACACTACGGTGTTCACAAGTCCATGGAAATCCTCCAAAGACCTTGCTTTGTGGCAGCACTCTTTCCGCAGCCTGGTGAGATGCCTCCTCCCTTCCTTCCCAGGTTAAAGCCAACAGTGCTTGCTTACCAGGCTGCAGGATCTTAGAGGGCTTCCTGTCTAGGCTGAAATCCAGCAGGATAGGGCGACAGATGAGAGGACTCCTGCACAGGCTCCTTAGGTAACAAGCAATGAGATCCTCAGGTTCCTCTACGCACTGAGGAAGGAAAGGGTGTGTTGCCAGTTAATGTGCAGAAAGGAGGCAGGGAGCCTCTGGAACACCTACAGCAAAGGGAAACCCAGTCCAGCTGAGGCTCGAGCCCAGCACACTGCTATTGCTACTGGAATAACCTACTCACCCCTGTGCCAGTAGCTTCCCCGTGCTGAATGGACACACTGCCCCTGCTCTGCACGCAGTTCTGCAGTGCTTCCCACTTGCGAAGGTTCAGGCCCAGCATTGCTGCCACGTGCTGGTTCCGGCACAGCACCAAAGCGTCACCCGTTCCATCCTCCACCACCACCCTAAGGAGACAGCAGGCAGACCAAGATGTGGAGGAGGTCAGGACAATGTCTGGCCTCACGAGGGTCACGTCCCAGACAATGGATCTCAGTAAAGAGAGTGGGAGGTTTGGTCACATCTGGGAAGACATGACAACTCTATCTTTGCTATGCTGTCCACATCTCATCCTTGATCTGATTTTCCTCTCCCCTCTGTGGTGTAGTTTGTTCCCTCCTACACACCTCTTCCCATACCCAAGCTCTACAGTGCTTACCGTGCACTGGCTTGCCTCACTCCAGTGTGTGATGGACATGGTGGACTGTGTCGGGTGCACCTCCCCTGAAGGAAGAGTAAAGCTACAGCTATGTATGGGGAGGGGTATAAGAGAGAAGGGGAAGGGCCACTGCTTCTTTTAGCCCTCCCTTAATAACATATGCAAAGGATTAAGAAACTTCATTGCCTTTCCAATGAAAAGTCTTGGGAAAGGTTTGTATGGAGACAAAAATCATGTGCTGCAAACTGCTGAACCCCAACAGCAGTGAACATGGGAAAAGCACAGCATTAACAGAGCAGGATTCCCCCCTGCAGTATCCTCATTTCAGCTGCCAGCCTGCCTGGCATGAGATACATACTTCTGATCAGTTGTCACTCTGGTCCCTTTTTAATATGCAAGTCCTTTTCAGACACTGGAAAAAGGGTTTGGAATTGGGACAGGAACTCGTATTGTTTCTTCCTATATGGTAGCAAAGGATGTGTCAGAGTAGTACGTCTGCAAAGCTGCTCACAAATTATCTCTGTAGAAGCTTGAATACCTCTTTGAAGATGCTGCTGCAAAGTGAGCAAACCCACTGCAAGGACAGAGTCAGCACACAGGACAAGTGGCATAAAATCCGTGCCTGGGGCAGGCTTTGCAGGTGGGTTGCAAGCTGGATAGAAACACTAGTGAGGGGGAAGAGTCTTCTCCTGCAGGACTAGAAGAAACAGGAATGTGAGAAGCTTGGAACACTGAAACCTTTCTTGGGACACTGTACAGTGGGAACAAAAGCTGAACTCACCTGGAAGGAAAAGGCAGGGGAGAAGCTGGCAGAGATATGATGCTCACGCAGCTGGAGGCAATGTAGATGCAATAAACATTACAGAATCTGCAATATGAAATAGCAGATGTCAGAAAGAGCTTGTAGAAACCAAACCTCTCAGTTTTCTTGAGAGGGCTGGGCTGATCTTCATCTGTAACAGGGCAGGAAAATAATTCGTAGTAAGGGATTGGGATACGTGAAGGTATATACATGAGAGGAGAGATTAAGAGATGGTTTCAAAGACAATAAGAGAGGTCAGCAGCCTAGATCAGGGCTCTAAAGACAGAGGTACCTTGAGATTTTGCGTTCCAAGTTCTGGAAGAGGATTGTGGCTCCAGGTAGCAAACTCCAGAGATGCTGCAGATAGGTGGAAGCAATGTAAACGTCCAACACAGCAGGGGAGCCTGGTGCAGCTGAGACGCTGAGCTTCACGGTGTGCTCGCTGGCTAGCAGACTCCCTGAGAGGGCACAGTACCACACACACCATGAGCTCACTCACACACAGGTAGCATAATCTGTCACGGAGCTGGATCTGCTAGAGGTGTTTTCCCTCCCATCACGATGAGGCTATCACTGTTCCACCCCCCAGATTTTCCAGGTGGAGTTTTCTCACCCCCATCCCAACACACAAGCAGCGTAGTTTCCCAGCCCTCTAACATGCAATGGGATGCAACACCCTGGCATACTTCCACTATTGTCAGATATAGGAGCACAGTTATCACTGTCCCTGAAACAGAGAGAAACAAGAATCAATCTGTTGTTACTTGACAGGCTGCCACAACCTTACCTTCCTGCTTTTGAAGGCTGGAAGTCACAGGTGGCTTCTCGGTCTTGGGAGAGGCACACAAGGTCCTCTCCACTATCTTGCCGGAGAAGGAAGCAAGGGAACCTGTGAAACTGAGCGCAGACCAGGATTTCTGAAGACAGAGGGAGTGGACAAAGGCATGCCTTCAGGACTGCTACAAAGGACAGGGTGGAGTGCTGCTGCTAGAGCCTGGTTTCAGGGGAACCTGCCCTTGAGCACCTGAGTTACTGGACTAAAGGTAGTTCAGTGCATCCTACCCCACCCCAGGGTCAAGAGGCTCCTTTAACTTCCTTTCTGCTTCTTCAGGCTCAGCAGTGAAGAAGAAAAAGGGAGAGGCATTACAGCCTTCCCCATCTGCTTAACTCCTAATTGCTTTCCTTAATCAGGGGAAGGAGCCACGCAAATCAAAACTCAGTTTGCCATAAGGCACTGGGGAAGATTTCAGTGTGCATGCATGTCATTCCAGATTAAACATCTGAACATGCTCTGAACAACCTTCTAAGCCTAGTATTTGAGCAAATCATGTTACAACAATCAAAACCCAACAAAAGCCATCACACATTCAGCCTCAGTTTCCCTGCTGTGCCTGTATCTGCTTCTGACAGGAATTTAGCAGAGACCTTTGGGACCTAGTCCACACCAGCAGTAGCTCAAATTTCCTCTGGATACCATTTTGCAGTCTTGTCACCAGCGCTTCCTTTAGCTTTACTAGACAGGACAGAGGCAGCCTGAAGTACTTGCACAAAGAAGGGCTTCCAAATCATATTCCTAAGGCAAATAATTCATTGCTGCTTAATCTGTTTCCAGTAAAGATGAATACAGACCCATTCCCTAAGACAGTCACACGTAATCTGGAGCAGACCAACATACCTGTTGCTAAGTACTTCTGGAATGGAGGAAATTTTCTGGTCCATGCCTGTCAGCACTGACCTGGCTGTCAGCTAGAAGTGGGGGAGACACAGCCTCAGATGGATTGCAGTTTATAGCTGTCCCCAGCCAGAGCAGTAAAGACGAGCTCTGCATGCTTAGAGCTAGGTCAAGCTACTGAAGCTTCCTCCCCAGATTAATTCTGAGGCAGGAAAATGTGAAGCCCAGCATCCTTTCTCTGATGAAGTTTAGAGCAGAACAGTCTCATCAACAAGACATTCCGTACTGATAGTTTGCTGAGCTAGTTCTAGAGAGATCTACAAGTCACCTGTGAGAGCCCAGAGCAATAAGGCACTTACCTCAGGCAGACAGGAGATCCATGTCACATGCTGCAAGTGCCAGGTATCTTGGACAGGCAGGCACAGGGGGCAGGATGACCTGCTCAGGAACTTTACTGGCACAGGTGGAAAACAAAGCTTGTCAAACACTTCCAAGTCCTGAGAGAAGAGTGGTAAGGCAAGAAAGGAGACTGTTACAGGAAGGGATGAAAGCCATGTAGGAAAAAAACTGAAGAACAATGGTTTAAAGTTAAAAACCCCCAACTTTTGAACTCAGAGCTCCGAGAATTTTAACCAAACACAGAACTGAACCAGTTCCTTGGGAAGATGAATGGGAATTCCAAGGCTCAAAAAGAGCTTAGTCAACCCCCGACTCCTTGACATTCAGTTCAACAAAAGTCTCCAAGAGGAAACAGCGAGACAACCTCTCTCTTACCAAGCAGTGGGGCACAATGAAGCGATAAAGCCCATCCAGGTGCAGAAATGGAAACCATCGTAGAGACTTCCCCATAAACAGCAGTAGTGCCTGGCAGGGGGAGGAAAAGAGACAAAAGGTGATGAGGAATGTTAGGAAAAAGGTAGGAAGTGTAAAAGGCAGCGAGAAGACAGCAAGCCCAGCAGAAGACGTCTTGGTTGAGAAGTAAGGTTAGCACCATCAAGGGTAAGGGAAGGGGGACGCGTTTACAAGAAGGTGACAGAAAAGAGACGGAACTCCCTTGGGGTGGCACAAGGAAGTTGCCTGAATAAACACGCATCTGTCCCCAACACAGAAATCACTTTCCCATCCATCAGGAATCTATAGATACTTCCCTATCACGTGGGCTCCCTGAAGAGCCAGCTCCCAGCCTTATCATACCACACCCCAAAGCTGCCTCCCGCCTCACTTCTTGCCGTGTCATGTCCTCTTCTCCATCACAGCCACTCTCCTCCAGCTCTGGCAGACTCCCGATTTCTCTGGGGTGGCTCCAGAGCCGAGGTCTGCCCAGCCACAGCACCGTGGCTTGGAAACTGCGCTGCAGCTCACATCCTTCTCCATTGTCTTTCCTGGGTAGCTGGTAATTGCGAAGCATAAGACCCTCCTTCTGGGTAACCAAGAAGAGGTGAGATACACAGCTCTGTGTTCTACTGCTGCTCTGCCCCCCCTGACGATTTTCATCTCTGTGAGTATCTGGCTTGGGATCCTTCAATTTAAGCATTTTTGCCTCTGGGGTTTCCAGCTCAGATGTTAAGCTGCCACCATCTTTCTTCCTCAAAGAGGAGCTGTTCCCTCTCCCAAGGCTTTTCTGGATTTGTCCTTGTGCAGCACGGAGAACCTGAACATCCTCATAGTAGAACTGCACGTAGACACTGGAATGACAAATTGTAGCAGTGAAACTCCCTGTTCCTGACAGGTGGTTGTCCAAAACAAGCAGTTATATGGGAAAAGCACTTCCAGTGAGTATCCCACAAGTAGTCACCAGGAAAGGGTGAAATAGAGGGCAGCTACCAGGCTGGGGGTATTGTCAACAAAACAGAAATGGCAGGTTTGTTGTTGATAAAGATCCCTTTCTGCACATAGCAAAGGACAGTTGCTTTGGCACAACATATTATGCTGACCAGCAGCTTTCCATAGTCCAAAATACTTGTGGCACTGAAGAGGGATGATTTTACTTGTGCACCAAATAAAGGGACTCACCTATGTTTTTTCTCCCTTACATGCTCCAGATTTGCCAGGTGCTCCCAGGAGGGAAAATCAGTCTGAAGGAATCTCTCCACTATGAGCTGATAGGTCTCCACCTGCAAGAGCGATCCTGCAAACAGAGAGAGAAGAGCTGAGCTAATAAAAAGGAAACATAAAACTCAATAAAGCTCAAACATAAAAGGAAACATAAAGCTCAGTGCCCTCATTTTACAGTCACGAGGCCAGGCAGTGCCAGTTCAGCATCTCCATACCAAGACTCCTCTTCCTTGTTTTGGAGCTGGATGGTAGAACACCAGAAACTCAGCACTCTCAAATTTAACTTAGTGGGACACACCTATGAGAGCTGTATGCGCAAAGGGGCTACCATCCCTATTGCATATCACACAGGGCAGCATGCTGGTCTTGTCTTGCAGCTGGAGGGAACTGCTCCTGGAGGAGACTCTCAGCACACCCAGTAGCATCTGCAACAGAAAGGAAGCTGCAAAGAGCATCAAACACTTCCCACCTTGGAAGGTTATAAATCAAAGTGCATATAATAGCAACCTGCATTTGGCCTGTGTTCAATACATGAGTGAGAAAAACAGTGTCATTGCCGAAAAGGAAGAACAGGCATGCATCAAACAGGGTGCTGGAAGGCATGGGGAGATTTGGGAAATCTCAAGGCACAGACAGTAAAGGGAACAAGGCACTTACCAGTCGGGGCTGGAAACTTCCTGCTGAGAACGTGCAGTAGGACCAGGCCAGTCTGCGGTTCAGCTCCTGAGTGACCATGTGCTGTTCCTCCGAGGGGGAGAGCAACTGTGATGGACTGAAGCCTTCCCAGCTCTTCTGTTCTGCCACATGGCAAACTGCAGACAGAAATGGGGCCTGGCATGGGGGGTTCAAGGTTGAATACTAAGAAAACAAGAAAGAAAAAGTGAACCAGCTGAGTTTGTTCCCATCAGGCAAACAGGAAGCAGCTCACAGATCATTTACTCACCTTCTGCAGGGGACACTGGTGTATTCTATCTAGGATTTCATTATAAATATCTCTTGCTTCCTCTCTATCTGGGACCACAGCTTGCAGAAGGGGGACAAGGAACTTCTCAGCAGCTCTAGGGTTTCGGTGCATAGAGTGAAGCAATGTGTGACAGCGCCCAAAGAAACAAGAAAACCTGACAAAAATGACGACAAGAAACATTAGCAGTCCTCGCTTCTTAGTGAGTTTTGCATGTAACTCAAGTGTTCTTTCTGCTTGCTATGAGTGAGTGCGCTCAGCAGGACAAGAACTAAGGACAGCACATAAGAACATGAAGTGATTAAAAAAGGAACATTTAATGATGATGCAGATTGATGTCAGACAAGGAAGAGGGAAATATACACAAATGGAAGGACTGGCAGAAGCTCAAAACTCAAGTGGACAAAAACCCACCCCAAAACACCTGAAAATAGTCTCCCTTTAAGCCACACAAATGGACCTCCATGTATTTTGCCTAAGCTTGGTACGATTACTCATGTTAGGTATACTTGGCTTTCTTTCACAGGATGCAATAAATAAATAAATCAATCACAAGATAGAAACAACCATAGGCTGCCCTGGTTCCAGCATTGTCCTCGCGTTGTGATCCTGTCACAAGTTTAGCTCACTGCTTATGAACGTCTGGAAGTGCTCACACTGCCGGTCAAAACACGACAGAAAGCAAACTCAAAGAGAGGTAGCAACTAACTGACGGCAACAACTTTCAAGCAGCAGCAGGGCAAAGCAGTCACATTTAAAGGAAGTGAAAAAGCTAAGGAAAACTGAAACTTCGAGCTAGCATCACTCCCAGGGCAAAACTGAAGCTGTCTGATTGGAAAGCGTAAAAATTCCACGGTGCCCGTAAAGCACGGGAAGACTGAGCATTCTATAAACTGCTACTTGACTGCCTGAGATTAAATACATAAATGTTCCTTTCTGAAGTCCGAGGCTGCTGTTACAGCCATCACCCATAACCATTCCAGAACAAACCCAGAAATAAATCCAGAAACTGGCCCACAGCCGTTATGCAGTGCAGCTGTCAGGGAGAGCAGGAAGCCATCTGGAAGACCTCTGCTAAGACAGAGGCTCCCAAACAAATGCTTGCACTGCTGGCCATACTCAGAATATATCAAAGTGGTTTGCTGAGCAGCTGCAGCTGCTCCTCTGAGCAGCCAGAACAAAAAAGCCTTTGCGTTTGTTCTTAGCTGGTTGTAGCAGCAGTTTCCAACTCCAGCCTGTGTCCACCTTGACTTGCCAAGCAAACCACGTTGGCAGGCAGACATCCCTACAGTGCTTCCGTATGCCAAGACAAAACTTCCGAGGCAGGAGTACATGAGCAGGAGTGCTGCAGCTTCCTGAGACCAGGGGGCTTACTGCACACTCCCTTGAAAAATGTACAGGACTTTCTCATAAGAACAAATGCAAGGTACAAGCGACTGGATACCGTGTGGAATCCAGATGAATGGCTTACTGAAGCCAGTAAAGCAGCAGTAATTACTGTTGCTGTTAGTATCCCTCACAGTAATTTTGTGAACCTTTGGTCTAGAAGACACCCAGGTATTACAAAGCACATTCACACATAGGCTGACTTCAGAAGAACTGTCCTCACCTCTCCTCGAACATCTCCAGGAGGCTCACCAGCCAGAGGTAGAGCGGCATACCAAGATTGTAGCGGAAAAGGAGCCCTAAGTAGAGATTTCCGGAAGAAGCTGGTGGCTGGTAGGGGGTGCTGAGCCTTGAAAAACTCTTCAGCACAATAGTGCTGCTCAGGCAAGCACCAAGTACAATGAAAGGGAAGGATATCAGAGGCTTCTGCAGGAGGTGGACATCGATGAGCTGAGACACACAAACATACAACTTAAGAGAAGAGACAGCTGGTCTGCCACCACTCCCAAAACTATCACCCCACCCCAAATCCTTTATCACTCTATTGGATTATCTATAAACCAAATGGGCCTGAGGAACCTGGCACTGCTGAGGGAGGAATCAGATAATCATCATTTCAACACTCATGACCAAACCTAGACAGCAAGATCCCCAATTCTGTTCCAGGTACTTGACTTGCTGAAATAATGCCAACGTTCCCATAGTCTTCTGTTAACCCCCACACTTGTGAGCTATGCCTGGGGCCCAAGCCTTTTCCACTGAATGCTTTATGCCTTTCTAAGTCACAAGTTACCTCCACACATGCTCCTGGCCGGAGACCACGTGCAGAGTTCAACAACTGCTGGTAAGCAAGGCACAAGCAGACTTTGTTATCCAGTAAAAAGAGACCAGCTTGGATATTGAGTATTTTGGTGACAAATCCCTAAAACAGAAAGCAAACACAAAGTTACACGAGTGTAGAGAGCCCCAGAACACAAGAGTCTCATAGGCCTGTGCAATAAGGAAATAAATTCATGACGAAAAATAAGATCTTGCAGGCCAGGAGCTGAAACCCTACAGCAAGAGTGTGTGAAGGGTAACCCTACAAATCCTTACCACATATGAGATGATCTTGGTCTCTTTGGTTGATCTTGGCCTCTCCTCTTCAAGTCTCAGCTCCAAGATGTCACTGAGCTGCTCAGCAGTCTCAAGGGAAGAATACTGAGTGGATTCGCCCTGATAAGCACTGTCCAGTGACTGCTCCCTCACTTGCTCTGCACAGTAGGGCAGAAGGCAGGAAGAATCACTGGTGACAAATGTCCTTTGTCCAGATTTCTTCAGGCTGGTCAGGCTCAGGCCTGTGATTGCATACCTGCGACCCAACTGGAGGGTACGATGCCATGCCAGTTGGCTGGGCTTCTAGAGCAGAGAAATCAAAAGCAACATCAGCATCTTCTGCACTGGAAAAACTTCTTCCCAACCCCAACAACCCCACTCAAAAAAACCCTCCTCCTTCAAGAGGACTGCCTCACACTCTTGCCAAAAGGGTGATACCTGCAAGATGTTCAGGAACACTGCAACTGCATAAGGAAGGAGGGCTATATTTCTGCAGGGCATAAAACTAGATAACTAGACTTCTTACACACAAGGACTATTATAGGCTGCATGGAATAAAATAAATAAATAAATCACTACTAAAAGGAAGACTAAATCAAACCAGGAAGTCAAGGGCAAGCTTCAAAGAATTAATCAAGTAGCACATATACAGATGCAGACAGTGAGTATGTGAGCAAAATTCCAAGGACTTGCCTGCACCAGCACAGGGACCCAAACAGCTGAGACGCAGCACTTCAGAAACAGAAAGAAGAATGTCTTGTGGTGAATACAAAGGAGAGGACAACGTCGGGTCAATTCACCTGCCACAGTGAGATCTGATCTTTTCTTCCACGGACTCCTAGAGGACAATCGAAGAGCCGAAGGAAATCAGAGATGAAAGAAGAACTCAAAAGTGTCTCAAAAGCAAAATAAACAAATCTGCAGCATGCACTTTCTGGGAATAAAGGATCCAACATGGATCACCTCTCAGAGAGGTTTTCAGAACAATATCTGGCTGCAGAATTCTTTAGTTTTATATGCTAAAACCATCTGACACTTTACAAAACCTTCATCATTGAATACAGCACACGTTCGATGACAACAGCCAGATTTTAAAAAGCTTTACCGCAAATAAGAGACTAATTGGAGATCAAAAGGGAAGGAGAGGGGGAAGTCACAAGCTTCCGCAGAAAAGAGAACTTGGCTTTGTAGATCCATGGAACGTGACACTGCAGCAGCTCTAAGCCTATAAACAAAAGAGGCTTGAGAGCATTAATGGAGTCTTCCTAGCAATCTTGGCACAGGGTGAAAGAGCAGCAAAACTGAAAGTAGATGAGAGAGGAGAGCGAGGCGACATTTCTGCAGCCAAACCTTCATTTCAAAAAATGAAATCCAAAAACTCAAACGTTTGTCATTTTCATTTCAACTCCAACTGGACTTGAATATAACCCTCCCACTTACTGTGAACAAACACACCCTTGATTCTAAACAGCACACTTATCTACCTTCATGACTTTTTAAAAGGGAAGCCCACACACGCTAATACCAGCACTTTCTTGGTAACATTCTTAAGGAAAGAACGTGGAAAACTGGTCAGCTACCAGGCAACAGCAGAGGAGCTTTGTGTGAAAAGCCTGAGAATGTACACAAATATGGGAAGTTTTCATGTTTAGAAAGGTCTGGTGAGCTACACGAAACACTTCATCATTGAAGCAGACAAACCTAATTAAAACAAAACTAAAAAGAAACTACAGCAGCCTAATGACATTTTATTGTTATTACACCAAGAATTCTCCACTCTGGAAGATAAAATATGATCTAGCACAACCTGAAATTATCAACTTCAGTGAGATTTGCAATTCCATTGGCTACACTTTCACACACTGTAAGTATTATTTCCACTAAAGACAACAGTTAATCTTAGCAGCTGACATTTAACTGGCACTTTTATCTCAGCAATCTGACAAGAACTTGACCAGTGGTGTATATTAATTCCATATTAGAATCTAGAATTACTTTCAATAATACGTATAATGCTTTTGGTTCATGGTCAAAGAAAAAGTTGTGCTAATCAAAAGAATGAATCTCAGCCTCAGTGAAAGCTGAATCATCCCTTTGTTCTCATGTCCTTTCTGTAATATCAAAATACACCTGGAAATACTTAAATTTGCGTTAGTTTGACAAAATACAGAATTAAAACTTCCAATAAAGCTTCCTGTAAAACAACTGATTAATGAAAAGTCGCTTAATTGTATTACTTTTACTTCCACCGCTCGTTGTCATGCTTCCACCTGTGGCAGAAACAGAACCCGGCTCTTCCTAAGCCCAGTGCTCCTCATGGTACCTGCCAAACCAGAGCAACAGCGCCATGATGGAGCTGAGCATGCTATGTGCTTACCTGGAGGTAAGCAGTGTCTTGGCTGATGCTTTGTTGATGACTGGAATGCTGTCAGGTACTTTCTTGAGAAGATTTACTGGCACTGGGTCCAACAGGATTTCCAAGTACCCTGCAGCACTCTTCTCTGTCTGTGGTATATATGACCAGCTTGGGAAGAGAAACAGTGATTCCAGCCACTCAAGCTCAAAATGCAGGAGCTAAGACAAAAGATAATGACATAAATGCTTTAGATGAGTTAAGAGTACGTTTTTTCAGCACTACTTACAATGCGCATTACTAATTTGCACTTGCACGCACATCACAAACTCTTGTTCTACTGCTGGGCTTCATTTCTAAATGAGAGTGGTGTTTTCTTCTCACACGTATCTTGCATGGAGAACTTCTCTCCTTCAAGATGCAAATCTGGAACAAATTTGCTGAGCTCTACAGCTAGCATTTCCTGGGTTATAGTTGCATCCTCCTGGCAAATTGATCATCAGTTCACTGCAAGGCTTAGCTATTTTGAGACTATTCTAGAATTCTCACCTGCTTTCTTTGCCCCTTTGTTTTCACTTAGAAGTTCATATCAATATAGCTTTTTTTCTTCATCTCCTTGGAAAGCACAACCTCAGCGCTCTTTCATCACCACTTCTAGGGGTTACCTTGTCTAGACTCCCCATGCAACGACTTTCAGAAGATTTTTAATTCAATTATCAAGCAAACTTCTTACTTCCTGATAGAACATCACCAATGCATCACTGAGCGCCCAGTATGACTCTCCAGAAAGTTACTGGTGCTCCACTAGTTAGATCAAACAGAGGAGAGTGACCTTCAGGTCTCCCAGGCCACCTCATACTGTTGAGAATTTAACAGAATTGTACATTAGGCTGCTTCTTTTCTCCAGGCCAGTGCATCCAATATTTATTCTCCTAGCAATGACAGGTTTGACATTTTCTATCCTCTCTCCAGGACCTGTTTTCCTGCCTGTGTTATCTCCCTCACTGAACTTTGGCAGACCATTTGAAGCCCCTTGTGGTCTGTGACACTGCCCCATCAGTGGGAATAAAAGCAGGATTCCTCAGACTGAGAACATACCTCACATGGGATTATCCCAGTATTGTCTTTCACATATAGACAACCATCTATCAACTTTTCTTTGTTCTCTTGCCTTATATCTGTTAAATAGCCAACCAAAATGAGATAAGTCCTTGGCAAAGTGCTCTGCATGGGTAAAGCAGCTTCTCCTTGACGAGCCCATTCTTTAAACTCATTAGTGCTCCAGGTCAGGTGGCTGCAGCATGGCACACGCTGCTGATGCTGCAGGTCAGAGACGGAGATGAAACTGGGGAAAAAAGAGAAGCAAGACTATAGAAAGATGTAGGAAAAAATCAGGTCTACAAAGTTTAGGGATTACAGTGATCACTGCAGTGGACAAAGCTTGGCTAAGTCAGAAAAGCCTTAGCTACTGGTATGGTCTGATGATATCTGTCATGGTTTAAGCCAATATAACTCACGCAGTCACTCTCTCACTCACTCCCCCCTCTTTCTTTCCCCAGTCCTGGGGGGATGGGGAGGAGAATCGAAAGAATGCAACTCCCACAGGTTGAGATAAGAACAGTTTAGTAACTAAGGTATAACACAAACTACTACTGCTACCACCAGTAATAATACAAGAGAAATACAAGGAAAGAGAATACAACTGCTCACCACCCAGCCCGACCAAGCAGAGCACCCCCGCAGTGCAGCCCCCCTTCCGGGTCTCTGCCCTCCGTTTTGCATCCTGGACATGATGTGCTGTGGTATGGAATAACCTCTTTGGTCAGTTTGGGTCAGGTGTCCTGTCTCTGCTTCCTCCCGGCTCCCCCTCCTCCCTGGCAGAGCATGAGGCTCAGAAAGTCCTTGGTCAGACCAAAACATTACCAAACAGTAACTGAAAACACTGGTGTTATCAGCGCTGCTCCCAGGCCCAAAATCAAAACCACAGTGCTTCTACCAAGAAGGAGAAAGATGACTGCTACTGCTGAACCCATGCCAATGTCACATGGCAAGAACCAACTCATTCACTGGCATTTATCAATGATCTCTCTCAGCTCAGTCAACATGTCTGCTGCTTGAGCATCCTTGCTGAAAACAGACATCCTCTGCTACTATGGTTACCTGAGCAGGCATGCAGAAGACTTGGGGAAAAAATAACTGAAGGGTAAGAAAATTGAACATATTATCTAGTATGTGTGTGTGTGGGGGGAGGTGGGAAGGAGAACAGTTATTAATTCAGTCATTTTTAGCTTGAATGGGAGACTGTGAGAAAACCCCAATGACTGTTCAAACAGTTTACATATCAGTTACACACACAGGTAAATACAGACTAATTCCTTCATTGTGGGCTGAAGTTGATGAACTGTGGTAAAAGCAAGGTTGAAAACTTCTAGATGAAGATTGTGACAGTTTTGTAACAAATTCTCTCCTGTGAATCGCTTACATAGTACAAAACTGAGAGACAACAAGCCAGTAATCTTAGACTGGGCCTTCACTTATAACATCAGAGCCAAGCTAGCCCTGAAACTTCCCACCTACGCTCCTGGCTTTGGAGAGTAAGGGGAGGAGATGTAACATCAAACTGGCATGTGAGGCCATCCACAGTTTAGCATCTATCACGCTTAGACTGGCCACAGTACCAAATATGGGAGAGCAAGGCAGCATTCTCAGTAGATGCTAAGCCTTTTCAGTGTTTGTATGATCCTGGCAGCATTCATCATCACTGTTTACTTCCTAGCCCTGCAGTACAGAAAATTAACAGAAGATCCCTCTCCATGATAACATAAATACTGAAAGAGTGAATACAAACTGGCCTCCAGCTAGTGATTTTGACACTTATTTCCAGTGAGGTTTGTTGACAATTTTAGGTTGTGAAACTGGAGCTCTATTCTCAACACCCACTTGCTCAGTAGCAGGAGTATGAATTTGATGAGTTTCACTTGATTAGTCAGGTATCAAAGGTTCAAAGCCTGAAACCAGTCTAGATGAGCGATGGGTCTGCATCAGCAATAAATCATAGAATCAAATAAGTTGGACCCTTTAAGATCATGAAGTCCAACCATTCCCCAGCACTGCCAAGGCCACCACTAACCCATGTCATTGAGGGCCTGCCTAGGCAGATTGTGAACGCTTGTTCAAGATTAGCTGAAAATAACACAAGCAAATTGCTTTGTGCTCAGAGTCAGAATAGCACCACTAATAATACAGGTATCTATGATCTACAAGGAGAACACAGCACTGGTTGTGTTTACATCGCATGTGCTGGCTGCTTTTTGAGAGAAACCAAAACTAGAGGAGTGCACTGGATCCTCGTTATCACATCCAGAAGACTAAATGAACTTTTCTGGTAATCCAGAGCTTGACAGTTAACTGTGACTGGAGAATGCTGCTCACAAACAGATCACTGGCCTCATGCAAGACAAGTATCAACTCTTCTCGATGAATTCTGTACATAAACCAAACTGTTCTAAAAATTGTAAAATACAGTCTATAGAAAAAAGATGGCTTAGACGAAATAAGTTTAGCTGCTCTGAAAAGATGCATCATCTACATTTATAAACTATTAGTACAAAATTAAAGGCTGTAAGACCCTAATCAATTCCAGTTGACCTTCCCCAAACCAGCTGTGTCAGGGGGTTTAATAGACATTCTTCCACCATAAGTGGGAGCAAGAGAGACATATATCCAGACGAGCCACATCTGCCAACCTGGATCTCTCAGCAAATTTGCGTGTTTTTCATGACGGTAAACACCCAAAAGCCTTTTACCAGCTAAAATATGGCTCACGCTATCCTAGATGCCCCCCTTTGGGAGACCACACACTTGAATGCAGACCTCAGCTGGCCAGCAGCCCTGGAGACCATGCCCAGGCACAGCCTCCTCAGCAGACTAGCAGGATCCAGCCGGGAAGCCGCCGCAGCGCAGCAGCTTCAGCTGCGCGCTCTCCCTACCGCAGACTTGCAGCTACGGCGCTTAACCCATACCGCAAGAGCGACCGGGGGCGCACCGAAAGCCAAGAGCACTCACGCGGTTATCTGCCTTTGACAACATCCCTCCCACACCCAGCATCCGGGGCAGGCACCGCACACGAGCGAGCGGCACTGCTCCGGAGGCAGCTGCTGCTGCTGCTGCTGCTGCTGCAGCTACAGCCACCGTGCCGAGCTCCCAGCCCCCGTGAGGACCCTACCAGCCCCGCTGTACCGGCCCCCCGCTGCCGGCAGGCCCTGCACGTGTGTGTGTGTGTGTAACTTCCTCCGGACCATGCCGCGTGCGGGAAGGGCGGTCCGAGCCCCGTCCATTCGCCCTTCTCCACCCCTCCTCTCCCCTTCTCTCCTCCCCTCTCCGCCCCGCTGTCACCTGTAGCCGAGCGGCAGAACCCCGCCACCTGCACTGCGCAGGCACCGCAGCACCGCGTCCAGCAGCGGCGGCGCCTCCGGTGCGCCAGGCCCCTCATGGGCCGGGAGCGCTCGGCGGGTGAAGTCCTGAGCCGCCTGCAGCCAGCGCTGCTCCTAGGGAGAAGCAGAGGAACGGGCTTCAGCGCCATGCGGCGGGGAGGGCGCGGAGCCGCGCTGGGTCACTCACCGCCGCGCTGGGTTCCGCCATGACGGCGCCTGGGCCGAACGTGCGAATCACGGCACTACCGTGGGGACGCGACGGCGGGAAGCGCGCAGAGCGCGTCGCTGCCCCCTCCCTCCGCTCAGGCCAATGGCTGCTGCCGGAGGCGGTCGCGGCTCCTGAGGTAAAGTGTCGCGATGGCGGCGGCGGGAGCGTTTCGAGTCGCTGAGAAGCGGTTCTCCCCCCTCACACTGGCGAGAAACGGAGCCCGTGAGGGCTCCGCAGGCTGGAACGCAGGGAGGCGGAGCGGGGGAGCGCGGCGTGGCCTGCCCAGTTTTGGGGAGAGATGGGAAGTGAACGTGCGCTGGGGCGTTTGATGTTAGGGTAGATGTCAAGCTGTGAGATCACTGTCCTGTGCGAACTGCAGGAAGAGGGATTCCTCTGACACTTTTATTGTTCTGGGTAAATGCTTTTTCTTGTTTTGGAAGGCTCCACAGAATATATATTCTCCACAGAATATACTTATCAGTGCATGAGGATTTTTCCTTTCGGGGATAGTTCCCATAGAATCCCAGACTGGTTTGGGTTGAAGGAACCTTGAAGCTCATCCAGCTCCAACCCTGTGCCACGGGCAGGGACACCTTCCACTACAGCAGGTTGCTCCAAGTCCTGTCCAACCTGGCCTTGAGCACTGCCAGGGATGGGGCAGCCACAGCTTCTCTGGGCACCCTGTGCCAGCGCCTCGGCACCCTCACAGGGAAGAGCTTCTGCCCAAGAGCTCATCTCAGTCTCCCTTCTGTCAGTTTAAAGCCATTCTCCCTTGTCCTGTCCCTACAGGTCCTTGTCCAAAGCCCCTCTCCAGGTTTCTCATAGCCCCTTTAGGTACTTGGAGCTGCTCTAAGGTCTCCCCGGAACCTTCCCTTCTCCAGGCTGAACAAGCCCAGCTCTTTCAGCCTGGCTCCATAGGAGAGGGGCTCAAACCCCCCTCCTTTTTTTGTATTTTCCCAATTTAAGGCAAGGAAAAGAACTAGACAGAACTCAGTAAATTGTTTCTATTTCTATCCCTGGAGATGGCTGCAGACTTATAATGTATTATTCTATTTTCTTCCCACTTGCAACTGGAAAGTCAGAGCTGCTCCAAGCCTGAAGTGTGGAGGAGAGCTATGTAGCTGTGTGGCCCTTGTCACTTTGTCCTGTGCATGGGCCATTGCTGGCTTCCACACTGCAGATAAGCAACTCTGCATGGTAGATACATGGTAGACAAAGCCAAACACAGGAGGTGTTTGGCTTTCTTCGCAGCAGTTCAGGCAGTGCACAGACTGAATTGTATGCAAATTTTGGGCTTACATATGTGAAATGCGTATATTCTTCCCAAACAGTGCTTAGTACCTCAATTTAATGTCTTTGACTGTATGACAGAGATAGGGCAGGGAAGGGGAGAGCTTTCCCTGTCACAACCCAATCACTGGGAAATAGGTGCTGCAGCTGTTTCCGTTCGGGATCCCTCCCATTCATGATACCTGCATCTTGCGGTAACAACCAACCAATTCCCATCACCCTTAGCAGACAAGCAGTCAAGATGAGCTAACTAACCTGGCAGCTGGTTATATCAACTGGGAAGAGTTCTAAAACAACACGAAGGGGGGATCTTAATGGGCAACATATAAAAGGGAGTGCTTTATCTGTTTGCCACCTAATCCTTACTGTGCTTTTAAACGCTATAATTAAGAGCATATATTAAATGAAGCAGAGCTCGCTTAGAAGGCTACATTAACTTCACTTCATCTTTGCATTGTCAATGCAGCTGGTTCATTGGATCACACAAGAAAATGGGTGTTTTAAATTAAGAAGTATAGGCATATATACTCTACATATGCTAGTTTGGGCTGATAAATATCTTTCTTGAGAATTATTTACGTGCTGGCAAGGCGGTTGAGGTGCACTGTGTTACTGTCTCACCACTACATGGTTAAGTTTCACATGAAGTTAGCATTAACAGTAGCTGGTGAAGATGAAACACTGTAGGGAGCTTTAAGATAGACTCATAGAAGGGTTTGGGTTGGAAAATGCTCATCCTGCCATGGGCAGGGACACACTCCGCTGAGGTGACTCCTTTCCCAGGTGTTTTCCAGCGGTTTTAGCCACCGAACACACCATCGGTCGTTTGTTTTCAGCCTGTTCCCCGCAGTGTTAAAGGAAAGCAGCCGTCAGCGGTCGGTTTGCGCCGGTGGATGGGTGGGCGGGGCTGGACCGCCTCCCGCTTTTCTCCTGCCGCCCCTAGGAAGTTGGACCGGCGCAGCTCTGCTCCGTGCTGCTGCGGCCGGGGCTGGGCAGAGCCGGGGCGGCTTCCTCTGGGCGCGGCGGGACCCTGCCATGGGGACGTAGTGGGCCGCGGAGCCATGCGCGGCCCTGCGCTGCCCTGCAGCTCGCTGGGGACGGTAAGTCACGGCCGGACGGGTCCGGACCCTGGGACGCCTCAGTCAGTGGCTGCGGCTCAGCTCCCGCAGCGGGCGGTCTGTGGGCTTTTCCCCCGGAGCTGGGAGGCTACAGCGCGGTGCCCGCCGCGGAACTCTGGGGCCCGGGATCCCTTCGATCTTCCTGGTCCCCATCGTTACGGGGCTTGCGTTCAGCTCCCGCTGTCCGGGGGCTTTTTTTTTCCCTCACGGCAGCCCCGAGCCGCCGCGGGGAGCGAGGGGAGGGCGGTGGCAACTCCCGAGGAGCCATCATCGCCTGAGGTGGGCGGTTGTGGCGGGAGGGGGCGGCTGGTGCTCTGCTATCGAGCCGGTTGCCGCCCGCGCTTCCCGCCCACCGCTTGGCCGCTGGGTTCGCCGGCTCCGTTTCCGGGGTTTATCCCTGAGTCAGGAGAAAAAGCGGCCGGCTGGATTTCCAGGAATGGAGGAGGATTTCCTGGAGCGAGTCTCTGGGCTGACCCGGCCGGGGGCACAGAGCCTCCCCGGTTGGACTGCGCTCCGGTCCCGGTGTGCGGAGTCGGGGCCGGCTGCAGGCGATGGGAGGACGAGCCGTCTCTGACTCACCGGGCTCGGCTTTACCGTGCTGCTGGCTTCAGGTGCCTGCGGCTGTACCGCCGCTGACGGGACTGGCGCGTCGGTGCCACTTAAGCAAAGGAAGTTGTATTGCTGCTCTGCCGGCTTTTAAACAGAGGTTAGCGGGCAGTACTTACGACCCAAACCGTAGGATTTGTTTATCCTCACCGGTAAATCATCATTTCCCCGTGTGTCGAGCATCTTCGTTTAGATTTGATCCCATGAACAGTGAGTTGTGCTGAAGAGCTTAGCCGCCTTTTGCATTAAATTTTAAGAAGATCAGAAAGCAAGTGACACGAAGTATGAAATAAGTAAACCTTTTAATCCACTTGGGGGTTGTTTGACAAAGTAATGAAAACATCCCGCATGCCTGTATGTCTGCATATAATCGTTGTCATTTGCTTTTGTTGTTAGCACCCCTGGTGGTATTTAGAAGGCATGCAGGTGTGGTACTGAGGGGTGCGGTTTAGTGGTGGACTTCACAGTGCGAGGTTAACAATTAGACTTCATGATCTGTAACATCTTTTCCAACGTCAATGGCTTCACAATTCTTGGGTGTCATAGGTCAAGATTTTTAAGCTGTCCGTTGTAACTTTGCAGGTGAAAAAGTTACTTTTAAAAGAAATTGTGAATTTTATGAATAATCAGTGTCAGCAGATGTACAATAAAGCTGTGACAATTAGGGGTGGCATCAGCATCATGACATGGCTATAAATTCTGCTGTAGCAGTTACAAGATCAAACTCTTTATTCCCAAATAGCTGAGCATTCTAGTAACTTGCATTTGACTGACCTCACTAGGCTTGTAATGTTGGGTTAATTGTTAATTTGCAGTCAGAAAATTGTGACTCGTGGCTCAAAGTTTCCTTCTTTCAGAAGCTGTATTTTTTTTGCACTTGGAAACTTTCAGAAACCGGGTAATAAATAGAATTGCATCGAGCACTGGCAGGACAACACAACTAAACTGGTGTTGTAGGATAAGTTTACACCTTGACTTTAGTTGTGGATCATGTACCATCTCGGGACTTAGGTAGGATACATAAACTGACTGGCATATGGATTTCAAAGCAGTTAGCAAACCTGGAAAGGTGGTTTAAGTGTTAAGTATAGTGGTGCATATATTTTACTGTAATTCATAGAATAGTTAGGGTTGGAAAGGACCTTAAGATTATCCAGTTCCAACCCCCCTGCCATGGGCAGGGACACCTCTCACTAAACCATGCCACCCAAGGCTCTGTCCAACCTAGCCCTGAACACCGCCAGTGATGGAGCAGATAGTATATGTGACAGTATTCATATTATTGGTGATAAAATGCATGCAAAAAAGAATTTACTGTATTCCCCAAATTCATTATATTATCTTCAATAATATGTTGGAGAAGAGTATCTGTCCTTCAGTGGGATTTATATTTCTTTTTGAGGACATTTTTCCTCTCTTATTTACATGTAATTTCAAGTTCTCAATAGCACCATACTCACTCATTACACATAATGTTTATCTTTTCCATGAAACAATACTATTTTTTAAAGTGTTAACAGTTCTCACTCTGTTGTGTGCCCTTCCATCCTCCATGTATTTTCCATATCGTCCTGCGTTTTGCCCTCATGGCCTTTCCTACTCCCTTGATGCCCCCCCTTTTAGTTTTTGATTCTTTTACATTTCCACTGATTCTTCAAAATTTCCTGTTGGCTGTTCCCATGCATCTTCTTTTTGTTGTGTCTTTAACTTTATTGCTACGTCCTTCTTTTTTTCCCTGTGTACTTCCAACTTTCGCAGTGAATAAAAGGGCATCTGTCCCTGCTCAGGCCCTTTTGTTCACTGTGAAAATCAGAAGTGCATAGGGAAGTAGGTGCACAGTGTTCAAGCATTGATCCCTTTTGAAGATAAAGGGAGGAAACGCAATTTTGAAGTTAGAAGCTATATGAAAATTGAAAACTAAGCCACCAAGAGCACTGTAAGAAAGAACTGTTGGGCTTACCATCCTGTTTCTTGTAGTGGCCAACAGCATGTATTTACCAGCGTGTTGGAGCAGGGCGAGTGTAAAACAATGAAAAATAAAACCACTTTCCCAGCTTCCAGTGATCTGTGAGTGTAGGAATTCCCAAGTTGAAATGGTGTCTTCATATTTTGGAGCCCTGAGTGTGTTTTTTCTTCTGCTGATGAACATGATGATTGCTTTTGGAACACAGGCACATTTCTGGCACCCCCAGCACTCTGACAGGGAGTCCCACTTTTTGTATCCAAAAGGGAGTCCCTTTTGGATAAAAAAGTACCTCCTTGTATGTGTTTCAGACCTTTCTTCTGCTTGTTTAATGTGATGCCTCTTAGTTCTTGTATTGAGAGAGATAGAGAACAGCCATCCCAGTTCACATTCTTCATGGCATCTATGACTGTAGGGCCCACTATAGTATCCTCTACCAGTATTTTTAATAATTGCCTTTATGGCAGCTAGTCTGTGCTGCTGATCATCCTTGTTACCTTTCTCTGTATAATATCTGTGTTAATATATATTCTCAGGATTGGGGACCAGAAACAAAGTCAGGGTTCAGTCCTTATGGATTAATATATTGGCATAACAACACTGTCTGTTTTGTCCTCAAATCTTTTTCTAATAAGTCATTTGATTGCATTTCTGACTGTTTTCTGGGGCAGATGTGTTCTCTTCCAAAATTGTGTCCTCATCCCTGGATAACTGAGTGGTTCCTTTGAACCCTTGGTAACACGGATCTTTCTGTTGTGGCCTTGGGAACCTGACAGTGGAAAGCGCATCTCAAAGCAGTGTTGCTACGTTTCTCTATTAAACCAGGAGTATTTTGGTTCCAATGAGTAGGACTCCACGTGACAATGACTTTTACACTCTTTATCTCTGCTAATATAAAGTACAAACTTCTAGCTTTGTATGCTGTATATGTATATACACACACTTTTTGTGATGTGAAGTCCATAATCTTTATCAATAAATCTTTTTGTTATTGTTATTTTAAAATGAAGATTTCTAAGGCCTTTCTTCATAGTGTGAAAGCTGTTCCCAGTCCCCTGATTTTAGAGAGGGCTCCTGTCTGATCTTCATAAAATGAAGGACTATTCACAGTAATAGTTCTTACATCCTTCTTTTGACCTTTCCAGGTTTTAGTGAGCAATGAGAAATGATTCCTGTAAATGTTGCTTTAATATATGTTTCTCAATGTGTAAAGCAGAAGTTCTGGTTCCCCGTGCATCATTGTATAACAAACCAAAAAGCAATGCAAATCTCAGAGCTTTTGCAAACGCCTGAAGAAGTCAGGGAGCATAAGGGTAATCTTGCACCCTGATTTCTTCTGTACCTCACTATGAGCAGAATCTGTTTTCCTCTGAACTTCCAAGCTACCTGATTATTTTTTTTGTGACTCCTGAAAAAGGCTAAGATGGGACTGATGCATAGATTACTTGTGCATTTGTGTGTATCATGCTGACCTCTTAAGCAAAGGGAAATTTCTAGTAATATATATTTGAGAAATTCTAATGACTTGTAATGTCTTTCATTTGCAGGAAGTTCTTTAGTTTAAAAATGGAAGTTGTAAACTGGATGTCTTTTCTGAGAGAAGCAGTTGAATAAGATGTTGATGGGGAAACATGTTATTAAATGAGGATGTTATGTATTAAAAAAGGAGTAAGCCTCAATCTCTGGATTTTAACAGCACATCTGGATTTATAAAATCGTTTTATTCTGAATTTTTCCACTTTATGCTTTTGTATTAAGGGTGTTTAAACTCTGTAAATTATTAATTTGGATTATTTTAAACATTAGCATAGGGGCAATACTGTGTGAATTGTTTGGAATAGTCATACTTGAGCAACTGCTCCAGCAAGTATTGCCTTCCTGTTAGTTCACGTGAACAAGCACTGGGGTTTCCAGGTGCTGTGGGGGGGGGCAGGAGTCACTTCTCACCTGTTCAGTCCCTCCCTTCCCAATCAGTTTGCTTTCTGTGACTGGCCTTGCTCCACTCTGGACACCTGGAAGCATCCACCAACTTTCTAGGAGAAGGGAGTGTCGTGGTTTAAGCCCAGACGTAACTCACAACCATGCAGCCACTCTCTCACTCTCCCCCTTCCTCCCCCCTGCTCCCGGAGGATGGGGAGGAGAATCGAAAGACTGTAACTCCCATGGATTGAGATAAGAACAGTCCGGTAACTAAGGTATAATACAAACCACTGCTGCTACCACCAATAATAATGACAAGAGAAGAGAATACAACCACTCACCACCCGCCAACCGATACCCAGCCTGACCGAGCAGTGATCTAACCCTTCCGGGTAACTGCTCCCAGTTTATATAGTGGGCATGATGTGCTGTGGTATGGAGTACTTCTTTGGTCAGTTTGGGTCAGGTGTCCTGTCTCTGCTTCCTCCTGGCTTCCCCTCCTCGCTGGCAGAGCACAAGTCTCAGAAAGTCCTTGGTCAGAGTAAACATTACTGAGCAGCAACTAAAAACATCGGTGTTATCAGCGCTGTTGCCAGGCTGAAAGTCAAAAACACAGCACTGCACCAGCTACTAAGAAGGAGAAAAAATGCCTGCTACTGCTGAACCCAGGACAGGGAGTCTTGCTCCCAACATGACCCTCTCCATCCTCTCTTTCCTGTCACACTGTCATACCTGTGTGTCACTGTACCTGCTTCATCTGCCCTTTTACCTGAGAGCGAGGAGCCTTGTAGGTAGCAGCAAGGCTACAGCTCTGCATGGGGAGGGCAGAGCAAATGATACAGAGCTGCAGCATTCCATGCTGAGTGATTTGGTTATTTCCTAGCCTTGTGGACATTGGCAGATAATAAGGTAGCCCTGATATGCTGCATTTCCCTGTGCTTGTCCCTCTGTTTCAGGTACTGTGCTGCCTTGGCGTGACTCCATAGGAGGCCACGAAGATGATCAGAGGGCAGGAGCATCTCTCCTGTGGAGCCAGGCTGAGTTGGGATTGTTAAGCCTGGAGAAGAGAAGATTCAGGGGGGACCTTGTAACAGTCTTCCAATATCGAAAAAGGGCCTAGAAGAAATGTGGAGAGGGACTTTTTACAAGGGCATGTAGTGATAGGACAAGGGGGAAGGGCTTTAACCTGACAGAGGGGAGATTGGGATTATATATAACAAAGAAGTTCTTCCCTGTGAGGATGCTGAGGTGCTGGCACAGGCTGCCCAGAAAAGTTGTGGTTGCCCCATCCCTGGCAGTATTCAAGGCCAGGTTGTATGGGGCTTGGAGCAACCTGGTCTAGTGGAAGGTGCCCCTACCTGTGGCAGGGGCTTGGAACTGGATAAGCTTTAAGACCCCTTCCAACCTAAACCAGTCTGGGATTCTATGATTCTTTTCCTTGGTCTGAAAACAGTATTCTCAAGTTCTTTTCCTATTTCCACCCTGCCCTCCCAATCTTCCTTGCATCTTGCTACATTCTTCACTTTTATCTTTGCTGTTCCTTCCTTTTTTGGCCTTACTCTGTAGAGATGTCACCTCACTTACAGTTCTCTGGTCTGGTGAGACAGAAGCAAGCAAGCAAGGGTGTGAATTGTAGCGGTGGCAGTAATTCAAGGATAATTTGAGGTTGAAGATGCTGCAAGGGCTCCAAACTCCTGTCAGCTCTCGAAACCTTCCATAGAAGAGCTACTGGGCTTGTGCAGTGTTGTGTTTTTTTTTTCACTGTAGCTGTCCAACAGTAAGTGCTCTCATGAGACATGAGGAGCTAGGGTTTCCTCACGTGTGAGGGCACATAACTGTCACCCCAAGGGGCAGAATGATTCAGGGAAGCAGCATTCTGGTTTTACTGTGTTTATTTCAGCAGCAGTTGCAGAAGTAAAACCTAGAGTTTCTGCTGACTCTTCTTTCTCCTGGGTGCTCCCGGCTTGCTAAGAACGTGAGTCACTGATGTGCATGATGTGGTTTGGTGGTTTGAGTTCTCATTCGGCTGATGCATGCTGTCCGCTCTTCTATGCAGCACTGGTTAGTGGCTACTCGTTCTTTCTCCTGGCAAGTGAAAATGGAGCATGTTGTAAACCTAACAATGGAAAACAAATTTCAGTTGTAGAAATCTCTGAACTTTGCTTTAGTGAGCTCTTACCTATGACTTGAGGCTTTGGTGCTTTGTAAATGGAGCTGTATATCTAGCTGGTGACCGGTCACCAGTGGTGTTCCTCAGGGTTCAATTTTAGGGCCAGTTCTCTTCAATGTATTTATCAATGATCTGGATGCAGGAGATGAATGCACCATAAGCAAGATTGCTGATGATACAAAACTGACAGGCCCTATTGACTCTTGAGGGACAGGAGGCCTTGCAGAGGGATCTAGCTAGGCTGGAGTACTGGGCAGTGATTAATGGGATGCAGTTTAGCAAGTGAAAATACGGGATGCTGCAGCTGGGACAGTAGCACTGGGCACAAGTACAAACTGGGAGGGGGTGGCTGGAAGCAGCCCTGCAGGAAAGGCCTGGGGGTGCTGGTTGGCAGCAGCTCAGTAGGAGCCAGCAGGGTGCCCAGGCAGCCCCCAGGGCAGCCCCCATCCTGGTGCATCGAACACAGCATAGCCGCAGGTCAAGAGAGGTGCTTGTCCTGCTGTTTTCAGTGTTGGTGCAGCCTCACCTCGAGTGCTGGGTGTGGTTCTGGGCCCCACCGTTTGAGAAGGTTGTGAAGGTCCTTGAATGGATGCAGAGAAGGGCACCAAAGCTGGTGACAGGGCTGGAAGGCAAGCCCTGTGAGGAGGGCTGAGTGCTTTGGGCTTGTCTGGTTTGGAGAGAACATGCTTTAATTTTTGGTCAGCTTAGAATAGGTCAGGCATTTGGTCTGGGTGATCACTGGAGGGTCCTTCCAGCTGAAATAGCCTTGTCTATTAGTCCAGTCAAATTTAATGTATTTCCTGAATTTCATGAATTGTGTCCTTGGTGTAAATCCACAGCTACTGGATGGCTTGGGGAACTGCTGAAGATGGTGGTGGGGTTTTTTTATGCTATGTGAATACATTTTTCTGGGAGGCCAAGTCATTGGTGTTGTGGTTTAAGCCCAGCTGTAACTCACGCAGTCACCCTCTCATGCCTTCCCTTCCTCCCCTCCTGCTCCTGGAGGGATGGGGAGGAGAATCTAAAGAATGTAACTCCCACTGATTGAGATAAGAACAGCCCGGTAACTAAGGTATAACACAAATCACTGCTGCTGCCACCAATAATAATAATGATAAAGGAAATAACAAGGGAGGAGAATGCAACTGCTCACCACCCGCCAACTGATACCCAGCCTGACCGAGCAGTGATCTAACCCTTCTGGGTAACTGCCCCCAGTTTATATAGTGGGCATGATGTGCTGTGGTATGGAATACTTCTTTGGTCAGTTTGGGTCAGGTGTCCTGTCTCTGCTTTCTCCCGGCTTCCTCTCCTCCCCGGCAGAGCATGAGAGTCTGAAAGTCCTTGGTCAGACTAAACTTTTGAGCAGTAACTAAAAACATCGGTGTTATCAGCGCTGTTGCCAGGCTGAAAGTCAAAAACACAGTGCTGCACCAGCTACTAAGAGGAAAAATGACTGCTACTGCTGAACCCAGGACAATTGATTTGTGAGTCACTTGTGGTCTGTGGCTCTCTGATTGTCATCTGTAATAATGTGTTAACTCTGGGTCGATTACCCTTATACACATGCTTTCATTTAATCTGAAAAAATTTAAAACACCTTTCCTGGTTTCTTTTGGGTTTTAAGGTGTATTTGACCAATTTTTTGTGGTTTTGGCTTGGTCTTTGATGCTTTTCTGTTATTTCTATTGCTGACATGTCTGAATTATGGGCCTGCTGTATATATTCCCATGTTGGGGATTAATCATAGGCTAGAGAATCAGGATTCTTGCTGTCAAACCATCTGTGTGAATGATCTTTTACCCATTTTCTTGCAGTCAATCTGTAGGACTGCCAGTTGCTGAGATGAGTTTTATTTCTTGCTGTGGTGTTGTTGGAGTGCTTGCATTTATCCTGTGGTCAGATAATTAAGTCTGGAACGATAGTATTTAAATATGTGGTTTTCTTTTTCCTGTTCACCATTTTAGCATCTGTCTATTGAGTATGTCTTTGTATGACAGAGCTCTCTGAAAAATGGGGTTTTTGCTTTGTCAGAGTTGCAAACTCCTACCTTGCTTGAGGTTTTGAGTTGCTTTGATGTATGTACCTTTCTCCCCAAAGCTTTAATTTTGAGAGAGCAACAGGACAGCATGGAGCTGTCATAGCTATCTCATTTTGCATATCCTTTCTTAAGCTTGCAACCACAAAATTGGTATCAGCACTGTGGTTTGCCCTTATTGCTTTACTTTGCTTTTGCTGTAATTCTCCTACCTGAAAATGCAAAAAGAAGCCAAACTCTGAAGCTATGCCTCTACAGACATCTTACCACCTCCACAAAAGCAAGCTGGGAAAACATTACAATGTAGGGAAGTTGGTGTGGCAAAACTCGGAGAGAGATTGTATGGACAGGCAGGGTGGTGTTTATTTGCAAAAACATGAGTTGATTTTCATGAATTCACTCAATCGAATGCACAGACTACACCAGCACACACTCTCCATGACATACTCAGAAGTACCAGCAGGTATATGTCCAGATGATGTTGCCAGGATCACATGTGGGCAGCACAGATGGCAAGGGATGCTGGCTGTCAAGTCTTAATCGTGCCGCTGGGGTTCTTCGTGGCACTACAAACTAGTTTTTGAAGAAGTCCATCATACTCTGTGGGAGTCATCAGCTGGAATGGGATGTGCCTTTGCCATAGAAACTTGCTGGCTTCAGGCTCCATGTATCTTGGGCCAAGTTGTTTCCTGGCTTCATTTTTTTAACTTATTTTTTTATTATTGTATTTTTTTTTCCTTTTCTTAATGTATGTTTGAAATAGATGCCAAGGGTCTGTTCTGCTGGGTGAACAGGCAAAGGAATCATGTCTGTGATCTGCTGCAGTCTCATGACCACCCTCCTGGTGCCTCTTTTGCTGATGAGTCATCTACACTGTCCTCTCACCAGTGAGACCTTTTGGCCACAACATAAACAGCACATTTCTCAATTTCAGTGCTGGGAATAGTGTTCTGAAAACAATGGCCAGGGAAATGGTGTCCTTCATTATCTGTACAGCCTGCTCTTTTAACCCTTTGTTCTGCTGTTCCTTCCCATGTGTGTGTACACATGCTCCCTTACAGTCATACTGCAGTCATGCCAGTCTTAATATTTCTGTTAACATTCTTGACAACTGGCATCATAAAAATTAAAAATAGGGAGTAAATCCTAAAGGAATAATTAAAAGAAAAAAAAGGAAAAAAGTGCACATTTTTGTGGCACACTTTTCAGGCTGAATGTTAGTGGCTGCAGTTTAGGAGGAAGAATGTACGTTTGTCAAGGGGAGGGTTGAAAACCTAACTTTCCCATGGTTGTAGGGCTCACTTGCTCAGCAGAAGTTCTAGAAGTTTTTCTGGACTTTGCATGCAGTAAGATCCTTCTCTGCCTTCTTATTCCAGATTTCCCATCTGGTTCATTTATTCAGTAGAACTGCAAGTACTGGACAGTGTTCTTTTCTCTGAAGCTGTTTCTGGATGGGGAGTCTTACTGCCTTCCTTAATAAAAACACTCCTGTGCTCTTGAGTAACTTTCTTGCAAGCTGCAGCATTTTCAAGGCATTCCATCTATAAATTGCGCACCATAAAGAAAGCATTTGCTTTACACACAACCAGTTTGTCATAGAGATCATTGTATGGAGTATTAATAACACAAATGTCAGGCATGAGGGTTTTTTGGTTGTCTTTTTTTCCCTAATACTGGAATTTGCAAAGTCAATTGAACTTGCTTTTGTAACAATATTTTAGTGCTGAAGTCAGCTGTGCAGTCTGCAAGGGGATATGATATTTCTCTCTTCCTTTCCCTCTCCCTCTTTCTGCCTCTGTATTTACAGGTTATCCTAACATTTGTCTGCATGTTGACGAAGGAATCTGTAGAAATTTCTCCAGTACCATACACACTGCAAATCCATCAGATAGCTTTGGATGGAAGAGACCCCTCTAGCTCCTTGAGAGAAAAAAGGCAGATGCAGTGTCAACTGGGACAATATCTACATCCCAGAGAGACCCACTGCTGCATGAGGTGCCATGCAGGTATGTAGAAAAAGGACAGTAATAGTGACCTTCACCTTAGAGCATTTCCCTGCACACTCAAACTGTCTCTGTCCTACAGCTACATCAGTGCTCTCTTTACTTGGCACCTGTCCCTACCCAGATAAACTATTACTCCTTATCTCTTCTTTTTGGCTGTGTCCTTTGCAGTGGCTGAGAGGAAGCATACTCTGTCAGAGCTCTGATAAGTGATTTTATTGCAGGTACCTACAAGGCAAAAGACTGTGATCGGCCTGACCAGGCACCCATCTGTCTTCCATGTGCTAATGGCACATTCACAGCTGTGGACAACACCATGTCTAAATGCTTCCAGTGTACACGTTGCCGTACAGGTGAGCTACCTATAGAACTTGAGGAAAAAGGGTGGTAGTTGGCAAGTGGGGGCTTGAGGGGATGGCAATGTGAGGAAGGAAGCTTGGAAAAATGAACAATTGATTGGGCGGAAGGACAGTGTATGGGAAGGGATTGGGGACAGCAGGAATAAGGGTTACCAAATGTCTACAGTCTGAGACATAGTTTGCAGGCCTTTTTGGCCTTTCCTGGGAAGATTAGGGGATCACGATGCCTCTAATCATAATAGTGTTCTCAGCTGAAGATGAAGGAAGACATTGGAATAATCACATCTCCTTTCTTTCCTCAGAATTTCAGCAGATAGTAGAGACTCCCTGCACCCCGAAGCAAGACACTGTATGTGGCTGTCGGAAGAACCAATATCAGATTGGCCTGGACGATCTCTTCCAGTGTAGGAACTGCAGCTTATGTGTCAATGGGATTATTGCCAGCTGTGAGTATGGCATGGACATGGTTCCAATACAGTCATACTGTTCTAGGGCAGACATTAACAGCCCTCTGTTTACTTTCTGATATGCCTCAGCACCTTGGCCTGAAGTGATTGTGGATCAACTCTCGGTTTTGCCTGCCCCCTTTCCCCAGGAAGACTACCATTTTTTGCCTGTCTTGGTATCAATCCCTGTTTTCTGTCACAGGTTCTGTCTTCCTTCTGTGAGCGGCTTCTTGATTTTGGCTGTGTGAGCCAAATTCTTTACTCAATTCTGGTAGCTCTGCCTTGCATGTACTGAAGCAAGGTGTTTATGCTCTAGAGCAGATGTCATGAGATCAAGAAAGCTCAGGTAATGCTGAACTATACGCCCCATGGCATCAGGCATGACCTGGGAATGGTGCAGGTGTCTGGGAAAAGTACCCATGTTAGCTGTCCTAAACTGCCTCATCTCCAGTCAGGAACCAGGTCTTAACCAGATACTGCTTACTGCCCTCCACTTCAAGCTGTAATGTTGTTCTGTTCATACGCCATACTTTGTCCTCAAGCTATCTCCTCTTCTTCTCAAATTCTGCTTCTCCTGACCCCTTTCCTGTCTTGTAGCCTGTGTAGTGTGAGGTTTGCTGTCCCACTAGTGCATGTGTTCCTTCTGGTGCTGGGTAATCGTTCTCTGTCAGTTTCCAAACTTACGCCTACCCTCAAGGGTCATCATCATACGCTGGCATTGAGCAATTTCCTTTCCTCTTGGCTGATGTAGAACTGTTTTAGTCCTGTCCCTCGCTTGTCACAGAATGCATGATGCTTGTTCTAGTATCTTTTCCCCTCCTGCAAGTTTATGTCCTTCCATCACTATTCTTGTCTGCTGTTCCCTATGCTTGTTTTACTCAGTCTCCATACTGTGACCTGCTTAGAAGCAATACATCTTTGATTTCTCACCCCTTCCAGTCACGGCGTAGCAGATCACAGGAGCGAACGTGTCCCATGGCTGGAAGGGATTTCTCCTTGCCCTGAACTGACTTCCTCACCAGCCCCAGCTGCTAGGGGACCACTTCTCCCTCATCTTTGCCTGACTAATGCAATTTCTTCTTCCTGTCATGCTTGACCTTGAGTGACTTCTCCTGCTTTTGCACTGGAACTGTCACTATCCTTTAGACCGTTTTCAGCTACACTGTAATTTTAGTCCCTTTTCCTGCCTACCAAGACAGTGGTACCCTTATTTGTTACTATTTGTATCCTTCCCCAACCCTGTTCTCAAATGTAGACAAAGTTCTTCTTTCTGTTCTTCAGACTCTGAGGGAAAATCTCACACCCATCTTGGAGTGGATTTTTCTCCTTTTGTTTCCTTCTCTGTCCAGATCATGGCAATGTTTCCTTCTTTTCTCTACAGGTACAAAGAACAGAGATGCAATTTGCAGGTGCAAGCCTGGATTCTTACTGACACTTAATAATGTTTGCAAGCCTTGCAACAGGTGAGCTTTTTTCTCTATATGCCCATGCACTGAAGGGGCATACCCTTCATAGGAGAGACAGCAGACACAAGCACCTGTCATGGTTTAAGGCCAGCCAGTAACTCAGCACCACACAGCTGCACACTTACTTTTCCCCTTCTTCCCTCCCCCTGCTCCTGGAGGGATTGGAAGCAGAATGGAAAGAATGTAAATCCCATGGGCTGAGATAAGCACAGTCTAGTAACTAAGGTATAACACAAAACCACTACCACCAGTAATAATAATAGCAAGGGAAATAGCAAGGGGAGAGAATATGAAACTAAAAAGGGAAGGGAAAAAACCATCAATAAACACAAGTGATGCACAATACAATTGCTCACCACCTACTGACTGATACCCAGACTGAGCTGAGCAGCAATATGGGCCTTCCGGGTGACTCCCCCCAGTTTATATACTGGGCATGACGTGCTGTGTTATGGAATACCCCTTTGGCTAGTTTGGGTCAGGTGTCCTGTCTCTGCTTCCTCACGGCTTCCCATGCCCCTCCGCACTGGGAGAGCATGGGACTGAAAAGTCCTTGATCAGGGTGTTACTGAGCAACAACTAAAACATCAGTGTGTTACCAGCATTGTTCTCAGGCTAAATCCAAAACACAGCACTTTACCAGCTACTGGGAAAGAGAAAATAACTGTTACAGCTGAAGCCAGGACAGCCCCACAGGAGGAAATTTTTCTCAAGACTCTGTCCATCTCAACTTTATAACATTCTGCCTTTCTGGGTCTTCTCCTCTGTGATCCTCAGTCTTCTCTTAGTAGGCATTGGCCCAGTAAGAACCCAAAGACACTAGCCACACTCCATTGCTCTGCTTTGTAGGCTCATCTTGACTTGTCTGTTACTTAGGATTGTTGCAAATGGCTGGTGTTTCATTTCATGCATGCTCACTTCTGATTTGCCCTTTCAGCTGCATTGGTGAAGAATGCTTGCAGTGTCATAGCCCAGTGACTGCCTCACCGACTTCAGCTGGGCTGAGTGAGTACTGGGGGAACTGAGGGGCAGTGGTATCTTTTCAGTGCAGGCCTTCTGTTGTTAGTTAACTGTAACTGCCTTCAGTTCTGTTAATGCCTTTTGTAAAGTGTTCTTTTCTCTGTTCTCTCAAACCATTCTTTTTCTCCCTACTACTTATGCATCTTCACTTGCTGTTCTTCCTTTAGCACTTGCCTCCTTCTTTCTCAGTCACTCACTCATTTGCTGTCTTCATTTTGTCCAGATGGGAGCCTTGTTCTTGGAATCATTGTTGCGATACTTGGAGTTATCTTCATTCTCTACATTGTAAAGAAAGTAGTGAAGCTCATCCTGAAAAGGACGATAACATCATCTTCCTACTCCTGTGGTGAGCACAGCATATGTGGTGATGTTATTTGGGATCAACATAATTCTCTGCTTGTTTGTGTATGCACATGTGTGAGGGAGGGCAAAAAGTGGGATCCCATTGCTCTTCTTTGCTGCAAGGCCAAAGGAACGTGAGAACTTGACAGCTAAGCTTGTTGGAGCAGTAGTTCTTGCAATTCTGCATCCGTGCCAATAGCAGTGACTGGAAGTGCATGTGAGCTTATTGCTGGAAGATGTGCATTTTGCTGGAAACCCTTTTTGAGGGCGTGACTCTCAGTAGCTGCTTTCCTGTTTGGGTTTGTTTTTTTTTTTTTTTTTTTTGGAGGATGAGAGGAAATTAAAATAATTTTTGCTCTCTTTTCTTTAAAGTCCCTTTGCCGCAGACAACGGAGGAGCCAGTATCCGAGGTGAGCAAGATGATGGGTATAAGAACTCTCCTTCTGCTTTCAATTATGTTAGCCTGGGATCCAGAGTAACAGTTTTCCCCATGGGGCTGAGTAATAGGGCTGTTAAATTCAGAAGGTTTCTTGAGGGTGGAGCCAGTAACATTTTACTTCCTCTCTTCTAGCGGATGCTTTTCAAACTCCTGCCTTCTTGCCTTTTTCTTTCTTTATGCATTATTTTTTTCAGATAGCTGGCCCTTAATCCTTTTTTCTCCCTATACACCCCAAGCTGGGAGGATTTAACTAATTTTACTTCACTTCAGATCTTGACCCTACAAACCAGTCAGTGTTGCCTCACAGTGTTCTCTCAGGTGCATTGTTGTTCTGCAAGTAAGCAGTAGTTGAGGTGGGCTTTTCACAGCCTTACAGGCTGATGGGAATGGTGGCATGTGGAGCTCCTAAAATGGTGGTGATTTTGGGTACCAGCTTTACTAGGTTTTGTAAAGAAATAATTTCTTCCAGACTAGAGTTTTTTGATCTCAGAAGGGAGTTAAACTCCTTGGGTTCTCCTGGAAGGAAATGTTTGGTGCCTTCTGCTCAAAAAAGCCATATAGGAAGACTTAAACCTTAGCACCTGCTCCCCCCCATCTTGGATAAATGTTAATCTATAAAGCTACTGGCTCCTTGCAGGAAACAGGTGTATTGTCCTGCTGCAGGTGATTCAGGACTAAGAAAATGTGTCTTTCAGGTTGAGGTAAAAAGAGGTGAAATTTCCATCCTTCTTTCTGAGTCCCGGAAAGAAACAGAATTGTTGGTGAATGCAACACCACCACCTGCACCTCTGCCACAAAGCTCACATGAGTTCCCGGACTGTGTCAGACCTGCCAGGAAGAGGCAGCTTCCAGACAGTAAGTGAAACTCCCTCATCCTTCCCTCTTTCCTCAGGCAAATGAGAACCTGGTTATGCAGATGCAGCTTAGGAGGATGTTGGACAGGTCTTACTCAGTGTATATGACATGTGTCTATAATTAACGCATGGCACAAAGGCAGTTACAAAGCCAGAAACACACCCAGAGCCTGTGAGGCTGCATATGCTAAATATCTATGCTAGGTCTTTCTGTTGTCCTTTTTCCCTACCAGCAAAATGGATTGTTATGTGTAGTGACATGCTGTCAGTCTTAATAGCTCTGGGATGGTGACATAGAGCATTTTGTTTTTGCAGGAACGTGTGGTAGTGAGGCCTAAACATGTGTGCTCAGCTTTGCTCATAACTTTACACAAGAGCATGTGGAAGCATTCCCTTTGCTTTTTGAGGCATAAGAGCAAATCTGTGTGGCTCTGTAGAAGAAATGAACAGGAGTGGGCAATGCATGATCCCAAGGCACCATCCAGCCCTGGATTTATTCACATCCTCCTTGAGGCTGCAGAATCCTGTTTCTCATACTATTTCTTCTCTTTTCACAGGCCCTTCTATTCTCTACACTGTGGTGGATCATGTACCACCATCTCGGTGGAAAGAGTTTGTGAGGCGTCTGGGCCTGAGTGACCATGACCTAGAGCGAATTGAGATGGAGCATCGATGTTTCCGAGATGCCCAATATGAAATGCTTAGACAGTGGAAACTACAGATGAGCCATGCTGCAACTGTGGAGCACATCAGCTGTGTTCTCAACCAGATGGAGCTGAGTGGCTGCAGCGAAGCCATTCAGGAGGCTTTGCTAAACCAGAGTTCTCAACCTTGCAGCTTCCACATCCATCATTAATCTATTTGTGCTTCAGTTGCCCTGGATGAGGCTGTTAAAAGATGATCATAAGTCCCTCCCTTTCCTGTCTTCCTTTTCTCATACCTATCTTTCTAACAGTCATCTGGATTTGTTGGGAAGAGCAGCACATTATGCTGGAGGAAGGCTGAGGTTTGCTTCTTAGCCACCATATATTCAATGCCTTTAAGCCAAGATAGACCTCTTCAACAACTCCTTTTGCAGGGAGGCAAAGCACCTCATTAAAAGTGGTATGTGACTGACCAAGATGAAAACAGGAGCTCAGAGTGACTTAGATCAGCTGATCAATGGACTAGTTGTTCTTGAACATAGGTGCTCCATGCAGCATATGTGGTAGGTGAATTTGTAGGGTGTCTTGGTTCAGATGGCTGTTCAGATGGTAAAGTACTTGCTCGCTTTTTGCAGATCTATGTTTCTGCAAGATCAGACAGTTGAACTGGCTCACATTGCAGCCCTTGTATTGCTAAATCTGACTCAGGGAAGTGGAGGGAGGTTGTGCCTTTTTGGGAGTAGGAGAGGACTGCCCCCTTTCGGCATCAACTGGTTATCCCTGTGGCAAAAGAGGCATGGAGATTCAGAAATGGTGGCTATGAGAAATGGAAGGATGTTACCCTTTGCACACCCCCATTTTCCTCAGGTTCAAGTGGAACAAGGATTCTGAGGCAGTGAGTCAGATGAGAAGGTTGGTGCTTTTTTGTCAATTTCTTATTTTCCCATATGTAGAAACCATGTAAGATAGCATTAACAAAACACCGGCTTTTGTGTTTATCCAAGTGCAGAGAAGGAAGGAATGTGGGCATCTCTCTGGGTGAGAAGGTACCTGTGTACCTGGTAGCATGAGCACCTCTGCACATCTGTGCTTGCAAACAGGTTGGTAGGCTTGTGTCTACCTGCTGATCTCTCTCTGAATGATTTGCTGGATCTGATCTAACTGCAAATGGGACTGTGTATGTGTACATATATATATATATATAGATAGATATGTGTTTTTAGCAACTGTTGAATAACTTCACACTACTTCCTGGGCTGCACTCTGTGATTGCTGCCTGGGTGCAGGAGCTGTTTGGTACCATCTCCCCACTCCCACCATCATTTTCTCATGGGTATTACACTGGGTGAAGTGTAAATAGCAAGAATCAATTAGCCTGCATCAGGTGCAGGCTAATTTGTAACGTGGACTGGTTTTAGTCTCTCATCCTTTGGCCGGAGAGAAACTTTCTACTGTAAATACACTAAGTGCTCTGAATTAAAATGCATATTTTTACCTCTGCCTTCATTCTGGTTTCTCCGTATCAACTTGGGGGGGGGGGGAGGGAGGGCAGAGAAAGGGTAATAACTTCCAGAAGGTGCCAGAGCAAGTGGCTTGATGGTCTGATGATTTAAAAATCAAACCAAAACCCAGAACAAAAGAAGGTTTATGAACCCCTCTATGTAAAGCTTAGCTGCCCACAAGTCACAGGAAGCTGGCTGAGGGTAGGAATTAAGGCTGAAATTAAACTGGGCTGCAGGTCTTCTCAGATATCCAAGAGTCAGAGGGGAAGCTAGCATACTTGAAGTGACTTTTTAAACAATACCCAGTGAGTCATTTTGATTTGTGTTTGGCTTTTTAAAGAGGAAATATCTTAAAGTAGTACATTAAATGTTCATGGTAATCTCACAGGACTCTGGTTTTGTCTGAGGAACCAAAGGACTGTGTTAAGGCAGTAAGGAGTGTTGTGACTCCACTGCTGGGGAAACTTGGAAGTCAGTGACAAAGGCAGGAACTGAAGTAAGGCTTTGTTTTTTTTATGCTTGCATCCTATTTTAGTTGAGGCTGTTTCTTTTTTTTTTTTTCAATCAAAGGAGACAATACAAAGCTCACTGTAATACACATTGTCCTTCATAATTCATGTTCACCAAGCACAACTGCATGATAACTACTAAAAGTACATGCTCTGGAGCTGAAATTGTACTTAAAGTGGGGAAAATGTCATCAATCTTCTAAGCCCCTTCTTCAGTTCATCATTTAAAATCCAGGTATTCTGAAATATAGTGTGCAAGGTAAGCTGCAAGCACCAGGCCCCTAAGCTGCTGCGTGGTTGTCGGTGGCTTAAGGCACTGGTTATACAGTAATTATAGAATCCTAGGCTGGTTTGGATCAGAGGAACCTTAAAGCTCATCCAGTTCCAATCCCCTTCCACAGGCAGGGACACCTTCCATTAGACCAGGTTGCTCCAAGCCCCATCCAACCTGGCCTTGAACACTGCCAGGGATGGGGCAGCCACAGCTTCTCTGGGCACCCTGTGCCAGCGCCTCAGCGCCCTCACAGGGAAGAGCTTCTGCCCAAGAGCTCATCTCGGTTTCCCCTCTGGCAGGTTAAAGCCATTTCCCCAACATTAAAGATCTCTTCAAAGTAGTGGAGGTGACTTGTGCACATGATGGCCGTGCATAGTAAAGAGCGGTCTGAGCCTGGACAGGACTTCCAGCTGCTTACATAATTTCATTCTTTTATCTTTATTGTTATTACCTAACTCTGAGGCGAGGAACGTATATAAAATAGGTAAAGTACACTGGTCGCTTCTCTATGCGGCCTATGGCGACTCGCTGCTCCTCCCTCAGCGCGGCGCGCTATGGTCTGAGCCGGGCGATGCCCGCCTCCCTGCACCCCCCGCCGCCAGCTGCGCCTTGGTACGCCCCAGGGCACCGCGGTGCGCGCCGGGAGCTGGGTCGGCCCGCCCGCCTGCGGCGGGGAAGGACGCGAGTCCCGCGCTGCTCCTGCGCCGGTTCGCCTCTCCGCGCCCCTCGCCCCGCCGCCATGGCCCTCAACAAGTCCATGCACGCTCGCAACCGGTACAAGGACAAGCCGCCCGACTTCGCCTATCTGGCGGGCAAGTACCCCGAGTTCCAGCAGCATGTGCAGACCACCCTCACCGGCAGGGTGAGGTACGGCCCGCGCGGCGGCGGGGGTAGGCCGGCCCCGGCCGGGCTGTATGTGGCGAGCGGGAGGGCGCTGGCTCCGCTTTAAGCGATGATTTGTGCCTTTCAGCCTGAACTTCAAGGACCCCGAGGCGGTGAGAGCTCTAACGTGCACCCTCCTGAAGGAGGATTTTGGGCTTACGATTGACATCCCTGTGGAAAGGCTTATTCCGACCGTTCCCTTGAGGCTGAACTATATCCACTGGGTAGAGGATCTCATCGGTCACCAGGATGCTGGCGAGCGAGTCGTCAGGCGAGGCATTGATATAGGTACTTGGAAAAACAATATTTAGTGTGCTGTTTGCTGTCAGTAAAACTAGCTGGTGAGGCATGTGACACATCTATAGTTAATCGTGAGTTTTGAGAGACAGAAAAAGCTGAGCTGTGCTTGCCATGAGGGCAGTCTGACTGCATTGATATGACATTTGGTTTCTTGGTGGGCAGGGTTTCTCTGCACAAACACAAGCATGGCCATAGCAGGCAACTGTTCGGCTTTTTATGGCCTTGAACTTTCTTGAGCATAGCTTTGTGTGGTATGTAAAAGTGATGCTGCCGCTAACACAGGCAAAATAGTCACTTCCAGGGAATTAAAATGGCAGTTCTTCTCAGTCTTCTAATTAGTGAACTATGTTAGCCGTTATTAACTTGGCTTTGGATTTCCACATGAGAGAGTTTGTGAGTTGCATAGCAGTGTTTTCTAGCATTCCTTTTAATAATGTTTTTCTGTTGTTTCAGTTATATTTAGTAGATGAATGATCTGTCTTTATAAACTGTATTTTTTTCCCCCAATGCAGCTGTTTTTATGAGCTAAATTGGAAAGGAGGCTTAGTTAGAAACCAGGGCAAATGCTGGCAAAGCTGTGTTTTGGTTGTAGATGGTCAAAGATTTTCTGTTTATTGTTGAAAACAAAATATTTTTTAAACTAGACTGATCCTCCACAGGTGGATGATGTTGTCTCCAGTGCCATTTGTTCAGTTTCAATATCTCAATTGTTGAATCGTAAAATCAGTGGGGGTGGAACAGACCTTCAAGCTTGTCCAGTCCGACTGTTCCCCAGCACTGCCAAGGCCACCACTGACCCATGGCACTGGGGGCCTCATCTGCATGGTGTGTGAACACTTGCAGGGATGGCGACTCCAGCACTGCCCTGGGCAGCCTGTTCCAATGCCTGAGCACCCTTTGGGGAAGGAATTGTGCCTAATCTCCAGTCTGAACCTCCCCTGGTGCAGCTTGAGGCTGTTTCCTCTTATCCTGTCACTTGTTACCTGGGAGCAAAGACCAGCCACAGATCTGCTATAGCTACCTCCTATTGGGTCATATCTGGACAATCTGGATAAAGCAGCAGATTAATGCGAACAGTTATTTAGTAGAGATATGCATTTATAAGATGTGTACTTACACACAGAATTTGGTTTTCATTAGAGAACAAATGGCAAGCTCTGTAAGAGATAGGAACTATATTCCACATACAGATAATAAAACTGGCACTTGGAGTCCAAATTTTGGGTGATTCTGCATGAATTATTTAAAAGCCGGCTGTGATAGTACGTTTGGGTTTAGTTCACACCCTTTAATTTTGGTGATAGACTCTTCCCTTAAGATTTCAAAGACTTGCTTTTGAAGATTGTTTTCTGCTGGAGTAAACTCATAATGAAATTGAGAGAAGCTGGAATTTCCTCTCTAACTTGTGTTTTAATGGTTGACATTAAAACTTGGAAGTTACTGACTTTCTCAAAGCTTTGTACTGCTTCCTTGGTGTTTGCTAGTATGACTTTTATTTTTTTTAATGGAGTTTTTGATCTCCTGAAATGTACTGACTTGTACTTTCAGCTGGATTTATGATGCATACAAGCTTTGTGTTATCACATGGTGTGTGCATAGCTGCTTCCCTTTCATAACTTTTAAACTTGTTATCTAGCTTGTATGCATTTGATAGTAGGTTTCATTTTTGAAAACAATTTCTATGAACATCATGGGTAGAAGAGGCAGATCCTTTAAATCCTCCAAATATTGCAAAATCTTCAGTTTGAGTCTGCAGTGAGTGTTGATGTTCCAACTCCTGGAAAGTAGTAAGTCATCCAAGAGGAATGTGGATGTTACAGGAGAGCTGCAAATAACCACATGCGTTTGTATACTGACAGGCTTTGTTAGTTATGCTTCAGTAAGTCAGTATAACAGTAGACTCATGATACACCTCTGAACTCAAGAGGTGGTGATGGGTGGTACCTTTGTGGTGGTGAGGTACCTTTCCCATTTCTTCTATCTCTTTAGTCCTAAGTTTGATTGTCATTGGTAAGATGATCGCCTAGATGTGCCATAATTATGAGGAGGAATTATTTTGTGCTGTTATGTCTTTCTGTTTATTACCAAAATTTTATCTGTTGTGCCTATCTTTTTAGATGTCTTAACTGGCATGTCTGTTTCTTCGACCATTTTGGGCATTAGGGAAATGCAGTCTGAGGGTGGTGAGGCCCTGGAACAGGTTGCCCAAAGAAGTGGTAAATGCTCCATCCCTGGCAGTGTTCAAGGCCAGGTTGGACAGAACCTTGGGTAACATGGTCTGGTGTGAGGTTTCCCTGCCCATGGCAGGGGGTTGGAACTGGATGATCTTAGTTCTTTTTTGTTGTAAAAAAGTACATACTTGACAGCCACACTGTGTATAATAGCAGAGACTTCTTTTGCCTTTCTCATGCCTTTTCACTTCTGCAGGGACAGGGGCATCTTGCATATACCCGCTGCTAGGAGCAACTTTGAATGGCTGGTATTTTCTTGCAACAGAAGTGGATGATATGTGCTTCAATTATGCCAAGAAGAATGTGGAACAGAATAACTTGTCTGATCTTATAAAAGGTATGAGGTAATAACGTGTTTAGTAGCATTGGGTGGTCCACCCATCAAATTGGCGTCTCTCCAGTTTAGAGACAAGGATGTTGTATGGGGCAGTGTTACAAGGGAAGCAGAACAGATACACAGAGATAAAGCATCACATTTCAATGTCAGTAATTTTAAATGTGAAGAACTTAACACAGGGAGAAATGCTAAGTGTTTAATGTAGATTATAAACCAGTGAACAATATGTTAATATATTTTTAAAATGAATCATCCTTCTATTCTCATAGGAGTTAAAATTTGTTTATCTCTTTTCTGTAGATTTCTGTACTCTGAAATGCTTGTGACTTACAGAACTGCAGCTTTGAAGTTAGTGGGTGTTCTAGGTATTATTCTTGCTATGTATCACCTGAACACCTTGGTGATAGTCCGCTACCCTAATGACTTTGTTTCCTTAGGATCGTGATAAACATAGTAAATGTTAGACGGGAATGCCTTCTGCCTCTGTTTTAAGTATCTTCATTCTGTGTGCATTATCTGTGAGTTGCAGGACTGGTAAAGTCTGTAAGAAGTCCTGCTTCTAGTAATCTTTACACATGCTTTAACTGGACTTCATCCATATTTAAATTCCTGCTCCTTGGGCTGGAGTTCCTGTGGTCTTCAGCATGTGTGTTACAGGACTTGACCACAGTTTCCTAGGGATTGATACAGCCTTTGGGGAAAGGCAGTGGAGGTCTACATCGGATGTTTGCTTTCATCCTTGTGATGGGGAATAAATAAGTTGGTGGACCCTAGTAAGCAGAGTGTTTTCCAGAGAGGAACTCTCATCTCTTTCTTTTGTTGTGATTCTGATAAATTGTTTCAGACTACAGTATGTTTAAGACTACAGTGCTTTTGGTGTGTTTGTAGTTGCATCAGAGAGCTCAATATAACTCAAGCAATTCCAATTGTTTTAAACAGCCTGGTGTAATTCTACTATTGTATATAAACATGCAATTTGCTTTTATGCTAATCCTTGACCTAAAGTCTCTTTTTGCATGTTGAGATTTGTTACAGTTTTTGTTAGAAAGTATTATTTAGAAGGTATGGTTCTTATACAATGTATTGTTTCAAGACACTGAAATGTGAGTGGCATGCTAGATAAAATATGAAGTTCCTTACTGACCAAATTCCTGTTTTCTATTAGTGGTTAAGGTACCACAGAAGACTCTTCTAATGGATGCGCTGAAAGAAGAATCTGAGATCATTTACGATTTCTGTATGTGCAACCCCCCCTTTTTTGCCAATCAGCTGGAAGCGAAGGTAAGCTGACAAGCTAAATGTTGCATATACTCAGTGGTCAGTAAATGGGAGGGTAGCACCAATTTAACCTCTCCCCTTGAGGGAGGTTGAGTGGAAAGTCCCAAATCATTATGACATGGTGTTTTAAGTTTTCTTTATCTGTACCCACTGGCTCCAGAGGAGTTCTGAAAAGGTTAAATGTTGCCTTTCCTGAAGTAGAGGACGACCTGTAGAATTCTTGCAGAGGGTCTTGCTGTCTTTGAGCATTAGTTTGGAAAATAGGTACTGCATCCAAAATCAGGTGCCTGTTGCATACAAGTGGTACAGAGGAATTAGCTTCTGGCATTGTGCCTGTCTGTGCTTTTTGTTTCCTTAGTGATCTCAGCAATATCATACATGTCAGAACAGTTCTTTCAATACCAACTGAATGCAGTCAGAAATGTAACTGTATTATAAGGGCAGAAAAAATGCAAGTGTTGAAGTTAAACACTATAGATTGTGTAGATGCATGTAACTAGCATGTCTTATATATGTTTGAACCACATATTTCCTATTAGCAGGATAGTGATACGTGACAAGTAACTTACCTAGGTTTGAGATTGTAGGGAATTCACTCAGTTATGCTTATTTTGAATGTATTTGTCTATTTTCCGTTGTTATTATGTGATGGGGAGGGTAACTAGAGGTGCTTGCTACCCATTGAAAGATTGAGGCAGGAAGCAGTGTACAAAGCAGCCTAACGTTTCATTAAATATTCATCTCAAGTGTTCTTTGTCATCCAGGGAGTGAATTCTCGAAATCCACGGCGTCCTCCTCCAAGTTCTGTGAATACAGGAGGGATCACAGAAATCATGGCTGAGGGGGGAGAACTAGAATTTGTCAAAAGAATTATTCATGATAGTCTACAACTTAAAAAGAGGTTGCGGTAAGTGCTTTGTTCCAGTTAAGAAACACCCAAACAACTCCCTTTTATCATTTGCACATGATTTCTGCCAAAGAAACAGGTATTTTAAGCATGAATGTACCTGTGGTCTGGTGGTATCTGTTTAGTTCGTTTAATGATACATACACATCACGAATTAGTCTCAGTTTATGTAAGATTAGTTGTTCTTGAGCATGAAAAGGTTACAACTCATCATTGGAGGTATTTAAAGGGAGAAGGCAAAAAAAGCCTGTACAAGTGACACCTGTAACTTGCAGCTGAATTAGCACACATGATTGCTAAAGACAGTCAGGTGGATTATTAAGGGCTTCTCGGTTGGGGGAGAAATTATGATGTTGCCTGGTCATTATCTAAAAGTTTCTGTCTTTTTGTGGCAGACTGTTGGTAACTTGCAGCTAAAGGACACTATTGTGCTGAATGCTACCTTGGGTGAACATAAGCTGCAGGAAAAACCAGTGAGATCTACTTTTGAGCAAGATGAACAGATGGCACATCCTCAGTTTTCTGACTATCAGACTTCCTCTCCCCCAGTTGTGTACATTATGATTCTGGCTCTTCTGGAAGATTCCTTTTGTTTTTGGGGGGATTTTTTAATACCCTTCTGAATTACCACTGCTAAATTCTTGTGTGTGTGTGTGTTACCACAGTTTCATCAGTGCCCTAAGCAGAGGACATACAGCCTGCTTTTGTACATTGAAGAAGTGTTTTGCTTCTGGTTTGTTCAGACCTTACTAGGCTTAGCATTGCATTAAAAACTCGATCTAATACCAAAACTTTTCTTGTTTTCAAATGCTTGTTTTCAAGTAATGGGCCTGAAAAAATTCAGACTATATTCAGCTTTGGGAAGGAACAAGACAAAGCAAAACTGCATTGGGCTCTGTTAGAAATGCTTCTATCTTCTAGTGTTTTGAAAACAGTTGAGAAGGTTTGCAGAGGCCGCAGGTTTGCAAACCTTGAAATGTGGGGCTTTTTGGGGCCCTTTTTTTTCTTACATTATGGTCTTCCTTTCTTTGTCACCCTCAAATCTTACAAAATACAAAAAAGCAGGATAGATAGTATGTCAAAGTGATAAAATAGAGGTTTTGATGTTCAGAAGTGGTTCTCTGAGGTAGGGCAGAGGATGCATCTGTGATGACTTCTTGAAAGGCCATAGCAACATGATTTATGGTTCCACATGTTGTGTGTAGATCCAGGGGAAACTTGCTTTTGATAAGTTGCCATTTGATGACCTTGAAAGGAGTAGCAAATATAGTAGAGAACTGACTGATATTACTTTCAAGGCAAGAAGTCTTTGCCTTGAAAAGGTGAGGTGGAATTACGAGGAATGCATCATTCCTGTATTGCTCTTCTTGGCAGCACCACTTCTGTAGGAAAGAGGAGGGTATCTCTTGATCTGATAATTGATAGCATAAAGCATAGAACATACCCCAGATGCTAACTGTGCATCATAGTTAGGGAAAATAAGAATCTGGTACAGAAAGAACAGTTTACTTAGAATACTGTTTCCTATTTTGTTAAAGATAAGGTTTGGCAACTCCACCAAAGGGCAGTGTGATGAACTGTTAGTAAATTGAGATTCCCATAGTCTTGACTTATTTATCCCCATCCTCACTTCAACTAGGAGTCACAGATTTAGGATGTTGGCATTTTGGGAAAGGTGTGTGTTTTGATTTTGCCAGAAATCTTGGGGTTTCATTTAAGTATTGCTGCATGAAATTCTGTTTATTACATTATGTGTGTGAGCTTGCAGCCCAGAAAGCCACCCGTATCCAGGGCTGCATCAAAGGGTTGCATCAAAAGGAGCATGATCAGCAGGTTGAAGGAGGTGATCCTGCCCCTCTGCTCTGCTCTCGTGAGACCTCACTTGGAGTATTGTGTACAATTCTGGTGTCTTCAGCATCAAAAGGACATGGAGCTGTTGGAACAAGTCCAGAGGAGGGCCATGAGGATGATCAGGGGACTGGAGCACCTCCTGTATGGAGACAGGCTGAGAAAGTTGGAGCTGTTCAGCATGGAGAAGAGGAGCTGCATGGAGACCTCATAGCAGCCTTCCAGTGTCTGAAGGGGCCTATAAGGATGTTGGGGAAGGACTCTTCATGAGGGACTGTAGTGATAGGACCGGGGTAGTGGGTTCAAACTTAAACAGGTGAAGTTTAGATTGGATATAAGGAGGAAGTTTTTTTCTGTAAGGGTGGTGAGGCACTGGAATGGGTTGCCCAGGGAAGTTGTGAATGCTCCACCACTGGCAGTGTTCAAGGCCGGGTTGGACAGGGCCTTGGATGGCATGGTTTAGTTGGAGGTGTCCCTGCTCATGGCAGGGGTGTTGGAACTGGATGATCTTAAGGTCCTTTCCAGCCCTAACTATTCTATGATTCTGTGATTATGAAGAAAACAAATTTAAATAATTGTCCCTTACCACCACTGATAATACTTCAATTTACAATATATTTGACTTGTATATGTGATCAATTAAAGTACTTATCTTCAGCTTAAATGAATATTCTTGAGAAAAGTGTCCTTTGATAACTGGGAATTCTTTAACATTAAATTTATGAATAAGCTTTTTGGATCCAGTCATCAAAGAAGTATGGAAGAGGGGATTGTCGAGCTCAGCTAGTGATTGAGATGAAGAACAGAGGTGTAGTGTTTAGATATATTAAAGATGTGGAGCTGGGTGGAAGGATGAGATTCACCAGAAGGGGAAATAAATGTCTTTCCTTTTTTCCCCTGTTTGTGTTTCCTCATGAAGTATGGGTTAGGTGATGGAATCCTGGATAACAAATTAGAAATGTGCAGAAGTGGTAGTTGGGTGCTTCTGAGGCACAAATGCTTGTCAATAGTTGGGAATATTCCTTCTTATTCTGATTCATTCTCCCAAGAAAGTGAGAAATTGAAACAAATTATTGAAAGGGGTATCATTTTCCACATAACTGAAGTCACTCTTTGAAACAAGATTCTTGGTTGTTTAGGTGCTGTTTCAATAATAGCTTTAATGTATTTCATAGAATCACAGAATGGTTTGGGTTGGAAAGGACCTTAAAATCATCCAGTTCTACCTCCCAGCCATGGACAGGGATACCTCACCCTAGACTATGTCGCCCAAGGCTCTGTCCAGCCTGGCCTTGAACACTGCCAGGTGTGCCAGGCATGGAGCATTTATTTACTAAAACCTCAAAGAGATTCCCCTGTCCAGTTTGTCTTTAAGCCTTCTGTTCCAATATATGTTGCACCATGTCCTAGCTGCTGTGTGTCAGAGTGTGATTTTTGTTGTTGTCTTTTTGCTTTTTAGATCTCCTCCTGTTCTTGCAGGTTTCCGAAGCAAGTAGTTCTTTCTGGTAGTTGCCACTTTCAGTTGACTTGTCTTTGTAAAATACTTGTTAATGTGTTCTTTGCAGATGGTACAGTTGCATGTTGGGGAAGAAATGCAGTTTAGCACCATTGAAAGAGGAACTTCGAATCCAGGGGGTGAGTTTGTGTATATGTATATGTTCTATACATATGTTCCTGTATATGTTCTGTACAATATATGCTGTGTTCCAATGCATGTGGGTAATTATTACTGAATTATTTTACTGAGGTTTTTATTTGCAAGGCGAAATTGTGGTTCCTTGTTAGGGAAGCACTCAAAGTGGTTGAGATTTAATTATTGTAGATTCAAAGCTGATGCGTAAGTAGTATGTATTGTCTCCAGATTTATGTCTTTGTCACATGTAGGAATAGGTCTTTGTCATGCTAGAACATACAGGGATCCTGCTTTAAAATAACTTTAACAGGGCTGTTAACAACCACAAAAATATAATCTAGCTCTCTTTCCTCTTAGCTAACATGAAATCTAGCAATGTGCATGATAAAAGAAATACTAATATCATTCAAGAGGCAGCACTGCGTTTTTTGTGTTCAGTGCTGGCACCAAGTAAAACTGAACCTTCTGCTCCTGTTCTCATGCAAGAAGGCTGTGTAAGGACTTCTCAATTTCTTTCTGGAGGAAGTGTAGTTTTCTCTGATTTCCATACAAAGAAAATGATTGAGAGACCTGTTCTGGTATGTGGTGGAAGGAAAGAGAATGCCTGGTGAAATCAGTTCGCAAAAGGATGAACTGCAGACCACAGGGAGTTTGTAAACTCAGTGCCAAAAGCAGATGCTGAGCTAGGCACAAAATTTCAAGTATCTGATGTCTTGATTGTTTAGGTGCTGTTTCAATAATAGTCTTAATGTATTTCATAAAATCATAGAATAGTTTGGGTTGGAAAGGACCTTAAGATCATCCGGTTCCAATCCCCTGCCATGGCCAGGGATGCCTCACCCTAGACAATGTCACCCAAGGCTCTGTCCAACCTGGTCTTGAATGCTGCCAGGGATGGAGCATATACCACTTCTTTGGTCAACCTGTGCCAGTGCCTCACCACCCTCACAGTGAAGAGCTTCTTGATATCCAGCCTGATATCCATGAGCCATGTCAGAAAGAATCTCCATTTCTGTCATGAGAAAATGACTCTATGCTAACTTTGTAATTTTTAGGAATTTGAAAATATGTGCAGGAAAACAGTGTTGTTTATGAATATGAAGTTTTGTATTGCTGCTTTGCACAGGTTCCTAAAGTTACCCATACTGAATTCTGTCAAGGACGCACCATGAGATGGGCACTGGCATGGAGTTTCTACGATGATGTACAAGTACCTGTAAGTTGCTTCATTCTGGTTTGCTTGTCATTATCTCTGCCTCTTACTTGAGGAAGGGCCTAATGAGCTAGGACCACTGTGAAACAAATTGTCCTTCTTCAGACCAGAGCACTGGATGTGGGATTTCTTAACTGGCCACCAGTCTGTTAGCAGTCATTAGATATGATTCAGGAATAACCTGTGTTTAGGAAGGTAAAAGAAGCCTGTATAGGAGCTTACTGTGGGTTTCAGTGAAAGTAAGGATCATTTGTAATATACTTCAAATAGCAAGGTTGTAGTATTAGAAATATGCCAAGTAAGGGACCAGGTTTGAGCTTTAAGCTTCCCTCTGAGAACTTGGTTTTAATTTACTGTATAGATTCTGTACCAACTAGACTTGAACATTCCTATCTCAGACTTGCCTATGAGAATGTAAGTGGAGCTTGTTTACCTTGCATGAGCCACTAGCTTTTCTGGATCCATATGTACATGTACCTGAAGATAGATATAGACGATAAGCAGCCTTAAAGAAGATGCGAAGTAAACCTTCAGTGAACTTTCATCAAAATGTGGATATTAGCACTCTTCTCAAGAGTAACCACACTTTTTCAGCTCACAGAGAATAGTTTGAAGGAACCAATGAAACTTTTTGGGTGATGTCTGAAGATAAACTCCCTGTCCATCAGGCTAGTGTAAGGTGCATGATCCTGCTAGCTGGTTTTATTCTCCTGTTAGCTGTTTTTAATCCAAAACTCTTTGAAGTGAAACACAGGCCATGTCAATGACTGTTTAGTGGCTTACATTTTACTCTTCATAGAATCATAGAATCAACCAGGTTGGAAAAGACCTTTAAGATCATTGAGTCCAACCATTACCCCAGCACTGCCAAGACCACCGCTAAAACATATCAGTCCCATGTCTTCTGAGTACAAAAGTCCTCCCACTAACACTACATAACTTTATAATTTGTTTTTCTTTCTTCTTCTAGTCACCTCCCTCTAAAAGAAGAAAATTAGAAAAACCACGAAAACCAATTACATTTATGGTCTTGGCTTCAACAGTCAAAGAGTTATCCATCAAAGCTGCAGCTATGGGTTGGGATGCTGTAGAAGCCATTGCTGTGGTTAGAGCCTGGGTAGAGAAGATTCTCACTGATCTGAAGGTACAGTATTAAGTATTATATGTGAAAACAACACCCTACTTGACAGGATACCTGTGAGGACAGTAGTGAAGTTCTGCTGTTTTCTGCAATAGGTTCAGCACAAACGTGTTCCCTGTGGGAAAGATGAAGTTAGCCTGTTTGTGACTGCCATTGAAAACTCCTGGATTCATTTAAGAAGAAAGAAACGAGAAAGAGTAAGGCAATTACGAGAACTTCCTCGAGCTTCTGAAGATGTTCTGCAAGCAATGGAAGAGGAAAAAAACAGCCAGAGGAGTGAGAGCAATAATTCAGGCTGTGAAAACTCCAAGACTGAAGACTCTGAAATGGGGATTATGGCACCTGATGAGGGTGTCCAGTTGACCACAGGTGACGAGCTACTGGAAGAATCTGCTGCCAAAGAAGAATGCGGTGAGCATGTGAAGGAGGAGACAGAACCAAAGAAGGAAGAAACATCACTTGGCAAAGGTTCCAGTAATGCAAAGGAGGAATCTTGCTCTTCAGAGGAATCTAGCAATCTGACAGTTGAAAAAGAACAAAGCCCCAAAGAAACTAGTAGATGTTTTCTCTTTAAGTGTTTAATGAATGTCAAGAAAGAAGGAAAGGATGTGTTAGTAGAAATGCATTGGGTTGAAGGGCAGAACAGAGACTTGATGAACCAACTGTGCACATACTTACGGAACCAAATCCTTCGACTGGTTGCTAGTTAGCCCTTTTTCCTACTTTGGTAAAGTGAGTCAATCCTCAAATTTTGTAAACTATTTTTAATGGATTAAAATTTTCAGTTAGCAAAACCTGGCTTTCCCCCTTAAAAATAATATTAAAATGGAGATAGAAGTCCCTTTAATATTTTAAATAGCATTGTCAAAGCTGCACTCCGTTGGACTTGAGGTTACGGGGAAGTAATAGATTTTGTGCTGCAGTTGTAAAACTACCTGTTAAAAGTGAAATATGTCGGTTTGAGTATTTCAGATAGCAGCAGTGCTTATTCTGGTATATTTTCTGGTATAATAGACTTACATATTGTTACTAAGCAGAAATCTTTACTGAAATATTTTCTTCAGTATTTTGTCAATAATAAAGCAGGAAATGGTTCGTCTGCTGTGGGAATTGTTTTCTGCACCGAGCAGTCTTCACCAAAGGATTTATGTGTGCCTCTCTTCCCTTTAATGCATTCAACCTTTGGTCTGCAGAGCTGGATACATCCTCCAAGGGTCAATTCATTAAAATAATCAGTTCAGAAGAAACACGTATTGTACCTTTGTGGTGCTTGGACTTTGAAATGCAGAAGAGGCTACTGTTAGCATCTGATTTTGTAAACTTTGTTTTAACAACAAAATAAGCTTTTTTGAGCTGCTTGCTTTAAAGAGGTTTTTATCTATGTTGGCTGTTCATTAGACCATTCCTTACACTAATGCAAATAGAATTGTCTGAAATGGTAGCAATGTTCTTAAAGGATGTTGCTTGCATTTAATATTTCAAGAGATTGCTTTAATGACAGGAATGAGAGCAGATGCTCATCTTTGTGGGCCAGAAATTCCTTATGCAGGACAGAGGGTACAGAAGCTTTAGGCTGTTGCGGAGGCAGGCAGCTAGAGAGAATGCTGCTGCTTGCACACTTGACTCCCTGCTCCTTTTTACCACCAGCTGTTTTCCCAGCGTTCCTGGGCCAGTGACCAGTTCCTGTGAGGAGAGAGGATGAGGGACATGGGTCTTGAGTGCCTCAGAGAGGGTGTGTGCGTGTGTTTGAGATGATGTGCACTGGCAGTGCTTCACGTGAAGCTGTGATCCTGTTTCTCTGTGGAGAGGTACAGAATATGGAGAGGAAGTTCTCTCTTAGACAGAAGTCTTCCCTGTGAGGGTTGCCCAGAGAAGCTGTGGCTGCCCCGTCCCTGGCAGTGTTCAAGGCCAGGTTGGATGGGGCTCTTGGAGCAACCTGGTCCAGTGGAAGGTGTCCCTGCCCATGGCAGAGGGTTGAACTGGATGGGCTTTGAGGTCCCTTCAACCCAACCCATTCCAGGATTCTATGAAAGCTTTTCTGAGAAAGTGGGACGTGCGTGTGTTAACCCACAAGAAGATGCGCTGCTGATGGACAGAAGGAAATGCTGCATTATGTTCATGCCGCTGGAACCACTTTGGATGTTCACCCGTAACTCCCAATGTTTTTGGAAAGATTAATCTGTTGTCTTAAGTTCAAATTAAAAGCAACTTGGAAAAGCCTTCATTTTCTCCCTTGAGTCTTAATCACTGTGTGTCATGCTTCCTAGCTCTGCAGGTGAGGATGGACGAAGACCTGCATTTTTGGGGTATTGCAGTGTTTTCACACAACTGCTGCTGATACTGATCTCATTGGGGAGAGATAAAACTAGTCCTACTCATTTAGAATCCAAAGAGGTTATTTTGGCTAGGTGAGCCATTCAAAACAGAAAGCAAGGCCGTTTGTACTGCTCCATCTTTATAATTTCAGTCTCTTCCTGCAACGTTGAAGAAGCTCTACAGGGTAAGCCTGGGTGCTTGTGGCAAGGTTGTTTCGTTAAAGCAGACTCCTTTACATTGCTTCATTAATTACCTCTGTCTTTCATCTATATGATAACATAATGTACACTCCTGAGTGTTGCTTTAACAAAGCCATGTATTTTTACACAGAAAACCAGTCACCTGGGGTCTGGATAGGAGTTCAAACATTGTCTTGACATTTCATTTAAAACAAATAGTGTAGTGGGGTACTGTTTAAGTTTGAACCCATTACAGGGGTAATGGGTTCAAACTGAAACGGGAAGTTCAGGTTAGACATAAGGAAGGAGTTCTTTACTGTAAGGGTGCTGTGGCACTGGCACGGGGTGCCCAGAGAAGGGGTGAATGCTCCATCCCTGGCAGTGCTCAAGGCCAGGTTGGACAGAGCCTTGGGTAACATGGTCTGGTGTGAGGTGTCCCTGCCCATGGCAGGGGGTCGGAGCTGGATATTAAGGTCCTTTCCAACCTAAGCCGTTCTATGAAATGCGTTGACGAAGGTGAGTGTGGCCTTTGGGGAGCTAACCCTGCGCTGGGAACGAGCGGCAGTTAAGCGCTGTGAGCGGCGTGTGGCTGCAGAAGCAGCGGTGCTGCCGCAGGAGCTGTGGGTGACACGGGCGTGCCGGGCGTGGGCACCCAGCTCGCCGCGGGAACGCCTTCCCCACCGCGGGCCTGTGGCGGCGCGCGGCTCCCGCTCGGGAGCCGTCCTGAGGCACCGAGCCCGCCCGGCGGCCGCTGCGGCTCGGGGGCGGAGCCGGGGTTTGAATGGCGCGGCGGGAAGATGGCGGCGTCCTCCCCAGGGGCGGCTCCGCGCCCTGGGCCGCGGCGCTCCGCAGGGGCAGCTCGGGGTGCCCGGGGCAGGCTGCCCCGTCCGCTCCCTGCCGCCGCCCTGTGCTGACCCCACCGCCCGGCCTCGACCTCTCCTTGCGCGGCAGCCCCGCCGCCGGCTCAGCAGGTACCGGCGCGGGAGGGCACAGCCTCCCTTCCCCTCCCTTCCCCTCCCTTCCCCTCCCTTCCCCTCCCTTCCCCTCCCTTCCCCTCCCTTCCCTCGGCTGCGGGTCGGGACGTGCAGGGTGGAGAGGGGAGCGGGGCTGCCCCTCTCGGCCTGAGGGCCGGTGCCCGTTGAGGCAACATGGCGCTGGGGAGGGCCCGGGCGGTGCTGGAAGGGGTCGGCGGTTCTCTGAGCAGCTCCCGGGCCGGGGTGCGGGGCCTCGGCCGCCTTCGGGTGGAAGTACCGTGCCTTTCCCCCGTGAGGGCGGCGGCTGCAGTCGGGGTGCGTTCATGATGGTAGCATGGGCGGTAGCGCACAGACAGGAATCGAAGGGTCTTGCGGCCCTATTCACTCTCCAGTTGAGGAAGGCACGAAAACGTGTGTTCTGTGCGCGCTTCTGAAGTCACTCTCCTTTCGCTGCCTGTCACTGAACAGCAGCTTCATTCTTGGCCTCTAGGTGCTACCATAATACAGACAATCAGTGTTGTCTGCACTTGTTGGTATAGGGATACGAGGCTGAATCGTGTTTTCAAATCGATTCGAGAGCACAATAAGCTGATATTGTGTCTAGAGGCATTGCTTTAAGTGGTCCTGGTTTGTGCCCTGATACCTGCAAATGTAGAAAAGAGGTTTGTTACATGACATCTTGACTATATATATAGATAGATACACAAGGTACCTGGGCTGTTATATAAACACCTTGTGTTATATAAATATATATAGATGTCATATAAAGTGGGCCTGCCACCAGCCAGGACCACTGAAAGTGATGCTGCTGGATGCAGTACCTCTTACTAGCTCATTGTGCTCTCGAATCGAGAGACTCAAGGTATACACAGCACCGTGGTATATTTAACGTCTAAAATCATGCTGTTTATATAATACCTTGTAATTTCACCTCTTCTGCAGTTCTCCTGTAACCCTTCAAAACATTTACATCCTTCAGCCTCTTCTCTAGTCCTGTCACGTCTTCTCCCTGATATGATTGTTCTGCAAGATCCAGTCTTGTCAGCTTCTGCAAAGGGAGCTGAGCAAGGCAATGTATGTGTTTCCACAGGACAACTCCTCAAAGACTTTGAGTAAGTGGCACACTTGTGTCCTGCTGGCACCACCCTTTGGAAGGGTTTCCTTGGAGAAATCTGATGTCTGGGGCTTTTACACAACGCTCTGCATCTTCCTCATTTTGAGTGTGTTTTCCTCATTCCTTATCATTTTTTCTAGTAGGTATAAAAGAGATTGGTGTCAGTGATATACTCCTGTACATAGATCTTCAAAAACCTAGCCTCAAGTTTCCAAGTCATGCTCAGTGCTGATCTACAGATGTTATTCAAACAGCAGAAACACATAATCCATTACTTTTTTCATCTTTAACATGTAGTTCCTTGGTTTTAACATTAAGAAAGAAGCTTGAGATCCCATCATGGATGTTGTTTTATGTTTCTGAATCCTAATTCTGCCCTATTAATCACTGTATTGGGTATGAATGGGTATGCTTTTGGTAGCAGGGGGGGCTACAGGGCTGGTTTCTGCAAGGAGCCACTTGAAGCTTCCCCTATATCTGACAAAGCCAGTGTCAGCTGGTTCCAAGATGGACCCATCACATGGACCTAAGACCAAGCCCATCAGTGACAGCGGTAGCGCATCTGGGATAATGTGTTTAGGAAGGAGAAAAGTTTCTGCATAACAGCAATTGCAGTGGGAGAGAGGAGCGAGAATGTGAGAGCAACAACTCAGCACACACCCAGACCAGTGAAGGAGGAGGGCAGGACCTGCTCCAGACACAGAGCAGAGGCTCCCCGGCAGCCCGTGGAGGTCCGTGTGGAGGCAATATCCTCCTGCAGCCCATGGAGGACCCTATACTGGAGCAGGGGGATGCTCGAAGGAGATTGTGACCTGTGGGAAGCCTGTGCGGGAGCAGATCCTGGCACGGCCTGTGGCCCTGTGGAGAGAGGAGCCCACACTGGAGCAGGTTTGCTGCAGGACTTGTGACCCCAAGGGGGACCCAGCCTGGAGCAGCCTATTCCTGAAGGATGCACCCCATGGAAGGGCCCACGCTGGAGGAGTCTGCTCCTGAAGGATGCAACCCATGGAAGGACCCATGCTGGAGCAGTCTGTTCCTGAAGGGTGCACCCCATGGAAGGGCCCACACTGGAGCAGTCTGTTTCTGAAGGATGCACCCCATGGAAGGGACCCACGCTTGAAAACAGTAACTGCTTTTCCCCAGTAGTGCTTCTGATCTATCCTGCCCTAGTGCTGTCAGCAGTGGTGGGAAACTCCTCTCAGGCCTTGGAATGTGCCAGGTGAAGCATGGCTACAACAGAGGCAATACACAGAACTGCTTGTTTCACATTTCAGTTTGACAAGGTCTTTCACATACTGTTTTATGGGAACTATGTCGTCACAAGGAAGGTGTTCCTGTGGATCGGAAACCTCTTCTGTATCTCAGATGAAGAAAGGGACAAAATGTTGGAGTTTTATTACTGATTTGGAAAAAGGGAAGAGGAGGGGAGGCAATATCTGTAGCCAGCCAAAAATCATTTAGGGTCATAAAGACAAGAAATGAGACAATAATTAAGCTTGAGGTACCGGCCATGTGGTGGAGATGCTCATCAGTGCTGATAAACTGAACTAACACACATTGTACAGAGTAGTTTGAGCTGCTTGTTTGCTTTGTGCAGGTTTCTTCATACATTCATAAAGCAAGACAAATGCTGGGCAGTTCTGTGGTCTCTGAGGATTACTGAGCTCTCTGTAGCAGTATGGGTAAAGATGAGATGGCAAATATGTTGTAATGCTGTTATATTAATCAGTGCTGAGACTCTCTGAGTATGTGTTTGGTAATGGCTGCTCTGTCTCAAAAGCAAATATCAGGGCAAGTGTTTAGTGAAGAAATTATTTGAATACAGAAAATCTTAGAGGAGGAAAACTTGAAAAAATTATTTCAGGAGATAAGCAGAATGGTGAAACATCCGTAGGATATACTGAGAAAAAGAATAGGGAGACAGTTTCTTCTTACCTTTCCCCATAATACAGAAGCTTGCAGAGAAGTTTGACATTTAGGTGCATAACCTAAGTGACCTCAGGCTCATGGATGATACTTCTTCAGTTTTTTGTTTTCTCATCCTAAAGGGCAACATCCACAGGTAAATACTCCTGAAGAACAAGCAGACAAGTTGCTCCTTGCAAGCTGGGGTCTTCCCAGAGCAGTTCTGGAGAAATACCACAGCCTGGGGGTAGTACAGATGTTTGAATGGCAAGCAGAATGCCTAATGCTCGGCCACGTTCTGGAAGGGAAGAACCTGGTTTACTCAGGTATGCAAACATCTGACAAACCCAGGCCCCACTAACGCTCCCAGTGCCCTTTACAAGAATGTATTGGTGCTGAAGGGTTCTGATCTGGCAGATAAAAAGGTCAAGATCCTGTTTATTCTGGAGAGACCCCATCGAGACCTCTTCCACTGCTGTACCTCAGACCTGGCTTAATGGACTCCTTTCCAGATGTGAGGAGAGTCTTTTCCCCCCATTTTAGCTGTTAGTGTTCTTTTAGAAACTGAAAATTAGGAGTCAGTTAATGACAACTCTCTTAACCAGGAATCTGTGGGAAACAACAAATTCAGTGTCTGCTCTTCATGGGAAGCACGTCCCAGAGCAGCACTGGGAGGATGAAGAACTTAGAAGGGAGGTGGGTGATTTTCTTAGGCTTGGAGTTGAGTTTCATTTCCTTAGTTCAAGAAGACTTTGGGCCTGACTGCTAGGTGATTGCTGTCCCCTGGTATGTGGCATCTCCTCCACAGTTTTCTATAGACGATGGATGGCAAACAGCAGTACTCACCAAGCAGGAGGGGTTAATACATGGGCTAATTCAGTAAGGTTGTGGCTGATCTCTTCTGTCTTTTGTTTATTTTTATCCCTTGCTTATCTCTGAGGTGCTGTTGCTTCTGCAGCAGAGCTAAGAACACTAGCCATGGTAGCATGGTGGAAGAGGCTAGAAGAGCAATACTTTGCATCTTGTGGGGTTAACTAAATGTGGTTATGGCTGTGGGAGAGGAGCATCAGTTGAGGAGTCTGCCCAAGTTCTCCTGTAACTGCTTTCTATGCTAACTTTATAAAGCTTCTTTCTTGGGTTTGATTTATGTATTTCTTTTTAATTCCAGCTCCTACCAGTGCGGGAAAGACTCTTGTTGCAGAATTGCTTATTTTGAAGCGAGTCCTGGAGACTCGTAAGAAAGCTCTTCTCATCCTTCCCTTTGTCTCTGTGGCCAAAGAGAAAAAAAGTTACCTGCAGGTAAGTAGCATTCCAAGAGGGTAAACTTATGGGTTGTAGTTGTTGAGTCATGTTTTTTAAGCAGTTAGAAGTTTTATGCATGAATTTGAGGAAAAAGTAATGTTGCAGAGTTGTTTTAGAAAGGATTTGTAGGTAATTTAACATGTGCTTATTGTAAGTTGAAGATAAAAACCTGGCAGTTTTAGCCAAAAAAGGGAGACTTGGAAAAATTTTAAGGAGTTGATTGAAACATTTTATTTCAGCTTTGACTTCTAAAGCATTGTTACTTGCATTTATCATAGAATCACAGAATGGTTTGGGTTGGAAAGGACCTTACGATCATCCAGTTCCAATCCCCTGCTATAGTTACGGATGCCTCACACTAGACCATGTCACTCAAGGCTCTGTCCAACCTGGCCTTGAACACTGCCAGGGGTGGGGCATTTCCCGCTTCTCTGTGCAGCCTGTGTCAGCGCCTCACCACCCTCACACCAAAGAACTTCTTTTATGTCTAACCTGAACTTCCCCTGTTTCAGTTTGAACCCGTTACCCCTTGTCCTATCACTACAGTCCCTGATGAAGAGTCCCTCTCCAGGGCCCTTGTAGACCCCTTCAGATACTGGAAGCTGCTCTGAGGTCTCCATGCAGCCTTCTCTTCTCCAGGCTGAACAGCTCCAATGTTCTCAGCCTATCTTCATACAGGAGGTGCTCCAGTCCCCTGATCATCCTCGTGGCCCTCCTCTGGACTTGTTCCAACACTTCCATGTTCTTTTTATGTTGAGGACACCAGAACTGCACACAATACTCCAAGTGGGGTCTCACGAGAGCAGAGTAGAGGGGCAGGATCACCTCCTTCAACCTGCTGGTTGCGCTCCTTTTGATGCAGCCCAGGACACAGATGGTTTCTGGAGTCAAGTGCACACTGAAGCAGGCTCATGTTCATTTTCTCATCAACCAACACCCCCAAGTCCTTCTCCTGCAGGACAAATTTATTCACAGAGTTTTATAATACGCACACTTTAAAGGAATTTTCTAATTAGAGATTTCATCTGAAAAAACTAGGGAGAGAAGGTGCCAACGTTATCTGAATGGATAAAAGGATATTTTAGCTTTCCTTGGGGGGTGTTCCACCAGAATTTGGTGCCTTTGATTTCACTGTCTTCATTACAACTTTGTTCTGACAGAATGTGGTTGTGTCTTGTCTTCCCCACTCCAGCTATTTGAAAACAAAATTACAGTGGGAACAGTCTTTTTAAAACAATAAAAAATACTTTTTCTTGAAAGGCTTTCATAGCAAACATGAGCTAGTGTGTCAAAGTAGCAACTATTACTGAACACAAATCCAAAACCAGCAGGCATTTTGATCAGTTTCTGACATTTAAGACATTTTGGGTGTTAATAAACTAGCATGGTATCTTAACCTTGCAAATTGCTAGGAAATGCTACAAACTGAGTGTGAAAGCTACTTTGTAGTGATTGATAATGGAGACATGCTTTTGCTTTAATCTTGTAAAGCTGAAGGTTTTTCAATGCTGTGCCTTTCTACTCCTGGCCTAAAGTCTGGCTATAGCTGCACGTACTTGAAATCCTACTGGTATCCTCCCCATCTAGTTCAAACCTCTGTACCTTTTGTTAATGCAGTGTATAATACGCCAAAGTGTTGGCACTGCAGTACCAAGCTATGGAAGAAAAGAAGTTATTTCTTAACTTTCAGTGGCAGATGTGACATCTTTGTGTTGTGTACCACATCTGGCTTTTGCGCAGGATTTCTCAGGAGCAAGGCTCCATCATACATAACCCACTGTTGTTAAAAACTGTTGTACTTGTGTTCTCTAACCTTTTTAATGGTAAATGTTTAATACAAAGCAGTCATCCCCATTACTTACTCAGCTTTGCATGCTTTATGCTGCAGTGTGTACTGTGTGGCTTTGGAAATAAAAGATGACAGTGGGGAAAAAAGTAAATGGCTGAGCTGTGGCTTAAATCTCATTACTTGGCATTGTAAGTGCTAGAAATCGTGGTTGTAGGTTGCAGGCTTTCATGTGGTTCCAGGCATTGGTCAGAATTCAGAGTTGTAACCTTGGCATGGCATTCTGTATCCTTGGAAAACAGGCACTGTTTCAGGATGTGGATGTGAGAGTTGAAGGCTACATGGGAAGCATGTCTCCTGCTGGACGTTTCTCTGCCCTGGATGTTGCTGTCTGCACCATTGAGAAAGCCAACAGTCTAATCAATAGATTAATAGAAGAAAACAAAATGGACTCACTGGGTAAAATACTAAGGCTTGACTGTTGTGGGGATGAGGTTTATTACATACTCCGAGTGCATGTGAAGTCATGGGATATTTCGTGTTTGCTCAGTTCGGTATGTGACAGACATGCAAGATAAGAAAATAGAGCAGTTTTTCTTCCTCAACAGCACCTCTAATTTGGATTTAGGAAGGCAGTCAGGACTATTCTATGTAGCTCGGTGGCTGGGGTGTGTAAGTAAAAGCTGTAGTTCTTGGCTTCTCTGACATAGATGACAATCCATGGACAGTGATAAGCTGCATTAAGCAGTGATTCCCATAGCTAGAAAATGTCTTGTAATAAAATTGAATTAAATGCCTGGGATTTGTTTGAGTTCAAGAATGTATGTATGTTTGTTTTGGACAGAGATTGTTATCCAGCATCCAGTGGTTTGCCTTCAGTTAGCTCAAGGAAGAGGAGGAATTGTGTTTGGTGCACATCTGGGTCCAGATAAGTGGAATGAACACATAGAGCTCCTCTGGGTAGGGACAGTGACTGAGGAGGGCTGTGACATTCATTTCTCTCTTGTAGCTCACTCAAAAGCCCGCTGTTCTCGTAATGTAGACTTCTGAATCACCGTGGCCCTGATGGCCACTAGATAATTGTAATACTCATTTAGTGTTTGGGAGGAGAAAGCCTGAAGAAGCCTTATGTTTCTAGTGTGCATTTGGAGAGAGATGTGTTTTCCTGGTCCGGTCAGAAATTTGTTAGCTTTGTTTCCCTGCTCAGTCAAGCTATACCCAGTTATATTTTATACAGTAATCCCTCCCAGCTTCATTTTGGCCTGTAACATAGCTGGTTGCTATTTTAAGGCTATAAAAATTGGAAAACTAGATGAGTATCAAACTGCTCTGAGACCTCCACTTATGAAACTGCTGTTCCATGGGCTTCTGGTGTCACAGTATTCTGCAGCATTATATGCCAGAAGAGTTTATTAAATACAAGAGAGAATAAGGGAAATAAAGCCTTGCAATTTTTTTCAGAGCGTGAGATCATGAGATAAGTCATTCACACCTGCATCTATAGGGACTGAATCACCATGAATGCTTTAGAATGCCAGTGGGCTGGAAGATGAGTGGGTGATCATGGTTGCGCAGCATTTTAAACTCATTCAAATTAACATTTCTGCAGTCCAGCCTGATTCTTGAATGTATATCTTCATCCCTTCCCTTGCAAGACAACGTGATCATGCAGTTAGTTATTTCAATATATGACTACTCAGTTTAGGGGTTTTTAGTTTTGTTTTAAATAAGGTTAGTTTGATCCTAGATCACCACACTGTACAAGCTGTACTGCCAGCAGAAGGCAGGGAGTGGGGTCATGATGCTCATATTTATGTTGGCTTGGAAGCATGTTCAGTATACTAAAATGTATTATCTAATGATAACATCTTTCAGAAGCTAGAGATAAACCAAATCCCTTTGATGGGTACCTTCATTCCATCCCTCCATTTTGTTGTGCCCTCTTAAGATGAATGTACCTGTGAAGAGTCATATAAGTATAACCAACAAAGTGATTACAAGATGTGTTTGAATATGTGTCCTCAACGCTGATACACCTCTGTTGCAACCCCTTGTTTCCCTTGTGCTCTAATATAACTGTGTAACTCAGAGAAGGATAAAAATATTGTGGGTTCCTTTTATGTGCTTATTTGAAATGAATTTTTAAATTAAAATTGAGGTTTAAAATTTGTCAATTTCTCACCTTAAAGATGAGGTTTTATTTGGAGATAGATTTTCTTAGAAGCTGCAAAATACAGGCATGAACTTAAAATGCCAGTTTAACTGTCACCTAAAGCAAGGCAGCATGTCTGAAACTGCAAGATTGTACCTTGTCTTCTAATTAAGTCTAAATTTAGACCAGTTCATAACGAGGGTGTTTTATCTTTTGAGATGAGTTACTGGGAGATGACTGCAGTTCTGGCTGGATTCCATCTCAAGCTTGAGCTGTTCCTTTTGTTGATGTCAGCCCCATGCTGATAGCTCACGTTGCCTTTGGAAATCGTCGAGAGAAACTCAAGTCCTGTGCCTGGCAGAGCTCTCTTTGCTGTATGAAGCAGTGGAGAGCAATTTTGTGTGGCTAATTATAATAGAACGTGTGTCAGTTTTGAACATCCTGGGACACAAAAGATGCTGTTCCTCTTGTTCAGCCTCTTGACACTGATGCTAAAGAAATCTTTAGGAAAGTGGATAGAGAAGAATCTGCTGCCTTCTCAGTGTGTCGGCAGGGAATGGGTTTGTGATGTGCTGTTGTGATACTTAATGTGTTCTCTTCTTAATTTAAACTTGAAATTAAAAAATTACTGGTTTAATTGTATTAAGAAAAGGGAATAATCACATCCTCCCTGCCTGCTATTCAGAACTCTTTTGTTTTAAGCAGGATGTGCACCTGAAGCAGCCTAGTTATGCTACAGTAAACATGTTGGACAGCTCTTGGGTACTTTTTTGTAGGTGCTTTTCAGCAGTCTTCTAGAGACCTATTTGCAGACAGAAACAGGAGACTGCTGCCTCATTCTCAGTAGAAACTGCAGTGTGATTCAATTCTGGCCCCATTTGCACTCCTGAGCTTGCTGTTGAGTAGAAGATGCCATTGCATGCTGGGACCTGAAGTCCTCCCTGGCTGCAATTCCATTTCCAGATGAGGATCCACTTTGTGGAAAACGCTGGTTGCCTGATGGCTGCTGCTATGTTATCCCAGTGGGTGTGCTCTGAGCGCAGCCTAACCAGAGGAGAGCCCTGTGCATCTGTGCCAGGCAAGTCTCACCAGCTTGCAGGCTGTCAGGGCAATGCAGCACACAGGTTTCGCATGGGCTTGAATATGTTTTCCAGCTGTGTAGCAGCAGAAGGTACAAAACAAGTAGCCAGAGCATTCCCTGTGCTTTGGCCTGTAGGTACCACTAGTGTTCTGTGCTTCGTTTCAGGAAGCATGATGTGCTGCTTGGCACAAAGGCTGGGAAGGTAACCTGCATGCATTCCACTTTGGTAGCTACCTGATTACACTGTCCTGTCTCAGCTGCTGGGAGCATTCAGATGACTTGTATGGGGAAGCAGGAAGAGGCTTTTTCTGGTATCTGAATAAATATGTATTTGGTGACCAACAAATTACCATTTTTTACAAGTGAGCACAGAGCAGAGGAAGTACAGGAAGACAGAGGAGCTGGATGGGTGGGAGTTTGTACAAGAGGCTGATGAAGCATTGCAGCACTCTTTTCTAACTTAACTGCTTTGAAGAGAAGGGGGGAGAAAACAGACGGAGAGAGAAGGAACATATGTAGGAAGGAGAGAAAAAAAAATGAGCAGGAAAAAAAGCATTGAAACAGATAATAAAAGGTCACATTTGCCCTAAAGCTCCTGCTATTTTAGCTGTACTGGAAAGATATTACATAGCTGCACCAAAGAGGGAAAAAACTCCCCAGCAGCAGAGCTAATGAAGCCTGGTGTCTTCTGTGCCCTGCTTTTTGTTCAACCTTCCTTCAGCCTCTTCCATGGCCCCGTGACCCTGATGGCTGGCCAGAAAGGGTACATGCTGCTGCTAGTTGGGATGTGTGCAGGATGTAGCTGAGTTGCAGTGGCTTCATGTTTTTTCCTCAGGGGAGATTCTAGTCTGCTCTGCTGTCTTCAGCTCCTGAGAGTCAGAAAGCTTTTTAGACATTATTCTTTTCAATAGTTCTGTGTTTCTCACACAGTTGATGGAGGAGGCTAATAGATTTAAAAGGAATTTGCAGGAGGCAGGATGATGACAGAGCAGTTGTATCGGGATTTTTCTCAATAGAAAGGCTAAATTAAATAGTTGAGCTTATTCAGGCTTTGGTTCAGTGAAAAAAGGTAAAATAGGAAGCAGGGTATGGGAGTGTAATTTTATGTGCTCTAGGGGGTTTTATCTGACATTACTGGATTAGTAAGGAGTGATATTTTCACTAAGGCAGTGATGTCAACAAAGCTTTTGACTAGCTCTTTTGGTCTTCTTTCTAGATACTCTGAAGCGTGGGGGTTTTTGCTTGCAAAGAGGTTCCAGAATTGAGGCTGCAGTACTGTTTTGTATGGAGGCCAGACTAATAACTCAACCTGTTCATGTTTATTATTGTAAGAGCTGGTTGTGTGTGTTTGAGGTTTGGGGGTGTGTGTGTGTGAAATGCCATGACTGTGGTCATGATTTGCCTCTCACAGAAGTATCAGTGACAGATTGAAATGGTCTTAGTAAGCATTTGTGGATATAAATTTCAGTTCGTCATGTGGAATCTGAAAGGAAAGAGGCTATCTGTTCTTAGTTTGTCAATTTGTCCCATATAACCTGAGTGCTTCTCTTTATCAGGAGTGGTGGTTGTGGATGAGTTGCACATGCTGGGAGACTCTCATCGAGGATATCTGCTGGAACTCCTCCTGACCAAAGTTAGATATGTTACAGAGAAGGTTGCAAAACGGTGGGTACACCAAGATGTTTGTCTCTTAATGCTAAATTATGGGTGGTTCTAAATGTTCTGTTCTATGGGTGACAGGAAATTTGGATTAGCTCCGGGGTTTCTAAGAGTGGTGACCTATTTTGGTTATTAGAGCCTCATCCTACCACCTCTCAGGGGCCTGCCATTGTAGTCAAAACCTCTTGTCCTCATGGTTTTCAATTTGTGTGCTGCCATGGGATTCATTCTCTTAGGAAAAGAAATAAGGCTGAAGCTTTCATTTACTTTTTTTAGCCTACTTATGTAAAACAGAAACCCCAAGCCTGAATTTCTTTTGACGTTTTTGCCAACAGACTTGCTCTGCTTCATCTGTTGGTGTTTCATGGAATGGGGTATTTATACTGCTGAAATGGTCAGGTATTGTGGAAGAATGAGCATGCTGTTAACTTGTCAACGGGGAATTGATCGGGAGACTTGAGAAGATGTGCCAGTAGTCTGCTTAGGTAGCACTGCTCAGGATGATCTTTAGTGTCATGTGTTATCGTAGTGGTTTCATGGTTTCTTGCCTTTAGCACACCTGACTGGACACTGGAGAACAGATCTGATGTTTCAGAAGAGCTTTAGAGGTTTTTAAGAATTCAGAATCTAGATTCCTAGCACCAAGTTGCCCAGTGGCTCCATAGTGCTCAAACACGGGCCAAGGCACATGGAGGAGATGGTGCATCTAGCTTCTTAACCTTTGTTGGTGGTACTGAGAGAAAGTCAAAATCAACTGTTTCCTTAGTACCAAAAGCCAGATTTTGCCAGTTTTCTCTGTACACTTCCTGTCTGGAGTTGTGCCAGTGCTTGGCTAAGCACAGACTACCTATTTAGTGCTGGGGGCACTGCCACTGCCTCTCCAGCATACATGTTAGCCAGTATTTCCTACCCTGATTTCCAGGATCCAGCAATGTTCTGGGTTTAATCACCTCTGACTTTTTCTCATATTGTGCCCATAAGTCCTGGAATCCAGTACACTTCAGAGCAGTGTGAGTGACTGCCACCCCTTTTACCTTGGCTTATCATGCAGCTGCAGCACAGGTGAAGTCCATGCTCTGCTTTCATCCCTTGCATTGAAAAAGCAGGAAGGAGAAAACATTCGTCAGGCAAAAAAGGTACAGATGCATGAAGGAATGTTCCTGGGAAGACACAGTACTTCAGCTTTCATCATATAGGCCCAAATGCCCAGATTCAACATCTCTTTGTTATGGTCAAGTTGACACTGGTTCCTTGTACCACTTACAAACACGAAGGAGGTGGCTGCTAGTTTTGTTTTGGAATCCACTTGAGATTCCTGGAGTTGGCGACCACATTTTATCTCAAATGTCCTCCCAAGTCTGTGCTGCTTTTAATCCTTTATCCAGATTCTATAAACACTGTCCAGCCTTACTGGTTATCAGTGTGACCAATGCTTTTAAGAGCTTTTTAAGTGGTTAGCTGGACATCCCACTGAAGTATAACTCTGTGTCTTCTCACCAAGATAATGTCTGACTGGCCATTGCCAGTGTGGGTGCTTGGCTTCTCCATGAGGCTTCTGCAGAGCCAGCCGGAATTACTGCAGCAGGTTTTTCTCCTTCCCAGTCAAAGAGTGTGTTGTGGAGCTGTAGGGGGAAAAATCTTCAACCTAGATGGCAGAGCTATCCTAGCAAATGCATGAAGAGCTTGGATCACAGAGTCTGCCTCTCCACGTCCTCCTTTTTTCTGTCTCATCATTGACTGGCCTTTTTTTATTCTAGCTTCTGGGTAGTCATTTTTCCTTTATCTTTGCCAAGATTCCCTGGATCTCCTAAGGAAGGTTCAAGTTATTTCTGAGCTCACAGTGATTTGTCAGACCTTTTTATTTTTTAAAGTCTCAATTTGTGGCTTAGTGCAATACGAATGAGGAGTTCTCAAATGTAGGCTTAGGAGCATAAACCCCCCTATTGTGTGGATGTAAAAGGCTGAATTAGAATATAGATCTAGGCATCTAAATTAAGGGTTTGGTGTTTTCAGATCTGTTAAGAGTCCATTACTTCTCACTGCCTGTAGTGGAAGCTGCTGTTCAGCGCTTTGAGAACTGAAACTGCTTGCTTCTTCGCTGAACTAAGGGCTTTGGTTCCCAACTTCAGGAAGACCCTTAGTTGAGTAGTATTTGGCCTGAAATTGAAACAAATGGAAGTATTTTAATTAAGGCATTCAAGCTTAGAAAGAACCATTCCTTTTTTCCATGTTTTTGTGAATGGCAAGGAAATAATTGATTTGTTGTTTCCAGTTTCTCCAAATATGCAGTCAGTTTATGGCTGTTGTTACCTAAAGAAGCTTCAAGTTTAGGTTCAAAATGATAAAAAGTTGTATTATTTTGTTATCAATGCATAACCTGACATGTGTTTGCTAAGAATAGATTATGACTTGTTTCTTTGTCAAGATGTTGAATGAAACATCTTTGCACTTTAGCCACTGGAAGGAAGTAGATTGAGTTTAGCTTTTCTGAATACTGTTTTCCAGGACAGGAGCCTGTGCTGTCACTAACTTTCATGTTCTTTTAACCACTTCCAGACAGGTGAAGATGACCAGTCCAGATTGTGGCAGGATACAGATAATAGGCATGAGTGCTACCCTCCCTAACTTGGAACTCTTAGCCTCATGGTTAGATGCAGAGCTATACTGTACAGATTTTCGGCCTGTGCCCCTCAAAGAGTGGGTGAAAATTGGCAGCAACATTTATGACTCCTCCATGAATTTAGTGAGAGAATTCCAGCCCAAGCTTCAACTGAAGGTAACAAAACTGAGCAGTGGCTTTGGAATAACAACTTTTGTACAGCTAATGTTAAACTGACAGATACTGGTACAGGTTTATTGGTTTTTTTGGTAATAGATGACATTCCCAATGTCATTGTTTATTTCACAGATTGCATGCTTAAACTGAGAACAAAATTGGGTTTTTTTGTCCTCTCCCGATTTAAACAAAAACCAAACCAAAACACACTCAAACGCATGAACTTTCTTGAATCTGACTTAAAGACAAAGTTGACTGCAATTACCTTGTTTCTGAGCACTTGACAGGTAGAAAGAGTTTGGTTCTTCCCTTACCACCCTATCTTGTGTCCTGTAATTCGCTTCACTTTCATAACTGAAAGTATTTCTTGGTTAGGCCAAGGAATTTGCATTAGTCATTGGGAGAATACATTTGCATTAAAATCTGGTATTGAACCAGCTTATGTTAAACTCCTAAATGATCTAATTTTGTCATTAAGGCAGATGTCCATCCTGATTCTTCTGAATCTGCTTTCAGCAGTTAGCCCTTTTGTGCACTTGGAAAAGATATTGTAAGTTATGGGTAACTTACTGTAATGATTTGGAAGAACCAAATTGCTAGAAGTGGGAAATTTGTACTTTCTAATTGTAGGCTGCTTTCCTGTGAAGTCTTCGAAGGGTGAGTTCTCTCCCCAGTCCTTCCAACTGCTTTGTGTAATACTAGTGTAGTAGTTGGATGATATGGGCTGAATGTGAGCAATACTTTGGAATATTTGGCACCCAGTTTCATGGCGCACCATCATTCTGTTGCCAGGAGCAGGGTGGCACAGCAAAGAAAAAATAACTTAGAAACAAAAGATAATGTTTGTGACAAGAATATCTGGAAGCTTGCTTTCAAGGTCATATTGAGAAGGTGGTGTTGCATCTCCTTTTCTGGCTATTTCTTGAAGTAGTTTCTTTGGGTAGGTACTAAATTAAGTGAGAGAAAGAAGTAAGCTATGCTTATGACTCAATAGTTTAAGGGAGCCAGCTTATTTTATAAGACCAGATGATCCTCTTGGGCTTGAAATCTGTTACTGGGCCTTCAGACTTATGTGCCTCAGACTGAATCAGGAAAGGGAACTTTGACCTCACCAATTCTGCTGAATTTGGCTGAATCCTTACCAATCTTTTGCTGTGTATATGCAGTTCCTGCCATTGCTCCCCTGTTTTCGTTTGCATTTTAGTGCTTTTTATTTCTTACTGTACACCTACGTTTTTCTCTTCCCTACTTTGCTTGCTGGAAGAGAATCTGGCTTAGTCAAGCAAAACAGATCAGTTGTAGGCACTCTGTTAGGATTGTAAAACCTAAAAGGCCGGATGTGAACAGTAGTGGTTTGCATGCGCATCTACGTAAGTATCCATAAAAGCCTTCCACTTGCACTCTTTGGACAGCAATGCTTGCTGCATGCATCTTTGTTGGGTATGCTTAAACTCCTAAATCTCATGCCTTTAGTTCAGACAGTCCTAGCTGATAAGTCTTAGTTATTGCAGAGGAATGTTTTCCCTTGGGACTCTTCCTAGTTCTTCATCACTGCTGTTAGCCATGACATAGAGGTTGCTGTGATTTTTTTGTGCAGCGTGGCCTTCATTCAGAAACAGAGCTATGAAATCAAGAGCTAAAACCTTATATTTATTCATAGGTAGATATAGGGCTGTCCTTAACAATGTGGTCATACTGGTACTTGGACTTCCAAAAGCAAGAGAGAAACTAAGATAACAGTGCTCCATCTTATTTGTTTGCTCCTCTTTATGACTTGAAGTAAACGATTCATACTGTGACACAGAAGAATGACAGCATTTACCAGCCACATTCAGGGTGAGAGTGCATTGAACATATTTTGTCTCAATTCAGGGAGATGAAGACCATGTCGTGAGCCTGTGTTATGAGACTGTTTGTGGTGGCCATTCAGTCCTGCTTTTCTGTCCGTCCAAGAACTGGTGTGAGAAGCTAGCAGACGTCATTGCCAGGGAGTTCTACAGTTTGCAACAGGCTGAGAGTAAGAGAAATGTAGTTGATAGAAGACTGAAGTGTAATGCACAGTGCCTTGAATGAAAATTCATTTTAGTGAAACTATAACAATATTTTCTGTCTCAAGGTTCTGGAAAAAACTCAACCCTGGCCCCAGTGGTTGTGGACAGAGAAGGGATCGATGAGGTTCTGGATCAGCTAAAGCGTTCTGTCTCAGGCCTGGACTCTGTGCTCCAGTGTACTTTGCCATGGGGAGTGGCATTTCATCATGCAGGTATTCCTGAACCTCTTGGTCTTGATGGTCACGTATTACAGGTCCTTTTTGCTGTAGTTATCAGTAATTTACCAGTTACTTTTTGAAGCCTTCTGTAGCTTGTAAGTGAATTAAAATGCTTCAAGAACCTCACAGTTGGAGATAAGCTTGAAATTGTTTTATTGCGGCCTAAGACTTGAATTCACTCATTGCTATGATAAATCTTCTCTCGATTGTGTTGAGTAACAGCAACTTTTTAAACACAACTTGATTTTTATTTTTTTGGTGAAAAATCAGCTGATTTGCAGCCCAGGCTTTTTCAGTTTGTCCCTAAAGCTGCCAGAGTATTTCAGAGCAGTTTTCCTTCACTTCATACTGAAATCGATGAGTAAATAGAAGAAGTGTAACAGTGAAAACATAAATAAAAAGAGCATGTGCTGCAAATGCTTCTGGTTAGATCTTTTATTTCTTACTTAAGTTGGCACTAGTGTATGTGACCTGTTGATCCACTGAGAGACTGACTCTGGAAGAGAGAGCACTATCTATGGCATTGAATATGTAGTATAAGTAATTCCAAATGCTTGAGCGTGGATTTGTTTCTCAAGAATAAAATTGGCCTGAAGCCCTCAAGGAAGTGTAGTAAGATACATATTAGACCTCTAACCTAGAATGAAAATAATGGAGGAGGATTCCAGGGTTAGGATGGCAAATGACTAATTCCTAGTTTCCTACTGTTTGTTATATCCAATTTGCTTCTTTTTATTTTCTTTCTTTCTCTCTCACTTGCACTGCTTGTAGATATGGAATAGATAGTTGCTCATCTTGTTACGACGTGTGCAAGAACCTTAGAAAAGCCAGGTTATAACTGTTACTGTCAGTCGAATAATAAAAACTTAATGGTGAAGTTTTGCTTCACTTACGGTTTGAAAGAAGTTAACTGAGGTGGTGTTGTGAGTCTTGTTCCTAACACTGAAAGGCTAATATTCATTCACTTTGTTCTTCCCCTTGCTGGCCAGTAATATTATTAGCTCTTAGATGTAGTCTCACCTTTTCTAGGTTCACTAAAAGTCATCTCTCCTCAGGTCTTACTTTTGATGAACGGGACATCATTGAAGGAGCCTTTCGCCAGGGCTTGATCAGAGTCCTAGCAGCAACCTCCACGCTCTCATCTGGAGTGAATTTGCCAGCACGCCGAGTCATTATACGAACTCCCATGTTTGGTGGCAAACTGCTGGACATTCTCACTTACAAGCAGATGGCAGGAAGGGCTGGCAGGAAGGGAGTAGACACAGAGGGTAAGCAGAGGCTTTATTAACGTTCTCTAAGAACTGCGTTAACCTGATTAAATCCAGTGAGGTGCTTTGCAATTTGTTGCTGATCATGATGAATTCCCTTGGTATTCAGTATGATTAAGTTAATCAAGATGAATTTGTTTGGTATTAATGGAGTAAAAAATGTAATTCCCAGGCGATTCTTTTCACTGCCTGAGACTTTGGCATTTACATGTCAGTTGCTTCAGGAAATGGGCTATTTTCTGATTTGAATACTTGTTAGCTTCTAAGGCTGTGTTGTTCATTTGCCTTAGTTCTGGAATCCATGGTCTGGGATCTATGATCCATGGTCAGTTTACTAAAGCATTTACAGTTTCAGTGAGAATATTTATGGTGAACTCTTATTGCACAGGCCTAAAATATAAGAAATGCGCTTAAAGTCTATGACTAGAATTTGAAAACTTCCTTTGTTGTCTGAAGTTCTGATTTGGGTTTCTTCAACTTCCACTAAACCTTAACCTTTATGGATCTTGAAAGTAGCAATGCAACAGCGAAACAGGGAAAGAGGAGCAGTGGTTCATGGATAACATGGGGTCTTCATGCATACAGCGGCATTGGTTGATGTTCAAGAAAATAATCCTGCCTGCTATTTTAACTTGCAATGGAAATTTGTCTTCATGGGTGATATTTGGAAAAATTCGATTATACAAGCATAAACAGGGAATCAGAAGCTTAGCAGAAGCGGGAAGTGGGATTTGCCCTACTGATGGTGTGATTGGTGCTTGCTGGAACCCTGTGTAAGCAGACTGTTCTTACATTTCACTTTCTATTTTTGCTGGAGTAGCGTAGCAACAGAACATTTTGCGACCTATATCTCTGGGAGCTATCCCCATGTGTTAAAGCAAAAGGCAGCTGCATGCTGTATTCTGAAACTGTACAGACTTTGTCAGTTTGTGTGTAGTTGGCAGGTATAAAATTACATTATTTCTTGAAGTTTCTCCCCCCCCTTAAGATACAGTAATTAGAGCCCATTTTTGACGGTTGTGATGTGTCTGTGTTTTGCACCGTAAGCACTTGAGTTTACGCTGATGAGCTTCATAAATGTACCATTTTTTTCCCACTCCGCCACATCTTTTGGAGAGAGCACAAAGCTGCATTACCAGCTGCTGCTCTTTCACAGAGTAGGGACACTGGAGGATAGCAGCTTCAGCTGGAAAAAATGCCTAATGTGGATATGAAATTCAGCTGACAGACAACAGAGAAATGCTGTGGGGTTGATTTCCCCCTCCCCTCCCAACATTGTAATGTTGGATTGTCTCAGCTTTTGATTTTTGTTTTGCTTTTCCTAATTTGATGGAAATTTAAACCCATCATTTTAAAGAATGGAATTGGGTTATTTTTGCATTCATCAAAACTGTTGCGTTCCCAAGGTGAAATAGGTAAAGCTGTTCACGATCACTGAACACAACTTAGAAATATATTAGGGCCTTTTTTTGCTTTTAATGCAGTTCTGTGAGTAGATAGCCAAAGTTTTCTGGTGCTTGTCTGGTCTAATGCTAACCTAGACTTCCCCTCTCATCTGAAATGCTCAATAAGGGATCTTTGAATAGCTGAGTTCCTTCCCTGCCCACCTCCCTCCCTCAAACACACACAGTGTTCATTAGGTTGGAATTACTGGCTTTTAAGTGCTTAGTTGCATCTCAGGAAAGAGTTTCCTCCAAGTCTTGAATGACTGTCAGATAAAGTAGAGTCAAGCGGATACCCATCTTCTGTTACATTTATCACACTGAAGAGCCGATGTGTTCTGAGGGAACTGGAGGTCATATCAGAACCCGACTATGAAATAAGAGAACATTCTTCATTGCTGCAATCAAAACAAGCTTTGCTTTCACAGAACAGTGCTTACAGGCAGTTTGCCTTCTGTACTCTCAGCTCTGGCAAAAGTACCTGGTCAACAGATGTTAAAAGTTTCACCTGACAGGATAAAAAAGATCCCAGAGACACATGCTCTGAGCATGCCTTTCATTCTGTAATTCATTTATGTAATAATGTTTAACCTCTGTTCTGTTACTCACCTACTCTGCATTTGTGCTATTTATTTTGTTCATTGAAGTGCAGTTGTGTTTTCATTACCTCTGGATTTGCTAATTACAGTAGCATTACCACAGCTACGGTTTTATCATGACTTAGCATTCGTAGGATCTTACTGAGATACCCACTACCAAAAGTACCTTGGTGTCCAGACCATGTGCACTTGAATCTCAAGAAGTTGTCAGAAACCTATCATGATATTTACTGTACAGCTAATCATATCTAATGCTCTCTTCTTAGTCAAAAGAAAGCTTGTCCTACCCATAATTCATTTATCCTGTGCCAACTGGCAAAGCTTCTTACTAGGCTAGGTCTCCCAGGGACCTAGTTTCATAGAATCATAGAATCACAGAATGGTTTGGGTTGGAAGGAACCTTAAGATTATCCAGTTCCAACCCCCTGCCATGGGCAGACACCACATACTAAACCCTCTGTCATGGCTTTGTTGAAAAGATCTCCTTCATGTGGTGCTGCATTTTCCATGGGTAGTTAAGAGATTCACTTAATGATGTCTGAGATAATTTTAAGGCAAGGTATGTTTAGATGTAATTTCAGTGGAAACTATTCAGGATACTTAAGGTACTTAAGATCTGAAATATCTATGTAGGATACTTAAGATATGTGTGTGTAGGTATATGTGCATATATGAAAGTTCAGAGGATGTATAGTTACTTAGATTAATAACTTTGGATTTCTGAATTACTTTGGTGTTTGTGCTATTTCATCTCAGGAGCAGAAGCTGGTTGACATAGCCAAGCTTTTAAAGTGCTGTTCAGCTTTTATGTTTTCTCCTTGCTTTTGAAAATCTTTTCAGTTTAATAATGTGGCATAGAAGAAAAATTGATGCCACTGGATATTATAGTTCCAGTCCATTCCAGAAGAAGAAGTGAGGGTTGTTCATAGAATCATAGAATAGTTCAGCAGCAAAACAGATGAGCAGAGAGACTATGGAATCTCCTTAGATGATTCGGCAAGACCCTGACCATCATAATATAACTTGAAGTTGCTCTACTTTTAGTTCTTAAAGTATTATGCATCTGTGGAGTTCTTACATAGCAATGGATATACATTGTTCAAAGTTGCAAAGGTGTTTCTCTTTTTTGGTGTTCAGCTTTTTAAAAGCTGTTACACCGCTAAGATGCGATACGAAGGTCATTGTTTGTTTGCTTACTTTTGTTTTTCCCTATAGGTGAGAGCATTTTAGTTTGCAAGCCCTCAGAAAGATCAAAAGGAACTGCTCTGCTTCAGGGATCTCTCAAGCCTGTTCGCAGTTGTTTGTTTAGAGGAGAAGGGGAAGGTGTTGCTTCTAGCATGAAAAGAGCAATACTTGAGGTACGGGACATGCAGAGAGGGGTTAGAACTGAATGGTTTCTTTTGTGAGACCATGAAATGTTTTCTGTGCACTTTCTTTTCCTTCTGTTCCCTCCCTTGTCAACCCAAGCAGCTTCAGAAGAAAATTACTTGGGTCTGCCCAGCTTGCTTCAATATTCAGCATTTAGTTTGGTATGATTCAGTCTCTGCTTGCTGCATATTAGGACTTAAGCACAGTCAAACAAGGGTTACTAAGCTTTGCTTTTGCATTTGATATGCTCAAACTTCAGGCAGAAATAATCACGCAATCATGGAATGGTTTGGGTTGGAAGGGATCTTAAAGTTCGTCCAGTTCCAATCCCCTGCCATGGGCAAAGGCACCTTCCACTAGACCAGGTTGCTCCAAGCCCCATTCAACCTGGCCTTGAACACTGCCAGGGATGGGGCAGCCCCAGCTTTTCTGGGCACCCTGTTCCACACACATTGTGAGTTTTATTAATCTTGGTGGTGGAAGTTTCTTTTGTTCACGTGTAAACTGCACACAGTGGATGAAGCATCGCTCTGCAAATGTGACCTGACAGTGTTAACTGGGAGATGCTTGTAAACTACAGATCTCAGAGACTTCGTAGTCTGAACTGGGCCATTATGATATTTGTAGAACCTTGGAAGGTTCCTTGTTTCCTTCCTCAACTTATCTAACTCTTTTGCACAGAAATGATTGAAGTTTTGTAAGTAAATTTTTGGTGAACAGGCAGGTGTGGTACCTGATCTGCTCCCTTTAGCCTGCTCTCCTCTGTAGAGCTCCTACAGGAGTAAAAAGGGCCAGAAGGATCTTCTTTTCCACATATGTGAGCTTATCTCTTTTTCCAAAGTTGCTTTTGGTCTTGAACTGAGCTTAGGCTCTTTAGATACAGCTCATTTACTGTGCTACTTCTACTGCCTTGTGAAAGCTGTTGTGGCACTTACAACTTGGTTGTGATTGCATAGATTTAGAATTTTTAGCAGACCAATGGAATTTCTAGAGGCATTTTTCTACCTAAGAGCCATCTAAAAGATGTGGGTTCCTTTTTGGTAGCATTGCTTTATAACATGAAACAAATCCTTTGAAACCATGAAAGAAAGTTCTTATTTAAACACCTTGCTATCTCAAGGAAGATACAAACATGGCAATGACTTGGAAAGAAAAACAGTTATGAACCAAAAAGACACCAAAATCCAGGGGAAAAAAATCACTTTCAATCAGGACAACAATAGTGGGGTATAGCACTCACATTTATTAAGAGCAGACTTCAGTATGCTGAAGAACCTTAGGAGAACTCCTCCTTTCTGCTTTGCTTTATGTCTTCAGAAGATAGCAGTATGTGTTCTAACCTTTTAAAAGGGTTTCACAATGTTGGCTAAGCAAAATGCCAAGGGCTAGTCTCAAATCTAAATTGCTACTATGTCTGCTATCAAAATACGATTTTGTACTTCATTCTTCCGCATAGCTTAGTCCTTTTACTTCTACCCAAGGTGTTTTAACTTCTTGCCAAGACAGAAAACCTTGCTTAAAGGATGGCAGTTGCTTTGCCTCATGTTCCCCTGTCGTACTGGTTCTTTATAACTTAGATATCTGATGGATCAATGTCTTTGATTCCCTGATCTATGATGCATCCTAATGTTTCTGTGTCAATGTGAACAAGTAGTTGTCTTCAACAGATCATAGTGGGGGGAGTGGCCAACACTCCAGATGATGTGCAGACCTACGCTTCTTGCACTCTTCTTGCATCCAGCTTGAAAGAAAGCAAGTGGGAAAATGAGAAAGCACAAGACAAAGTGCAGATCGGACCTATAGAGGCTTGTGTGGCTTGGTTGCTGGAAAATGAATTCATTCAGGTTCTGGACTCTGGCGATGATGTAAAAGGTAATGTTGGTGTTTTCATGTGTTTCAAGAAGTTTTTAGCTTTCTGAAGGGTGTCTTTATACCTGCTTTAAGAGTTTGTGCATGCATGTGTTCTTGGAAGGCCTTTCTGCCTATTACCTCTGTGACTGATGCATCCTAGTCTACAAATGCCCAAAATATCCTTAAACAAGGCATACTTTTACTGCAGGATTTCTCACATTATCTGTAGAATGTGATTTTTGTCTTTCTCAAGAAGAATCAGTACATTCTAAGAGAATGCAAGTCTCTTCTAGAGCTGCTTGGTGTACATGGTTGCACTTTTTCCTGATTTTCTAATATGGCTAAGGATGAGACTCCTAGCAGTAATGTCAGGTAATCCCCATGAAAATCCTCATTGCAAGTAGTTTGTATCTCTTTTTTTAAGACAAGATGATAGGAGCTATTTTGTGTTCCTAAGAAAGAAATACTCAAAATGGTATCTCCTAGGCAGGATGGCAGATGGGATTCCAGTGTTTTAGTTCAAAGAGTTGTCACAGCTGTTAGTCTGACTAGTTAGAGGGATAGAAGCTTGTGATCAGGCCTCTGAAAAAGGCTGGGTTAGACTTAAGCAAGTCTAAACCTTTTATTGTTTCCATTTTCCTTCAGAATGGAAAAATATGCTATTTCTTTTTGAGAAAGCAGTTGGGAAAAGTGAGTGGAATTAATATCTGTAAAATACTTTGCAGCCTGAAAGTGAGATAGAAACTTGCATTTCAGTGTTCTCCTGTGGTTTTGTTTTCTTTTTTACACAGCAAAGGTTTATCATCCAACACATCTTGGCTCAGCTACTCTTTCCTCTTCTCTTTCACCAACTGAAGCCATGGAAATCTTTGCTGACCTGCAGCGAGCTATGAAAAGCTTTGTTCTGGAGAGTGATCTGCATATTGTCTACCTGGTAGGTTCCTCCTTGTGTGTTTTGTATCTTGTCCTGCCAAAACTCAAGGGCTCCATGAATGTTGGGAGGTTTTTTGTGCTCTGCTTCACTCATGCTTCATGAGGAAAAGTTTCTAAATTGAATGCCTATTAGACCTAGTCTGCTCCCATAGTTCGTGTTGTGGAAGCAGGTGCTCTATACCCATCGAAGCCCACTGTGGCCACTCTTGACTTTGAAAGATTTTGTAACATTGTACATTTTGGGTGTGTAGAATAATGGTAATTTTTCTGAGACACTCAAAATCAGTTGTTGCATGTTTGGGATCAGCAGGCTGCATCTCGGATTACTTCTGGAGGCTCAGAAAACCTTTGGGGTTTTATCATCTATTTTGCCTACAAAAAGCCCCAGAGAACTACACTACTGTCTTCCTATGGGTGGACCTTTCTTCATTTCAATAGCAGTGAAATTCATCTCTGATTTGGTTTACTTGCCTGGCGATGCTTCCAGGGCTAAAGGAGGAAGCATGATGAATCTTTTGAGGGGAATGTGTCCCAGAGTTTGTCATGTGCACAAACACTTGAGCTAAGCAATACTATTTAAGACCTTTGGAAAGGAAGCCATGAACCTGTGAAGATAGTGAAGAAACAAGATGGAGTTTCAGTGAACATCTTTGTATTCATGGCTGCCAGAGGTCCATCATACAGTCATCATCCAAAACTTGATAGTTGTCTTTAGCCTCCTTAAGTATAAAGTGGACTCTCTTTACCAGGCTGATGAGTCAAAGGCAGTGATAGGCAATAGAGTTTTTTACCTTGTACTTTTTCATTGCATGTCTAATGCAGCATGTCTAATGTTAGTTTAAGTCAAATACACTGTTGAACAGAACATTCTGGAGATTCTCCTCCATTAGCTAGCCTGAAACACTTTCTTGCAAGTCTGTTCATTTCCAAGGGTGAAAGTTCGATTGGGTTTTATGGCTCTTTTTTAGTTTTTAAAGAATTGTTCCTTATAGGCTAACGGGAATTTAAGGGGCATCTGCTGTAATGCATCTTAATTCCTTAAGGCTTGAATCTTCTACTTGTTACAAATAGGAAACTGAATTCCAGCACCTTGTATTTTAGGCAAGTGGAATAATGCAAGTATTTGCTAGTCCAGGAGAACTTACAACAAAAAAGAGCAGCAAACAATGAAAGACAATCCCCAACCTTAACATTTGTTCTTATCAGCAGGTGAAGGGGCATGGATGATTTACAACTATGTAGACATCTGGTATTCTATGTTTTGTTAAATACTCACCAAGAACTATTAGTTGTTTCAAACTCATTAATCTTGCAGTATATCGATACAGATATGAAGACATTTTGTCTCCTCTTACTGACACTGACTCTGTGCTTACTGAGCTATAACAGAACGGCTCTTCTGTCTAAAAGATGTTTGAATGCTCTGGGTGGCTTTTTTCTTAATGTTAATCAAAGCTGAGATTTCTTGTACTCCAGCTAAATGAAAGCTTCAGCAAGTTCTGGCAAAGGCTGTGATCCCTCTGGCTTTGTCAGATGCTGTGGCAGTGGTTAGTGTGGTTACTACTGGTTTTCATACCTATCTGTCAGTTTTGTTAAAAACAGCCTAAAGTTTAGTTCTGTTAAAGTAAAATAAAGATGAAACTTCAACATCTTCTAGTGGCTTGGATGTAAGGAGCAATCTGACCAAGATTCCAGATTGTTTGATCATTAGAGTACACATATGAGCCAGATCTCATCAGTGCAAATACAAAAAAACTAGGTTAGAAGAGCTTTTACTTTCTTCAGAGTACACGGTTATGACTCAGTGCCTCTGAGTAGTGTGTAGGATGCTCCAACCTCATTCCTCAGGCTGCATTTTTGTTTACCCAGAGCTCTGTTCTGTTTGTTTCTCTGAAATAGGTTTTTGCATTGTCTTCCTTTCTTTAGGTCACCCCAGTGTATGAGGAATGGACCACAATTGATTGGTACCAGTTTTTCTGTTTATGGGAGAAGCTGCCTGCGTCAATGAAACGCGTGGCTGAGCTGGTGGGGATTGAAGAAGGCTTTCTGGCTCGCTCTGTAAAGGGCAAAATCATTGCTAGAACAGAGAAACAGCGTAGACAAATGGCCATCCACAAAAGGTAGCCACAGATTGGTGTGAATGTGCGAAGATTAGAGGCTATAACATGTCGAGTGAACAGGCTTTGTATCTGTTTCCAGGATCTGGTTCTCTTGCTGAGTGAGCTGGTAGCTCGGAGAGGCTGGATCTGGTCTGCTCTGGACTGAGAACACTGCTGGCATAAGATGTTTGTGCTGATATCTTTGGAAGCCACCTTTTTTGCTTATTTTGTGTGCTATGCTATTAGTGCCATTCTGCCCTATGCTGTCACGGTACATTTTGCCGTGTACACCAGCGTGCCCTTGTTGATGATTTTATGTCCATGTGTACTACTACTGCAGGTTTTTCACCAGTCTTGCCCTCCTGGATTTAATCAGTGAGGTTCCCTTAAAGGACATGACCAAGAAATACGGCTGCAGTCGTGGCCAGCTTCAGTCCTTGCAGCAATCTGCTGCCACCTATGCAGGTGAGTTGTCAGGGCAAAATACTCCAGGAGTCGTAGGCTAGTCTTTTTTCTTTCTTTCCAGATAAGATTGTCACAGTGTGGTACTGACAACAAGCAGTCTTGTAAGACCACTTCCAGCTTGATAGCTTCATCTGCAGTTGCCCCTGCTTTGAGACTGGAACCACAGAGTGGGCTGTGGGAAGGGGGCCAGCTGAGTGTAGTCAAGCAGTGCTGTAGCATGCTGAGGTCTGTGGGAACCATCTGTGTGCTGTACAAGAATATGATTTGTTCAGTACTAAGTGTGGAAATAGGTACAAGTCCATCCTGAAGCTTTGCTCTATCAGGAAAGAGTACCTTTCAATATAGGTAAAGTTTGGAGTTTCTAAGACTTAACATGGCTTTCTCCTGCTTGCAACGTTAATTGGCCAGAAAGTATAAGTTTGTAGTTTTCAAAACAGTGTGAGTAGTTTCTGGGTCATTTATCACCATATAACAAGAAGACAGATAGCTGTCACCTTGAACTTCATTTCCTTAAGAGGGCTGTGTAGCAGTCAAAGTAACAGCCCACCATGTGGATGAGACATGCCTAAGTCCTCTATTACTCTGTAAGTGGGTCTTCAATTTTTAAGACATTTTTAGCTTGATTTGCGAAACCTTGTATGTGGGTTGAGCATGAGTCAAAGCCCCAAAATGAAAAGGTCACACCAAGTGATGTACAGTCATTCAAATTAATTCTGGTAGTAGAAATAACTTTTTGCTGTAGCAGTTTCATTATTCTCTATTCCCAGTAGTCATAATTTTCACAAAAGTAATTTTGGAAGTAAAATGAACTATTGACATGACATATAGTTGAGAGATGATGAAAGTTGCATTCTATAATCGCTGTAAAAGTAGTCAGAAATGTGTGTCTTTCAGTTATTTTCACATTCTGAAGATGCAATGTGTGAGTAAGAAACTATCTTTGCTCTGCTCTTTAACACCTTCCATCTGCTGGGAACTGCAGTTGTAACCTTTATCACAGGCTTTGCTAGCTCCTGCGATGCTCAGTAACTGAAGGCCAAGACCTACAGGCCAGATTCTGCTCTTGTGGACATCAGTGCTGGCTTTCCTCAAAGATCTGTGGCTTCTCTTAGTGCCTCTTATCACTGCCTTTTCTGTCTTTTTTAGCATGTGGTTCCTCGGACTCCTGTTACAGGATATGCATGTGCTTCACACTTTCAAGATCAGCATCTTTGAAAAAGCAGCGTCATTCAGAATCTGTGCCTCACTGATAAACTAGTTAATTCTAGATTGAGTTCTGCAAGACCAACTTCTAGTCATAGGTACAATGAACAAGGGTTAGTTTCTGTAAGGAATGGGAAGGTCAGAAATGTAAAGTGAATGTAGATCAGATGAGGGGGAAAAATGGATTCAGCTTGGTAGAACCGCAGCTGGAGTTAAGGCATTGCTGTAATTCTGTGTTCCAGGAATGGTAACAGTTTTCTGTAATCGACTGGGCTGGCACAACATGGAGCTGTTGCTCTCTCAGTTCCAGAGCCGCCTCACTTTTGGGGTTCACAGGGAGCTTTGTGACCTGGTACGAGTGTCTCTGCTGAATGCACAGCGTGCGAGGATGCTTTACAATGCTGGCTTTGTCACAGTGGCTGATCTTGCTAAAGCCAGTCCTGATGAGGTGGCAACTGCTCTGAAGAATTCAGTACCATTTAAAAGGTGAGAAGTCACGAAGTACACAAGTCAAGTAAAGGAGTTTGTCAGGTGAAAGATTACCGGATGAAACCTGCAATATAATGTGGCAACCTTTTGGTACTTGGTGTCAAGTGTTAATTAGAAATAACTTGTAGGTCTTTGTGACTGCTCACAGTCATTCCATGATTATTTTGAAATGAATAGAAGCATCTTTTATTTGCAGCATAAGTTTGTGAGACCTAAATTTTCTTCTTGTCCCTCTTTTCAATGCACTGTTCAGTCTTGGGTGAATTGTTAATGCTTTCTGGAGACTTTTTGCTGCCTTTAAAATGTGGATCCACCATATGATCAAAGGAGTTGATGATTTATTACTGTATATCATTTGAGATTCTCTTGTGATTTTCACGTTGGTGTGATGACAAGCTTCCTTGATCAAGTACTTGTTGGACTGTGCTGTAACACTTGCCTGGTTCATGCTTCTGAAGTTTCTTCGCTTTGGAAAACAGTGCATGGAGGAGGATTGATTCAGATCCTGAATCTTCCCCTAGGAGGGAGGTGGGACTCATCTGGGGTACACGCTTGGTCACGGAAACCTGGGAATGCTGCTGGTTCATACAGGCCGTAATATCTTTAATCAGCACCAATTCACGTATAGAAAACTGAACCAGTTATTAGGAATAACTGGTTAATAGGAAATAACTGGTTATTTCCTATTAAGTGCATTATATTTTGGATATAGTGCTGCTGTGCTAGGAAGCTGTGAAACTAAATGAAATGGGACTGGGGAGAATAGTGCCATCTCCTTGCGTTGTTTGTTATTTTATGCATAAATGTTTACATCTGTCTGTTACCTTTCCCATAGTGTTCGTAGGGCTGTGGATGAAGATGAAGAATCAGCAGAGGAGCGTCGGACTGTGCGCAGCATCTGGATGGCTGGAATGAAAGGTTTAACTGAAAGAGAAGCAGCTTCCCTCATTGTGGAGGAAGCCAGGGGACTTCTTCAGCAGGATTTGGCACTGATGGGAGTGCAGTGGAACCCAGAGTCTTTTCTTGAGACTGATACATCTTCTGTGATCAGCAGTGAGTCAAAACTGAAAGACAGACTACATAGATCGAGTGGAGAGAAGTCTTCTGAGTCTCTGAGGGTGTTAAACAAGAAAGGCTGCAGAGTTGAACATTGTAATGGCTTCGGTTCTCAAACTGGAAACTTATCCCTTATTAAAAAGGGACACAAAAGGCGACTAAGCAGTAGTACAGGAAACTCTAGATTTGAGAGTGAACTCCCAGGCAGGAGACAAGCTCAAGCAGAGGAAGGCAGTGATGATATTGTGTGCAGTGCTAGGAAACGGCCAAATAGGTGCGGAGGTAATGAAAATGTCAGGAGGAGTTTCTCTGGTCAAGCCCAAGCTGGATTGTGGGAGAAGCAATTCCAGAACTCCCTACCGAACAAGCAAAAACACCAGCATTGAGAACAAAGTCTTCTGCCTCCAGATTGCTAAAAAGCATAGGACATGCATTTAAACCAGACTAAAACCAGAAATACTGCTTCGAAGCTGCAGAGGTCACTTCTTGAATATTCAAATACACTTACCATAGACATACCAAAGCCACCTGCTTTCCACTCCACCATTTCAACAGATAATTCTTTTTCAGACCAAAATAATAAGAAATTTATGGACACAGGGTATGGAGGTCATCAAGCCTCAAATTCTGTACAGATGAGGGAAATGAAACTTGGGAGGAAAGATAAAATGGAAGGATTATTTCCAGAGGCTACCACTACCAATGAAGGTGTGCCTAAGGGGAGAGTGTGTTTTCAGGCACCTGGTACATTGCAGGGTACTCCACGCATTAATGTGGAGAAACATAATACTGCAGGAAGTCTGGTAATACCTGGCAGTGCAAGGACACAGAAAAACAATACTGATGATAAGCTGAATGAAATGAGTAAAATGCAAACAGATGCAAGATGTGCTGAGATGATGATGGGTAAGCAGCAGATGGCTTTAGACACAGTTCATAGGTAATGTAACTGCTAGCTGCTCTGGAAGCAGACACTGTGGCAGCAGGATACAGAAGCCTCTGCGGTTTTGTCCTGGTGAGGATAAATCCTGCCATATTCAGGTTCAGAATAGTGGCCAAAATGGGAGTGAGAAGCCCAGTGGAGTTTTGCCACAAGCTGGAGCATTGCAGAAAGCAAACAGTCAGTCCTAAAGGCTCTCTAGTAAAATCCAGAGGTGTTTGCAATGCAGATGAAGTTCGTAATGGTCCATCCTTTCATCTGTTTTCTGACTGTAGAGACTTTGAAGATAGCTTCCAGTTGGATACTCAGACTGAGATGCTAATAAAACAGGAGGGAGCAGCTGGAATCACAGCACAGCAGGGAATGCAAGGTTCAGAGCTGGTCGCAAGTACCACAGCAGGAAATCCCCAAGAAGCTAAACACTTCATGGACTGATAATGCTCCTGATGAAAAGCTGGCTGCAACGCTTAGGAAACTGGGCTTATCGAGTCTTACCACAACAAATAATATTACAAAATCCACATCTCAGCACTGCAGTAATAAATTGTTGGAGTCCGGTGGCCTTAATTTACAGCCCATTGTGAAGGAAGCAGAATCTGCACGTTTCCTTCCAGGAAGTGATTTCTCAGTGACCGACTCTCAGCTACACAGCTTTATGCAAGATTTCCAGACCCAAAAGTCAGTGAAAGGAGAGAGTGTATCTAAAGACCTTAATAAAGCAACCTCTCCTTTTGGTAGGGAGCACGCTGTGCAGGTAGAATGCCACCCTGTCCCTGAAACAAGCCTGAATATGAGTGATAGCTTGCTGTTTGATGATAGCTTTGGTAATGTCAATGACCTTCCAGCTGCTCACATCACACAAGCTGACAGAAAGGACCCTGTGGAGAAGCAAGAGGCTTTGCTTCCTCCAGATGGTCTTTTGCAGAACCTAAGGCCTCTTCAGAACAAATTTGATGTCAGTGGCAATCAGAAAGAGCATGAGGATCCCGTGCAGCCTAACAGTGTGTCTCCAGCATTCTCTGATATAATAGCTGAAGTTTTAGATCATGCAAACTCCCCATCTTTTCTGGGAGATCTGCCTTCTACATTTCGCAGTCAGTCAGGATTAAGAAACCCAGTGATTTGTAACAGTGACCCTTGTCCAAAGGCTTTAGTAGGAGATCAAGGTGAGAAGCTCCAGCGAAGCCATCAAGCTCTAGACAAGAAAACCCATTCAGTAGTGTGGACTGACCACTCATTTGAACTAAGCCCAGGATTGCAGGATGTATTAGACAAATGGCCTAGTGCCTCAGGCATTGAACTGCTTTCAGTAAGCTCCTGTTTGAAAGGAAAATTAATTGCTCCTGTTGTTAATCAAGAGCAAGATCCAGGTTTAGAATCTGGCTGTTGTCAGCCAGAGCCTTTGCCCACTTGCCAGGATTTGGAAAGCTCTTTCAAAGTTAAAGAAAATGAAAGAGAAGATTTGGGTCTTCAGAAAGCAGACTGCATAACACTTCCATTGAGGGGAAGCAACAGAACATCCTGTCCTCTACCAGATAGTGACAACGGGCTTATTCCTTCAACACCATGCAAAGAACGTCTTCCCAAGAGTTCTTTTTCTCTCCCTGTGACATCTGCAAGGAAGAGACAAGTCACCTGCATGCATGAAGGGCAGCTCGTTCAGCCACAGCAGAATAGTAAGGACAATGTAGAGCAGCAGGTAAAAACACTCCAGGTAAGCCTTGGAAGTATAGACTCAGTTGAGACTGATGAGATAAAAGATGATTCCACTATAGACCAAGGCTTTTCACTGCAGCTCTCTCAGGATGTTTCTCCACCTGTTCCCCTAAGTGCTGAAAGTTTCACTATCATTGATGTAGCAAGCGACAAAGCACTTTTCCAGACTTTTGTTGCAGAATGGAAGGAGAAGAGCAGATTCTCCATCTCAGTGGCATGTGAAAGGACAAAATGTCTTTTGTCTCCCAAATCAACAATTGGTGGCAAATTCAGGCAAGGTCAGTTCCATGTTCCAGTGTATTATTTTTTGAACAGCAGGATGGCATCTGCAGCTGAAAGCAGGAGTGGAGAAGGAAGGGGATGGCAAAAAAGGATTACAATTACTGATATTAATTGGATTGCCAGCTGTGTATTAGCAGAGGAAGGAGAATTCGGGTCAAGCATTTCATTAGTAGGTCTTTGGTTATAGTAATGAAGTGTTAGCAGCTTGTTTGTGTGTGAGACCATCTAAACATTCTTAACATTTCATTGTGCATAAAATACGTTTGGCTTGTGCAGTCCCTTTATCCATGTCAGAAACAACCTTAGTATCTTTTAAAATGAATAATATATCCAATGGTAAACTGTACAGATCGCTCAGCGTCTCCACTGAGTTACTTTTGGGATTGCCTCTTAACCAAGGTTCAATGTGCATGTGTGAAATTGAGATCGGTCTCTGGGTTCTTGCAGTATTGCTTCATTTTTTCCACAGGAGTATTCATATGCTGCAGTTTGCTGCTGCTGCTGCTTTATAAAAATACTCTTCCTTTAAAATGACAAGATTAAGCAGAGTTAGACTCTTTGCTGTCATATTACCAGTGCAACAACGACAACAATGTTCTTTACCTGACAGGCAAATGAGGAATGGCCTTCAGAGTAGAAGGAGGGAATACATCTGTTTCAACTCTTGAAGAGATTGCCAGGAGAGGCCAGAGTTTTGCAGGAATGCTCTCAGGGTGGTTGTTTCTGTTAAGAGAAAGCTTTGCTATTCTAAATTGTTTTGGTTCTGTGATTTTTTTCCCTCCAAAAGAAACACAGATTTTTCTTCCTATACATGAAAATAAGAAATTTAGGCTTAACTGTGTATTATCCGGATCCAAACTCTGCTGTGTTTGTGGATGTCGTTTTATAATTGTAACTTAAAAATGATTTCTTTAGCAAGTTCTCCTCAGTGGATGCAAGTTAAAGGTGATGGATTTCCTGTCCAAGGCTCTGAAGACATCCTGGTAGTTGGACTGGCAGTATGTTGGGGTGGAAAAGATGCCTACTATGTCTCTTTGCAGCAGGTAGAAGACCAGACTGGTAAGTGAGTGGTCAGGTTGCAGTATGTTACCTGACACTGGATTTCAAGAAAGTACCTTCAGTAGATAGGTTCTTGGAATTGTTTTGAGTGTCCCAAGTGCAGCTCAGTTGTGTGGAGGAGTAATTTAGCCAGATTATTCAGCAGTCTTCAGTTTTGAATACCCTTCAACATGCTGTTGTGGAAGCATCTATGCTGGTATATAAGGCCAGGTAATTGGCTCAAGCACTGGACTGCTAAGCATGCATATGGCTAAGATGTTAGCTTACTCCCATTTTCTTTTTAGCGTACTTGCAGTTTCTCTTTCAGCCTTTTCCAGTTTTTGCTCTCCAGAAGAAATATGACACTAGAATGCTGAATATAACCCAGCCTGTACTATGTGGCCTCATGTTTGGTAGTACAGGCCCAGCATATTGTTTTCAGAGCCGTGTCTGGTTTGATAAAATATGTAATATCCATATAGATTTATTGTTATGTGTTCCCAGTCCTGCTGTAGGTTTTGTGCTTTAGATGATTGCATTCAAGATTTTTTTCTTGCCTTTCTTATCATGCAGTGGCTAAAAAAATGACTTTTGCTTGTATTTCCTGCCTTAGAAATCAGCATGAGTTTGGCACCGCCACCTTTGGACAAAAACCTGTCTGTAACAGAGAGACTGTATCAACTGCAGCTGTACCTGCAGAAGAAGCCCCAGCAGGAGCGCTCACTTGTGATGTATAACTTTATTCAACACTATAAGACTCTGCTCATGGCTTGTGGCATCTCCTTGGAAGGAAGTTTTGAGGACCCAAAGGTTTGCAGGATTAAGAAATTTAGCTTGGGTAAAACTACTAGTTTAAATGCACAAGTGGAATGACAGGAATACCTTCTGGTATGTTCCTTCTGTCACTTTGATTTGAATATTCACACCTCTCAAGAGGTTTAGTGACATTTTCTTCCAGTGGGAAATCTATAACAGTATTTAGAGAAGACTTCTGGTATTTGCGTTCATGGTGCCAGCAGGAGAAACAGGGCAGGTTCAGTGATAGGTTAACACATCCATCTTTCACACCTGATTGCTTGTGTGGGGAGAATGAAGTTAACTCTTTCCCATGTACCAGTGGACAGGGCTAACCTCTTCTTTTGCTGCAATAAGAAGCCTGGGACTGGAATGGCAGAAGAGCTTCTGGTGAGGTTATTGATTCTAACAGCAGAAGACTTTGTAAGCAAAGATTTGCCCACTATGAATATGGACCACCTTGCTGCCATTATTTTCTCAAAACAAAACATTCATGTAATTTCAAAAGGTTTGGTTACCATTTGTAGCTCAGAAGAAACACTAGAAAGAGGTAAAAGCACGTTCTTGTCCTTGTTAGGAAACGCTCTACATGCATCGAATTTTCTAGTGTTGATTTTAAGATCTTGTATCACACTTGGGCTGGATAGCAGAATGTCAGTATTAAAATCTGCAGGTAAGCATCTAAGGTATTCAACACAAGAACAAACTTAGCTTTTTATACTGACACATATTTTATTTTAGGATAAATTTAAAGGGCAATAAAAGTTGCACATCTCCCTGCACTGTTTCTTGTATTAAATGATGTCATATTCATATTTGGTCATTTTAGTGGTGCAATGAATAAATACATACTCACCCCTCCTGCCAGCCTATATATATACATATGGTTTTTATCTTCTGCTTGCATGGTAGAGACAGTGCAGAAACCTATGTTTTGTCCTATTTTGACACAAGAAATTGAGATATAGCTATGAGTGAAATAGCTTTGAAGACAGTGGGAGGTATGAGGCTTACCATGAATAAAATTTGCCTTGTAGAATTCTTGGTACTGGTGCTGATGTGTAAAACATAGGAGAGCTCAGCTTGACTAATATTCTAGATCAATAGCAAGTTCTGAATTTTACAAAGTCAGTTTTCAGATTAAACGTGGTTTTGATTCTGATTTTCATATTTAATCCCCTTTATTAGGTTTTACTAAGTGAAAAAAAACCTCAGGACAACACTTCTAGATGTGTTTAGTTGACAGGGTTTCAAATGTGCAGTTAACTTTGAGTGAGAATGAAGCTTTTCAGTGACTTATGCCCTCTAGAAGGTTTTATCTGAAATCATGTAAATTTTCCACAAATTATGCCAGTCTGCCTGCCAAATGAAGACAAAATAATCTGCACTATGACCTTATATTAACCTGCACTTAAATAGGTACATTGGGTGATGACTAAAATGGAAAAAAGGTCTCATAGAAGTCTCCCTTCTTAAGGTTGCGTGTTGGCTGCTTGATTGTGGCTCTAAGGAACGTACACTTCACAACATGGTGACCAACTTTCTCCCCAGCGAGCTACCTCTACTGGAAGGGGTGGGCACCGGACAAGGAGTGCAGAGCCTGGGTCTGAGTGCCAGCGGAGATCATCCTGGGCGGTACAGAGCAGCGATAGAGTCTGTGCTTTGCTTCAATGTCATGAACCGGCTCCATAATGAATTACAGAAGGAAAATCTGACAGGTAAAGAGAGCTCCTCCATTTGGGAGCAAAGATGGAGGGTAAAGGTAGCTGTCCTACCACAGGCTGAATGATCAGTGAAGAGAGGAGGTTTGGAAGTTCTTCTCTAAGTATATTCTGTGGCAAAATGTTCATTTGTTAAGAGAAAAGAGGCAGCTTCCCTTGGAATTACGTCTGTTTTCTTAAAAAAACAAAAATTGGAATTTTATATTAAAAGAAATTTTTTTACATCGCAAATGTCCACCAGTTCCGTTGGTTAAAGCACATGCAGAGTCTTACTTTAAATCTCTGAATCAAGCCAATCTCTGTGTCCCAGGTGAGTCCTCTGGCCATTCTGAGGGGAGTCCAACAACCACAAAAATCTGTTTTATCTGAAGTGTTGGGGGGTCATTCAGTCTAAAATCTCAGGAGGTGTTCAAGGCTGGGTTGGACAGAGCCTTAGGTGGCATGGTTTAGTGGGAGGGGTCCCTGCCCATGGCAGGGGGGTTAGAACTAGATGATCTTTAGGTCCTTTCCAACCCTAACTATTCTACGAGTCTATGACTTGTGGGTCTGCCTATGGTTTCTCATGAAAATTTTCTAAACTTTTTGCATTTCTTTGTCAGAAACAATTCCTAAAATCCTCAGATGTTTTCTGAAGGAGTTTCTTGCTTCTTGCCTGCCCACATGGCATTGTTTGCCATGTGTGTGTTGCCATCCATGGAACTTCTGATTCCCATAGTGAACGATCCAGTGTGTTTACACTAAGATTTGCTGAGTGCTTGTCTCTTTTTAAAAATGAGCAATAAGAACTCCCAGAAGCACATAATTACTGGTGGGCTTTATGATTGTTTCCCCTAAATTGTATCCAAAGCCTAAGATGAGGGTCCATTCTTACTGAAGCCTTGCAGGTTTGCCACATTATTTGTGATGATGACAATTAAACCTTAGAACATTTTTAAAAGATGTGGGTGGTGGAATGAATCACAGATTATAGAATAGTCAGGGTTGGAAAGGACCTTCAGATCATCCAGTTCCAACCCTCTGCCATGGGCAGGGACACCACACACTAAACCATGTCACCCAAGGCTCTCTCCAGCCTGGTCTTGAACACAGCCAGCTATTTACCAGTTCTCTGGGCAACCTGCTCCAGTGTCCTATTGCTACAGTCCCTGATGAAGAGTCCCTCTCCAGCATCCCTGTAGGCCCCCTTCTGATACTGGAAGCTGCTCTGAGGTGCATCAAGTTGGAAAGCTTTAGATTAAGCGTGTCTATGGTTTATAAAATATTGATAATACAAAGAGTTGTGTATTTCTTAGGAAAAAAAAAAGAAGTTGTTATTCTCATATTTTTGTGATTAAAAATTCTGGAATACTTATTATTATGAAATATTTCTGACTATGAAATATTTCAGAAACGAAAGTATTTAAATTATATTAAAAGATTTCAGTATGTCAGGACATTCAGGATTTAAAAAGTTGAGGATTCCCCAGTTGTGGGTTTTTTTACTGAATCTGTTATCTGCAGTTGTTCTGGTTTTGCAGTTATAAAAGCTTTTTTTGGCGTTTTTACTTACTACAGATGTATTTTCTAAAGTGGAGATGCCCTCCCATTACTGCTTGGCACTGCTGGAGCTGAATGGCTTTGGCTTTAGCACAACAGCATATGAAACCCAGAAACAAGTCATGCAAGCTAAACTGAGTGAGCTTGAGACCAAGGCGTATCAGCTGGCAGGCCACAGCTTCTCCTTGACCAGCCCTGACGACATTGCAGAGGTATGTAGGGGTAAGGGCAGGAGAGGGAGAACTCTTGTCCCCAAGAGGCTTCTGCTTTGACTTCAGAAAAAAGCCTTCTTGAGCAGTCTGCGTATGGGGAAAAGACAAAACATGAAGTGAATGCTGCTCAGAGCTGATTTGTCTTTACACTTATGATGAGCTTGCAAGATGCTCTGTGTCTCCTGCTTGTTACTGATCATTCTGATGTGGAAGTAAGCATGTTGGAAATAAAAACCAAGTGGAAATAAGCATGTTTGAGAGGACCTGGGCTTCTCATGGTGCATGATATGATCTGACAGTTAAATGCCTTTTGGGATATTTTGGGTGAATGGTGCTGGACTAGAGAAGCTGTTTTGCAATACCAGTGTTCTCCACATGAGATGTGATGTCATGTAGTTTGATTCTAAGTATGGTACTGAATAAGCTGCATATTACCCTGATCCCTATACAGGCATGAAAGAGGAGGAAAGACTGCTTTAATTGAATCAACTACTGTTTGATTTTAAGAACTGGTATAGAACTGATTTCTTTTAAAGCCTAAGAAACAGTTTTCTATGTAAATTAGCAATGCATTTATTCCTGAAGGACTTTACTGTATACTTATTTATGTACGTTGCATGGAACCAGTAGGAATAGATTCGAATTGCTGTGCATACTTTTTCCCCCATTTCTTTCTTTTCTGGATACTAATTGCTTGCTGAGGGACTATGCTTCATATGGAAGTAGTCAAAATGTGCAAGCAGCCACCACTAAAAGAAGTCCTACAGAAATAATTCTCCCTTTCTGCAAATGCAGTTTTGCTCGGTGACAGGAGTATGAGTTGGAACTCCTGAGATAACGCTTGGCTCCAATTTCACTCCTCCTCATGGGGAAGGGGAAGGAAAGTTTTCTCAGATGTGCTGTTCTCTGAACTACAGAAGCTTGTTTCCCATGTGGAATCATGTAAAGTATCTTGTGTAGGTTAGTAGAGCTTTACCCTTCTAATTTTGTGTCAGTACAAATTTCGTGCTCTTCAGATGAGGGAGATAAAAGCTTCTGTTCCTTTCTGCCGCTTCTGTTCCTTTTTGCCAGCTGTGAAATGCAACACAATAGCTGCTAAGTAGTATATAATGCTACATAAATGCAAAATGAAGATCCATGTTCTGTCTCTCACTAAGTGAGCAGATCCTTCATTTTCCAGTCCTTGGCAGTGTTTTAGGAAAATGAATATTCTGGCTATTCTATATTTGTTCCCACCTCCTCCTATGCCATTCCTGTGGCTCTGAATCCTGCTCCCTACTAGCACTTCTTTTTTTCACCGATGTTCTTCCCACTTTCAGTCATCTTACGGTCACACTTGATTACAGGTTGCCTGTCAGCAGTAACCTTACTTCTTGGATGGAGGTAATTACCTTTTCTGAAAACATACCTCAAATTGTTCAGAAAATGAGAGGTTTAGATTCCATTTTGTAATTAATTAAAATGAGAAGGAATGATGGTGAAGGCAGAGATCCTTCATTAGCTTTTTAATTACCTGAAGAGTTCATCCGGTCCTGCGGTTGGAACGAGTGATTGTTGTTTCAATGCTTGGTTGTTTTTTGTGTTCTCCTGTGTGTTGCATGTAGAAACTGAAAGGAAATGCTGGCCTTTTCCAGGTTTTGTTCCTGGAGCTGAAGTTGCCACAAAATGGAGATGTGAAGGTTCAAGGGAACAAGAAAACTCTGGGTTACACCAGAAGAACAGCTGCAAAGGGAAACAGGCTTAGGTTAAGCAAGCAGTTGAGTACAACCAAGGTACAGTAAAGCTGGGTTCTGGTCTGCACAAATAACTCCCTCTTACTTCACGTGCTTGCTGCTTGGATCCATCAGAGTTGGGTACGCTGACTTAAATGTAAATTTTACTCGCCTTTTCCTCCTCCAGTTACCACTGGAAATGCAAACTGGATTCTGCCTTCTCTGTTAGCAGCCATTAGCTCCTCCTACTCTCCTAAAGCCTGAGTGTAGTGAGGACATGACTATAAATAGCAGGCGTCAATAAGAATGAATCGGGCAGAATTTGATTTCCCAAACCACATGTAAGACCAAAATAGCACAATAATTTTGTAAAACCAATAGTAGAAGAATTTTTCAGCATCAGCTTAAAAGGTACTTAAATACCATGGTGATAAATCCAGTATTTTGTCTGCCTGGTACAACCACATCTCTATTTTGTGCTTTAGAGAATTTGTCTTCAGAATGGCTGATCTGATGGCTTATCAAATTTAGTATATCAAAAGCTTGTATATATATGAAGGCTATTGACATACTTGCTAGTTGATAAATATTGTGGAGCTGTATTAATACCAGTTGCTGCAAGCTAATGAGGTCTCTTGCCAGACAAGTGATATTAGCAGATGTATGTGCTCCCTGTTTTCCGGACTCATTAATCTGTGTTGTTTTCTTAGTTTCCCCTTGTTCAGTGTAGTCAGTGCTTGGAAGGCAAGTATTGATTTCTGAAACTCAAGTGGCAGTGATGAAATGAGTGCAGTGGTGGTGGCAGAGCAGACAGCAAGAAGCAAAGTGGGGATTTCCTTCTTTTGTGATACGGAGGGATGAGCTGCCTGCTGCACACAAAAAAAGTATCATTTTAAGTTATTTGTGTGCCACTGTCTTTTGGAATTCTTGTTAGTCCCTTCATATTCTGATTCGAACTGGAAGGATTTGTTTGCAAGTGATCAGCTTTGTCTTTCAAGGAGCATGGTCAAGGGCTTCATTTTATATGTTCCTGGTGTACGGATAGGAGAGAGCAGGGAGAAAAACATGGAAGAAGTCGGAGGAGAAGCATTAACGCTGGACAAGAGGAGACAATGTAGGGGACCTATGGCAAGTGTTGCTTTATTTGATCATTTCACATGATTTATTGGTTGGTGCAGACTAAAAGTGGTGCTGAGGATGCAAAAGTCTGAAGAGAAGTGACTGTGTAATAAACCTGCAGCTGTGTCTCATGGTGCTTTGATTGCTGAGGTGTAGGTGACATAAATGCAGGGGATATCCATTTCATTTTAAGGCAGTGACACTTGAAGCTCACTGTGGGTGAAGGAGTCACTTTTTCCTGCAGAACTGCAGAGACTTTCTAAGTCAAGTTTTAGAGGCAGTTGATTATAGTTGTGCCCTTTTTTCCCCAAAAGGATGTTTTGGAGAAATTAAAGAAACTTCACCCATTGCCAGGGCTGATACTGGAATGGAGGAGGATCAACAATGCCATTACTAAAGTAGTGTTCCCACTACAGAGGGAAAAGCGATTGAATTCTGCATTAGGAATGGAAAGGATATATCCCGTGTCACAGACTCACACAGCTACAGGTAAAGAAAAGTGTGCATAATCCTTACTTCTTAATGATTTTTCTTTTGTGTGTGTGTTTGTGGGGCAGCTTTCCAATGGGAAAAGATGGAAAATCAAGCCTGCTCTACTTAGACCAAATGAAGATACTGAAATACGTATTTGATGTGAATTTGAAAGTGTAGGTGTGTTAAAATAGCTTTTGTGTTCACTGAGCAGTATTATTAATTTCTTGCATATATTAGCATGTAAATCTCTGACCCCAGAAGATCTTCTGGGTTTGGGAGTTTCTTATTAGTGCTACAGAAGTGCTGCAGGGGAGCCATCTCAAGCCCATTCAATCCAAATTATTTTGCCTTCAGTTTTCTCAGTGGTCATGTCCTGTCCTGCCCTCTGCCCCTTGGTTTCTGGAGATGCAGATGTGTGTTCAGCTGTGTTAAGTTAGAGAGACTCCTTTCAGACCCTTACTTAATTCTGCCTTGTCTTCCTTCTCAGGTCGCATAACCTTCACAGAGCCAAATATCCAGAACGTGCCAAGAGATTTTGAGATTGAAATGCCAACTGTGGTTGAAGAAAGCCCACCCTCCCAAGCTCACTGGAAATGTTAATTCTTGTGCTGTTTCTGGGGCCAGGTAGAAGGATCTTGGCAAAGGTTCTGCCTACTCGTCCTGATCTTAATGTGGTTGTCAGATTTCTCTCTTGTGATTTCACCTGTGGCTGCTGTCATGTCAGTGTGACTTGTTGCTCAGTGTTTCTCTTACAGGTTCAGAGGAATAAATACCTAAAAATCAGGGATACATGAAATACCCAGTCATGCTAACAGCACGTGGCACCATGCAGCCACTTGCTTTTCGAAGCCCTTCATGAAATCCTACAGTGAGATTAGCATTGTGCTTCCAGTTGTTGGATGGAAATCTCAGTCTGAAGAGAAACTAAACTGACGCTAGGGCCTGTTTTGACTTTCTAAGAGCTAATCTGAAAGAGGATAGGATATTGTGGAAGAAGCAGAAGAAAATTTCTCTCTTTTACGCTGTGCAGCTCCCTGTGTAAGGGAGCATTGGTAAATCTATTTTTCATTCTTTGTTAATAATTTGATTTGTGTTAATGATCCTGCAAAAGCTACCAGGTTAGCAGAAAGAGATACCTAAATCTGGTTTCTGTTAACCAAACGCCCTGGCTTGACAGTGTTACATGCCAGTGCCTAAACAGTTGCGTGGAAAGAATTTCTGATGAAATATCAAGGTGGATCTTTTAGCCGCCAGATTGTGAGCTTTGGGGTTTCAGACTTGGTAGTGGTTTTCTGTCCTTTCGGTTTCTCTTTCTGTTCTTGTCCCACATCTCACTTGAGTGACTTATCATCTTTTTTCCCATAGCAAGATATGCAAAATTTGAAAAGCTTTTTGTTCTTCTGTCTTTCTTTTCCTACCACTATGTGTTTAACATCCTCGTGCCTTGAGTAGATCATGGCAAGAGAGCCCAGGAGTAGCAGGACCTTGTCCATCTCTTGTCAGAAGAACCAGGCCTAGCCATGGTGGCAGAAATGTTGCTCTGAGTAATCTCTCTAGGAGTGCTAAGGCTTGCAGCAGCTTTGCAGGATGGCTGGGGAGTGAGCAGTTGCTCTGAAGAGCAGCAGACCATCAAAAGAATGGAGTGCTTGCTGAACGTTGAGAGAAGTCTTCCTCAGGCTGACTCATAGGACTACATTCCTTAGTTAAGCAACCACAGTGTTAGGAAAATGGGCAGTCGTAAAGGCACAGAAAGGACTGCTGGCACAAAAGAAGCTGTCATGCAGCCTAAGCCTGATAGGCCTTCCAACTTGGGTCTTACTATTATTACTCCTTCCTCTTGTAAGAAGCTTCTGACCAAAGGGGTGTAGCTCAATTAAATCATAGTATAAGGCCCTTATTCATTCAACTAAATTGGGAGCCTCTGCTGGACAGTGTGGTTCTCTACAGCTCCCGCATGTTGTCCCTCACCTTTATTCCTTTTGGTAATTTATTTCTCTGATCTTTGTGCTGTCTTTCATCAACTTGATCTCCACCGTCCCTGGAATGACAGGGTACGAGAAGAAAAGGGAGTGCACAAGGGAAGTGCACGATGCCTTTTTCTGTGCTTTGCTGAAACTAGTCTTGTTCTCAGAAATACCTTTCTTTTAGCCTCCTGCTAAAGAAAATCGAGTTGCTTTGGGGCAATTCGAGAGGAAATGTGCAGTGTTTGGTGAGCATGTCTTCTGCTTTTACAGGCTTACTGGTGTGTGTTTATACATGTGTGTGAACAGTCATGAGGCTGATGTTGGGGGGGAATTTTTCTGTCTGCTAGGTATGGGCTGGTGTAGGCATTCTGGATGTGAGAATGATGTTGAGAGAAGACTTTGCAGTCAAGGTGGGGTGTTCAGTTTTTAGGATTAGGCACTCATCACAGGTCTGGGGCCTTTCATCTTATCCATTTTGAAGTGGAATTATTTTTATATATATATTTAAATATATGTATTATATATAATATATATTATATATAATTTATCTTTTATATATTTATAGTGGAATTTCTGGACCAAGCCCTGGTAGCACAAGACAGATTTATCCCTAAATCCTTTCAGAGTCAGTAAATCTCTTCAGGTGCACATGTGGTCTCCATCCAGTTCCCCCATGATCACATGTAGGTAGGGATTGTCCACAAGAATGGAATAGAGGCTACTGTCTCACTTGTTTTCACTGATTCTTTGCAGCAAAAATGATTATGCATCTTGACATGTTTTAGAAATTGGTGAAGAACAGTCATTCTTTGTCTCCACAGATACAGAAAGCACTCCAGTATTGTGCCTAATGACATGAAGGTTCAAGCTGAAAGCAGATCCAAAGAAAGAAGAATACCATTTTCTGTTAGCATGAGGCATGCTTTTGTTCCCTTCCCAGGTACTGCCCAGATCCTGCCCTGTAATTGTTAAGAATATAGGTAATAAAATATCCTAGACCTAATGAAAAGTTAGGAATTGACCACAGTAGATATCTAACTGAGCAGCCTCCTTGGAAAACTAATGCAGTAGTTAGCATGCCCTCAAAATTTTTCACAAGTCTGTAAAGGATAGAGTTTCAGTTGGAGAAGGTATTCAGATGTTCACACCTTCATTTCCTCTTTAAGAATACCTGGTTTTAAAGAGAGAGCTTAGATAGCTTTTAATACACAAACTGTGTCCTTCCTGTCCAAATGTCAGCTCTCAAGTTGCCTGCCCTGGCTCAGTGCAAGCCTGCTGGTCTGATGCCTGTGTCAGTCATTCCTATGAGGTGCTACACTTTTACACAGACACCTGGATGGATACTTGTCTGTGCGGTTTTGATGGATTCTAGATGGAGGGGCTAGATTGAAAGCAGGCATACCTGGGTATTGGGAAAACAAGCAAAACTGTGATAGAAATGGCTGTGGAAAACTTTCAGAGCAGAAGATGCAAGTATAACTTCAGTCTTGCTTGCTGGTACGTTGGTTGGAATGGTGTTGGAGTAATTTATGTAATAATGATTTCTGCTAACTTCTTGCCTTCAGGTGGCTTGATCTTGGCTGCTGATTACTCTCAGCTTGAACTGAGGATCCTTGCTCATTTGTCTTGCGACTGTCGACTCATTCAAGCCTTGAACAGTGGTACTGATGTCTTTAAGAGTATTGCAGCAGAATGGAAAATGATTGATCCTGAAGCTGTCGGAGACAGGACCAGGCAACAAGCTAAACAGGTACATTTTAGGAATAAGAATCAACAGCAGCCTTCTTACCAGGAAGGTTCAGTGTTTAAAACATCAGGAAGTAACTATAGAATGGCCTTGGTTTTGAGTTCAGCCCTGATTGGTCAGTAGTTGCTTTGTATGTCCCCCCACTCTTGGTATGTTTCAACTGGAACTGACTGGGTTTTGGGGAATGAAGGTGGAGAAAAACGGTTTGAATGGCTTTTACTTCGAGGTAGTTGTCTCTTCTTGAGTGCTTGCCCTTGTTCCCAGTCTCTTGTCCTCCATTGAATCACATTTTGATTTGGCTCTGCTTTCTCTGCATGACTTGCCATATGATCGTGGTTCTTCACACTGTCCTCTGGCAGATTTGCTACGGAATCATCTACGGAATAGGAGCAAAATCTTTAGGCGAGCAGATGGGGATTGATGAAAATGAAGCTGCCAGTTACATTGAATCCTTCAAGTCGAGACATACAGGTTTGGATATGGCTGTTTGGGAGCTGTGTGGTGGTGGTGCTGGTTGGTTTTAATCCCTTCTCTCAGTGTCTCTTCTAATCCTAAATTTGTTTTAGCCCTCCACTATTCCCATTTCTTTTGAAAAAGTCTAGTGCATGAACACAGAGCTTGTTACTCCACAGTGTTTTACTCTACGCTCCGGTTTTATTCATCTTTAGGACCTTGTCACTTCCTCCTTCCTTACATTAATTATTTTGTGGGGGATTTTTAGATTCATTAATAAGCTGTGGGGATTCCTTTTAAAGCTCTTAACTTTCTGAATAAGAAACACTTTTCCTTACTAAAACACACAGCCTCAAAGTATACGCAGTACAGCTTTAGACCACACTTCTTTTTAAAGATGACCATTTCTCTCTACTCCTCTTGTCTTCTGCTTTGTTTCTTTAGGAGATGCATGCTGAGAAATGGTGTCCTATTAAGAGTCTGCTTAGTCCCCAGTAGTTTCTGGGTAGTCTGTCCTTCACTGACCATTAGCAATGACTTCCTGCTTCTTTCCTCTCTGTACATGCACATACACACAAACTGCAACCTACCTTATGTTTTAACTTCACTTCTTATGAATTTTCACTTCTGTGTATTGCCAGGCTGACACGCTAAATTACATACCTAATGAATTGACTAATGGTCATGCTGAGCATGGCATAGTCTTGACCTTGAATAGCTCTGTTACATTTTATGTTCTGTAAACCTTGGAAAGAAATTGTCTAAAGTTAACTTTCTGCACTTCAGCGCAGTTGTTACCTGAACTTGCAGTGAAAAGGACTCTTCCCTATCTCGTCTTCCTTTCAGCTCATTTTCTTTTTAATGCTCTTGGTGGATTCACTCCTTCCCTTGCACAGTGCAGGTGGATATGTTTCTTTTATCCTAGAATCTGACATGGCACAGCCTGAGGCATCAAGGACTTTGACTTCTGCTTTCAGGTTACCCCCTTCCTACTACTTGTCTTTCAAGTGCTGGTCCAGGTCCTGACCTCTCAATTTTCAGTAATACACTTATTACTCTGTGCCTGGGCACTGTGCAGAGTGGACTTCCTGTGTCCTTGTGCACAGCCGGGTATCCTGACACTACACGCTCTCTTCTACCTCAGAAGTCTTACTTAGGTTTCCCAGCAGAGCTGCAGATAGGCTGAATGAGTGATCGTGTGCCCTCGTCCACTGACATGGTCTAGGAAATGTAAAGAATTACCTTTGTGCTGTTTGGGTGTCCCAGACCGCTTTCAGTGACCCCAGTGAGAAGTCCACAAGGAACATCAGCTGTGTTAGGGAAAACTTTCTCTTTCCTTTCACAGGGATTCGGAATTTCTTGAGGGAGACAGTGAGGAACTGCAGAAGAGATGGATTTGTGCAGACCATCCTGGGAAGACGGAGATACCTGCCAGCTATCAAAGATCCAAACCCCTACAGTAAAGCTCATGTATGTTGAGTGCAGTACAGGTTCCAGTTATTTATTAACTTTTTAAAGTATTGGATTTCTTTGCGTCTCTAACTGTGGTTTTACAGGGTCTGGGAGCCATCTTGGTCATGACCTTCCACTTTTCACTTAGTTCATTGTTTCCTTGCTTGTGCTTTGAATAACAGAGCTTTTGTCATGGTCTGCTTGACGCAAATCTTCTCTGACTGGGTGTACGGCTGTCATCATGTGCTAACCTCACTTCAAAACTCCCACGTTACAACCGGAGTGAGTAATTTAGTGAAATAAGTGGACATGATTTTAAAAAGCCTCCACGCGGTGATGTGCTTTAACTCTTCAGTTAGGGCTCTTCAGTGGGAGCACTGAGTTGCTCCCACTCATCAGGCTTTGCGTATTGTACGCTGTCAGCACTTGAACAAGAAAGGGCATTTAAGTGCTATATTTTTTGGTATTTGTTCCTTATTTCCCCTCAAAGAAAAACCAAACTTGTTAGATAAATAATTACTTAATACACGCCTATGTGTCGGCATTAGATTTTCCCAAGGTCATTTTGGACACACTTGTCTAACTCTGCTTCAGTAAGTGTGAATAGACTCAGAAATGCTGGCACATTTCTGTGGGGAGGAAGTATTATAGTTCTCAGTAGGAAGCTGGATTAGGTTGTGTGGAATTAAAGGCTTGAGTGGAAGAGGGAGGAATTGGGGGATTTGTTGTACTCTAAGTGGTTGAAAGGGAAACGAGGAGACTTTTTTGAGATGATGTGACTATTTAATCTGAAGGATACTTCAGCATGAAGCTTTGTAGATGCACCTTCTGTTCAACTTTGATTTATTCTTTAAAATCCTATTGAAGACCAGTTAATGAATTATCTCCGCTTTCACTTCAGCTTCCTCGTAACTTTTCGCACACATTTCAGCTCTAATCAAAGAGGGAGGAACCTCTGAATATAGTTTTCTTATCTGACAGTTTGCTTCTGTGGAAAGAAATGCCACTGTGTCACAGTGTGGTCTGGTATGGTTTTGCACAGCTGTAATGCGCTGGCAGTCAGGATTCAGTGCAGCAGACCAGGTTGTTATTATAATGTCCACAAAGTCCAGCTTCTTGCCTTTGGTTCCTGATGGTTTTGAAGATAGGCAGAATGGTACTTGGATGAACTGTGAGTTTTTTCTGCCTCTGGTGAAACTGTTGTCATGTGTATATACTTATATGTCTTGTCACTTGTGGCTCTTGCAGGTTATTACCCTTAATATTAATTCATTTTAAGTTAGCGGGAATCCTGCTTCTCTCAGTCACCTGGAGAAATCTTCTGTCTGAAGATAGTCTGTAACTCCTCTTTCTTTCAGGCAGATGAAACTGTATCCGGAGGCTTTCCTATGCCTGTATTTGGCCATGTCTTCATTATTTTTAATGACGTCCAAGTGGCATGCGGGATTTGATTTATTTTTGGGGGTGACTTTTGAGAGCAACTCTCTCTGTTTAGGCAGAGCGACAGGCTGTGAACACAACTGTTCAGGGATCTGCTGCTGACATTGTCAAAACAGCCACTGTGAACATTCAGAGGCGCCTGGAAGCTTTCTGTTCTGTGATCAAGTCCCATGGACATCTGGAGAGCTCCCTCCGGAGAGATCAGTCTGGTAAGCTTGCCTCTTTCTTGCACACAAGGGCAAAACCTTCAGCAAATTGCCTGCAACACCAAAAAAGCCAGGGCTTTTGGGCCTAGGGGTGGACAGCACAGAATCATGGAATGATTTGGGTTGGAAAGGTCCTTAAGATCATCCAGTCCAAACCCCTGCCATGGGCAGGGACGCCTCACACTAGAGCAGGTTGCTCAAAGCCCCATCCAACCCGGCCTTGAACACTGCCAGGGATGGGAAACCCACAGATTCCTTGGGCAGCCTGTTCCAGTGCCTCACCACCCTCACAGTGAAGAATTTCTTCCCTGTATCTAACCTGAACTTCCCCTGTTTTAGTTTGAACCCATCACTCCTTGTCCTAGGGCTGCAGTCTCTGATGAAGAGTCCCTCTCCAGCACCCTTGTAGGCCCCCTTCAGATATTGGAAGCTGCTTTGAGGTCTCCATGCAGCTTCTCCAGGCTGAACAGGCTCATTTTCTCAGCCCATCTCCATACGGGAGGTTCTTCAGCCCCTGATCATCCTCGTGGCCTCCTCTGGACTTGCTCCAACAGCTCCATGTCATTGGTATGCTGAGGACATCAGAACTGTACACAGTACTCCAGGTGGGGTCTCATGAGAATCAGACCTCATCGCTAAAATTGTTGTGCTTTTAGAAAACCGAGGATGGTTCATTTCATTTCGTGTAAAGTGGTGGCTTTCAGCTTGAAAGGACAATTGACCTAGTGCCCTTAGAAATTATTGTACTAAGAAGAGGAAAAGTATATTTGCTGCAGTATTAACCACGCATTTCTGTGTACATGGAACAAAAACCTGTCCAGTTTATCAAAGCAAAAGGATATTTTCTTGTTACATGAGAATATCTTCCATGCAAACGAAAAGGCCTGATCTAAATGAAGCTGGAGAGCAAACTGCAAACTATGACACTTTTGGGAAATACACAGGGAGAATGCCTGCTCAACACACAAACTAAAGCCAATGCTGTGACCAGATCAGAACCCCCAGTTGCCTCCAAGCAGATCTTCCAAAGGTTGGCAGTGGGAGTTCATATGTGAGACGGGCCATGATGCCACCCCAGCGTTGTTCGAAAGCAGGAAGGTGAAATTGAGCAGGTATTCTGCCTTCAGAGGCAGTGTAAAGATGGAACGTAACAATTTCGGGTTCCACAGATGCAGTTGTTTTGTTAAAATCAAGTCTGGAATTTGATGTCCAGAGGCTCCAGAGGAGTATTCTCTAAGTCCTTACCAGCATAGATTTCTTCTGGCTGCAGATAGCAAAGCTGTGCTGGGGTACTTATTCCAAGAGGAGCGCTACGAAGATTCTCTTTTTAGCATAAAACAGACAGTGTTTTGTTCGTCAGTCTTGTATTTTTAGAAAGACAACTGAAGGGGCGCAGTGCTGTATTTCTTTGATGGTTCTTCTGCTTCAGCTGAAACATGAAGCTGTCTTAATATGAATATTCAGCCCTAAAGAATCAATCAGGGAGTTCTTCTTTTAGAGAGACAAGATTCAGAGGGTAGAAGGCATGCGCTTAGCAGAACTTACCACCCCTCCCAGGAGCGGCAGCTGCTGGCCTTTGGCTGGGTAGTTGGAGGAAGACGAGGAGATGCATTTGTGACAGGCTTTACTCCTTTGACAATAGCTGGTTTCAAGAACTGGAAGAAAGGCCCTAAATTCTCCTTCAGCACGTTCTAAATGCCTGTGCCATCAGAGAAGGACTCTGCATCATGCGGCTTCCTCAACATTGACGCTTCAGTGTGAGGCTTGCGCGAGGAACTGCTGATGCTGTGAAACCCTCCCTGTAGTTGTGAACTGGAGTCCTCCTGGGAGCTAACCTGAGAAATAAATCACTTTTGAGGCTCTGTGTGTGAGGTTGTGTTTGTTTATTTCTTTAGGAAAGCTTTCAGCAGGGAACAGTTCGTTCTGCTTTATTTTTGTCAGGCAAACGACAGAACGGGTTATTCAGCTGCTTGTTCATTCAAAAACTGCTCGTTTTGCTGCCCTTGTTTTCATCAGGAGTAGTAGCTGCAGTTCCAGATAGCCGCGTTTGGGAGGAGGCTTGCTGCCTTTTTAGACTCGCCATTAAAATGGCTTTGGAAGAAGAGCAGAATGTTCATTCATTGCCAGAGAGGATGCTGGGAGCTAACTTCTGATTAAACTTGACAGGATTTTGTTTAAAATTTGCTATTTAGACAGATGGTTTCAGGAGACACAACTGTCTCCTGTTTCTGTTCTGATTCATAGCTTTATAATGGAAGGCTGAAATGTTTATATCTAAAATGCTTCTCATTAACATTTTTCCCTCAGTAGCTGTACAAATATTGATAGAACAGTAGTGCTTCGTGGCTTTATCTGCAGGCATGGGCTTTTGCATTTTGAAGTTCTTTTTCTGAGCCTTAGGAATGTGGAAGGTTTCTTTGATACAAGAAACATGCCTTTGCATAATGGTACCTAATGAACTGTGCTCTTCACTTCGTAGGAAGGCTAGTGAGGAAGAGAAACAGAGAGATGTTGCGTCCCATCAGCGGAGCCTTCTTTATCCTCCAACTCCATGATGAGCTCCTCTATGAAGTTGCAGAGGACGATGTCATCCAGGTACAGCCGTGCTTTTTCAGCTATCTACCGCATTATGATGTTTGAAACAAGCCTTCTTGGGGCTCAGCCGCTCTTCCCTGGATCTCCTCTCGCTGTGTGCTAAAAGGTCTGTGAAAACAAAGCTGAACTGGATGAAAAATGACGTTTGTGTTCTTGACCCCTTTATTTTGAGGCTCAAGCCATCCCATTAGCTGAAGTTCTTCACTGCTTCTAACAGCAAGACTCGATGAGTCAAGTCGCTCAACATCGGTGACAGGAATCGGGTGAAGTGTTTTCTTTGGAGGTATTTTTGCCTCCCCGTTCACACGTGATTATTCGGGTGCCTAACTCAGAACGTGTTGTTTCAGCTCTGGTTTGTAATCTGTGTAGGGAAAGGAGAATTCTGTACGTCAGGCACTTGTTCCCTCATACCCACCCTACCTGTCTTTATGGTAGGAGAGTTTCAGTGCTGAGGAGCAGCATGGTAGAGGTAAGAAACGTGCTATGTGGACTTTAAGGTACCTTTAACTGTGCGTGTGTGCTCTTCCACCACGCAGGTGCTCCTATGGCTGGCCACGGTGGTTGGTATCTGTATGGCAGTGTTCAGTAGCAAGTGTTGTAGGTGGATTTTGGCAGCTCAGTGTTTTTCCAAGTCGTGAGCACAAAAGCAAGGCTCCCAGTGTGTGCATCCAGAGCTTGGGGATGCCTTCTCCCGCTTCCGGGCATGCACATCTTTAATGACAAAAGGCCATTTCCTTATGGCAAGCAGTGGCTCCTGATCTGAGGGACGCTGCGGCAGCCCTGACTGCTTTGAGCATACTTTTAAAACACATTTTATTAAGAACAAAAGGTTTACTATTTTTCTGTTGCCTCTCAGCTCCAGCTTCTGTTCATTTTGCCAGCTCCATTCACACGTCTGCTGCTTCAATCCAGGCAGGCTGGTTTGGAGATGGAAAGGCTCCTGTATTTCCTTCTGTCGAAAACTGAAATCCCCTGAGCATAGGCTTTATGAATTCAGATACTGACATCAAGTTAGCGCAGTGTCTCCAGCAGAACTGGGGCCAAGTGGGTGGGTTTCCTCATTATTCATGGTATTCCATCTTTCAGTAACAATTTCAACTATTACCAGCTTTTCTAACTCCCTTCAGATCTATTTCTGTGCATGGATTCTCTGGGCAGTCACTTCAACCAGCAATGTATACAAGGGCATGTTTCCTAGCCTCAGACTTCCCTTGGGTGTGCCAGATTTGCCTGGCTTTCGAGGATTTCTGTCCAGATAAGACAACAGAGTACTCCTGACCCCGTTGATTAAATGTTTTCTAGGGGCAGAAGGGGATCTAAAAGGTCTTTTCCAACCTAAGGGATTCCAGGATTCTGTGATAATTTGGTGATAATGCTTGCTGTGCTTTCAGGTGCACCATTAGGATTATCCCATAGTAGAAAGATTGAGGTTTGAAAGGATCTCTTGAAGCCTCTCCCGCTTAAGGCGCCTCAGAGTACGGCCTGAATGAATGAGACATTTGGAACTACAATATGCATTTCAGTGAGCAAGAAGTGAGCATTTCTTGGTTTCTGTATTGCTGAGGAGGGTTTTTTTCACATCCTGCTGGCACTAAAACTTTATTCTGCAGTAAATTGTGTATTTCTTGGCTGCAGCAGCAACCTTTATGCAGACGAGTCAGTTGGGTCACAGGCTTGATGCTGGCTTGAGATTATTGTCAGCTGCTGAAGTGCATGAAAGAAAACAAAACGTTCTTTCCATACATGTATGAGTTTGTGTTTCGGTCAGGGTGCCCTTACGAATGGTTTGTAAGAGAAACAACGCTAGTGAGTGTTCTTGTTGCGCTCGCAGCCTCTCGGTGAGCTAGCTTGCCTCTTAAAAGGCCACACTGGGGTAATACCTGTTTGCTCTTGTGCTGAAGGTGGGAAATGCCGTGAGCATCAGAGCTTTTCTAGTCTGTGCGGAATGTCAAAGTGGACAGGGTGAGCTTTCGGAGCGTAGCACAAAGACAAAGTTGTAGCAGTATTGCCGAAGACGGTAGAAGGAGGCTTGACCTATTTGTTGAGCTGCCCCTGGCAATGAGGAAGCAGGTAGGGACGTAAAGGTAGGGACTAGATTAGGATTCAAAGGCTGGATGCTTTTTAAACTGCTGGCTTATTCCCTGATGCATTGCAGGTACGTTTGGAAGATGCCGGTATTCCTCCGAGCACATGTTAGCTGAGTGCTGAGAGCCCTGAAGTGGTGCTGTTTGCTTCACGCACAGGGAATTCAGAGTCCCGAGCCCCCCAGCTCAGGGTGTTGGTGCATGTCCTGTCTCATCCCATCGGCTTCCCCAGGAGCCTCGTGTAGGTTGCTGTGGCTCCCCTGTTCCAGGTGCGGCAGCCCTCACCCGATGCTCCCGCCGGTGGCTAGCGCAGGACCTGCGACTGTTCTCAGGGAATCTCCCACTGTATGGTTCATGTTTCCTTTGTAACACTGGGCCCCAAACTTGGGCATGGCTGGAGTGGTTTGGACAGAGTGGGGACTGGATCTGTGTGTCACACAAGCAACGTTTCCTACGCTGCAGAATGGCATTTGCTTTCTTCCTCACAGCAGTGCTTTGCTTAAGCCCTATCCAGTATTTAATCTCTGATAACCCTGGGTTTTGTTGCTGCCCAGGCAGTCATTTGTCATCCTTCTTTTGAACAGTAGATTATTTCTGTCCCAGTTTTCCACCCTGCTTCTTTCTGCTCTGCGCTTGCCTGTGCTGAATTACATCCTGTTTCAAAGCATTTTTCTGGCTTATCAAGATCAGTTTGAAATGCGGTGTGTAAGGGCGCGGGGTTTCGGGAGACAAATCTCCCCTTAGTTCTTAATGCCGTTGTAAACACGTGTGCTCTGATCTCTTCAAATCCCCTCCTCCGTCCCCCAGTAAAAGCCGTGGAGGGATTTCGACTGTGAGCACCTGTGAGGGCACTATGAAGGTGTGTGGAAGGGTCAGAAAGGTGGAGTAGTTCCTGTGCTGGCACAGTGGCTGAGCTGAGGAACCGCAGCGATTTCAAAGCCTTTTTCACTCTGCTGTGGAAAGGGTCCATGGGATGGGTGAGGATTGAAAGATTCATTCAAATAAGCAACGCAGGACAGGCTGGGTTCCACCTGGGTCCGGGAGGCGTGGGTTTGGTCAGGAGAAAGGGCAGTCAGGTCTCTTACAATTCAAAGTCGCAGGCAAAAACGTCTTCTGGTCCTCTGTGTATGGGAATGAGGATTCTCTTAGGAACCCTCTTGGAGGGCAGCAACCAAATCTTGGAGTTGCCTCAACAAATTGGGGGGGGGGGGAGCTGGGTGGTGTTTTAGCACCTGCACTGAATGTGATCTGCTTTCCCAGAGGTTTGTAGCCTGTGTTTCAGAGTGCCTTTTGTGCCGACACCTTGAGAAGGAGCACCGTTCCCGGCCTCCGGTGTATCTGTGTTGTGCCATGCTTTCAGGGCATTTCCGAGGAGCCTGAGCGCAGGATTAGTCACAGCTCCGTGCTGCATTAAGTATCACTGGCTTTATACGGTTTCTCCTTTCACAAACCCTCCTCGGGATCAAAATGCTTGGTTGCATTCGCAGCGGCGGCAAGTCAGTGCGAGTAAATGCACGAGGTGATCCCAGGTGTCCCGCCAGCCCAGCCGCTGGGGGACCAACAGCCCTGTATGGGGAGCGCAGCTGACACTCAGTGTTTTCCTGTAGGTCGCGCAGATTGTCAAGCACGAGATGGAAAATGCCATCAAGCTCTCCGTAAAGCTGAGGGTTAAAGTGAAAATTGGACCCAGCTGGGGAGACCTGCAGGACCTGGAGCTCTGAGGCGCAACTGGGGAGGTTTGCGTGCCACGGGCTGGGCAGGGCCGGTGCCCGTGATGGACCTGCGTGCGGTGACATCCTCCTGTACCGAGTTCGTACACGTCGTTGCAAGCTGCCTTCTGGGACGTGTGCTTGGAGCTGGTATGGATTCACCACGTCAGACTCTGCAAAGGTCAGGCGGCGCCGTGGAGAATGTACAGAAACCGTGAATGATTTATTGCTGAAGGCACAGGATTTAAATGAATTCTGTTACAATGCGCTCGATCCTGTCCTGTAAAAGAGAACCCCAGTGCCTAATGAATTTATTACACGTGCAATGAGCTGAATTAGTCTATTAAAAGATGATTTGGCAGTTCTTCTGTTGTAACTGTGTCTAGGGTAAGAGGAATGCAAACTGTATTCGCACTGCAGGCTGGATTGTGCAGGCCTCTGCTGACCTTGTACTGAATTCAGTGATGATATTCAAGGGCCGACATGGCCTTCCAGCTGGCTGGGTTTCTCACTGAGCAGCTGTGCAGCAATCACAGCGCGTGGAACCAGTGCTTGGTTGGCCTCCCACTTTGAGGAGAGCGTTTTGGTGACTGATTGCCGTCATTCATCCTACTGCTACCTTGCAAACTGGCCTTGACAGGGAGGCTCTTTGAACGCCCTCATAGTGAACACAGAGGCACCAGCATAAACCGCTCCTCTTTAAAGAATGAAACACAATTTAGTGGCTCAAAACTTAATGGCGATTTGTACTTTTGTGAGGAAAAATCCTGTCTCAGTGTGGGCAGCCAAGGCGACAGCCCTGCTGGGGTTTGAGCTCTGGTGCCTTAGAGAGCCGTGGTGGGTGAGCTGTGGCTCTGCATTCTGAGCTTCCTGGGGAAGCCTCCCATCCTGCCTGCTGCCAGCTTGCTAACAAGTGCTCAGGTTGCCCCTGTGCTTTGCTTCAGCACCTTTGACTCCATCCCTGTGACCAGGCAGGAGGTTTTCCTGGGTGATAGGGCTGGTCAAGCTGAGCTTGGTGCCGAGGCTGACTGCGGGGGTAAAGTGCTTCAAAAGAGGGGGCAAGGAGGGAGCTTGCAGGGAATTCATCTGCTGCTATTCAGTGTTGCTCTCCTCACTAACTGCCTTCTGGTCCGGCTGAACCTCACATCCCATGGTTTTGTTTCCCTTCCACATGGTTGCAATGGTTATCCAAGTCCAGCTGCTTCTGTTCTGTTCAGACAATGCCTGACCTTGAATCCTGTTATTCTCATCATGCAGCTCTTGTACGTTCCAAGGAAAGGAGGACAGTGCCTCCCGTCAGCTTCTTGATACCTCTCGTGATATTGTCACATCTGTCTTCTGCAGCTCCTCCCTAACAGAAGCAATCTCCATCTTCCCATTCTTGTCTCCTGCGGGAAATTGCCATTGCCCCTCATTTCTCTTTCATTTCTGATCCTCTGCCGGCTCCTTTTTCCGAAGGGTACTTTTGAAGTTGCCTTTTCCAGCCCGATGTGAGGGGATGCAGACTTGGCTTTCAGCAGCCTGAGAGCGGGCTTCAGCTTGTTCGCTTCAGAGGAGGCGCTGTTGGTGCGGCCATTGTCCCAACATCAGGAGTACCTGGCACCGAGGCTTCCAGAACTCGGTGAGTTTTAAAGGGTCTTAATGGGGCCTGTGTACAAGAGGCCACATCCTGGACTCTGAGCCACCACCTGCCCATTGTGCAGTAAAACAGGCACATGGTATCGAGCCAAAGCCCCAGGCGAGGATGCTTTGACTGTCCTCAGCCTTGAAGAGGCCCGGCCTGCTTTCCTGTTTCGTGTTTCACTGCACATTGGGATGGTTTGTTTCCCTCCTGCCTCCTCTGTGCTGTGGTTTTCCACCAGGTCTGTGCCCGGATGAGCTCATTTATCACGTCTGGATGAGCTCTTTATGCACAGCACTTGGTTGACAGACAGTTGTTTCTTAGCTTATTAAGGCTTTTGTTATCAACAGAGCTGAGCTCCGGCACCCCGGTGTCTGACCATTTGTGTGCTCTGCCTGTGACGCTGCTGGGTTGGGCTCATTATCGGTTCACATGGCCCCGTGATTTCCTGTCCCGGGGTGTCATGCAGTGACACACCTGTGCTGTATTTCAGGCCTCACTGGAGCTGCTGGGATGTGCTTGTTCTGCGGCACATTACAGCATGTTCCTCCCGCCTCCCGTCTGTGGCATTTCGGAAGGATGTATTTCCCAACAAGGGATTGACACAGACCCGGAGTTATTTTGCTCACCAAACTCGAGGAGTTCATTTTAATTAAGCGCTAATTTGAAGCCAGTGAGAAGATCAAAGGTAGCTACTGCTCTGTGAACGAGGCAGCAGTGGCGTTTGAGTCACGATATTAGAACTGGTTCTGAGCTGTTGCCTGACTGCTGCTATTTACGTACCTTCATTCTGATTAGACCTTAACTATTAATGAGACTGATCAGGGCAAGCAGGGGAGGGCTTAGGTCCGGAGAGCAGAGGCACCGTTTAGAACTGTGCACAAGAGAAAACCTGTTGTTTAATGCAGGTGGTGGGGGACCGGCTGCTGGCACTTACCTTTGCCTGCGGGCTCCTCTTCCCCAGCCCCGCGTGGGCTGGGGCCCGTGTTTAGTTGGAGGCAGGACCTGGCCACCTGAGCGCGGGTTACGCTGCCTTCCTGCAGGCAGGATGGGACCCGTCGGGTTGCGTTCGTTCTGTTCCTCAGCCTGCTCCAGCCTCCTGCCCGTTGGTGCTGCGCAGCACCCGCTGTAACGCGTGGTCCCGCGGCCCGAGCAGACGCGGGATGCTGCGGAAGGGGCAGGGGCTGACGCGTGACACATCGCAAGCACAGCCGTGTCACTCGGTGCGCACAGCATTGGTGCTGCAGCCCGGCCCTGCCCTGTGCTCTGCGCTGCCCTTGCCGGGCAGTGGGTCTCTGGATCCCCCCCACTCCTTTTGGCAGACAAACGGCCCGGGTCACCAGGAGCGCTTTGGCTCCACGTCCTGTGACCCTGTGTGACCCAGCTCCTCGCGGGGAGAGCCGAGCCCCGGGGCTGCTGAGCAGCTGTGTTCTATTCGGTTTCTCTCCACTGCCGTACCAGAACGACTCAGGTTCCAGCTCAGCCTTCTGGTGTGGGGCAGAGCTTCCCCAGACTGTGGCACCAACTGCTGCCATCGGTGGCTGATGCGGTTACTCTGTCCTTTTCCTCACATGGGGACCACAAGCTTGTTTTGCCTTGGTCCTTCTGCTGCAGCTTTCCCTCTATACCTGCCCACTGCAAGTGCTCTGCGCGCTGTCCCCCAGCAGGGCAGCGGTGGGAGAGAGGCTGGTGACAAATGATGGCGCTTGTAATTGGATGCGTTCTGCTCCTTTTGCTTTTCTCCCGTGTTGTGTTTCTGCAGGACGAGAGCCATAGAGCTTTTCCTGCAGATCCATAGCTGAAAAGAGGGAGCCGGAAGCTTTGGCTGATGTTTTTGAGCCTCTCCTGGCAGAGCAACGCAAAGGTGTTGGTAAGTGCCCTTCCGTGTGCTCACTCCTGCCCTTCTGAGGGTGCAGGTGGTAGGTGATGGCTTTGAACCCCAAGTGGAAGTGGCAGGAAGGGTGCTGGCAGCCGGTGGGGAAGCCCAGGTACGAGGCTGTATTGCTGGGGCTGGCACTGCGGTTATGAGCTCCCTGCAGTAAAGCACAGGAACGCGATGAGCTGGGGTCCAGGTTTTGTGCCTGCGTGAGCTGCTGGAGGGAGGGAGGTGGCCATCCCTGCCCCAGCAGCAACTGCGGCTGCATTTCCATGTGTCTGAGTAGTGTGAACTCCATCCAAAGGCTTTCCATAAACCACGCGCCTTTGGAATACTATAAAGAATCCAGGAATTGGAAGAAAAAAAGAGCTCTACACCACCAATAGCAATTCTTGCCTTTATTTTCCTTCCCTCTTTTTACTTTTTTGGTTGTCACTGGGGACTCAAAACAGCCTCAGTTAAAGATGCCTTAACTTTTGTGGTGCTGACTGAGGATACCTGTGCGAACAGGCCACGGTTAGTGCAGGAGTGTTCAGCCTTCGGTCTGAAATACAGGTGACGACGCGGTACCAAACCCCACACATATTCTGTCCACCTTTCCTTGTCACTGAATCTGAGTATTGGTTGCTATTTAAAAAAGTACAATGTTTGATTTGTTGATTTAATCACAAAACAAAACACATGGATGGAAACACTCATTTACGTGACTATTGCTTATACACCTAAGATGAAGAGTTGACTACAAATGGCCACACGTAGTTCCTTAATGAGAGAGAGTGTGTTCTTACTAAGACCACGCCAAGGCAGAAGAACACGGCAGGCTGAGAAACTGTGCTTGAAATCACCTTTAGGCTATGGACGCATGGGGGGCATAGGGTGGGCATTTAAGGGGCGTAAGTATCTGAAACCTGGGGGGTTTGCCTGTGTTACAATGCACACAGTTTATATATGGAGTCCTGAGGCTGACACAGCTGCTCTTTAAGCTGCAGTGCTTTCTCCTTAACCTGTATACTGACAAAATCAGTTTTGTCTGTGTACCGTCATTACAATGCACACACCGTGGTGTGAAAGGGCTTCTTCAAAGCAATATGTAAACTGGTTTAGAGTGTTTCCGTATGTGCTAATTTTATGTGTCGTAAATAGATTGTTTCTGTTAAATATTCGTATAACAAGCTATATTCTGGTAATAGAGGAAACGTCTAACTGATGTAAGTAGTTGAAACGCAGAACTGTAAAAAGGACTTTAGAAAAGAGGTAATGGTACAAACCTAAACCTGATTCTCAAGTTTTCCTGAACCACGGTTTTGAATTCAGGATTTGAAACGGAGTTTCGGGCTCCGGGAAATGGACTTCGTTCCTTTCTAATAAAATAGTTTGTAATTCATTGCAGATTTGTCAACCCTGAAACCTTATAAATAACCCCGTGGGTTTGCTCTGCATACTCTGTCTACCTACAGCTCCAGGCGTAAGTTAAAACACATCTGGTTGACCCCAGATGTGTGTGTGTGTCTCTGGGTGTGGGTGTGATAGAGAGCTGAGGGAACTGGGTATCCAAATGACCTAAGTGCATTTGAAATCCAGCTAATATTCCCAGCCAATGTGCTCTATTGTAACAGAGGGTCGCGATGCTGAAGAGAAGGCTATGGTTAGGATTTTGCCTGAGGTGGTGCTGTCTTGGGGGGAAGGTGAAAGCACATGATTTTGACAGCCAGCGTCCTCAGTTTTCTAATGGCAGGTCAGGTCGGATGCTGAGCTGGTTGCTTGGAATGCTGCATCTTTGTGCCTATAGTAGTGTTCGGGTCAGGCCTCAACAATCCCACACTCCCCCTCATTTCACAACAAACCATCGAGGCCAGAGGACTTCCTCCTCCCTCATCGATGTTTTTAAGTGAAGGCTGTTTGTTTTTTTCCACATACATGGTAAATCTGGATAGAAAGCATTTAACAGTGTGCACTAACAAACTTATACAACATATACATTACATATATATATTTATATATATAGAATGTTCTATATACAAACATATACATCCTTTTAGATCTCTACAGACTACAAGAAAATGGATAATTCTAGTCACAAGTGGTGAACTTAACAGAAACAGTAATTCGCAGCTGTCTGGAAAGATGTGAAGTATGGAAGAGCGGAAAGCACGATGCAGCTGTGCCCTGCAGGGCAGTGCGAGGGGAAGGCTGCTTCCAAGTCGGTTCCTAAAAAGTGTCAGTTTCAGGGATGCTAAGCTCTCATTTCTCTGTTGCATAAAAAGTGGGAATCTCCTGGCAGGTTCCCCCCTCCCCAGAGTCAAGCTCGAGCCTGCTTGGCAGCCAGAGGCAGTCAGGCTTTGTGTAAAAGCCTCGCTGAGGTTACATCTCTCTGGGTGTGCTGCAGTTAGAAGTTGCTCTTACGTTTGGAGCTGTGATGCTCAAACCAGTGACCAGCTCAGGCTCCAGCCTGGAGCCCTTCCCACTGAACTCAGTGTTAACCACACGAGGTACAGCTGAGAACTGACACAGTTCAGTTCAGCTTCCTTGTCACTGAAGTGAGCCACATGCCAGCACTCATGGGGCTGTCTCCTGAACACCAGCTCGCGGTGGAAACAACTGATGGCCTTTCAGTCTGCACCAGCTCTGCAGAAGCAGACAGACCAGATGCTGGTGGGATGGCCTTGGTTTGGTGTCAGTGAAGGCTGCTTGGCTTCTTTGTAAAAGCGGAGCAGGCAGGAAGAATGAGGGCTTGAAACCTGCTTGGGGGGTCCGAATGCTGTCCCAGATGAGTTTTGTTGCCCAGGGACGAGCGGGTTTGGAGTACAGGCCAGAGTGCAGGAGGAGGGAATGTACATTTAAAGAGAACTGCTATAATGTTATTTATTTCTCATTCTAGAGAATGAGAAAGCAGTGAGGAATAAATGTGCTTCCTCACACACGCAAGTGGCCAGTTCTGTGACCCAGTTGCTGCCAGTAGTTCCCCAGTTCCTGTTGCCATCAGGGTGGTGAGTTTGCTGTTTCCTCTCTCAGAGAGATCCTCTCAGCTCTCAAGACAATTCCAATTCCTGTTCCCTTGGCAGGAACCCAAGCAGCGCTTGGGCTTTGACCTTTTTCCCTGCAAGTTTCAAAGGTTCTGACAACTGTAGAGCAGTCTCCTCCATGACAGAGGACTTGCTGAGGCTCAACCCCAGCCGAGCTAGACCCGCCAGGGCCATCGTTTTGATTCTGCTCACAGAGAAATGTGAAAGTCCTGCAAAGCATGACACTGCTGTGGTGCTACACTGTGGATTTAAAACTGAACACCTCTGATCTGCTCCAGCCCTTCAACTTGTGCAGCTGGGCTGACGGTGAAGCCAGGCTTCTGGCCTGTACACCTTCCCGGGCTCCGTTTTACGGTAGCAAAAGGAAGGATATGGGAAGGGCATCATCTGAGCACTAGGGTGACAGAGACATCAGTGAAGTCAAGGTCTAGTTAGGAGGGAGATGCTGCCCCTCTGCACCAGCGTCCGTGAGGACTCTATGGAGGGACAGAGGTCATCATTCTTCTCTTATAGAAAACTTTTAAGTGCTGCTTCTCCACCTTTTCCTCACCTTCCTGGTTTGAAGCTATGCCCAGGCACATGCAGCCAAGCCTTCAGTGCCTTGTCTCCAAGCCAATCTTGGAGAACCTTCTAACTTAACAGTTGACCCATGCGGCACTGAGGCTCTTGTAGCACGCTCATGGACTTGGGCTCTAGTGGTGCAGACAGATAATAGGTTCTACATTCTGTTCTCTTCTCTAGCTGCAGGTTGGGGACTTTTCTGCAGAGTTCATTACAGAAACCAAACAAGCCGCTTCGAAGCAGAAGCAAATGATGTTCAGCAGCATGTGTAGAACCTCAAGTGCTGCTCACCCATGGTGTCATTTCTAGATGTGTTATATGTGCATGTTGCCAATTGTTTTCCATGCTCTTTCCCTGGCCCATCATTCAGTCTTGTTGCTGTGATCTTTGCCCCAGCCCTAGGGGGGTTACCATGCAGTTTCCTTAGCATAATTTCAACTGACCACTGGTGCACGAGCTGCTAAGCAGCTTCTGGCAGCAGAACTTGACAGGGCTGTGCTTCCCCATCTTGCTTTTCCTCACTTGGAAGACTCTTTCCTAAGCTGGTTTGCTATTCCTGTGACTGGGAAATAAGGCAACCAAGTGACACAGATGCCATGGGAATGACAACTGCCATAGCCCCCTTCAAGGACAACTGAGATGAATCTAGAGCACATGTTAGAAAGTACAGCTAAGGATGACATGTCGTGCTCTGAAGTGCAAATAACCCTTCTATGCTCATGTTTTCATGACATTTCAGATAGTGCCTGTCTCTCTGCTTGGAAAAACCTGTATATTTTGGGTATAGGATTTTGAATTTATTTATCTTTCTGGTAGGAGTTCGAGAGCGCTGATTTCCAACAAAGGTTTCCAAGGGAAATAAATAGCAGATAGGTAAGAAAATGCAGCTCAACTCATTTTCTATGTTGAAAACAATAGCAAACATGCTGGAAATGTACTGGCTTTTTTGTAATGTCACTCGTAAAAAATAAGGATTTTTGCCATTTAAGTGTTTGGTTTGGGTTTTTTTGTCTCAGAATAGGAACAAATCCCATTTCTCTTCGGTCACAACATGCTTTCTGTTTCTCTTTTTTTTTGTTTTGTTTTTTAAGCTGTCGCTCATGCAAAGGTTTATAAGTAAGTGCAGTAACATTTGAGTTTGTACAGAGTATTTGCAACCAGATGCACGCCCCACAGTTCATACCTCTGAGAAACTACATGCCACAGTGATGCTTTCGGGAAAGAACTGTCTACCGCATGAGCCAGCTGCTGGAGTAAGACCCACGTCACTGCAGCTTCCATCCCATGGTCTGTAACATTTCTCCTTGACTCCCACTGCGATGAAACCAATAATAGTAACAGGAAAACATCTTCTAGGAGAAAAAAAAAACCTGTCTCTGGCCAGTGACTGGTAGATTTGGGAATGACTGCCGCTTCCCTGAACAGTGTTCTTAAAGCCACAAGTAGCTTCTGTGAAAGTCTAAAACTGGTACCACTTTTTGTCCTTGTACTTCAGCATCACCTGCAGAAACAGGAAACAGACAAAGCGTTACAAACCACTGCTCTGCAGAGCCTCCTCCCTGTGAGGGTGCTGAGGCGCTGGCACAGGGTGCCCAGAGAAGCTGTGGCTGCCCCATCCCTGGCAGTGTTCAAGGCCAGGTTGGACAGGGCTTGGAGCAAGTGGAAGGTGTCCCTGCCTGTGGCAGGGGCTTGGAACTGGGTGAGCTTTAAGGTCCCTTCCAACCCAAACCAGGCTGGGTTTCTACGACACCTTACACATGACCTAGGCCCAGTAACTGTCACAACCTCCATAAGTTAAAGGAAGAGCAATGGGGTCCTTTACCAGCAGTGTCATCAGGTCTTGAGTCCACTGAGGCCTCACGTTGAATTTCATAATTAACTGTGACATTTAAAACCAGTAATTTTAAGGAGTGCCCTGCTCTTGCTGGGCACTGGGAGAGCTTTCCTGAGGAGCTCGAATTCATCTTCTACTGCAAAAAGTACAGAGCTATGGGAATAACCCAGAACTTCTTTGTATTCCTCATAGAAAGAACCTTGCCTATGGAGCACAGTAGATACACCCTGAATAGAGAAACTTTTTGCGTTCCAGGCAGATTCTTTCTGTTGGTTTGGGGAAGTTTGGGGTTTTTTAGTGGTTGGTTTTGTTTTGGCTTTTTTTTGTCGTCAGACTTAAAAAACCAATACAAATGTAAAGGTTCTGTCCGGAGATGTGATGGATGTTAAATAAAACCCATGCATTTTGAGAAGTAGTCTTTAGTGATTTATCTTCAAGGAAAATCACTGTAGTTGATTCCCAGCCTTAACAGCGTGGGATGGAAGAACTTTCCATTTCCAGCTCTAAGCACAGAAGTGTCTGTTCCAGGCAAGCCCTATTCTATAGAACTGTACCACAGTGTTGTACAAGAAACCTTCTCCTCCTCTTCCCAGTCGGATCTGTAAAGGTTCCTCTATACACATCCACCTACCTGATTTCTGCCCTACTGCATAGATGTGCTGCACTGAGAGGCTTAAAAACCACCCCAACAGAATGAGAAAGGCGAGAGATGAGAAGTGCCATGTTCTAAATTCAGAGGCTAGCAATGGATGCTCATTTAAGAAAACATGAAAGGAAGAGGTGTGCAATGGAAGTTTATTTTGGGCATTCTCATTGTTTGGGAGCAGGAAAGATGCTGTGCCAGTTAACACGGGTCCACCTAAACCAACTCGACTGGGGGAACTGGGAGAACATATCTGACTTTCCCAAAGGGAAGCAAAAGCTTGGTTGCACGGTGGCAGTTCCTAGCTCTGAGTGTGTGGTGCCAGGCCCCTACCTCATGTGCATGCTTGGAAAACGCCTCGGCGCTGGCCATCATGCTGGCAGTCCTTTCGTCCAGCTCTCCCAGCTTCTGTCCTCTCTCATCAAGGGCAATGCGTGCACGAGTCAAGTCCCCAATGACGCCTCCTGCGGCACCTCTCACACCTTCAATCCCACCCGATCCAGGGATGTGCTGGGCAAGACTGCGAGAGGCTTTTCCTGCTGTGGCCTCGCCAACTGCAAAAGAGAAATGGACAAAGAGAGAGGAATGAGTCCCTGGCTGTGGCTCTGTCAGTGCTTCTCATCCTCGAGCTGCAGCCTCACAGCGGTGATGGCGCTTGATGCACAGATGGCACATGTGGAAGACGTTGCTCTGCGCACAGCTACAGCACAGTTGTGCCGTACCCTGTCCTCAATCGCTTGAGGGAAGCTGCCAAGGTGAAGGAATGGTGAGAGGCAGCTGAGGACCCTCCCCCTTGTTCATGGTGTCTGCTTTTTCATCCATGATCCGACCCTTGCGGACCACTCCATTCAGAGGTTAACAATGGATAGATGCTGAGACATTGCAACAATGGAAGGGTGGTGAGGCCCTGGCACAGGGCATCCCCTGGCACTGCCATCCCTGGCAGTGTTCAAGGCCAGGTTGGATGGGGCTTGGAGCAACCTGCTCTCGTGGAAGGTATCCCTGCCTGTGGCAGGGGGTTGGAACTGGATGAGCTTTAAGGTCCCTTCCCACCCTCATCGGTCTGAGTCTATGATTCCTCTACGAAAAGGGCAGGGGATCCCACGAATTAATTTGTGAAAGCAAACCAACCCGACCCCAATAAATTACTTACAAAGCTCCTCTCTGTCAAAAGCTTGCCCACTTCCTCCAAAAAGTCCTTTGAGAAAGCCTCTGGTTTGGGCTTCTGGTGTTTCCACAGGAGTAAACAAATCCCCAAGCATGTCCTAGCAAAGTTAGACAAAAGTCCAGGTGAAAAATTAGTGAGATGGAAGCAGTTCCGGGTGTTTTCTTTATTTGCATTAATGACTCCACATGCATTGCATCTAATCAGCTCGTTTTAAAAGGTTCTGTTGTGCAAACACTACTGAGTACTTAGCATTTGTGCTGCGTGACAGGCAGACCAACCAGACTAACAGACTAACCAGATTCGCTCATGCTTTCAGAGAGACTTGGTTTCTCACTGCCCCTTATGTTCATTACCACAGAGAAAAAACCCCATACGCACTGCAGAGTGTAAATACCAGTGATAAGATCACATTTAGCTTAGAAACAGCAGGGGCGACACTGTAATTGAATAAACAAGCGGGGCAGTCACTCCCTGTTTTCTTTATATAGCTTACCTGAGGTCAGGGCTTCCGAGCAGCTCACAGAGTTTGCTGGTTTCTTGTTTGGTGGTTTCTGTGGGCTTTTTTTAAGCAAAATGCCACCACCTTCCATACAACCTCCCCATGTACTCCCCGGCTGGTGCGCGTGGTGGCAGTGCCATCAGCAATGCTAAATAAGCTGAAGGCGCTGCCATGGTGGTAGACCTCAGAGCCGTTGGCCCAACCAACTCTGACGCTCAGACTGATTTGCAGCAGTACTGGGAGAAGGGAGCTCTCCAGAACGGAACTGGGTTAGAAAGCACGCAGTCGCGGCTGCGCGCGCCGGGAACACTCGCTGCCCTGTCGCTCAGCTCTGTTTGCTCACCCAAGCCCCGACACGCTGTTGTGCTGCACAGAGCACTCTGCTCCGGGGAGGGCGAGTGCTGAGGGCAGCAGTGCTTCCGCTCCTCTGCACAGGCACCTGCTCCCACTGCAGCCCTTAGAGCCAAGCGGAGGCACTTGTGAGCCTGGCTCTGTTTTCCCAGGCAGGAGGTGACACCAGGTCATCTGCTCCGGATACACGCATGACGACCGGGCAAGCCTTCTGCTGTCCTCTTCACATAAAGCCAAGGTATCAGCAGCCGCAGTCTGGCAGCACAGAGAAGCAAGGGCTGAGCTTCCCCTTGGCTGTCATATGATGCTATTAAGGTTAATAAACAACATGATGTAGCTCGTAAGAGCCTCTCACTGTAGGTCCATATTCTAAGGTACCTTGATCAGACCTTCTGATCATTTTACAGTTGGTTCCACGCAAAACAGCCTCTTCTCCAATGCGCAAAAGCTTGTGTGCAATGCTTGCCACTCACAGGGCTTTTTCAGACTTGGGACAGGCAGTGCTGTGATGGGAGCTCAGCACATGTTATTCCATGGGGCATAATGAGTGCCGGCAGGACCATTTCTTTTATATTTCTATTCTAGTTCATTGCTAATTATATAACCTAGAGCTTACCCCCCCCTTTTTTCCCCTTTTATTACTGATTTTCTCCCTGTAACCTCTCACAATTCCTCCTCTTCAGTAAATGAAATTTTAATTTGCATTTTCACTGTAAAAAAAAAAGCCCCAAATCCAAAACCCCAACTGGAATCTCACATCGTAAAGACCTTTTGCTCAAATTAATCCTTTTAATTAGATCTTTTCTATAGCTTCTGCATTTTAATGTACAACGGGAGATGCTTTCCTCGTGTGGAGGAAGGGCAGTACCAATTACTGGAGTAAAAACAATGGTAAATAATTAAAAATAGATTAAAGCAGAGCATAGTTTTTGACGCTAACCACACTGCTTTGTCTCCTGCTCCCACCGATCTCCTGCAAGCTGCAGGTATGCAGGCATTTTTAAGAGTTAAAATAATAAATGATTAAAAATACAGGAAGGAATTCATATTGTTACTGAGGCAGTTGCTGTGGCTGGACACATGCTGGTACCAACTGTTGTAGCTGTTATCCATGTGTAGCTTCCCCTTCTTTCCCTTCAGTCATTTCTAACAGTTGGTCTTTCATACGGTAGGACTTAAAGAACTGGGCTGTGAAGAGTCTCACATGGGCACAAATCTGCCTCTGTACGGAGCCAGCAGAGGCTGCAGCTAAATGTGGGCATGGTGTAGGCTCAGGCATAGGAGCAAGGTGACAGTGCCATGAAAAGGTCCAAACAGCAACAGAGCTGCTTTGGCATCATTCAGCCAGGGCAAGGGGAGAAGAACATGCCTGTCCTGCTCCTGCAGCACAGCCTGCACTTCAAATACTGAAATCCACCGGGGAACATGAGGCAACTCACACCTGACGTGTCAGGCCACCAGCCCTCCCACACGAGCACAAAGGCACCATAGCAAGCGTTTGAGCCTTACCTGCAGATTGTCACACATCTCCTGGCTGTAAGTCAGGCGCTGGATCTCTGTGGGAGAGCTGAGGTACAAAGCTTGCCCTTCGTTAGTGAAACAAAAGGTCCGTGCTATCCTCATGTCTGTTACTGGCAAGTAGTTGACGTCCAGCAGTGGGCGAAGGCTGGGCAAGCTGCCGGGAAGCAGATAACCCACGTTAGTTCACCGGTTGCCACTCCTGCTACACCTGCTTTGGGGCTGCATTTTATACCAACATTTAAGTTCATGCTTTCCATAACTGGAACAGTTAAAGTGCAGCTCTAAGCTGAAAGCTCTGCACGCTGCCTTCCCACCATACTGCGCTTCCTTGGCTGAGGAAGTTTCAGCAGGTGAGGGCACAGCTAGAGGGCTGCTGCAGTCAGCTCACTGGTGGAGGTGACAAGGGGGGGAAACCAGGTGCTCCAAGCAGAAAATCTGACATGGCAAGAGTGGGACTTGCTGCTTCACACTGGATGAACAGGACCCTTTGTGCATGAGTTGTTCTGTCCTCCATACCTGACCTGCCATAACTGAGCAAAATTGTAAGGGTTTTCTTTTACGATAGTTAAAAATCATCAGCCACCAGTCACCATGGGAAATGACTATGAAAGAACAGTCTGCTTTGCTAAGCGACTGCCTTAACTCTCTGTGTGGAGACAGGCCAAGGAACACGTATGGCAGTGGCAAGGCAGGGCATTAAATGCACCCACCAGGGAGTTAATGCAAAGCATCAGGCACTCTGGAGCAAACACAAGTGGAATGTGACAGCGCTGTGCCACCTCTTTGCTTAGTTTTGCCCCAAGATTAGTTAGATAAGTACCTCAGTGTCATGATGTGCCCATTGGCACAAAAGCACGCCAGACAGACGCTGTTACAGAGGGTGACCACATCTGCTCGCAATAAAAAGGACGTTTCGGTGATGTTGTGGACATAAAGACATGTTTGGGAAGGCAATGAGAAGACTTTGGCTTGTTTTTCTGAACAAATGACCGCAAATTGATGATCACCCATGTCCTGGGAGGAGGAAGGGGAATGCATGACAAGCTTCCTTCTCCTTGTCTTTTCACCATCATCAGCACTGTGTGGGTCCCTCCATACTTCATACGGTGGATGTGTCAATGTTCCCATGCAGTCCAAGCACGCGAAGGTCAGCACAGCTCCTTTCAGTGTCAGAACTGTGCCTGCAAAACATAATTTGCTCTCACTGGTGCTGGCCCCACAATGAAGCTGGTTGTCAGCACTGCGAACGCATGCAGCACAGCTGATGTTCAGCTCTTGTAAACAGAGCAAACACATTCATCTAGCGAAGGTGACAAGTCTTGCGTGCTCTGTTCTTCCTGACCACACAACAAGGTGAACAAACAGGCTGCCAGCACTGAAAAAGTCTTAGGCAAGGGATATTAAATTATCTATATAATACATGCTATTGAATACCATAAAGATAGGCTGTTGTCTGTACATTACACTAGTAGCACATTTGTTCCCTAGCAGTAACACTGCTGCTCTTAGTCTGGTGACCTTCAGCATTGTTCTTCTAAAGAAGCTGGTGGGTAGGAAACCCTCTGTTCCTGCACATTCCCTGATTTTTGTCATGATTCTACTTTAACGGTACTAAGTGCACACTGCCTCTCCTCGGACCTGACCTCTCCCAGCTCTCTGTTCTCTCTGCTACACCATCTGTCACTCACTCAGCCAGGGATCTCTCCAGGTACCTCAACCTGCCAACATTTTTGTTTCCTTTCCTCAACTCCCTTCTGCCTCTCTGCAGCTTTCTGATACACAGTGAAACACTTCCCAGCATTCCAGATAGGACTGCTATAGGATCAAAGCTGTTACGCAGGACTGTAATTTCACAATATGAAGGAACTCTGCTAATTTCCCTCTCCTCATAAGAAACGTGTAACTTTGCCCATGACACAAAGTACCCTTCAAAACCAACGCAACTGAAGCATCTCAGTTCATGAAGCTGCACGTCTCCCCCGGCATCTTTATTTACCTGTGTGCCTTTAGTGTAGTGAGTAACCATTGCTTCATACATGTATTGAGAAATTCCTGCCCCAAAGCCCATACAAGATGATGCAGTTATTCCCCCCTTGTACCAAGGCAGGTATTAGCCAGGAAAAGAGTTTCACTCTTACCGCTTGGTGACACCATGACCGGCTCTGACAGCCGTAGATCATCAGTAGCAGGCAGATTAAGGGACAGGATTAAGACCATACCGAGGCCTGTTCCAACCCAGAGACAAGAGGAGACAGCGGAGTCGTTCTTTCGGGCAAAGGACTCCATGAAGTACAAAGCAGTGATGGACTCCTTGGAGTCCCTGTCGATGCTGGACACGCTGGAGCTCCGGGAACGGCTGAAGGAGTTTTCCCTATTTTCTGCATAAATAAATACAAGCAAACAGGCATAAATTGGCAATCCTTGAAGAGGCACAAGCCTGCAGCAAATACAAACTCCCTGTAGAGTACAGAAAATAGAGAGTGTTTGTAACCTGAGCAAACATTCTGATACCAGCTTGCTGCCAGTGTATAAGTAAGTGTGAAAAATGCTGTCAGACCTCATCAGTTAGATCTGCATTAGAAATAGCTGCTTATTATGGAGATTAGTATAGACTAATTAGAATTTACAACAGCCCTAGCTCAAAGGACTTGTTCTAAAGAGCATGGAATAATTTTAGACCCATATGTTACCAATGCATTTTAAATGAATCCATGTATCTCATTGCTGTAGGACACGAAGGGGGACACCATTACCAACTTCAGAGCATGTGTCCTTTGCTCTGCCCTTGTTTCCATTGCTAGGACGTTCTAGCACTGGGTTCATTGCCATCGTTTATTGTCAAGCTGTTAGTAACTGCTCTCTGGGGAAAAGACTGCTGAACTGATCCCAGCATCCAAAACATCCTGGGGTAGAAATCAACTCTGTGTTTCCAGGGAGCAAAGGGAGAAACCTGCTCTGTGCTGCTGGCAACAACTGCATGGTGAGCCTGGGCTGACTGCTTCATCTTTCTGCCTAAGCTTCAGCAGGCAACAGCAGGAGCCAGCTGGAGGCAGAGTCGTATTGTCCTCCTGCAATACATAGGTTTGGAGACTCTCTCTGAGCTCTCAGAGAGGAATAGCAACAGACAGGGCCTAGCTGCTGTAGAGCTAGGGATCTCTGCTCTGCTTTGCCTAGTGCCAGGAAGGAAGCACAAAGCTGTGCAAGGGAGCTCCTGGCATTAGCAGGAACTGTAGGTGGCCATGCACTGGAGGCTAAATGCACACTGAGGCTAAAAGGTTATCGAAGAGCAGAGGAGCCAGAGGGATGAAGAAAGTAGGGCCGGCTGCTAGCACGGTCTTTGCGAAACAATCTGTGCTGTCAACTAGCCTGCAGTCAAACATAGGGCTAGATCATTGCAAACCTCACATGCTCTTCTGCAACAGTAACTAGAGGACCAGGAGGCTCTGGAGATGGAGAAAGAGTTGAAGCTATTGGACTTCAGATAAAAAGGCTCGCTTCTGAACCTACCATTATGAAGTAGATCTGTGTCTGGTATGAAGTGATCCTTGTTATAGCTCAGAAGAGAGAGCGAGCTGTCTCTTTAGAGCCAGTAGAAAGGTCTAAAATGAGGAATACTTTCTTCCGTAACTGAAGAATAAAACGAGAAAAGGACTTTCTCACGTACTCCAACTTAACGCTGGGCTAAGCCTTATCTTGTGTACATGGTTCCAGCTCTCCCCCAGAAGCAGCACTTTCACTGCTGAATCTTTTCCTCACGTCATGCACTGCAGCACTACATTCCTGTACCCAGATGACTCAGTGTAAACTGCTTTGAAATTATCCTCTTCACAGCAACTACCTGGGAAAGGCTGGAAACAACCATGGCAAAGCACTGCTGGAACCACACCAAGTGTTACCGCATTTGCTACCTTAAGAGATGGCACTCAGGGATGGGGGGGGGCACAGATTCTCCTGCTGCTCTTTCACACTTGGGCCAGCTTCTATTCTTTGAGGGCACCTGTAACTCATCAAACAGGAGCTCCACAGGAATAGCCACCCCTGGCGCTCTCATGGAAGAGAAACTTACACGCACTTGACCTTCCAAGCTCTGCCCTCACCCCATTTCACCTTCGTGTAGGCACTGTTGTAGCTCTCTAGTTGTGGCTCAGTATTGCTAAATATACCTGCATAAAACTGGGATTGTTTATTCATGTGCAAACACAGCTTCGAATACCTTGAGAATCAGTGTCTCCCATAACCCCTAGCACTTTGTATTTTGTCTCCTGCAGTGGACTGGTTGGCCCAGCTCCTTCCTAAGCACAGCGACGGCTGCCAGGTAAAGAAGGGGAAATCAGTAATTTCAAGGCAGAGATCAGGGATCCACATATATATATATTTATATATATCCTTTTTTCCCCCCCAAAGGGTACCTAATTTGAAGAAAATGTTATTATGTAATTCATATTCTCTTTAACAGGTGTATTAATATCACAGTCACATAGAATTCAAATATGGTGGTGCTCAAACTGAGAGAGATGTTGAAAGGACAAATGCAGTTAGTGTGGGCGACATACAAGGAACTTAAAATATATGATGTGCCATTTGCATATGTCATCAAGCTTTCTCCCTCCCTAAACTAACAAGAATTGTTCCTCACTCCTGTGCCCAGTTAACCAGCACATCTTTGCAGAACTGCCTCTAACACACAGAATCTTCGGGATGCTTCTGGGAACACACAGTGCCATTTTGTATTAAATGCACTGCTCAAACTGAAATTCTGAACACCAGCATGATAAATGTCACATTTTGATGTCATTAAACATATGTGAACAGTGACCCAAACCCCATGAAAGGCTGCAATCACCGTGTGGCTTTACTGGCTAGGTCTAAAGCAAGGCAGAAATCTCTTCCTCTTTCAGGATAAGATTTACTTCAGGCCTATATCCTGGGACTCCTTTCTCAAAGAGATTCTACCCCAAATTCTCTGTTTAGAAACCACCCAATTGTGTCCTGGAGAAATATAAAACCACTTTCTTTGGGAAATTTTAGAACTTGCCATATCCTTCCCTGGCATGATTGCTATGTTTTAAAACGAGGTCCCATTGTTTAAAGGTTGACCTGTATGAACACTGCCAACCTGTAGTAATCCTTAACCCAACTGCCATATTCCAGGTTTTCTCTTACATTTTCTTTTTCTCTCACTGCATGCTGAGTGTAGCAACAATGTCAGCTACAGCATCTTTCTACAGGAGTCCTAACCAGGACCCCGTCTAGGTACTCCCTGCAACCTAGGTCAAGCAAAGTTTATCTGGACTCCCTGCTTCAGTAAGGGGATAGGATGATGTATGTGAAAGGCAGATATTTTTCTGCTCCTCAGTTCTTTCCCTCTTCCCCTCCTCTGCAGAACATCCTGCTAAGTGACACTTCCTCATAAATGTGCTCCTGCCTCTGAACTGCCTCCTGCTTTGAGGGAGTCCAGGATTCCTTTGCTCCGAGAGGCTCATATCCAACTCCCAGGATCCCTCTGCTCCCTCCCAGCCATCTCTCTCAGATGACCATGTCCTTTTTCCTCCTCTTACGCTTGCAGACCTGTATTTCCAAACAGGTCTCTAGGCTGCTCCTGCAGCTAGCAGCAGAGGGGCTGAGAGCACCATCTGACTAGTCCAGCATCCTCTGGGAGCTAACACGTAAGTCTCATTTGGGAGATGCTGCTATTCACTCTGTTAAGACTATGAGCAGCTCTGAGCAAAAGCATTATCATCTGCAGCCAGTGCATTTTAGAAAGCCACATTCCATGGGTCAAAAGCACACAACACCACTATCACCACCAGTAGTCTTGCTTTCTTCATCTTCATTCAGCCCTGTCCTATGCATGGTTTGGGTTAGTGAGATGCAGATGGAAACTTGGGATCCAACTTCCTTGGTAACGCCAGACTGATTGTTAAACTCCAGCCATGAGCAGCAGCACACAAACAGAAGGCTTCAGATTTAAAAGCAACTGCAAACCCTCTGCTAGCGACCTCACTGACAGAAACACACAGGACACTTCAACTCACATGCTAGGATAAAAACGAAGTCAGTGTTCTTGGGTCTTACCTTTGTTCATCCATGTCTGAGCAGTACAGTGACGCTCGTCGTGTGAGAATGTACTGATTCGATGCAATTGCTGAAGCATTGCCCGTCTGGAAATGTGACCTACTGCCACAAAATGCATGCATTGCAAAAGGACAAGAACAATTGAGCCAACCGTCATCATGACATTTATACGAAAGCAGCCCTGAGCAGTTATTGCCCTAGCTCTCTCCTTGTATGACAGAGCGGTCCCACTGCAGCGCCCTCGTGTCCAGGAGATTTAATTCAGGGGTTTGGGGCTTTTCTGAGAATTTAAAAGAAGCTCTTCCCTGTGAGGGTGCTGAGGTGCTGGCACAGGGTGCCCAGAGCAGCTGTGGCTGCTCCATCCCTGGCAGTGCTCAAGGCCAGGTTGGACGGGGCTGGGAGCAACCTGCTCTAGTGGAAGGTGTCCCTGCCAGTGGCAGGGGGTTGGAACTGGAGGAGCTTTAACGTCCCTTCCAACCCAAACCAGGCTGGGATTCTGTCAGTAAATGATTCCATACATTTCAAGATTGCAGAGATACTGTTTTTTTCTTAAACTTCCTTTTGTTTAGTGGAAATAAAACTGGAATTTCATTACTTTCCATAGAATTAAAAAAAAAGAAATAAAGGAAGGAGGATATTAATGAAAAACATGGATGCGTCTTCAGGAGAATGTTCCGCCTTCTCTATTCTCAGCTGCGGTGAAGGCTTTTTAAAGGGAACACATCCTCACCTGCCATCTTTTCCAAGAAATTTTCATTGTGACTTCTAAAATAGCGGAGTTAGCTCTAACACAGAAGCATAAACTAATTTCTTTTGGAAGTTAGGCCTTATGAAAGGAAAAGCATCAGTTGTTATGAGGAATGAAAAAAACCCTAAAAGCCTGCCAGCGACAAAGATCAACATTTTCACAGGAAATGCTTAAATTCATTACTGAAGGGTTTTGCAATTGACTTGGATGCTATTTATAGGTACTTTCCCAGTTTTAACATACCAAGCAATTGATCTGCTTATAAAAACACAGACAAAAATCAACCTTTTTTAATATGGAAACTGATACTTTCTGGAAACCAAGTGAAATGGTTGCTGTTCTCCTCACTTTGGAATTCCTAAAAGGTTTAAGCCCAAATATCAGAGCTAAGAGAAGCCAATGAAGCTATTAAAACATTTGCCACTTCAAGGATCATCATCTGCAAATTTTAAGAGAAATCTGTCATGTTTAGAATGATGTAGTCAGGAAAGCATGCAAAGCTCTGAGTGCCACTGTGGACATACAGTAAAGGAATTAAACTGCAGACATGAATTTGCAGACATTAACATCAGAGAGACACAGAGACTGACCCAGATTACTGATGGCAATGCTTCAGCAACACAGAGGAGAAAGGGGCAGGAAGTAACGCTGCAGGGCTTTCACACAGTTAAGAACACCGCACGTTTACGTGGCTAAAAACATCTTTGAACACATTTTAATAGCACCACTCTAAAGCTGCATTCCACATAAAGCAATTTGCTAAAAAGCAGCAGAAGTTGTCTTCAAGCACAAACAGCAAAGTAATAATCTGGAATTTTCCTGTGAATGATTTCCTACTGGAGCAAATCAAGTAAGATTCCCCAAAACTATGTTGAATAGCCGGTGTATACACGGCTTGCAGAGCATTCAAACCAGGGTGCTTATGTCTGCTCTTACACAGAGCTCACAGCTGTGGGATGCTCAGCCCTCCCTGGAAAAAGTTCTGCCACGTATTGCTCTGAAGTTATAGCAGTGTAATCTGAATGGCTTCATGGAATCATGAATGATACAAGACTGATGTAAATGACAGCAAATAAAGGCCTGAAAGAGAAAACAGATTCAAGTCACTGGACTTGGATCTTTACTTGGATATTTCCAGAATATAGTAAAGTTCAGGCTTAGGTATTAGTTCAACATGTTTTAAAAACCAGAAGGGAACTGTTAGGGCAGAACTATTCTTTACATTGAAGTAGAAATAAGCATTTGTTATGGAAAGATAAAAATGCAGGAGATCTTTACAGTAAGCAGTCTCTCAAACTTCCATATTCAATTGTATGAATCACTTCCCTTGACTTACAGAAGCAAACTGTCTTCACATTCAGATCACTAAGAGCTCAATTTTGTATAGGTTGTAAGCTTGGAAATCTGTTTCTTAATCTAAGATATCACAACTCCCTAAAACTTAAATCTCAACCTAAAAATATCCATTCTGCTGAAGCGACTTTTGTAGCATTGATGGTTTGGGAAATAATAGGATATTGTACAACTTTCATATGTGGAAGTACCCAAGAATAAGGTGGACACAAAAGGCATTACAGAAGAAAAACATTCATTCAATAACAAAGTCAAAATAGTTACTGTTATAACGAAGCAAGTGAAAGCATTTTAAAGGAATCTTTTTAACCCCCCCCAACCCCATCCCCGCCCCATAGATCTGCTTGTGTAACTGTGGTTAGAAGAGCTTTGGTTTAAAAAAACCCTTCGGAACAGCTATTATCAGATAATGAACAATCTCAGAATATCCCCATACTCTTCCCTAGTTCTCTATACAGAACAGCCCACCACCTATCCCTTCTGCCACAGAAGCACCAGGAACCACCCAATGGTGTGTCCCACTTCCAGAAACGTTTCCCATATTATTTCAGATGTAAAAAAACGGCTTTTGTTGAGATCTGAAGTGATTGCTAGCCAGCACAGAAATGTTAAAGCTGAGCATGCAGTGCAAACTCTACATGCCTGGAGCACACTGTGAAAGAGCTTAACTTGGAATCGACTTCTCGCTTAAAATAAAATTGAAAGCCTTTCAGTGGAGTAAGAACAAGTCCATTTCATTAGTTGCTGGTTTTAAAAACAAGTAAAACCTGCAGATTCCTCTGAGAAAACAAGCCTAACATCCCACAGAACCTGACAGAAAACATACTCCAAGAAAAATCAAACATGAACTCGATCTAGCCCAACAGAGTTGGATTTTAGACACCAGCAGCTCACATGCATCCATGCAAGGCTCTTCTCCATTTCTCCCCAGTCCTTTCCCGGGAAGGCCTTTCACAAGGCACCACAGCCTATAGACAACCTCACTCCACTGCTTTTCCCAGGGTCAGAAGGTATTGAAAGCTCTATTGTGACCACAGTGAGGCAGATACACACTTAAATGCCACTTAAACATTTGATCTAACCTTAAGCCAGTGGTTAAATCCAATAAAGATTATGATTCAGTCTAAATGACAACAGCACCACTGGCTTTTTGCAGTGGAAGATTTTATTTTACCTACAGTAGAATACAAGCACACACACTCTCCATCATAACTGAAAAAGAACTTAACGCTATGGACAAGTCACTTCTGGAAACAACTGTATTATCTCAAGAATAACCTATGGATTTTATAGTGCAGTGTTCAAATGGAATACTTGGACATGGATATAAAAACCTTATAGAGGATGCTTTAATATCCTTCTGTGGAGCACTTGCTTTTTTGGTGCCAAATGTTTTATTACAGTGATGCAGAATTTGCTGTTCTGAAAACTCGGAGTTTGCAGTGCCTATTACTGCAGAAGTGCTGTGATTTTGCTAAATACTGGAAAAGATTATTTCAGCTTCCTAATAACTTCTTTTTTATCTGGATAATGTTTTGTGCAGTGAGGAACAGACTGTATACAGACAGAACAGGTTGTCAATGCAACATTTTTATCTGCTTCTCTGCACAGACAAGAAACGTGGTAGCAAACTGAGCAGTTAGTGGAGACAGCGGTTTACCGTAGTGTCTCTAAGTTATTTCCTATTATAATATTCTTACCGTACTAGTTACAATGATGTAAAGTAACTTCAAATGAAATGATTTAGAAATAAAACCAACACCATAAATCTCTCACTGTGAAAAAGGAAAATTTCACATAAGGGCTTTTCCATCTGCTCTGAAAACCTAGCTGTGAAAAGCCACGGCACCTAGGGGCCTCCTGCAATGAGCTCCCATGACTACTGTAAGATGCCCACTGCTTCAGGTAAGTGTCAGTCTGGCCGGCTGATTGGGCAAGGCAGTTTACCAAAATCATCCACTCTGCAATATGGCAAGGCATGGCAAAAGGAATGCAGTGAGAGCAGGGAATACGAGCTGTTCTCAAAACTTGCTTGAGATGCAATAACCTCCTCAGGGGATCCATTTCTGTGGTTAACTGCCCTTGTGATAAAAATTCATCTCTGACTGTCTCCCTGAAGTCACGTCTCCGCCTTAGTAATTTATGTCCATTGCATCCTGTCCTTTCCTCAGCAGGCAGGGACAGCAGATTATTCCCTTCCTCCCTGCAGTACCCTGCCAGGCATTTGAATAATTTTGTGCTTTTTCTTCAGTATTTTTCTAGATCAAACCACCAGGTTGTCTCTCTCTTTCCTTGGAGGCCCAGGAACTGCTGCCTTTGAGAACTGCAGTAATCAGCTTCTAGGCCCCTTAATTCAGACCCACGTGTGGGTTTCAGAGCTAACAGACCCAAGAAAAAAAGGAGCTAATGATAAAACCAGAAATGTTCTATGGCACAGAACATCGTGCTCAGCAAATAAGCTGGGACAAGAAGCAGGGAGTGGGAGGGACGTTCAAAGTTCTGGCTTCCCAAGTAGCCGTTACGCATGATGGAGCCGTGCCTTCCTGAAGATGGCTAAACATCAGCCTGCTGGTGAGAATGAGCAAATGAATTCCTTGGTTTGCTTTGCTTGTGCGCACAGCTTCTGCTTTACCTATTAAATTGTCTTTTTTATCTCAACCCATGAGTTTTCTCACTTGCACCCCTCTCATTCTCTCCACCATCCCGCTGCAGGGGAGTGAGTGAGCGGCTGCGTGGGTCTTAGTTGCTGGCTGGGGTTATACCACAGCAAGAAAATCCTGCAATATGCAGCATGACATCAGCTAGGGCTGGTTTCTCAGGCTGCAGACGTTTTATAAGGTAACCATCCAGTATCAAATTTCCAAGACAGCACACTGGGCTTGTGAGAGCAATTTTCAGCCCTTTTCTATGGCTTCATGCGCAGATTTACAGGCTAATACTATTAAGGTAGATCAATCCTAAGACTTTGGAAACCTTGTTACAGAAACAACAGACCAAAGGCACAGGCTGACAGACATACACAGAAAATCTGCTGAATCTAAAAACCAAACCAAAAGCCTCAAAAAACTCAGCACCAAAACCTATAGCAAAATCTATGAGGAAAAATATCTGGAGGCCCCTGCCAGGCTGTCTACGAGGCTTCTTATGGTGATCCTAACAAATACTTCTGAATAATAAAAAAAGCTTATAGTATACACCAAATACTACCCATTTCCAAGACAAACTGGACAAAATCATGCGAGGAACAAAGCAAATTATCCCCCAAACACTTTTAGTCCCATATGAGATACAAAAGAAAATCAAGTATAAAAGTATAGTGGGTCTATTCAATTAAAATGGAAATTGTACTTGCCATAGAATTTTTGATAAGGTTATTAAAGATAATGACTAAATATTCCTGAGTGGTTTGTTTTGCCAGCTTACAGTGACACTTCAAGTGCTCTATATCAAATTTTAACTATATATAATCAAGAGTTAATCCAAAAGCTGAGGTAAATGCTGAAACTGAATTATTTTAAAGACAAGCTAAAGCACATTCAAAGACTCTACTCTGAGCATTCCTAGCAAATTACAATGCACAGCAAATCCTTGTTAGGATTCCATGTTGAGAGGCAAGTTTGTAGCACTGAAGACTTAAATGGCCTTTCTAGTCCAGGGAGATTAAGCTGGACTAATTAAAGACTACATAATGGGAAATAAAAATAACAAGGAAAAAAGGAAGACAGTTTTCTCCGAGAGAAAATAGATTTCCAAACACAACATTTCAAAGGAAAAACTCCACACTGTTTCTACTGTCTTCCTTAGAGGTATGACATAACTGCAGATGGACCATGGACATACATAATACAGAATGCCCCAATTTCTGTGTGAATGCAGGCAAGGAGTTACACAGGGCAGAGTCTGCCAGCGCGAGCTCTCGATGGCAACAAGCGAGTCATGGCAGAGAGAACTGTTTGGAGAATGCAAACTTGCTTTAAAAAAAGAGCATGTTTATAAACCAGCAAGAGCCAAGAAGTACCAAACCTGAAGGACTTCTCAGAGTTGATTCTAAGTGATAAAAGCAAAGAGGACTGCGTGCTAGCATATGTAGCTGTGCGCACATCCATGTACCTCCAGCTACACAAGTGTAACCGCACTGAGTTCCCTCCCTCCCACAAGAGTTTTATTTAGTCCTTAACATCAGTGTTTTCCTTAATCTAAAATTACGATTAAAAAGTTGACAGAAATACAGCTTTTGTTTTCCCGTGCAGAGAAAGAGCAGATGCTTTGGGCCTTTTCATCTACGCTGGAATTCCTGCTCAGGCTGAGATCTCTGGGGCTCTAGATGGAAAGGAGACTTTAACAGGTTTAACAACTATGTAGCTCTTAGACTGAGATACACTGTTTTAGGTCAATGTCACAGGACAGAAGGCAAGACAGGCAGAGGTACACATTTCCTCCAAAGAAACTAAACAGAAGGTTAATATAATCTGTATTCCAATGTTTCTATCAGGATATCTGCAGCCAAAACAGGGTGCTAATCAGAGGTCAGAGCTGGAACAGGCCAAGACATGACCAGTGCAAATGGCCACAGCCATATAATCACTAACTCCTAAAATCTCTAAAATGCCTGGTCAAAAAGGACTAGAAGAAGCGGAGAATTTAGAAGTTCAGCAATGGAATTTCCCATATTGGTGGTTTTGTTTACAATGCTAATAAATTCTTATATTACTGCAAGGAAGAAACAGCTTAATCAAAAGTATATGAAAACAAGATTGTTTAGAATCAAGACCATGCTATCAAGATCTTGTAAAGTTCTAATTTCTTGCTAAAATTAGAGAATTTTGAGAATTGCACAGAATACTGAGCAACTACATACAGAATTCACTAGTAAAGCGTAAGGATACTGCATTTATAAAACCAGAAGATGCTACAGAACAACAGGTAACATTTTCAATAGCATAAATGGTATTTGAGAAGTGCTTTGTTGTATGTCTGGCTAATTGCTGACAGAGATGTAAACCTAACAAGCTTTTTGATCTTGATACCAGTGTTTTGGGGAAAAAATAAACCCATGCTTTGAACCTGAAATAGCAGTAATCCTTAGCTTGGAAGAAAATTTACCTGAGTTTAAGAAGTCGTAGAGCTTTTCAAGTTTTAACATGTTAGATGAGGATACTAGTAAAGTCATAGGTTTAAGCAGTAACAGTAACCACGACTGAAAGACACATCTCTGCTGCTGTTACTTGGCTTTTGAATTATTCTTCTATGAGTGTGGAAGAAGTATCAGCACTTTCCGAAACTGAACAGTTTGCAATATTTGGACCAGCAGAAAACTAGACACTCTCCCTCCCTCGATTCCTTTCCTATGATTCATCATTGCAAAGATGTTCTTCAAAAATGCTTTTCTATATCAGGAATCCTTCTGCACCTATGAAGAGGTAAGAGTCAGCAAAACCTTGACAATCAGCTAACAGGAATGAAGTCAGAAGAATTTATTGTGTGACAATTGCTTGAAAACACACTTGATGAAAATGCTGGAAATGCAGTTCCTGTTGCACCAAAAAGATCAGATTTAAATAAGCAGATTTTGAAATCCAGTGTGAGAGGTGAAGACTGATGTATTCTTCTAAAAGGTATCTTATGATTAGCCACCAAAATGGATGTAAAAAAATCTTTGTAATCAAATAATTAGGAGAGGATGTAAATAGCAGGAACTGGAAGCATGCATCACTAAAAATCGCCAGGTGTTTTCAGTGCCTCAGGGACAGACTCAAGGGAAAGTAAGAAACATTTACCCATACACAAAGGCGCATTTTAGTTTAATGTAAAAAGAGTGCTTAACACTACATCTCTCATCAAAATTCTACTCAGGTGCAACAATAAAGCCCTACCAAATCCTAACCTGAAATAACTACACCTCTCAAGCAAGGCCATAAAATGTGGATCTTGATTCACCACAGGAGAATATATATATAGAAAAACAATTTCTTAGGAATACATCTATTGTTTATTGCAGCATATGCTCTAAAGTAATCAATATATTCCTAGCACAGAGAGGATTGTTTGATTTTCTTTTGGAACAGCCCAACCAGAAGGTTTAGATTAAAGCCAGCTGCACATTTTGGAGAGAATGCTTATTCTCGCTATATTCTTTCTCAAAACTTTTAACTCCTTATCTTCCTTCTCCCTCCCTGTCCTCTTTATCCCCAAGTGAAGACTCTTTCAACAATCATTTCACCTTCCTTCTACCATACTATTTAGTGTAAACACTTTCAGGAATAAATCAAACCACTTGCCAGAGCAGCATGTCTGGAAATTCAAGATGCATGAAGAACAGGGGAATGTCAAGCCATTCCAGCCAGCTCAGTTAGTTGAGCTAGAATACCACAGAATACAAATACAACGAGCATCTAATAAATAAGTTAGATACGTTGGACAGATGGCTTTGTTTTAATGAGAGAATATAAATAAGTAGACAATTATCTTGCTCTATAGGCCATCTGGAAGGTGACTTGTACACAAACCCCCCCACTCAATGACAAACCCAAACCATGCTCCATCTTATTACATGCTAGCATCAATTATTCTAAAGACTGTCTGGCTCTTTCTTGCAACACTCATTTCACTGAACTTAATGAGAGTTGTAATATCATTTAAGTAACATCACTCATACTTCTAAATAGGGATTTCTTATGTCACTTAATTTAATCCTCAACCCTGAAAGAAAGTTATATGATTATTTTTAGAGATATACTTCAATAGTAAACCTGATAGGTATCTTTCATGACACAAAAATAATCATCATACCATCAAAAGTATCACTGTGTTAATAAATGTTTTGTACACAAGGGTCAGTGGGACCTCAAGGGGTTAAGGTTCTGCCTGTCAGTGACCGTACTTACTCTCGGAGGGTGGGAGGGAAAAGAAAGGAAGCAGCATATAAGAATTAGGTAGTATGGCCTGGTTATGTACAAGTAGTGCTGATGGTGCAGCAGTATCTGCATACAAGAACTCCAGAAGAGTTTGGTACTGCACAGGATGAAGAAAAACACACAGCAATAGAAACCACTATGGCTGTGGTATGTATTTTCCACCATGAGCTATCATATGACAATGGTACTTACCATATCTGTGTGGTGCATGAAGAGAGATAGATGAAAGGGTTATGCTATGAACATCAATAACTAATGTGGAGGAAAAAATGGTGATTATGCAGAAGAAAACTGCCCTTATGCACAGGAATTTACAAACACCTCAGAGCTCTGTAAATCTGCTTTAGTGCAATGTTCACACAGGAGCCATTAAATAATCCAAGTGAAAACTCAAATTTATAGTAGGTTTGGTATTTAAACAGGATGACTTCTTATAACTGATTGCTGAGGATTACTCTTAGTTATATGCAGTCTACAGTGCAATTTAACACTTCTGATATTTACCCCATGAATCTTTGAAGAGTTCATAACATTTGTAATGCTCTCCTAAAGAACAGATCATTGTATAGCCACTGAAGAAACAGAAGTGTCAGCTGCAATGTCACTATTACTCAAGTTTCTGACCCTGTTTCTCTGCATAAGGTTAATACTAAACTAGTAAAGTCAGACAGATCATGCGGGCACTTCTCATTTGCTTCAGTGCAAAGGGAGTTGGATAATGTAATCCAATACAGAAAGCTGTTTAAGTGCATTTAAGCAGAAATTTACAACTCAAAGGATTTATCTTTCACCAGTATCCATCCTGGTGTGATATCCTCTGGTGACGGGAGGTCACTTCTAACAGAGACCTAATGATAGCTGGAACATAGTTAACACCTGCAGTGAGCAGAGCCATTTTGCAGATAGCCTCTAACCATGCTTTGCTCTGTAACTCACAAATCAATGTAGGTAAATGCTGTTCTTAAAACTGAAGGAGCTGCTAGAGGACATTGCAATGGACTTCAGGGTATCAGTTCCGTTTCAGCCAAGAACATAATCTTGGAACCCTCTATGCCAAATCAGGATGTTTTCTTATAGGGTCACACACACATAGACACTACTTGTTTTGTTGTATGCTCACTACATAAGTCAGAAGGGCTAAAAAAGAATTTGCTATTTTATATTATTATAAATAAAAAATTAAACAATGACAGATTCTAGCAATTTTCCACGAGTAACAAAGGTATTTGCAACAACTGCATTTAAAAATACAAAATTAGATGCTGAGTGATGCAATTTCTTTTGCTCTGTAACATTAAGAACCAGCAAAATTAGGGAGTACTGGTTCCAGCTGTAAAGAACTTCTATGATGCAGACACCTTTGCAGCCAGGCAGGTTAGGATACAAATGCCCCTTACAAGACAGAGGTCATGGTGCTGTCAACTGACTATCACTTGTAGCATCACAGGGGGCCTTAGTGATACTTGTAGTATCATAGGCCATGCTACAGCCCGGACAACAGCCCCAGGAGCTTATTACCTCCTCAGCACTTAAAAAATTATTCTGCAACTTGATTAAAATAAAAAGCTGGATTTTTAAAAGGCTTAATTGTTAAAATTAATTATTTTATTACTAAAATAATAAACTGCAACTTCTGTTGCTTAAATACTGAAGTTTTACCTATTATTAAAATGGAATACAATCAACACTTCTGTCCTACACCATTTATTTTGACGCTATGCTTTTTCACTTTTTGACAGACTGAAGCTTTTGTGCACAGACAATGCACTGTTCTATTGCAAGAACGCAGGGGAGCTGGAAGCATGGGAGACAAGGGTCAAGGATACCACCAGCAGAACTGGAACACTATCAAGGTTGAAGAAAAACACATCAGCTAAATGCTTCTACTAAAACGGTTTGCAATGAAACAGCTGCCACTGCTAAAATTAAAATAGGCTTCTGCTAAGTTTGAAGTTTAATGCGTTGCCACTTTGTGTATCCCAGCTTCATCCAGTCTGCACTTGGGTAGAGCAAGACTTGAAGACTGTTTTTCAAGCATTAAAAGAAGAAACTTATTATAAGTAAAAGAAATTGATCAGATAATGGGCTATAATTTCACCAGAAACAGTGGCCAGGAATTGTGGAATTTTAGAGAGTCTTCGGCACCAATAAAGAAAGAAATAAAAACGTGCAAAGCCTGAACTCACATTCTAAAAATATCTCACTCATTTTCAGACTCGGTAAGTAGAGACAATGAGAGTTTAAACCGTTAGTACTACCAACTCCCACAATCACTGTACATAAGCTGCTATGAACAATCGCACCCGATCCATCCAGGCGAGGGGACAGCTGTGAGAGTTTGGCGAGGTTCAGCATACTGCATCCCTAGGCAGCACAGAGCTCAGGAGCAGGCTTGTTAGTAACGACACTAACACACAGGGGTTGTTCTAACTCTAAACAGTCAGATGAACACAGCAGTTCAAGGCAAGGACAAGGATCATGCTAAACTTATTTGCTTTCGCACCCAGCGAGAGATCTACAAATACCTAGCAGAATATTCACTGCCACCCACCTTCTGTGGTGACGGGGAGCGAGATCTCCATGCAGGCTGCAGACTGTGCTTTCCTGAAGGGGGGCCGCCCGGGCCCGCGGCGGTTTGATTTGGAGACGTCCGCGCTGGAAAGTCTTTTTCCTGAGCTGCAGCTCTGGGATGTTGGACTTGTACAGTGACCGTTCACGTGATCTGGAAGGTGAATGCAACAAGCGCCAGGTAAAGTGCCGGCTCTGACAGTTCAGAATGGAAGAGAGATGTATGTTCTGATATTTAAGAATGGGTTAAATCAAATCGGAGACTAACTACTTATTTACCAACCCATCAAGTATGTGTAAGAATAACTTACCATATCTTTAAGCTATACTTGAAAAAACACCAAACCCAAGGGACATAGAACTGGTTCTTACAGCTGCAGATCCCACAGCGTTTTGTTGACCTATGCATGTGGGAAATTTATCAAGATACTGCTGGTAACAATGTCATCCCTGATGTTGTGTCTCCTCACAGATACCAAACACATCTGAAAACTATCTTTCCTTTTTGTTCTCATAAAGAACTGCAAGTGTAATTACACAGGATAGAATTTAGAGGCAGACATCTTCCCTACCTGACTCAAAGCTTCATGAAACAGGAGGCACTGAAGTGCCACTAGTCAGGATAGTTGTAAAACTAGCCTTAATATTGCTAAGTGGTTTATTCTTCATATACCACATAGATTTATTTTACTGCTAAGGAAACTGACTGCTGAACAATTGACTCGTTTGCTACAGATCTAAAGAGATGAGGGTAAGTCCTTGGACCCCTGCTAGAGGCCATGGTCAATCAGCACAGCACATGCTGCTGTCTGATGGGGTGAGAAACAAAACACATCTGCTTTAAACTCTGCCCGCTTTTGTCTGTTCTTTCTCACTTCCACACTGGCAACAGGTCTTTAAAACGCAACAAACCACTGATCAAGGGTTAGATCAGAGTGGGTTGTACTGGACTATAAAACATTCATGCAATATTCCTCTCATGTTGGATAATGCAACAAGAGAATAATTACTGAACACCAATTTCCACTCAACCTCTGAAAGGATACACACGCAGGTATAACAGAGGTAGTTTTGGTCAGCAGGTCATTCATACTTACTAATTTAAGTAAACAGCAGGTAACAAGCATAACAGATTTATGCAAGCACTATTGAGTATTTCTATTCAAAACTATGGAAGGTCAATACTATAGGTAAGAACAAGCTTGGAGTTTCTGTCTTCCTTTTAAATATCTGAGAATTGGATTCGTCTTTACAATTCTGTATAGAAGTATCATACCCAGTTAACTCCCTTTGATTGTATCTAAGGAAAAGATGAATGTTAACAAGCCATGAAAATTTACTTCTTGGTTACCATACCATGATAGCTCCACTGTACATGATGAAAAGCTATTTCTATATTAAGATGATAAAAAACATAGTTGGTACTTAATACAGCATATAGTGCGCTATTATACTAGTCTTTCATTGTGTAAGTCATGTCCTTCCCATATGAAAGCAGTTCAGTCTTAATGAACAAAATTGGAAAGAAATATAGTTTAAAAAGCAATTTAGTATCTGTACTGCATAATGAGATGGCTCTGCAGGAGACACAACTTTCGTGATTCTTATCATGTTTCTTAATACATGGCTATTAACTGAGCTAACAGCAGACAGAAAACTGGTGTGGGTGATTCATTCAACTTATAGTTAGGGAATTTTCCAAAATAGGCTGGAGCTATTCATATATTTCAGTAGAAAGTCCTTTGAGATCGGGGGCTTTGTTCAAGGGCACAGGCTGCCTGTTCAACCTCAGCAACAGACACATCGTCATCCAGCTGCTTCCTTTCTTCACAATTTAGTTTGTATGAAGGAGTTTCAGCATGATATCTAATTATCTCCAGGGGGATCCTAGGAAGCGGTGAGGAACATAACAGAGTAAAAAAAGAATCATATTCTATAGAAACATCAGCAACATTTGTGAGTCCCTTTCCCTGAACATTGTACAGAATGGGCACAATTCATCTAAACCCTTACCCGCTACATAAATGTGAAGAGAAATACTGCTATGTTTCTCTCAGAGTGCTTGCTTGTCTTAGTTACCTTCAAAGGCCCAAACGAAACAAAAATGGTAAGTGAGGTCTGGGCACCTAAAATCCCTTCAGTTGTTTTGACAATGCCTTTCCGAATGAGCAAAGCCACTTTCTGTGTAGTAAAAAAATCAGGGCTCATCCTAGAAGCTGCAGAGATAGCCCTTCAAGTATTGAAGTTGGTGAAACATTAGTGAGTGCTACAATGAGTGCAAGAGGGATTTCAGTGATCACTCTTCTATATTTTAATACTGTTCTGTTCTTCTGATTAAATATGATTATCTTTTAAATGTATACAACAAGGAGAAACGCAGCCCTTCAAACCTTAGTAAAACCAGAAAGACACTGTAGAAACAGTAATATCATTACGGGAAGAATGACTGCAACATTATTGCTGAGAAGCTGATATGAATCATGCAGATAAAAACCACCCAAATCTATAAGAAAATCCTATGTGTGTATTTAAAAATTAATTTCTCATTTTTCATGGTATAAGCTCAGTGATACAAAGCATTCCTAAAGAAAGGTTACGTGCTATTTAAGAAAGGGTTCCTTGCTGTGTTGGCCCTAAAATGAAGTGTGCAAGAAAAGTGCTAATTAAAAACCAATACTTGTTTCCTCCAGTGTGCTTTCTAAGGGAGGCTGTGAGAATGCTCGAGCTATTACACCTTTCCAAAATGACTGCAGTGATAAAACAATGAGGGCTATGAACTGTAAGAGGGTATAGCTAGATTAGATATTAGGACGAATTCTTCCTGTGAGGGTGCTGAGGCGCTGGCACAGGGTGCCCAGAGAAGCTGTGGCTGCCCCATCCCTGGCAGTGTTCAAGGCCAGGTTGGATGGGGCTTGGAGCAACCTGGTCTAGTGGAAGGTGTCCCTGCCCATGGCAGGGGGTTGGAACTGGATGGGCTTTAAGGTCACTTCCAACCCAAACCAGTCTCAGATTCTAAGATTTACTAGCTCTCCGATAAGTGAATCACCTGATCCTCCTTTGCCATGGCAGATGTCTTCCGATCACCCAAAGAACAGATAGAGGAGACTTGTAAAAACCTGTTTTTTTTCCAGCTTTGTTCCATTTGTAAGGAAGAATGGCATTTTAGCTTGTTTTTTTTTTTTTCTCTTGCTGGCTTACTGCTTTTGTCCTGTGGTCTTTGGAGCTTCTCTCATATCAGAAATAGCTGACACTAAGCACCAGCTGATATTGCAGGCATTAGCATTGGTACTTAAGGAGTGCATGGATTGCTCTGTGATGTTGATTTAATATTGCAACAGCTCCTAACTCTCCTTCTTGAGAAGGCAGAGTGTAGTTGCTTGGGGAGAAAGCAATGCACAAAAAAACCCTTTCTCTTTTCTACGCTCTTACACCACTGCATTTGCCTTGCCTCCCATCCCTTCCTATGGGTGCTGCTGCCCATGAAGTCAAGGGAATTATGCCTTATACTCTCTAGTACTCCTAGATTCCAGCAGCAAGTACCAGCGTTACTAATGCACTACAAATGGGCACCCTGGCTCAGCGGAACTTATCCCTGAAGCTACTAATACATTAATTAATACATTAGCTATACCTGTTAGCAAACAGTGGGCCCATTCAGCGCAGTTTGTAGCACAAAAACTGCTTAGGAAAAGAAACAAAATTGTGCTGAATGGAAGGCCAGTGTGTCACACCAACTATCAGTGAGATGATGAGATTAAATGGAGCTGAAGAGCTGAAGACCTTAACCTTAGCTACTGTGAACTTGGTGAAACTAGTGAGATGCCTTATGAAAGCTGCAATGTGCAACATGAGAGCAGCAAGCCTGCTGGAAAGCCACAGATTAATCTTTTTTTAGGTATTACATAGATAGGGAACATATTATATACACACTGATTTTAGTTTAGACACAGTAACATGTACGTGTCACAACTTGCCTTGTCATACAATTATTTTAAACTACTTGGTTCCCCCTGCATAAAGGAAAAGGAACCCACTATTTACAAGGGAAAAGCTGAACCGAACGTGTTAAAAAATGTCAATAAGAAAGGAGAAACAAGCATTTGCAGCTGCTGCCCAGCAAATTGTGTTACAGCAGATGTAACAACAAAACCACTGAGACCAACCTTTTTTTAAAGTTCTTACAAAGGGATAAATTCATAGAAAAAAACCAGCTGAAAACCAGTTGTCACTAATGATCTGAGAGAGGCAGAGAACACAGGAATTTGAATCTGACTAATTAGGAGCATTATCATTGCAAGCTGTAAGGAAGTAATCGATGAAAGAGCAGGCAAGAAGACCAGAGAGAGATGCTTTAACATGGAACAGAAAGAACCTGAAAAATGAGTCCTGGAGAATCTCCTCAACAAATTCTGAGGAATACAATCTCTGCTGTTAGAGGGAGGAAAAGGTCATTTGTTTTCCCTGGGGGAAGGTCAAGGGAGGTGATTCTGCCCCTCTGCTCTGCTGGGGTGAGACCCCACTGGAGTCCTCAGCACAGGAAAGACATGGACCTGTTGGAGAGGGTCCAGGGGAGGGACACAAAAATGGTCAGAGGGATGGAGAACCTCTGCTACGAGGGAAGGCTGAGGGTTGGGGTTGTTCAGCCTGGAGAAGACTCTGGGGAGACCTTATTGCGTGCCTTTCAGTTCTTAAAAGGGGCCTATAAGAAAAATGGCAAGGGACTTTTTAGCAGGGTCTGTTGCGACAGGATGAGGGGTGATGGTTTTAAACTACAAGAGGGGAGATTCAGGCTGGATGTGAGGAAAAAAGTCTTCACAACCATGGGGACAAAACACTGGCACAGGTTGCCTGAAGACGTGGTGGTGCCCCATCCCCGCAGACGCTCAAGACCAGGGTGGATGTGGAAGGGCAACCTGTAGATGTTGGATGTTGTTGTAGATGTTGGACTTGATGATCTCTGAAGGTCCCTTCCAACCCAAACTATTCTGTGATTCTGTGATTTTTGTGTATGATCAGTAAATTAAGTTCTGGGTAATAATTATGGGTATGACAAGCCTTTTTCTTTACACAGCAGATGTATGCATTTAAACCAAGGGAAAAATGGAGCTCTCATAACTGTACAAATGGCCTGAAGAGCAGTCTCAGGTTTGCATGTAAAATAACAAAAATGTTCGTAAAAGCAGTGCGACCATTCATTACTGAGAACATAAACTGACACCATAAATTGCTCTTAAAAGGAAATCCCTTATGAAGTCAGGATCACCATTTTCTCTTGGTGCCGTTCTGTCAAGCAGGCAGGAGAGGAGGTGTGAGCCTTAGAAGAGGTTAGTACAGATGTAACTGCCAGCAAAAGAGCGTATTTACCATTATGTCTTCAGCAGTTTGAAGAGGAAGGATGAATTGCTCTATTGATGTACTGCTAGTACATTTAGGTCCCCGTTAAGAGTATAACAGGCTATCATTGTAATATACTGCCTGTGTAATATAATGGTGTTCTTATTATGGTAATCAACTTTTATCACATGGCTGATCCTCTATGTAATTTTTCTTTCCAAACAGGGTGAGCAGATATATTTTTCAAAGAAGCAAAATCCTGTGAAGTGGTTTGGAATGTTCAGTGTGTTGTCACTGACCGAGCCCCTTTTAAAACTAGCATTTTTGCCTGCAGTTATGAACAACGACACCAAAATACAAATAAGCATTATCCAAATGAAGATCACTAAGAACGTGTGTCCTAACATCACCCTGACATCGCCATACCCCAAAACCCCAAACCTAGCACTGCAAATCTGAAAATAAATCAAGCTTTGTTCCCTGAGAGCAGTGGGAAAACATTGGACTTCTTGGATGTAAACCCTGCTGAGTTTCCACTGATCATATAACAACATATTCTGGCCTGTCTCAAAAAGGACGCAGCACTCAGTGTGCCTCAACAGAATAACATAACATAAACGACTGCTATGCTTTGTGCAATAAACAGCAAAACACATACAGAAAACTTGATTTCATTCTGAAATAAGCAGGAGACACGATACATCCAGAGCTGCACAGAGGACAACACTGAAACATGCAATTAAAGTGGATGAACCACAGGACGACCTAGGATTTCAACATCTAGTCCTGAGCACCCTCATTAGAAGCATTGCACCTGCCTTTGTAAGATGAAAAAAAATCCGAGTTTAATTCTCTGGTTTTGAAAGTGAAAAATGCATTCTTTCAAGAGGTTGGACTGGAAACATCTTTTCAACTTGAATGTAATGACGGTAAAGTCTGATACATATGATCTGGAGTCTTGCTAAACAAAACTCCACCAATTCCATCTGGAATCATGAATGAATAAAATGGAAGATGTTACAACTAAAGTGTTTGTAGTCTATTCTAACCAGATTCTTTCAGAGATTCTTCCCCTCATTTCCCCCCAAATTACTGTTTTTAACTAGAGTTAAGAACATCTGAAATAACTGAGCTAGCATGACTCCATAGATGCTAACATAGAAATAAGTTGCTTGCAAGTACTCCACAGAAAAAGGCACAGACAAGGTCAAATAAGGCATTCCAAATAGAATAAAGTTTACACACAATTTTCCTATGGAGTAATTAAACAGTTCTAAAAAAATGCAAGTTTTTCCAAACTTACCATTATGCATTGTAGATTTTTGAGGTTTCAGACCACATTATTGTAATAAATAAACTAGCAACAATTATTCATTCTTACTTTAATGTTGCAAAACCAGATTTTATAATTGATATCTTCTGATTTAGGGTTTCCATTTATCCTTCTTTTGTTACGACTTTGTTGTCAAAATAATCATTCATGGAAAATTATTACTTTCTAAATATTCTTCTGCTTGCACACACAAGTCAGTTACTAAGACTGGATGTTGCCTTCAGTCCAAACAAGGTGATAGGACCATCTGTCTCACGCCCGAATCTCTGCCTACAGATGACTGGCTGTGTGACAGCTCAACCCCAACCTGAATTACTTACTATAGAGGACTCTGGGTCCAGGCAAATCTAGTAAATCGATGCGTAGCCCCAGATTTTGACTGCTGTGAAGTATTACAACCTGGGGAGTGTACAGAGACCACAGAATGGAAGAATGCTACATATGTGTGTACAGTGCTTGAAAGGAGTGGAGAATTACTTGCCTTTGAGAATTCTTAGTAAGGAACTCTGCTTTAAGTAAAACCAGAGAGAATAGGAACAGTGAAAATCTATTACATTGTGAGCCTAACAGTTACCTCTCATTTTGTTATTATCAACTCTTAAATGTATAATGATATTTACTGCTTGTGTTGTTTCAGCTAAGAAATTTTACTGTCTTTCCTTTGTGACTAAATGTCACCGTATCACTTATAAATGTTTTAGTTTGGGAATCGTCTTGGTAATTTTAAACACTCACCTTTCCTTTAGGCTACTTGCTTGTTAAACCTCCCATACAGCAGCCCCTTTCTGCATTTGAAATATAACCACACAGCATGTGCCTAATCTGCCATAGTTCACAGAGTTAACCTGCTGGTCAGCTCTTATTGCCTTTTTCTATTCCAGTTATTTGAAGTAGCAGAGTGCTAACGTATCTGTTGATATAGGTTCTCTTTTAAACCTGTTTGACCATAAACCTTCTCTTAATTAAAGAAGAAACTGATGCTGTCATACACCTACCCGACCTTCAGCAGATGAAACTTTTGTCTAGAAGGTCCCAGCTACCGAATATCAAAATTCAAGCCTGAAAATGTGAAACTGCAGAGGGACCAAACATTTGAAAGCATTTCTGTAAAAGTGAAAGACTTTTGTTCAACCCTCAATGTTTTTCATCTTAATAGTGATCAAACTTGTGGCAAAAAAGGCAAAGAGCATCCTTCACTGAATCAGTGGGAGCATAGCCAGGAGTTTGAGAGATGTCATCTTTCCCCTCTATTTGTCATTTTTAAACTACATCTTTAAGTCCTGTGCCCAGTTTTGGGCTCCCCATTACATGCAAGATACTTACTGTATGTAAGATACACACAGGCTTGAGTTCAGCAGGGGTTCACCAAGCCAGCAAGGGAGTTGTCACACACGATGTAAGAGGAGAGTTTGAGATCTGGGGCTTTTTTTTCCAGCCTTAAGAAGAGAAGACTGAGGGGAGACCTTATCCATGTCTGCAACTACCTGATCCAAGTATATGGAGAAGATAGAGTCAGACGCTTCTCAGGGGTACGCACTGGTCAGATGAGAGGCAAAGGACACATCTTGGAAGATGGGAAGTTCAGCTTAAATATTAGGAAAAACTTTTTTTCCCCTGTGGATGATCCAAAACTGGAAGAGATTGCTCAGAGAGGTTGTGGACCTCCTGTCATTGAGGCATTCAAGACTCAACTGGACGCTGCCCACACCTAGCTGGTCTAACTAAACCTGCTTTGACTATGGTGAGAGCCTAGACAACCTCTAGAGGTCCCTTCCAACCTTATTATGCTGTAATTCTAACCACAAGCAGAGTTTACTTGGCTCCTCAATTCAGCTGGTATTTTCAGACTGAAAAGTGAACAGAAATTACTCTTTCCTTCTAGAAGGAGGCATGCAGTGAACAGTCCATAAAATCCTTTGCATGTAGAAATACATAAAATTTCCAATACGTATTGCCATGTCATTCAAGAAAAGCATTGTTACAGCTGGATGTCTGAACTGTCTTTTCTAGAACTGTCAGACCAAGAAGGAAAGCAACACATGACAGTTTAAAACTTCTGAACTGCTGTTTGGCATTGTAAACAGCATTACAGATCCAGGGCCAGACAAACCAGTGCAGCATACACCTCTCACAAGCTCCCAGCTTGGCCAATGCAGCACTAAAACAAAGGCACATTAAAAGATTCAAAATTTTGCCAGTGGCTAAAGTCTGCTGTAAAATACTTTGAAAGGGGAAAGCAAAAACTTCTGTAACCCCACTGCTCATACGTAAAATTAAAATGAGGTCTTGCTTACAATATCCAGGCACTGTTTCATAGGCTTGGGAGCATTCCCTTGCAATGAAATACGAGGGCATCAAATGGTGGCATCAGCATCAGAAGGCATTCCTCAAATCCCTGAGGAAACTGAGATTATTTGGTACTTTGTCTAGTTTTTCACTGCTGTGTAGAATGGGATACATCAACTCTGACCTGGTAAAGAATTCATTCACTGCCTGTAAATATCTGAAGAAAGAATGGGGAATCAAATTCATCTTTTAAAGATCACAGCTTGCAAGAGGAAACAATGATGACTGTCTCTATTTGCATTTCCTTGTGTTCTTTGGCTAATAAAGTCTAGGTGACAACAGGAATTCCTACAGGGAAACCATCTGGTCATGGGAATGAAATAAAATCTGCAGTTACCCAGTATGCCCATCTTTAGTCAGGACTTCTGTCCAGCTCCCCGTGATTACCTGGAAACTTTGAAAGCTTTTAATGAAATCAGCAGAAGTACTTCCGAAAAGAAAAATACAAGCTGATGCTTAAAGTGCCTGGTGAAGCAAAGTGAGAAAACTCTCATATAAAAGCAGTTGTATATGCCACGATATGTCCCAGATTCTCCACTTGATTAAACTAGATGAGGATTATCCCCAGAACTCATTTCACTGCAGCAGTGCATAGAAGTGTAGATGATCTTTTCAGCAAACTTTGAGAAACAGTATTAGCTTCAAAAATAAAGATACTACTATTCAGAGCTGCTTCTGAAGGATAATAGGGAAGCAGTACAGTACATGCAACATCAATGTCACATCCCTGCTATTCAAAAAAACCCTGTGGACAGGTTGGAGAGGGTCCAAAAGAGCCACGAGGATGATCAGAGAACTGGGAAGCCTGCCATAGGAGAGAAGGCTGAGAGAACTGGGTTTGTTCAGCCTTGAGAAAAGAAGGCTCAGGGGGACCTTACCACCATGTTCCAGTATTTAATGGGTGACTGCAAAGAAGACGGAGACTCCCTTTCTACAGTGAGTCACATGGACAAGACAAGAGGTAATGGGTAGAAGATACTCCCAGAGAGATTCTGGTTGGACACAAGAGAAAGATTTTCCAGTGAGTCATTGGAATAATCTTCCCAGGGAAGTGGTGGATTCCCCAACGTTGGAAACATTAAAGCTTCAGCTGGACAGAGTGCTGAGACATCTAGTAGGTCATGCTAGAAAGCTTGGACAAGGTGATCCTTGAGGTCCCTTCCAATCTGGTGTTCTGAGATTCTGTGATCTTCCTTCTGGACAACTCAGATAAACACTGAGTTACTTAGATCTGTTGTAGGGGAAACTATCAAGAAGTTCCAGTGTATGCCCCCAATGTATGTAGGGCAATTCTCACATTTCTGTGTGAAGATATGGCATCCAGGGCAACAAGTTCTTCATCAAGGATAGATAGTAACCATTACATTAAAATAATAAGATGCTGAGGTCAGCTTTACCAATCGTACAAGGATCAAAGTGGCGTCCCAAAGTACCTTTAAGTCACAAAAATCCTGACAAGGTTTAACTAAAACACCCTGAGTCATCAGATCACACATTATTCCCTTCAATCCCAGCAAACTATTCCCCAGCTAATTCTCAGTACAGACAGCACCTACACCAAAAATAGATTTAACTTCTACTTAACCTCTACCATTACAATTCAAAGCAAAGTGGAAGCAAGGACTTTACATGAGCCAGATCCTAAGACAGAAGCAGAACTAAGCTGCCAAATGCTAATGTATTTCCCAATTAGCTGCAGTTGGTACTGAAAGCAGGTGATGTATCAGCACTCTGTGAAAAGCTATGAGCCAGAGCCAATGGGATGGATGTACAGTATTTTCTCATTTGAAAGTGGTGACCTGAATATCTTTACAAGAAGTGTGGGCCAGAGAGAATTGTTATTCCCTGTATATTCAGACTATGGGTATAATCCCAGGAAATAACCAAACAGTGGATAAATAATCTCTCAGAGTTCTGCCAGTGTAGCCAAGACATTTTGGAGCAGATATAAATGAAATGCGGATATTATTCACCTTTTCCAGGAACTCCCATTTATATTTAGCTCCTTACATTGAGAAAGAGATGCTTTTCTCAGCCCATTGTAAACTAAGCAACCTATAATTCAGCACAGTTTTAATGGCTAGAATAATGAACAGGAATCTGCCCTTCTAAGACAGTCATGAAGGAGAACTGAAATAAGGTTTCTTGTTTTGTGTCAGGGGGAGGGTTTTAAGCCTTCCTCTGTAGTTGATCAACCATGAGTATCTGCCAGCTTATACACTGCATGCTACTTCCACATGCTTTATCCTTAGCAATCCATCAGGCTGCTTGGTGATACCAGGACAGAGTACTGTGGAAGTGGCAACAAACAGAATGTTTAAGTGATAATTCGATAACTTTGTAATTTGAAATTAATGGAGTTCTATGTTCTACGTTATTAAAAAAATACCGCTAGTACAAGTCAATCGTGGCATGGTAGAAACATGACTGCGATGAAACCAAAAGCACAGACAGGGTTATGCACTCCAAACTTCCCTGCATATGTCATATATTTCAGATGGATCATCGTGCCTCCTACTCTCATAGGTTGAATTTCTTGAACTCTTACAGCTTTCTTTTTTGTCACAGTCATCCTGCTCCCTACTCCTCGGGGTTTTGTGGGGTTTTTTTGTGTGTTGCGGGTTTCAGTTTGGGGGCTTTTGTGTGCTGTTCAGCTCCCAGTGTGATTACGGGAAAGCTGATGAAAAGGCAGGTTTTTTTTCCTCTGTTACACAACTTTGTTATATTACACTACAAAACCTTCAGCACTTTAAGTTCCATTGGTTTGCTGCTTGCTTTTCTAAAACCCCATAAACCCAGTCTTTGACACAGCAGATTTATCTTTTTCTTGGGTTATGACTCAGGATATAAATCTATTTTGTGCATGTTCAGCCTTAGATCCTACCCTATGGCTATTTTAATACCTTAAGTATCAAGTACCTTCCCCCTTAATAGCTGCCCATTTATTTAGTGATAAATATTAATTCTACAGGTCTATGGCTGCCTACATCACTCCTTTTACGTTTTTGGAGTATTAACAGTGTTAGGATTTTCCCATCTGATTTTTTTTTGCGTGTGCATTCCTACATCCCTAGTTTCTGAAACATCACTGTTAATGATGGAGTGAGCTATTTCAACAAAATCATTGAAACCTGCACAGCACGGGCTGAATTTCCCAATGATTTTTCAATGTTTATTTCCTTAATCTTTACCAGGAGCTATTAGCAGTTTTCCAAGTTCATCAGTCATTTATAATGTGGAAGACATATTTATTCTCGACTTTTGCCTTGGGGAGCAGTGCTGCATTGCCTAATATATGCACATGATTCCTAGTGACAGAAATTAAGTTTGGCTGCATAATGCAAGGATATGTTCTAACTATAATTTCTATCTCTAAAAAGACACTCAAAGTAATGTGAAAAAGCTACATGGCTTTTTCAGTCATCTGACACAAGAAATTTCCCATGAGAGCAAAACCAGAAAGGGCTCCTTGAGACTGAGAATATTTAAAGACAATCATAAAAGTAATGATGGGAACCACACATTCCAACACAAATGCCAGGCGCAATCCCCTTTACTTGGACACTGAAGAGAGCATGATCTGCCCCAAACATTTTTAGGCTATGCAAGATGTTGAATTTTCATTTGAGGTTTTTTGGAGGTGAAAGTTTTGCTCTCACTATGCATTTCCACTGAAATATAAAAGAATTGATGAAAAGCTTACAGCAAACTGGCTGAGATAAGTCTCAAGGAGAGGACCGAGACACATCATAAAATGGAGATATTCAACTGCCTTATCATTGTCGTGGCACAGAATTTGTACATTGAAAAGAAAACAGACTAGTGCATGCATTGGCTGTTATAGGCAGAGATAAACAGAGACAACCAGTTATAATGGCTCAAGCATGTAAAAAGGTTTTGGAGCCTTTTCATCATAAAATATTACACACCCAGTGCGTAATGATTGGCAAAATATGTCTACATGAAATACATGAATATTAAACAAGCAAAATGCTGAGAGCTGCCAACAGAACTGTATGGGTTAATAGGTGGTTTTTAGAAAGCCTTTTCAGACAAAGCCTCTGAAGGTTATTGTGTTATCTCATGAATCAGTTGGTAAAATGTTTTGCCAATGAATGTAAGGAAGTTTAAAGCTGCTGGCTTTTGCCTACCGTACCAAGATCAGTCTTAAGATCTGTTGGCAGACTTAACTTTCTTGATCCTTTAACTGAAACAACAGAAAAAGGAGAAAGGCAGTTGTTAATCAGTAAGAAAGAAAAAGGAGTGAGGGAAAACAACATGCCATCTTCTGCTTAATACCATATTGCAAATTTGTACAATATTGTTTTGTTTTTTCAATCAGCATCTAGAGGCAGAATTCTGGTTTCAATATTTTCATGTTCACCACTCAGCAAAAGAAATGTAACTGAACAAAAAAGCACTGGAAGGAAACCTTACTCCAGAAGTGAATGGTGTTTTGCACAGCTTTGGCTGTGTGCTGCAGTATCTTACCTTGTGATGACAGGAATGATTCAAAAAACCCAAATAAGCTGAAGGCAAATACTGCAAATGCTGCTTATGCAGCACGTCACAAATATTTAAACACCTGGAAACCAATATAATAACAGGGTGCAATGAAATGAGGAGTTCTAGTGACATCATACCTCAAGATACCATTTGAACAAGAGAGGGCATATTGTACAGATGATGGAGACAAAACACACTATTGTAATATTACGGAAAGGAAGACAGATTGCACAGAAACGAAATACAGGAGCTTCAGGATACAATATGGTGTTATCTAGACATCCAAATACTGCTCTGAATTTACTTCAGATTTAATTATCTGTTGTGTTCCAATTATGCCCTCAAAAGTATGATTTTGCTTCTGTTCAAAAATGTTTTCATTTCCTTCCACAAGAGCACATTTTCAACAACAAACACCACAGAACTGAAATGAAGCATGTCTTGTAGCAGTCAAAGTGGCATTACATTTATTAAAAGAATTCCTTTAGAAATCTTTAACTAATTATTCAAAAGACTTTATTTCTAATATGGTTCTTTCATTTTGCACTCAGTCAGTACTTTTCCACATTGTTTTCGGGCTTTTACCCCTTCCCCATACTGTCTGTTAATGGAAGCAGACAACGCAGTAGTTGTTAGCTAGCTATTATACTTCTGAAGAGAGTCCCACATGGTAAGTATCACAGTGATAGTAACACGGGGACATACAAATACAAGGAACAAGTAGTTTGTAATTTCTATTTAATAAGCTTTTAGGTCAGAAGGATGCCCAAAACAGCCACTTACCATTTCAAGTCACAAAGCTCCTACATAGAAATTCTGTTGCATTCTTTTGCAGTGTTATAAACTACAAAGCCTGCAATGTGGCAGAAGAAAATACCAGCTGGCATCTATGTTAGATGGTTTTCTTTCTTCCTTCAGAGAAGAGCAGGGGAGCCCTTTAGGCTCTTGAGCAACATTTTGGTACCAGTAGAACCAGCAGAGCCCTCCCAGTAACCCATTTCTAGCTGTCACTTTAACTGGATGCTTTGGGACAAAGCAAAGAGATCTCTTCAGGTCAACCCAACATCAAAATACATATCACTAACACTATTACATGAAATTTCTCAAATTTGTATACCAAGTGTTCAGCTCCTACACCCATTTTAGGCATTCTCACAAAGGGCAGCTTGATTTTCAGAGCAGTCTTTTAAAAACATTCCATTTATCTGAGCAGCTGTCATACACAGGTTGTGAATACTACTCCAGAAAATCAGTGCTTTGCTAAACAGAAAGAAGCATCACTTGTGAGATAATCTCCTTTGAAGGAAAGGACAACATCTGGCCCAACTGACCCTCTGAAAAAGGATTACCAATTCCTAAGGAAGACTGTAAGACATCTTCACTTACAGGTGAGCATCTAGACTGGGTATTTCAGAGCTACAAAACCTAGCTGCATTTAACACCAAGGAGCTCCATTAGTGCTGTCATCATGGAGGCTTTGAGCTTTGCAAATTGGTGGTTTAGCCCCTTCTGTTAAAAGGCATTTCTGCGTAACAGGAATTATGCCTTTTGTGTTATATGCCACAGATGTTCCAAGTTATGTCTGACTGCAAGACTGCAGAAATAGCTCCCAGCTATTTGTGGGCAGTCTCATACAGCACATGCAAAGTATGCACTTTCTGATTCCTCTGGAGGACTCGAAACAGGCGTGATTTGGGAGCTGCCACAGCTGTGCACAGCCAAAATAGGCACACCATACTGAATGCTGCAATCTAACACAGCCTCAGGATGCTGGAAAGACTGAGGATCAGAAAGGAGCATGCAGTTGATCAGTTGGTTTACGGGTACATGAGAAGAGTGGAGGGTGAGTAGAGGACATGGTGAGGAGGGGACTAAAAGACACAGGATGAGGAAATGAAGGAGGTGCAGTTGAGGAAGCCAGCAGTTACTCCTACCACCGCCTCCACCACCAAATTTGGAATTTTTTGGTGTAGGACACAATTGTGCTAGGAAAAGCATGGACCACTGTCAAGACCACAAGTGTAAAAACAAAAGGAGTAGCTGGTTGCTTTCATGCTTTACTGTGATTAAAGCTGTACCTATTATTATTTGGGGGGTAAAACTAACTTCACTATTAAACTGATCAGAGTGTGGATATTATTATATAGCCATTATCATATAGCCTATTTTTAGTACTTAAATCATGTGTGGTTTACTATCTCTACATTTATTATAAAGGAGGATCACGCATGTAAACCTCTCTTGCTGAGAAAGAATCTTTGAAATCCAATGTCAGTATGCAGCAGAGTACAAAGGTTCAAGAGGCTAGCAGAGTTGTTTGTTACCATTATTTGTTTGCATTCATGCTGGCAGCAGCCGGTTTAAATTGTGATGCCACAGTGAAAGGCAAGACAGACCCTCCCCGAAGAGCTTAATGTGTCAACAGTCAAGTTATCCAACTGTGGGGTGAGAAGGAGGCACAGAGTGAGTTAACAGGTATGGTCTGGCAGCTAGCTAAGCTGAGCACCCAGTCTCCTCACCTGACAGCGTGGTATCTTGTCGCCATATGGTTCCCATCAGTCTTTCAGTGAAAACAAGAAGGCACAACCAACAAACAAACAAACAAACAAATGCACGCTCACAGCTATGACATTCAGTGGTGTGTTCCCCTCAGCTATTACAGCAGGACTGTATTCAGAGAACTTAGTATTATTCAAAATGAATACAGCTCTTCATACAGCTGCTTCTCTTAGGGAGCTTCTGCCTGTGTAACACTTTCTAATGTCAGCCCTAGTTCCCCACTGCTAAAACATGGATTTAAGAGCCTAATGTTTAGCTACCCAACTGGACAAGGTACATGGTAAGGTCCTGGATATTTGACTGCTGATGTAGAGACATCCCTTTTCCATTGGTGGCCTCAGGCAGAGCACCCCAGGCAGTGCTTTCCCGTGGGAGCTACTTTCAAGCTGATCTTCACTCTTGCTCTGCCCTGCGCTACAGCTACCGCCGCACTGCTGCGCTCCTGTGCCTGGCCATGGCCCTGCTGATCCTCCCTTGTCACTGGTGATCATCAGACAGCGCTTGGCCTTGGTCACCCTCCCCAGAGCCACCCTGCTCCCTTGCTTAGCTCCTGTCTCCATTGTCCACAGGGGCTGCTGGCCCCTGCTGCAGGTCTCAGGCCCCATTGAGCCATGTACCATGGGCTGCATGGGGTCCACCTCTCCCCTGCTGCTCCCCCTGAACCAGACTCCAAGGCCCAAATGCATACTCCCATTTCCTTCCCTTTGCAGCTCATACTGCTCTCTGTTCCTTGCTAATCCCTACGTATCTCAAGATCTTAAGCAAGCATGAATTCACCTGAGCAGAAAACCCCCTCATCACATGTCAGAAAAAGTGATAAAATGCACCTTGTATTCATAGTGCAGGAGCTAACCTCTCTTTAATGATCAATTTGCTTTCTGACTAGTCAACATTCTTTTAACTTAATATATAAGAGAAAATGGTTATTCTGGCAGTTATCAATTATAAAGTTACAAATTACATCCTATGTTTTACACACACACAACATGTTTCGAAACATTTACTTTCTTGCATGAGAATAGCGTTTTCAAACTGCGTAGAATCTCTTCAGCTACTTTGAAGTTACCCGTGAATTAAAGAAGAGTGACTGCATTAGAAACTTAATAACACTCTTTTTGAAACAAAGCTATTTAAACACATTTCCTGCAGGGAAGTAGGAGTTTGGCATGAGCCTAATCCCAGCAGATGTAAGCAGTGGAATGAATCAGGGTAACAGCACTTGGAAATCACAGCACATATAAATACTCATAATGTTGCCATTAGGGACCTGTTCTAAAGCTCATGGGAATCAACTGTGGAAACATTTATATAGCCTTCTCCAAGATCTATAGTCTTAAAAGCATTTTGGATGTGAGCCCCCAGTATGAAGGTGATTCCTTAAGAAAAAACATGAATGCACTTTCATTTGAGAACACACATTTGAGAGGTCACTCTCCTGTACATGGCCTGATGGTCTTTGAAAGAAGTCTAAACTGCCCATTGCATCTTACACAAAACTAAATGAACTCTCACAGATGCACTTTCTTGCGCTCACAGTGTGTTTGCTACTACACACTTCAATATAAAGCTGCATATATATATATATGACTAAAGCAATAAGGGATCCATATATTATACAATTATGTATATTATATTCCTAAGAGCCCCTGCACAAATTTTCCTGATGAGGTGATAAAAGTAAAGGTAAACTTTATTGGAATGGGTACTGGTTTTAATACATTATATAGTATTTAACTCCAGGACTGGATGTAGCACCATTTACACTATGAGTGCCCACAAGGCCTCAGAGTTCTTTACGTTGTTTTAAGGCTACTGAGTTCTCACATGCCACTTTAGAGTGAATGTAGTACAAAGCCCTAACCTACGATCTCCAAGTCACAACAATCAAAACGCAGTTTGATTTTCTCTATTGAAAGAACATGGCCTTCATGACAAAGATATTCTGATGGTAATGAAAAATCCTCATCTCCACTGTTCTTTATATGATCTGACGGGTGTTTTTAAGCCAGTCAAATACCATCAGATGGCACACCATGCTGCATCACTGTTCTCACAAAATGTACTTTATATAGATAAGTATTTGGGGTTTTTTTAAAGTTTTTTGTTCCACAATTTTTAGCAATGTTATTCCATGAATATCGGTATTCCTGCAACACTTTTTATTTGCAATGGAAACTGCCACTACTCAGATATTCATAAGGAAGCAGAAGTCTTTCAAATGGCTTTAGGAACTTTTTGCCTTCCTGTACAGTATTGAAAAATGCATCGCTATAGTATTTAATTACTGATTAAAGTAAAAATACTAGTGGTTAAAGAGGCTTATTCCTCTTTGCCTACCATTCTTACAAAGCAAGGTTGGCATTTCTCCACTTGCTGCTACCCCCTGCGTGGCCAATTCTGTGAATTTCAGAAACATTTTCATCAAATGGTTTCATTTCATGTTCTAGTTGAAAGACTTTCAGAACAGCAATCTCCTCAGAGTACAGCACACTCCCATAACAGAGCTCGTGCGCCCTGCACTTTATACCAAAGGCAAGACTGGGATTAAAAGGATTCTGACTGTTGAATCCGTAACTACGCAGATTCATCAGTTGTGTGCTACAAGAAAGAAATGTTAGCCAGCGCAGAGGCTGATGCAGCTGGGAGGCTATGCTGAGAAGGACAAGGTAGCTCCACTCCCAAGTTCTTGGGGGTCACAATTTTGAGGTCTTTTGTTGCAGATGTTTAGACTGGATTTTGCCCAGTTTAAGAGCAGGTACGCCAAAGCAAAATTGTTTTAATTTTCCATTAAAAAAAAAAGAAATCCCTCACAGTAAAAATAAGTTCTATTTTTAAAAAAAGCAGTTACTTCTAATAACAGTTGCTACCTACAAAATTGCACCTGATTTCACATTTTAAAGGTTCAAAAATAGCTTGGAAAACCACAGGGAAGGGCTAAAATTGGAAACATTCAGAAATATGCCATGTTTTCCATGCTGAATAATCTCCAAAACAGAGCAAAGGATCTAAAATTTATCTAAAATCTCTATTTTTCATCCATAGCAAAATGAAAAATTGAACTGTAAAAAGAGTAAATTGCCACTGTTGCCATTTATCATTATAAAACTAAGCACATACACACATGTATACCAAGTCAGTGATCTCTTAGCTTTCAGTAAAAGGAAAAAGAGAGAATGCAGCTCATTTCTGGAAAGAAGACTAAAAAGATGAATCCCAGTGAACCTCCAAATAAAGAGTCGGATTATACTGAGTTATCTATCAAATGTTTTAAAGACCATACCATGAGTTTCTGAGGCCCAGCTCAAGAGTTTGAGCTCCTAGTGTTATACCATTAATATTATTGACTATTTCACTTTGCTATTCCCACATCTACAGAATTTGTGTTGACAATAGCGCAAGGAAATACATCTTTCAAAACAGCTATTTTCTTTTAGACGTTTCAGGGAAATACTTTTATTAGCTTCAGGTTTTTGTGAATTACTGAGTAGTGACATTCATTCAAGATGAGTGTGTCCTGTTACGATAAAGTAAAATGTGTGAAATAATAAGAGAGGACTTGAATAGCATATTTATGGGAACTTGTTAACATAACTAAGGAAAATACTTACCAAGCTACAAGGAAAAGTAGTGCGATACACATACCACAAGCAAAATAAATGTATCATAGAATCACAGAATGGTTTGGGTTGGAAAGGACCTTAAGATCACCCAGTTCCAACCCCCTGCCATGGGCAGGGACACCACACACTAAACAATGTCACCCAAGACTCTGTCCAGCCTGGCCTTGAACACTGCCAGGAATGGAGCATTCACAACATTCTTGGGCAACCTGTTCCATCATCCATCCTGTTCAAGTTGCACATCCTTATTTGCCATCACATTTAAAAGTCAGCTATTAGAAAACAGCTGTAAGCAACTATCTTTAGGACAGTGAACTCACATTGAAGAGATTAATGCAGACTAGGCACTTGCAGAAAAAGTCTCTCAAAATGAGATGAACTCCACCTTCTGAAGGACTATGGGTAAAATGGGAAACAGTTATTCATTTTTAAATGGCCAAATTTCACTGCCAGGTCAAAGTGGTTGATAAGCAAATATTGTGATTTGAGGTTATGTTTCCATTGTAAATGGTGTAACTTAGGCACTGGGCTTTCATGGTTCAAATTCGTCCTCTCCATATTGCTGCCTTTTAAAACTAATTTCTTTATGTGCACATACGCATAATACATACAGAGAATTATAAAGACTCCACTGAAAAAAAGAAGTCAGAAAGCCTTTTAACGAAGCAGATAAAAAAGCCTCTAGTAGGAGGATATAGGAATATATCTGCATGATGTATCTGCACGATATATGATATTTGTTAAATGTTTTCATGCTCTTCACCTCTAGATGCACCACATACATTTAATTTTCCTTTAAGTAAACAGACTTAGGCTTTAACTGTGCTATGCAATAAGCACTTCTGCAGTAAATTCTTCTCGCTGGAATTGTAACTATGCACTTCACTTCTTAGGGACTAATGAAACACAGTGACACATGACATGAATGGCTTATACAGACTGCAGGAAGAGAAGCCAGTCACCTTTACCTGAAGTGGGAGACTTGCAACGCTCTAGCTCCAGGGAAACTGGACTGTCACTGAGTTCAGTCAGGCCTGAAAAAATGGAGTTAAAAAGTTAAGTTACAATCTAACAGGGCATGCTTCAACTTTCTTGGTTGATGATATTCTGCACTTCAAAGTCAATTTGGAGAAAGGAATGGTGTGAAACGTGAGGAAAACAGGTATTTCAGATAACAGCAGTTATCAGGCTGTCACTGCAGGAGTTTAGGTCTGATTTTAAAATCACACCTTTTGCCAACTCAGATTTGTTTTCCGAGCCCCTCAGGGTAGACAAATAGTGACTGTATCTAACTAGAGAGAACAAGTAAATAGAGTTTAAAATTTAAATGCCTGTGATATGAATCAAACTAATTAATCCCTTTCAAACTGATGTGGAAGCAACTCTGTGCTTTCAACTGCTGCAGAACACAGGAAGAAAACCTTAAAGCAGGGGGAGAGACGCTGTCTGAATATGAGAATTTTTGCGCAAGATTCTGATATATTGTTTAGAAGTATTTGTGAGGAACTCATTTTCAGCAGTCTGTCACGGAAGACAGCAGCAAGTAGGGTAACCTTAATTTACACTGCTTAAGCTTGGGCTTGTTACTGTGATCAAACTAAGATCCATCTTTGGCAGAAGTTGCATGTAGAAGTTTAACATGCCTTTTGGCATGCGAGTGGGAAAAAGCCTGAGCATGTGCTATCCTCTGCATGGGCTAACTGTGGATAAACTGGGCATGGCCACACCTTTCCAAATGCACCCTTCATATGTATCCCGTGGTGCCCTATGGCTTATACCAAGTGGTTCACACTTGTTACATGGAGCTCTGACACTTCATGCTGTTAGGCTACTTGGGACTGGCAGACAGCCCAGCACCAAACATCCATCTGCTAGCAGTGGGGACTAATCTCTTAGGTCAGATAGCCTAGTGAACATTAGCCCACACTCATGTGCATCACTGTCATATTGGTATCGTGTTTACAGACACTTTGAGTATGTTGTGTACTAGAACTCAAACATCTATCATGACCTTTCAGTACGCTTTAATCTGGCACCATGCCTCCTGCAATGTGACATGGGTTAATTTTTATGGCTTCTGGACCCTCAGGCTCAGAGATCCCCATCTCCAAAACTTATACAGACTCATGTTTTTGGTCACCAGTGCTGCTGGTTTTGTATTAAAACAGTGGGATCCTAGCGTAAGCACTGATATTATTCTTACAGTGTAATTTTGAACTGCTCTGAGAAATGGGGAGAATCTAGAGCCCCAACCGGCAGAATAAAAAGTTTCTACCATGAACAAAGCTACGAGTGCTAGAACAACTTTGAGCACTTTGGAAAACCAGCGTTGATCTGCCTTGCTAAGTCAGTAGCAATGACATGTTTGCTCCTGACTTTTAACAGTAAAAGATCAGTCTAGATACTAATGTTGCAAACTGAAAACTTCGTATTTTGAGAAACGTATTTGAATCTTTCTTAAATTCAACTTTGAATTTGTGAGAGAATTTCGTATTCCAATCAATTTTGAGTCCAGTCACTTTCAATGTTACAAGAGAATTCAGGAACTGCAGCCGTTCAGGGAGCCTCTCTATGCACAGCTTTCCTACCAAAGCCCAGAGTCAGGCAGAAGTGCAATTTGCTGTATGTACCTAGAGATTTGGAACATAATAGCTTTTTGCTACAGAACTGTCTGCAAGGTACAGTGGGAGCGAGTCTGGCACATCTGCATAGCATCAGAGGCCTTGGAGAAACAACATGAATTATTGAACCGTTTCTTTTGTAAATGCAGCATTGGAAATATTGAAGTTTTTACACTCTGGCTATGATGCTGTGATCAATGAAATTCTTCTACGCTTTGCAGTTACTATTGATGATATTTACAATGTTAGATGCCAGCTCTGATTTTGCTTCTAAATAGTTTCTCTTTCCCCCCCCCTTTTTTTTATGATGCCACTGACTTAAGCAGGAAAGACACCAAATCACTGCTCTGAAAACCCAAGAGCAACCCCCGGGAGAACACCACAAGCTCCTTATGTTTGGCACCAGCTGTACAACATACAACAGTAAAGATTTTACGCTATGGTATTTAAGAACGGTGAACATGTGAACTTCTCTACAAACCTGGACCTGTTGTTAAGCCGCTTTCTACCACCTCTAACAATGACCAAACTCCCAAACAAATCCAAAACCAACCCAGGAAGTGCAGTAAGCCCCCATGTTAAGCCTAAGCGGTAATATGTGCCCTGCACAAGGGCATGAATCTCAGACACTTAGATTTGCTTAAGCACTGCCACTTGCAGATTTTCTCCTGCCATAAATCTTTCTTGCTCAGAAATATTATGAGTTCTTCTAATCATCTATCTATATATCCAAAGTATCTTTTAATCTTATGAATTCCAAATCCCAGGGATGTTATATGCAATGAAGCACACAATCGTCATTCACTGAAAGGAATAAACATATACTCATCAAATTTTGTGTTACCTTTGATTCCATTAAATGTTGTCTTTTGTTTCCCTTTCAAAGCTCTCATGCTTGTCTTTGTATTCCTGCTTATTTTCTACCGTTGTTTCCTTTTTAAGGGAACCAAGCTAAATCTTTGCAATCATTTCTCATGTATAAGTATTTCCACACAACTCAGCTTCCCTTGAACATGTGAGAGACTAAAACAGCTCCTGAAGATGGATTACAAAACTATTTTCACTTTTGGATTTTGGAGTTCTGTAGGCCCAATATGTGCCCCCAAAGTTCTTAGCTTTTTTTAGCCCCAAAAGCCCCCGTAACAGTAAATTTTGAGTCCAGGTAGAGCAACAGCATAGCAGCAAAGCTGAGCACAAACAACTGAGCTTGGCAACGTAAAGGACCACCTGTGAGAAGATACACCCATTGACATTATAAAGAAATTGGTTTTGATTTGAACAAATTGTAGACGTGAAAATAATGCAAGATGTAAATATGACATAAGGCAGTATGGATACTTTTCAAGGTTTACTCTGATTCCCATTTCCTCTTTATTAAAGGACAGAAAAATGTACTGCATAGTATGGGGTAACAACTTTCATGAGCTCTTAATTCAAAATGATTTTTGAAATTTTAAGTTTCTATCGCTGATTAAATGGCTCAGACTGATCGCTGAATTAAAAACATCCAAAGTCTTTGCTTATAAATAAATGAATTATAAATAAATCATAAATATTCACAAGCCAATAAATAAGACTGGTGTTATCTTAATCTTAGAATAGCCAAGGTTGGAAAGGACCTTAAGATCATCTAGTTCCAACCCTGCTGCCATGGGCAGGGACGCCTCTTCACACTGAATTACCATACTGTTTTCTTTATGCATAAGTATGATGCATTCTTTGGGAATGACAGCTCAGAATATAGCTGTCAATTTAAAACTTAACCTATATTAGCTTCTACTGTGTTGTCAGGAGGGATTTAAAGCGTCGATTACTGATAGGTAATGACTCATAGCACACCATTTTCTGTGTCCTCCTGTCAGACCAAGGTTGCTTTTGCTCACATCCCCTCTAGGGACTGGCCTGGATTAGGAACAAGCAGTTCTCACTGAAAAGCCTTCATTCTGAAAACTATTTTCCACTGGATCGACATCCTTTGAACTTGCCAACTCTTTAGATGCTTCATAAAGACTATTTATTTTCTTGTTTTCCCAACAGATGGTATGAATTTCTAGCAGGAGATGCAAATTTCTTTTGCAAGTCGGTATTTTTACATTCTGCTGCACTAATTTCTAGATGCTGTAAATGTACTTGTTTTAATATTTGAGTACGTTATCTACCACAAGGTACCACATGCACAACTTGATTTTAATTGAAGAAAATAAAAAACAACCAAACAACAATACTGTTGTGCACTACTGCAGAGAGATCTTATTTGTTTTGGTTTGGCATATATTCTTGCTACAAAGGAATGTGGCTGCCAGCAGATGTTACATCAAATGGAACAGGTCATCAACGCCAGGAAGCTACCTCCAGCTCTGCACTTACCCTCGTCTGAGCCTCTTGTTTTCCCCAGATTAATCCCCCGATAGGACAGTTGCTTCCGTCTCTCCCATTATGTATATCTAGAACTGATTTCTCCTACACTTCTCCAATTTCTTCCTTTCTTGTTTCTCCCCTCCCCCTTTCACTTCTCAGACCAGAGAATGTGCTGTCTTAATGCTATAAGTCCATCCTAGATGCTTTTGAGTCTAGCTTACACATGTATATGTTACTCTCATCAAGCTTTTTATAGATTTATTGCTAAAATTCAAAACAATTATTCCACCAGTGTGTTCTGCATACTGGATGCTGTTCTTGACACTGTTGATAATGCCTTTCCTTTGGAAAACCTCTCTTCTCCAACATATTGCTTCTTTTCCCTGTTTGATCCCCCCCTCACCTTTCTTCTTCAGTTGCAGAACATCAACGCTTCCTTTATCTCTCTATCCCAGTATTTAAGAAGACACTCAACTATTAACAAGGCAATAAATATCTTCTGTTGATATTAATGATTCATAACTACACAGCGATAACTTGGATTCCGTTCATCCAAGTTAGAGTAGCACCCCCATCTTTCTCAAATTGACTCACAAATGTCCAGACATGAACTTAAGATTGTCAAGATGAACTCTTGTTTTTTATCTTTGTGCTAAAGTCTTCTCTTTGCTACTACAGCACAATTAACAGCAACATTCTCTTCCCTGATAATCTAATTCATAATATTGTGTGGAACGTCACACTCCAGTATCTAGCCTGAATCTGAGAATTAAAGTAGCCTGTTTCTTCCTGCAAATCACCTCCAAAATGACAACAAAAGTCCGAGTATCTTGCTCATTGATAATCTCTTCTTTGTCTTCAGTGTCTCCAATTCTCTCAAACTGATCCTCATGAAATTATTTTCCTGGTTCCTTTCTTAATTGAATCAACCCGATATGTCTTCCCATCAACTTCCACTTTCATTTATATAATCCTCAAAACTTTAGTCCTAATGCTTACGTTAGTGCGTGATTGCTCCTGCCTTAATAATATCAGCTTCAACTGCACCATTTCCAGAAACAATGTTTTTCTTTTCCCATCATCATCACTTACGAGAAGAGAGAAACTAAATCCATTCTCAGAACCCCTCTTAAAACTCCTATCTCAGGTAATTCACATAACAAAGCATAACTTCAGTATGACTTAGCATGATATTTTTAGTTTATGACATGTTCTTGCCCTGTTCTTTACTGCCTGGTGCATCTTTCAGATCATACAGTACTTACTCCTGTAGAAGTACTGAACAGCAAAAGCAACAACCAACTAATTTTTGAGGGAAGAAATGGAGCTGCCAATGATCTTGCACACAAGTCAGACTCATACTCTTCAATTACAATGTATACAGAAAGATCTTGTGGACTTTTCTGATTTTGGGCTTGAAGATGGAAACAGGATCATACATTTTCAGCTATGAAAACCTCTATGGACTGTATTTGTAATTATCAACGAAAATGCTGGTGATTTTGGTCTTAGAATTTATTATTTTTTCCAAACCCCTATATCTTTGTCTGCTGTTTGACCCTCAGGTTCTCTGCTGCAGACTTGAAAGCAGTAAGACCAGACTAGTAAACTTTTAGACATTATACACCAAGCCTTTCTATGGACTGCTGGATTTGTAAGTAGACTTGTCTTTTAACTAAACAGGCCACTTTTTATGAAGCCCTATGAAACAAAATCATAGCAATCAGTTGTTGAGTAATCGGTCTAGACAGATGGAATAGAATTTCTTGTGCAAGTGTACAAATGCATATCCATAGCTCCACAACTCCATACTTACGCAAGATAAAACAACTGCCAACCCTTTATGTTGCCTATACTGAGTATTTAATGTAAAATTGCCTAACCAGTTGTTCTGTGAAAATGACTTTACAAAGAGATTAATAAGAGGCATCCTGGAGACCTAATTACATATAAGCACTGCAGTTAATTAAGATACAAACAGCTCATCTGTTGAAAAGTCATTTTTGCAAAATTAATTATAGCTTTGTTCATCAAATGCCACAGTGATGAATACTAATATTTAATTTGCCTATCACTAGAATTCAAAATTTAAAGATAATAAAAACATTAATTTTCATAGCTCTCTTTGATGTACATATTTCTATGCCCATTTTACTTTCCCTATTAAAGATCAGAGGCATGGGATGGTTCCCCAATGCCAAATATGCAAGTACCAAACCAAGATTAAAATTGTAAATTTCATAGCACACAATCCAATCAGTTCTTTTTTAAGCCATATTGCTCTTCTGAAAATAGGCAAGAATGAATTGACAGCTAAAACCAGACAGTGCCATTGCAAAACAAGAAATGCTTCATATAAGTAGATGTACACTGAAACAAATATAAACCCAAAGAAAGATACTGTCATCAAGAACGTAATATTGTTGAGAAATCATTTCTAAGGCCCATGTAAGTCACTGAGGTTTTCTCATTGACTCATTTGGAAAAAAACCCCGAGATTTGGAATATCTGTATAATAAAGACATTTGTCAATATCAAGCATGGTTAACATCACAAAATATTGTAAGTTTGCATGCATGCTGAATGTGTTTCAATTAAACACATTACAAAGCACAAACACATGGGTTTAAGTCAGGCATAGTCCAATCACGATAAAGCCATTTGCCTAACCTTCATAGAACTTACTCTGATAGGAAGTACGGATCCGTTTCGTTAAATCTGGATAAAAGTTAGACAGGCCACGCATGCAAAAGTTGTCTTTGGAACATGCCAGTACACCAGCATCAGCAGCAGGCAGAGGAAAGAGAGAAAAAACAGTCTAAAGTGAAAGGAAGTGATATCATAACTAGCATCTAGAACAGCCAAGGTGAAGAAATTTCAGCAGATGCTTACCTTCCAATTGGGAGATATAACAAGAAAAATAATCAAAAAAGTAAAGGATGTGGGATGGATGGTGAGAAAGCAGCTGAGGCTTTTTTTAGGTGCATAGTTTCTATGAGCAATCTAGAAGTGTGTATTCCTTATCCCGAGTGGGCTCCATTCTAGCAATGCTTCAAAGCTGGAATGTTGCCTTAAAGGACTGACCAAGACTGACACAGAGATATCCTATGTGACACAGTGCTGATAACAGCTATTTCTACACCAGCTACTCCCTGCTTTATGTACCAAGCTCTGCAGCATGCTGCCTGTGGCTAGCTGCTTAAATTACTTTGGGAGCTGCTGTGAGGCTGGCTGAACCAGAGGGAGAAGATGAAGGTAGCTTAAAGCTGCTTGTCTCTTCTCTCCTCAGCTGTGCCAAATTTACATCTTTAAGACTTGGCACAGATGAGAAATAAGCTTGCAGTGATTAAATGCCTAGAAAGTGAGATAAACAGACCTTCAGGAACTGAAGCAGGCCTGAAGACTTAGATTTTATTCTCTATATTTTACTTTTTGTTTGAAGTACAAACATGTTCCCAATTTATCAAAGTTTCCATTCACTCTATGGAGAAATAGGATTTGATGATGTAGTGCACAGTCTGCTGATGAAAATGCTGATGTCACAAGAGCACTATAATCTGCTGCTTTTAGCATTTTATGGTTAGATTTAAAACAACATTTTCAAACAGATTTTTAAATCTAAACTCCACAGCTACATAAAACACATGTCATAATTGTGTCTGGCTCTATCTAGGATGTTCTATGGAATATGTAGAGTAAAATGACTTGAAATATAAAAGACCTGATTTTTTTCTCATAGAAGTAAATTTTTTAAATAACCAAAAGGATATGGTATATTTTAGCTGCACTGATGGACTAGTATTTCTACCACACAATGCATAAGAATAGCTGTAACTTACATAGAGGATAACAAATGTGATCCTCTTGGCGTCAGATTTTAAAATATGGTAAAGTTTCATTTCATTAACAAAGTGGCTATTCTGAGCTAATGTGCATGTCTGTCAGGTGTTACCCTTCTCCAGACACAACTGCTTATTCGAATACCAATGAAAAGCACTTGGCAGAAGATACAATTAAATTTAAATTGAATTCTTACCTACTGGTATGAACTTACTGAAACCAGAAAGAAAATAGCACACAGACTACTCTCCAAGTGCCTGCCAGAGAAATAATTGACTGCTCTGCTCATTATGATTTGCTACAGACTCAGCTAAGAGAATTACTTGCTGACCTCCATCCCCAAAGAATAAACTTCATAAAACATTTTGTTTCTGAGAACATGTCAGGTTTCTTTCGTCACGTTATAGAAATTCCACTGGCCAGCAAATAGTCATGCATTTCAAAAGCACTATAGAAAGCCACAGGCAAAAAAATCAAAGAACGTAACAGGCTTATATCCACGATAATTTATTTCCTACCTGCAGCAAACTGCCTGCTTTTGCGAGGTGAACGGGGTTGACGTTGGTATGGATCACTTGATCCATATAGGTCAAGGGTTCCCATGCTCAGCAGTACTGTCTTCTGCATGAAGTCCACAACAGCCAAACCATTGCAGTTTCCAAATGCCACTCTGAGAAGAGAAATGTTTCTCAAAGGAATTAGTAATATGTAATTAAGTGGTACAAACAATAATTATTATTTATTATTATGGATTCTCCACAAACATTTCCTTCAGAAACTACTCACAGCTTACATTTCATCATTCTTTCAGATTTGCAATCCTCAATTTATAAGACTGTGTCATGAAACACAGGAGGCGATTTTCCAGAAAGCAGATTTCCCACTTTAATTAAGTTTCTGTGCCAAATGCATTGCAACAATGTCTAAACGTTGCTTTACTGAATGGTATAATTCTAGTAATAATGATGTAAATTAAGCCTACAAATCTGATGCAGATCTGAAAAAGTGTTTACATCTATATAGAATATGGAAATAAACTATAAAAACAAATACATGTATAAATAATTATTTTAATCTAAATCTAAATGATAACCAAATATATTAAGATGTACTGTGGAGATACCCAAATCTGAAGGGTATTTATAAAATTTTCTGCCAACTCTGCCAGTGTGGCTACAGCATAGATTATTGCTAAAACAGGCTCTACCCCTCTAAAGTGCTTCTACAAATGGCATTTTGATGGTGGTTTGATTCATGGGCAAGGTCTTTCAACTGATGTGAGACCGCCTAAGATCCTGACTGCAGTACAGTCATAAGGATAAAGAGTTGGAACAATTTATTTCTTCTGCTGCCTAGAAAGCACCTTCTGAAGCATTCTGCCACAATTCTTTATTGCTTCTACTGACGTCCTTCTGATAACAGTTTCAGAAAGAGGGAAGAAGTTGTGTTGGACCAGCAGCAGTTTCTCCTCCTCTCCCATAAAAATGTTTTCTGGTCTTGCTTTTTCCCCAACTTGGAAGGGGTGAAGACTGAGGGGGGAGAAGGAAGCAGACAATGCATGTGTCTAAGGAAAAGGAAAAAGGGTGCTAAACATGCCTGTATATAAGACCTGGGAGAGAGTCTGAAGTTAATCATAGCATACTGAAACCCACGTATCTCAGCAGACAATATCTTTGCTTCATTCATTCCTTAATATGAGGAAGTTCTTCCCTGTGAGGGTGCTGAGGTGCTGGCACAGGGTGCCCAGAGAAGCTGTGGCTGCACCATCACTGGCAGCTTTCAAGGCCTTGAAGCAACCTGCTCTAGTGGAAGGTATTCTAACCCCGTGGCAAGGGGGTGGAACTGGATGAGCTTTAACATCCCTTCCAACCTAAAACCTTCTATGATTCATATTCTCACTAAAGCATTAAACCTATTTAAGATTTAATATTAAAACAGACAAGCAAAATTGACTAATTTCTTTCTTTTTTAAATAATGACAAATCCAGAGAGCATATGACTATTGAAAGGATCCATATGCCAAAGTCCTGACGCTGCATTTTTGGAGACTTGATTTAAGCAGGAATATTAAATTATAACAATTATTCGACGGATGTCTTTCTTTTTCTATCAGACTGCAGTTTAACTTCCAGATAGAGAGAACTGGGTACAGCCACAGGAAACTCGAAATCCCAAACCACATTCAATCAGATTAGGAATAATTTGTGATCAAGTTTTGTGATTTTATGTAAAAAGTGATTAAGATGGACAGTTCAAAGCCCTGCAAGATATTTAAGCTCTTAGTTTTCACACTAAAAGTGAGCTCTGCACTCAACTCCGCCTGTCTTCTTAATATAGCTCCAAAATATCTTAAAGGAGATATATCAATTTGTGTGGGGAAAAACAGTCAGGAAAGAGGGAAATAGCAAGACGGAACAAGGGGAAGCAAGGTAGATAGAACATTTTCATCTGTTGTACCTGTTCTTCCCCTGCTTCCTTTATAAAAAAGAGGGTTCCATATAACAAATAGAAAAGGTAAATGGTGAAAATGAGGCGAGTTTTTCTCATTTATTAGGCTGGTAAATTAAGGCATCACCTACAACAGTGGCTCAAATTCTACTGGTTGTTACTACACCATGTTCTCTACTCTTGACTGATCACTGACTTTAGTACAATGGCAATATCATGAACATACTCCTTTTTTCCCCACTGACTTTTCACTGATCAGTGGCTTTAGGAGCTATTAATACACACCAGCTTTGTGTACAAATACACTTTCATTTGGCAGTATTTTATGCTTATGTGAAAAGATCCAAAGGTGAACTGAGGAATCAACTCCATGTTTTATGAATGTAGGGTAATACCCATTTCAGGAATTACTAAAGCCTCTTTTACTTAATTTATTAATTTTGCTTAATAGCAGAACACAGAGAGTTTCCCTGGGACTCTGTCACATTTGCCAGAAGATCATTCTGTCCAAGGTTTTATGTCTTCATGCTTCTTGACACAAACTGACTAATAAAGAATAGTAAAAAAAATCTTTTGCTATCTGTTTTGGGCATTCTTCTATTTTGCTTTAAAGCACATGTTAATAGGCATTGCCAGGGAAAGGATATTGAAGTAAAAAAGATGACTAGTGTAAACTGTGACAGCAATTCCTGTGTTCATAAGTCGCTGTGTTCTAGGCAGAGAAGAGAAATAAAGGACTAAAAATGATGAGTGTCAATCTCATCTGTTAGTACTTGAGAGAACAAAACTTACAGCCATCTGCATTTTGGAAATGATTAACCTGAGATTTATTAATTTGGGGGAACATGAGTCACAAGAAGAGCTAGTGCTCACTCACTGCAGGCAGCAAATTAATTGAAATGGAGCATCACTTCCTGCTCTGCATTTTTCTCCTCTTAAGCTCACACAGAGGCACGAATATGGTATTTCTTACACCTGAAAAAAAATACTTTCCCAAGAAAAATCAGAAATTGCTTCTCAATTCTATAACACTTCAGAGGAACGGTAAGAAAATCTAGGCACGACATTACTATTAATGAGGCTTAAGAAAAACAGCTAAAACCCAAGTCTTTATGAAATGCACAATAAACATCATGAACTTCTGAATTTTGAGTGATGAATAGAATTACTTGCTAGGATATGTTCTATTCTGATGTCTTTGTGGCATCTATCTATCTATCTATCTATCTATCTATCTATATCTGGGTATCTTCACAGAAATGCCATAAAATTCTCATCATTCTTGACAGTTATTATGTAGATTGGCCAAAAGATTTTTATCACATGAGCTGGTAATACATTTCGAGGGACTGCGTTCAGTTCAACTGTACATACTATAAACCAAACCGATTATTCGTATTTAACCATGTAGATCTTCAGTGCTAACTGATGCAATTTGTATTTGTTTCTTTTCTCCTTTCATAACATAAGGAAGTTTTTTGGTGATTCACTTCAAGAGCAATAGAATGGGTGTTCATACTTCTAGTTTATAGCTTGGTCCTTTTAAAAGTAAAGAAAATATCTTAAATAAAGTTTCACAATGCCTGAAGACTTCTATCTTTGCTGGGGGTCAATTTTTGTTATATCTTGCTTTAGTTGCTGCAGTAACATCAGTAACAGTTAGAGACATCAAAGTAATTAAAAGAATACTGGAAGCAAACACTCCAGAACACGCTTGCTACCTTATGCCTTTCTACTAGCTAAATTGATTAGCACAGGAAAAAAAACTGGTATGCAAAAGATGAACCAAATAACCCTACAGCTAGCACAGCAAAAATGATAGAGTCTCAAGCTTCATGCTGAAGTGGCACTGTTTTTTCACTGTGAGGCTAGATAAAAGGTAGGATCGTACCTTGTTGTAGAACCAAGGAAAAAGTTGAGAGGGGCAGAAGACAGTGAGAGAGAAGAGATTCTGCACAAGACATTTAAAGCAATAGGCCTTTCTTTGGTAGTTTTGTGGGAAAGTTAAATTTAGGTTATTGGGCTATTTTATTAATAAATGCATTTACTGCTGAAACACTCAAGTGTAACACAGCACTCTAGTGTAATAACCACAGTTATTATATGGTGTTTTAAACGAGGATATCCTGTAAACTATTACTGCTCCTAGCAAAGTACACAACTGAAAACATTTGATTGAACCAGGTATGCTTAAGAAACCACTATGAGCACCATGAGAACTGGAACCTGTGAGTAGTTTACAGGTAAGGGAATGGTGTGGTTATTCCTGAAGTCAGATGCTGCCTTAAAACCTGACACCTGCAAGGGAGCAAACTAAGCAAACCCTAACAATTGGCAAATGCATCTAGGTATGGTAAAACAATCGAAATCCCATCCCTGGCAGTGTTCAAGGCCAGGCTGGATGGGGCTTGGAGCAACCTGCTCTAGTGGAAGATTACCCTGCCCATGGGAGGGAGCTGGAACTGGATGAGCTTTAAGGTCCTTTCCAACCCAAACCAGTCTGGGATTCTATGAAACTTTCAGAGTTCATGAATAGGAAGTTATCTGGAAACTGAAGCCAAAGACTAGAGAAAACAGCTCTCCAATTATAGTATTTTTGCACAAATGTAAAGGCTGCTCATAAAACTTCCAAAGTCTCTGAAGAGAGTCAAGTGATTTACTGAAAATCAGCGGGAGTCAGATTAACACCTATTACAGCCTATAGCCTTTACTGGAGTAACACTTTTTACAGAGAAAACCATTTAATGTATCTGGGCATTTCTGAGTGTCAGAAAACATTAACAATTGGCAAATAAATAGAACCCAAGGGAAAAATATACCCAGATACGTTCACTGGCATTTCCATACAGGATTTAGCATCCGAATGTTCCTTATTCCACTTGCAATTTCAGGTCATTGGTTCTCTTGCAAACAGAAATTAGCAGAGTCATAAAAATGCTGTTCTTAGAAGACAATTTCTACCTAAGATATAACGTCATGATAAATGACATTTAACACTTACTCACATCACTTTTATGGAATGTATTTCACATTGGTGATGCTTTCAAACTAACCTTAAAATGTACAGATTTGAAATCAGATTTCATTTTAAAGGGTAAACAGAATAACGTGAAAAGATTCAGTCTTTTAGACAGGAATAGTAAAAATACTGGCAAGAATGGCAGATTAACAGCTCATGTTCCAATCTTTATGTGAGTTCAAATAATTTTTCCCCAAGAGTCTTGCTTCTAGCACCTTGTGATTATTTTTACTTTAATTGCCTGTGGGAAACTTCGAAGTATAATTGGAAAAGACATTATTTAGTGCAATAAAGAAAAAAAACGCAACCTTAATTTTGAGTTACTTACAGTCCATAAGCAGAGTTTACAGCAAGACTGGTAATCTGCTGTGGAGGCTCACCATCCACCCACACCAACTGAATAACAAGTTCTGCTTGGTATCCAGGAGGCATTCGCACAGGACGAGTCTTCACGCTAAAAACAAGAGGTACAAAATAAGAACAAACAAACAAACAAACTGGGCCATGAATAACAACTGCTTCTCTTGAGAAAATACGAGTGAAGCACAGTCCCTTAAGAAGTACAAAGCAGTACCAGCACTTGCAGCATACTATGCATATACCCATACATTGAAATGAGGCATTCTCATGAGAACAGGGGTATTTGGAGGAATTCCAGGTTTTGATTTTCAGTTCTATTGTGGAAACAAATCTTCCATGTTCCCTACAAGAGAAACTCTGGAGAAGTTGTAGGTGGGGGTTAATAAAAATCTTTTTTGCTTAATCATTTTGCTTATTTTCCATTTTCAGAATGTTTTCTCAAACCCTATAATGCACACTTTTAAAATCACCATGAAAAATCAATTGGAATGGGAAACCTAAAATACCTCCTTCTGAAACTTTGCCACAGGACATTTCTGTATTTTTGGAACTTCCTTGCTCTGAAGTAAAGCATTCAAGACCCAGCTGGACAAAGCCTTGGGTGACAAGGTCTAGGGTGAGGTGTCCTGCTGATGGCAGCGGGTTGGAACTTGATGATCTTAAAGTCCTTTCCAACCCAAACCATTCTACGATTCTATGATTCTATGACAGAAAAAAGGGAAAGAGGCAAGAGAAAATCAGAGGATGTATCTTTCTGTAGTGGTCCTCACCACTGTACATACAAAACTTACACACTTAGCAATTCTATTTGTCCATCTAGTGCAAACAAATGCTGTTTTCTTCTTAGGAGTATGATCACCTAATATGTAATGTAGTCTTAAATGAATAAACGCTTCCTACATAAATCTGATGTAATTACTAACACCTCTTCATATTCTGTTATGGCAAGTTCAGTGACTTCCAAAGCAGGTAGTGAAGGTGAACATATTCAGGGAGAGTGTGAGAACTAACACTTCCATACAGCTGCTTTATGCATGTTCTTGATTGGTAGAACATAAGATGATGATACGTTGAACGAAGATACATGCAAAACCATCAATACTTGAAGTATTCAAGATATTCATTAGTACGCTCCCATTGTAGGTAGTAATTTATATGTAAAGCAAACTGGCCAGTGCATTTTTGCTGTAGCTGCAAATGGTAAGAGTGCTTATGTTGCACCCCTCTGCACACAGTCACAATAGGGCAGTCTATCACATATAATCCTCTATCCCTGTGAAAAACAGTGCCAAAAGAAAACTAAGAATCGTGAGAAGAAGGGGAGTAATTAGTTAATATAGACCTGGACAACAGATTCTGAAGAACTGCAATTTTTGGCCCATAGTATTTCTTTCTGCTGTAAGTGCTTCTATATCCATATATCTCTATTATAAATAGTTGAAGCAGCATTATCCTATGTATTGGATCTTAAAGAATAGATCTTTGATGACTGATGATGCAGACTATTTCCTGAATGCGACTTTGATGTGACTCAGCAAGCTTCCCAAGCAGCTCTGGCCTCTACACCTGAAAAGATGATAGATCAGACTAGAAAAAAGCCCACCTAACTTCTAGTCCAAAGCAGATAAGCAAGCACTTCTTTCAAGAGAGGATATTCAAACTCCTCATTAAAATAACAAGGGCCATTAAGTTTTTTGTAGCTACACTGACTGCACCTTTTGGGATGGAAGCTGTGGTGACAAATAGGGCTATTGGAAACCTTGGGAAATTGAAGATAGATGCAGAAAAAGAAAATAAAATGAAGCAAAATGTAACCCTAGAATGACACCAAGGCAGTCCCCCCACCAGCAACTGGGCACTTGCATCTGATACAACACCTGTGACAACTGCATTTCAAAATACAATCACACCCTGTCTCAAATTGTTTAACCATTTCCATGATACAGTTTGCACTGCTTGTATTTTTATTGTAGAGGCTTCACTATCCCTGCCAAACCTTTCCCTTATTTATTATTTAATGAGAAAGTCATTCCTCATCTATCTTTCTAAATGCTTTACCTTAACAGCGGCTAGGCACACTATTCTCTTTCTTTTACTTGTTGTACAGTTCAGACCTTATACATCAATTTATCTGGAGCGGTATCCAGGCACTTGGCTCGGATCTTTTCATAGGAAAGACTTAACAGCATGGTTCAGCAAGCAGGATGCTTTCTCCTCTCCTTCTCTTCCTCTCTCCTGATTGTCCAGGACCAGTGGCCCAGTCTGGACTACCACTTCTCCCTTCCCCACTCAGGATTGCTACAGTCACACAAGCAAAAGGAAACAACTAACAGCCACAGTCTTGACCCAGACTTGAAGGGAATCTCATTGTGTCAATGTGTAAATGGAGACGAAGCATACTTTATTCGCCTAGTTAGAGACGAGAAAGTAACTGCTTTCATTGTCTTGCAGAAGGAGCCTTGTTGCCCGTGGTTGGTGACAGACTGCAACAGACACAGTAACATACAATGCTAGCATGCCAAAAAGGTAAGGGAGCCAAAAAGCAGTCATAGTAGTAGTGAAGTAAGAGTTTCTGAAGCACAGGTTGACCAAGCCAGAGTAAGCACACGGTGTAGTAGTGGTGCACAAGACACCTTGTTAGAGCTAATGCACAGTTATGTCACGCTTGAAGAGAGGACATACAGAAGCAGGAGTACAAGTGAAGCACCAACTGATGCAGCTAGTGAAGGAGCCAAACAGTTTACTGTTAGATGTGTGATGCTTTTCACAGTCATCTGCAACATTCTCATGTCCTGCAGCCTCCTCAAACTCCACAGCCCTATCAGAGTATATCTATTCTGCTGAGGACATGGGGTCACACCTTTGGGTATCACATTACCTGGATACCACAGCAGAACATATACAGCATTTCGGGATGAGGAATGAGACCTTCACGTGGATTTCCAAGACATGAACATCTCTCCCTGTCATGACCCTGAGCAGCTCTTACCTTTTCCCCTTTCAGACTGCAGAAGTACAGAAGATGGCAAGGTTTTGGAAGTGGGGGGCAGAGCAGACCACTGTGAGGAGTAGCCAGGGCTGCTCCATGCATAACACAGCCTCATTCTACCAGACCCATGCATCCTGCCATGTGCCACAGACCCATGGCAGGATGCAGTGGAGCCCCTCAACCAAGCTAGTGACATCTCTGGGAAAACCAGTTTAAGAAAGGGCAGAAAATGTTGCCTGCAAGCAAGAAGTGAGGGAAAAAGAAATGAGAAGCAGCAGCGCAGGTATCAAGGTGAAAGAAGTAGGAGAGGAAGTGCTCCAAGTACAGGAGCAGAGATTCCCCTGCGGCCTGTGGAAAGGATCACAGTGGAGCAGATATCCACGCTGCAGCCCTTGGAGGACCCTATGGTGGAGCAAGTGGGTATTTCCTGAGGGAACTGTGTCTTCCAGAGAGCCCATGCTGGAGCAGGTTTATCCTGAAGGACTGTACCCTGTGGGAAGGACCTCACATCAGAGCGGGAAAAAGTGTGAGGAGGAAAAGAATGGCAGAGAGGAGAAGAACTGCTACATCCTGACCACAATCACCATCCACCATACCCTCTGCAGTGCTCCGGGTAGAGGAGGTAGAGGAGTTAGGAATGAAGGACTGAAGGTGGGGATAAAGGAGGGTGGAAGGCAGGTGTTTCAGTTGCTGGTTTTGTTTCTCACTCTATTTTAATCATCAGTAAATGATCCTTCTTTTCCCCACCTTGAGTATGCTTTGCCTATGACAGTAATTGGTAAATGATCTTGTTCTTGTTATGCTACACTGATTTTGGTTGTTGCAAAGCCTTGGGTTTTAGTTTTCTTCACAAGATAATCACAGGTCATTTTAATTTTGGAGCTACTGTCAAAACCCTTAATTGAACTCCTTTGGGGATGATACTTAATGTCTGGGAACAAAGACTTACATTCTGGGTACAGCTGTTTGATGACAGTATTTACATCAAAAATATTTATCTGCATAATCACAATTACATCAATTTCTTAGGTTATTGTAGCTGCATATCTCCTTCTAAAATCTTCTGAAATAAGCAAGGACAATATTTATTCCACACTGCTGCATGCCTCTCTTGGAAACATTCACTTTCGAGTTCAGAAGAATGCCAAGTTTTCAATACTTCAGCCCCTTCAATCACTCTTTCTAGTATCTACTTGCAGACACAAACATGTTCAGTCATTCTGAATTCCGAGTAGCCAAAATTATGTCAAGTGCCACCCATTTCCTCTAGCAAGGTTGAGAAGCAGATATGAAAACAAACACAATGGAGCCAAGATTAAAAGCTAGTCTGTATATAAAATTTTCTGTTGATTATAAACATAGTTCAAGTTATGCACTCACCCTGCACATGTAGGTGGCTGCAGCTTTAAGTTATTATTGCTGTATCTGAGATGCTGTACTGCTGCCCACCTGAATGACCTGCATATAAAGTCAACAGCATCATCCAGGTTTCTACTGGGATTTCTGTGCTTCCAGCACTACTTCCACTTTATCATCAGAATTCTGCTTAGAATAGAAGTTTTTTGACACATGAGGAATGTGGACCCAATTAGGGTTTGGGAGAAAAGTATGGATATTTATATGTCTTTCTCTATTGGAAAAGATGAGTGTGTACACATATTATATAAAACGGTATTTTATGTAAGCTGTAAGAGGGACCACGCCAGCAGTTCTAGTAGTAGAATTATTTTTACTTTGACCAAACCACTTCTCTGTCAGAATAAGTTTTCTTTACTTTGAGTAAAATGGGACAAAAATCATTTGGCAGCTTAAGGTGAGGTTATGTGGAGATAAGCAAACTAACCGGCAGAACTTCTGTTTCATTGCAGATCTTCTACATCCAAGATAACAATTCCTCTCCTCCCTAGACAAAATCAACTAAGAACCCCTTAAAGGAAAATCTTAGCCACTGAAAGAATCGATTCCATTCTTGCTGATTTCAATGTCATAAATGGATTTCACATTGGGATTTTTTTAATAACTTCTCTTTGCCTTTTCTAACGATTTTCACCGTTTACATTAGGATTAAACTGAGGTCTGTGGTTCAACTGCCTGACTGAATGAGGGGGAAACATAAACAGGATGCCAAAAAGTATGGTTAATTTTACAAGAACAGTGTCACGTTATTGCTTTTCAATGTTAATGCTATTTTCAGGAGTTCAACAGCCCAAAGTATCTGCAAAATCAGGCGATGTTCATTTAAACTGCCTTTGAAATAATTGAGGCATTTAAAATATTTAAAAATAATTAGACTGAAATAATAGTGAATTCATTAAAGTGAGAGCAATTGTTATCAGCAATGCACTATAATTGCTGCAAAATTACAGTTTATGGAGTTCTGTACAGAATTCTGTTTTGAGTCTATTCAAACCTATAATTTATCTGCCTTATTAATAAGAATGTATCAATCTACTCCAAATGTACTCTAGCAGACAACAATTTGCTTCTTTCTAAACTCGTGAGACCCACTTGCAGCACTGCATACAGCTTGGGGGTCCTTAACATGAGAAGGACATGGAACTGTTGGAGCAAGTCCAGAGGAGACCATGAGGATGATCAGGGGCTGGAGCACCTCCCGAATGAAGACAGATTGAGAAAGTTGGGGCTCTTCAGCCTGGAGCTGAATGGAGACCTCAGAGCAGCTTCCTTTGTCTGAAGGGGGCCTAGGATGCTGAAAAGGGACCCGTCATCAGGGACTGTAGCGACAGGAAAAGGGGTGATGGGTTCAAACTGAAACAGGGGAAGCTCAGGTTAGGTATAAGGAAGAAGTTCTTTACTGTGAGGGTGGGGAGCCCCTAGCACAGGTCGCCCAGAGAAGTGGTAAATGCTCCATCCCTGGCAGTGTTCAAGGCCAGGCTGGACAGAGCCTTGGGCAACCTGGTCTAGCATGAGGCACCCCTGCCCATGGCAAAGGGTTGGAACTGGATGATCTTAAGGTTCATTCCAACCCAAATTACTCTGTGATTCTATGCTTCTGTGAAACATTAAACATACATGTACACTTCTGCACAGTGCACCTTTTTCAGAATTGTATAATTTACAGATTTTTTCATAACTATGAACAAAGTTTCTATCCCTTTCATACCGTAAAATGCATATACTTATTTCACAAAGAAAGATTTGAGTGCTGTGCTGAGCAGCCAAGGACAGGAAGCTCTGCCTGGGTCAGCTTTATGGAAATCTCTTTGTGGCCTCGGAAAAAAAGTTGCCCAGAAATGTGCTGACGTATGCTGCAGTGCTTGTATTCCATTCCAAATCGTGGGTATGAGGTGAAGATTTAATCCTAGATAATACTGGAAAATTACAACTAAGCCTTTACTGTAACAGTTTATCTTCTCCACAGTTACTTCTGGCCTTTCAAAATCCCTTGTTGATTATTTTGCCTCGATCATTTTGTTTGTTCCATATTCTGATTTCTTCTCATTTTGTGTTGCATACATACGATTCACCACTTGCTTGATAGTTGATGGATTGTTAATATAACAGATAGGAATGCTTTTTAGAAAGATAAATCCAAGAACAACAGCACAGACTTACCTAAGACATGGGATACTGTCCTTCATCGTTCCTTCACATGTGACAGTGTTGGTACTGCCTGAAAGGCTCTTTAAAGAAGGAAGCTGGGAGGAGGCATCTGGAAATGAAGGAATTATTTCCGGTTCAGGAGTAATGATATCTTCTACTTCAGACTGAAGTCGTACCTCTAATGACTGAAACAAAGAAAAAGCTCAGTTACAATTTAGTAGAGAAAACTGCTGAAAGTTCGGTTACTTTCAAATAAATATCAGCCAGCTTTTGTTAAAAAATTAACATACACTCCCCCACCTATCCTGATCATTTGCAGGCGAAGAACTGTCAGCATCAGAGAGGAAGCAGTCATCTACCCTAGGCTGACGGAGAAATATTGTGCTAATTTCTTCCGATGCTGACTTTGATGCAAGTCTTTTGCTGCATGTGAAAGGCAGGAATACAGCTTTCCAGAATTTACTATGGAAAGAGAAGTTGATCATTCACACACACACACTCTCTCCCCCAATTATATTTTGGCATAAGAAGGCATCATTCAGGAAAATTTTCTGCCTATTGTCTGTTCTCTTTTTCCTAAGCATCTAACACTGCCTCCTTATTGCTTCTACAACAAAGCCTCTGCTAGACAGGGTTTAGCCAGTGTTCAGAAGTCTGACAGTGTGGGTAGCTCTGATGAATGAACATTTGTCCACGGGTAAGGGTCAGGAAATTAGTGATAAGAGCACTGAGAGTTCAACTCTTCAGAGGACAATTCCGCAGACTGAACATGAGTTTGACAGAAAGTGAAGTTCAAACCAGTTACCTTTTGCTTTCCTTCTGGGCTCTCTAGATAGAGACAAGGAGACCAGTCCAGCTGAAACACCCTTCAATTCTTTCCACTAGTTTAGGAAACCTTAACAGAAGGACTCCAAAACACAAAGGAAACAGGACAGGGAGCTCAAATCCGTATAAGTAACCATCTCAAAGAATCACAGTAAATACTGGGCAATTCTACCTCATGAATTGACCAAGGAGATCCCCATTTTGTAAAGAATAAAAAACAAGGTACAGTCCTCAAAGAGGGTCTTGGGATTGACAGTTGAACAGTAATTTCAGGGCTGATACCCTGAAGTGATCAGAAGCAATTGCAGATATAGATACTGCAAACTCCATCTTAGTGATTTCTCACTGAGTAATCATCAGTAACAGAATGGAGCTTATGAAAATACCTATTTTCAATGAGAATCGGGAGATAAAGATCAGTTCCGAAAGCTCCCCTATTTCACAACCACTGCGTTAAAACACAGAATATTCCAGAAAGAAGTTATTCTGCTCAACCATGGCAATGACTCTAAGGTTGGATATAAAGCAGAACTGGTCTCATGCATACTACTTGCCTCCAAAATCTGATATGGAGTGATGCAAATAATATTTCTATTGAGGAAATCCCAAATACAGCCCATGCTTCCAAGGCATATTCAGCAGCAGACTTTCCTGCTACATGGAGAAACCTCTGAGTAGCCTCCATGCTTCCCGTTCACCACAGCAGCAACATTACAAGACTGACATCAGGCAGTCAAACCAACATGGAGTCTTTCAATGCTGGGATTTGCACACTGAATTCAAGGTGACTTCAGGCAGGCTGCTAGAGAAGGAAGTACACTAAGTGCTAGAACTTGGGCTCCCCTCAGGCAGCAAAGAAATCCTCCAGACGGGACCAGCGACAAGCTCAGACTCAGTGTGAACAAAGCCAGACAGCCTAAATTCAGGTATGTATTCAGATAAAGCCTCCCATCCTTTTTCTTAACATCCCCCCTCCACCCATTTAATAGTGAAGATTTAAATGCCTGCAGAAAAAATGTGGGGGAAAAAAGGAGATAAGGCCTATCTCAGGGATCCAGGGGAGCTCAGTGACTATGCCACCAAGATTAGATAATATTAAAGCAGCTCTACAGACAACAATTCCTCATATAAATGCTCTTGATTAAGGATGAAAGCTGAGAAACTGTTAAAGTGCACATATTAACACCTTAGAAAATACCAGTTCTGATGCAATTCAACCACAAAAGTAAAAGACAGGAAAATAAAGAAATTAAATTATAGGTAATAAAAGATGAGGTGCATTTGCTATGGAACAATTTAAGAATACTGATAATGTAGTAATTTTAGCAGCATTATACATGAGCTGGTCAGTGATATTACTGTTCATTAGTTTTAAAACTTTCCTGAAAGGATACATTCAGCTAGCTTCATAATTGCCTCTAAGGGGAAAAATAAGAGGAGAACAATGGAACAGCTATAGGTAATGAATTTCCTTACCAGATGGCACATGGCTACAGGCCAAAAGTGACAGACTTTCTAAAGTACATTAGTATAGTATGAAATGGAAAGGCACTGTAGTCAGGGAAAGTGGAAAATGAAAGCAACATTCTGGATCAGCTTCTGGGGTTTGTTGTCTCACTTTCTGGCGAGAGTGTCTGGAGCTGCAAACCATTCTCCAGCACCAGAGAATGGCAAGCCTGAAGCAGAGGCAGCCATGTTTAGTTTGGCTTTGCCTTAAGATTAGTCTCCTGTAGACTCCAGAAAGACTAAACCTTAAGCCTCCTCTTAGACTTAAGAAAGTTTTGCATTATAAATCCTGTTCTGCCACACTGTTAGCAGTGGTTGTGGCTCCTGTGCAAAAAAACCAAGGTTTAAACCAAAGTCAGACTTGCTGTACAACAGTAAGTAGAAGGTGACTGCAGAGCAGTTAAAAGAACATGAACTGTATGATTCTACCTGAAATAAGGGGACTGCTTAAGAATGTGCAGACTGAAAAGGAGTATTTGAGCAGGATAAAGCAACAGAAAACCAGGGCTGACTTTCAGTCCCCTTGCAGTATAAACACTATGAATGTAAATTAGATAGATGAAATACTGGAGTTAAAAAGACCATTATTACCTACAATCATAAAGTAATCTGATAAAAACATACAGCAGCCAGTATTTTTAGAGCAGTTTTAAGTACAACAGACATTTACTGTGTCATAGTCTTAAAAGCAAATTATGTCTGAAATCTGTACTGTATATTACTATTAAAGCAAAAAAGTAGAGAGTTGGCTCCCAAAACCTCAGATGTTTGTCACTAATTAAGAAGGATCACAATTTCACTCAGAAGGTTTAAAACGGAATGTTCCTCAACCTGTATTTAAACAGCTTGACACTAATTTTATTCAAGTATATGATCACAGACACAGCCAGGCAATTTGCTTTAGAAATTATGTTCTTTTATAAGAGAGTGAAATTCTGAAGGACTTACTGCAATTTCAGTATTTACTTCATGTTTGCTGAATCTGTAAACAACCACATAGGCAGAAACTCCTGCCACACAGAAAATTCGGCTTTCAGGACACCAGTACATCATCTGAACAGCAAATGGGTCTTCTTCCACAATCTCAGCTGTTGCTTTTCCTTCTCCCACTTTCTGTTTTTCAAAGACCTTTGATGTTTTTAATTTGTACAACATCTGTAGAGTAACTGGAATACATTAAAACATACAAAATACTGACTAACATGAAACAAGCAAGCTACAGAATTCCTTGGTTCTCTTTTTCTATTCAGTTCTGGCATAACAAAAAGTCTTATGAAGGCCTATGCGGAGAAGACAGGTATTATACAATACAGATATTACTCTGGTGAGCAGTACTGGTAGGATACGTAATTAATACTTCCAAATGGGTATTTGTCTCTGAAATACATTGCACTTTCTGGGACAGGATGTCAATGGTGTATGTCACCCATTATGTCCAGAATTATTAACCTTATACTCAACGTTATAGCAAGGCTGTGATAAAGCTGCTGTTTTCCTGAGTTGTGAAACTAAGATTTTGCTAGAAAGTAAAGACGATGTGGCACTTCAAAAGCAGACATTAGGGAAGTATTCTGATGGCCTGGACGACACAACAAACAGGAGTTCCTTTCTGAGTTCTATCATGTTTTGAATTTCTTGACTTAATAAGTATAGTCTTTCTACTTGTATAAAAAACCTTAATACCTAGAAGCCTTTGCCAAGCCTAGAACTCAAATGCCTTGAATTCTGGAGGTAAAGGACGGATTACAGGTAACCCCATTTTGTTTTATTGAGATTCCTCCCTGCTTTTCACTGTTTTTACATTCATTTACCAGTGGCATTACTTAATAACTGAGTAAGGTCCATAAAGTGATTTTTTTCCCCTAATTTAATAAAAATTTGCTTAATTTCACTTCATTATTCCTAATGGTATCATTCCCAGGTATTGCAACTCCTATTGTTAAATATCATGTCTTAGATATAGGTGTCTGTTATTTGTCAGCATTATATAGAAGTGAACTTTAGAAACTTACTTGCAGAAGCATCCCAAAACTTTACTGATCCATCTGCATGGCTTAAAGAAAAGATGAAAATTAAACATGTTAAAACAAGAAGGAAACAGTGTGCGCCACAGTTGAATAACTTTTGTTACAAAGGATGGCTCCTTGAAAATCCATCCGGCATTGCTCATGGGGTTTCTACTGCAATCTGAGCCTTTCTATGCCTTTTCGCTGTGCGTTGTTTCTCCACTCACAAGGGGAAATTCATCCCAGTTCACCACATCCTCACTAATGCCAGCGTATTAAAAAGAATTCCTAAACTGTCTCCAGATACAAAGTCCTGAGAAGGCCAAAGGACAACAGCTATAGAAGAGCAGCTGCTCCCATTTTCAAAGCTGTTCTTTATGCCCTTCAAGGCCAAAATACAATCTTGCAAAGGATTCTCATTTACAAAGACCCCACCTTCACAAGTATACAAACTTTCTGTCTAACTCTGGGGCCTCAAATGGGAATTCTTAATTATCATTCATCCCCAAGGACAAAGTTTATTTCCTACAGCAAATGGGATGTCTCAACACAATGTCTGTGATGACTCAACACAAGTTAAAAATTACGTACCTCAAATGAAAAGGCCAGGCTATGCATACTTTGTGAAGGGTCAACTCTTATCTATAGCTAGCCCACAATCAAAAGTTGTAGACACTACCATTTTAAGAGTAACAGCCTTCAGTTTCATTCTCACCCTGTAATAATGATTTCAGGATATGTCTGAGCGCCAAGGTTCCATGCTCCACCACTGACAGGCCACTCCTGAACAAACAACAAGAGTACAGAGATCACAACTAATTCTGATCAATCTTCCTTGGTTAATTTTTAAACTCAAGAGTAGACATCTTTCTCCAAAGAGCAATAGAATTCATAAAAGGCATTACAGGCTTTTAAAATTTATTAAAGTTTTTATATTATCAATAAAGGCTTTTGAAACAATAACATTTCTACATTATCAGTTAAAAGTTCTATCCTTTAAAAGTATTTCTGCACAGCTAACACTCAAACCCCCAAAATGGGAACTAGAGGAAGGAGTATCAAACAGTTCTATTACTCTCTTCAGATGGTTTGACTCTTGGAGTTTCTATAGAACACTGAATAGCCTGAGAATCTATTTTGAGGATGAAGTTCACTGAAGAAACTGGCCCAGAAACAAGTATCTGAGCATGACACCATGAGATAGGAGAAAAGGGAATGCAACTTTTACAGAACAGAAGAAATCATCATCTCCTCTGTGCTTTTTGTTTCCTTGTGGGAAGACCCCCATTCTCTTCCTTGGTCTAGACTCGTAGAGTGAAATGCTAGTCTGTGCTTAAAGCTTGATGTGTACGGGCACCAGACACAGGATGTGGAGGATGACATATGTGTAGAGTGGGGGAGGATGTGTGCAGAGTATGAACAGGTGGAAAAATCCTGGGAGCACAAACTGGCTGTGTGGATACATGGAGTGGATGCTTGTGGATATGGAAATGGGTGGGTGGCAAATGAGAGGATACATACATTTAGAGGATATATTTGTATGTGCACAAATAAAGCAAGGGAACAAGAAGGTGTGCAATTGAATACAGGTAGGTGGTGAAAGTTTTAGAAACTATGTATATGAGGTAAGGATAGAAAAGCAGACAAATCCAAGTAAGAGGGAAAAAAAAGTCTTTTCTTAGGTACTTTAATGGATCAAGATCCAAAAAGAAATAGACAGGGCCCAGGTTCCCAGTTCAGAGAAAACAAGGCAGATCCGAGGAGAATAATTCTGTTAGCATGAACAGAAAACTGATGATGTCCGATTTGTTTACCCAATATACTTTCTAATGTATTTATTATGATGGATTAGTGCTGGTCCAAACATAAACCAGATTAAGGCTTGAAATTCATAAAATAATTGCATTTCCTTTTTATATTTCTGCAGCTTGTCCCATTTCTAAAAGCATTATGTAAAGACTTCGGTAGCTCAGTAGAATAATTATTAATATCCCTATTTAATAAAACTCTTACAGACCTGCTGTCAATCCTCAGCTTTCACTGAAGATCTTCTGCTGACTTCTTTTAGTTATAGCGTTTTCAGTTTTTTCTTTGATAGAGATAACTTATCCATACATATTTGAATTGTATATTGGTAGCTTTCCTTTAAGTCAATCTGGCACAACTGCAGGACCCTAAAGATTAAGTCCTATATAATGGTTATTAATGGTTGTGCTTAACAGACGATGGTTTTGAGGGATAAAAACCAGGCTACAAGCATGCTGCTAAGCTGCTTGTTGGACCAACTTGGAAGTAACTATTAAAGAAGCAAAATGAATATTATTTGGTAAGATGTTACAGAAACGTAAGTAATACTTTCACTTGTTTGTCTTTACAGAAATACTGGCTTTGCTTACCTTATTGCTGTATCCTTGCTTTTTATGTTTTGCTCCTACAGAATAGAGCACAGGAATCAAATCTGGAGGACAGTCCGCAAAATATTGTGTGCAGGTAACAGGTGACTCATGAATGTCAATAGGATATGGATTTTCAAAGATTGGAAAACTAGTTAAGGAAGACAATTTATTAGAAGCACTGTGACACACTGAGCCATAGAATAAAACATTCTTATATTTAAGTGTGTAACAGAATCTAAGTAAAATCATTACTAATAAAGTACATTTCCCCTTATTAAAACATATGCATTGTTTTTAACGTCAATAATAATGTGTAGTTACTCAAAGGTATAAATATTTCACTACTGTGACAAGAATTGTCTTGTAACATAAATACCCATTCATGTGAATAGGACTCCTTGTGTGAATGAACCAATTAGGAACTAATTTTTCCCAACATCTCAAAAATCTTGTTTATACAGAAGTGACACATTTTTTAGAAGCTTCAGGTCAATGCATATGATATACACTATGACCTAAGGACTACTTATACAACCACAGATTTTATACTGAGCAGCTCAGCTCATTAAGTTGGTAGACTACTGATTCTACAATAAACAACTGCAATAACAGATGATCTCAGTTTATTTCCTACTTCCATCAGTTTGGACAGTCTGATAAGAAGGGAGGCCTCACTTCTGGCATATTACACAATGTTATTCGCAATTCAAAAATGTAGGAAATTTGGTTCTGATTTCAGTTCCATCCATTTTGTATGCTAGGATGATCTGAAGTAATCTTGAAAGTGAGATCAGAATATGAGTCACTTAAAATGTTCCAAGACATTAAGGGCAAAATCTGTTCCTAGTCACACCATTGTGAATGTGGATGTACATTACTGGTAGTGTTGGAGGAAGAACAAAATACACAAGAATTAGATTCTGCATTACATGATGTATAGTTTCTTTTTGATACGAATATTGATTCTGATGTGAAAGAACTAGCTGTCATTTAAACCACGAACTGGATCATGTAGATCCATGTAGATTCTGTACATACAATTCTGTAGATTCACTATAAATCAATGCCATTTTTTATTAAGATACTTAAATAAATACTTTAGTGGTAGTCCCTGTGAAGCCCAATGAAGTTAGGCATGCATATAAGTAGCAATTGTATCTGGTTTCCAAAACACACATTCATGTCATAAATCAGCATGTGACCAAATGCTACTTGACTTCAATGTTGAGTGAATGCTTGAGGGTTATGCTGAAGGGACAGTAGATTCAGATTTATTCCCCAAATTAAGAACAAATATTGTTTGTTGATTAGCTGACCTAAACTCTTAAAATGGAGGTAAACATGTAGAGTGAATTATTACCAGGAGTGAATGACTTTGGACAGTAAATGATGCTACATAATACTATCTGAAGTGTTATTACAGATTCCTGGACAGTTAAGATACACAAATAACTTCATGTAAGAATTCATACTTACTTGCTCTGTGTCAGGTCAACAACAATGAGATCTTTTTCCAGAAGCACAACTACAGCATAGGGTTCTTGAAATTCTGTAAGTAAGGAATCAAGCGTTAAGACATGGAGCTCTCCTATGTATTAGTAATTTTATGCAAGTAAGGCGTATTTATGTTCTCTAAACATTCACAGTGTATTAAACAAAAGTTTTAAGGTACAAATCCTACACATATCCACAAACTAAACATATCTGCCAACTGGGGCCAGGCAGGAACTGGGAAATTACTTTTGGGCAGTATTGCTGATCAACATATGTAGCAGAAACAGAACTGGCATATTACAGCATGCCAGCATGATGGTATATTGAAAGTAAAGAAATAGAATATGACTGAGCTGTGTGCATCACTGAATTGCTGAATCCAATTATTATACAGAAAATGTATTTTTTGCTAGTAACACTTCTAACTGTTCTTCAAAACCAGATGGTGAACAGCTGGTCCAGTCCACTTGATGATACATAATGCCTTCATTTCTAAAGCAATTCCAAAAGAATCCTGTAAGTCTGCTGTGTTCAGTTCAGATACTGACATGTTCCTTCCTCCCATACACTCTTAAGTAGATTACACTGTTTGGTTTTTTATCTAATGCCTTTTTTCATTTATCAAAAATAAACCATTAAAATGACAAATGAATGCTTCCCTTGGTGCATAGGGTGCGTTAGTTTACAGAAGAGAAAAGTGATTTTAAAAAGTATGTGAAATTATGACTCATTCTTTGTTGCCTCTTTACACAAGGCTATGAATAACACAGGTTAATCCCCAATTTTTAAATACTATTGTATAAGCAGAGGAAGGGGCTACAGAATCTTAGTACTGGGAAGTGTTACTTTATTTGACACATTTTAGCAGTTTAATTCAGGCTGAAGTGTAAGATCTTTTTTTGCAGATAAGTGATACTTTAATGTTCTATAATTTAACAATCTGTAGATTCTAAGCCCTGTGAAAAATGTCAGACATATAAGCACATGGTTGATTAATAGCTGTATTTCCTCACACTAGCCCATGTGTTTCAAGCTTATATCTGGAGACACATGCACGCTTTATTGCCCACTCATTACTTGCTTCCTTCCTATATTGAGAATGCAAACAGGTTCCAGTTACTTTCAGCGCTGTGGTTTTCTTGAGGTGGAGACAACTGTGAGAATGGAAGTCCCTGGAATGGAATTAAGGTATGAGAGAAGACCACTTCATTTATATTCTCCATAACAGCATCTTGCTTAATAAACTCACCATTTGGATATGGGGTTTCACAAAGAGTTAAAAAATCAACTATAGGATGATCCATTTCAAGCACTGTAATTGCTTTCCCATGCATGATTGTTAAACTTGGTCTTCGACACGCCTTATCATATGACAATCCACCAGAAAATATCACAAATGGTTCACTGCATTAAAAAAAAAAATCAACATAATTATTATAAGTTTACTTAGTACATGCAAATTTACATTACAGGTTTAATAGCTTTAAACAATAATAAATTTCTTTGTGAAAAGAGAGTGTGAAAGATTCTACAAGGACTTTAATGTAGGAATGTAACACGGATTTAATTACAGAATGACAAACATACCTGTTTTTACAGGTCTTGTACTCTACTTTCAGAATTGGTTTACAAGATTCAGGTTTCTTCCCATCTCTTTGAATTTTTCCTGAGGCAAGAAAGAAGATGAAAAGTGTATTAAAACATCACGAGAATAGAACTATCAAACTAAAACATATGCATTGAAGCAACCATATAAACAGGAAGAAAATGAACTTCAAAGCTACAGAAGATAATGGGCACTAGCTCCTACTTCCATAAAATATGCATTTGTCTAAGTTAATTATATTTGCTATGACTTTATGTTTTTACCACCACATACATCTAAAGGACCACAGACCACACTTCAGAGACATCTAAGCCCCATGCAGATTACCGAGGATGACACTGAACTAGTAACTAATGAATTACACCAAATGCACATGTTTTTTTCTGAGCGCATTACAAGCATAAACACCTTATTTTTTTTCCTAACCCACTCTTGGATTGACACAATTCCTTTTGTTGAGGAAACGTTACATTCTCTGGAGTGTAACTCACTGAGTGATAAAATGACATGATGCGTACGACTGAAATTCATGGGTTCTTTGTTAATTATGGCTCAGTACTTCTTGTCAAGAGAAAAGTCAATTGTAAACCAAAACCCCAACACTTTTAGTTTGGTTTTTGTTTGTTTGTTTGTTTAGTTTGGAAAGTCTGCACTTGCCTTCAACAACACCCTGATCGGAGGATAAAGCGTAGATGGAGCCAGACTGTTCCCAGAGGTGCACAGTGACATGACAGGAGGCAAAGGACCCGAGTTGTGAACTGGGAAATTCTCCTTTGATGTCAGCATTTGTACCACGAGGGTCATTAAAAGCTAGAAGATGTTTCCCAGAGACAATTTGTCTCTGTGTGTTCAAGTGTCCAGTGTCAACTGGACACTGCCCTGAGCTTACTGATCTAGTCAGGCCTGTTTTGAGTCGGGGGACCTCTGAGAGATCCCTTATGACATAAAGTACAATTCTACAACTAAAAAAGATAAAAGGAATTAGGAATTCAAGAAAATGCTAAAACTTTCCTGGGCTACATAGATCTTGCTTTCTCTTTCTCCCTTCCTTTCCACCCAGTTTGGCTTCTTGGTAAGGTACTCATCTGCAATGGAGTCAATACCTTTTTACCTCATCTATAGGAAGCACTGATATATAAAGTCCCAGCCATAAAAGACACAGCCATTTCTAAATATGACTCCTTTAAATTCTTCTTTGCAATGACTTGGGAAGCCTTGTACCATCTCTATAACAAGCAACACAGTGCCTTGTACAAAATGTATTACTGCTTGTGAAAATTACACATACATGCACATAAGCACAAAATATAAAAGAATGTGAAAATCCCATAGCCCAGCAAACCCAGCAAACCCCAAAGACCAGCAGTAGGCTCCTAAGATGAACTGGATAAAACAAGACTTTTGAGCAATATTATCCAGTAAGAGGTATTTATGACACCAATTACAACCAAGTTTGATCAAAACTCTTCTCTGATTTTTATATTTTGAAGCTGCTTTGCAAATTAAAATATTTATGCAAGAAGCACATCTGGATGTTGGCTACAATAAAAAATGAAATAAACACAGTTATTAGGAAACTGCATGGAGAATATTGCATTGTTTCTTAGTTATACATTTTAACTATCAAAATTACCATGTGGAATTGTGGTCTGGAATGGTCTGTTAGGACTTTTCAGATTCCATAGGGTCAAGCTGCCATCAGAGTGACTGCACATGAACTGTTTTCCTTCATGATGCCAAGCAACAGAATGAATAGCCTACAGAAATGAAAGAAGAACTTGAGACTAAAATGAAATACAGCGTTTACACTAATGTTATGTTAATGTTTGACTATGGATATACCATTAGGTTAATGTAACCAACACTTGGGAGGTTCTTGTTTGTCTGAAGTCCAGTACCAGCATGTTTTAGTAACCAGTGGCTGTAACCTACTGCTACTCAAGCAAAACAATTCATTATAAATGCTAACATAACACAAGAATGGAAGAAATCCTGCACTAAATCAGACCAAACTTGAAGGAACAGGCTTTTAAGGTAAAACTATAAGAACAAGGGACATACAGTGCAATCGTAGTATGTTTGATATCATTTCATTTGGCAAACATACAGGGAATTCTGCGCAACAAGTTTCACGGGTAACATGCAACACATGCAGTCTTCCCCAGATGACTGCAGAAACAGTACTCTGGTCTTGAATGTTTCCCCTTCTTCCCCCTAAGTTTCAGAGCAGATACACAGAAATCTAGGATGTTGAATATAAACCCAAAACTACTAGAGAGACCAGGATTGTTTAATTCATATAAGAAATTACCAAAACAATGATGTAAGATACTTCTGGAACAGACAGTGCTTCAGAGAAGAGGGATATCACACTCCAATGTACTCAATGCAAGTACCACATGCTGAATGTTATCTATGCCAAAAAGCAACACTTCAAAAATACATTTTGTGTGTAATTAGTGTAACTGACTGAAAATATCCATAATTACATCAGACTAGCTGAAAGGATAATGGTGTAAGTCCTTCCTTTTCACTGGCATGTGCTGGAAACTAACAAAACAAGGGCATGTCGTGACAGAAATGCAAAGCCCTTTTCTGTCAAAACAAAGTATTGGTTCATTGTATACCACAGTTTCTCACGCACTCCCCTCAGCAGCACAAACTGACAGGATCTTCCCTTGAATCCATTTCCCTTCCAGAGATGTTAGCTGCCAAATACCCATAATATGTTTTTATGTAAATGTAAATAAGAGACCTATTTTTGAATGCAGTTTAATAAATTTCCATTTTTTCTGCAAGCCAGGAAATGTTAAGGCCTTGCATGCACTTACAATTGCATATGGGCATTTACCTGATTTATTCTAATCACTTTAAAATCATGCCTGGGTATTCATAAGTCAGCACTGGAGTTGTTCATATCAATTTTGCTTAAGCTGACAAGAAATAAACCTAAGTGCTCCTGCTCACTATTCAGAACTCCCTGTTGATCTTCTCATTTAATCAGTACATTGATTGTTATGGTTGATAACAACTCATGGTCTGGAGGGAATATCAGAATACACCAATGAAGAAGCCGAGACCCTTTACCAATACTTTGCTTGGCTGCTGAAGCTGGACAGCACAAATGAACCTTTGTATTAAGATGACCCAGATGTTTTAATGGAAATCTGACATCCCTCATATATGAATGCTTTGCTAATGCACTAGGAAGCTAGTCATGCCAATAAAAAGTCAACAAACACAGCTGAGCAAAGTGTACTCTAAATATTTATCTTCAAGTGACATAAGGGGTGTCACTCAAACTTCTGCCTACCAAAGGGGGCCTGACACACAACTCCTCTTACAGACCCAGAAGATATCAAACTGTAACTGAAGAAACAGAAGACGAGGCAGAAAGATGCTTCACACAGGGTTCACTGCCCCCGGGTAGTACAAACCTTAGATCTGTGGGGAGCACTGCTTCACTTACACTGTCTTTCCTCATACAAATTAATCCTGACATGAGCTTACCCATGCTTGCTACCACGCCAAATTTGAATCTGCTTTTGATGTGTTATCACACAGAGAAACATTTCACATGGTTACAGTCACTAACTGTGTCTGAGCAGGAGCTAGTAACTAGTAGCTGAAAATTGTACCAAGCTGCTTGTTAAGCTGCCTCTCAGCTACTAGGTGCCACCTGCCAGCATAAACCTCCTGCTCAGTGGAGCTGAGGTGGGATGCTCCTGTCACAGACAGTTGGCACAGCAGCAGCTCAACTCACCTGTTGGACTTTGCCCTGAAACGGGCAAGAAATATTTAGAATGGCATGTGGAGGTCTCAGCTGGGAGTCACGACTAATACTGAAAGGTGGTTTTCTCTCTGCTAGAATATGTCTAGCATTCTAATCCACTTCTTTAGCATACACACAGAAAAGGAGCAGTTATTTTCTTAGAACAGGAGTTCATCATGGTGGGTGACTCATGTGAATGTTCACACAGTGTATGCACATAAAGCATATCACTCCAGATTGGGTACATTTCTCCTTCTGCAATACCCACAGTGGCTGCACACATATTCCATCTTCTCTCATACTCAGCATGTACTAAAATTAATCATGCCCGACACCATTTCAGTTCCTTCCCAACCACAAACCTCCTCCACTGAAAAGAACTTATGGGAACTCTAAGACCATTTTTAACTGTATCTTGAAAAAGCACCATACTCATCCTATTGCTTGAATCTTAAGAATCCTTCATGTTAGTAGTACTCATCACAGACCATTACAACAAGGGCTACATCTGATTTGATACTTTCATAATGGCATAGTTCCTGATAAAGGTAGGGAGATGTCATTTGGCAAATGTTAGAGTTTACAAACTCTGCAGCTTCATTTTGGAGATGTGTTCTAATGAAAGATGATGACTACGCTTCAGGAAGCTCTGAATGTGCATTCACACAAGCTGCCAAACTTTTAAACAGTCTGTGTATGAAGATGGTTGGTGTTTCGGGCCTGCCAACTATCAATAATAACTTGAGAATCCTTTGAAGAATCTGTCTTCTTTATGTGCTCTATTTTATACCAATCGATGGAAACAAACTTTTGAAGGAATTCATAAAAGGGCTTGCAAGGAAAGCCTTTTACAGAGGGCAGCATAGAGAGCACTGATTGAACGGTTCTCAGTATCTCATACGTATTTCCACTGAGAAAATGACCATCATACAAAGAAACAAATTTGCAGCTGACATCTTGAAGAACAGACACAAGATTCCTTAGCAGCAGGTTCAAGCTCTGAGACCAGGTGTCTCACAAGTGAGAACAGTTCAGTCTCTAGAGAAGCTTTGACACGGCAGAGAAGAAAACACAGGAACTATTTGTGGCAGGAACTGATGAACTGAGGCAGGTTCTAACTGATATCAGTGGGGCTAAAAGAGAGACATGGCTACTTTTAGCTCCAGTGAGTAAACCACAAGTGGCAGGGATAAGCTTTAAAGGACAGATACAGGCTTACAAGAACACCAAGCAAAAAAGTTGCAGATGATGCAACTTGTACAGCCTTTTTTATCCTTGGTGAGAAGCTCTCATTTGAAATGAGCATATATATTTTATCTACAAAAGGTTCCCAGCCTTCAAGGCATGAAGTAAGGAGCGCAGCTGTAAAAGCTATAATTGCAGGTCTATGAGCAGGGGCAGAATCTTCGCCTCCAACCCTTATGAGCTATTAGGTTGTCTCAGTGAGCCGTTTATTCTAGAAGCAATGTGTCCATGACATTAATCTGGATGACAAGGATAACGAAAGGGCATACTTCTGCAAATATTGGAAAGATTCTGCTAATATTGTAGGAAACAACTCACCTCTCTGTCATAAGATTACCCATAGTCTGAGGAGATTGTGTTTGACACTGTCTCACATGACATCTTTGTCTCTAAGTTGGAGAGACATCAATTTGACAGGTGGAGCACTCGGTGGATAAAGAACTGGCTGGATGGCCGCATGCAAAGAGTTGTGCTCAATGGCTCAGTGTCCAGCTGGAGCCCAGTAATGAGTGGTGTCCCTCAGGGGTCGCTTTTGGGACCGGTCTTGCTCCACATCTTTGTCAGTGCCATGGACAGTGGGATTGAGAGCGCCCTCAGCAAGTTTGCCGATGGCACCAAGCTGTGTGCTTCGGTTGATACACTGGAGGGAAGGAATGCCATCCAGAGGGACCGTGACACGCTTGTGAGGTGGGCTGATGCCAACCTCATGAAGTTTAACCATGCCAAGTGCAAGGTCCTACACCTGAGTCGGAGCAGTCCCAGGCACAGCTTCAGGTTGGGCAGGGAAGAGATTCAGAGCAGCCCTGTGGAGAAGGACTTGGGGGTGTTGGTCGATGAGAAAATGAACATGAGCCGGCTGCAGTGTGCACTTGCAGCCCAGAAAGCCAACTGTATCCTGGGCTGCATCAAAAGGAGCATGACCAGCAGGTCAAGGGAGGTGATCCTGCCCCTCTGCTCTGCTCTCCTGTGACCTCACTTGGAGTATTGTACGCAGTTCTGGTATCCTCAACAGAAAAAGGACATGGAACTGTTGGAACAAGTCCAGAGGAGGGCCACGAGGATGATCAGGGGATTGGAGCACCTCCTGTATGAAGAGAGGCTGAGAAAGTTGGGGCTGTTCAGCCTAGAGAAGAGAAGGCTGCGTGGAGACCTCATAGCAGCCTTCCAGTATCTGAAGGGGGCCTATAAGGATGCTGGGGAGGGAATCTTCATGGGGGACTGTAGTGAGAGGACAAGGGGTAACAGGGGAAGTTTAGATTGGATATGAGGAAGAAATTCTTTACTGTAAGGGTGGTGAGGCACTGGAATGGGTTGCCCAGGGAAGTTGTGAATGCTCCATCGGTGGTGGTCTTCAAGGCCGGGGTTGGACAGAGCCTTGGGTGGCATGGTTTCGTGTGAGGTGTCCCTGCCCATGGCAGGGGAGTTGGAACTAGATGATCTTAAGGTCCTTTCCAACCCTAACTATTCTATGATTCTATGAGATGTCTGCAATGTGTCTTGTATTCATGTATGCGAATCTTAAGTGATGTGGAGTATCACACCAGTATAACAATGCCATGCAGCCTAGAAAGGATGGGCAAGATTTCACAGTGGTGATGTCCTAGTGGACTGAGAACCACTGATGATCCTTTTGTTAGCCAACTGTTCAAGTGTACAAATAAAGGGGACCTATTCCATCTGAGCCGACTGTTCACTACTTCTAAGACCTCAATTAGAAACCCAGCACTCAACACTGTGAAAGAATTCAACGGAAAAGACCTTTTAACAATGTTTCTCAGTGACAATGCAACAAAAGCATTTTCTTTGTGGCTGTGTGAAAAAAAGTATCTTTAAATTCATGAGATACAAAACCATTTCTTCTCTACAATAGTCGAATGTCTGCAGATACAGACCCCATCTTGAACTTCAAAAGGAAGAATATTTAGATTTGTAGATAAACAGTTACCAGCCTCCTTTCCTCTTCTGTATCAAAAAAATATCTGCTGTTAAGCTCTTGCTTCTGTGCAGCACAGTGACAGGTTCAACAGACCTAAATAACAACAGAAGGCTCCTTCTCAACAGCTGGTCTGGGGAGACTGAAGCCCAATGCTGTCAAGGGTAACAGAACAGAAATCCAGTTAAGACTTGATCCTGTGAATGGATGACTATTTGGATGGAGTCTTAAGGGTGTTGACATTTAGTTTGAGTGACATTACCAAGCTGGTCAGTTATCTGAAGATTACAGAGAAAAAAGAACTTGCCTCAGTGATGAGCACTGACAGTCCATCAAAGACAAGAAAATGAGCTGTTTCTCAAAGTAGACACCAAGTGCTAATGGAGAAGCCTGGTGCCAGGGGAATTTCTGATACTAAGCAGAAGTATCTGCTCCACTGATAAGCCAGAAAAAGATTGTGCCATTGGACTATCCTTAAAGATGCCAGGAAAGAAAGTGGAGAGGTAAGAGGAGACTTCCAGTTCTTTCCCCATGAAATAGGGTGACTGCATTAGTATTGAAACTAGTGCTAAAGAAAGCATGAAGACAATTAGATAAATGTGGCTGGATTAATTTTGCTCAGACCCCATTCATAGGCGCACTTTGGTATTTAATGAAGGCACAGAACTTTTACAGTAACTTATCTGAGACCTTCCAGATACCCAGCAATTGCAACTTGTTAGCTCAGCACCACAACGATACTGGAAGATGAGTTAGCTGTCATGAGGCACAGAGACCTTACATCAGTCCGGATAGAATACGGAAGGGGAGCAGGAACAGTGATTTCTGGACCGTGATCTTAGGTGACAAATCTGTAAGAAGAGGCTTAGGTCTGAAAACTTGGGTTTGTGCCACATACCAAGTGGCACATGCCAAACTAATAATGTGTGACTCTCAAAAGCCATGTAACCCAGGATTTAAAAAAGAACCCTTTTAGGGGTTCCCTAGGGGAACCTTAGCAGATCTGGAACATTATCAATCTGGAGCCTGAAAGTCTGGGATAAAGCACAATGGCTTGTCACACAACCCTTTCAAAGACAAAATAAGAACCTTGCAACCATTTCAGTAGACCACAGCAAGCCATCACAAGTTGCATAAAGCAGAATAATGACACAGCAAGTAACCACTGAGGAGGAAAGCACATGACTGATAAAAACACCAAAAAAAGTTCCTGAGGACAGTACTGAAAAATGCGAACACCTAAATTTGCACAACTGTAAATAAATTGTGCAGAGAAATTTTCAACACCCTCCCCCCAAAACAAAGAATCAATATTACAAAGATCCTGTTTCGTGTAAGTCTCATTCTGATCACGAGAGAGGAAAATGAGTGAAGAGATTCCCCTGCAGGAGACTTGTGAAATGAAAAAGTTGTCCTGCCTTAAATAATAGCACAGGTGCAATTTCACAAGTGGATGCAGAGGTGGATTGTCACTTAGAGACAATTTAGTGGGCATATCTTGAGGCTTAAGTGCTGGCCTCTTTAAACTCTGAATTATCCTTTAGAACATTTGCTAGGTGGATGCTCAGTATCTTGACCTTGAAGCTCAGTGTAGCGTTAATGGGTCTGTGAAAAAGGGCCTGAAAGAGTGCAGGACTCAAATATGTTCAGATTACTTCTTAGAGTGAAAATAAATGTGTATACTTTGTACATGCAATAAGGTGGCAAGATGAAGAAGGGAACTACAGGAAACCAATTACTGCCTGGCTCACTTTAAAGAAAATGTCCTTTTCTAGCTTCAGCTGGAAACATTCATTCATCTATGAGTGAACTTCACAGAAGGGCTGGAAGAACAAGGAATGTTTTTCCCCAGGGCTAGTATTAAAATGATAATAACTAAGTAGATACCTATTTCTGAAGCAACCTGTTTATTGACGCAAGAACAGTGTCCATGATCAATACAACTCGCTTCCAAATGGCGAGAGACCACCGATAAAATTATGAGAATGCAATTTTGAAAACCTTTTATTCAGATCTTGAGTACTAGGCAATACCAACAGCCCTACAAAGTAATTTGCTTTCACTGTAATTAATGTTCTAGTAAATTACTGATAATTATATAATTCCTAATGTAGCTATATCTCAGGTCAGCTCATTATTACACTGTTCACCAGACATCTCCGCACAGAAACTGATGAACTTGACAGAATCAAGGGGAAGAGACTATGTCATAGTACACTCACAAGAGCTAATGCATTAGAAGTAGAGATTTCAGGTTTTGATTTCTACTGGCAAAAGCACAGCACAAACAGTATTTCCAAAACAAGCAATGCTTTCAGACAAATATTCAACTGCTTAACACAACACACAAAAACCTGCTGACTAACAGCTTTTCTTAATTAATGGAAATTGCTTACCTCATCATAATAAGCTCTTAAATCAGCTCTTTTAGACCGTAAATCCCAGAATACGATAGTTCCATTTTCATAGCCTATCAACAGCTGGAGGAAGGAAACAAACACATTTATAGTTTCTGATTCAAAAGGCATTAACAAATACTTTAGAACTTCATGGTTTTAAGAGATTTTAAAGAAAACAAATAAGAACTATGAAAAGAAATGCCAAACTGATGTGAAGGATTGTCACTTGCTCTATTTGTAACACCCTGCTTTCAAATTACCTTTCAATAGAAATTCTCATTACTGACAAGTTAACTTCCTTGAAAGATTATGTGTCTGGGTAGTCTCCACAAGTGTACATTTACTGAGAAAATAAGACCGTAGCATGTTCCTGTCTGCTCTTACCTTCTTTGCCCTTGGTTAGAGGGAAGACTTATGCCAAAGGGATCATTGGAACAATTTCAAAACAGAGAGTCACCAGATTGAGCTCTTATCCAGCTACTTACATTCCTTTTATTTCTGTTTTCTATTGCTTAAAAACATCCTTAAAATCTCCCCTTGCAGAGAATAAATTGCTTGCTTTCTTAGAAATGGAAAAGAAATTAACTGGCATGCCAGTTTTCACTTCTGGAACTGGGATGTCGCATCACCATACACACCTAAAAAATACCGGGGAAGAAGGTTTGTGAAAAGAGAAACAGAAGAAAAGCCATGCCCAGGAGAAAAAAAGAACGAGCACAATCCTTCCGCCTCGTCTCTGCTGAAAAGAACTGAATTCTTGATCTGGCACGGTACTCATCTCTCTTCATCTGAACATAATTTCAGATCTTATGGAAGACATGAAGTCTAGCCTACTTAGGTGCCCTGGAAATTACTTCCCATAGAGCCTGTCTTCCTAAGAATCTATCCATCCTGAACATGAAGACTGGGAATGGCCGAACTGGCAGACTCACACATTTCTGCTACAGAATACTTCATACAACTGGCAGTGATAACTGCCGTTGTTCTTTGTCCATAAACGCATGAATCACAGAACGCAGGCAAAAATTTACAGTTTCTATATTTAAGAATTTGAGCAGAAGAACAACAAGATTATCTCTTAGTCTGTGAAACCTTACCAACGTCTTTGCCATCATCCATTTTAGCTTGTGTAACTCATAAAAATGAAACTTGGCTGGACTGCTAAACAAAACATCACTGTTCCCAAGTTAAGTATAACTGATACATCAATACTGCTATAAAAGAGTCTAGGAATACTCTCAGTCCTACTAAATATGATTCTTTATATTGCCAGGAGAATATTCATTACATGAAGATAAATTACCTAATTTAGGAATGATTTATAGTTAATATATTTAACATCTGAATATGAAAAATACTTGATTACTTAAGAATTCTGATCCTGAGAAAAATTCAACCTGTCCTGGAGAAATTCCACAGTATTTATCATTTTTGTTCTGGATGGGTCCATATGGGATCCTGGAGCAGAGTGAATATGAAAAGACATCCTGTTCAGAAAGCATGCAGCTAACTGGATAGCACTAGTGTTAGGATGCCATATGGTAATCTGGGATAATAGATTGCCACTGAGAGTGAACAAAAGTGTCTGTGAGTGCTTTCACTGTTAGTGTAGTGATCCTAAATGGAAGACTTATTTTATCCAGGAGCTAGTGATCCACATAGCAGTTAACCTGAGCAGGTGAGGACTGTGCCATGCTATGCTGTGCTGTACATATTCCTTGGCCACCAGATAAACTTAACTGGCTAATTAGAAGCCTACAGGCAGCCCCCACTTGATAAGGGCAATTATAGTACTGTTGTGCCTTTGTCTTTATCTTAATATAAGGCAGTATGCTTCATGTGAACACCCTTTTTCTTGGTAGTAGAAATGGATATTAAAAACAACCACCCTTTTATCTTTTGAGCTCTCCGAAGATCAAGATGCTGGCAAACTCCTCACACAGGGGACCAGCACAGTGTGTTGTGTCCCTACTGAAGGTTCATCCAATGCTACACAACTTGGGGTTCCCACCACCCTTTTTCTATAACTTCAAAACCCAGTATTTTAATCAATATGTTACGGAATCTGAGTGCCTTCCTCACTGTCACCATAACAGACACTTGCACTAGCACAATACAGCTGGGTACCAAACCAGTTGAGTTCAGATCCTATCTACCAGCATTTTTTTCACCTCAGCACTTGTACAAATACATTCAGGAAACTGAAAGAACAGAAAAGCATTTAGGCTGTGACCCTGTATCTTAATAAGCCTTTCTCCCTGGTGAGGCGGGGATTTTTATCACTCTCTTTTGCAAAGATATCACACGCCAGGTGATTCCTAAAAGGTTAAATACCTCCTGTCAGAGACTGCATTTCATGTGATCGACTGCTGAAATGCTTAATGCACAACAGCACTATAGAATTGAAAGACAAAGTACTGTGATTCCAGGGAAGAAGGGGGACTACAAGGATGCCAGAGAGGGACTCTTCATTAGGGACTGTAGCGACAGGACAATGCGGAATGAGTTTAAACTGAAATGGGAAGTTTAGATTGGATATAAGGAAGAAGCTCTTTATTGTGAGGGTGGTGTGGTACTGGAACAGGTTGACCAAGGAAGCTGTGAATGCTCCACCCCTGGGCACTGTTCAAGGCCAGGTTGGACAGAGCCTCGGGTGACATAGAACCATAGAATAGTTAGGGTTGGAAAGGACCTTAAGATCATCCAGTTCCAACTCCCCTGCCATGGGCAGGGACACCTCACACTAAACCATGCCACCCAAGGTTCTGTCCAACCTGGCATAGAACAACACCAGCGATGGAGCATTCACAACTTCCCTGGGCAACCCATTCCAGTGCCTCACCACCCTCACAGTAAAGAATTTCTTCCTCATATCCAGTCTAAACTTCCCCTGTTTCAGTTTGAACCCATTACCCCTTGTCCTATCACTGCAGTCCCTAATGAAGAGTCCCTCCCCAGCATCCTTATAGGCCCCCTTCAGATACTGGAAGGCTGCTATGAGGTCTCCACACAGCCTTCTCTTCTCCAGGCTGAGCAGCCCCAACTTTCTCAGCCTCTCTTCATACAGGAGGTGCTCCAGTCCCCTGATCATCCTCGTGGCCCTCCTCTGGACTTGTTCCAACAGTTCCATGTCCTTTTTCTGTTGAGGACACCAGAACTGCGTACAATACTCCAAGTGAGGTCGCAGGAGAGCAGAGCAGAGGGGCAGGATCACCTCCCTTCACCTGCTGGTCATGCTCCTTTTGATGCAGCCCAGGATACAGTTGGCTTTCTGGGCTGCAAGTGCACACTGACATGGTCTAGTACGAGATGTCACTGCCCAGGGCATGGGGTTGGAACTGGATGATCTTAAGGTCCTTTCTAACCCAAACCATTCTATGATTCTGTGATTTGCTGCATACCTGGGAATCTCTTTCTCTTTGCTCTGACGTTAGCCATGCTGCCTAACAACTAGTACTGCGTGACTGTGATTAGTCTCATTGCCAGTAAATTTCTGATGGTCCAAATTCTGACCTGTCTGAACCATAGGAAACTCAAACATTCACACTCCTCTTGCTATGGTGAGCACCTGAGAGATCTGTAAGACAAGCTTTATGTTTGCAACAGAGGTAAAAAAATAAAACATTCATAAATGCAGGTGGAGAGGAAAACACAAAGATGAAAAATATATGTAAATATGTGTAAAAAGAGTCAAAGAAAGAAACAACCCCAAGATTTCTCTTCAGCTGGTGTTTCCTGGCACCTTGTTTAATTACTTATGCTTAATTAGGCTAAGAAATATGCAGAAAGCTGAACAGAATTTGAAGGAGGGAGGTGTCCTGGCAAGATCGTCCTTGTCTCGTGGTGTTGTTCTGCATTTTGTCTTAAATCCTGCTTCATGAAATGATTTTGATGATGGTGTTTTAGGGAGATTTCTCTTTTACAGTGAACTAATTGCATCTTGGTACATGCCAGTCAGCCCCTTCCTTGTCCTGGTAGCACAAAACAGCTGAGAGAAAAAAACCCAAGCCTTCCAAATACACTGTATTAGGTGTTACTAGATCTCAGAACACAGACTCAGAGATAGGAAGTTTAGTCCACCAGCTATGTAATGTTAATAACATTAAACCATTTCCTACAAAGCTTTCTCCACTTGCTGGGAAACTGCAGATCACTGGAGTTAATGTCTTCTCCTGTGTCAGCAAGAGAAATCATGTTTGCTACAGATCTGCCACTTAAAATTGGCTGTGTACTTCAGTCTGCTCCCAGTGTACCCTTACTCATTGATTTGGCAGGCACAGTTATATTTCATGAACTTAATCACTAGGACCCCAAATTGCTCTTCAGTGCCCCATTAAATGCCCCAAATCTCTTTGTTGTTTGTCTTCCAGCCACAGCTTGCTAGATTTATAAAAGAAATTGTCTCCAAAGTCTGCCTTGACAGTTTGCCTGGAGGGCACTCTGGAAAAAGTGTGAATGGCAAAAGTCTTCGGGAATGACATTCAGTGCTTTGCTGCAGACAAAGTGGTCATGGGTCACTGACAGAAACTGGAAATGTTAGCAATTTTAAGTATTTAAAAAAGATGAATATACAGTCAGCACACAAATTCCCCAGGCTTTCAAAACCAGGTCTTACCATTGTCCTACATTTGGAAAGGTTTGTCTGGTTTAGGACTCAACAACTCATTGCCCACAGGAAAATGCTACTTACTTACTTCAGCAAAACATACCCAGATCTGTAAACAACTTTGTGATACTCCAGGAAAGATATACCACTAGACCCTTGCAAAGTACAATATCCTCGTACTTGTAGGGTACAACGATATCTGTATGATGATGACTGATTTGTACCCATTCTTTAAGTCCTGATGCACATGTAAAAAACATTTTTATCTAATGCCGCTCATGAAGTGATATGGGGAGTCTAATTTTTCCCACTAACACCTCTTAGCGCTCTATGGTTAACCAGAACCTGAAGAACTAAGCAGAATATGTATTATATTGAAACAGCTCTATCATTTAAGAACAACTGTGCTCTATTAAACAAAAGGTCTACCTATGGCAGTATCTTGTACTGAAATGGCCAAGAGCAAATAATGAAGAACAATATAGGAAGAGGGCAATTACTTTTCATATTTTCACATATTCTTGCAGCCTAACTTATTTTCTTACTACAAGAAAATGGAGTTTACTTCTGTTGAAGTAAAAATACTTTAGGTTCCTCTTTGGCAATGGTGTACGACATTCCTGTAAGAGATGTTCACTCACAAGACCACTTTTTCTTTTATTATCACATCCATTCTACTTACACCATGTGCTTTAGGTAGGTCAGCAGCAATTTCCGTTGTAATCAGTGAATAAGAGTTATGCCTCATCAATAAACCTTTCTTTTTATCAGGTATTTTGCCATAGATAATTAAATAGCATTTCTTAACGGTTTCTGTTTTGAGGCTAAAACACTAAACTTTATAGTGTCCAATTACTTTATTTGCTGTATTATAAATTGTATGATCTATTGTGATAATTCCAAAAAGCTTAGACATCCAATCTGACTTGCTGAAGGGCTAGCTGGCAAGTGCATTTTTTGCACATAGGTCTCCTTACACTATGAATAAATCTAAGGATGGATAATGCAAATGAAATTCAGATGTAGTCATCAGTGTTCTTCTAGGTACCCATATTAATTTCAGTATAATGTGCTTCACATCAGTATCTGAAATTCAAACTGCTGCTGGTTTCCAATAACTACTGGCTGTACATCAGGCACACTGTCAAATAGATACAACCATTTATAAGATGCAGTCCTGTAAAATTACACACTAAAATGCAATTAGTGAATGCAATCAAAACCAATGAGATAGTTAAATGTCCCTTCCATGCAAGCAAAATGCTCCCAAATCCAGTAACAACACACACATCAAAAAGCTTCCATAAAAACTGCTATTCTGGCAACCAAGTTTCATTTTGAAAAAGCTACCATACAAACAAAGCCAACTCTGATTTTGCCTCCTGATGTTATCAATCACAACTCTGTATGTTTTGCTTCCACTTGTTGACAGCTCGTCACTATTCTCAACTTTGTTCACAAACAGTAGCAAGTTCCAAATGCGGGTTACATTCGTTACTATTCTTGTACAAGAAAATTCTTATTATCTTCTGAAAACTTACAATAATGCCTTCATAATAGCAAGTTTATCCAAGTACTGAAGTCGTGATACAGTTTTTAGTCAATTCTTACTTAAGCAAAGTCAAGTTTATTTAATCAGGAAAGATGTTGGGTGGCTATAGGTTTCGAAGAACAGTATGTTGTCTGTATCACAGAATTGGACTCATTAAAATTGCACAAAGAGCATTTCTTAAAACCTGTAAAATAGTAAAAGTGACTTTGCAAACACAGAAAGAAAGCAGATGGCAAAATTACTGAGTAAACAAGAAGAGTGAGCTATCAAGGCAAATAAAGCCTATGAAATGTTTTATACCATCGGTTGTACTCACTTTTCCCTCATCTCTTGGGCTGTCACTTAAGTGTACAACTGGCCCAGGGTGAGTCTTTGTGGATCTGCAAGACAAAAATCAATTCAAATCTGTGAACGTTTTTGTATGAAGAGCTAGATGCTTACCTTAATTCCTAGGTGAGTTGTCAACATGTAACTCCAACAGTTTTAAAGTCATTCTAAAATTCCCAGCAAGGGATGATAACTACCTGATATATTTTCATGTGCTTCTCTATCTCCCATTTTGCCATTATAGGCAAAGATTCTTCTTTGCTGATTAATCCTTTCTTCTGGGTTTTTTGGGTTTTGTTTGTTTGCTTGTTTGAATTCTCACTATTCCTCCTATTACTTTATTTTCCCCCTCTCATTTCTAAGGCTTTTTTGCCCTTCCTAGTCTCCACTCCCTCTCTTTCTGCCCTCACTCCTCATTTGCTCAATGTCAAGGCTAATCTGGCAAGGATTTGCAAAGTCTTCACTGGATGCACTTCAAATACTGCTAGCAAGACTCACCAATTGTGTAACTGCCATGAGACTTTGTAAGCCTCTACAAAGATTACTTCTTGTTCTTGCTGTCCCATCTTTTTTTGTAACCTGTACCAACAATGAAGCATGCAACTTAGCACAGGGACTGTTGCTTAAGTCATTGATGTCCCGCACCTGAGAGCAAATGCAAATCATAGGAAGCCGAATGGAGAGATGAAGATTTTTCAAATGTCACCTTTTCTGACCAAACCTTTAGGCCCTGGCAGTCATAAAGAGCAAGAAGACAAGCACCAGTTCATAGAATTTCAGGCTATGTGAATGCTTAAACAGAACAGGACCTTTCTTCCATCTTGGCTCTGGGGTCAGAGCAGAGTAGTTGGAGCTCAGCTTAGGATCTAGAGTTGCATGGTCTTGGCTCACCAAAGGTCACCAGGAAAAAAAATATGGCAGAGATTGCCAGTACCCATAAAGCTAAGAATTCACCTGGAAGCCAAACCTAAAATCACCTCGGCTCCAAGTTTTAAAACAATCTGCAAGAGAATTAAAGAAGCAAACCAAAACAAGGTTCTCCGGCCAAACTGCTCAAAGGCTTTCCTGAGATTAACGATGTCCCTCTTCCTTTGGCTCAAATACTATGCTACAGCAAAACTGGCCTCTCTTCTACCAGGTCAGACTTCAAATCAATATTGAGAGTGCTATGCAAAAATTTACAGGCAACTCAAACATTAAAATACTGTGGAGTAATCCATATCCTTATAGATTCATCCTTCCTTAACCAGTATGTTCCAACACTCTTGAAAGCATGCACACTTTCCTCTGGCCTCTATTTTTTTGCCTGTAGAATGTTTTAAATATTTCAGCTATTGGGTTGGCACTAAAACCAGGCCAAAGCAGAGCAGCAAAGACCTTGTCTGATATTTATCCCTGAGCTAAAGACAGTGAAAAATTACTCCAGATGTCCTTAGACATTCCAAACTACGTTTATTCCAGGCCAAAAATACAGAAAACTTCAGGTCACCTAAAGACCAGACAACCCCACTTTTACACTTACGTTTTACCATTATTGCTAGCTGAATACACAGTGATAGCCACAATGTTGTAAACCGTTTTTCTTGGTGAACCTTCCCCACAAGATGGTACCATGCCACCATCTTTAGCTTTGGCAGATCCTGTTTCCACAGATACCTGCAGTATGTTACTTTTCCACATGAGATTTCCGTTAGCACGGTTTCTGCTACAGCATTTTGCAACATATCACAGCACAGAAGCGAGATGAGCAGGAAAGCAGCAGACAGCCAATTTATACAGTAATATTCTACACACACAGTCTTTAATGGTGCCAGCAGCAGCTACCCATTTGGTTTGAGACTTGGCACTCAACCCTTTTTGCAGAGATGCAGTTAGCAGGAGATCTGGCTGTCATTCCTATCCAAGACAGTTGACCAGTTGGGGGACCCTCTGGCTGAGCTTCTGTTTGTGAGTAACCTGCGCTGGAATAAAAAAGTCATCTCCACACCACCAGACTTTGGAGCAGGTTGGGTAGGTAGACAGTGAGGGGTAAACGAGGGGTAAAATGAGGATGTTTGCAAACAAGACCCACACGCATCTTGCACATCTGTCCTCAAGAGAGTGAATATGACATCTTGGGACATTCTAGGCTGCTCTGAACTTTGTTTCTGACATAGGTTCACCTGCCTGAACTGGTCAGAGTACGCTGATGGAAAGAACTAGGTCTGTTTGGGGTATGTGCTGCTTACAGCATGACAGGCAAAGCAGGAAGGATAAGAATAAGAGGGGAAAACAAAACCAGGAAGAGGCAGCATAATAAATGTTACTGTTTAGCCAGATGAGAAACACTGACAGATGACAGAAAAGGGAGCAGAGCCAAGTAAACAGCAGGCACAACTAACCTGGCAACAGCCACAGTGATGGAAGGAGCACACACAGGCTGACAAGGCATACTGCTTTGGGCAGCAATCCCAGCCGGTCAAACTATCCAGTATGCAGGCTGAGTTGCTTGGCCTTACCAGTATTAGTACTTCACCAGGAATATTGGCAAAACTGGGGCAAATGAAGGGAGAAGGGGAAAGCACATACTGTCTGTCTAAGATAAAGGTTGATCCCACCTAGCCCATTCTTTGTACCGACCAATTTTAAAAGTCAAGAACAATTCAGATAAATCTGTGCAACCAGTTTTCTTCTTAAGATATACGCATCATTGCTTACCAAAGAATGTGTCCATTTATCTTTGGGAAGCATCCAACTCTTACATGAGCTGTAGTCACTCTTCATTACATTCAACTTTAGGCTAAATATATATTCATTATCACAAAACTAGTTGTTCCTAGTAAGCAGCTGGGTGAGGGTCTTGCAACCAGCCAGGGTCCACCCACCACAAATACCTTGATTGCTTAAGAGCTGACAGCTTTTATTATATACAGGTAAAAAGAAACAGAGTCTACTAAGTTTGGCAGACCTAACACTAATTCTGTCGGGAAATGAGAAAGGATCCTCTTCAAACAACTGTATATCCTGGAAGTCATTTCAGATGTGTCATTGCAGATAAGATCACCTACTGAGTTTCTGGGGTGATGACAACAGATGTTCCTGCAGCTTTTTGGACTTGTAGAGCCTACTTCCTGGCAGTCGTCCTGCACTGTCTTTCCAGGGCTCTGAGAAATATTGGTTTTGATACATACAAAATAAAGTATCTGCAACAAAACTAATTCCTTTCTGGACTAAACAACAAGGAATATTCATTAGTAGCAGCACAAAGCTTTTGGTTTGATTTAGGACAGAACATCCCCCATCTTGGGAGAGATGTCTGGGAGAGGATATACTGATATAAAATAATACCCAGGAGAGAAAACTCTGTGTGAAAGGGCTGTAACTTTCTCCATCCTCCACGGTCTTTCACGTGTTGCTCTCAACCTGCCCTATGGCTGGATCCAGGAGAGACATGATAAACCTCTGACAATACATCTATCTTGCTTCTTCTGAAAAGATGCTATCTCTTTCCTAGCGCAGGACCGTCTAGGAAGCCAAAGCTAATTCTTTGCGTCACAGTAAGACCAGGAATAGACTGTCCAAGGGAGATCAGTGCCTTACTTCTTGTATCTCCTTATCTCCTCCAGGAAAGCATGCATAAAACACAAGGGATACCAGTATTGTTTTTGGATCCCTAGAGAAGTGTTGCTTGTAAAACGTGTGCCAGGCATTAGGCTTTATAGTCAATTTCTCCTAAGGGTAGACACCATGACTGCACTAGAAGTAGTATTAAATGAAGCACTTTAGTTAACTATATTATATTGATAGTATTAGTTTACTCTAATGAAACTCTATCAGAGCTACTGATACAGTAATTACTACTTTCATACAGAAAATTATACTGCATGTGGAAATGTCTACAAGCAAAAACATTTTGCCTCATGTAGTTTTAGCATATATAAACTGTTCTGTTTCCCCTTATTACTATTACAGTAGAGTAGTCCAGGAGAATAGAAAGTTATATGCTGTCATTTTGGAACAGCCTACAAAGAAAGAAGAACATGGCTGAATTACATTAAAAGCAAAAGCAGAGATCCAGTAGCTCCTGGAAAGGACAAAGAGATGCTGGGAAACCAACCACATCTGAAGCTATCATGAATAAAACACTACTGTCGATGACAGACACTTGCATACAGGTATTCCTTCAAGCTGTGTAAAAAACTAGCTAGACCCTATCCCTCAAAAAAGGGAAAAATAAGGAAGAATTAGTAGGCAAAAATAAGGCATAAGTGAAACAGTTGAGCAGAGAATTCTTTATTCCCAAATCCTGGCTGAGGTGCAGCTCAGAATGAGGAAACAGAAGCCCTGAAGAGACATGAAAAGGATAAGACACAAAGCCAAGTCTATACACAGCAGAAATGATTCAAAAAACAAAGGTCAAGTCAAAAAAATACCAGCAATGATTCAGAGTAAAAAATTCCTGAAGCAGAAGCTACCCTGAACTGAGCGAGAAGAAAGTATGAGCTAATGATACAAAAGACTGCAAAATTTCATAGCTTGCATTGACCTTTAAGCCCACAAAACCAGACTGAAACACTGAGAAACGGAACAAAAGGTTCCCATGGCAGTTATACAGAAGTAGAAGTTTGTTGTGAAATTAGGGATACTTGAAGCTGCTTTGCACTTCTTTGGAAGTTATTCCTGACAGCAGCAGGTATTCATTCATTTGGTGGGTGTTCGTTTCTGGGAGATGAGAGAGCTGATTTGCTGTACTCCTTGACTTCTACTCAGACGAACAGGATTGAGAGGAAGAAACCATTCACAGTAACACAGCAGTCTTCAAAACACTTGCAAGGACACAAAATTTTATGTCATGATTTTATTCTAAAACTAGAAAAGTCAAAAAGAAGTCTTCAGCAATGTCAGAATTTGGACCCCAGAAAATGTGTAAAATACATAGATGGTGGTTTCCTCCCCCATTCTGGGAATGTTTTATGCATTCTAAGAAACACAGCGACTTACACACTGTTGTAAGACCTTCAAATACCAAGACAATCTTAAAGCGGGTATAAGTAATGTATGACAAAATGGAATGAAATCAAGGGAAAACATCCTCCTTTTGGAAAAAGTACCCTGCCGAGTTCCAGAAGCACTGTAATGATTTCTGAGCAGAATGAAAACCTGGTGGTAGAAAGTGGCAGAACAAGTTAGGAGAGAGGGGAAGAAAAAAACCCCAAAACCATCTTAGTCACTGCTACAGAATTGGAGTTGACTGAATGTGGCACTGCTGAGAAAAGCATGATACTGTCACAGTGCCAGTAGTCAGACATCTTCCACAGTTCTGCTTTCCATAAAGGTGCAGCACACAGGAGATTTTAAGACTTTCTTTTCATTGGTATAATCACAGAGAAAATAAACCGAGTAAGTTAGATACATCATGCATACGCTGTGCATCAAAGCTGGGAACTGGAGTAAGTAAGAATAAGTACGACATCAAGGTGCAACTTCTAGAACGTCTAGAAGGATGCCTTGCAACTTGCACTTGCTTTATACCTGCAATTATTTCCAGTTAGGTGCACAGAGAGAGAGGGCAGCAGCTGCTCCTAGACTGCTACTTCTCCTGTGTACTGCTTTCCCTCACTGCTGTGGAACTGCTGGCTCTGATACACATCCAGGAAATGGGGATGGGCAAGGAAAGAGCTAAGAAAGCAAAAGACCCAATTATGGCGCTATCATAACTGAGTTCCAATTTTCCCAATTCTTTGATACTCCAAATCCGATACATTTTGTCAAGGTTCAAGTATTCATTGATTATTTAGTGAGGTGTTCAAACACTGGAATCTGCATGCTTGCAAAGAGGGCTTACAATGCATATTTCACATTTTTGGAGTTCGGAAGACTCATATCAAGATCTTCCTTTACTTCCCAACACCAGATGACCTTCCAAAATGTACGATCCTGCAGGCTGAGAAAATTGATGTCACTATAGTTGGAATAAATGGAGACATGCTGGCCCTACTGACTGTTTTTCTCCTCCAGACCTGTTTCCAAACATTTTTAAGGAAAAGAGAGAAACTGTTTGCTTATTAGAGAGTAGAAGACAAAACCACATCACGAGCCTCACACATAGCTGGCAAAGGACTAGCTCTGTTACATGACAGAGAAATGGCAAGTGAAAAGGTTTGGAGTTATTATTCATTCCTAGCTGACAAGATGCTTCAGTGTGGTCTGAGGTAGTGACAATGCATGAGACGGCAGAAGTGGCTGCGACAAGAATTGCTAGACAAAATGTTTCTAAAACTCCCCATGTTCTGATGTTTCCTCTCAGTTCTGGACAAGACCAGGTCCACTGAACCTTAAGAGAGCGCACATGATTTATAAAGGACACAGGTCCTTTACAACACAGGTATTCTGACCTCTTGTCCTGGGTTCACAGTTGCAGTCATTTTTCTCCTTCTTAGTAGCTGGTGCAGTGCTGTGTAAACATCTCTTAGCAACAACTAAAAACATCGGTGTTATCAGCCCTGTTCCCAGCCTGAAACTCAAAAACACAGCACTGCACCAGCTACTAAGAAGGAGAAAAAGTGACTGCTACTGCTGAACCCAGGACACCTCTTCAGGTTACCTTGGCCATAGTGTTTTAGCAATGTATATGAAGCCCTCTTCAACCATGTTTTACTCACAAAATGAGCTGTAACCTGGCTTTATAGTAAACTAAATATTACCACGTGGAAGTCAACATTCCAAAGTCAAAACATTCCAGGTTTTTTAAAAGTGAACCAGTTCAATCTCCTATCAGTTATTACTGTAAAGCCTTGAAGTCTTAGTGACAACTGAGTTAAATCCAAGTTATGACAATTCCTGCAGCTTTCATTAGAAGTAGGGGTGAGACAGTGAAGGAAATGAGGAGGACTTTGGAAAGAAAGTCAAGCTGTGTTGGCAGACTTAGTCTGCAATTTTACAAACCAGATGAGAGTTGCACTGAAAAGGGAAGAGCTTGTTTGTGCAGAAGCCACACAAACCTGACACACCCAAAATTCTATTTCTATATCCTCCATCTTGACTGAGGACTTCAATACAGCAGCAGAGCAATCACTTTTACTGGTCTTTCCTTGCCAATAAGTTCGACACAAATATGCTTGGACAAAAGGTAAACTCTCTCCTTCAAAGCTTGATAGAGAATAATAACATCTTCAAACTAATCCCATACTCTGAAATGATATAAACTATCTCAGAATGAAAAACAATGTTATGAGCACAATTACCATTGTTCAGGCTAAGGCTGAAGGTGTTCCATACAAACATGAAGTTTTACATACATACGTTTTCCTACTTTCTTTCACCTTTGAAAGTACCTAACGTCAACAAGCCCTCTGAACTCATAAAGCTCTGAAGAATCTGGTCTCATAGCTGATCTTACTGCGAGCAGGTTGTTAGTAAGCAGCCCTTCTTTCCCACATATATTTCCTTGAAGAGAGGCACCGTTCTGCTCTGTTCTCATTAAAAGGTTGTTGTGGACATTAAAATAAAAAAGCATCCAAAAGAATTTTGAAAGAATAGGAAATAGGAAGTGAAACTTGGTGGAAGGCTTCTACTTCATAAAAAACTTACAGGTTTATTTGCATGCACAACAAAAATACCCTAATGTCTGGAGGAAAGAAAATTCCAAGTGCACACAAAATGTTCTCAAAGCTTTAAAGGTACTATCTACTCAATATAATATATAACCATTTTAAAATATAGGAATCAAAAAACCTCTTAAGATGTCAACATCACCAAAACAGAGTGAGAAAGAGAAAATAATTGAGTTACCTCTCACATGAAGAACTCAAAGGAAACATATTCGTTCTGCTTTGGATTAAACCACATTTCCCAACAGTAACTTTTCAGCCAAAACTCCCAAGCAAAGTCTTACAAAGGCAGCACAAACATTCCAAAATCAAGAACTGGATAAAAGATTTCCTAGCAGACTGGATCCTGATCACCATTTGAAACCTTGGTTTTATCTCTTTTGAAGATGAAAAGTTGGTTCTTATGACTCTGCCTATGAAATTTGATGGGGGCAGAGAGAAGGAAAGAAAATGAGGAATGAGTTTTGTCAACCTGGAGGACACAGTGATTAGTGAAAGTCAGTCATAATGGTAGGGGGTGAAAGGGGATAACTTTGGAGAAAAGAAGCTGCTATCAATGTGATGTCTGCTTGGGGCAGAGAATTAGATCCACCACTGTAGGCCTGTATTCCTATTTGCAGATACTGTCCTCTTGGTTCATCGAGCTTGGTGAATTTCAGTTTACTACTAGAGCTTACAGGTACCTCACAACATGAAGAAGATGTCTCAGAAACTATATGAAATACTACAAGTTTACCCACAGCAGTTCCGCTTGCTGGAACTTCACAGAGGAAACAGTTCAGTTTCACCTAAATGATTCTACGTTTCATTGAAGAAAAGTTCTCCATAGAGTCTTAGACCCAATATACTCTGTTATTCTCTTTATAGGATGCTCGGAAGATATGGTGATCCAACTACCCTTATAAAAATAGCAAAATCCGAATTTCTGAGATGAATATCTGCATTTCAAGGAACTTCACAGTTAAACAGATTGCCAAATAACTTTTCCTTTTCTATAATATATAATTACATGATCTCTATCACAAACCCAGATTCCTAATGTCCTGTAACAAAACAGTTAATACCGCATGGGCAACATTAAAATAAAAGGCTTTCAAAAGATTTATTAATATTTGTAAAAATAAACTATTCTTAAAAGCAAATCTTAAGACAGCTATGAAAAGTACTACAGACACAAATGCAAAAAGGTCTGCACTTACAGTTCTATTGCCTTGTTCCACATGATAACATATCCAGAAAGAATGAAGGACTCAATATTTACAATGTGTGTATTTCCTCTCTCTGTTCCAACATAAAGCCACTTACTCTGGAAAGGTAGATGGCAGTAAGTAATCCTGGAAAGAAGAAACAAAAGAAGTGACAGAATATCGTATTAACAGTATTTTTCATCATTTTTGCAGATGAAATAATTGTTCCAGTCTATAAACTGAGAAAACATAGTGTTCTGAGCAGAACATAGTGTTCTCAAAAATGTGCAGGTTTTGGAGGTCATCTCCAGAAAAGAATAGACCAGAACATGAACCAAACCAGGGTCAATCCTGCCTGCCTGTATAAAGGGCAGGAAAAAAACCCTCTATGTCTTGAGAACTGAAGTAAGTCACGTTATCTCCAAGAGCATGTAAGTTGCACTATGATGGTATCCAACACACAAGTTAGGCTTTCTTATTTCTTTTTTTAGAACCAGCAGTTTTTGCAGTTCAACAAACAGAAGTTAACGGACATCAGCAGGATGAATGTTTTGCACAACAGAAGCGTAACACCATCATTCACACAAGAAAACATTCAATTTCTTTGCTATCTGGGAGAGTAGAGCGCAAGATAACAGCATTACCAAGTGCAGTTAAGTATTTTATCACAGACACACTGAATCCTAGACTCATATCATCTTACAGGGTGATGCACCAGTGCTATATTAGCTCAGAAAGATATGACATTTTCTCATTATAAGACATAAAGTTTTCACAGCTGATGAATGAGTAGGTTCAGGTTTGATATTCTAGTTATTCTATAGATATAACGAACATTCATGCAGGTATTTTGCTTGGTATGCCATCCATTATGACATTTGTCATTCAGATCCCCAAGCAGTCTATTTCTAGCTTTTCTATACAAACCTGATTTACCCTCAACACCTTCCTCCCCCACAAATGCATAAACATTATTTAAGAACATAGATATTTCAACTTTTTATTCTCATGGTACAGTGATCTTTCTGAATTAATGAAAAAGGAGTGAGGGGCGCTGGCTGTCTTCCAGTGATGTGGCTCTCTCAGTCACATAAAGGCCTCCGAGTAGAACATCTGTCACCCTTTGAATTAAAGGAATTGTTCCCTATTTGTATACATTTCACATACTTCCTGTAATTGTTCCCTGGAAGGTACTCTCAACAAACAATAAGATTCCAAACAGATTTTGCACAGGATTTGGATAGTTCTGCAGTTTTCCAAGTATCTAATCATGTGTCAGAACATTTAACGTTGAATTAATCCAAGTGAGAAACTATCACTTTTGTCATATGCATCACACTGAATTGATCACAGTTGAAATGTACAGACCTCACATCCTAGTTTATGGGAAAACTATTACTGACTCATGATTCCAAAATATGGCTTTACCCTTCACAGAAATCTTATTCTGTTGACTAAAGTGAGACTTAAGCATCAAATAGGCTTTCTTCTATCTATCCATACAGGGCTATGCTTTACCATTAGTTGTCTAAATTTGGCAATAATTCCAGTGCTCTTAGTGGAAAGAGAACCAAGTTCTGCTAAGAGAATTGCTTTGAGGATGGTACAGTTCAGTATGCATAAATGAAATGCCTTCAACAGCAACTTAGTACTTAACATTGTGGGTGCAGTCAGATCCAAAGTAAATGCATGCTCTGCTAGGTCCCAGCCCATGCAAAACCTTCCCTGCTCCCTCAGATAAATCCTCTTAGCCACTTCACATTGATGCTCATTCAGTATTTGGTTGCTGCAAACTGTGAAATTAGAGGAAGAGAAAATACTTGTGGCTTTGAAAGCGTTGAAAATGTATCTGTCGAGTGACTGACAAATAACCTACAAGTTACAAAGTGAACCCCAGTTGACTTGAATGCTGCTGTTCCAAATTCCTGCAGTTATGTCATCAGACATAAGCAGGTTCAAGTGCACCCAGAACCATATTCATTTCAGTCCTCTGATAAACCCATTCACAAGCCAGTATGTTGTGCTGTGGAAAACTTGATCTCCAAACTGCAAGACTGAATCCAACTCCAAATCACCTCAGACCCCATATGAAGCTTCTTTGGTCTGCTTGTTTCCCTTTCAGAAATTTGCTCTGAGGTTATGATCTCCAGCATGTACTGTGACAGCAATCATCCGACTAAATGGAAGTCTCATTTCCCAGCTCCTGCATGTCCTCCTTTTGCTGCCTCAGGTTGAAAATTTCAAGAACATAATATTTCAAGAGCAAGGTCCTACAGTAAGAGCAAGAATACTACTGGCCACCAGTTACTAGACTTATTTTCCTGCTGGCCTATCTGGAATCCCAGGCACCAGTAGGTAATTAAGTCTCAATACATAGTCTGAAGGACCAGAACAGAATTAGGCATTGCTAAAGAATGAAGAAAATGATCACGAATTTTCCCGTTTTCTTAAGCTCAGCTGCTTCCTCTTAAGAAATTTCATTTTGTTCTGAGAGATTCATGGGGCAGCCATGAATATGCAGGAAGTATTCTGCAGATTCCTTCTCCCACAATGAAAACTACCCTATGCGTCTTCATCGTTCACCCAAACTGTTACGAGACATTATCAAATACCAACTTTTACAATATCTGAGCTTATAATGCTATTCCCTTAAAGACAATACAGCTCTGTAACAAGGATTACTAGGTACTTGAATATACGTTGTCAGGCTTCACCAAAGCCATATGATTTTCATGTTCTCAGAAAGCTATGTATTGCTCTGAAGTAGTTTTCTTTTACATTGCATAAGTTAAATGCAAGCTGCTTTATGTATTATTGACTCTTCACTTTTACAGAAAATGTTAACTTGACTTTGAGGTTTGAAAGCTTTGAAGCAAGACTCAGATTTTTAATGAACATCTTCCATTTCGGTAAGTACTAAAATTACATTGCAATTTTTTCCAGAGAAAACAATGAAGTCTCATACTGTAGTTTTCATGGTGGATGAAAGGTATCCCTCTATTAGTCATCTATCCCACAAGCAAATTAAGATGCCCTTTGATGCCTTCACAAAATCCAGTTAATTAGCCAGAAAGAAAGGCTATTTTTCTCTTTGAGAGGGGTTGTGGTGATTTATGCCAAGTATGAAGGGCTTCTGCCAAAATTTAATCAGATTGTCAATCTGATTGAGATAACATGGAACCCAACTAAACGGAGACCTGAGCACTTAACAGAAAGTCAGCCAGAAATGTGGATATTACACATTTTTAGCAGCAAACCACAATATGAATGTCATTGATCATTATAAGAAATAGTAAAAAACATGGACTGAGACCAAAAAAGGCATTCCTATGCTGACAAAATAGTCTGGAATATTGTAGCAGTTTTCCAATGTATTCAAAGCACAAAACAGGATATAAAATTTAATGTAAAATAAGCAATAGTTGACAAATAAAACATCTGAATCTGATTTTTTTTAAGCAAAGACTCTTTAGCAGAAGTCCTGAAAACATTTCTGAGTTTATGTAAGCAATAGGAAAAGAAAACACAGTAACTTAAGAGGCTTTGTTCAAAGGAACATATTCCGACCAGCAGATCTTGAAAAGGTACATTTCTCAGAGAATGACAGCACTCTACAGTCTAACAGCTCTGACCAGGAAACCTCACTGCATATGAGTAGAATACTGCAATGTTGTAATAACTGAGACTGCTGCATCTGCTGAAACATTAGTAAAGATTCTCAAGTGACTTGAAATCATCTTTATTACACTAATCTCGTTGCTCTAAGAAAAAGAGGAGATAATTTTGAGAACTCTTCCTTCTGCCTCTGCTTTGGTTTTATTCTTTTTCAATTTTTAGTATGAAGAATTTCTCTGGAACACTCTTCCTGGTGGGGAGGGGAGAGAGCTGCAGAAGCAGGGAGAAGAAATTGCATTTTTGCCCAAATGATGGACAGTTTTTCCAATTTAATTACTTAACTGTTCATTCCTTGATATAAAAACTGCAACTAAATTTATGCTATGCTTTTTCCCCTTGTACAGATAATCTTAAGTAAGGACAGCTGTAGAATATGCATAGCCCTTATGGCCAGCATTAACTAGCAGAAGGGGTCTGTTCCTCTAAACCCCTAACAAAAACCCTATCAGTTTGAACTCCTCTCAGAATCCTACCGGGATAAACCGCACCATCCACGTACTCAGAAAAGATGGGAATCTCACAAATTTACAGACGAGGAAGATGAAATATGAAAGAGGGTGAACGTGGAACGTGAGTAGCTAGCAGGAAGCAAACCCAGTAGCTGCAAGGCACACCAGCTGTGGTCCCGGCCCAGCTGCCTTCTCTCAGTGAGTGCTAAGTTAAAGGCATTGTCCTATATGCAAGTTACAGTGCATTGTCCCAGCATGGATGAGTTCAGCTGCTGAGAAAGTTAATCACCTTCTTAAGAAGGTTATGTATATCAGAAGTCTACCCTTTCATTAGAGCAATTACAGCTCCCTCCCAGCTTACAGAAACTCCTCCAGCATCCTCTGATGCTTTCAAGTACTCTCCACTAATTTATGTTACTTACCTCAGCTGGTCATCACCACAAGCTGTTCTCTTGGCACTGCCATCTGATAGACTGACCATCCTCCTGGTACTAGCCAATGATTAGCTGACGTTCTATAAGGTCCTCTTTCAAAGCTGCTCTTTATAGAGAGTGTAGCCTGCAAGGAAAATTCCCCACAGAGGAAAAACACTAGATAAGCCCTTCCCCTCCTTCTTGACTTCTGCAGGATTTATACTCCCCAGCAATAAAAACCACAGCTGCCAAGGGTGCCTCCTAACTCTGTATACAGTCCTCTTCTCCCTCCAGCAGCAAGCACCAATTCTTTCCACCTGACTTATTTATCCCTCTCTAGTCCCTTAACCTTTTGGTATTTTTAAACAAAATTACTATGAAAAGTCCTTACTGACAAAGAGGATCAGACTCATCAAATGCCCTCCTTCTCCAGAGGTTGAAAGCAGACTGGCCTTTCTGAGGGAGCTTTTGGCTCCTGTATTCTCAGAAAGTGTAAGGCTGCTTTTCTGTCCATTAACAAGGAAGTATTACAGCTGAGACTATTGCTTTGAGCCATGAAATGCACACAAGAAGATTTAGACAGATATTCAAGCAAAATAATTTGTAGCTGACCTGAAGTGCCTATACAGAAGCACAGGGTAAAGCTACAGACAATGAAGAAAAGGAGCTGTCTCCAGTAAATCAAGCAAACATGTAAATTATGAGCTATTTGTCCTTTGGAGGTATTTACTCTTCTTCCTGGGCTATGTATAAATTTGGAGCTCATCAGCTCTCTAAGACATGTAAAAGACACGTACAATAGCAGCAATTCATGCAGTCTGACATCCATATAGAATCATAGAATCATGGAATAGTTAGGGTTGGAAAGGACCTTAAGATCATCCAGTTCCAACCCCCCTGCCATGGGCAGGGACACCTCCCACTAAACTATGCCGCCCAAGGCTCTGTCCAACCTGGCCTTGAACACCATAGAAAAAATGAAGTATATAGCAGTTCAGTACATCTGAGCAGCTTTTCCTTTCAGGGTCTTGGTGATACTATATCACCACATGAAGCCTTCTCCTATTCAAATGAGTTTCTCCACATACCACACTAAATCATTAAAACATTTATAGTAGCCACACACACAGATCCCAGCAGATAGTGAATGAACTAAACATGCCTTTGAGACTGACTCTTGTGGTCCACCTGGTTTTTAATAGTGCTTTTTAGTTTCAATTTACATTAAGAAAACCCTTCTGTTTCACATATATTTTCTGCTAGCATCATCACTCATGATGACAGCATAACAAAGGCATTGGAGTATTAAAACCCATTGTTACTTAAGGGTATCTGAATACAAGAGTAAATCATGTTCTCAAAATACTGCATGAACATTTCCATCTCTGGATTTCTTCCAGTTGGGCATTATACAGACTGCTCAATTATTCTTAGTTGTGTTAAGAATACAGTGCATACACTACAATTAAAGTTTATGATAGGCTTGTGCAGGTGAGGAGTATCTAATGAAGAGCGTAATAATTAGAACTTAGTTCTATTTTTCCATCAAATTAGTCAGGAGCTGAATGTGATTATTCTGTTTATAACTACTCAGTGAATCACATTTAACAATAAATTCTAGTTTATAAATGAAAGTCACAAACTATTTACAATTAAACACTGTGAAACAAGTCATCATTTAGCTCATATGCTCCTGTGCCTATTTCCTGGCTGAACTATCAATACTTGCAAACAGAAGGACCACTTGAATACATTACTTAAGCTTAGTCCTCTTAAAGTAGTCTGTAGAGATCAGTAATGTAAAGAAAGAGACAGTAAATTAATTGCTTTACATTAGGCAATTTAATACATGTTCGTTATGAAGGAACATGAACGAAATACAGGGTCAAAGCAGTGACAACAGTTACTTTCTAGTGTTACCCATCTGTTGGCAATGTCCCCTTCAAGTCTGGTACCTGACATTCAGTTTATGTAACTGGTTCACAGAACATTTTTGTCTTTATATTGCTTTAGCTACAAGTATTCGTTACAGTCATTATTTGCACGACAGTGGCAATTGTAATACAGGAAATACACATTTGGTGCTCCTCTCTTTTGCTTTACACAGGCCATTGGTTTCCTGCAAATTAATCACTGCCTGAACTAGAACAATTTACCAAGATACCTGTCTTGATTTGAGTAATGTCAATAATGGAAGATTCCTTCCAAATGCTGAGGTACAACAAATCAGGATTCCATCTCTAAACTATAATGTCAATATAAATATACCCAAAGCAAAGTATTCTCCTAGATGTTTGTGAACGGGCTGTATGTAACGAACAGACACACACGCCTCCCCAGTACTATAAATTGTACTTGCAAAAAATGGTAAGAAAATATTTTGATGTTCTAGGTTTGTTTTAGGCAAACAGGCTTGAATAGTGCTGCTTGATACTTTATGCAGCTATTGTGTTGTGACAAAGCAAAAAGGCTTATGCAGTCATTCTCCGGCAAATTTCTTAAGACATGTTACCTGGCTGCTGGTATACTGCTGTTCTGAAAGTGCTTAAGATATATATACGCTTTCATGTTGTCCCTTATCTGAAATATTATACAGAAGCAAGCTACAAGAATAAGAAAGAGGAATACAAGAAGCAGAAAAAAAAAGGTCAAATGTTAAGAAATGCACATCTCAAGACATTTTGTGCCTAACTGGGTTTCTTTTTTCTTCTTTGGATCTACTGGCACATTCTGGAACACTATGATTTTTAGAAACTGGGATGGATTCTTTATCATTTGAAGTGTTAAAAATCAAACTATAGAGTGCAAGCGAAGCAATATCAATAGCATACTCAGTTCTTCATTTTCCTTCTTTCCTATTAAAACAATCAAGAGTAAAATGAGGCCGTTCCTCTGTTTCTCCAAGGGCTAGAAGTTCCCGTGCAAAACTTCTGGATAGGTGAAGTAACCCTATAAGCCTAAAGTTAGGTCTATCCTTGATTTGTTGATTTGCTACTGTTTTGGACGAATTTGCAAATACAAGTGTAATTAATATTTTACATTTCGTAAATATTTGGTTTAAGATGCTTATCGTAGCTACACAAAATGTTACTGTTGCAACTATCAAAGCCTTTATAATGGGCATTAACATAATTTACAAACAGTTAACTGAAACTTGAAGGAACAAATCTGGAAAAAGCGGGCTCAAAAACGTATTAGATGTGTTACATTTTATTAGATTAGTAAACCCAGAGAACTCCCCTGAATAAAGATTGAATTTAGGTATTTAGATAAAACCTCATAAGGTCATCGTGAGCATTTACAAGGACAATCAAAGTATACAGCATGCAACAGGTCCTTTGTTTTTTAACAGTTTTATCTCTTACAGCTAACCTTCTCACAACTCCACAGAAGATCATCCTGGCCTCCTCAACACACCGTAACACATACAGCTACACTATAACTTCCTATAATACAAGATACAGGCATTTAAATTCACACCTTCTGTAACTCAATGGCTGTCTGCCTTGGCAGTAGCACTGCATCATGTTACCTGGCATTACTGGAGCTCCGGAATAACTTCAGAGTCACTCTTGAAATCCCAGTGTTCCAGGGGAACTTTCGTAGCCTGCACTACTAATAATTTGTTTAAACTTCAGGATGACAGAAAATTACCTTCCTTCCTCTTAGACGAATGCACAGCAAAGAGACACCCACTTTTGTCAACTCTATTTTATGGTTTTGACTATAAATGCATTGGGACATCTTACATGTGGGAGCAGGATCACTGACAAGGACAGTGGCATATTCTCCCTGGCTAGATCTTTAGTATTACACAATGGTACTGCAGTGGATTGAACAGATGTAACATGCAGACTTGGATCCAAGAAAAAAAGGCAGGAAAATTACTTGGAATCTTGCTTCCTTAAGCAGTAAAAGATAGTGGAAGAAACCAGCATACATTTCATTGGCTTCTTTCTGGTGTCAACTCAAGGTCATTAAACAACAAGAATAGAAGTTTGACAGAATCAGTAAAGCGAGCAAATTACTGAAAGAGGGTTTGCAAATAGACTCTTGCCTTCACTTTCATGGGAAAGACAATGTCCATGATTTTTCTCTTGTCTACTGGCTTGTGAAATCACCATTTCTTATTTGTAGTACTTCAACTGTTCTCCATTGATTTCTATGAAGGTTAAATAAGAATGGAGTTGTAATACCAAGCATAGTGACAGCGATGGGCAATACAGACCACAACAAGAGCCACTGAGATTTTTAGTAATAAAAGAAAGCCAAAAACCAAAGGATGAAAGAGGGAGATGATCTTGAAAGAGAAAGTTTTTGATTCTTTTCTTTCATTGATTTTGTGGCAGCTGCATTAAAACCTAAACCAAACCAAAGAAACACCTAAAGGTGGATTTTCTCACATCCTGAAGCTATAAGTCAAAAATGCAGTTTTTGCTTCCCAATCCCATACTTTCAAAAAAGTAAACTGGGACTTAGCTCAAAGATGAAAGGTTGAAACTTGTCTTCTGCTAAGCAGCTTGACTTTACAGACCTGTTAGAAAAGTAAACCAAATATATGGTAGCCTTTCATCCCCTGCTTGCTGCAACACACATAAATCTGTGTTTATCATGCATTCTTACAATAATAATGTGATTTTATAGAAATATAAACTATTTTATAAAAGATAATATAATGTAAAATAGTTTAAACCTTATTTTATATCAGTATTGATTAAGTTCTTTTGAACGACTCTCTACAATCAGGGTAAGACTGAAATACTGAAATGCATTTTTACATGTGTCTACTTTTTCTATGTATATACACTTCTTACCAGCTTCCATCAATTAAAATCATGTAGACTTATTGGAGACCAGCTGTTCTCGTTTGTTATGCTTCAGTAGACAGGGACTCTGTGATTAATGGTCCTTGTTTTGCTGCAATCTGTAGTCTCTCTTCTCTTCTTGCTCATGTACTGTTTAATGAGATAATCTCAACACTGACATTACTAGCTCTATTTCTGATTTACTGGAATAATGCCCAGAGTTTACTGTGACAGAAAGAAAAGTATCCTACATTATTGCATTGGATTCAGCTTGAAGCTGACATGTGTCATGGGCAGGAAAGGGGTTGTGTGGTTTCCAAGAACCAAATGACTTAGTGCAGTAGAACTGGTGCATGTTCTTCGCTGCTTTAATGTATGATTGGAAATCTAATGTAACAAAGGGCAAAGGATAGATCTGAACTGGACTATGAAAAATGTCTCCAAACTCAACTTTGAAAGCTTCAAAAAATAAACCCACCAATTGCCTGTAACTAACTTGCAAGCTGAAAATTCCAACTGATAACATAGATTGTTTACACTGTCTGAACCTCTGTCCATTTTAAAAGACATCTTTGTTTGCTATTGTCTAATATGGCTGTGTATGATATGAAGTTTGTGATGCATTTTTGTATCATAATATTGGACTTCTCGTTTGCCATGACTAAGGCCGCTACACACGGTTGTTCAATGTATGGCTGTGTGGATGCATATATTTTAAAGTTTGCTATCTAAACCTGGCTTTAGAGCAATCTGGCAACACAGCTGCTATGTGAAAACAACATAACATGTTACCCTGTGTTTTCTCAAAAAAAGCATGCAGCTACTGACAAACATGCTTGATTTTCTACCAAGCATTAGAAACAACAAGCACACTGCTCAGCAGACGATCTAATGTTTTCCAGCATATACCAGCATTAGGGCTACTGCTAAGAGCTGAAGGATTTTCTTCTGAGGGAAGAAACCAGCACGTAAGTTACTCAGGCAGACAATCAGAGGTGGCCAGGTGACATAAAAATTAATTCGATCAGAACATGCTTTTCTTCACCACTGAACTATAAATAAAACTTCACAAATTTCTTCTGCAAAATGGAATTTTGAAGGGATATCTGTTTTCTCCTAGAAATAATAGGAGTTACTACAGCCGGGGTGACAAGAGAGGGAGAAGTAAATTGAGAAAGTGGGGTGGTCAGGCCAGAGAGCCCTCTACTCCTTGCGCTGTTGTTAAGTCCTCAGGTTAAATGTGCTAGTTACGCATTTTCTCCAGTAGTTTTATGGGTCATGATGATTGTGTGTGTGCATGTGTGTATCTAAGCACGTATATATGTGCATTGACACGCATATACATACAGCACATTCATGAAGTTATTTCATTAGCTGCTATAAGTGAATTTCACTTTTTAAACATTTTAACTGCTGTATTTCTAGTCACATTTGCCCTACTACCAGCTAGAACCAGTGTTTTGGTGTTTCTGAGTTGAGGCAGCTCTTGTTTAAAATCCTTCACTTGATCTGCTTTTCATACTCTCAGATCAAATCTCAGACTCTTCTATGTACTTGCCAAAATATTTTATGTAAAAAGCTTTAAATAAAGTCAAATGAATAGCTCAGAGATGGGCTGGGGGGAGTAGAGGCTATCCAAGTGCAGTTTTAGCAATAGGGGGAAAGTAGAAGTGATGGGTTGTAGGTAATCTGTCCATTTTTTTTGGTCCTTGTGCTATTTAATACTGCTGCTATATCAAAGAGGAATCCATACATAGTAGAGCCTTGGGTGGTATGGTTTAGTGGGAGGTGCCTCTGCCCACGGTGGGGGGGTGGAATTAGATGATCTTGAGGTCTTTTCCAACTCTAACTGTTCTATGATTCTATACGAGCCATTTTCTGTTAACGGGCTTTTAATGCACTGCTGTGAGGAAAACATGAATTGATTTGCTATTTATTGGTAACCATGAAAATAGAAAAACACTTGCCAAATTATCCATAATACTTTGTAATGTCTTAAGTCCTGTACGCAGGCTTTTTAAATGAAGGTATATATGTAACCAATGTAACACGGCAACTGCATTTGCTGTTTTGAGACTTTTCTGAGTACTTATCAAAAATAAAATTACTATCTACTGTGCCATTGTTATTATTGCATATTTTAAAGTCTCGTTACAGAAATAGAACCTTTATGTAGAGTGGTGTAAAAGTAGACCTTAAATATCTTAAACAGCTCTCTTTGCCTTCAGAGTTGTTTTGCAAACAGGTACAAAAGCAGATACTGTGCCATAATGCATTTAAGAATGTTTTTAATTGAAACGAAACTATAAATAATAATATTGGCAGAATCCTGGTGGACTAAAAATTACTTTGGAGAGCAACTGTGAAAATCACCATTAAAAAGAGATTAGAGAGTCTTAAATTCAAGGCTGGAGCTGGATATAAATGGATATTTTTAATGGGTATTTTTTTGATATTTTGGATATTTTTGGATTTTTTGGATATTTTTAATGGATATTTTTAATATTCTAGAATAAAAAATATGACCAGAATTTCTGCCATTAAAAGAGAGCTTATTGCATCATGTACAGATTAGAAAAGAAGTATTGTTCACGACTGAAGGGTCTTGATTTTCCTGGAAATGACAACCAACCGATTTCTCTTCTAAACAGTCAATGGATCAATAAAAGGTGACACCTACCCTGGGGTAATTTGATCATACAGAAACCAACCTAGTTTTAAACCAGCCAGCTAAAGTTCTTGCAGCGCTTTCTCTGCAGTGGCACCAACTCAGATTGCATTACAATTATCCAAGGAGGTAAGCATAAAAAAATTAAACCCAAGAGAAATAAAGTGAAGCCATGTTGTTATCTCTGAGGTTGTGACCGTAATATTATTACTACTTGCTCAAACATACTTAAAAGCACACACTATCCAAGGTTTTGAATTTCAGAAGGACACATTTTGAAAAGTTACAGTAAAATAGGGAAGCTAGGTCTACCAAAAATAGGCTATTCCAGAATATTCCACTGGTAGGTTATCTAGCGTATGTCAACATTAAATACAGCAGTTATAAAAAACCACTGCTATAAAATTCTACTTTTACTATTTTCCACCTGATTTTACTGGAAAAGAAAATGTTTTTCTGCATATTTGAGGGATTCTCAGTTACTAGTTTTACAGATGATCTTTTCATTTCCCTAGCGATCTTGGTACTAATACTAAGGGAACAACTTAGGGACAACGCATGACAAAGGAAGAACAATCTGCACAAGTAGAGTGGAAGAAATAGAATGAAATTTAAAATGCAAAGAGCAAGGCCTCAGACTTCAGAGTAAGAACTTCCACCTGGAACTGATGATACAGCAATGATGGGAAAAGATAATTCCAATTTCGCTTGTCTTGCTTTGCTTCCGCTCCTACAGGCTCGCACTGAAAAGCAGCACTCCCTGCCAGCTAGATATACGTCAGTGAAGAAGTATAATGGGTGTATTAGTCAGCCTCAGCAAGACCACAAGCAGTGATAAGATGAAACCATGTAAAAGTGAGGTGTTATTATGGTATGCATCAGTGAACATATTCCTGCAGAGATTAAAAAAGAAAATGGTAATAATGGCAATCTCCACAGCACAGATGGGACCCTACATAGAACATGTTCCTTGTCTAATCATTAGGTCAGAAAGTATTGATGTGAAAAGAAAAGCCAAAGAAAAGAAAAGGGAATGAAGACACAAATTTAGAAAGCAAAACATGTAATCTGGATTTTTGTAGTGAAAATAATAAAAAAAAAGAAGGAAAGAAAAGAGCATGTTGTGAATGGATATGAATGAGTTGTTTAACTGCAAAGGAGAGACAAGATATCTAAAATGCATGACAATGCAGATACCAGAATATCATACTAAGTGGGAATAACAGAGCCATAAAGATAAATCTGGTCTTGAAGCTGGAAGGTTTCTTGCCATCAGGAGGATGAAATTAGCATGGAGCGATTTCCCCTAACAGGAGGATAGACTTAAGCTTGAATAGTTGTTTAACAGTGTCACGATGCTGGCTGGGAGACCACTGTGTGTGGAGTCAGCGATCCACCCAGCAGCTAACCTGAGTAGGCACAAGCCTGTGTGGTGCTGGGCTGTGTATACTGTGTGGCATTCAGGCTGGGCTGTGCTGCACATACCCCTTGGGTGCAGGATAAATGCATCAGTTTGCTGCAACAGAGAAGCCTGCAGGCAGTTCCCACTTGGTGACTGCACCACCTGCATGGCCTTGCCTTTCTCTGATAGCACAGAAGGAAGTTCCAGTGTGAACGGCTTTTCTGCACTGCTTGATAGTAGAAATAATGAATACAGTTGTTTTCTTATTAAAAAATCCTGTAATAACCTGAATGACTGAAATAGGGTAACTTGAACTATGGATGCGGTCTGCACAACCTGCTGACTGGAGGCCTGTTTGATAAAGCACAACTCAGGATTCCCAGCATCTACAGGAATGTAAGACTATATATTATCCTCTCATTTTTTATAGTGCTGGCTTTCATAAACAGCATTTTGAACAATAACTTACAGAGACCAAGTGCCTTTCTCACTGGCATCATAAGGGGCCAGTATCTCTTGATGCGAAACATACCCTGCTTCTTCATTATACAAATGAGTTGTCTGGTCTGCAACTGCAGGGAACTGCAACAATGAGGTCCCTTCAGCTCCACTTCAAAGGCGGCCCTCAGATTTAAGATCCATTGAAGAGAAAACCTCAGGCACCATGTGAGTTTTCATTCTACTTTAGTGGAATTGCATAATCTCATCAATCTATCAAATCAAACCTGCTGATTCTTGCTATCAACAACCTAATCTTGTCTTATAATTTTGCTCTTTGTCGAGTATTTAGCTAATGTGTGTTGAAGAACAAAAACCAAAAATGCTTGACCTGGGCTTCCTTTTATATCCAAGATGTTCATCATTTCAACTAGGTTGCATATGACCTTTCCAGGATGAGCTTATGGTCCTCATCAGGTCATACATCCAATGAAATTTTCTATAACATGATGTAAGACCTAAAAAAATAATGTCATGTACTTTTTAAATATGATTTTGGTTTTTTTTAACAGGGAAGGCAGAGGTGTGTGGTAACAACATGAATGTGATTTGGGTCAGTCTCACTGGACAAACATTTTATGTGGTCTTTGGTCTTTCTGAAGCGACATTTAACAAAGTTCACTTTCCTGCCCTGCAGTGCTAAGGCACAGCCCTATAGAGCAGACATGTTCTTTGTGAACTTCAAGAATCTTTCCAAGCTCAATAATTGCACATGAACAACATTAACTGGTGTCGTGGTTTAACCCCTGCTGGCAATTAAGCACCACACAGCCACCTGCTCCCTGCCCCTGTCAGGATGGGGGAGAGAATCAGAAGGGTAAACATGAGAAAACTCCTGGGTTGAGATAAAGACAGTTTAACAGGTTAAGCAAAAGCCATGCACATAAGCAAAGCAAACCAAGGAATTCACTCACGGCTTCTCATAGGCAGGCAGGTGTTCAGCCATCTCCAGGACAGCAGGGCTCCAGCACACAGAACAGTTTCTTGGGAAGACAAATGCCATCATCCCAAATGGCCCCCAGCCTGTCCCCCCCCCCCCCTTCCTTATTCTTCCCCCAGCTTCATATGCTGATCACAACACCATCTGGTTTGGAATACCCCTTTGGTCAGTTGGGATCAGCTGTCCCTGCTGTGTCCCCTCCCAACTCCTTGTGCAACCCCAGCCACTTGCTGGTGGGGTGCGGTGAGAGGCAGAGATGGCCTTGGCTCGGTGTAAGCACTGCTCAGCAGTTACTAAAACATCGCTTTGTTATCAACACTGTTATCAGCACAAATCCACACTAGCTGCTATGAAGAAAATTAACTCCATGCCAACAAAACCCAGCAAATAGTTTTTGAAATTCCTGAGCATCATACTTCCAAAAGTGACAAGTGCTGATGCCAGACCATGCCACACATATTTAATATGTATTTATGCATTTCAGGTCTGTGCTGCCTTCACGCTTCAATACACACTTCATAAGGCAATAAAAAATTAATACATCTGCACAAGCAAGTTCTGTGAGAACTTCCTCAAGATGGGGAAGCGAATGTCAAACAGCAGCATGGCTTCTGCTTTCCTCAGGTTTTGCCATTATAAATCTGAGAAAGTTTAAATCCTTTCCATAAGCTGTGGCAGGATTGCATGGTGAAATATTGCTTCACATTTGAATTCTGTGGTTCTTCTTTGGAATAGCTAAATGCTGCACCACACCATGTAATCAGATTGCTTTGTGGCTGTGCAACTGCACTGAACCTAGTAACTACTTTCATGCTTGGTGACAGATCTGACTGCAAGTCAGAAAGCACATAAACAGAGTTCACAGTTGTACAGTATGAACCAGGAGGCTCATTTATGAGCAGGCCAGGTATCACAGGAATTCAGTTCCTTGAACAGCCAATGAGACTCTAAGTTTAGTCACTCACAAGTCACTAGCACACACGCAAACAGATGCAGGTACCGCTGAGGCTGCACAGCCAGTCACTGTCATTCACTCAATAGCCTCTTGCTGTCATTTTGATGAGGTGAATTCTTAATAAGACAGGACACAAAATCCTGCAAAGATACAGCAAGAATGAATATGAAACAACACAGAAAAGTCACCAGATCAAAAACCACCTGGTTTTATTCTTTGATTCCAAACATTGCAGTAATACTTTCAATTATCTAGTTCAAATACTGCTAAATCTCAGACGTAGTAGACAGCTTTCTAATTAACAGTAAGTTACAGCTGAGAATTGCTCTAAGAGTCACCCACTTTAAGGGCTCCTCTGCCTCTGTGCCAAGATACCTTCAACACTGAAGAATGTGTTACAGATCAGAACCCCAAACCCAGTTATACAGATTCTGTTACCTTGTGACACCCCTGCAGAAGGGCGCTTACAGTATTGTCATGGCATTAGTTGCACAGTACGTGCAGATGTATTTACAGACCCAAAAGAACTTCCTTCATGTATGCTGAGCATAATTTAGTGGATAAACTGCTGTAGTGCTGCTGGCTCACTTGTAACAAACCAGTTAGCACTGGCTAGAAGAAGAAAAAGAGGAGGGCTATTTCCTGCATCAGTCGACACAACTGAACTAGCTCAGCTTCTGAATGTCAGGAGATGAGCTGTGTTCCTAAGTGAAACAAGTGCACACAGGCCTAAAGGGCCTGGATTTCACCCTGCAATTTTGCTGGTTTTTCCTATCCCAGCTGCACTAATCTGAAACAGGAAAGCTATGTAAACTGTTGTATAATTAAATCTATACTTGCTGAAGTCTCCTCAGACTATATTAAAAATAAATAAGGCCTATAATAGTTTCCAGTGGTTCTTTGTGTCAGACAGAGACAGTTCCAGTAACTGAGTTATTTATTTTGCCTAAAATGTCTACTGAAGATGAATATGGCATCTGCTATGACATCAGGAAAGCAGGGATTAACATAAGGAATATCACCATAATGTTAACCTTCAAAAATACTGAAGTGATTCCTCTACAGTCTTTCCAGAGGTTAAAAAATTTTACCTGTCCATTTCATTTGTATATAGAATGGCAAATCATATATTATCAGTCACATGCTACTGTCAAGCATCTCTTTTGAGTAACTGTGTTATCATTTCAGCTCTTGGTACAGGGCTGAGCACTGAAATGCATTGCTTACGTTTAAATTTTCTTTAAGGCTCTTAATGCATTATATTCTGTTCCAATTGCAGCAATAAAAATAAAAGATTACCACCTTATATTTTGATATCAGGCAAAACCATATAACTTGCTAAGAAATCCAGAGCCTTATACGGTAGAACAAAAACATGTTTGCCATTATGCCTCATTCTTCAGAGTTCCTTCTATGCATGATGCAGAGAGGCACTTTTATAGGAAAGACAAGTTAATATTGCTTATGTTGCAACATCATTAGTTTAACAATAGGTCACAAGAAGAAAAAAAACATCTGAAGAGGTTGCAAAGTATGATTTAATGGCTACAAAAGTGCATTTTCTTAGTGAGTTATTATTCCTAAACCATTCAGTGTTTTAGTACTGGCTGCTACATCATAAGTGAAATATATAACCACTGTGCTGCATTAAAGCACGGCTTTACTCTTTACACTAATGCTGTTACCAAAATTTAAAGCAAAGAACAAACATGGTTTTTTCAGCTTTGTGGAAAGGAAAGGAGGAATACATGTATATGCATATACTTGGCAAAATTTGACCCAAGTAGTTGAATAAACATACACAGAAACACTGCTAAGAGCAGATTTTAGTCCATCATCCTGCAATCTTAAATGTCAAGAAACAGAAGCAAATTGCAATTTAAACAGTTCAACCATATGAAGACTGGCGCAGTGAGTAACAGCCAAAGACTTAAGCAGCACTCATCCATCTAACAGATTCTAAAAGCTGCATGGTTCATGCATCAAATATTTTAAACCCTCTGAATAAAATGATTCTACATGAAAGCTGATTAACTTAGGTCAAATTAATCAAGAGTTTGGGCTAATACAGCCTTCTGACGGTCTAAACTGTATGGCCTTCCTCAACAGCTGTTTTCTGAAAACATGCATCAGTATTTTAAAACCTCTTCTCTGCCAACAAGCATTTCTCCCTATTTAAGAAACACCAAAACCAACCCATTCCCTGCATCACAAACTTAACACCAAAGACCATCTCTCTTCCGTATAAATCCTGCCTCCCCTTAATCTCCCCTGTGAGAAGATTAAAATACAATTAAAAAATATTAACAGTTCCAACACTGAAGAAAACTGAAGTTTTGGAAGACCAAATCTTGGAAATTCTTGAAGAAATTAATTTTTTATCATATCAGCCTCCCCAACTCCCATACACCCATTTTGCCTCAAATTTCTTACAGCTAAGGCAACCATTATTAGCTATTTATTTCTCTGAGCATCACATAATTTATAACTTCTGTGCTCTAGCACAAAATATATTCAGAAAAAAGAGGAAACTTTTTCAGACTTCGTTCTTTTAGGCATATATATAGAGAGAGAAATGTTTCGAATTACTGAAAGGGTGAATTAGGAGTTTAGCCCTACTTTTTTGCTACTTGCCCGAAGGCTTATGCTGAGTTTTATATCCTAAATATGTAATCAAGCTTAGAAAATTGAGTTAGATGAACTGGTATGTACATTAAAAGAAAATATAATAAAAATCGAAAGGAGTGTGACCAGCAGGTTGAGGGAGGTGATCCTGCCCCTCTACTCTGCTCTCCTGAGACCTCACTTGGAGTATTGTGTGCGGTTCTGGTGTCCTCAACATTAGAAGGACATAGAACTGTTGGAGCAAGTCCAGAGGAGGCCATGATGATGATCAGGGGCTGGAGCACCTCCTGTATGAAGACAGGATGAGAAAGTTGGGGCTGCTCAGCCTGGAGAAGAGAAACTGAATGGAGATCTCAGAGCAGCTTCCAGTGTCTGAATGGGACTACAAGGACGCTGGAGAGGGACTCTTCATGAGGGACTGTAGCAATAGGACAAGGGGTAATGTGCTCAAACTGAAACAGGGGAAGTTCAGGTTAGATATAAGGAAGAAGTTCTTTACTAAGGGTGGTGAGGCACTGGAATGGGTTGCTAAGGGAAGCTGCAAATGCTCCATCCCTGGCAGGGTTCAAGGCCAGGCTGGACAGAGCCTTGGCTGGCGTGGTTTAGTGTGTGGTGTCCCTGCCCATGGCAGGGGGCTGGAACTGGATGATCTTAAAGTCCTTTCCAACCCAAAGCATTCTAGGATTCTATGAAAAATTAAGAGATTTCATTCTGGAGCCAAGTGCCTGAATACAAAACCCCAGAAACTCCGGGCAGTGCTAGTCAATCATGAGAAGAAAGGAGCTGCCTACAAAGTTTCTTCTTCGTCCTTTTTGAAAACTCCTTTTTCATCTAAAACTGGACTTGCTGCTTTGACAATATTATACAGAGGTGTATCAGGATATTTGCCTCATAGCCTTTGATATGCTAATAAAAGTTATTTAAGTGGCAGTGTGTGTAACAGTTACTTAAAATATACATGAAACAATATTTTTTACTTACAACTTACTAAGAGTTATAGTTACCTACACTGAGACTTTGATAAAAGGCTGTACAGCGAGCTATGCATTCGTTCCAAATAACTACATCCTCATATCCAATTAAAAACCTCAGTTCAGAACCGTCATCACACTAAATTTGGCTTTACACACAGTATTCCAAATTATTTGCTTCCAAATATTTCTCCCAATGTTTTAGGCTGTCAGAAGCAGAAGAAGATTTAGATAAATGTGATGACACAAATGTTGCTCTCAGCAATGCCTAAATGTGTGTGACTTTAATTTATCACGAAATTCTGACAAAATTCTGACCAAGATACCGCGCTAGTGTCTCTGAAGAGAAATGACAGGCATACTGCTGAACAGACGCTGCATTCTTATGAGTATTGATCCCTTAGGTTGTATGGAAGGTTGCTGGCTGGGACAGCTAGACCAGGATGTACTGCAATAAATCCTACAAGTTAGATTTATCAATGACAAACTGTGGATAATGTACCTGCCTGGTGAGAATACCAAGATTAGAATACTTCAACGTGTGTAAAATGATAACTTACTGTTCAGAAGCAGCTAGCATATGGACATAGCATTTTAGTTTTTCATCTGCCCCCACGCAGTCCCAAAGCACTGCATATACTTTTGCTATGGGTTATATTAATTTGGAATGAGGATGTATATTCTCTAGATTATTATGTAGTTCTTCCCACAACAAAACCTGCAACTTGGAGACATTTAAGTGCAAGCATGACATGTATCTTAATAATAAACAAGAAGGGAAATGTCTATTTCCATAATTTTCCATAATAATTTTCAGATTTGCTGCAGATAAAGCTTCAATGACCCTCTTTACTTCACAGCTCTGGTAAAGTACTGGTATCTTTCAACACTGCACAAGCATACATATAACTAACTAAAAGGAATTGTTGCACCTTAATAAACACTGAATGTACATCCTAAGAAAATTACAATATCACTGAAAACTCAAGTCAAAACCATACTATGTATTATATCGATGTATTATATCTATGTATTCGAATTTCAAAAAGGTCCATCCCAAAGATGAAGTACAGAGTAACTGTATTGCTCAAGGACTCTCAACTGCTGCACTTCTGCACTGAATCTTGCTCTGCTGACCTAATTCCTTAATGGAATCACAGAACTTTTTCTTATTACTGGTAGAAATGCAGCATTCAAACTCCATAATATTGCAGAAGGTTTTACCTGAGTGACCAGATACAGACTAAAGTGCGCAGCTTCTGTTTGAGTTTGAAAATCACCACCACTCATTTAACCTATTTTCAGTAGGGATTTCTACAATTAGGTACTGATAAAACAGAATTTAGAGAAGCAGTCTCTGATTCATTCGACATTTGCCAGTTTCCCAAATCCACCATTTATTTCCGCCCAGCTTCCAGTTTTTACAATTTAAAACCCTTTCAAGGTAAAGAAAATCATTATTACCCCGATACAGCCAGCTGAGGTACTCTGGCTAGAACTGAACAGGTCAGCTGAAAGGATCACAGTGCTTGTGTCTGGTCATAAGGAAAGCACACACACTACTGTCACAGCAGTCAATGTAAAAAGAAGGCAAAATGAAAAGCATTTTGACAAAAAGCAGACAGAATTTGTCCAGTTCTGAGAAGGCTGCAGGAAGAGAAAGTGAGGTTTGTTCTGTGAAAACAAGACTCAAACAATGGGCAACTATAGCTACCTTTAGAAAGACAAACTAATAAACGCCTATTATCAGAAATCCAGAAAGTAAGCTTGGGGTTTGAAAAAATAACATATTTATTTTGTCAGATAGTCTTACCTTTCCCTGTTAAATTTCAGAGAATGTAGGATAGCTGGTCGCTTCTGTCGGAGATTCCACAAATGAAGTGCATCATCTGCGCTTGCACTGACCAAAGCACCCTAGAGCGGACACAAAATACAGCACAACATATTACTTTTCTGCAGATCCTGCCTCATTTTTCAGTGATCCTCACTGGTAATGATCTACCCCCAGAAAATGGTACAGTTTATGGAAAACATTTGCTTTCTTCTAAAAAAAATACATATATTCTACTGTAAATAACAGTCAATTTGAATTGATCTGGTAAATGTAAATATTTTAAACGAGTTCAAGATCAGCCAAAGTTAAATCAAAACTCCATCAATTTAAAGCTTTATAGCAAGGTTACATGTGAAAGTACATGTGAACCTTCATGTATTTCCACATAAGCATAGAGATTAACAAAATGGACAACATTTACTTAAAAAGGTGAGTGTGAAGGGTATCTAAAGGATTAAGGGATTAGTGCACACACTGTCACACAAGTGACGGTGCCAAGCACAGTTTAGGAATACTATCAAGACAACATGAAATTTAGAAGTGGAACTGCAAAAAGAAAATGCAGACAAGAATACAGGATCAGGTAGCAGGGGGAGAGGACCTAGGAAAAAGTAAGAGATGCAGACAAAAGGAGAGTCTTTATCACAGATAAGAAACATTCTGAAGACTGGTTTTGCTTCTGGTGCCCCCAAAATGGGCATCTTCCAAAGTCCAGACCTCTACCTGCCTGGGCAGCTTGATGTGAAGTTACTCTGTCTCCTTTCTACTACCTTTCTTCTCAACATATAACAGTGATGCTATGTGAATATGGACTGCAGAGGAAGCTCCCTACTGTTGCTGCAGTGATTTACTACATTTACACCTCCGATCAGTTCTAATACAAAAGATCCATCCCTGTGTATTATTATGGCAGAGAGAAACTACATATTGCCCAAACAGATGGCAATGCTGTATTCCGAGGAAGGGTGAGCATGCAACTGAAAAGATCACTTCATACAACTATGACTGACCGATAAAATTCTGGTTTTGCATCTTGGATTTCCTTCCTCATCCTAGAAACCATTCTTTTCAATGTTGACACATGCAAGAGAGACTTCTCTTAACTCAGTATAATCCATGCTTCAATTCTCATCTCCCAAAGAGTTTGGGCCAGTGTCAGAGAGAATCTCCACCACAGAAATCAAATTAATCTCATGTATTAGGGGTTTTAGTGATCACTTTATAAAAAGAAAGAACAACAACGCAAACCTTGGCCTCCCTGTTTTCATCCCTGCCTTCCTCTAAGGAATTCCACTGGACTGTTTCTGAAGTTTCAGTCCCACCTCCTCAGTTTCTGTGGTTCAGGCAGTTTCTCCAAACAAGGGTATGAAAAGAAAAAGTATTTCTCAGGTTTAAAAACCTGCAAAACTAAAACTTTCTCATTGAGAAGCTCTAAGATGTCCATGCTTAGAAAGAGGACTTGAAACTATCAAAAGTGTTCCTTATTTCATGGGAGAAAAATGAATTAAAACTGAACTATGACTAGCTTATAATTTGGATGAGCTAAGAGGTACTAGGGAAAAAAAGCAAAACAGGTCTACATGCTCCAGAAAGTCTCTTGACTGTTACCATCTCTAGAGATCTTCTGCACAGAGCATGCTATAATTTGTCACTGTTTCTTCATGTTGTCTAAACTTGATTTTGACAAACCATTTGCAAAAACTAAGCATGCTGGTTTGACTGATGACCTCTGCAACTGCTTTTCCTTGTTTCAAGTAGTAGCGTATTCCCAAATATTGACTTTTCAGCCAATAACCATCAATATATTTCTGTAGAAAGATTTATCCCATTTATTAATTTCTATTCGAATCAGGACTGTGCAGCACATTTTGTAATTTAATGGATTTTACATCTACATGAACACATTCATATATTAACTGCCTTTTGTTCAGTACTTCATACTGATGTATATGAAGGTAATACTCTCCCCTGCATGCAGTCCCATTAATAATCTTCTAAAAGGCTGTATGGTGAACATCCTCTGGAGGTATACCACTCATTTGTTGGCACAATTTGTCAATGTGAAAGTTATATCACTCAATTACAAGACATGAATTGACTTATTGAACTAAATTCATACAGAAGAATCTAAGCATGTCCTTACCTCATTGATTAAGAACTGGAGCTGCAGAACTGCAGCACCACTTTCATGCTGGCAGTAGCAATCAACACCAGGCCTGCCCAATCTGTTGGCATCACAGTCAAGGACTCTAAGATTCCTGTTATCACTGGGGGGGGGGGGGGGGGGGGAGGAAGAACTACCAATTAGATTCTAATTAACCTCTAATTAACCTCAATTCTTCTTACTTTCGGTAAAACAAAAGGAGTCATGCTGACTTGCCACTGTTCTAATGAAAGTACCAACATCAGCAGGCTGAAACGCATGCAGCTGTGAGTGATCTCTTCTTCCCTGTTTTTTTATTGCCTGTGAAATAAGGTATATGAATTAACACAAAAATTTAGCAGGATACATCTTAAGTATCTTTTTATACATTACCAATTCATATACACATAAATGTATCAGATTTTTGTACTTATCAAGACATTATAAAATTAATAATAACAGCTCTGTAGCAGGCTTTCTTTTTTAAATCTGAGAGAATGCTTTTTTTATAGTGAACCATTTCAGTTACAGAAAAGCTCACAGGTAACTATTGCTCTGTCTCATCAACAGTACAATGCAGTGAAATGCAGTTACCCAAGTCTAGCTACGAACTACATTACCTAATTGAATCCACAGTTTGAGTCAAACCATTTACCCTGCTTCTGTCAACCCAGCTAGTTCATTTGGAATCAATGTAGACACACTGCTTTGCAGCAGTATCTTCTTGTCTAGATGTATTGTGAATGTAGTTTTCTCTCTGTTCTCTTTGGGTCTTTTTCTCTGCATGCTGAATTGCCATCTCCCTAACTCAAATGGGCCCTTTCCCATCCGGGTCAGAGACTTTAAGAAGAAAATGCTGTTGCAGGAAATTATCAAAGATAAAAGGTAAAACAAAAGAAGAGAGGAATTGAAATATATTATTAACAAACATGTATGAAACAAGTGAAAAAACTTAAGTATTCACACATCAAGATTGTGATCAGAAACAAGATTTTACAACATAAAGCCCTATCTACTCATTATATTTAATCATAGAATCATAGAATTCCTTAGGTTAGAAAAGAGATTAAAGATCATTGCATCGACTCCTAGACCACCACTAAACAATGGTTCCCCAAGTGCCACATCTGCACAACTTTTAAATACGTCTACGGATGGTGACTCCACCACTGCCCTGGGCAGCCTGTTCCAATGCCTGAGCACCATCTGGGTGACAAAACTGTGCCTAAGCTCCAGACTAACCCTCCTCTGGCACAGCTTGAGGCCATTTCCTCTTGACCTGTCACTTGCTCCTTGGGAGCAGAGACCAACCTCACCTCACTCCATCCTCCTGTCAGGCAGTTGTAGGGAATGATAAGGTCCCTCCTGAGCCTTCTCTTCTCCAGACTGAACCCCCCAGGTCCCTCAGCCGTTCCCCATCACACTGTACTCCAGGCCCTGCACCAGCTCCATTGCCTTTCTCTGGCCCCACACCAGCACCTCCATGTCTGTCTTGTAGTGAGGAGCCCAGAACTGAACACAGCATATTGTAAATTCCTGAATACAAAAGTGCTAACTGAGCACCTATACTGGAGGCAAATGTCAAAAACTTTACTTCCCCTTTCACAGGTGAAGAGACCTGCAGTAAACTGTTCAAAAATTGGCCTCAGGGAAGTAGAGTCCATCGATTAGCAAATGTGAGGGTGAAAACTTCAAAGTATTAAGCAATTGGTTTTCCAGTTGTTAAACAAGCAGTTTAATGGAGACCACTGACCTTAGCAGACCAGAGCTCTACTGATGTTGTCAACTCTCTACTGGATAACCTCAGGGTGAAAAAAAAGGTACCTTTACTTCCCTGTGCTTTCATTTCCCGACGTGTAAGGTGGAAATAGTATTTTACAAAATAATACAATATATCCTTTGAGAGCGATCTCAGTGCACTGGTATTTCCAAATGAAAAGCTGTGTATAAAACATCATTACAGGACCGCAAGGTAGAAAAGTACTGGAAGTAACTCTATTTTGCAACTTGTTCCCAAGATGTGGTCCTGAATACAATCATAACCAATCAAATAATAAAAACCTGTGCATCATTTAAACAACCTGTTCAAAATGGACAATAAAGACAGATGTCGAGGATACTTTTTAAGGGTTGATGGTAATTCTCTGGCCCATTCTGAATAACTGCTCCGTGGCACCCTTTTTTTATATTGTTCCCCACTACTTGTTAAAGTGAGAGGAAGCAAGACTGGCACTAAACCCAACAGGGATTTCAAACTGAGTGGAAGTTTTAAGAGCTAAGTGCTTCCCCTTTAACTTAAGCTTTATATTCAGTATAAATACATGGTACTAGCTAATGACTGTTCTTAATGAAAATTACACTAGTATTGCCCTGATTAAGCTGCTGTCGCCCTTCAGCATAAGTATCATGCTAAGTCAGTTTTCTAGGAAATACCCTAACAGAGTAGTTGATTTCATTCAGTGTACCACAAAGAAAGCACTCTCCAGTAATTCACATTTATTTGCATAAGTGTTCAGACTGAAATACTTCACAAATTACTAAAATAAGAGAGAAATTGTGCAGTCTGAGTCAGTCTGGCCAATTGCCCTAAAAAGTAAGGACTGGTGCTTAAATAGCAGCTTTCTTACTGACTGATGGTGGTTTTCAAACATTCTGAGAGCTGCAGTGAGGTCCTTTCAGCAGCAGTAGCTGGAGAGATACAATGACATGGCACATGCTCTTGCACTTTAGTTCATCTTCTGCAAATCCTGTGCTTTGCTGCCAAGCAAGGAGGACTGCAACCTTACCTCATTAAATCTTTTCATACCAGTGAGCTCTACCAGGACACAGAGCAGAAGTAGCTACCGTACAGGCTTCTGACTGAATTTATTCTTTTACTTTTGTTTTTTTTTGTTAAATAACGACGCTACTATCAGGAAGAGTGGAATACCTCTGAAGATACTAAAAGTGGGGACTAACACAGAAGCATCTGAATACTCTGAAGTAGACATCATGGGTTTCAAGGATAAAAACCAGTCACCATCTTCTCTCCCATCAGTATGTTGGATGTCTCAGAGGCTCATGTCTCACAGACATGCCAGATTATCCAAACTTATACATAAAAGGGAAAAAGATGAAAACTAAGTCTGGATATCTGTGGGGATCTAGAATGAAGCAAGTAAAATCAGGATAACGTGCATCGAGAAGTGAAACTGTGACAGCAGTAATAATCTAATGGAAAAATGCTCTTCCTGAAAAAAAGTTTAATCCTGGGTTTAATACCTATATATGTGAAGTAGGGTATTTTGCTCCGCATCCACTTGTATGCAACAGTTTTTCATAGAGTATTTCAACATCTTGTTATTCAAAAACCTGTCATTATTTTATGGGGGAAAAAGATTGAATTCATCTTCCCAGATGAAGACTTCTATGACAGCGTAACACATTATTAATAAAGACTTCACAGTCTCATGTCTTGGGTCATTCCATCAGAAGTTAAAGATAGTTTCCACTTCCCAACATTACAACCCGATTCAGATCTTCCCTGCAAAGCCTTTCGGTCACTTGTATAAAGATCAGTTAGTATACATCTGATATTCTCATGTCATATCCATACTCATCTTGAATGCCTGATGTCAAAGCACATGCATATATGGGTATGTTTTACTGGAAACCAAAGTTGCCAGTGAAGGATTGCATACATAGGAGAGGTATCAATGGGCAAAGGTTCTCATAAGCCTGATCTATGACCAAACTTTCCACAGCATGCCACAGCTTTCATGACTCATTTCTACGACATGATACATACAGAACTGATGTCTCTCATTCTTCTCAGTGGTTCGTACTAATGGCATCTGAAGACTTGAAAGTTCTGTGTGTTAGCTGAGAACCAAAAGTGCAGATATGTTAGAACTGACTGGAGTTGAGACCAGTGTTACCTGCAGTAGATATTCTTAGGACCAGAAGGTCCAGAGGTAAGACATGCTTTTCTTCATTAAGATGGGAGATTCTTTACTAGTGTCAGATTAAATCCTTCTGCAGTAACAAGGACTGCAGTCTGATTTGTTTCTCCTTGCAAGGTAGAGGAACTGAAGCCATGGTATCATAGAGGACCTCCTACCAAAGCATGCCAAGCAGCTAACAAACATCCCTTGTTGAATAAAAACTGTTAAATTATATACGCATCTTTTTCAAAACCCAAATTCTCCCATAGAAGAATATTACACCGAGCTATATATTTTTCAACTACTTAACTTCTTCCATGACTAAAACCAATCTGTGTACAGCAATGAGCACTAAATTAAGGGGTTCTAATTATTATGCAGAAACCAGGGTCTCACATCCACTGCTTTATTAAAAGACACATTTAAATCAGGCAATCCCTATTTATAGCCTCTCCTTTAAAACATTTGGGAATTGTTGGGTGCTGCTTGAAGAAGTCCTGTCATCTGATCTGCACTGACTGGTACATGTTTGAGCAGGAATATGCAGCACCCTAAAAGCAGATGCTTGTGGGCTGGTGTTACTCCATTACATAAACCAACAGTAAAATTGATTTAGTGTGCAACTGGAACATAGAACAGCTTCTTCTTGCAGAAGACCTATGCCACTGCGTGATTTATCAGTTGAAAACCCACCAATTATTTAGCCAAATAATTAACTGAATGGTTGAAGAATCCAAACACACCACTAACCAACTAAACCAACCGGGAGGTTAGTCAGCTGTATCTGTGTCACAGAATGGATTTTGTCAAAACATATCCATTATGAAAACATCATCTTTATGAACTAGATTTGTAGTTCTGAACATAGCTACTTTAAGTTCCTGGAATATGGTTTTGCAGTTCCTTCGTGGAATTTCTGTAAGTCTCACATACGTTTATTTTCTGTCTAATAAGGAAAGGGCATATTTTGGTACAAATAAAGGGCACAGCCCCAGGTTTTGTCCTTCAAATTGGCTTCAAATGGAGTTTTTCTCTCTTTTCATGAGATATTCTATCTTTGTGATTTCTGAAGCATATTGCTCCAGTGTTCACTTCGCCTCACTATTAAGAGTGTCATGCTATATGTAGAATCAATACATTTAGCTTCAGTTTCAAGCCTTTGGATCTCATTATGCCTTTATGTGCTAAATTAAATAACTTCCTCCCAGCAGAGATTTCCTGCTTTGAAACTGTGATCAAGCTGTATCATATCCATCTTCTGCATAAATAAAACCAAAATACCCTGAGCTCCTTTATTTTCATGTCACAGCAATTTTGTTAGCTCTTGAATGGCTCTCATGGGGTTTTTTAAAACAGATTTTAGAATATGTGCTCAACCTCCAGTACGAAAGGTGCTACACATCATCTTGGAAATGGCTTCTTTAAGACAGTGTAAAAATGTATATGGCATTTTATTATCCATTAAATTCAATATAGTTTTGAATACATGTGGGTGACACCTCTTAATTACCTCAACAAATTGGGAAATTACATTTGTATGGTTTTTCAGACTTCTCCATTGCTTTTCCAAAAATAAGCACCCCCTTACGAAGCTTCATTTTGTTAAATACATGTAGTTGAGCTCACTGAATTCCTTAAAAGAACATGCAACCTAATCCTAGCTTTGTGGCCGCCTATTTGCTGTGGATTCATGGGACACTGCTTCATTAAACAACTCTTAGTGGGTTTTGTTTAAAATACGGAAGGATTCAGTTTTACAATGAGCTTCACTGTAACTTGAGTTCATTCATCTGGTAATCAAGATCTCTTCTTTTTTTCCCCTTCACTATGGAAAGGTGGAATGTCTTAGGATGCTAAGCATGATGCATTTTATAAATACAGACCTTCTGGGCACCAGTAAGAGTGAGCTTTTGGCCTACAATAACCTTTGCCTCCTTTATTTCTCTTGACATGGATTTCTCTGTTTGTGCATACAAACTATATAAGAATTCAGCTCAGGAACAGCTAAATATCCATTATGATATATATATAGACAGAAAAAATTGCTTTTGGCAACTTTGATTTCTTCCAGGTTAAAGCACTCATGGGTAGCTTGTATTTAATGGCAAGTCTATATATATATATATATATAGGCTACAGTTGGATAGCTGAATGACTGCTGTGAAAAATATGACCATTTATTCAAGTAACATGCAAATTCACATCAACACTATTCACTTTTTTTTTTGATTCCTATGAATTTAGAAGCTATTTTAATTCCCAAAATATCAGCAGATACCACAAGAATTACCAGCACTTATAGGGCTATATATTTTCCTCCCTTTGTGAGACTGCCTTTCAGATCTTTGTCATTTTGGGACTCATCTGCTCTGGAAACAGACTATGAATACAATCACCATGTGACTGAACTCAATCAACCCTAAACCTGAAATAGCAAACTGTGAAAAGCAGATACTCAGAGGTAACGACTCTGGCACTGTTTCGCAAATAACATCTAGATGAATAAGTTCATATCCCATTTGAGGAGTACCAATAATTTTCAATTTCCATTTGTATATGCATATATACATACATCTATAGTCATAAACAGAAACCACCCAGCTCTAAAGTCACCTCCAAAAGAGGAGCCATTTAGTTACTAGTGTAAAAGCTCCATACTGCCAGGCCTGAAATATCTATATTTTCAGGCTGTATTTCTTGCAGTAGTAACAAACAACTGTAAGAGCTTGCACTTACAGTTGGCATCCTCTATTTTTTTTCATGAAGTCATAAACCTCAGCAAGCTCCCTGACACATACAGATACAAACAAGAAAGGTAATAGCAAGTGAAAACTGAAATCTGTAGAAGTGAGGGAAGAGTTTATTGACTGTACTCACAGGGGCTGTTGTTTCAAAGAAGTTTATAAGTGCTGACACACGTTTAGTCAAAGGCATGACCAATAAGGGAATAGAAGCAAAAGCCTACCTATTAAGCTTGTTTACAAACACATCTGGTAAAAAACTACAGAGAGGATAAGCTGGGACAGAAAAATACTCTTGTCCTAATGTACACTTGGAGGTTATGGAAAACTCAACTGTACCACAAAATGAGGGCTGTGTATTTTGGAACATCCAAAAACCAGAAAGCCACTTTAACATAACCAAAAGTCTGCACAACAACATATAGAGATATTGATTTAAAAACTAGTAACAACTCCACTTATTCAATTTATTGCTTTTTAAGAGGACTATGCAAATGATACCATTTGCTGGCCATTTGTATGCACTGGGCATAGACAGTAGTCTAAAATACTCTCCCTTACAAAAGAAACCAAGCAGGTACCTTTAACTCAGCCTTCAGATATTAACACAGTATTTGCTCCATGTATATCTGAACGCCCAGAACGCACATAAGAGATGCAGGTTACCACATATACAGTCACTGACAAACGCAATCATCTACAATGCTTTCATACTAAACCCCAGTGCATGTAAAAGTTAATGCGTGTTAGTATTCATGTTATCCCCGCTTGTCCACTGTCACTGAATTTGTTGATAACATGTTTAGAGAAGGTCACTGAATTTTTAGCCATTTGTAACAGTGATCACAAGGTGCTGATTTTCCTCATAGCTGCCAGTAATGAAGAATGACCGGTGACAAAAGAAGATAAAATGAAAGGTGATCATTTAGTAGTCGAAAGACCCATCAAACTTCTTGTTTCTAAAAATAAAGACATTTTTCCAAATACAAACTCTTCCTGTGGCTGCTATGGAAAAGTTATGCTACTAAAAAAATACAGTAAACTTTCACCCATATCATGACAGAGCTTGAAATACACACTAGACTTTCCCTTTAAAACAAAGGCAGCGATTAGCCATTACTGGAAATCTTTAAAACAAGGCTGCATGTGTTCCCAAATTCTACTTGCAGCTCCAGCCACTGGACTAGGAATTAGGTAATGAAGGTCCTATGGCAAACTCTGTAGTCCGCAGGAGATAAGAATCATAGAATCATAGAATAGTTAGGGTTGGAAAGGACCTTAAGATCAGTGTTCCCTCTTATCTGAAAATGTTTCACGATCTATTTTGGCTAACACGGATACAGAGAGTAAAAACTTCTTTTTCAGTGGTGCCAGAAAAATAAGTAGTTGCTCTGCTTACTTCTTGTTAATTCTTCAGGCCAGGTACTTTACAGCAATGAGTTCCCCACAACTACAGTTCTGTGTTTCATATGCAATTATGGAGTTCTAGGATGAGCTCTGCTCTGGGCACTCTTGTCTTACTCCCGATCTGGTCAAAGCAGAGGCAATCAGGAGCACAGATATGGATACTTAATGCAGGCCATTTTGTTCTCAGTCCTACAATAAGAATGGCCTGGATTTTACTCTTATCGGGTGCAAAGATCCCCTGCCCAAACCTACTTTGCTTAGGCTTATCAATACATCAACATAGAACTGAAATATAGAATGAAAAATTTGTACTGAAATGATAATTCCATACTTCTCTGAAAAATTATAAGCATGTTTAAGAGGCATTCAAAAGGAAGTCTGCTAAGCACAAAATAAATGCTTTCTATAATCAACCTACTATTTTTCAAAGTTAAATTCACAATTACACATACAACGTAATAAATCATAGAATTATAGATTCATAGAATAGCTAGCATTGGAAAGGAACTTAAGATCATCCAGTTCCAACCCCCTGCCATGGGCAGGGATGCCTCACACTAGACCATGTCACCCAAAGCTCTGTCCAAACTGGCCTTGAACACCACCAGGGATGGAGTATTTACCACTTCTTTGGGCAACCTACTCCAGCGTCTCACCACCCTCACAGTAAATAGCTCCTTATACCTAACCTGAACTTCCCCTGTTTCAATTTGAACCCATCACCCCTTGTCCTGTCATTACAGGATGAAGAGTCCCTTTCCAGGATCCTTGTAGGCCCCCTTCATATACAGGCAAACAAAAAAATCCCAGAATCAATTTGAAGAAATCTAGTCCCTGAAAGTCTCCAGACCACCAGCTATGAAGACAGTTATCGGTTATGCAAGTGAAGTGACTGTCCAATTACAGATCATTAGCAGAACTTGTATTCTGATTGACATATCTACTGTAAGAACTCAACTTCACAAATCAGATGAAATTATCATTCTGTTAAATTTTCTGATTATGTTGGAATAAGCAGCGGGGTATACTGTGCAAATATAACCCTGAGGCACTGAAGTCAAAGTGGACTATTCGATGATGCCCAATGAGAATACATTTTCATTCTTATCCAGTAGTATGTCAGAAAATTTCCATGTATAACAACACATGACACTTGTGTTTGACGGAGAGATCTTAGTATAATTATGTATATACTTAGAGACATATATTATGCACGGGCACTTTAGTCAGAAAAAAATGCACTAACACACAGGTACTAATGCATTGAGACAGACAGTACCCCATCTTAGCTCAGGCTTTGTAAGAGATAAGTGGTTTAGAGATTCATTCCCTTGATTGTCTGAACATGTTCACTGTTTCAAGGAATGCACCCTATAACATCAATATGTGAAAAGAAATTACTTACTTTAAAAGCCTTTCATTCAGACATTTCAGTGTTTACCCAACTACAAGATGATGCAGATGCTGAGCTCATTCACTGCGGTCTTTTTAGGCAGATCAGTGCTGCCTGAAATATTAAATGATTTTATTACTTAACAGGAAGCTGCTCGTAGCTTCTCAGTTAATGAGCAATTCCTCAGATTCATCACCTGCATCAGCTCTATTATCATCTCTTTAGTACTGGATGGTTCCAGGTCGTCTCTGGTACAACACAGAAAGTACTTCACATTCAAAACCCTATTAAAAGGAGGTGCAATATGTTAAGTTAGGCAGTAATCTCATTCCTGACACAGAAAAACAGATGAAAGACATTTCTATACATTGCAGTTACACTCTACTAATACTCAGCACTTTTGCCAATCAATATACTTATTTTGACACTTAATAAGGAAAAATATTAATATAGAATTTCATTTATTAAACAGGAATTGCCAGGTGAAACACGGGAACTCACGTGCTATCAACAGGAGTCAAAACTGGCAATGAAGCTATTCAACAGTCAATTTGTCTTCTATTACTGTAAAACTCCTGGGGTTTTAAGAAAAGTTTTCAGCGACGGATTAGATGGAAGAGGCAATGTATTTTTTCCTAGAGCAAGACAAAGGTTAAATGTTACCTACATTCATCACTCATATAATCCTCCTGAGCCATGTATTGATTTTATCAGATTTTGAAATAAAGTACACTGGACCACAGTTCATCAGCCCTTCCATGCAATTTGCATGGAACAGGTAACCAGCAGCTGGTTATAATGTATTTCAGGAAGCCCTTTCGGCGTAAATGAGTATGAACTATGATTTTGCCCCTTTAAACAGATACTTGCAGATTGTGTTATACAAACTATGTCCATGTTTGTTATCAGCTATGTTAAGCATTTATGTTTTATTTGAATTAAAATTTATAATCACATGGGTTAACAGGGGTTAAAACATGAGTAAAGGTTTGAAAGCCTTGTTGGTGAATATTAAGTAACGCTCAAAGAGCATTTTCAGTTTAAGAAAAGACTGACTGCTTCTGAGAATAAACCAGGATGTAGCAGAAATCTCTCAGGATCCCAGTTTTTCCATGCCAATCACTGAAGCCTGCATGTTTCAGTGAAGCGGGACACTGTTTCAGAACTTAGTATACTAAGACAGTATTATCTCAGAATAACCCAGTTCTAGACCTTGTTGGACAAGAATCAAAAGGGATCAAAACTACTTTTAGACTTCCTTAGCAATCCAAATCAAAAAGAGAGTTCTGCCTCCCTCCAAGGGATAATTCTTTGCAGAATTTGAGAGAACTGAAATACTGCCATAATTGAAGCACAGTTCTCATGCTGAGGCTCTGCCAGGTAAATAATGGCAAGATGGTGCTACTGGGGGCGGTGACTACCAACAATCCAAATCCCTCTCTACAGAATGAAGAGAGCCAGCAGAGACCGTTGAGGCTGGATGGCTATCCATCCAGCCCTGCTTTACCACTGCTATAGTCTTTGGCAAGATCTAGAGGTCTGTAGAAGATCTGCAGGAAAATCTTCTTCAGAAAGTAGATTTGCAGTAACGGCTGCAAACCCAGCATAGATCAATAGGAAGCATCACCAGGGCCCTCGTCTCTACTCAAGCTGAAGACAAAAATACCTTAAGCCTATCTAATTTGTGCTTCTGCAGTGTGATGTGAGGAAGGAATCCTGCAGGGGAACTAACTGGCAGAGGAAGCAAGACATGGTGGAGGCCATCCATACTGCCTACTGAAGAATTCCCCATATCAATTTTATTAAGCTTTGTTTCTCTGGGGGAGATGGCTTTTACAACCTAAACAGAATCCTAAGAGCGATCTATCATACATACAGCATGAGCAAAAGAGAAGAGAAACCTAGAGCAAAACAGGGAGAAATCCAGTTTGACAGTGTACACACACATCCATTGCGTGAACTTCTCCCCACATTGATTTTCAGAAGCTGGAGATGCTACTCTTATAGCCATATAGAAGTTTCAGTATATAAACTGTAGGGAGGATGAGGAAGGGTGACCACTGACTAGTTAAAGCCTTTTACTCTCACTAACGTGAAAGTCAAATCAGAAGTCTTTGGGAGGTTAAACATGGAGATGTACTGCTAGCTTCCATTTTGTTAAACCCTAACAAACAGCACTGAACATTCAGTGACACAAAAGGTGTATCTATTCTGTTCTACCCCACAAACAGTAATGACAAAAGTCATGTTTCTTTAATCCTATATTACCTACAAGACTTGAACAGCAGATTAAAATATAAAGAGTACCTCTGCACAGACACATCTTCTGCCCTCTATGTCCCTGATTTGCTAATGAGAATTTACTAAGGGAAAAAAACCCAAACCCTTTTATTTTTCCTAGCACTGTTGTTTCACATTCAGCGTAAGAACTAGCATCTATATTCATTTTAAGGTAGGTACAAGAATTTAAATACATAAGGTTCACATGGAGCAAAGTCTAGGGGAAGAAAGATATTTATCCCCATTTCATTTCAATGCACACAAACATCCCGTTGTTCATTATGTCTGTCTAGGAAAACATGGGGTTGATTTTGAATTTGGAAACTGCACTGTCCGCTTTCAGTTGTCACCTCCTACCCTGTGGCTTAACTTACCAAAGGGGGCAGGAGATTTCCAATACATAAACCTCAAGAGTCTATTAACTTTCCAAGTGAATATTATTAGAGAAGCTTTTGTAGGACTATATCAGGTTCCCTAAATCATCTCAAAAAGCTTAATCAGACTGGAAGAGACAAGCCCCCCCACACACAAACACACTGGGTTGGAGAGAAACATCAAAAAGATGGGGGAAATATGATACCAAGGAAAGAAGGATACAGCCGATCGGTGTTTGCAAGAGGCAGAAGATGATGAGATTATTCCTGCCAGAAAGTCACTCACAGCATAGGGCAATCAAGACTGTATCACACAAAAAATTAAGGATTAAGGAATGGCAGTTGAGCAAAAAGTTAACTTGCTTACAAAAAAAACCAACCCAACCCAACCCAAACACCCACCCTAAACAAAAATGAGCCCCCCTCCGCCCCATTCTCTTCAGTGCACACTTCTTACGTTGTGATTTTTATGCTTTGGAAGGACTCTGAATCTTCAAAGAGCAGGTAAACAGATTCAGAGTTTGGGTTTGCACAAGGAAATAACAGTATAGATAAAGCAGGAGCCATACAAGAAGGTCTTCTGAGAACACCGATGTGTTAGGACAAGCATTGACAAGACATACAGCTACTGACAATGCTTGTCATTGAGCTTGTCAATGCTCCCTTGTCCAAATTTACTGATGGATCTCTGTTAAAGATGAGATATTCTCACATTCTAACATGTGATAAAAATGTAAGGCCATGGTTTGGATCAAGTTACATATTTTACATCATAGCACTCATTTGTAGTGTGAAAAACTGAACTGATTAGTAAGGAGATGGAAAGAGGAGAAATGCCTCTGAAAGTGATGATGTCAAAGTGACCATATTTAAAGGCAGATGTTTATTCTTACTAGGTCTCTCCACTCCTCTCTGCCAAAGGTAAGCACCAGAACTTGAAACTGTCCCATTGTTCTTGTGGCTTGATTTCAATTTTGTTTGTCTTAAAACTATCAGCTGTTGAGAAGGAGCCCTAGCTCCACCCTATAAACAAGCATTTCCCATGCCAACCTGTCATGTATTAAGAGAACCGTATACTCACCACGCCAAAGCTTGTCCCACGGCTGAGATCTGCATTTCCATGACTACAAAGAGTTAGATGGCATTGATTGCTCAACATAGTTTCTATGATCCCACAATAAAATGATATTTTGTTTCTCTAAATTAAGACTTGGACACCAAAGCAGGTTTTAAATCCAATTCACAGAGAAATTTCTATTTCCACAGTCTATTCTAATCTTTAGCATTCACATTCATTGCACAATAATAACATGACAGACGTAATAATGGTACTGCAAAATGATATTGTATCAAAATTAAGTGGTCACTCTGACATCAAAAAAGAATATATTCAACAGTATTCAAATAGAAGGTAAAGTCTCCGAATGGTTTATCTACCTCATAACTCAAAGATATACTACATATTTCATACATTTTTATTTTGCAAATCAGTAAAACGATAAAGTCTCGAATGCTAAAGTTGAGCTTATGCTGACAGTAGACAATAGAAAGGATAGTCTACCAGCTTTAGGAAGATCAGGTTTTGCAATGGCAGCATACAGCATGTCAGAGACAAAGGTTACAAGTCTAGCTATGTTTTTCCTTTACTAAGTCATAACAGTAAATACTTGTATTTTTACTTCCTTCTGAATTACAATCTGCAATGAGGGTACATAAAGTCTACCTGCTGACTGTACAACAATCACTACAGTGATTTTGTTTCATTTGTAAAGTCCAAGCTCTTCTGTTCACATTGCACATAATTTCCCTGCCATGTTTGATCGTTAATGAATAGGATCCAGAAATAAAAATGTGGTAAGAAATGTCTTTCTACATTTCCTATTATTTCCTCTATTCTGGCTATTACTTATTCTGGCACCATTACTACAGTGGCAGAAGGAGGAAAACAGCTTTTGATACTTAATAATTCAAGGGAAAAATTCTTGTTCCTTGTGGGTTTGGGAAGGGATGGGGTTTAACTAATACAGGCAATACCCTTAATTTCTGTCAACTTCATGATATGCATGCTTGTGGATGACCATTATGCATCCTGCTTCACCTAACAGAGTCCAGGACAACGACTCCAGCTTTAATGCACTCTACTGCCATATTTGCCCACAATGATATCCCAGCAATGCTGTTCCTCTAGCACAATGCAAGTGCCACAGCTGGACCCTGTGCTCAGTGCTCTGCAGTCTGCTGAACAGGAGAAATTCCTGAAATAAAGGAAATGGTGACGAGCACAACTACTGGAAATGTTTACTAGCAAAGGCCTGGCAGAAATGCAGGTCACAAAGCATAAATGAAGGCAGCTCCTCCTTTGTTTCAAACCTCATTTGAATCATATACCACAAATTCCAAGCTCTGCACCAAGGACCTTTGCATGTCAAAGTGCCCTGCATTAATTTAGGTGTATTCTGATTGTTTTCTTTTTTTTTGCAAGACAGATTCTGAAACCTGAACCGGATTCATAATTAATTTGCCAAGATTCTCTTACTTTCTCTAGCGCTGAACTTATTTCAGGTCACCGTGTAACATATCGCATTGTTATAAAAGGTATGAGCAACCAAAGCTCTTATAGGTATGATTGTCTAAGCAAAGCTCTTACTATAACATCCCTTCATCATGAGCTCTCTTCTGTTTTCAGCTCCAGTTTCACGTAACATACTAGAATTGCAGGATTAGCATTAAAACAAACTATAATAAGAAAAAAAAAGTACTAGACAAAGTACGAACAAAAGAGATTACTCTGGCTGATATTAGATTTTAATACTAATATTCTCTGACAGTTAATGGAGAAAAAGCAAATATTTTCGGTTGCTGGAGCATGAAAACATCTAGTCCAAATTCTTGTATTACCTCAGTGATGCAATACTGGTTTTTTAACAGAAGCCTGTCTTCCAGAAAGGCAATGAAATTTAAGATTTCCATAAATTAAAACCCTATGACCTTCCTTGGGAATTCATGCCAAAGACTAACTACAGATACTGCTAAAACTATTAAGGCAATTTGTCAGACTTGAATTTCAAGCCACCAATGCATTTCCCTGTTAGAAAACTTTCAAATGGCCATTTTATTTCTGCGAAGGGACATGGACAAAGCAGTAAATCCATCTTTCAGTCTTCTTTTTAACAAACTAAATCAGACTGAGATCTGCAAGTCTGTCATTATAACATACTTCGTCCAGCCAAATCATTTTGCTCTCCCTTCTCTAAATCTATCAAGATTTCTACAGTTGTCTTTCCCATTCACCAAACCAAAAAGACAAGGCAAGCAAAACAGAGAGAAAACAGTAAAAACTTCCCTAACAAGCACTGCCTTCTGGTTACATAGCCCTTACCTAGATTTCACAGACCGGTAATTTATATCTCCACCATAAGAAAGACCTCAACCAGAATTAAACTAGCAATGTAGCTGTTGTCTGTTAAACTTCAGTGCCATTAACACACCCTCCTGTTGGTAAGGTAATTAACCAGCTCTCCAAGTAATAACCCTTTTATTAAGGTACAGTATCATGGAGAGCTGTATCGTGAATTCACTTCTCAAGAAAATGAGGGATGCGTTCTGCTTCTTCATGGGAAATAAATGTATTGATTTTATCTTTATCCAAATTACCAATTATTTCATGAGAAGCCAGCCTTGTGTCTGGAGATGAAGTAATCTAGTGGCATTTTTGTGCAGCCCCTTAAGAGAGACCTCCCGATACTGTCATCATGAAGGCCAGGGGCAGTGAGCATGCCCCAGATCAGAAAAAGGAAATAAAAACTCTTTCTCTTTGCACCCTCTTCTCAGGTAAAGGTTAGACTGAGCTTTGACTCTGTATGGCAGGTAGGAAGTCTCCAGTCTGTAAACCACAGCTGCTGGTAGTCACAAAAGTACTGGAATTTCTGGGATGGTTTAAGCTGCCACCTATAATCAGACTTGCATGCTTCCTAACTAGGACGGCTGCCAGAAAAGTAATGGCCTGTAGCTAGCTGGTATAATCAAAGGCTCTGCCATTGTGCAGCAGGGAGAGAGACTGCCAGATAAATTTTTAGGACATTTTGGGAGCATTTCTTTACAAGTAATAGATTTCTCAGTGTTAATTCTTTTGCTGTCTCTTCCGTGTCTCCCCTCCCCTGGCTTCTACAAGTGATTTATAAGACAGGGAGACCTTTCTAAATCACTCCTGCACAGTCTGTGGCTCAAAATAGCAGTTATCTCAGCTATTGGACTTGTATCACATTCAAAACTGGACTTCTAATTAATTCCAGTATCATCTCCAAACTGATGGTAATAAAAACTATTTATCCATTCCTAAGGCAGGTTCTCAGAGTATATTCATTAGCTATAGAAGTACTCTATTAACTACAATCTTACTAAATTGTTTGATTGCATCATTCAAGGTATTGTATTCAACCTATAAAGCTTGACTAATCTGAAAGCTCATTAATGAAACACTATCAGCCTTATAGTATAGTCAAGCACCAAGAAGCTGAGGAGCGTTTTCTTCAACTCTAATACTACCTGTCATTTTGAGGATTAATCTTCATGTAGTTTGTGAATGTGATCTTGGTTTAGAAGCTCTTTTTTTTTAATTTATTACTGAGAAAGAAACAGACAAGACTCACAATTATATCATTAGAGAACTACGTAAAAATTCCTTTTGCTTCAATGAAAGCACCTAAGCCTTTAAAAATGAACATTTTGCTATACACTAAAGGAGAATTCTCAAGCACAACAGCAGGATTTGTCAAGTGGGACGTTACTAACCCTTAACCACTGTGACTGATTTTCCACTAGACAGAGCTCTCACCTTGTGCTGCTAATTCCCTGCCTTTCACTAACAAATTCAGGTAACATAGAAAATAACAAAGACATCACAACAAAGACATCATTTCTTGGAGTTTTGACTCTCTATATAAATGCATTGTTAAAAAAAATCTGTGGAAAATTTCAGGCGGACAAAAGGAATGCAGATCATGTCAGGTAAGCAACGGCACAGGAGGTCTGCCTGGTATTTTGAAATCAGGGTATTTCCTGTAGTCCTCCTAATTATCTCACCCCTCACATAGCATGGAAGCATGTACGTATTCTCCAAAACAATGCTGTTTGATCATTAACCAGCTCAAACACAGAAGAGACTGAGAAACATTTTCCATAGTATACATTTCAACTGGCTTTCAAAGAGGAGCATAGTGATCAAGAAAGATCACTTTGTCACAGTAAAACACCCATAACCCAATAACTAGTCCTTGTAATAACGAAAAAGTTCATTTGTCATGCCACAGGTAGGAAAGCTTGCAACTTCACACTTAAATCAGTTCTCCAAGCTCTGAGGTCTGATACAGGATCCAATCCGAAACCTGCTCCAGGTACACATAGTAAAAGGTCACTGAAGCAGAAATGGAAGCAATCTGTGGAGACTCTGCTTGGTGACTAATACTGTGAGACTAAAAGGCTAATTTGTTTATAAGTCTGAAACCGTAGGGAGCTGAGGACAAGCCTGAATACAGTTTTGTAATCATGAAAGATAAGGAAGAGCAGGAGTTCTTCCCATCCTTCAGGCCACATTTTTCTTAAGGAAGAAGATAAGGGAACAGAAGAAGGTAGCCACTGAGTAGAAAAACTATTAAATTATGGAAAGCTACCCCAAGACTGCAGAAAAGAAAGGCTTTACATTTGTAGAAAGTACAAAGCACTGCTTCAAACATTTCCTGAGGGTGGAGGGAGGGAACACAACACAGTCTTGCCTCTGTTCTTCCTGCAAATTTCCCATCATGAACACGGGAGAAACACTGCCCCATGGCCCCGCCACAATCACATATTACAGCAGAATTGCCTGCTCCCTTCCTCCCAAGTGGGTGACTCCCAGAGCTCCCCAAAGTCTCAGAATTGCTGATATTAGCTCTTCTCAGAGCACAAACCAAAACAAGGGAGAGAGAGAAAACTCAGACCCATTGCGAGTGAGGTAGCTCCAAATACAAGTTAACAAGAAGAAACCTCCTATTGACCCTACACAGTTTCTCTTTGGCATGGACAAAAGATCTCTTCTTTGCCTTCCACCAGAGCCACATGTGTACCAAACTCCTGGGAGGGCTGTCTCCCATTCCCTACTCTTTCCCGCCATAGCTGGAAACTTCCCATGGCTGAAAGGTCTCAGCAGCATACCAGGACACAACCTTCCCCCCAGGGATCCAGCGAGCAAGGAAGATAGAAGGAACCAACACAAGGCAAATGGAAGATCTCTTTCAGCTGTCCACTACAACCATTTACCAAAACACAACGAAGCAAGCAGAAGTGGTGCGGCCTGTTATAATTACATCTGTTGGCTTTAGAATAAAAAAAGAGATGCCTTTTCAACGTTGCTGGTGCATCAGAATCAGAAGAACAAGCAAACTAGATCACTCTGCTGGGTAAGTGGACCAACTAAAGGGCTGTGACATTGCTACTTTACTCCAGGAGGATTCTGTGGAACTGTTCTCCTACAATGCTCTAAAACTTAAGCTGAATAGTTTGGGGATAGTACAGTTCCAAGTACTGCAAGGCCATGTGCACTTTGATTCCTAGTGCAGACAGATCACCTGCCTATTGGTTCAACATACTGCTGTGTTGCTGTCAGTCACTATTTTCCTCATGGGGCTACAAAGAGAAGCAAAAGATACTTTTGTGACAAAAAACCTGCTCCAAATTCTGACCTGCTAATGCAGACTAAGACACAGAATCCAAAATCACAGAATAGTTCGGGTTGGAAGGGACCGCCAAAGCTCATCTAGTCCAACCCCCTGCAATGAGCAGGGACATCTTCAACTAGATCAGGTTGCCCAGAAACACATCCAGCCTGGCCTTGAATGACTCCAGGGATGGGGCATTTACCACCTCTCTGGGCAACCTGTGCCAGTGTGTTACCACCTTCACTGTAAAGAATTTTTAACTCACATCCAGCCTGAATCATAGAATCATAGAATGGTTAAGGTTGGAAAGGACCTTAAGATCATCAAGTTCCAACCTCCCTGCCATGGCCAGGGACACCTCACACTAGACCATGTCATCCAAGACTCAGTCCAGCCTGGCCTTGAACACTGCCAGGGATGGAGCACTTATCACTTCTGGGCAATCTTCCCTCTTTTAGTTTAAAACCATCACCCCTGTCCTATCACAACAGGCCCTGCTAAAAGAGCACCTCCCCATCTTTCTTATAGGCCCCTTTTAAGAACTGAAAGGCAGCAATAAGGTCTCCCCAGGGTCTTCTCTTCTCCAGGCTGAACAACCCCAACTCAGCCCTTCCTCATAGGAGAGGTGTTCTTCCTGAGTCTGTTTCTCTTGAACCTGTACAAGGTCTCAGCAAGCACATTTTGCATACTGAATAGAAGGTGTCACTAATAGAAGTGACAGGGCAAACAGAACTCACCCACATGGTTCTTGGCCAATCTGTTAATGATTGATGCGCTCCCACAAGCAGGAAGACCATACTATGCTCATACGATGCCCCCATACCTATGGGGGACTCCATACTTGATGTTATCTGAAACACATATGGGATTTCTTAGAAATTCATAACTTTTGTGATTTGGGATCTGGAAAATAATTGGGGAAACATATGGGATTTTTTTTATATTTTCAGTTATGTCACAGAATAAGTCTTTCCAACAGTTACTTTTGTTGTCAGATGATCTCTGTAGGGTATTGCACTATTCCCATGATTAATAAGCTATTTTGAAAAATGTACCAGCTGTACAGCAATCTATTATTTTTGGTTGGCTTTAATAGGAAGTGATGCAGTGAAGCTCTGCAGACAGCTGAACATAATTCCATCACTACAGTATCTGAACTATATAAATACGTGCAAAAACATGCGATACATTTTAAACATACTAACTTGATGTCATTATTTTAGTTCATAGACTCAGAAAGAATCAGACTGAGTAGATATCCTGATCCCCAAAGAACACCTCAGATAGTTACTTTATATTACTAAAAACTTGGACATTTTTTCTGACTTTCTATTTTGAGGTTTTGCTTTCAACTGACTGAAATAAAAACCTCATTTTTTTCCAGAATGTTATCTTCTACCCTTCACAAATTATGTATCTGGAAGTAAAACAAGATATTTCATCACATTCTACAGATACCGATTTAACTTAAATTGTCCTTACATATATACAGCTTTCAATCTAGCAAACCATTTGTCTTATTTACATACAGTCTCAGTCATTAGTGCTTGTATATCCTTTCCTTTCCTTTTCTTTCCTTCCCTTCCCTTTTTCCTTTTCTTTCCTTCCCTTCCCTTTCTCCTTTCCTTCCCTTCCCTTTTTCCTTTTTGTTCCTTTCCTTCCCTTTTTCCTTTTCTTTCCTTTCCTTCCCTTTTTCCTTTCCTTTCCCTTTTCCCTTTCTCTTTTCTTATATATAAAGAAAACATATATGAGCTCTAATGTGTATGTGTGTGTACATATATACACACACATACAAATATATGTATAATACCTACATATAAATAAAATACATGCACATACTCGTGTATAATGTGTACCTATGTTAGAACCTCCTATTTTCAGTGACAAATTATTTGTGGCCAAATTCCTATGCAAAAGAAACCTGTAATTTCCTTTGAGGTACCTGTGAGATACCCAAAATCAGTACAACAGGATCTGACATATGAAAACTACACACAGTATGGTACATAAATCAGGTAGTAAACTCAGAAATAATTTGAAAATTCAAGACTTCAAATACAAGATCTGCAAACCTGTAAAGGAAAACACAGTGGCTGTTCATAGCTATATATCACTTGTGATCTTTTATAGTTTGGTCTACAGTAATAATATATGTTGGTTGTAAATTTTACATGTTTTCTACTATTGCTATATGTACTTTCAAATGTGGGTTATCTTGTAACTTATACAATTATAGAAAGTATTCATGTGGTTCTGTAATTGAATAAATACTACTTATTAAAATAGCAAAGGCTGTAATTTATCTTTCACTATCAACTTGTAATTCCTTTTTGTTTCACAGTTTCAGTACAACAGTTCACTATTCTTACTTCTTCAGAATGAAAACCTGATAATTAAACAGAAGGTATTCTTACACTGTGTGAAAATTCCCATGGATCGCTAAATGGGAAGTGGAAAGACTGCACTAGAGAGAGAACAGCGTATTCAGACATCCGCAGCCCACAGAACAAAGTAGGGCAGCATAATGGAGAGAAGCAACAGGAAATAGTCTAGTTTCACCTTAAGCCTAGCCTCCCTAAAAAATGATCAGACATGCTGTCATGCACCATGATTTCCTATAAAAGTCACATGCAAACAAAGCTGAGAAGCTGCAACCTTTTATGCTCGTTTGCTCCTCCAAAACAGGTAGTAAACCCTAGACCTCCCCGCTTCTTTTTCTCATGGATTGCTGTTTGGAAGGTGTTTTTACTGCAGTTCCAAAAAACAAGACTAAACCCCCCCCCCCAGCGTAGGAACAGGTAAGCAAACCAAACTCAACTAATTCACTGCTGCACTTGGCACATAGTCAATGTCTGCTCAACGAGTGAAGACACTGCCTCAGTAATAGGGAGATTTAGACTTTTGTAGAGGACAAATGAAGGCCACAGAGCATTTAAAGCTTTCAAACATAATGCTTGTATAGGCAATCTCCAGAGCCACAAAGCTTACTTTAGAAAACATCAATGTCACTCCCAATGATTACAGAAACTGCAGAAATCCCTAAAACGTTCTTTCATAGTGTTTCATCTGACTCACCCTGCAGTAAGTTTTCAGTGCTGCTTCTCCATTCTTCAGATGCAGGAGTCACTGGATTTTTCAAAGACCATTTTCAAAGTTCTGAAGGCTCAGTACTTAACTAGCCCAATCCACACTACAAAACTGACTCTACAGTGTTGAGATGGTCACCTCCCATTATGAACTACAAACTATTACAGTAACGAGTGGGGAAACCAATAAGGTAATGGTAAAAAGCTGGTAAGAGCTGGACTGCACAAAATACTGAGAAAATGCAAGAAACTTCCTTCAAAAAGGCAAGCCAAAAATCAGAAATATTAGGGAAAATATGAAAGCAAACTGCAGCACTCTATGTGGTCAATGTGTTGCATTTACCTGAACCAGTTAAAAGAAGAGTGACCCCAGAGAAACTAAAAAATAGCAAAAGAATATATCTTAACCTGGAGAACAGTCAGGAACAAACACACCTTTATGAAATTCTATTTCTGAACTACTAAACCTCTGTGTCGCTGATATGTACATACACACTCCTAGCACATAGAAGAATTTTACAGAGAAAATCCTTTCCATTTACATCCTTGAGACCTTGGAAACAAGATGGAAGTAAAAAGAAAAGACACTAGAAATGCCTAAAGTAGGGGCAAAGGAGGTCAAAAGACTTCTAAGGAATCCATGCCTTAAAGGACAATATTTACGGAGCCACCTCTAATAACAACATGGCTCTAAGTCAGTAGCCTTCTGCTCAACCACTTTCTCTTTTTAGCAGTCAGCACGACCTTTGGTCACAAGAGGAGCCAGATCAATAGTATCAACACAAACTAATCCTTGCTGAAGCATTTCTTTCTTTTTCGTCTTTTGCTAAGCCAGAAAGCAAAACTGCCCCAACTCTCAAATTACGAGCTGAAGATGATACACTTGAAGTTCTGTGCTTAGACAGTTTTAAAAGTAATCAATTTTTTTAGAGCTAAGCAACTCAGTATTTCCTTTGTATACTGACCTAAACATTGCTGTGGTCACAAAGTACGTGTACTCAGTTTTGGCAGCAATGGTTTACAGATCAAATCATTTCTAAAGGCCACATTGTTATAACTTTCACAGTTTGTAAAATTAAAAACCCGAGTGGATGTATGATAACAGAAATCCAATTTTAGAATCATAGAATAGTTAGGGTTGGAAAGGACCTTAAGACCACGTAGTTCCAACTCCCCTGCCATGGGCAGGGACACCTCACACTAAACCACGTCACCCAAGGCTCTGCCCGACCAGGCCTTGAACACCGCCAGGGATGGAGCATTCACAATTTCCTGGGCATTTCCTGGATTGATCCCAATCCACATTTATTATTTGGTTGTTCTATTGATGCACACCGCAAAAAATGTGGTAAGATCTTATTCAAGTAAAATGACCAAAATATAGTAAAATAGAATGATTTTTAAGAATGTTTTAACTTGGAAATCAAAGATATTACAAACAATGCTGACTACACTCTATACTCATGCTAGATGTAAGTTTCTAATGTCTAATTGCATATGGCATACATGTAGGAGAGAAAAACATATTAAAGTATGTATCACTGTCTGAAGTAGTAAAACCACACACATAGATAAAGCAAGATTTTCATTAGAAATGGCAACACAGGATAGACAAGTAATGCATATTTAGACGTAAGGCTGTAGGAGAATATATTTTATGTCAGTTTTTCTAATTGCATGCAGCCAATGTATTCCTCATAATGTAGAAAAAAATTAGGCAGAACTCAGAATAAAGAGATCAAAAGACTTAAAAAAAATCATCTAGTCCATCCTCTTCTCCTGCACTGCTCTAACTGATGTCCAAAAATCATTAACTGGACTCCTTCAACCTCCTTACGAAACCTTTACATGATAAAAAAGGCAAGTTCCTGCCACTTATTTTCTATGGAGAACCATCCACTTTCCATTTTTTTTTTCCTTTTGGAGCAGTAAATATATAAAGAAACTATTCAAAAGCAGCAGCTTAATTTTCTGGACTTTCAAGGTTCTGGAAACTTAAAAAGAGTCTTCCCCTTCTGTGTTACCATGTCTTTTTCTCCAGCAGTAAGTTACCTGTTTTGTCCTGCTAATACTGCAGAATCTCACTTGTGAGATGTTAGCACTGGTGAGCGTGCCTGCTGTGCACTCACCATGGTGATGTGAATATCTGAATCTAAGTGGAAACACTGTCTACAGACCCATTACTCTTGCTGGTGCATTAAAGGATTCAACATTACAACACTACTGTAGGCAGGCATTTTAAGCTTCAGCAATCCTACCTTTGAGACAGGGTAATTAAATTTGGTCAACAAAGGTTAGAACTGGAAAGCATAAAGAAATGATGAGAACAAATCAAAGAAAGAAAGGAGATGAGATTTCAGGCCTTCTTGATTTCTAATTTATTAAAGAAAGAAGCAGAGGGCCGATCATTATACAGATTTCGTGGTTCCTGAGACGTTGTGTTTTGAGAGTTCATTCTAATAATATCAATGAGTAACCTAAATAGATGAAACAAACTAATAAAATCTATGCATTTTTTCTCCTCGAAAGAGCAGCAATTAAGGGAAAGGCAAACACTGCATGAGCTTTTTAAGAAGCCTGCCAAAATTCTGCTCATTTTCATTCCTCAGCTATTTAATAATTCAGGCAGCACACTGCAGTCAAAATGCCCATTTGCCATTTTTGCATTTGTATAAAGCATTAGTCAGTGTTTTTTAATCACATTGCCTATCTTTGGAACTGTCATTGCCCTTTCTCATTTCGCTACTTTGAGGAGAAAGACTAGTGATAACAATTTCATGCCTTGCAAACAAACATGCAGTGCTACCTCTGTTCTGTAAAACAGAATACACATTGTAAATTTCATCCTCACAGCTTTCCAAAACGATGATTTATCCTCACACTCCCATGAGTAAAAGCTACTTCTAAATAGCTCAGCTTGTTCTATTCTGCTATTGTTTCCATTTGAATGGATTAGTTAAGTCTACCCAGACAGAAAACTGCAATGACTCATCCCATATTTGAGGGGCTGCATGTTGATCAAATGCATGCCACATCCATTCCTTGGAAGCCATGTATCAGCATCACTATAGCAGCAAGTTTGCGCTAACAGTGAAGAGTACTCTAAAAAGAAATGCAAGAAAACCCCAAAACCCATTCTTTGCAACATTTGAGCACAGGAGAATAACTACAAGAGAGGTAAGCAACCAAATAATCTTCATAAAACTACTGAACATATAGCTTATCCCAAACTAATCAATCAGCTAACTTTAATGGTGTTAAGGATCCTGTGGAAAACCCCGTGTGTTCACGTAATTAAAGATCACCTCTCGAGTATTTCCCAGAGAAAGAATTAAAATTATAATGGCAGATACAAGCATGACAACCTTCTATTTTAAACACATGGCTTCCTGAGTTATATTTGCTCTTATTACCATAAGAAAAATAGGTTTCCCACTCTCTCTAAATTAAAATAAATACTTTACAGGATCTAATATCACCATTAGACAACAGATACATGACAAACAGTCAATTCATTGTGCATGAACTTATTGTGAGAACCTTGAAGTGTTTTCTCGCGTAAGGATAATTCCGGTGATGCACTGATTTATTGCAGCTTGCAGACAAGTTTGCACTCAGCAATTGTGCAACAGATTTTACTCGTAAAATCTAAGGAACCTCCAGAAATGATACTAGTTTAAACTCTGAACTTCCTAGCCTACAGAAAAAGAAAAGGTCTAAGCAGCATCTCAAAAGGCCATTCTGGAACTAGGAGTCAAGATAACCCAGCTTCATTGTGGACTGTGACAATTTAGAAATATCACATTATGGAGTATATTTTTGGTGCTATTAAGTTTGATAATATGTTGCTCGGAAACAGCAAAGGAAATAGTTTCACCTAATTAAATTATCTGATAGCAGGATCTTTGGAATAGCTTCAAAAGGCATAGGAACAAATGACTGGAAAATGGAGTAGCCTTCCTGATTTCATGTGTGATGATTTGTTAACGATTACATTAAAGAGAAAGTGATTCATAATGAGCTTTTAAGACAAAAGAGGATTATTACAATAAGATAATTTTATCTTTCACATAATACATGTATAGGGTTTTGTTATGTGGTTCTTGAATTATTGTGATTCTGTTTTAACAGGCATATGTAAGTTAGAAAGACTGGTATTGCTTTAAAGATGTCAACAGTAAGCACTATTCAACAGATCAGACTATGCATCCTCCCTTCTTACACTGAGCTGCAGAACTGTCTTATAAAACCATATTGAGACAAGAGCCGTGCATGAAGATGGTCTCATTCTCTTAATTGATAAAGAGAAATACATGCTTCTTGCTGTCTCTTTCCTCTTCCCAAACCACACATCCTGTGGTCATGCAAAACTGTGACAAAGAAGGTGGATACCTCTGTCAACATGAAGTCACTTCCTCAAACAGAAAACACCTACAGACAAATTATTTGCTTCTTTCTAGAGGTTTCTCTGCATTTTTGCTTATGGAAAATTAGGCAACAGTATTTCATCAGATAAATAGTGCTTTGGGAGAGATAATTAAAAATTAATTACTACTGGATAAGCCTTCCAAACCAAGAAGTGGAACACACCACAAAATTCATACAGTCCTTTCGAGTGGATGTATTGTGTACCACTAGCATGTCTTGAGAAAGATACCTAAACCATAACCCAGATCACTAAGATGGCATTCTTTTAACCACTGAGGATGACCTTCCTAGACAGATGTAGGCAAAGCTGCCAAAGTCCGTTCCTCAGAGATCATTGGGTGGTCCTCAAATGCCTTTATTCAGACGCACTATTAGCCAGCCAGAAACAAAGGTATCACATAATTTCATGAGGTTCTTTCTGTCATCAGAGAGATGATGCTTCTAGTGAGGCTCCACAGAGTTGCTGAGAAGGTCAAAGTAAAATTACCAGGGACGGTAAAATCTGCAAGTAACACAAAGGCTATTGTTCGAGGAAAAATTCCTGCTGAATTCCAGAGCCTGTGGCCTGGGCAAACAATATGGAGGACTGAATCCTGAAAAGTAGTGACTAAATAGGATTCCGGAATCATAACACACTAGCGATTCATTTTGAACTACTTCTAAAAACAAAGGCTACCATGGCGACAGGGATACGCGTAATGACATCAGAGAAAATGTTAAAAGAGCTAATGGAATATTGTGATATTCACAGATAAAAAAAGGGAAAAGGGACAGAAAAGAATCAAGGCGAGCATATAAGGTATCAGTACAGTTCATCAAAAAGAAGACTGAGATACTTTGCTTATTGTCTATAAATCTGCTTCAAGAAGAAAAAAAATTACTACTAAAGAGCACTTTAATCTTTATTAAGAAACAATTCCCGAAAGCTGAACCTGAAAAAGAATCAAATTGGAAATGTGGAACAAAGTTTTTGTTGTTTCTTTGTTAACTAATGATCTTAATAGTGGAAACTAGTGCAAAAGGGTGAATTGTGCATTTTCTGTCTTCACATCAAGTCTTATTCTTACTGATAAGGTAATAATAAATAAATAACGAAGTATGAGATCTTTACTTATTGATACAAGATTTCATTGACAACTCGGGAAGACAGGAAGGGTTTCAAAGATCACGGAAGGTATAGAGAACAGGTATCTTGCATACCATTTAAAATTAATGTCATGCTGGCTTTAGTAATTCAGTGACTATAAAACAGCAAAATCCATGTGGGAGAGCAGCTGGCTGACAGGCTGGAGGAGCAGAGTCTTTAACTGAGGTGCCTGGTTCCAGGGAAAGTCCTCAGTGGCTTTGCCACAGTTCACGTAACTCCTGGGTAATTAGGTAGGTACCTTTAAGTAGCCAAACTGCCTGATACTGATAACTGCCATCAAATGCACTTGTGTCTAGGGTTTAAATCCAAGGGAATATAAATGCAATAGATAAAAGTGAAAGTAGTTCAAAATGTAAGGAGCACTTGGAAGGCACAGTACTGCATCCACTCTCCTAAGTAAAATAATACCCATAAGCAAAGCTAGAAGCAAATTCCTTGATTGTCCATGTGACATAATTGTTACTTAGCTCCCAGGCTCTGTTTGGAAGAGATGCATTTAGGAGGGAGTGGTTCACAGGGAGGAATATTCCAAGGAGCACTCACTATAGGCAATCTGTGACTGGTTTGGCTTCTTCAGCCCTATACAGTTTTTCAGCTCTATCCCCAAAGCTTTTTCATCCTCATATACCGCTGCATGCATTCCTACTATATTCTAGAGCTCATAAGACACACCTTTGTCATGCGTTATGAAAGCACTGTGCTGCAGGGCTGAAACACAGCCCTCCCATTACTTCAGAGGCTTTGAAGTGAAAAGGGAAAACAAAAGAAAAAAAACCTTAGACCCACATGGACCTCAGTCAAGTGTTACGCTGGGGGACATCTAAGGAAACAGAAAGACCTGAGTAGTTTTGAGGCAAGATACTCCATGCCTTGGAGTTCAACAAGCGTTCCCTCAGATGGACACACCGTTGCACTGTCCATTAATCCTCTGAGTGACCACTACTCACAGCTAAATGAAAACAAAGTGAAAAAAGGATTTAGGTGGGGGAAGTTTGAAACAGGGGAAGAGATTCTGTCATCGACAGTGACTGGGGAAAAAGACAACAATTAATCAGGTGCAAAATAGAATCTCGTTCATCAAATCCTGAACATCAGTCCTTCTAACTAAAACCTTTGCTTTACTATTAAAGCCAGGAGAGTGTCAAAAAGCAAGATGAACCATGGTAAAAAAAGGGAAGCTAAGAATGCCGTGCCTCTAGAAGTTAAAAAAAAAAAGTGAATCCTGAAGGATTTTCTGCTATGAATGTTGAAAGAATTGGTTCAGAACCTAAGGGCTGTGGAATCCCTTCCCAGGACTGCAAAAGGACAGTAGAACGTGCAGTTTGCATAAGCTTTTAAAAAATAAGTATAGGTGGTAAAAAATTTCCCTGGCTCCAGGAAAATCCTGAAGCATGGCAGATGTCTATTCTGAATGGTTTCTGATTCACTCCCATGTATTTCTTTTCTATATTTGCAGTCTAGAGGGCAATATCTAGCATACAAATTGGCTGAGGTCTTTTCTGCTTGTATAACAGGGAACTGCTGCCTTAGCTACTCACATCCTACATTCTGAGGATGCAAGGGCATGTACTCAGTAAGCTCGCTGGCACAGTCTCTTGAAGCATAAAATACAATATAGGTAATTTAATATCTTTTGCCTATTTGAGTTTAGCAACCTTTTGGCACTTAAGAAACATGACTCGAATGTTCTTTGAACATACTGCATTTTTGAAATGAAGTCAGTTTGGAAGTGAAAGGTCTCAGAGCATTTGCTCTGTTCCACGTGTATTTTTCCATGCATACTGTTTCCAATAAGGTACATGTAAATTATACAACTGTTGTGCGCACAGTGCTTGATTTCTAATCTTTGTTAAACTGTAAAATTGTGCCTGACTGATGAAACACACCTGCTTTTATATACAATAAAAACTACTTTGATTGAGAACTCTTTCTATATGTAAAAGATTTCCATTGACAATAATGAAACTAAACATGGAAATAAAAGGAACAAAAGCTCAAAGAGTGATATCTGGATGATATAAAACAGCTTAAAACTCAGCCACTCAATGAAGAACAGACTGTTATGCATAAAATTACGCTCACAAGAGGAAAGTGTTCACTCGGAGTTAGATAATAGCAATAGAAAAGAAAAAGGGACAGAGCAAAGACAGAGTCATAACGCTCTTCATGATTCCATCACAAGCTATCAGTAATACAATAAGATCTGACATAATTAGCTAAATAGTGTAAGATAAGGAACAGGTTGACATGTGAAAAATTGTGTTGACTATGCGCATGCCACATATCATTACATTTCATTCTAAAGAGCATCTGTCTCAGGCACTGAGGGTAATGTTTTAAAAAGAACTGTGCTTTATATTCCTAGCCTTTATGAAGATCATGCAGCTGCCAATGTACTGTCAAAATTAAAGAGCAAACCTCTCATACCTAACTTCCCAGGACCTTTGTTCTACTATTACTGTCATCATCAGCCACACAGGAGCAGTAAACAATTTGTACACGTGTAATCTCTGCCCTGTGGGAATCTGTTTTTAACTGATTCAGGAATTATGTCACCAGTAGTTCACTTCTGGTAGTAAACTGCAAAATGTTAAAGGTTCAATGCCCATGACAATTCCTCAAAGTACTGGGAAATGAAAGGGTAAAGCGAGAGGAGAATGAAAATTAGAAACTCAGGCAAGTATTAAAATTATGGATATTAAGATACATATTGGTGCTTCAGGATCACCTGTATTATCTGATGGGATGAAAACAATATAAGCAAAAATGTGGTTAAAAGTATTTAGATAAAGAACTGTCTAAGTTAGGAAGGGCACAGTCACATTCTCCACAGCATCTCAATCGGAAAGTTAAAGCTTACAACTACGGCACCATTTAAAACTGACTAACTAGGTAACTCATGCAGACATCACTCTGTTGAAGACAATGGCAAAAAGCTATTTGGAATTTTGTACTACTGGTATAGATATACTTCAGAAATAAAAGAAAAACTGCCTAGACAGGCCTTGTATGTAGAAACTGTGACTAAAAAGTAGCCATTCTGCATCCCAAGAGAAGCTGTGAAAACAGGGATGTTCCTCATTGAATTTTGCTGTCAGCGACCAACACACCTTAACAACATCTGGACTGTTAGTTACATATTTGCACTCAATCATTTGAAACTTACTCTAATTGGAATTCTGTGACTCTGTGACTGTCCTGCTTGTTTGTCCAATCTTTCTGCTTTACCCTGTCTTTTTGATGGTAAACCGCATTTGCAAGACGCTTGACAAAGTGAAAATCAACCTAGTTAATACCTCCATAGCATTAAATGTTAAGTAGTAAATGGGGAAATCCTATTGTGTGGTTTCATGATTGGTCTTAAACAAATTTAAGTCCACGCTATCAGTGAAAGTGATGCTCCTGACTTTCTCATTACTGTCCATGGCTGAGGAGTCCAATCTTCCTTGCGCTGGCACTACGGCTCATTCCACTGCTACACAAAAACCAACAGGGAACCATTTGTCCTGGAAAGCAGCTCTGCAACATAACACAAAACAACTCCTCCCCTGAGGATTGCACTCCCCACTTCCCGGATCTGCCTCACCAGGCAGCAAGAGGGAGGGATGGGAATGCTGGCTGGTGGCAAAGGGTACTGAACAGGACAAGTCCTCAGAGCAGGCACACATGAGGACTAGATTCTATTAACTGTGCGGCAGCACGCTTTGACACAATGTTAAATATTCTGTTGCAACATTTTCACCTTTTAGTCCTGAACTCCTCAAATCTAAAAGTAAGATTAAAAGGGGGAAAACGCTTCATTTTGATGTGTTCCTGATGAAAAAAAATCTTATTAAATTAAATTACCTTGGATTTGTTGGGCTGTCACTTTGGAAAAAGTCAACACATCCTGATCTGCCTACAGACTAGAAACTTAACACAAGATACCCAGATTCTAAAATATCATAACAATACTTCAGTGGGCTTTCCCACTACTTTCTTTAGTATATTTAACTTCTCTGTGGTATTGCTGTTTCTAACTTAGATTTGTTTCTGTAGATTTTGGTACTACAGTAATGACAATCAAAATGACAATGTGACAATCAAAAGTGAAATTATCATAGAATCATAGAATAGTTAGCGTTGGAAAGGACCTTAAGATCATGTAGTTCCAACCCCCCTGCCATGGGCAGGGACAGCTCCCACTAAACCATGCCACCCAAGGCTCTGTCTAACCTGGCCTTGAACACCGCCAGGGATGGAGCACTCACAACTTTCCCGGGCAACCCATTGCAGTGCCTCACCACCCTTACTTAGTATCAGTGTATATTATAAAGCAAGAAGTCAGCAAGTAAAAGCAACCAGCAAGTGATTCTGTATTAATCTTACTTCCAATTTCTATTAATATTCTACAAAGGAGAATACTTGAAATTGATACCTTGTCTAAAGGGAGAGTATGCAAACAGAAATAACCCACCTTTTATTTTTTATTATTCCTTGCACTATTTGCATCAGCACAGAATAGTTTCAGCGAAGAGGCTTCCAGTCATTCACCCTACCAATAGAATAAAACTAATAATGTGATTAGAGCTTCAAGCAAAGCTTTCAATGAGCTCAGGGATGATGGAGAGAGATCTTAAGCTTTAGGCAAATATATATAACCTGTCATACAAATTTTAATGGCTGAAGAATCTTAAAAAAGAAGAAATATCTTGAAGCGTTTAAATCAAAAGTGACTTTATTTAATGTGTGAGTTGGCCCTGAATACATTAAAGCAGCAAAGCGAGAACACATTTTTGCCGCAAGGTTTTCTTTCCTTCCTTTCTTGTATTAAGTGTATCAAGTAGATATCTAGGAGGACATTTTTAAATGTGAATATTCACTGTGGCATAGTATGTTCCGGATCGTATTTCAAAATTGCTCGAGTTATTTTGACCCTGAATTCTGAAAGAGGCATTGTAAGGGAAATCCAATTACAGGACAAAAGAACTGGATCCACATAACCTTGGGATACGTACTAAAGTGAAACAATATCAGGATTTCACTACTTTTTTCTCACCTTCCCCCTGGAGGTGCTAGAAGACCCTCTTAAGCCTTCCCCCAGCACACTGGCAAAAAATAAGGTCAAAAGAAGCAAATGGAGAAGATCGAATGAGAGAAAGTGGTGGTGGAAAGGACAGTTGCAGGAATTGCAGCACCACTCTTCCTTAGTACTTCCTTATCCAACTGGTACAGGCAGGACAGTTCACCATTTCTAGTTACCCAGGTGACCTTCTCTAGGGAGGTCAAATACCCAACCTCAGCAACCTAAGCACCCATTAAGGCATGAATCCACAAGGTTTCCAGGAATTATATCATTTACATATGATCCCATTCTGAAAAGAGAATGCTGACAGATGATAAACAAGATGTGTTTTCCAACTGGTTCTGAAAAACTGCTTGCCCATGGTCACAAGTCAAGAAATCACTGCCTTAAATGGCTTTTTGATGTGGATGTTTAGAAATAAAACTGCATCACAATTCTCTAGTGCCGCTCCTAGTATTTTATCTCGGGGCTGCTTTTCCTCTCCAGAAACCACTTCAGTCTGATAGGTCACGTACAAGGGATGAATAAGAAATACACGATGTCTACATCTGTGAAGGAAAAAAACCCCAAACACATCTGCAGAAAAGGAGAATTCTAGCCCAACTTTTTTTCACATTTGAATAGCTGTGAAGGGTCATTTTTCTTTAAGCATTACGAAACGAAATGCATTCAAGTGTAAAGTCGTTTCATAAACAGGAAGCACAAATGTGGGGACCCAGTGCACTGCTAACCAAGGTAACTCACACGTAAAGTACTTCTTATGATGCATTAGATGTGTCAGCATATTTCCAGGCTAAGAATAGAGTGGAATAAGCAGTTCATTATTTTTTTTCCCCATGAAAATAGATTAGAATTCATACTGCATATTACTCATGCAACTAGAAAACCGCAATCTTACATGTTTTCAGTTTTACTGCTTTTCTTTGCCAAACCGACTGAAATCAATTAAGGTGACACATTATGAAAATCATTGCACATAACAAATTCATAACTTCAAGAGCAGAAGCAGCACTAATTGCTCAAAAACTGTCTTAAACATTTATGAGTTACTGTAAAGTATGAAAAGAACACAGCCTCTAGTTACAAAAAAGACAATCATACAGCCGGCAAAGATGTGACTACAGTCCAGACAGGTAATTCACAATGAGCTCACCAAGCTTAGGTACTGTAATAATGTTATCTGCAGCAGCATGATATTAGTATGGCCTGACCTCCCAATGTGTTGCTTGTGTTAAATACCAATTATTGGCTTTTTAAATGTTGCTTTCACATTAACTGCTATCTCACAATTTCAATACTTCTACTTAAAGAAGCTACCAAAGAAAATTCTTAAGGGCAAGAAATGGCTGAGGTCACTTGTCTTGTTCAGCTTGGAGAAGGCTGAGAGGTGACCCCCTTGCATTCCACACCTTGCTCAAAGGGGGCAGCAGAGGGGAATGTGTTGATAGGATACAAGAAAATAGAATGAAGCTGTGTCAGGGGAAGTGCAGATGGGACACTGGGAAAAGCTTCTTCACTGAGAGGGTGTCAGTTGTTGGAACAGGCTCTCCAGGGAAGTGGTCACATCACTCAACCTGTCACAGTTCAAGGAGCATCTGGATGACGCTCTTAGTAATATGGTTTAGTTTTAGGTAGTCCTGTGAGGAACAGAGTTGAACTCAATGATCCTTATGGGTCCCTTCCAACTTGAAATATTCTATGATTCCATCATTCACACTCTCAGGCAGAATGTGAGTCCACCTAGTTCTTTCCTACCCCAACTGTGCTCCAGGCACCTAACTTAGGCACGGCCACAGCTGGCGAAGCCTGCAGGGCTGCTACACCCCAAGAAGTTTCAAAGAATTTTATAAAGACTGGAAAAAAACTACTTGAAACTGCAAGAGTATTTGCACAACCTCTGGAGACTTGCTGATGAATTCAGAAAACTGATGATATTTATTCTCCTCCTCCTTTCAACTGATCAAATTGCATTAAAATTAGTTAAAAACAGTACTTGCTTTTCTTTTTGATATGCCATTGTTAGCAATTTTTGTCACTGGAATATTCCTAAATTGCAAGTAGAAGAAGAAATTGTTCCCTTACTTTATGACCACCAAATCTTCAAGTTCTATACTTAACACAAATAATTTATGGAGTTATTTGTATACTTGCAAATCCTTTGTGCTCAGGTCCAAGTATCAGTGCATACAGTCAATATATCCTGCTGCAAACAGGAGCAAAAGAAGGTCACAGCTATGCAAAACTTGGCAGCTCTCACAGATGGACAAACAGGGTAATTGTCACTGGGTATACTGAGAAATTCTGAGACACTTTAGAATGAAAGGCAAATATCAGACCTCAGAAACTCGCAGAAGCATAGTAACATGCAGAGGAGTACTAGGCAGGTAGGAGTAAAGGACTCCTGGGTTTGCTAAGAGATCTTTAACGTGGGTAACTGCTGATACTGAGAGGATGCAGGAGAGTGGTTGCAGATTTGTAAAACAGCAGAATTAAGTAGTCCGAAGATGCTGCAATATTAGATTTTCCTGCAATAGCAGGACAGTATTCTACAGCAGAAGACTTTGGGAAGACTGCCCTCACCCTAAGATTATGTTGTTTCAGATTCCTTCTCTCCTGGTTATCTTCTCTTGTTAGATCTCAGCAGAATGGCCAGATGGGCAATACCAGGCTTCCAGTCTAGGAAGTATGCCAAACATTACATGTGCAGAGCTACTAACATGTGCAGCACTACAGAAAAACACCTACTGGTTTCCTAAAGTTTTCCAGAACATGAGAGAGCAGCAGAATACAAGCAGCATTTCAGGGTTTTAAGATGTGAAGTACCTGGTAGCTTTTTGTGCTTTAGTGGGAATGCTGCCCAGGTAACTGAAAATTAGTAAGACAACATAGCTAGACACTAAGAAAGAAGAAGAGGACTTGCCTATGAAGGCTCTTCCTTTAAGATGTGATTAACACTGAGTAGCTGGAGGATTCTAGACTGCCAACGGTAGTAGTATCAATGTGCTGCTGGAAGCTGAGGTCCTCATTTATGCATTTATAATTTCAGTGCATGTTCAATGCTTAACCCTGCCTCATCCTTCAGAGAGAAAAGGTAGGGAAGAGGTGACAAAGGAGAACCTGGAAGCTTCTCATTCCCTGCTTGGGAGAATGGTGACGAGAGAAGCCAACAATGGGATTCTACGGTATGGATGGTAAGTTTGGTGGCTGCTTGAACCCATAAGCAATAGTGATTAGAATTTGCCACTGACTAAAAATGAAAGAAGTGTTAATGAGATGAAAGAGAACTCTGAAAGGAGGTTTTTAATATGTAGGTTTACAGAACCTAAAAACTAACATACAGAGAGATAACAAGAGCCAGTTCTGTCCCCCTGAGGCTCCGATATTCTAACACACAGTGCAAACAATTTATTCAGCCTTTTATTACATGGGATATCACTCTTTTCCACCCTGTTAATGTTCTGAACAACTAAGATCAAGGCTGAAGAGAGGTGGTAATTTTCCTGACAGGTGGCCACATTACACAGCATTTTCCCAAATTCTCTCCCCTCAAATGCAAATGCAATCTGGAAGTATACAACTGCCAAGACTATCTTCTCTCCTTGTGTGCATACTGTTGCCTTTATCCTCACTTCAGATAGGAGCTAAAATAACACACAGTGACGCACATTTGGGCAATGAATTTTTTACAACCTCTTCTTACACGTGAGGAAAATGCACACTGAATCTGTTTATCCTGAGATTTTACATAGCATCTCTGTATGCAGCAGAACATGAAACAAATGCCTGTGTATGCCATCAGAGTGCTCAAAACCTGACCCTGAGAACAATTTCCATGTGTGCTACATATGCCATTCAATGATTGTAACATGTAATCTAAAACCTATGGATCAAGCCTCATCAACAGTTAAGTATATGGGGGAAATAAGATACAGGATGTACTTGATTTATCCTTACTGCATTACATTGTTATGTCACTATTACAGCAGCACAATGCAGAAGAGTAAGGGAATCAATCCTGAATTCCTTACAATCCGGAAGATAACACAAAAAGGTATCATCAGAAACATGCACACAAGCTTCCAGGCTAAATGTCACTGAATTAAATAGCTCGAGGCTGAAGTGCCAGTCGGGAAATCAAAGAATCTATGTTTTTAACCACCTCTCATTAAACACTGAATCAAAACCCTTTGCCACTCAGTGTCTCAGTCTCCTCATTAGTAAAACTGGGATGGATACCGATTTTAATCTTTCTGATAGTTGTTGATTAGAGGTCTCCTGAAGAGATATTATTTTTTTCCCATTCTATAGTATGGCTTTTTGTAGTTTTAGTTCATGTCGGCATATATGATAAAATACTGATTTAGAATAATAGCAATTTTCTATTTGACAAATAAATACTGATTTTTTAATTGAAACTCAGTGCAAAGGCAAAATAGAAGCATTAAAAACTAAGGAATTCAGTCTTCCTTTACATGTAATGCTTCTGAAGAGTGTTTAAACTTCCTTTTAAAAACAAAACTGAGATCCAAGAGAACTACATGGTTGCCTGCACTTTGCTTGGTGTTACCCCCATAAGCAATGGTAAATAAGAGTTTTTCTTTGTTTTAAAAGACCCTGGGAGCCCAAAATAATTTCAAGCAAAGTTAAAAAGAACAAGAAAAAGCAGCAGCAGCTAATGAAGATAAAGTGCAAAAAGCAGATGTATCATCTACGGGGCAGAGTGTCATCAACAAGGATGCACTTGGACCAATGATGCTTGAGGTGAAGAGCACAAAATTCCTATATTTCCACCAGTTCTGCTCCCCCTAGAATGAAGAGCAGTGTAATGAAATGAAGAAGTGCAGTCAAAGGCCACTGTAAAGGAATGTTGAAGGGAAAAAAACCACCCTGGCTACCTAGGATTATGCCATTATGTCAGCATATTTCTATTGGATTCGGTGATGAAACTCTCCATAACTTGGGGTGGGGAGAGGCAGAGAAAGAGGTAATTCTGCTTCTGTGTAATGCAGATGATGTGGGGGGCTTCAGCTGGTTGCAAGCCTTGGGTGTCTGCATGGGCATATTTTATTTGTTCTAAGCCACAGATTTGGAAGACGTATTTTACCTAAACACTGACCTACATATACAGTAGTATAGACATGAATAATCTTTCCTCTAAAATTGCATATCATTGCAATACTGTTTTAATGGTTTATCATATCAGCATTTACAGCATGGCTCTTTTCCTCTAGAATATGAAAGTAATTTAGGAAAGCTTTTCAAGGCATGCATCTCCTCTTGCATGGAGACCTCATAGCGGCCTTCCAGTATCTGAAGGGGGCCTATAGGGATGCTGGGGAGGGACTCTTCATTAGGGACTGTAGTGAGAGGACAAGGGGTAACGGGTTCAAACTTAAACAGGGAAAGTTCAGATTGGATATGATGAAGAAATTCTTTACTGTAAGGGTGGTGAGGCACTGGAATGAGTTGCCCAGGGAAGTTGTGAATCCTCCATCATTGGGGATGTTCAAGGCCGGGTTGGACAGAGCCATGGATGGCATGGTTTAGTGCGAGGTGTCCCTGCCCATGGCAGGGGGTTTGGAACTGGATGATCTTAAGGTCCTTTCCAACCCTAACTATTCTATGATTCTATGTTACCTATTAAACACAATGGCACCAATATGGATGCCATTTTTCCTGCAAAAAGTAGAAGAAAATATTTACAGTGGAGATTTTATGATTTCAAGAACAGGAACTGGGCTAACAGTCCAAGCTTCTTTATGCACAACCAATTTTTACAACAACTCCTTGCTCATTATCATGAAAAGCAAATGCATGTATTTTTCAAATATTTGATTTTAATGAGAAGAATAAAATCTGGGGGGGAAAGCAGTCAAGTTATGTGGAGGTGGAAAGTACAACATCTATCTGGAATAACCACATTCAACTCAGAACTCTAACAAGAAAAAATTCTTCCCTGTGATGGTGCTGAGGCGCTGGCACAGGGTGTCCAGAGAAGCTGTGGCTGCCCCATCCCTGGCAGTGTTCAAGGCCAGGTTGGATGCAGCTTGTAGCAACCTGGTCTAGTGGAAGGTGACCCTGCCCATAGCAGGGGGCTGGAATGAGCTTTATTAAAGGGGGATGAGCTTTAAAGGTCCCTTCCAACCCAAACCATTCTATGATTGAGACATCTAATAAGAAAAGCACAGTGAATTTCAGATTGGTGTGTCTCAGCTCAGACTGCATAAGTTAGCCAATCCTTGTTTATTTACTGAAGTAATTGAAGTATGTAAATATAATGTCACAGAGCTATCAATTTTTCATTGCATAAAGTAACAGCTAAATAACAAAACACAAACTCAAACCCCTCTGAAAACTTCCTCCTGTGATGCTTTTTTTTTTCTGATTCTTCCTTCTGTACTCATGTGTGACTTTGAATGCTGCATCTGAAGCACCCAGGAAACATCTTGTTCCCTGACTTGAAGAGATTCACTAGAGAAATATGTCGTTCAGAGGCCACTTGGCACAGGTCAGGAGAATCAGGTGGAGATCGAAAGATTATTGCTTGCTCGCTGCCACTAAAAAAAAAGACAGGTCAGAGCTGAGGAACAGAAACACAAGAACTATGAGAACTGGAGTGAAACTAGGTCACAGCTAGGGGAGAGATTGAGCTGGTTATGGATGGGGAAAAAGAACCTCCTCAAAGAAACCTTTCCCTCCCCTCTCCTGAATGAGATCATAGTTTCAGTTTTGTCTATCCCCATTTTTCAGACCTCAGGAAAAATTATGCATATAGGAAAAACCTACACCTAAGCTTTTGGCTGGAAGTGTGTGATTATGCCTGCCCTACCTCATACTGAACCACCAACATGTAGTACATGTTCCTCGATGCAGAAGATCCTCACAGATAGATTTCTTTGGTTCCAGAAACTTTGAAAGATCTTCTACGCTACTATTCCCACTGTAGAGAAAATTACTCAGTCATTATAGCCTTTCCTTTCTATCTCATGATGGGTATTGAACCCTCCACAGCTCTCTTTTGTCCATGCCCTCCCTCCATAAAGAACTGGGAAAGAAAGGCACTTGACTTCAAGAAGTCATCAAGCCTTTATAATGGAAAGAGTGCCTGTAGCTAGACAGAAATAGGTCTCTCTTCACAATGCTAAAAGACACCCACTGCATGTAAGTATGTGCTTATGTACTTTGGGTTTGCCTTTTTGCTAGATATTAATTTTCCTAAGTTACTTGAAGAAATGTCAATTTTCTCTCCATCAAGGGTATTTGCCAAATAAAAGCAAAAGAAGAAAAGAGTAAAAATAAATAGCTAAGTGCGGAGTATGACTACAAATTCCTGTAGTTTAAGGATGTTTGCTAAATTTAGGTCATGGATATCTGTCTAAAAGATATCATTAGCAGCCTGGAAAGGAGGGCAAGTTGATGTGCTTTACTTCCTATGCATGACAACGCTTCTGTTGATGACAGAGGTTTGAACAAAAAAGGCAGGGAAGCTCTAAAGCTCACACAAAGTTTAATTAAGACACATCACTTCTTTATAATGTCTGACTATCACCACTAGTCATCGCTGCAATATCACAGTAAGTTAGGGGTTTTTATTAAATTCAATTAAATTCTTGCTAGAAACATCCAGAAAGTATTTTTTCAGTGGTGATCACAAATGCAGCCATCAGCTCCAATTAAAATGCTGCCAGGTCCATCCACCTCTATGTCATTTTTATGTACATCTCAAAATATACGGAAACCTATTTTTTCTTAGTAAATTTGCCTGCAGATGTCAGATTCCTTTTTTACCTCCTGGATAAACACCAACTGAAAGTGAAGGAAGCCCAGTACATTTCACTGTAACATATTTAACCTGATTAATTCAAAAGCATCAAAAAGGCTTGTGACACCAATGGACCCAAATTTATGCATATAGGCAGAGACCCAATATGTGAGTGCACACATAACCAGATGCATGGTAATCTCAGTATAGATCTTCAAATCCCCAAATTCTGGTTCTGTCAGATTTAATCACACAGGCATATTTCATAATACATTTTATTCTTGTAGACTGACAATAAATTCATTTCAGTAATAACCTACTTGGCTATCCATACACCTATACACTTCCATGTATGTGTTGATTCTCATGGGAATTTTTAAAAGAACTTCTATGAGGAGTACTGACTCTTGGTGAGATTTGTGTTCCTGAGTCACTCGAGTGCTCTGGAAAAATCCCAAATACATTCCACAATGAGATAAAGATGAAATGCATCAATGATTCTTCCAAGTCAAACAACAGAACTTTGGGTTTATGATCTTGCCTGTGCTTCCCCCATCCCATCTGCCCAATAAATCACAGAGTAAACAGCATGGAACACAGTTGGCTTATTTTAAGGATAAAGATCTACTGAAACCTTGTTTAGATCAAGAGACAGCAGTTCCAGGGACAGTAAATCTGTCACACTTTATATGTTATGCCATCCTTCTCACAGACCAAAACCTCAAGTTATATTCTCTTGTTTTCATTACATCCAACCTGATGTCAAACATTCTTTACCTCACTTCCTTTAACTACGGCAAAATTCCATGCCTCCTCAGAACTCTGCAGGCAATGTTTTAATTAGTGCTATTTGGGTTTTCTGCCTGATTTTTTACTAGAGCACACAAACAGCCTCAGTTTTACCTCCCAGTAATATAGCCCGTCTGTGTACATCAGCTGCTGAGGATCCATGCTGTTCAATAGAGCTATCTTAGGTTTAAATTTCACCTTCTCCTTTACTTGGGATAGTAACTCTGGAATCAAATATATGATTATTGGCTGTTTCATAGAAAGAGCTGAGATAATCTTACAGAATCATACAGGTTGGAAAAGACCCTTAAGATCAAGTCCAATCATTAACTACCAAGTCCACCACTACACTATGCCCCTAAGCACCATATCTGCATGTCTTTTAAATGCCTCCAGGGATAGTGACCCATCCATTGCTCTGGGCAGCCTGTTCCAGCACCTGACAACCCTTCTGGGGAAGAAATTGTTCCTAATATCCAATCCAAACCTCCACTGATGCAACTTGAGGCTGTTTTGTCTTGTCCTATCACTTTTGAGTTGGGAGAAGAGACTGACCTCACTTCACTATAACCTCCTGTCAGGTAATTGTAGAGAGCGATAAGGTTCCCCCGAGCCTTCTCCAGACTAAACCCCCCAGGTCCATCAGCTGCCCCACATAAGTTTTGTGCTCCAGGCCCTTCACTAGCTTCATTACTCTTCTCTGGACCTGCTCCACAGCTCCGTATCTTTTCTTGCAGTGAGGGGCCCAGGACTGAACAGAGGATTTGAGGCGCAGCCTCACCAGTACAGGGGGTGCTGTTGGCCTTCTTGGCCATCTTGAAGCCATGTTTTGTTTATCACAAAACGTACCTATTAAAGTAAGTACTTCTGTACTGTACTTGAGGTTCAGAAATCACCCTTGTTATCAAAGCATTGAAACAAATTCATAAAACAGGTCAGAAAAATCATTTCAAATATGATCCTAAAGCAGAATCTCCTTGAGCAGAGCCTGTTGAATTTTTGTGATATGCAGATGGCTTTACAAGAAGAAGAGTTTTTACACATAAGCAAAAGCTAGGCCATCTTCCATACCATACAAAACTGAAAGGCTATTTCTACATTTTGTAGCAAATTTCATGGACAACTGCATTGTGCCATAGCTGAATTCTGCGATTCAATTTCACACAGTAAAACAAGACAGTTCTTACTGCCAATATTTCTATTTCTCCTCTATCTCCCTCTCTGTCCTGTCCCAACTACGCACAGCAAAGAAGAACTAGTATTTTGCCAGGTTAGTGAACTGGACTGCTTATCGGAATACGTGATGAGCACCAGTCAGAGCAAGTGTCTGGGCCATGCAGTTAAGTGAAAGGTGGGGGCAGAGCAACAATTCTACTTCCATGTGCTAGTGAGAATAATTTTGTTTGTTTTGGTATAAAATGGCTACTGTACTACCTGATAACACAGGAAAACAGGAACCTGTTATGTTTCATGAGTTGTGGATGGCTTACTTTTTTGCTTAAGCAACAAAGAGGGAAAATGAGGATTTACATGCCCCATAACCTGCATCCATGACAACATGAAGCCCATCAGTCTAGAGAGTATGCATGAATGACAATAGACAACACTAAAACATGTCAAAATACATACTACCAATTTAAGCTATTGATGATAAATAAGCTTTCACTGCTGTGGAGTCCATTCTGGACCCAGCAAGTTGTTTTCTTTGCACTGGATAAGAAAAACTTTCATTTCTTAATAAGCAAAGACCATAATAGCTGCAGAAGAGTCTCTTTCAGAATTCTCTACTGCAGCTGACTACCAACTAATCAGTACCTCAATACAAAAATATGTAGATGTTCTATTCTATGTTTGAAGCAGGTGGCTGTACTGGCTAAGCACATCTTTGAAATGATGGAATTCCAAAGGAAAGGACTCAGTGACTTCAGAAAGTACCGATAATGAATTTTAACAAGCATTTGTGAGCTGAATAAATGACAGTATAGAAATCTGAGAGCCACATGCTACTTCTTCAGATCCAATACTGGAATAATCATTGCTCCATCCCCAGCAGTGTTCAAGTAAAGTTGGACAGAGCCTTGGTGACATGGTCTAGGGTGAGGCATCCCTGCCCATGGCAGGGGGTTGGAACTAAATGATCTTACGGTCCTTTCCAACCCAAACCATTCTATGATTGCTAGCAACACTGATTTCAATCTATTTGTTCAGACTTAGAATGTAACAAACCCCCAGACCTCTCGTTATCCTCTGAAATGAGAGGGAGACTTAAGTCTGACAGTCTCTCGATTTCTTGTTCCCTTGTATGGTGATATGGAACCTTCTCTGATAGTAACCAGAGACTGCACGCTTCATTTTATTGTGTGTAATGTCAGAAGGTTCTCTGAACTGGGACTATGGAAGAAGGACATGGAGATGATAAGAAAAGGAATTCAACTTCATAGCTCCTGTTCATTGAAATGTGCTTGCCTAAAGCAAAGATAGTGCAGGTAGAGTGGTACCGAGCAATGATCTGAGCAGTGATCAAAGGTATGGTCGCTGAGAACAGCCTTCAAACAGGAAAAAAGTTCTCAGAGGGGAAATGAAATTTGCTGTGTTTAGGACAAGGTAAAAGAATGACCGGATGACATAGCAATTGTCTCAAGAGGGCTTCTTTTGCCCTTTACTTGCAGATTTTGTTAACTTGTGCTGGTAATAGTAAGATACTCTTCCATCAACAATTTGCAGTGCACTCTCATTCTGTGGGCTGGAGCATTGCTGTTCTTAGGAGGATCCAGTACTCAGCAGTCATGAGTGTAGGTGAAACCTATGTTGTTGTTCCAAGTTCCTTGAGAATCCCACAGAGACTTCTAGGATCACTAGAGCACAGCAGCAGCAATTCCCACTGCTATAAAAGCTATAGCAGCTGCATGTAAAGCAGCCTGAAAAAGAAATCTAGGAGAAGACAAATTGACTGTCAGACCAAAATGAACTTTCATTTATCTCTGTACGCTAATGGTGAGTTCTGAATAATGTACTCTATTTCAGACCGGTTTAGCACAGTCAGCTTCAGTACTGATACAGGATCATTTGAAATGATCACCTGAAGGTGGGATGTTAACCATTAACTCACAAAACAGAGGTACATGCTTTACTTTCTTTGGAAACAGCTTATCTTTTGAGAACTGTTAACCTGTGACCCATAGAAATGCCAATACTTTGTGAATCTTTTAGAAAGTCAGGGAAGCATCAATACCATGATATGGCTTACACTGGTCATAGGAAAACTTGGTCTACATCATTACATCAATAAATTCTGTCTCGCTACGCCTTTATGTTGCCCAGCAAGACAGAGTCTGATCCAGAAAAAGGCCCTTTTGGCACTACCAATAAACGAACAACTGAATAATTTAGTGTATTTCTCTGATGATAGCCAAGGTAGTGCGTCCTTTCACTCCATCCACAGTACTGTTCAGAAGCAGCCAAACAGAACATATGTGTGAAACAAATTCTCTCTTTTCGTTACCTAACACACTGATAGCAGAACGAAATTATGCAGCTGTGTATTTTACAGGATACTGTGGAAGATACAGAGCCACTGAAATCAACTTCTTTTAGTTTGCTTAAAAAATTCCATTATTAATTATATTTTCAGATGTAATGCTAACCTGTTCCATCTTGACTTGAATTTTATTGCCTGATTTCAACAATTACAAATGGTTGCAGCAAGACTGGCTTAAACAAATGGTGTTGTGTTTGTGGTCCTAGGCCTGTTTCATTGATTACCGTTCAGCCTTGTGTACAAATGCAGTTATTAGTCCACAGCTAGGCTTTTAATGTAAGATGTTCTGTGAAGCTATGAGAACCAAGCAGAGAAACCTTAGTTAAAATGAGTAAGCAATTCCTTTTACGGCACTCTCTGTCTTCAAAGCATAGCTTGCAGCTTAATTAAGCAAACCAGGTTCTGTGTGCCCAAGCTGAGAAGCATTTCTGTTACGAGATGACAACTCTTTAAAAACAAAAAAATCCCTCATAATTTTGATGCTCTTCTTTGATTCAGACGCTAGAACTGGTAGCAAATTTTCCGTGACTGAGGTAGGTGTTTGCTGGAGAGGATATATTAAAGGGAAGGGTGCCTTAAAACACGTTTTTTCCCCTTCTTCTCACCTTTATAATCCATTTCCATATAAGATACATAGATGTAAGATTAGGCATATAGCCTAGGCATATATGTAAGATTAGGCATATAGCTCATTTTCCACTGCATGTTCTATTCTGGTGGCAGGGAACATGGAGGTTTAACTTAATTCTACATGAATCTGCATTAATTCAGGCTCTGTACCTGCATTTTTCTCAAAGGAGGAACTTATAAAGGTAAAGGATGCCTAGCCAGAAACAGTACCGCCCCTACAAAATCCAGGTTGCTGAGATGGAAAGAAGAGGTGTGCTTGGAAGTCAATCTTCTGCAAGGTCTTCTTCCTACATCTACATTACCATGAAACTCCCAATCCCCTGTCTCTCATACACGGGCTCAGTGAAGTTTCCAGTGACAAAGCTACAGCTTTCTAATTTCACAAGGAGAAGGAAACATGACCACTAGACCTGCACCTTCCCAGAAGTGCACAAATTCAAGGGGACTTTACTCTTTGAAATCAAACAGAATATATTCAATCTAATTCATACAAGTAGAATTCATTAAGAGTAGAACTATCAAAGCAAACTTGTCACATAACTAGAGATTTAGTTGAGTCTTTGTGAGAAGTTCCAGACCAGACAGAAAATGAAGCTTATGAAAAATGCAAGAACAAGAGCACCAAAACCCAGAAGAAAGTAAGTATTAATCACGTTACATGAAGCACAGACGTCTCCAGAAGGAGATTTTTCTTTACTTTGTAACCTGCCTTTGGGTTCATTAGGTTTATAGTTACCTTGGGAACAGTGGTAGCCAAAGAACCAGAAAACATGAGATTGGTGTTTTATACCTAGAACTTATTTAGCTACAAAAAGGTTGTAAAAATTATTAATTGCTTCCATATCCTGTAACTTTTAAACCTTCCTGAATGTTCTTTTTTCTTTTGTTTTCCCTTACTTTGTATGTATTTTCACTAAATTAGGATACATTTGTACCATGACAAACTAAGAAAATGATGCAGAGAAACATTCTGAAATATACATTTAAATACCCTCAGATTTTCTTTAATAAAAGTTTTCAGATTTTTCATTTATATTCAGTTTATTCTGTGTAGACTTCCACCTTAAAATTCCTACTACATAAAAAAAAAACGTGAAGTGCTGGCACTGATGTACCTTTATAATTAATGAAAAGGCATTTTCAGAGTGTTTCACCTTCTCCTCTAATGGCGATTCTGCCCTAAAATCACTTATTTGCCACCATTCACTTGGAAGAGTCTAAACAATATCTCATACCTAGATATCAAGAATGAAGGTGTCCAGATAGCCAATTTATTTATTGCTAGTACAACACTCACAACTTGCTCATCACCACTTTGTAGTCTACCTTTACACACTGAAGACTGTCTACTTTTCATGCTGAAACTCAAAACTAATTCTTCTTTATATTAGCAATACATGCCAAAAACGTATGCCAAAAACTCAAGCAAAACTTTTTCTTTGGACACCTGAAGGACCTAATGGTCATTCCTCAACAGCACATCCTTTTCCAGTCCATCTAGTAAAGCAAAATGATGTAGAACATAACAACATAAAATGCAACCTTACCTGAGAAGATGATTCATGTAAAAGTATTACAAATACATAGAAATGGTGCAAACTCTGAACGAGAAAGGATACATTCGTATGGCTCCTGTCCTTGTTCCAATTGCCAGGATTTTCTGCACTGGGTCAAAAGCTAAGGCAGTGGGTAGGTAAGGAAAACCATGGCGAACCGTCTGAAACAGAACAAATGAGCAAAGTGATTAAGCTGTAACCACACATAACAGCATGCATGCACCTATACTTTGCTGTACGTTGTACTACTTGCCATGAATTTCAAGAACAGTATTAACAGCATCACAGAATGGTTTGGGCTGGAAAGGACCTAAGATCATCCAGTTCCAAGCCCCCTGCCATAGGCAGGGACATCACACACTAAACCATGTCACCCAAGACTCGATCCAACCTGGCATTGAACACTCCAGGGATGGAGCATTCACCTCCTTGGCCAACCTGCTCCAGTGCCTCACCATCCTTACAGTAAAGAACTTTTTCCTTATATCTAACCTGAACTTCCTTGGTTTCAGTTTAAACGCATTACCCCTTGTCCTATCGCTACAGTCCCTGATGAAGAGTCCCTCTCCAGCATCCTTGTAGACCCCTTCAGACACTGGAAGCTGCTCTCAGGTCTCCACACAGCCTTCTTTTCTCCAGGCTGAACAGCCCCAACTTTCTCTGCCTGTCTTCACACGGGAGGTGCTCCGGCCCCTGATCGTCCTCGTGGCCCTCTTCTGGACTTGTTCCAACAGCTCCATGTCCTTTTTATGTTGAGGACACCAGAATCACACACAGCGCTCCAAGTGTGGTCTCACGAGAGCAGAATAATGGGGCAGGATCACATCCTTCAACCTGATGGTCACGCTTCTTTTGATGCATTTATCAGCCCAGTATACAGTTGTAAAGTATTCTGAATAGGGGTGAGTCTCACTCATGTCAATTTCTAGATATGGTCCTTAGTGATATTTTAAATAGTTTTGCTGTAACAAAGTAGATTGTAATGCATATGCCAATATACAACTGATACATATTGCTTATACGGTATAATGAAAGATAACCTCAATATGCAATGCAGCTGAACTGGAAATTGAAAATAGACCCATAATATGCTTTTAAAACACTGTCACAAATAACCTCGGCCTCCACAGAAGAGCTTCAGCAGAAAGAAACAGAACAAGTCCAGAAGAAGAGATCAAACAAACCAATAAACTGAATTGAGTCTATGAGGTAAAAATCCTTAATATAAATTTAAAAAACAAAGATGCCAGAGATGCTCTCAAACTAAGCAACTGAACCACTCACCCTTTCCTAATACTTATTTGTAATACTATGCTTTTAATTCTAATTTTTTTATAGATACATTGGGGAATAAATGAATTGAGCACGGTGCAACACATCCTCGAGTTTGAAGACTGCCTCAAATAATACGTTAATTTATCTTAACCCGGAGGTTCTGACCAGTATGATCTGCCTGACTCTTGCAAGGAAGAATCTGATGAGGGAGAACACTAACATAAGAAAAAAATAGAAAATAACGAGAGTAGAATATACAAATACACCTCAAAACTAACTGTGATCCATTTTGTGTCTGACTGCTTACAGAAAATTGGCTAACAAATAACGTATTTCTTTTGTATAATATTAATGATTGATAACATTTAATAGACTATTGAGCTCGAGGATTGACTCTTTTTTTTAGTACATGGTTAGTATAGCAGAGGAAGTACTTTGAACTGAATAAAATTTAACTTTTTAAGACCTTTTTTTCTTCCTGGAAAGGATCTGGCTCACGAACTGTGCCCACTAAAGCAGTCAGCAGTCTCTACAGAACAACTTCAACAAACCGGGTTCCTTATTTGCCGACCTGTTGAGTAAAAGGCAGCTGATGATTTCTACAGCTGTATCACTCCAACTCTTCCAGTACAGCTGGAAATACTTGAACTGATATTCCCAAGTAGTTTGGGAACAACTAAATGTATATTTTTCAGCACATAACCACCTCCTTAAAAGAAATGTTACTGATCTCCAAACTTAATTACTGCTGATAGGGGATGCTGTTTAAAAGAATATGTAATTATTAGTTTCTAGACTGCAAAAAACCAGAAATGTGCTACTTCAGCAAGCTGTAGAAAAGTAACTCACTTCTTATGTCAATGGAGACATTTATCAAAGAACTGGAACTTGGCTTATATACTGTAAAAATCGTTTTACCTCTCATGCCACAAACACATCGGGAATTATGAACTGTAGTATTTTCTAGTGTGCCAAATGTCTCGCCTAACTTGCATTACTGATTTCCTATTATGTTGGAGATTTGTGGGTTCTTGGGAATAGATCTTCCTTTTCCAGAAAAAGCAAACAAACCAACCAACCCATACATTGCACAAATAATCTTTTTTATTATTAATTTTCAGAAATCCTCTCTAAGAAAGTTTGAACTTCTAGCAATTCCAGGCACAGTATTTGTTTCTGATGTTGAGCTATGACTGGAGCTTTCAGCACTACTTTTTAGAGCTAAGAATGCAAAGATCAGTGCACTTAAAGACTTATTTGCATTCTTGCCTATATGTATTTAGCACAGGCTTTGTATTTTCAGTATTTTTGCAATCTCCAGTAAGACTTTTCATTTGGCAATTTTAATGGAGTCCTGTTACTGAGACAGAACAATGGTTTAGAAGCAGAGCCAAAACTCTGAAACTCTAGGATTGACTCAAAAGTGTTATTTCTGTTTTGTAGCCATCTTCCAAATCTGAGTATTTCCACTAATTCCAATTGGGAAGTTCTTGGGAATGCAAAATTCTGCTGTTTGTAGAATAATAATAAAAAAAAAAAAAGTTGAAGAATATTGCACATCCAAGTAAATGACAATTTTTAAGCAAAACATTTAACTTTATTAAGACTCTAGATAAAGGACAAAAGCAGCTTGGCTGGAGAGCCAAGCTATAGTGTACACAATTAAGGCAGAAAAAGATGTCTTTATGATTGAGATTTTGGCACAAATAAGAGCAGCCTCCAAAATTATTCTGAAGATCAAAGAGAAGGGCAGGGACAAGCTGTAACACTTCAGACCCCCAGACTCTTCTCCCTAGCCTTGGTCCAACATCCCTTCTATTTCCAAGTACTGTGAGGAAATGACGTGACAAGCTAACATATGAAGTAGACATGAGCACACATCTAAGAATAAGGAATGATTCTAGAACTGTACCTGTGCTTCCTTAGAGCATTCACTAATACAGATCAAGAAGAGGGGAAGGCCACAAAATTAACTTGATTCGAGGGTGACAAAAAAGAGTTTGTTTCTACTCAATCTGAGTTGTGCCTGGTAAGAACAATGCAGACCGAAACTACCGATGGTGAGCAGAAAACGCAAGCCAAAGTAGTTTAATTTTGGAAAAAAGATCTATCTCAATGACAGGTCAAAGGAGAAAAAGGATCCTAAAACATCAGTCTGTGTTCAAGGAAATACAGGACCTCCCTACCCTAAATGGCCTAAGTGAAAAAGGGAGAGAAAAAACAGACAGCAGATGGAGCCAGGACTGCTTTTCTCCACATTATCCAGCTTTCTTCTATGTCTCCTCTGCTAGCATGCAGTCTCTAGGTGCAGTCTGTGCTCCCTACAACAAGCAGTTTATGTGCACTATGTGAAATAATTTTGAAACAGAACAGTTAGAAATGCAGCAACAATTTCAGCACTAATTTTTGTTCAGCTTTGTTATTCTTTTTCAAATTTTCCTTTAAATCATTTTAAGCAAATATTCTTACGGTGAATTGCTTATATATATATATCATTAAAGTAATCTTCACACAACCAGCTTACCTATATGACAATAGGAAATTGATTATTTGGGCTTACTAGTATTCTACCAAAGAACACCTTACTTTGCTGTACAGAACATAACAATCTCTTTCTCAGATACTTATCTTACTCAGATATTTAGGAGGGCCACAAGGACGGTCGGGGCTGGAGCATCTCCTCTATGGAGACAGGATGAGAAAGTTGGGGCTGTGCAGCCTGGAGAAGAGAAACTACATGGAGACATCAGAGCAGCTTCCAGTGTCTGAAGGGGGCCTACAAGGGTGCTGAAGAGGGACTCTTCATCAGGGCCTGGAGCAATAGGACAAGGACGTAAAGGGTTTAAACTAAAACAGGGGAAGTTCAGGTTAGGTAAGTCAGATAAGGAAGTTCTTTACTGTGAGGGTGGTGAGGCACTGGCACAGGCTGCCCAGAGAAGTGGTAAATGCTCCATCCCTTGCAGTGCTCAGTGCCAGGTTGGGCAGAGCCTTGGTCAACATGGTCTAGTGTCAGGCATCCCTGCCCATGGCAGGGGGTTGGAACTGGATGATGTTAGGGTCCTTTCCAACCCAAATCATTTTATGATTCTATAACATGATATATGTCATTAACTGGAAAATCACACTAGTATAATATACACTGTCCACTATAACTGGTTTATAATAAAAACTCTTCTACTGGAAAATTGTAACTTTTTTTTTCCTATGGCAGTTTTACATTAGACTGCAAGGACCATTTTTTCAAAGTGACTTTTTTATTCTCTAAATAGTTCCAAAAATACAGGACTAAACTTAATCTTCAACCAAACCAATTGAGTAATAGGGTTTATAGTCAAATCTGTCCTTGCTATTTCCATAAACTTAAAATTTGTAACTTTTCTACTAGTGTTTTACGGATACCCTGTTTATCAGGCAGCAAAACTTACTTAGCAAAACACCTTGTAGATGTCTATTTGCCAAAACTGACCTCTGTAGCCTAAGCCTGTGACTCTGGATGTAAAATCTACCTCCAAACTGTGACCTGCATGTACATGCAGAAACCTTGCTGAAGCAAGTAACTGACTGGTTTATGAGCTAGAGGATGAGTGTTGACAGAAACCTCTTACTCAGCTATTAGGAAATTAAGAAATGGCAATGATTACAGCTTTCACCAAGGTTGCAGTGGTGAAAATGGGTGCCTACAAAGATGAGCTGCCGTGTATTGTATTGCTTTAAGACGATGACATCCCTCATATGTGCCTGGAATCTCTGTTGAGATTGTTGCCTGCTCACACAAGACGGAAAGAAAACAAAGCATCAGGAGGCTTCCAACCTGAAAAAAGATGTGTCCCTCCTGTATTGTTTTCTTATTAGTTAAATTTTCATTTTTAAGGGGAGTATTTTTTGTAAAAACCTAGCTTCACTAAAGCTTTCCAAAATTTCAAACCCAAGCCACAGATTCCATGTAACCCTTAACCTACATTAGGAACCAAGGTTTCTGAGCATCTTCACAGGATATCCTAAAAATTACCTAAGAAAAAAGAACAACCAACTCCCAAAACCCCAGGTTAATATACCCATAGGTAGTTCTTTTACTCTGTGTACAGCTTAGATGATCTTAAGTTCCTTTCCAGCCCTAACTATTCTATGATTCTATGAAACAGTCATATAGGAAAAAACATCTACTCTAGAACTATAGACTGGGAAGGTTGATCACTGTCCCCTGCAAGATGGTATAATAAAGACTAAAGGAGCACACAGATAAAGACCTTTACAGAAGCCAGTAGAGCTTCTACAATAGCAAATCCTCTCTGACTTGTTTTTTCCAATTCTACAAAGCTATCAGCATGCATGTTAATAAAGGGAATATGAACAGAATCACAGAATGGTTTGAGTTGGAAAAGACCTTAAGGTCATCTAGTTCCAACCCCCTGCCATAGGCAGGGACACCTACCACTAGACCAGGTTGCTGAAGGCACTGTTCAACCTGACCTTGAACAGTGTCAGCAACAGAGCATTTACAACTTCCTTGGGCAGCCTGTGCCAGTGCCTCACCACCTTCACAGTAAAGAACTTTTCCTTATATCTAATCTGAACTTCCTCTGTTTCAGTTAAAACCCATTTCCCTTGCCCTATTACTGCAGTCCTTGATACAGAGGACTGTATGTAACAATTTATGTAAGTAAGAGAATATGTACATGTGAGAGAACACATATAATTATTCCAAAAGCCTTCCCGTAACATTCCACAGCAACATTATTAAAGATATAAAGTTGTCATGGGAGTTAAGAAAAGGTTTTCTGGTGGACTGAAAGCTGGTTAGATAACAAAACAAAAGATAGGTTTTAACAGATTAAATTACCATGAAGAAAATTCAAAAAGTAGGGTACTCCATGGAGAAGTGCTTGGACCACTTTTATTCATCATTTTTTAATGACTTGTTAGAGGTTGTGAACACTGAAATCTCCAAGTTCATAGCTGATACCAAGCTCTATTGCATAGTGAAATTCACTGCTGATGGTGACCAACTCCTGAAAGACCTCATCAGCCGGAAAAAGTGTGCAAGAAGGTGACAAATGAGATTCAGTGTGGACAGATGTAAGATCAGGAATATAAAGGAAAAAAACCCACAACTCTTACTTAGGTTTCCACAATGCTGAATTTGAAACTAGCATTTACAAGTCAGCAATTTGATTTTGTGGGCATGGCTGGCATTCCTCTGAAATCTATGGCTTAATGTGCAGCAGCAACCCAAAAAGACAAGTAATATTGGACATATTTGAACAGGAAGAGCATAAAGAAAAACACAGAGGGCACTGTTTTGCTGCTATACAAAACCTCTGTGAGACCATTACTTGAGTACTATGAAACTCTAGTCTCCACATCTGAAGCAGTCAAGTCAAAGCTGATACAGAGAAGGCAACCAATGCTCAGGCTTTCGCACACAAGCCTTATCAGGAAAGACAAACTGCCACAACTTCACTTTAGAGAGCACAGGGCTGTGGGGGATAAGGCTGAGATTTTCATCATCAAAAGAGCTGGTAAGCTGAACATAGAACTGTTATTCAGCTAAACCACAGAGCAATTCAAAACAAAATGAAAGATAAGTTTAAAACAGGAAAAAAAAAAACAAAACACCAAACCCAAAACTTCCTTACACAACAGGTAATGAAACTTGCCACTGTAGGAGGCTGTGAAGGCTGACAGTACCAGCAAGTTCAAAAAGGCATTAGACAAATTCATGGACATTACTGAAATGGATTATAAAAGGACTGGCTAGGGATAGACTCTCTGACATCTCCAAGTGATGGTGGATGATGGGACATTAGAAAGGGAATGGTCTATAGAAAGTGATCTAACTTATTACTCTCCCTCAATGACATATTTTATTGCCACTGTCAGAAACTGACTGCTGGGTGATATGGACCATTGGTTTGTCTCAGCAGGGTATTTCTTATAAGCTTATTATCTTCACCAGCAGCAGTGCATCTGTGAGAGGGAAGGAAAGGAGAGCAGCACTGGTGGAGAAAAACACAGTAGAGAAAAAAACATGGAAAATGTAGGTATATGAAGAAAAAAGAAATGTTGGTGAAATAGGGAATACAGAGGCAGGAAGAAAAGCTAATACACAGGGAACAATAGGATTAGTAAAAAATGTTCCTAACATTTACATACACAACTTTGGGAATAGAAGAATAATACTTTCAGCAATAAGTAAATTTGGGTTGTCTTTTAATTATTAAAATTTACAAATTTTACAGAGCTTACTTTGTAATAAAAGGTCCCTCAATAACATAGATAGAGTAGATTTTTGAGAAGAATCTCTGTCCTGGACAAGCAGCAGACTTCAAACACAACCTGAATTGTTACAGGTTTGTTTCACAAATATCACACACTGATAATTATTTGAAAAATTCAGTGCTAGAGTACTTCAAATTGACTGACCTGTACATCAGACATTTTTGTACTATGAACATACGAAATATTTTTTCCTTTGCAAATAGCTTAATGCACTTAAAAGACCAAAACATACGGCTGCAAAAAATAGCGTCAAGTCTATATTTTAGTATGTATTGTTTTCACTCTACTAGTTCAAAAAAGCCTGTATGCAGATCATATGACTGGTTTTTGAAGCATGCTAATTCTACCACACATTACATAATTTTTCAGTTTCCTCATACAGATTGTCCCTGAAAATGAAAGTACATCAAAAGGCATCTTCCAGACAATAAGCTTAAGAAATAAATAACTAAAATGTAGAAGAAATCTTGCAGTCCTTCCTAAAATTCCTCTTTTCATGATCAAAATCTCTACAGCAACTTCAGAGATGTTTTTTTTCTACTGTCAGTTTCAGTTCAGCAAACTGGATGTTAAGAACTATCATCAAATAAGAATTGTCCTATTCACACAGGATTCATACTGATACAAATAGCCAAGTTAAGTGAACAACAGGGGAAAAATAAGACCTGAATTTCAAAGAGCACTCTCCTCATTCTTTGAAATATACTGTAGTGTATCAAAAATAACACAACTAATATAGTTCAGACAAAAATCTACAAATAAATAAAATTACATTGATCCTTGAAGAAGGATGCTGGAGAGGGACTCTTCTCCAGGGCCTGGAGCAATATGATAAGGGGTGACTGGTTTAAACAGTGGAAGTTAAGGTTAGATACAAGGAGGAAATTCTTTTCTATGAGGTTGGTGAGGCACTGGCACAGGTTGCCCAGAGAAGTGGTAAACACTCCATCCCTGGCAGTGCTCAAGGTTGGACAGGGCCTAGGTTGACATCATCTAGTGTGAGGCATCCCTGTCCATGGCAGGGGGTTGAACTGCATTAAATACAGTTCACAGTAGAAATGAGGTTAGAGGGGAATTCTGCAGACAGTCTAGTCCAACCCCCCCGCCCAAAGCAGTGTTTGGATTTTAATTTGATTGATGTATTTAAATCAGTCTTGCTGTGGCCAAGCAACCACTTGACAGCTACACCATCTTGCCACATCTACCACAGCCCTGAGTTACAGCTTTATAGCAATAAAGCAAGTTACAAGATAATACATGAATATGATCATCACAAGGTTGGTATTATCCTCTTTGAAGAAACCCTAAATTCAAGAGAAAGCATTGTATGCAAATGTTTTCACATTTCTCATTCCCATTCTTTCTAAAAAGAACTCCACCAAGTTTAAAAAAATATACAAAAAGGGAAGAAAATGGAGAATGCAATGAAGGAATTGCATCCATTTTCAGTAAATATGTTACAGCAGACTTCTTACTCTTACCATTTAAACTGGCAAGAAGAAATGAGGCACCAATTTGTAGAAAATGCTACGGACTTTAACAGGATTATATTTTGCCTTGGCTTTAATGTAAAATAATAACAATTAAAAAATCCAACCCTAAACCACTGATTTCAAACCCCAATTTGTCCTTCCTACCTACCTAAGTAAGGCCTCTGTCCAAATGGGAATCATTATAGCCAAAGTAACTCAAATAATAGTTCATATTGATTTTGTTGTTGCCTCATTTAACCATATTACTCTATAACTTGAAATAGTTTGGTTCGGAATATCATCTGTCTGATGGAGATCTGGTTTATGGGGATTTGCAAGAACTGTAAAATCATTCAACATAGCCAAGAGCCTTGAAAGAAAATATTTTTGTCGTCACTATGACTGTGGATGCAGAAAAAAAAAATAATTTCATAACTTTAATGGGGAAAAAAATCATCTATTTTTATTAAAGTTCCACCAGAACAACATAGCAATAACTCTAATTCATTTTGCATGTCTTCTCATTCCTTCATTTTCTGGGACTTTGCTACTTTAGGCTGATCATGTCCTGTTCTATTACGGCTGGTTGTGGCTCCTGTTCTGAAGCAAATGCTTTGTTTGTTACTTTCAGAATATTTCAATAAAAAAATACAAATAAAATAAAAAAAAAAACAAACAAAAAAAACCCCACAAAACATAAAAATTCAAAACCCCAAAAAGAGCCATAAATTTTTTTGCATGAAAATGCCCTGCTGCTGCGATAGAAGAAAACTGCTGCTCTGATAAAGTTCTTGAAGGTTGATTTTTCTATTATTATTTTTTTAAATCTATAGAAACACAGTGTTAAACCCCTACTTTGCTATAAAGATAACCTATATTCTCGATGTATTTGCATGGAAATCTTTCATTTTGGAACAAAATTTGGCATTCCCACATGCTAACATCATTACCAGATTTCATTACTAGCATCTACAACACATTTACTACTTATTACTAGCTCATAATTAATCTTCTCCTACCTTCTTTCTGTATGCATTGAGGACTTTTATTTTCTGATGTTGAATGGAGAATTTAAGCAGGAGATATTGGCCAGCATCCCATCTCACATATGGTGAAGATATATTCCAGATGAACTTGGGACATTTTGTGGCAGGTTTTGCCCTCTAAAGCAGTAAAATCCAGCAGATCTTGCACATTACTATCTCCTGCTGCATTGCCCATAATGCTACCAAGGGCACAGCTCACAGACAGAAATGAAGGCACTATATCTAAAGATGATAAGAATCAGACCTCAGTTTACATAACCACATGCCAGTTTTCCTGCCTTTGCCTCGTTCAGGGAGCACTTCAAAATATATGTAGGGACAAATGAGGAATGAACTAGGATTCTTTGGACCCACAACAATTAACTTTTATCCACAGCTACAATGGAATGTATGTGTAATACAACTGAAAGCACATATCCATCCTTAAGAGATGCAATAGATGGAATGGGATGAACAAAGCCAAGATGAGCATTCATAATTTATTTAGAATGAATCTTTGTTGACATCCAGTGGATAATGCAGAGACTTTTTCTCACAGGAACACACAGTGAGTAGCATCCATCCTTCCCACATGCTGTGTACTCTTCAAACCAAATGTGGTGATGGACAGGAACAAAATATAAGCAGACACTTCAAGAAAATAGAAAGATATTATAAAGACTAGGCTGCCACACAGAGAGTTAACCGCATACCAGCTGAACAAGGAACCTGGCTTCTGAGTGTTTGACCTCATGACACTCTTCTATAGCATATTTTTTTAACGTAATAAAAACAATTGGCTTTCATTGATTGGATTCAAATTCTTCAAGAAGACATGCTACCACATACACCTGCATCTGCACACGCGCGGCTGAATTCAGTAAGGCTACTTTTGAGTACATGCGTTCATCAATTCAAAGCTTTAAAAATATTACGGGTCAATTTTTTTTCCAGTACTGTATACAACTTAACTTCAAAGGAACCATAAAAATTGTACCTCAGCAGACTTTGACCCTAGCTACAGGCGACAGATTGTCTCTAGCATTTTTTACTATTCATAGTCTCTGCTGGTGATCTGCTAGGAATGGACACAGCACTGCACAAAGATAACATCTTATTACATTTGAGCATATTTACTAGCCATCTGTACCTAACAATATTGCTTTCTCTCCTCTCCACAGATGCACATTACTTATACTTCTACTTATAAAGTCCTCTAACTTTCCCATATAGTGACCCTAGAATACATTGTGACAAATTAACATATCCCTATAACCTGCTTTTATAAACACTTTTTCTTAGAATAGCCAATAGACCAGTACATTCATGTAGCTTAGGGTATTTTAGTTCACTTCTCTACTGCTTCCTTTTCTCTGTTTACAAAGTGAATGTACTAACTTTACACAGTATTTTCACACAGAACATGCAAAGGGATTTGGTCATATACTATACACCACGCAGTATCACATGTTTCAGAATAAGAGGCAGATATGAATGGAGATTCACCTGAAATAACCAAGCGAGAACAGGCTCTGTCTTAGATTCAGTCCATTCCACTGAGGACAACTGCATGTTTTACGTAGCATACATATTTCTATTTGGAAAACCAGAAAAATCTCCTATTACTTCATAGTTTCATTCATGAACTTCTAAGTAATTTTTCAGTCATTTCTTTAATGAGGTACAACTTTTTCTTTCATAAAAAAGTAGGAAAGGTTGCTTATACAACCACTGTTTTACACGACAGCTCTACGATCGGAACACCCCCTCAGATATGGGCCAACCAGGCTGAATTTCCTCCATCCTCCCAGAAGAGATTCAAAACCACTTTTCCCACTAAAAGACTGAGAAAATGTTTCATTAACTAACCAGTGTCTCACAGGTGAGGTGAGGTATATCCAGTGTGTCCAATTCTACTACCAGGGAATAACAGTTAAGAGGATAAAAATCATGGAACACAGAATAAAGGAGAGACAACAAGAGCAAACTTGGGAACGGGAATTAGCTTAGTGAGAAAAGCCCTGTGTCCCAGGCATAAACTCAGCACAGTTCTCACAAGATGAAAGTTGGTATCACCACAGCAGGCCTGAGCTATGTAAACATTAAGACACTGCATTCCTCAGTATGTTTCATGTTTTTTTCACCATTTCCAGGATATCCACAGATTTCATAGTCCAATAATGAGCTCAGGGAAGGAAGACTGGAGTTCTGCTATGATGACCTGATCTCTGAACAACTGCCGGTGAAAAAGTGACCTCTGAACCACAAGAATACTAACCTATGCCATATGCACTTTCAGTGAGGAGGGACACTCTCATGAGGAAAACACATATCCTGATATCAAATTTTATCCAAGGACACAATGTGATTGAAATGAATGAATCCTTGGAATAAAACAAACACCCTCAAACAAACAAAATCACAAACCAAAAGCAAAATAACCCTACTTGAAATGGCACACAAAATTACGGCAAATAGTCCAACTTTTAGATTGCCCTGTGTGGAGACAAGAGTTGAACTCTGTGATCCTCATGTGTCTCTTCCAACTCAGGATATTCTATGATTCTTATATTGCTAAAAAATGCAAGGTCAACCATAAAAAGCAGAAAATGTGGAACATGCGTGCCCTAAGATAATCTATGCAACTTGAATTTCTTCCCCTCTTATAGGAATTCTCTTTTTCTGCCACAGAACTTCTGCCTCACTCCATGCATAGTACAGTCTAGTCTGTTGCACGGACAAACCAAAAGTGAACAATTAAAGAGCTGCTGTCTGCCCAATTTGCTTATTTGGCACAAACCAGGAAGGTGAAAGGTACAATTCAGATAGAATTTCCTTTCTGCAATTCTCTATCGATGCTCTTATCATTTAGTTTTATAAATGAGCAAGCCAAGGGGCATGAATTAAGCTTTTCACATGTGGCTGCTAATCATGTTTCCATTTTGTGATTGACCAATTTGAGATAATTGAGGCTGATGATATTCAGACATCTTCAGTACAATTCACAGGTCCAGTATGGAGCCAGAATTCCATCTGTAGTTATTTGAGACAGGAAGGAAATTCAGAACCATTCCAAGGTGGACACATAAATTGAGACGTGACTAACAAGCCTAAAGACTGTCTATTCTGTGCACAATAATTGCCACAAAATGTAAAAACAATGGGAGGCACAACGGGAAGACATAAGCGGTATAAAAACATTAAATAATGCTAAAAAAATCAGATTCAAATCAGGTGAAGCTGGAAGCTCAAAACAGTGGACACTAAATCTGGCATTTGGGATTTTTATCTATACAGCAGGAATAATGGTACCTCCATCTCACAGAAATATTATGAAGGTCAATTCATTAATGTTCACAAAGCTTGCAAAACTACAGTGGTGAGCACTTCTGTTGCAAAAGTCCATGGAGAACTTAATAGTCAGGCATGCTCCGAGTTCTAACTATGCAAAGAAACACTTAAGTGCTTTCCATTGAGCAAACACTATTCATTTTACTAAATTAGACCTACAGAAGAAATACTGATCATGTAATTAAAGGTTGTATGCACAAGGAAACTTCATTTAAGAAATCTGGAAGTTCGGAGTGCTTTGTTTTGCAACCTTAAAAGTCTTAAAATTGTTTTGAAGCTGTAATTGCATGTGATGGCCATGAAGGGTCTACATTAATGCATTTAGGATTAATATTTGATTAATGAGCATAGTGATGCAAAAAGATAAGTATTTGCAGAAAACAGAACAAGAGAGTCCACTTATACTACTACAGGTCGCTTCAAATCTTCTAAGTTCTTAAAGAAGCTTTTAATGTGCTGTGCTTTTCAGCACTGAAGAGTCCGGGTTGTAATTACTGCAAACATTTAAAAAAGAAAAGTATGTTATGCTTATCCCACATTTCATAAAATTACTATCATTACAGAAGCGTCATTTATGCCTCTCTAGTTTTAAACAGAATAGGGTTTTGCACCTAGCATTAGATCCAAACTGTAGCATATAGGAAAAATCCTTCCAAAATTATCTTATTTACCACTAAAGTAACTGTTCATTTACCATTAAATGATCTCTGAGCACTTACAAGTAAGGGTTAATACTTGTTTTTAACATGGGTTTTCTCTGAAATGTAGCACTTCACACACTTCTCTTTCCCCTGAATAATCTTACCAAAGAAGCAAGGCAGATTAACTAAACAGCTCAAGCTAACTAAAACACTATGAACAACAAAGAATTATTATTATTATTCATAGCAAAAAATAGAACTATATGCTATCACAGAATTGTTCTTAAACTGTCATTCCAAAAGTCATCTTCTCTTTATTATCATTGAGCTATAGTGCCATGTTGCATCTGCAGTTAAAGTACCTCCTTGACTGTTGTCAAGTACAAATGACTAAATGTTCACCTTCACTGGTCAACAAAATACAGTATTACCATCTATAAACACTGGGAATTAAAATTTAAGACCACCTTACAGAAAATCCAGATAGAATCACAGAATGGTTCAGGTTGGAAGGGAGCTTAAAGCTCATCCAGTTCCAACCCCTGCCACAAGCAAGGGCACCCTCCACTAGAGCAGGTTGCTCCAAGCCTTGTCCAACCTGGCCTTGAACACTGCCAGAGACAGGGATGCCACAACTTCCTTGCTCATCCATGCAGGCCTCCTTAAGTTATTTAAATTGGCTACTGAGGGTCTTTTTTTGTCAAAGATAAGGAAGGTTAGGAAAGCACAGTTGCAAGGGGCCATGAGCTTCCATACCAGTTCCACAAAATTCTAATGCTATTCTGGCTTGCATGCATTTTGTACAAAGATTCAGTAATGTGCCTACTGAAACTATAACTTACTATCAACATGAATGATACAGCAAGATTCAAAGGGATGTTTATTAGACAGCAAGACTACTCAGTAACTGAAACTGAAGGCCAGTTTTGGACAGAACACGCATCTTGTGCTTCAGGGTTTAAAAGCAGTCTACAACAATCAGCATTTGGGGAATAACTCTGTGAGAAGACGATCAGCTCAGCTGTTTTTAAACCTATTCTAGGGTATCCGGTTGTTAAAGAAAACATTCTACATTAACTGCACATCTACTAAAGTGCAACCGTTACTGTGCTCTAAACTGAGGTCTTGATTTCAAACATTTTCTGCAGTGTTATTAACAACATGCTCTACAAATTAAAACCCCATGATTATTCTTCAAAAAAAGCTCAAAGAGTTTTCTGTGGGAGACTTACTTTCATGAAAAATTTGCACTTTCGCCTCAAAAAATGTACATCTTCATTCTTACTCAGTTTTTCCCAACTGCACCATCCCCTAACAATCAAGCTTCTGCAAAAGTAGTAAGAACACTGCTTTCACCTTTTATCTTCTTTCTGTTTGAAGCTCTACTCAAATGATTTACAGCATCCTAATTGTGATCTTCCCACTTCCTATATTAATAGCAGATCTCTCCCCAGTGCTGTATTTTAGTTTCTAAATGTTATGGACAAGCACAGGTGAACCTAAAAATCATTGCCAACATACATAGTGTGGGAAAATATAAAGGAGCAAACCCGAGAAAACTAGATCTATCCTTATTAAAATTAACATATGCTTTACTAACACATTCTACTGGATCATGCCTAGTTTTTGCCATGATGCTGCTATCTGCCATGTTGAACTTAATTAATGTGAAATATAATCAATACTTTCATGATTTCCACTTGGCTACCCAAATCCCAGCCCTAGATATAAGATAAACTATACCTCAGCTTCCTGTTATCACAAAATACTGTTTTGACCAAATTTGACATTACGTGAATACTTTGAAAAGGGTGCCACTGATTCCTTAGTACAGTTACCAACCTAGAGATTTATCATGCTTAAAAAAGGCTGGCTAATTTATATGTAATAGTTTCAACAATATTTCATTTTTTGACTTTTAATACAGAAGATTAATTTAATGACTGAAATACAAATGCCAAAAGTAAGTTACTGTATACATGCCAGTGTAAAATGAAATATTCAGTTCACTTTTATTAAGTTCTGAACCTGTATCTCAGAAAGACACTGTGATAATAAACATCCTAAAAACATCACAAAATGGAGAGACAACTTTCAGGTGTGTTACTAATGAAATCAGGTGCGTTACCAACAGAAAGAGTTTTGGTAGAAGGCTGGATCTGTGATTTTAGCCAAGCAGACCACCCACAAACTTCAGAAAGACAATTTATTTAAATAAAAACTGCAGGATAATGCTCTTTAATTCTTAAGTATGAGTCAGCTTTTATGCTTCATATTTAAATAAAGATTTTTTAATCAGCAAAGAACGAAAAACAAGTTTGCAGTGCTACTTAGACTGTGAGCCCATCTGCCTCGATCCTGCAGATCATAACAAACCAAAACTGCCATTAGCTTTACCCAGTTCTGTGTGCAGCAGGATCACAGATCATGGATCCTGAAACATGCAGCCTATATAACTTACGTAACTTAACATGAAAATACACAATCAAAACACCAGACATTCTACACTACAAAAGCTCAGGGAAGGCAATGCTTTGATTGTATGTGCCTTGCTGTATTTTTAATTTAATTCAAATTGATTGAGGTACAAATTCTGGCTTGGAACCTGCACCCTGAAGCATGCAGGATGAAAGCTGCGCCTGCGTCAATTCCCACTACCTTCAGTACGCTTGCATAGTACATAATGCAGGACGGGGGCCTGTGGGGCTTTGGTGGTTCACTCAAACAAGCTTGTAACATTATTAAACTGCAGTACAGCTCATTAAGAAGAGCCTGTTGAATAAACATTGCAGTATTTTATGAGCACATAATCACCAAGCATTTTAGAAGTTTGCTTTTAGCATACTCTTGTACCTTGAAAAAAGGAAGCTGGTGGTTTGTACACTATAGAGTAGACTTCTGCAGTACCATGCATTCATGAGCAAGTGCTGCTGCAAGCAACCAAAAGCCTTCCTATATACAAATACTTTACTTTGCTGAGAATATTTTAACCTGAAAGCTAAGACAGACAAATACTGCCCACTGAAATCTTCTCAAAAATGGCATATACCTATACACCAAGTAGATCTACCAGATCCATTGCCAAGTGCATCTATCAGATTAGGCAGAAAACTAATTTCTTTTAATCTTACGTTGCCTATTTTTGCAAATATATCATACAAAACAAAAACTTATGCTAAATACAGATCTTTGGCCCTATCAAATGACTTAAACACAGAAAACTATGTTTTTAGCCTTACTTAAAAGTCCCAGAATGTCAGACCTTCTAATGATATTTTAATGTGTCATACTTATCTGCATTACTGTTTTACTGAATTTTCATTTAAGTGGCAATAATGGGAAATCACTGTACTGAATACCTGGAGTCTCACAAAATCCTAAATTACGGTGAACATAAGCAAAAGGAGTCAAATTCAACCCTAGGAAACAGGTATGACTCTAATGCACTGATCACTGACACTCTATTAAACTACTGAATAATTTGACTTAAAAGGCCTGACCCTGTTTTGGTTCAGGATGGCAAAGAAGTATAAAATCTTCAGAAATTAGAATTATGTAGAACCTATTTCAGAGGTCTCCGACTGTTAAAGTCATAGTGGCTTACCCTTCTTCCCCTGAACTCTGCAAGAGTTTTGCCACTAGCGATAGCTGAAAACCAAACAGAACTGGAATCATAATACCCAAGATGAGAAAAGCTGTGTGTTTCACAAGGATCAGATCTGCACACAGTCCTGCAGGCTTGTCTTCTTGACTGTTTATGTTTCTTCCTTCTCTCCAAAACACAAAAAGAAATGAGAATGCACTCGAGTTGGCCATAACCTAAATTTGAAATCAATTGGTATCTAGCTAATAGCTAATTTTATTAGCTATTTCCTAGCTAATAGAAGGAAAGTATACTGAATAAGTGAAGTTCATTTACCCTCGATAAGGTAAACTGCACTAATTAAAAATTCTGCGTTTGAACCTCTTAAGCAAAACACATAAGCAAACAAAACTTCTAGTAATGTCTACTGAATATCATCAAAGTTAAATATAAAAACAGATGACTGTAATATAATCTCTCCTTTTGTTTCTGATCTTCATTCCAAAAGTGTAGTTTTTGTATTCCAGAGTTGGTCAGAAGTACCGAATAGTTTGTGTTGATTTTACTTGTGCATTTAAGGAACACCACTGAAAGCTTTGTTGCAGAAAAATGATACAAAACATAAACCACACAAGGATCGTATATACTTTCTACTCAAAGAAAATTCCCATTTCAGGACCTAGCCAACACATAAAACCCAATGCCGAACAGATTTGGCAACTTTTGACATTTATGCTGCCCCACAAAGTTTGTTATCATATAATCTTCAGTACTAACGCTAAAAACACCCACCCTGAATCTACATCCTCACAAATCACTGAAGCGCACATTCAGTAATCACTGCGTTGGTTTTTATTTCTAGTTAGCACCTTTTTCTTAAAGAAGGTAAGGAAAGGAGAAGAGGATGAGAAGAGTGAGGAGGGGAAGCAGATGCATACAATTTTGAATTTCTAATGACTTGTAAATGTTATCTGTACTAGCACCAATTGATTCGCGTTCCTGCCCACAATCTGCTTACTAGTTTGGGGTCCAAGCATGGACTCAGGATTTGGCCTCGAATGCTGAAATCAAGATTTTTTTATTAATTTACTGACCACCCCAACTCTGCAGCAGGAAGGAAAAAAAAGCATCAACGAGACCTCTGCCTTTTCATTCCGAAGTCCTTATACAACCACTGCAGTTCTCAAGTAAAAGGCTTACTGGCATCATATTACTGCCCCCACACACCACACAGCTTTTCTTATTTCCATAGGAAAAGAAAAAGAGAATAAATTATAGCCCTTACCTTACAGATCTGGAAATAATCTGAAGAGAGCGTCTCCTGGATCTCATCTCTGGGTGTCCCTGCAGCTCCCGCAGTCCCTCCTGGGTGCATGGAGCCTCCACCAGCCCCGCTTCCACCACCACTGCCACCACCACTGCTTCCTCCAGGGGATGAGGCAGTTAAACCGTCCAAAACTTTGCGAAAATTAAATTTCTTCATTTTGGAAAAATCTTTCGGAAGATTGTGGGGGAGAGAAGCGATGTGTCGAAACACATTCAGCTACATGGAGCGAAAGTCTTTAACGGTCCTCTGAGTGAGGCAGCACTCACAAGTCTCTTGCACCCAACACAACGTCAGTATTAGGTATAATTGATTGAAAAATACAAAGGCTTCATTTTGGCAGCTACCTGGAAAGGTCCTTTTAAAAAATAAATAAATAATAATAAAAAAAAAAATCCACAAGCAGCAGAACTAAGATTTAATTCAAACAAGGAACAACGGAACAACCGTCATCGGATTCTCTCACACAATCCACATTTAGCAGTGGCTAAAACCGAAAAGTAAACAAAAAATTCAAGCCGGCATCCAAAACAGTAGGCTCCATCTCTCTGCCTTTCCTGCCTAAGGTTTGCCTTCGGCGCTTGATTATTTAGCGGAACTACAAAGATTTGGCTACATTCGACTTCCTCCTCCCCTCAAGCCCCTTGCAGCCAGGGTACCTCTGCCTCCAGGGCTCCAGAGGAGCGGGCTCCCTCTCCCTGCCCGCAGCCGCGACTTCGCTCCCCAGCGATGTGCCCGCCCCGCCGCTACCGGCAGCCGCTGCCGCGCTGGATCCTCCTCTTTCCCCCTCGTGCTCCCGCCGGGAGGGTGCGCGGCGGCCCCACGGCGGCTTGCTAGCCCCGCAGTTTCCCGCCACCCACCCGCCCTGTGAGGACCGACCGGCGATAACCAGCCCTAAGCCAGCCCGGCCGGTCCTGGGCTGACCGCTGGTCCCGTCCCCGAGCTGACGGACCCCCTCGAACCCGCCCAGTCCCAGCTCCCAGTTCCCCTGCCGGTCACCGAGCCTGTGCCGTCGCCGTGCCCCCAGGGGCCGCTCCAGGGGGCCCGGACTCCCTCGGCGACAGGGGAAGTAACCCGGGCGACCCACTCGCTCTAAGGCGACGGCTCCTAATGGTCCCCGGGGGCGCCTGCGGGAGCGCGGGAGAGGGGCTGAGGGGATTGGGACAGGGGAAGAGCGGAGCGGGGCAGGCGTGCGGCGGTGGCAGACAGCTGCGGCGGGAGCACCCGCAGCCGTTCTCCACGGTACTGAAACCTCCGCCGGCACCAGCCGCAGCTCCTCCTCCTTTCCCCTTCCCCTCCTCCGTCCTCCACGCCCCGCCCGCCGCACCGGCGCGGAGCCCGGCACCGAACCCTCCCCTCAGCTCCGCTGCGGCGGGCGAGGGAGGGAAGGCGGGACTAAGGCTGGTGATTGACAGCAGCGGCGGGCTCCGATTGGTTGCTGAGGTCAAGTTGGGTGGATGTGACTGGAGGAGAGGGGAGGGGGGCGGAGCCTCAGCCCGACACCTGCTACGGTGAGAGGCAGCGCGGCTTCACCGCCGCTCCGATCCGCGGCATCTGATTGGGGGGCTCTGCAAAGATGGGCAAGTGCTCCAACCAATAGGAAACGCCGTTCTGCCAGTTTCCCGCCCCCTGGGAACCTGTGAGGCGCCTTCCCTCCGCGATGCCCCGCCCCCGAGCCCAGCCGGGAGCGAGGTGCCGGGGGCGGGGCTTCTCCCCTTTCGGCCACGCCCCACTGCGGCGGGCGCGCTGCGGCCGCTGTGAGGGGGAAGAGCTCCCCGCGGCGGAGGGCTGAGGGCTGCGAGGCAGTGGGGCTCGGAGCCCGCTCTGGTTCGGGTCAATGGGGCGAGCTGAAGTTGGTTTCTCAGCCTCTGCGGCGAGCGCAAGCCCAAATAACCCCGAAACGTTACGGGAGGTAGCGGCCCTGGCGAGGGGGAGCCTCCGTTTCCTGCCGGGGCGCGGAGCAGCCTGTGCGGGTCGGTGTCCAGCCGGACTTGTCATTCCGCGTACAAATCCCCTTTTCCATACTGAGGGGAGTAAAACAAACCGCTGTCGCCTTTCCAGGTGTGCGATGGTTGATCCGGCGCTGGCTCCAAAGTGGTGGAAGTTGGCGTGGGACGGCGCTCCGGCCTCTGAAGTGCGGTGCAGCGCAGGGAGCATTGAACTGTGCACAAGACTCCACATAGAGAAGGTTGTTCAGGTCAGAAACAAATGAGGTAGCTATTAGAAGTGACTCACGGCACAGCGCTCTCAAAGTAGTTGGAAGGTTGGAGCTGACTAGAATGGTGTAAGGTTAAAAATGAAGTAATTAAAATGAAGAAAATGTCATGGACAGACATAGGGAAAAAGAGATTAGAGTAGGAATCAGAGGGTGCTAGAGGAAGATAGTTCCACAGTTCTAGGGAGGACAGAGATAAGATGGTTAGTTTTAACTGAAGGAAGGGCAGAAAGTAGAAAAATGATAAAAAGCCTTTGGAAGTGGAATAAGATTCATACGTTTTTGGAATATCACCAACATTCATCTTCCTGAGAATCCGTATGAGGAGCTGGGTATTGGCGATTAGGTACTACATCAGAGTATCCAAAAGGACAAGGATCCTCACAGTGCCAGCATGCTAGGAAAACAGACTTGTAGACAAATACAAACCCCAGAACCAGATACTACCCAGTGGAACATTGAACAGTCCTGTTTAAAAGCACCAGTGGAGAAAAACGCTTGGGTAAAAATACGTGTGCATGGGAGGAATGTAGGTCCCTTCTGAAAAGTTTGCTCCTAGCTGAACACAAGTCCAGAGCAGAGGCAGAGCGATGGAAATGAGAGTGGTGGGAAACAGGACAGTGGAGGATATAGGAAAACTCAGTAACAGTGATGGCATGCACAGAAGGGGGTCCCATTGAATAATACAGCTATTGAGGAGTTTTGTTATTAGGAAAAAAGAAAAAGGAAGGGTTTGGGTTTGGCATAAAAAAGACATTTGCTTTTTGCTTAGAGGAGAAAAAACCAGTTGTCGTGGCTTAAGCCTCACCCAGGCTAATAACTCACAAAGTTTTACTCACTCACTCACTCACTCTGCTCTCTTTCTTTCTCCAGTCCCGGGGGGATGGGGAGGAGAATTGAAAAAAAAAATGCAACTCGCACAGGGTGAGATAAGAACAGTTTAGTAACTAAGGTGTAACACAAATCACTACTGCTACCACCAGTAATAATACAAGAGAAATACAAAGAAAGAGAATACAACTGCTCACCAAGCCCGACCCAGCCAGTGCACCCCCCAGCAGCAAACCCCCCAATGCATCACCACCACACCCTTCCGGATCTCTGCTCTCCGTCTTCACATCCTGGACATGATGTGCTGTGGTATGGAATAACCTCTTTGATCACTTTGGGTTAGGTGTCCTGCCTCTGCTTCCTCCTGGCTCCCCCTCCTCCCTGGCATACCATGAGACTCAAAAAGTCCTTGGTCAGACCAAAACATTACCAAGCAGTAACTGAAAACACTGGTGTTATCAGCACAGTTCCCAGGCCCAAAATCAAAAACACAGCGCTGCACCAGCTACCAAGAAGGAGGAAAAACGACTGCTACTGCTGAACCCATGACACCAGTAAACAGGTGATGCATTCAGTTGCTGTTTTACACTGTATTTGGGATGTTATTAATGTTTAGTAAGACACCTCTGAGGTTGCACAGTTTTGACACCAAGAGTTTTAAAGGGTTTGTAAAATGATGAAAACGTGGAAAGATTTTTAGGTGTTAAATTGATATATAACAGATGAAATAAGGCATCCCAATGTACTGTGGGATATAGGTATCTGAATCTGTATTTTATCCAAAATAGTACAGAACCATAGAATAGTTAGGGTTGGAAAGGACCTTAAGGTCATCTAGCTCTCTTTACTATGCAGTAAGGAGAGAGTATATTCTTCAGTGTTTTAATCTTCTGTATTTAGCAGTAATCTTATTCTTCCAAGTCAAACAGAAACCAAATGTTAAAAGGGTAACAGTTTGCTAGCAGGATTTTTCTGAGAAAGAGAGCATCTTTAACAGTCTACATCATGAAAACCAGTATGAACTCTCATTTTGATTTTGCTTAGGTAAGCTTGTTACTATGTAGTAATATAAAAGGATTGGTCAGAGTCAAACCTGGCAAAGGAGGCTAACCTTAATTCATCATTTTCTAATCTCAGTCTGATTCAAGAGCTGACCAAGAAAATGGAGAATCAGGAAAGAAGTGCTTACATCACCTGACCAGAAGGTGATAGTAGATTGTATATGCTTTGTATTTGGCTGATCATTAGTGTTCTGGTCAGTTCTCTCTTGGGTGTCTTTGCTTACCTCATCTGGCTTTCTTGTTCTCTTGGTTGATTTTTGGCTTTTTTATAGCAAATTCTGCTTCAGTCAATGGACTAGAATATCCTGACTTTGTAAAGCAGCAAACATACTTTAATCTCGGGCTCATACTCTTGGTTGTTTAAATAAAGACATGTAGAGGTGTGCAATAAATGGTGGTTTCACAGTTCACGCTTTTTAAATGATTCATACTACTCCTTTTGATGATTCATGAATCAGAAGTTAAGATTGATGACCCTTGAGAGAAATCATTGTATGCTCACCAACAGCTGACTAGACCACAGCCTGTACCCTGCAGGAGAACCTCTGCTTGTGCAGAACTGAAGAGAAAGGACACAATCAAATACCGGCAAGACATATATGCCAATGAAAGCAAAACTGTGACTTACCATAGCTTCCCATCTCATTAGACTTTGGGACATTTGCCAATACTATCCGTATTTCTGTCTAATTCCAGAACATCAAATGGCAGGAAGCATAGTGTTCCAGCCTGCAGAGCCCCACTAAAAATATCCCCAGTCAGTGCTGAGTATCTGGTTAGAACAGCTTGCTGAACTCTATCAATTAGCCAGATCTTAATCTATTTAATGTGTTTTATTAAGGCTATATAATCCTAATGTTTTAATCAAAATGTCAAGCAGTTCTAAATCAAATTCATTAGGAAGGTCCAAGTCTATCACATCCATGTGGCTACCTTGATCAAACAAACCTGTAATCTCATCAAAAATTGAAGTCAGGCCTGCTTGTCAAGACTTGTTTCCATAAAGCCATGTGGGCTTTCTTTCATTATATTCCTACCCTTTAACTCCTTATTGATTGGATCACACATAGCATAACTGCTTTAATTCACATAACATCACTGTTTTGTCTAGGTTTACTTAGGATGCCAGGTCTGTTATTACCTTGGTCATTCTGCTTGATTCTTGAAATAACATGAGGTTCCCTTTGTCCCTTCAAATTTGTAGCTGTACAGAGAGCTGTTAAAAATTTACATTAGAAGGCCGGAAGTCTACTGTTTTAGGCTGTTTGGAAACTCAGGTGCCACAGAGACTGCTGATTGAAAAACAGCAGTGCCATCTTCATCCTCCATAGGTGTCAATGGCTAGAAAAATAATTCAGCATCCTCATGTAATATTAATACTTTTTTTTCCTCTCATGAGTACAAGATAGAAATATTTACCATAAAAATTAGGTCTTTTTTGCATGCTCAGAGACCAGATTTCATAATGAAGAAGCTGTGACAAGGTGGGATGTGTCTGTACAAATCTGAATGTAATTTTGTAATAAGAACTCCATTTTGCACAATGGGCCAAGTACACATACAAATTACCCCATGTATAGAGTTACCTGTTACAGCTTGAGGTGATCTGTTCTTGATGCTGTTGAAAAGGAAGGTCCTGCATCCACTTCAGCCCTGGGTGTTTTTGCACCTTGGCCCATCAGCAGCAAAAGAATTCCCCGGGAAAGTCAGTAGTTTTTGCTTGGGTTAGTGATCTGGATTAGCTCTGCATAGGGTCGGGCAAACACCAAAGTCAGTGCAAAAAAAGGCAGAGCTGTAGGCCTTGGACAGAAAGATGAGGGTAGTCTCCCTTTTGTTAATTCAGCTCAGGCATGCAATATCTCTTCATCACCATGTTGGCCTGTTGGGTTATATTCTAAATATATGCCTAGCCAAGAAGGGCTGCGTATCAGTGAAGAACTATCACAAGCCACCTAAACAGCAGTCAGAGGCATAGAATTTAGCCTTACAGACTGTCCTATTGCAGTAGAACAATGTATTTCTTGCAGAGGATTCTCCCAGGGCTAAGGTAGGACTCAATCTAGATATGTTTGCTCTGGAAGCAGGAGTCTTTTTCTAACAGACAGTGGAGTACAGGCTGTAACAGAAGCCACAGAAGAGTTAAAGCCTCAGTGATTATTGTTGGCACAGCAGTGGCTTGTTGTATCTTTACTATAGAAAATATGGAAAACTCTGGACATCTGATTAAGATAACTTGAGTTCTAGTCATGACAATGTGGGGCCTTCCCTGGGACACAAAACTGGTCTAAGATGCTCTGCAAATACTAGGGTAGTTAATATATGCCATATACTGTGTTGCCACCGATTTCTTGTCAGCCTTCATTGTAGTTCTCAGGCTGACTTTCTGGTCTTCTCTCTGCAGCCAGGTTGCATTGTATTCCATGCACAGTTTTCTAGTTTTTCCTCTTGAGCCTTTTTTTTTTACACTTCATTTTATAGATCACTGTCTGTCACATAACTTAGCTACCTGTTTCACCTCTTACCCCTTCAGAGAGGATTAGACGAAAACAGTCTGGCTTTCCCAGGTCCTGCTGTGAGTCAGGCTATTTGAACTTCTAATGACCCAGGTTTGCAATCCAGCCTGTGCACATCAAATATATCTAAAGGTGTAATAGTTCATTAAAACATTTTTACTACTGGCACAGACTGTCAGAAAGGAGAGTTGTTATTTTCTTACTCTGGACTTTTAATTTCCACCAAGCTTGTCTGTGACTTTTGATCAATACACACCTTTTCTGAAGTTTTTTCAACATATTTTCAGTGATGCTTTTTCCATTCGGAACATTTTCATCTTCTCTAGAGGCTGCAGAACAGCAGGAACCAATGCCTTTTCAAAGTCAATTGTTATTAGTTCTCAGAACAGCTTTCAGAAAAAAGACAGCTATGGAAATGGAATAGCCACTAGCCTTTCAACAGAAAGAAAGGCTAGTGGTCCTAGACCAAATATGTACCTACACAGGGAATACATAGCCAGAATACCAAACTGACCAATCACCCTCCCAGACATGTTAGCAAAAGATCGCAGATTTCCAAGTCATCAAGGATAAGTTTTCAGATAAAGAACTTAAAGCATTAGTTGAGCATGTTAGATAATCTACTGTATTTAAATCCCTTGAGAGAAGATCCTTTATTAAAGCGGAATCAGTAAGAGCTTTAGCAAGTCAGGAAGACTGTAATTCACAGTGAATATTCTTTTTGTTGTCAGCTTTGCTACAAATTTGACGTTTCCCATTACTGCTCTGAGTGTTTTGCAAATTATCACTGGCATTTGAAATGACAGCTAATGCATTCCAAATTGTTAGTTCATTTTACTAGATTCTGCACTAACAAAGGTCTCAGTTAGGACTGGGCTACTTGTCTTGGTTGCTTTCAAACCCACACATTCTTGAAAGCTGGAAACATAATCTTTGAATTCATATTCCTCTTACAGGAGAGCATAAAAGAAAAGCACAAAAAGTTAGGAAAAAAAAGAGAAAAGAATAAATTCAATGAGTCTATACTTGCTTTATAGACAAGCCATCAGCACAGTTTGCATTTTTGGGAGGTTTCTTCCAATAGGTGCAAAAAAAGAGACTGATTTTTAGCTGGGGAAAATTTCAGCTGCCCTTCAATATCCTTCAGTTTAAATTATAGGGTAAAAAGGTTCATTCACTCAAACTAGTCTGATGAATCATAGGAACCAAAAATATAATGTGTCAGTTGACAAAACATCAGATATCACATCCTTGGTCTCTGTGCAAAAAAGTTTTCATAGAAAAGTCTAGACCTGCTGTAACCTTGGTTCAAGAGCAGGTGACTGACATTTCGTATAGATAGTCTTAAATTTAATGTAGATATTTGCATAAAAGTGTTGGTAAGATGAAAGCAAAGAGAGAAAATGAGAAGAGCAAAGGGAAAATGGGGTGCATGTTTCAGTATTTCAGTCCTTCTGTCATTAAAAGCTTTCAGGTTTATGTCTGCATCTTTCATTTCTAACAATTGAGATGTTCTGTAAATACATTACTATTGACCTGCAAGACCAATGCCCTTGTCTCTTCTAGCCTAAGCAATACTTCATAACAAACAGCCTCGACAGAAGACTCCAGTGAAGAACTGCTACCTGCAGTCTGACTTTCAACCCTTTTTTGAAGTCTGTGACAAAAAGCTAGCCAATACTCTGTGGCATCACTTCCCTAAGCCATCCCCCAAAGCAGGGCTACATCGTGACCACAATCAGATCCTTTATCACAGGAGGACTGCAAACCACCGCATCAACTGTCTAAGGATTACATCAGGCTGAGCTAGTCCATGGGTGAATTTGATCACTGCAATGGCTCTTATGCCTTCCTTCCCCCCTCCCTCCATCATGCTTTTTCCCCCCTTTAATCTTAATTTAAGAACAAGTTGAAGGCAGATTAGACTGTTATGTCTCCTCTGCAAATATCCTATGAAATATTCCATCCTAGTCTCAACAATTCATTGAAAGGAAGTCTGGCAGAAATGTTAGCAGGGAAAATCCAGTCAGTCCTGGAAGTTAAAAAAATGTTTCCTCATGCCAGGAATGATAGCTGCATTATTCCTCAGCCCTTGGTCTGTCTTTCAGGCAGGGATTTTCTTTATGCCAGTGTGATACATCAAACAGAGATTTGGTATGTAGTGCCTGTATTGTCTTGGATTGGATTGAATTGTCTCAGGGACTATCCCATCCGCATCCTTCAGATAGCGGATATTTGCAGAGTTAGCTGAGTTAGTGCAGTGCTGATCTACAATGCAATGCTGAATGCCTGTCCCTCTGCAACTTGTATGCTGTGTGTAATCCTATAAATGGCTATTTCTTCAAGCACTGAAGGAAATGAACATGCCCACTATCCGCCACAGCCTGGATTTGAGCTTAACTCCTCAGTGTATAATCAGAGCAGTATTTTAATTAGGGCAACAGGAATAATTTTTCAGTTCAGAAGCTCAAACCAGTATTAAAATATTTGTAAATACATTATAATAAATGTTAAAATATTTGTAAATGTAATAAATGTCTAAGTGTAAATTAACATAGGAGATGTCTGCTTTGAAATGATAAAAGTTATTTTTTCAGACCGTTGCTTGCATTTTATTTGTACAAGAACTATGTTCTAAACCTGACATACTCGTTCAAGTTTTCCCATTGACTCAAACTAGTCCAAAATACCTGTCTCTGCTCCTGTCCTTTATAAGGGATTTGCCAGTGACTCAGGACTGTTCAACTCCAGCTTCACTTCTTTCATTTAAATAACCCCAGAGAACTCAGGCTTATTCCATTCTGAGGGACAGTCTGCAGCTTGATTGTGCCAGGCTCCCTGTTCCGCTGTACTCCCACAATAAGGCATCTCAAGCAAAAGCCGACCAGAGACTATTCTCTTCTAAGGAAAAATGAAGTAAGAGCCAGGATGCCCTGATTCCTTGTTTCATCACACTGATGGCTGTTTCCATTTTTTCTTACTGAGCAAGGTTTCTCATTTCTGCTGTAGGAAAAGATATCTGTTCTCCCGTTACCTGCTTAAGTGGTCCTGTTTCTGTTTCCCAAAGTCTTACCAAGCTGTCACATACTCCATGTATCTCCAGACCACACTGAAGTGGTGGGAGTGAGGAAAATGTGATCCATTGGTTCTGATGAAGGACTGAATCTAGATATGAGGAAGGGTCTGTTTGAACTGACATTTAGGGAGGAGCATAAGAACCTTTCAATCTGAGTGACAGAAGGGAGATGCAGAACCTAGAAAGCAGAAGCTGGAGGCTATGGCACAGGTCCTAGGATAGGCAACCTCCCTGCAGAACTGAAGCATGGGGAAAGTCCCATGATCTTGCCAAGAAAAGGACAAGTTTGCCACCAAGCTCCACCTCTGAACCTAATTCACATCGGGTACTCAAGCTTGGGCAGGAGCTATTGGCCACTTGGTTGGGCTGAGAGATGAAGTTACTGAGTTAGCAAGTCTATGTGTGAGGGAGAGCTTAATATCGGTCAGACTGCCAGTGAAAGTCTATCCTAACCTTGTCCAGTGGAGAATTAAACACAGCTGTCCTGTGTCTCGAGCTTTGTGTGATGACCGCTGAACCAAATGAGTTTCCCAAGATGCTGCAGGAGGAATTTTCTGAATTATCTGGTAGAGACCATGGTCCCATATTGCAAATTCAAATCTGCCTTCAAAGTGGGATAAACCAGATGGATGTGCCTGCTTATCCTATCTGTGTCATAAAGCCATGCTTTATTGCCCAAATCCAAGAAAAGACTTTTGGAATCTTTCTCTATTGTTCTGCTAAGTGACTAGCAAATAACTGCATAGCCCACTCACATACGTCACACTGTGCTCATCTCTATCCACAAGGAAAATCATGTTTTATCTATGGCTCCAGTGCTAGGAAAGTTTTCAGGCTGATAAATCATATGGAACATTTTGATAGCTTCTTCGTAATAGAATTCATTTTTCTGTATTTCTGAGAATTATTTTTTCATTTCTGTAAAGTAACTCAAACAATAAATCCTGGTCTAAAGGCTAACACTAAAAATCTGTCAGTTATTAAATAACATGCACCCAGACCAAAGTACACTCCCTTTCACTCATTTGTCATGTATTTTAGTCATTTGTTTTACCTCTTGGCAGGTTTGAAGGTGAATGGGTATAACAGATGCAAATACTAATCTATCAGGTGTTTAAGTTTGCATCGTGGTGCCTGGACTTTAGGAGTCTAGGTGATTCATCAAAGCCTCCTTACTTTTGTCCCCCAGGCAGCACAGATTCCGACCTTAGGAGCCCAGCATTTCTTGACAAACTGGGGGGAAGCATGTCTAAACATTCCATTCTTGGTTAACATGAACACAACATACCAGCTCTACCTTGCTTCTGCCGTGGGCTTACAGACAAGGTGTAAATCGCAACTTCTCATTTTGAACATGAAGTTCCCCAGACATTTTATGAATTGTGTGGCTTCTGAATTGTTCAGTTTTCATCAGGTGCACATACACTTCCTATTCATTGCTCAGCAATATAACCTATGGAAGATGATTGGCATTCGTACTAGGAATGCATTATGTTTTCCTACCAGTATGAATTATTGCTTTCATCTCTGAATTTACATACAGTGATGCTTGTGCAGATTCTAGACACATTAGGAATGAAATGCATTTCGAGTGACTGATAGAATAAAGGTTTCTACTTCTCATCAGTCTATTCTTTATATCACATAACTGACTCACTTGGTATTTTGATCACTGCATTCAGTTTAGGCTCACCAAAACTGATTCTATCAAGGTGGATTTGTCTTTTCTTTCCAAGGATTTGTGTTAGAATTCAATCTGTGCTGCATCCTTAGGAAAAACCTCAGTATTTAAGGTTTTTCTATTCTCATGCTACTCTTTGCTCACATAGTTGGGATTTGACTCCTCTGCTCAAGAAATGTTTTTGTCTCAGTGTTGGGTTACACATTTTGCTGGCTCTGTAGTTTGCTCTGTTACACTAAAGAACACTGCAGATGCAGATGTAGTTGCTGTGGTGTACACCCATGACAGGACCCAACACTTCAGCATGTACCTATTCACAAGTGCGGGACTCATGGAAGCAGAAGGAAGTATTCTACCTCTTCACCAACTCATATTTCTCATCTGCCCTGTATGATTCAAGTAGGTTTTCCCTCTCCCTTGATTTTACTATTTCTGATGTAAATGCATAAAAGCTTGAACTCTGGATGCATGTTGTATTTGACAGGCTAATTGACCCACTTAAATGAATTGTCTTTAACTCACACATAAGAGATCACCTCTCTTGTAAGTAGCTTTTAAAGAATCCAGTCATTAATCTTCTTAAGCGGCTATTCTGTTCTAGCTTCCTCTAAGGCATTTGCTCACAGCCTCCATACTAGACTTACCCAGCAAGGAAATCCCCTAAGACTGTGCGCTGAGCTCTGGGAGAATCCTACCTCACAAAATTGTTCCTGGAAGAGATGCTCATTTACCTCAGGAAAGATGGCCGAGTTAAGCTCACCCCAATGTGCTTTTGAAGTTTCTCCAACTTCGAGGAACAATAACACATAACATACTGGGAGATAGGTAAGGTGCTTTATCACAATCTTCCCGATACTACATTCAAATCACTTTTAAGTACAAAATATCCTATTGACGATCCCTTGCTGTTATGCTGAGATAAAAATATTACTTGTATTAATTTTAAATAAGCTTTGACAACACAAAAGCAAAAACCGTAGTGATGGTAGGTTTTGCCTGGCGTTACTCACAGATACAGACGTCCTGAGGCTAGATGCTCTCATGCTTTTTGTCTGGCTGCATCACAGATGTTTTTTGAAACATCTTGTTTGGGCCTCACTTTCTTCTTCTGCCATGCAACCTGCTCTGCCTGGTAAGTAGAAACATACCAATGTGGTAAGAATGTGGTAGAATACCTGTTCTCACTGCCTTAAGGCAAGCAGGAGCTGATAAACTGATAGCATACGAGAGATGTTGGGGGTTAGAACTACAGGATCTTAAGCTCATTTCCAGCCCTAACTATTCTATAATTCTGTGTTGTTGGGTCAAAGAACAGGACAGGCTGGATTTTAGATACATAATGGGAGCCAGCAGAACTTAAACAGAACTGTGGTGAGAGACTTGGGAGAAAGGTGATTGACAATAGATTTTAGGAGTAGGGCATAGGTTTTCAATGTTTTGGGAAAGGGGGAGTAATAGAGAAGGAGAGGGAAAAAAAAAAACCTACAGAAGGAGAAGGGAAAAACCCCAAAATCAGCTTTCTGGTTTGGCCATACTGAATTTAAATTGACAGCCAGCCAGCCCCAAAACTATGTTAGACAAAAGCTGAGATGATAGCTTATTTTGGACAGGAGACTGACACCAGTCAGTGCTGTGTTTGTCAGTATAGCGGTGGTTGGTTGTTGTTGAACTTGCCCTCAGTGAGCCTGCAGAGGGAAAAAGTTTTAGGGCCAAAGCTATGGAACCACCACAACAAGACTACTGCTCTGACACTCTTAGAGTGTCTCTAAGTTGAGTCACATATGACCACTCAGGACAGTCCTTGCCTGACTTAATCTTACTTTACACCAGCCGTCTCTCCCTTGCCTTTGCTCCATCCCTTGTGTAAGATCTTGCAAGGTCACAGGCATCAGATCAGCATGCTGAAACTATCTGCTTCTTCGGCTGTGTCAGTTTTCTGACAGATCAGCTTGTTCACTCAGCTCATCCCACAGTTGCACGACCTCTAGAGCTTAGAGCTAAGGCAAGGAAAGCTGCAGGAGCGTGCAACAGGACAGGGGAGCAGCCACTGGGCAAAGTGCAAAGAGCAGCACTGGAGATGGGCTCCCTGTCATTAGGGTAGAGTAAAATCATGCTTGAGGGGATGACAATGGCTGTGCTTTAAACCCAAGTTAGAAGAGTGCTAAGCTCCAGTTTTCTATTAACATGTATTAACAGTAAAACTACTACTTGCCTTGTCTTTGATGTGCTTTTTTGCACATTCCTCTTCATTTAGTACGAAGCAAACACTGTTTATATTCTCTTCTGTAGACACAGTTTACACAGAGGTCTGCCTGTAGATAGATAGTTTTTGTCTACAAAGTGTGCACAATCACATTCAAGCTCCGAGATGAACAGATACACTCAGCAGTACTTCCTCTCCAGCTTTAGCTCTGTTTTTACACTAAATGAACCAAGAAAGCAAAGTGCTCAGAGCAGGGTGCAGTTTTCAACTTCAAGACCAGTCAGTAGGTGGGAGGTGGGAAGGATCTGCCAGTGTGACCTGGGGGATAATAGATGAGAGTATTTTGACACTGCATGTTTCTCTCATGTACTGTGCCTGCCTCCTCTCACCTTGATTATAAAGTTTAAAAAAACCCAATTCTTCACCACCTACACACATTCTATTAAAATCATGATGTGTATTAACAAGAAAATCTTTCCCAGCTGGATGGGAAATTGCTGATAGCATTGCTAGCAACAGAAGCCAGCTCTTCATTATGCAGCCATCCACCACGATGCCATAGAACCAAGGCCTGCCAGGCTTTACAGTTTCAGAAATTGCCAGTTTCTCATCCACTCCTCCATCTTTCCTTCTGGTTTTATTGTTTCGCCTCCTCTCTCCCTGGATAAATATAAACTGCCAAGATCATGGGTAGTGGTGACAAAGCACGATGGAGAGGTGACCAAATACTCTATCACGTGTTCCATTATTCTGGGGGATGATGTGGGAAGGAGCACAGGAAGACCTGCATTCTGGGTCCTAGCTCAAGAGGACCCAGAAGCTACAATTACCAATGATCCTTCCTGACCCTCCCTCCAGGTATGGAAGTGGATGACTCTTAGGGCTAAGCTATTTTTAAGAGAGTAACAAACTCTGTCCACGAAGGAGCAGTTCTGAAACAAGTCCCTAGGCCCATAGAATCCGTCAAAGTTCAGACAGTTCAGACCTGAGTTCAAACTTCAGTCCTGTTCTCTCATAAGGCTCCACCTGACGGCTCTGATCATGCATTTTAACTGGGGTTAGGAGGTGATATCACAAGTTGCAGCCCCTTGCCAGTCTTAAGTACCTACCTGTGGAAAAATACTGGTTTGCTTCTTAGTAACTTAAACCCTTCCGTCACTACTTTCTATTATTTTTCTCTGAGATTGCTAAGATTTCTAATAGAAAATAATGGACAGGTGAATGACAAAGAATGACAAAGCTGCTCACTAGGAGGAGAGATCTTTCTCTGGAATTCAGTCCAGCGACAGCTACTGCTACTTCAGTGTACTTTTTGGGGTAGAATTCAAATGCTGAATGTCATGTACTTCCTTGTGCTGGCTTTTAACAGCTGTAGTCCTGAATGGCTCAGTCTATGCTGGAAGGATTGCTCTGTTCTTAGTAGTCTTATTTCTGCTGCTGTATTTGAGACACTGTGAAATGAGAGTGATTGACATGTGGATCGAAGTAAAGGCTCCTAGGTAAATTGTAGGCAGTTAATTCCCACTCCAAAAAGAAATGCATCAAGAAACATTAAGGTATAAATAGAAAACACATCTCTCAGTCAAACCAGAACCCACAGCTGCAAGCAAAAGTAATTCTGTTGCTGCTGTCTTCTGAGCCCGAAGGGGACTAAAGCAAGTAATTAATGAGATACCTCCTTGTGTCTGGGTGTTGCAGGTACTTTTCAGCAGTTGCTGAATATTTCCTCTTCTTTCATTTATCTTCTCCCAGCACTTTCACACCAAATAACAGTTTGCACATAGTAATTAAGGCCTGCCTTGCAAGCAGAACAGGCTCATCTTCTGCAGAGCTGTGGGACACACCTTCTCTCCTCAAAAGAAGCTGATCTGAAACAGGTGAGTTGAGTCAGTATCTGGGCCAACAGAGCTGGGACTGGGGAATGAAATGCCTCCACCAGCCTTTATGGCATGTGCACAGGTGGGGATGCAGTGCAGCATTACAAATACCTCACCCTGAGTGTTGGGTTGGGGTTTTTTACAAACAAAATAGGCCCAGATTTGATGATTCTTGCATTCTCTGGCCTCATTTCTATCCATTTAGCTTATGTATTTTTTTAATTGTGCTGACCAAAACATGCTTCAATACTCTCCAGCTATATTACTTGCTTGAAGTCATGCACCTATTAATCCCAATATCCATTTGATAAAGCATTTTGTGCAGTTATGCCAGCCACATCTACCAATTCCCCCTTGACTATGTACTCACTAACCCTATGATTCTTTCCTGTGATCTGTCCATTTCTCTGTACTCATGTTTATTCATCTCTTCCTTTATACTTATTAGGGTTGAACTTCAATTTATTGATTCCAGTTCATTCCTCTAGCTTGCACTTTGTGTATTCTCACCCTGCGGAGTTATGTACGTGCTTCCATCTTACTATCTTGCTATCCTCGCATACCTCCAGGATCTTGCTATCCTGCAGGTATGGTTAGGCTCTGCACAGACTGTTCTCAAGCTGAGGGGGGTTGCCTGAGCATGACAAGAGACCTTTTTTAATCCTCCGCCTCTAACACTTCTCTTGGGTGTTTGGCTATTTTTCACCAGGTTTTATACAAAGCAGATGTATCAACTGTTATGCCCCCCACTTGACATTCATATAGTAGACACTCTGTTGTCATCTCCTATAGGAATAGCTTTGCTTGTTTCCATATCTTTCAACCTAAAGATAAGAGAAGACTCATTGAGTACAGAGTCACATAGAGTGAAACTGAGAGCAGAAACTAGTAGGAGATAGAGTTCAATCACTTGCTCCACACCTTCTCAGGAGAAATGGACCAAACTGTTCCTGTGTGACCTCTCCTGAAAAGATGGGATTTTGTCCTCCACCAGTAGCAAGCAATAATGAGGCTCATGAATTTTCTAGTACCTCTGTGTTAACATATACCTGATCCATGTCATGCCACACCTGGCTCGTGTTTTTAGCTTATAGCAGTGATACTAACAAAGTCCTTGTGCTAAAAATCCATGGTGTTTATAGACCTCAAACCAGGACACAGGGAACAAGTACCTGTTACTGTAGTAATGCCAATGTACTGACCATGGCTAATGTTTCAAACAGAGCTCTACAACCTTTTCAGAGACCGTCTGATATGGCATGGCATTACTTAGATTTGCACCATTCTCTGTACACTGCCTTTTGCAGTCTCCTTGCTAGTTGTCTGAAAGTGTATTACAAAGAAGGCCAGGGAAAGATCCCCTCCCATGCTGGCTGAAAGAAGTAAGATTGCATGGACAATGTCACCTCCCAGCATGAGAGATCAGGCAGGCAAGTGGTGTCCTGGGCAGCAAGGAGGGTGAACCTTTGGGCAATAGCATCTTGATGAATTTGGAAGAGGGCATCTGTTCACAGCTCCAACAATTTTTCCACCTCCCACAAACTGCAAACTACCATCCAATAGCAAAATAAACCAAGATTATGTGCATACCTCTACTGGCTGCTCTAATAGCAAAACATATGCCTAGCTGTGGTTTTGAGCCCCTCCGGAACATTGACATTTAAGATTCAAATCCTTCTTATGAAAAAGGATATGGTGTAATCCACTTTTTATTCAGTGGCTTTAGTAAGCTTGTAGATTGAGAAAACATCCTTAAAACAGTCATGTAGTTTAAAACGACTGTGTGTTGGCTGCAAAACACTGCATTTGGCACACATGGGAAGAGCAAGAGTTTGAGAAGTACCTTTCGGGTTTCAGTAATCCTCATATAAAGACATCTCAGGGAACTATACAAAAAGCTACTGTGAAGTATTTTATGTCCACTAGGCTTGTTATCCTGTCAAAGAATGTAATTAAGTTGGTTTGCCATGTTCATTATAAGCCCCAGTTGCTTGCTATTTATCACCCTATTTTGCTGTAGCTGCTTACACAACAACTACTTCATTAATTCCTATTTGTTAGTTATTGATGTAGTGTCCTTTGCATTCTATTTCCCTGTCCTTCATTACCTGTATAGAGAGAAAGACATCTCTTTTCTTGAAAGGAGAAGTTGTTTTATACTCTTCCCTGACAGAAAACATTGAGGTTCACACTTCTGTTTCAGGAAGGCTCATAAGTAATCATCAGCAGTTGTGATGATTCAGCTGGTTACCCAGCTTGCGTTCTGTTGTGCCGCACAGAGTAGTGGTCTGCAATGAAGCTTTCTGTGTCTTCGTGTTCAAGTGGTTGCTTCATAATTTTGTTTTATGGCTTGTCTCATTGCTTCCTACCTGCTACTAGATAAGACTTTCTCAAGGTATTATGCTCTCCAGTGGAAAATAGTTATGTACTTCGGTCTTCATATGACCACAGTAAAACAAAATACTCTGCAGGTCTTTCCTGCAGTAACTGGAGGGTACCCATCACTTTATTAATATGAACTAATAGGTCCTCAGCAGCCCCTCTGTAATAAGTGAATATCATTATTGTTACCTCTTAGAAAAGGCAAACTGGGGCACAGAAGGGGTATAAAATTGTTCCAAGTTCATTGAGAGCAGCAGGCTGCCATTGGAACCTCTAATATCTGCCTTAGAGTGGCCACACTGGCATATATAGTACAAAAGCACTTCAGAGTCAGCTTTCTCAGTTCTGTGAGACACTGACAACTGGTGAGATCCTGTGGAGTGCTAGAAATCCCTCCAACCCAGGCTGCAAGCCAGCGTCATGCTTTTTATGGAGCTATACAGCACCAGAAGTTATACAACAGTTGCCTTACATCAATTAAAATGGGAAACTTTGGTTGTTCTGTAGCCATCAGTTGTTTCAGTATAGCTGAGAATGATCCGCAGATCTGTTCCTCAGTGTCACATACTCTTCCTTTTGAGGTCTCATATCTGCTGTTAGCAGATAGCATCTATTTAACCTGCTGTTGTGCAGAAGATTCATAGAATCATAGAATCACAGTAAAAATTTCCCCAGTTTTTATTTGTCCCTACTTAAGACCACCTGAGTGGTGGCACTTCTGTCTAGTTGTCCGTGTCTATGTCTAGCTGTCCATTTTGCGCAGCAACATATGAGTATGAGGATCTGCCCTGCAACTTCAGGAACACGAAGGAGGTTTTGAAACACCTTTCCCAGTCTTACGGCTTGTGATCCCAATCGATGGAATTCCCACTTGCCTGAGTGGGGAAGATACACGCTTGCAGAGAAGACATTGAGAAGACATTGTCACCTCGGACAGGAGACTCATGGAGGTAGCAAAATCGTATTTTTCCAGCCTGCTTTGCCTAAGCCATGGAAAGCCAAGTTACATAGTGCTGCTGAAAGAAGAGCCTGAGTCTTTGGAACTGGTGGGGAGCAGCAAGTCTTGGGGGTAGAAACAGCCACCCTCTCTTCTTAGTAGCAAGAAACAAGTCTCGCAGAGGGTTTATCCTACTTCTTCCTCCCAGACCTCTCCTTTTTCCTCTCTCCTTTTCCCAAGACCCTAAACCCTGGAACTGTAAAATTCAGTTTTGCCCAAGTCCCTGCAGCACTGAGCCATTCCTGAGCTATAACCAGTCCGGATAGCTCACGTTTTCCATGCTCCAGCATCTGAGGTAAAAGCTTCTATTCTTAAAGAAAAAGGAAGATTCTATTAAATATGCTTCCAGGCCCAGAATGCAGAGGGTGAATAAACATTCAAACTTTATGTTCTCAAATGTCATGGATTTTAAAGACATTTGTATTTTGAGAACTGACGCATGCTTCTTCATCATTTGGAGTTGGCAAAAGTATAAGCATCTGGGGAAGTCTTAAATCCTGTTTACATTATAAACGGAGTACATTGCTCCTGATCCCCTCTTCTCCTCCCCCCAGATCAGCTGTGATGGGTCTTTAAAAAGTGCCCATCAGGAACATGAGCTTTCCTCCTTCTGGAGAGGGGGTAACAGGAGCGCCTCTAAAATCATCACATACATCCTTTAGAAATTGAGCTGCACAGGTGAAATCAGGCCTCACAGAAGGGAATACTGACATGGAGGAGCTGCAAGGGGGATAAAACAGCTTGGAGCTGCCATCAGTCATGCAGTGATGCAGGTGGTCAGGTGCTAGACTTTTTGAGGATGCAATGGAAGAGGAAGCCAGCTCTCTCTGCCTGCAGGTAGCAGCAGCTGAGATATCTCATGCCACTGCAAGCACTGAGTTCTCTCAAAATGAAACTGAGATGGTTGTAAAGGGCAGTGGAGATGCAGGCTAAACTGTGATATCCTGCAGGAGAAGATAACATTGAAGTGTTGCAAGTGCTTGCACACACCCCAGTCATTACATCTTTGTGTCTGACACAATGGCCAGCAAGGGAGTGCAGCACTTAAGGCTCAGAAACAGGAGGATGTAGGGGCAGAGGTGGCTAAAAAGCTTGGAAGTTAGAGAAGTAAAAACATTTGCAGGGGGGTTGGAACTGGATGATCTTAAGATCCTTTCCAACCTTAACTATTCTCTGATTCTGTGTTTCTCACAGACACTTGAGCAATGATCCTGGAACACGAACACTGCTGCAGCCAGCAGAAAAGAGGCAAAACCAACAACCAAATGCCCTGGGTTTAGGAAACAGTGAGGAGCTAGACTGAAAACCAGGCACGTTTCAGAATAAATTCAGTGTTTTGAAAGCAATGATGTGAAAGGCACATGAGCCCCAGTAATAAAATGTGATATGAGCCGTTACTGTAAACAAGGAGGAATAATTGACAGGGAACTAAAACAGATCTGCAGAGCATGCATAGCCCAAGGCTCTGCAAACCTATGGCTGAATGAGAAGAGGAGTGGCATGGGGAGAATTCAGAGAAAGACTTAACAAATCACAGGCGAAGAATAAACAAATGACACAATGGCCCTTGATCCTGATACCGAAAATTCACCTTGAGTCACTCCATAGTCCCGTGGTGGATCAGTAGAAAGAATAGGAAGCATGTGGAAATACAAGGCAGTCTCCCCCCAGAATAAAGAAAACCAAACGTCTTTTGGGCTGAAGGGGAAAGTGAGGGTTTGTGAAAGGATTAACCAGTTTGTTTCATCCTTTGGACATGGGCGCTATCTCAAACCTGTAGCTTAATCTGCAAGGCAAAGTGACCAGTTTGGGTGTGGAGGGGAGAAAAGCCATGGCTGGGGTCTAAGATGCAGCACTACAGACAAAAGCTCTTTGGGAAATAGTCTGGTGTGCTGATGGATCAGCCAGGGATGCATGATAATCAGCACAGGGGGCAGAAAGCTGCAGCTGAGCAAAGGCTCTTCAGATTGTCTGGCAGGTTGTTGCATCCTCCCAACACATACCATAGACACATGGAAGTATGGACAGACACATATATATATGCATATATGTGTGTGTTTATGGACTTCAAAACCACCTGAGAATAGCCTATGAACAGTTTGGCAGTAGAAAGCTGTTGCAGCAGAGAAGAGAGGTACTCTTGGTGGTGGTATTTCATAGTTCAGCACAGTGATGCTACATAGTCCCTTTCATGGAAACCAAACCCCAAAAATGCTCAGCAAGGTAAATAATACAGGCACTGCTTTAAATATTATTTAGTAGTGTACAAAAAAAGAATGTTAAGAGACTCCATGAAAGGAAAACCAGTGATGTTTTCAGCTAAGATTAGAAAAAGGTGGAGGGGGAGATGGGCATTTGTGACTGACCCACTAGAAGAGAAGGCCAATGAAGCTGCTGGCTGGTATTAGGTAAGATAAAAAAGCCTCTAGTGGGAAAAAGGATCAAATCCCCACAGCACATGGGGAGCCAGTTACAGCAAGGGGACATAGTCATGCTACCTGATGTGCGCACAGAGTGTTTGCTCACAGTCATCAGAAAAAGTAGCATCTTTTTACTATTGCCACTACTACAGCCACAGACAAACTCACACAGATGGGTGATGATGGTACCACTTATTCTCACTGCGTTTGTATTTGTGATGTTTTCTCCCTCTGCTACTGTTACAGCACCCATTGCTGCCATTTCTAAAGCATCTGTGCAAGTTTCCCTGCACCTTGTAAGCCCCAAGGTTTACACCTTAATGGGGATGTAGAGTTTTCAGCGCTGCTTCTGCATAACTCAAATGTCTTTTCATAAATGCGAAGAGAAGTATCTCATCCTTTTATCATCACTACTTTGCCAGTAACCATGCCCTCCTAATATATCAATGGCTATTGCAGTGTCATTTCCTGGCATCCAGTGAATATTAGAAGAGACGGGGAGATAAAGAACAAGAATTGAAATGAAATTCTGAAGTTAAATACAAACTCCTGCCATTACAGCATATTCATGCCATGTCATAAGCCAACTGAAATGGTCTGGACATGCATACTGCAGTCATTCTCCTTCCCTGCCTGCAGAAAACTAGAATAGAGAAAGCAAAAAAAAAAAGCCATTGATGACGAGAGGGAGAAATAGTAGAATAAAAGACCTCTGCCTCACTAAACCTTGGGATTTAACACTTAATGGTGCTTGATTCTCCAAGCGGTCAATGAGAGGTAGGAGCTTTCATCACCTCAAAGAGCTTAGAGCTTTGTAAACTGAGCCCTGTATCCTTGATGGATGTTGTGATTTGTTTGCTGAACTATGTAGGATAGATAGGTGGATCTCTCCTTCCTGCTCCTACAGAGTCTCCCTCTCTGTGTGCCTTAATTTTGTGGTCATTTTAGGAAAACATTATCGTGGGACATCTAAGCCGGTCTGCTTCACATGGTGGGAAACAGCTCTGTGAGTCTCTTCAGAGCGCTATCAAAGATAAAAGGCATTTCCATAAACTTCCACAGTTTTGGATCAGATTCTGCAGCATATGCCCAACACTGATTTTGCATTAAAACCTGATACTTCTATACACTAAGATGCAGCATTTTTAGAGAGGGTCAGCTCCACAGGAAAGAATGTACTTGTGGCATTTATATTTCCTTCCAATGGCATATGAAGACACCATGCAATATATATATGCATTTTGTTCAAGTTACCCATTTAAGTGAAGGGGAAAAAAACAGGGAATGAGCAAGATTATCCTTCCTTATCAGCCATGGTGTGATTAGGAACAGAAGTTCCATCACTTTAACAGCAGATGTAAGAGTCTGGCACCCTTACAAAGTCAATGACCGTCTGTGATGCTTTGAAGGAAAAAAAAGCTTTTCCTGTTAAGCAACCTCTCCATAAGGAAAAAAATGGTGATAACAATTTTTGTCACAGTTTGATAACCCTAAATATTCATCTCCATTAGTCTCCTGCACACCACAGAGTGAGCGTCCGTAGGTGTCTCAGCATCAGCAGTTGGTGAGCACTCTTGGTGAGACTTTCCTGGTTGCCCTCCATCTCTTGCTTTGGCTGGCAGAGTGGAGCAGCCTTGGAACACACAAGCAGATTCCTTTCATGTGAAATGGAGCCAAGGACATGCTTTAGAAACACTCCTAACCAAAGGGTAGTCTGAACCAGCCTCCCCACCCCAAACACCAACTGTTTCACTCCATAGGTCTGCTCTGATGCTACCTCACCACTGGCTTCTGCCAGTGCCCAGGGTACCATTATCACAACTACTCCTTTGTGCATCTATCTGTTTTAAAAGGAGAAACCTGCTTCTCCACTAAGCAGCAACCATGCAGCGCAGCGAGATCCCAGATGGCATTGGTGGTTTTGGCAGGGCCAAGATGATCCTACTAGGAAAGCATCTGTTCTCATTCGTCAGTCCTGTGGGCATTGCTGGTCAGCCACGTCTGCCTGTTAGTTCATTCCCCTTGTCCCATCGTTTTGTGCTTCTCGGTCTTTTGAGATGAGATTCTTAAGGAGCTGGTTATGCAGATTTGTCCCTTCCTGAGGTAACTTCATAGAAGTTGCTGAAATACCAGCCTGTGGTGCAGAGCTCTTGCCGGTGCTCTATGGTCCTCTGGGAACTGAGGGGCTCACCACCTAGGGAGCTTGTAATGACACATGTCCTGTGGTGTGAGCTGGCACCACTAGTGCTCCCTGTGAAATTAAACCCAAGCAATTAAGATGGAAAGACACCCATGCCTCTTTCCAAAATGGCAAGGCACATGAAGATCCCCTGAGTCGGACTTGCTGCCTGATGATGGCCACCGGCTCTCACAGGGACTGCCAGCATAGAGTTTGGCTGGGCAAACAGCAGTCCAGGGTTTTCAACAATGATGAATCAATCCATTAATGGCCTAATGAGCTGGTCTAAAGGTCAGCTCCTCCCTGTTTGAAATCTCTTCTTCCTACCTGGCACTTGCATGGACCAGTAGCATTGGTCTTAGCTGCACCACTGCACAAATCTTTCTTAGGTAGATGACAAAAGTGTCTACTGCCAGAAATTGTTGCCCTTGTGTATATTTATAGATCACAACCAAAGTCAGTTCTTGATCTTCTCTAGACTGAACCTGAGGCTGTCATGAAAACTACTTACTGAGCTCTTTCTCTTTGACAATTACTTGGACATCTATGATCCAGTCTTTAATCTCATCAGTGCAGTAGAGGCTGCACTGGTTTTTTTATTGCTTTTTTAAAGTCGGAAGGGCACACAAAGCTGTCAAAGAGTCATCTCTGATTTCCAGCGATCTATAAAGGTAACTTTAATCAGATAAATATGAAATCTCATTTTTATAAGAGGTTTCATTGATTGCTTTTAAGAAAATAGGTTTTGGCATTGGCTAGCACTGACTGTGCTACCATTCATTAATGCTTTATTTGCCTCCTATACCTGCTTAGCTCTAGTCTTGCCTAGGGCTAGTGTCAGACCAGTTTGGCTTGGGAAATCCAGGTCATCTCAATAGCATCCTTAAGTGTGGACTGAAGGTTTGAAGGGGTTGGTGTGCTGCTGGCTAGCATATGATTAGCATGCCACAGACAGGCTGTACCAGCTGCATAGGTGCTTGGTCTGTCTGCAGGAGAGACCAGATAGACATACAACCAAGCCTTCTGTGCACGCAGAGGAACAGTGCCCAGGACATCCTGATTTCTGAGGAGAGCCATGGTTCACACTATTTAATCAATAGTGTAACTTCAGCACTTCTCTGGTCCTTTGTAGCTTCCCTTGTCTTTCAGTCTTGGTTACAAATCACTGTCAGTGATTCAGGAAGCCCCTCAGACATAGATTTTCTGTTAGTGCTACTGTACATTGCTATAATGGTTGACATCTTCCATTGCTACTGATGAGACTAAAGTATTTCTTTCTTCCTGTGAAATATCACATCCTATTTCTTTCCAAATGCAGAAAATAAATATTCAATGGTTCTTTCTCATTTTCATGTATCACAATTGGCAACTCTGCCTTCCTTAACACTGGACCTGCAGGGACTAACAAAGGGAAGAGACATTAACTTGATAAGTGATGTTTTTGTCAGAGAAAATTGGTGTGAAATGCTGACAAACAAATTGAGGTAGGAAATCACAAGGAGGTTATAACCAACCAAATTATTGGGTTCTAAAATGGTTCTGCACTCCCCTCCACCTCTTGGGATCTCAGGACAAAAAGAACTGCTTTAAGATTAATACCACTATTTCCATGAAGAGGATTATTTGGTATGGCACTACAAATAGCATGAGGTTTTGATGAGCAAAGAGGTCCCTTTGAATCCTATTCTCCTGTATGACAGCAGGATTTCATTAGGTCTTACTATACTTAAATAATGCCTTTTTGCCCTTAATCTTTAAACCCTGTATTTTTTCATTAGTGGTTTATCTTCCTCCATCAGCTGTCTCTTTCCTCGCTGCTGACTTGTTTGCACAGCTCTCAGACTTTCTGCTATTCACATTTGTTATGTATAATAAGGTTTTTAATGATCATTATTGGTTGCCACTTTCACTTCTTGTCTCTACTGAGATGGATTCGAGACCAATAAGCCTCTCCTAGAACGACAGGTTGTGGGTTTGTGGGAATCTAATTAGGCTTTTCAAGACCAATATTCTTATTTTTATGCTAACATTTTTCCTTGTAACCATTACTTGACTGTAGCTGACCTCTCTTTGGAAGTACCAAATGGACTATTGCAGGCTTGAAGTAGTCTGTCTGCACACAGCGTTTCCATAGAAGAAGCCACCAGTTTCTACCTCTGTGAGTGACTCGGTTTTACCCTTTCTAGCAGAAAGTGTCATCCCCAGCAAGTCCAAGATTGTGCCAGCTCCAAACCCAAAGCATCCAGTTCCTCTGCTGGGACTCTGTCATTCACCCAACCTACAGGGGTGAGCTGCCAGGTCCAATAGCCCAGGACTGCTGCATCCCAGCTGCATCCCAGCCTGGAAGTGCTGGGAGGTGAGGCAAGGTACACCAGTGCAGCATTCCTCACCAGGGAACAGCTCCCAGGGATCTTTTCAACAGTTTTAGGTAGAGCAGCATGGGGCTTCTGGCTGTACAGACAGTGATACATGGCTTGCATGGCGAGGAAGCCCAGGCACCCCTGATGAAGAATAGACAGGCTTTAATGGAATCCTTTTCGGTTTATAATCTGCTGGTAGCTTAGCTTCAGGAGTGTCAGAGAACCCCCCCGTGTGCTGAAGAAATACAACAGCTCCAGGCAAGCAAAGGCGTTTTTCATACACAGCCTGCAGACAATTGCTGCTTTATGTCTGTACTTCAGCTCTTCATTAGCAGCGGGGTCCTTGGCTGTTCCTTCCTATGGAAACCACACAGGCGCCACAAAGCGCTGGAGTTAACCAGGAGTAAGCGCTTTTCAATTAGCACTGAGCTTCATGAAACAGATCCTGTGGCAGCAGCATGAAGGTTTCCGTGAGGCACAGCCCTGCAGCAAACCCAGCCCTGGTGTCCCTATCCTCGGCTGCAGCTGGCAGCACAGCACCCAAGGGCAGCAGCAGACAGGGGGTTACACAGGGTGGGACTCAGCATCTTCATTTGTTCTTCAAGCTTGCTGCTCATCTGCAGTCTGAAATGGAACGTTTGGCTGCGGTGGCATAAATAACAGGTGACGTTTTCAACACGGTGCGGAAAGGCTTTGAACATTAATGAGTTATGGGAGGCCACTGTGAGTTGTGCGAGGTTCATTCATTCGCCTCTTTTGAGGCAGCCGCCTGTTTGCTTCTGAAAACAAATGCTCAGTTAAAAACCACTCATACGCATTGAAAACAGCTTCTCGGGAGGATTTCTGATGCTCCAGAATGGCAGAGCTATAACTCTGAGTGAGTGAATGCTGGAGGATGAGAGATGGTTATGAAGAGAAGCATTCCACGTGCACATCTTGTGAGCAGTGGGATGGGAATTGCTGATGATAATTCAGCCCTCTGGACATGGAGACTTGGCTTTAACGACAAGTTTTGGTTTTAAAACACATCTTCTATGTTGAAGTCTGCCTCCAGGTGACCTGGGGCTCTCACACTGCAGTAGAATAAAATGGAATATATATACATACATGCATAGTACAGCAAACCCTTCTCTTGCTGCCAGCCCCTTGCTTTTTTCTAAATGGCACAATAATTAAGGGGAGTGATTTATCACAGAAATAACACAGAAAGTCACAGCCTGATAGCAGAGGGGGAAAACCATCAGTCACAAATATAAATGGTAAAAGTACTGAAAGTCTGTACTTGAATCCAAATCACCTTGATGATTTTAAGCCATTTAGCACTATTTAACAAGCTGTTCATGCCACTGAAGACATTACCATGCTGCCCACCAATACCAGCAAAATGGCAGGGAGGGAGGGCTCTGCAGTCCCTCACTTTTCCTTCTCCTTTCTGCCTCAAAGGTGGTCTGCTCAGCAGATACTTCTTAACCCCCACCACATCAGCTTCATCACCCCTTCGCCTGCTGTCCACCCGCTCTGTGCCAGGGAAAGGATCTGCTGAACTTCCATAGTGCCAAGGAAAAGACCAGCCCAAAGAGACAAAAGGCTCCCCAGTGGCTCCCAGGTTGTCCATCCCCGGCCTTCCTCTTCCACCTGCAAGAGCCATGGAGCATCAAAGGTTGTGCATTTACAGTCTTTAAGCTCTTATTTGATGTCATTTCTCCAGGTAGCTTTACTTCCACAGCCCCCTCCTGCATTGAGGTTTGTAAAGGGAATGGGCTGCACTCCTCCTGGCAGCACTGCTCACAACCCAACTACTGCCTTTCCTGTGGTGTGCAGAAACACTTGCCTTTTGAAGGCTATTCAAAGCCTGGGCCCGTGCAGTTTGCACTCATGGTTGATCTGATGCCTGCACCTATTCTTATTTTTAATCAATCTACTTAAACTCTTATTTTTTCCTTACAAAATTCCTGCAAAATCCCCAGTCTGGTTATGGGCCAGCAAGAGAGATGGAAACTTCTTATCCTGAGACCAGCAACATGACCAAGAGGTAGAGACATCCAGTGAAATCGCATAAGCAAGTGAATACTGCTTCCTCTGGGGGTTTTACCAGCTTTCTTTGCTGGCCAACTGTCTTAACTTAGTTTCTCCTCCTAGAGGGACTGTTCTCTATCTTCCTTCTGTCTAACTCCAGGACCTGGCAGTGTTGCTGGGCTCTCCCAGGTTTGGGTCCTCTCAACTCCATCACTGCTCCTCAGCAAGGAAGGGAGGTGACCTCAGCACATTCCACTCCCTTAAAATGTGCTGGTATTAGAGGCTGAAAACAGACCAGGCAGGTCCCTGTGTAAGAATCATGGAAATCAGACACTGAAGTGACAGTAGTCTTGTGGGATTTGTCATCCCCTTTGAGAATGATATAACATGGAGGACAGCAGCCCATATTCCAAGATCTGGGCATACCCTGTGATTACAGGGTCCTGCTCTGCACCTTGCTCCTCTCTGGGTAGTTGCCAGACTTCTGTGTCCCTTTTTGATCCCTGCTGAATTTTGTTCAGTCTTCCAGGGGCAGCAGTGATTTTTTCCGGAGCATCCTCTCTCCAGTGGGAGAGCTGAACTTTTCTTCCCACCTTTGCTTCCAATCTCATCCTTAGTTTCTTTGCGAGCATTTGACGGGTTGGAGGAAGTGTGGGATACCAGCAGGATTTCCCTTCTTTGCATGCTTGGTGACTCCTTTAATAGCACTTTGAGTAGGAAAGTGCAGCTCCTGCCTAAGGACTTCTAGTGACACTGTTTGCAATGGTCCAAGAGCTCATTAATTCTATTCATTCCAGTTTCCACTATCTGATAAGCACGGAAATCACATCCTGTAAAGAAATCAGCCACACTTTCCTCCTGCTGCTGCTCTAGTACCCAGGCTGCGAATCTGTGCTATGTTGCCAAGTGCATGGTCACAGGCTTGCTTCTGCTTCTCCACCATCAGGCTTTGCAGGAAGGGAGCTGCGCCAAGCAGAGCTGCTCTGACCACCTTCTGAGGTTGCCTGTTAATCAACAATGAAGAGAAGGAATTACAATGTCCACATTTCAATGCGGAACAGATGAACCACCAGCCAGTACGAGCAACACCATGCATTTTAGCATCAAATGCCAATAAAATTCCTTGGACACAAGGCAGCACATAGGTTCCAGTGCTAGCAAATCACAGTTACAAGGCTGTGCCTGACAACTTTGTCTGAGGTTTAAAATCAGGTAAGCCTTGAGTTAACTTAGTGGTACATAATTACGGGAGCTAAGACAACCTCAGTAAGGGCACTGTGTTCCACACCTTGCCTCTCATGCAAAGGAGAGCTTCTTAGACAAGCCATGCATTTCTTCCTGGTAGAAGTAATTTAATAGCCTGTATATATAAACGTGCATAAGCACAGACACAGGCACACCCACTTACAGTCTCACCTTCAGCTTGAGTGTGTTTGCTGGGATTTATTAGTGTTTGCACTCACAGCACTAGAGCAGTGCAAACAAAACAAGATGTGGTATTTCAGCTTGGTCTGCTCAAAGAGACGTGTAGGATGTACAGAAAGAGTTACTCCTTAAGCTTTCAAGGTTATGGTGATTCCTGTCAATATCCAGCTTTTCCCAACAGGGACTTACTTCTGTGTGACAAGTTCTCTACAAAGCTTGCTTAGAAGAAAAACCCATCAGAAGCAGAGACAGAGCAGGGCAGCCTGCGGGTCAGGTGGAGGCAAGGCGATGGAATTTAGTCTTCCGTGCACCAGAAAAGAAGTCAGGTTGCATTTTTCAGGCTGTCTGATGTTGCAGTTCCTTGTGACGTGGAAATTGAAGGTACTGGGTTCGTCAGACTTATGTCATCCTTTCCAAGCCACCCTTGAAGTGCTCTAGCTCAGAGGCTCTCAGCTGGCATTATTTCTCCTGCTTGTTTAGTTGCAAGACTATCTGTTCATCTTTGAACGATGTTTGACATCTCACTGTAAATAGTCTGGGTTATAAATATCTCAGGTGTCAAAGTCTGAGTGGTTTTGCTGCCATTCTGGTTTGCACCTCTTTCTTATTCTGTCTGTTCAGCGGCTGTGTCCTTGGTGATGGCTGTGTTTGAACTTGGGAGCTGATTCAGACACAGGTTGGGTATTAACCTGTTAGCAGAGCTGGCTGCAAGATTAATATTCAGCTCCAAACCAGGACAAACTACTCCAGAAGGGCTGGCAAGGAGCAGGGGACCTGGAGGCCATGAGCACATGGCTCCTCAGGAGACACAGAGCTGGGAACTGAGGCTCAGTCCCACCGCTGATGGAGTCACTTGATGGCCCATGCACATCCTTGCTCTGCCTGCTTCTGGCAGAGTTTGGGAATGGCCACATTCCTGAAGAATTTCCTGCCACTCCTGGTCAGAAGTGCAGCCTCATCCAGGCAGGTGGGGGCCACTCTTCACATGGGAGATCTGTTCCCATCCATCTCAGCCTAATGTTGAGAGCCAGCCAACCCGCAGTAGGCTGAACACTGGCCAGCAATAAGTATCTGATCCAGCATCCATTCAGGGGCCAAAATCCTCAAAGCACAGGAACTTGTACCATTATTGTATAGGATTTAAATGAAAACAGTAATTCATCAGAACTATGTAAGGAAGCGACTCTCCATCAGACAGACATTCTTCCCATATTAAAAAGAGACACAGAAGCAATTATCTTCATATGCCTTTTCCTGTGCAAGTGGATTAGTGTCATACCTCTGCGTCAGGAGATATTCAAATGTGACTTGGGATTGATTCAATTGCAGGACAGGGGGAGCAGATGTCAGGAGCACGTACACTTCCTGCTCCAGGCATCCCAAAGTGATGAAAGAGGAACATTTCACCAGCAAGACCTTTTGGTCTTGGTGGGGAAGAGGAACTGAAGCCCAGTGTGGAAACTGCAGCACAGAGAGCACAGGACAACCCAGCCCAATGTAAGTGCTTGTAATTGTAGCTACCACCTCATGCAGGGAATGGCCTCTAATGTCCAGCAGCAGTGGAAGGGCTACTGAGAGGTTCCCACAGATGCTGTACATTGCGCATGTGACTATTTGAATTCAGGTTACCTATAAATCAACAGCAGTGATTTACAGCGACAAGTCTGGTGATGGCAGCAGTTAAGAGTGACCCTGCTTTCAGTGGCTTCCAGTTCATTACAGGTACCTAGGCTGCAGCTTTCCACCCCCTGCCACCGCAGTGAGAGGTGTTGGAAGGAAGGCGAGGACTTAAAAAAGCACAGGAAGACTGAGCAAGATGATGGGATGAACTTGAGAAGACATAATGAAGCAGATACTGGACAAGTAACAAGGGGAATAAATACCTGCTCACGCAGAGGGGCTGGGAGTAGAGTGAAGATGGGGAATGGAGCTTGAGATCTTCTCCAGGAGGCATCCAGGCACAGCAATCCTTCCCTGCAGACCTGCCACAGCAGTTCCTCAGTGCTGGCATGTATTCAAGCCTCCCTCCTGTGCCAGGTAAGCTGCCACCGCTCTTCATCCGGTATCTCCCCAGGAGCTGAGGATGGAGCAGCAGCACCCTCTTCCTCCTTGAAGCCTCTCAAGTCAGACCAACACTGAGTGGAAGGAGGCTTCGGTACCTCAGTGGCAGGCTGACAGCATCATGGCCATCCACCACTGCTTATCCTCCCTTCCCTCCCAGCTCATCACCAGATGGGTTGGTCCCATCTACCCATGCAGGTTTTCCAGTATATTGACCATGGCTCCATCTGCCAACCCTGTTCCCTGGCTGCTGCCTTGGCTTCATTCCCAGTGGATCGTTGCTGAGCACAGAGCTGAGCCCCTCTTTCCCACCTCCTGCATAGAAGTTTGAGGTTGCCCCACTCTCCCCCCTTATCTTGTTCCAGCCATTTGGGCAAGGGGAAGCTGTGCAGTGTCCACCTCCATGCAGGAGACCCCTGCTTCTGATCTGTCATGTACGAGTTCACAAGTGTCAGAGCCTCTGAGGATAAATTCACCTGAGATCAAAGCGGAAAAGTGTCAGTGTCCCTTAACTCCAGCTCAACACCTTCCTTGAGCTTTCCATAGCAGCTCGTAGCTCCCTGTGAAGTGCAGCTTTAATGGGATCTCCCAGTTGTTAGCGACTATTTCCTGGAGGATTAGAAACTGGAGAAGGATTTAGAGGAATGCAAAGAAGGGGAAGAAAGGAGCTGACCTTTGAGGAAAACCTCAAGGAAAAAGGAGATAGCCAAACCCATGACCGTGCACCAGCCAGAGCAGAGTAGCAATAGTCCATCTGCCTGCTACTGCCCTGTGCACGACCGCAGGTATCCCAGCAGAGCTGCTGATGGAAGAACTGCACCATAATCCATGTTACCATGGGGGAAAGAGCACAGTGACACACAGGTGCCTGCCTCAGTGAGGTGCCTTCCTGCCTAGCGTGGCTGTTGTGCGTGCCTCAGCCTCCAGCCGCAGTGAGGGAACACTTCGTATCTCAGAGCTCTGTGCAGTGATCGCCTCATTAGTCCCTATTCCCTATCCCTACAGCCAGTACAGAGGGAGGGCCTCCTGATGGGGGCAAGATGCAGCACAGTAAACTTCGGTGATTCACTCCTGGTCAGCATGAGCAGGGACCTGGAGAGAGGAAGCTGACGCTGAGACCCCCCCAAAGTAAAATACAGGGGAATAGAAAAGGCATCTCAATAAGCTGGACTCCTCCTTGCCAGCATCCCCCTGCACCTCACTGTGCCCGGAGGATAATCAAATTACGCTGCTGCTTCCCTTTCATTGTGATCCGATTTACAGGGAAATTAATGGGGGCAGAGGAAGAGGCCCGTGTGAAGCCAGAGCCAGGGCAACTGCAGCTCTGAGAAACGCGGTGCTTGCCAGGATGTCTTTGTTAGAGAGGAGAAGGGGGAGAGGGGAAGGAGCTGCTGTAGGAACGGCAGGCAGATGCAGACATCAGCCCTGCTTGCAGCAGCGCTTTCGCACGGATGCGGCTGAACCCTTCAGTTCAAAGCCCCCCCGCAGGCATCTGCCACCAGCACAGGCTGGAAGAAAAAGCACAGCCGAGACCCGGTGGTGTCTGCGTGCAGGAGAAGGTCTGTGAAAGGTGTTTGGCTCGACTGATAGCAGAGCGCATGAGACCCCTTTGAGTGATGATTTCCCATTCTTCCTCCTCCCCTGCGCTCACAGCATCACCGTACCCTCGGAGCAGCCTGCAGCAGCCTTCTCCTCCACTGACAGTGCCTGATGGGTGACCGAGCGTGCCACGGTGCCTCTCACCCAAGCAGGACAGCAGGCTGCTGTGATGGAGACACACATACTTCAAAATAGCACAAAATCCCAGCTTCTCACAGGTCGTTTGTCCAGGCTGTGGGTGTGCTGAGCTGCAGATAGACACATGGAAGCTGGCTCTTGTACTGCCATTTCAAGGGTAGTGTTATGGCTTGGATGCCCTACTTCATAAAGCCCAGCCACTGCTGCTGTTACCAAGTACTTTGGCAGCTTCTGCACAGCATGGAGACACAGCAATCAACCCATGGAGCCAGTGAGCTCTGTGCAGGATGCACGTGAGGATGCTCTGTGATACAATTCTCTGCATAAAGCCAGGTGGACTTGAGAGGCATCTGGTGCGATGGCTCTGCTGCTGCTCTGCTGCTGCTCCAGAGCTTCCTGTCCTGGGAGCCGTGCTGTGTGGAGCTCAGAGGGAACAGGGGAGTGCAGGAGTTGGTAGGAGAAAGAGGAACAGGGACCTCAGTTTCTCATCACCCAACACCCCTGAGTCCTTCTCCGCAGGGCTGCTCTCAACCTCTTCTCTGCCCATCCTGTAGCTGTGCCTGGGATTGCCCCAACCCAGATGTAGGACCTCGCACTTGGCTTGGTCGAACTTCATGAGGTTGGCGTTGGCCACCTCACAAGCGTGTCCAGGTCCCTCCGGATGGCATTTGCTTTCTCCCAGCAGACACCTTAGCTTTGCTCACAGCGCCTGAAGCACAGGGTTTGGAGTTGAGTTCACAGTTATTAGTTCCAGCTGTGGCAGAGCTGCCCCCTTCATTACCACCTACAGACCAGCTGGTCCTGAAGGAGGTCCAACCATCCCCTCCGCCCAGTGAAAGCAGAAAGCCCATTACATCCACCTGTACTGTAGTCACCTGGGGGCAGGGCAGTTCACACATCCTGGATGAGCTCCTGACATGATGACAATCACTGCTTTTCCTGCTGGTTTTAAGGAGGAGGAAAGCTTATTGCATCCTTGCTGAAAGCACCACCAAAGCGAGATCCTATGGCCCGGGAAGGTAGCCAGCATTAAAACCCATTCCACTAAGGTATATCATCATATCATATATGTTGTTCCATCTCCACTTTGCAGTTGTAAACAGTGCTTTTACTCACCGAAACCTTCCTGGTGAGCTCCCATCTGTGCTCAGCCGCTCATGGCAGCAGGACAGAGATCACCTCTTGTCCTCAGCCATCCATTTTGGAGCCTTCCTTCTGATCAAAAGGCACCCAGACACCCAAACACACTCTTTAAGGACATCCTCACCAGATCTCATGCAGGTCACATCAGTAACTGGTCAAGCCACCTCTTTGACTGTCTTTGGCTGCAGAAGAGCTGTGGTTCTTTGCTCATACGCTTTGTGCATGTGCCCTAGAGATGATCAAGTGCTGCAGCAAGTACCCATAGTGAAATAAAACACAGACTGACCTCCTCAGGCTAAAGTGACTCCAGAAGGAGCGTCCTGCTGAGTCCATCTGGAATTGCTGAGGGACACACTCGGGATTTCAGGATTGGCCTTAGCACTAATAGGACAAAACCAGGTTATTAAATTCCATGGGTAGCTAAAAGCAACCACGGGCCTTGCTCCTTTGGCTGCCTCTTATAGCCCAGATACACTGGGAGCACTCCCTCATATCCCCAGCTTCTTGGTCCTGCCAGGTGAGAGGAATGCTTCCAAGATTTCATTTAATACCTGTGTTTAGTCCATTAGCTCTCCCTGCAGGCCTCCTGAGTGCTGGGCTGTGATTAAGGAGGAGGTAAGTGCTCTGTTTATTGCTCTCCTGATGGTTCCCCACTTTCCTCTTCACTCCCGTGGGCAGTTTGCCCCATAGTCTTGCAGCGTATGGGACTCCCCCTTGCCCTGTCTCCTTGGCATGGCTTGAAGAGGATCCTGTGCTACAGTAAGATGCTCCACTTCTCATAGAGAGGGAAGCTTCACAGGCAGCACTGCTGGGCAGTAAAGGGAGCAGACATGAGAGCAAAGCCCTGGCTCCAAGCATCCATACCTCTGAGCAGACATCTGTGTCATCAGGAGTAGCCAGCATGGATTCACCCAGGGCAAGATGAACTGAACCAACTTGATAACCTTCTGTGAAGAAGGGACTGGCCTGGAGGATGAGGGGAACAGCGGATATTGTCTACCTGGACTTCAAGAAGGGCCTTGGCACTCTCTCCCCTAAGATCCTAATGGAGAGGCTGATGAAGCACAGGCTGGATGTGCAGACAATGAGGGGCACTGAAGAGCGGCTGAAGGGCTGGGCCCAGGGGCTGGTGATCACTGGCACAGCCTAGTTGGAGGCCAGTAACCAGGGGTGTACCACAGGGGTCAGTACTGGGCCTGGCCCTGTGTCATTACTGATCTGGATGATGGGGCACAGTGTGCCCTCAGTGGGTTTGCTGATGACACCAACCTGGGAGGAGTGGCTCCCAGTGACCAGAGGGTTGTGCTGTCATCCAGAGGGACCTGGACAGCCTGGAGAAATGGGCTGATGGGAACAGCAAAGCTGCAGTTCCACAAGGGCAGGGACAGAGTCCCCTGCGCGGGGAGGAACGATTTAATGCACCAATATATGCTGGGGGCCACCCAGCTGAAAAGCAGCTTTGCAGAAAAGGACCTGAGGGGTCCCGGTGAACAGCACGTTGAATGTGAACCAGCAATGTGCCCTTGTCACAAGGAAGGCTAATGGTATCCTGGGCTGTGTTAGGTGAAGTATTGGCAGCAGGACAAAGGAGGTGATCCTTCCCCTTTATTCAGCACTAGGAAAGCCATACTCGGAGTCCTGTGTTCAGTTTTGGGCTCCATCTCTTTTGGGAGAGAGATGGAGAGAGTCCAGTGAAGGGTTACAATGATGAAGGGACTGGAGCATCACTCCTATGTGGAGAGGCTGAAAGAGCTGGGGCTGTTCAGCCTGGAGCAGGGAAGGCTTGTGAGGGGGTAGGGGGATCTTATAAAGGTATATAGATACCTGAATGGAGCGTGTGAGGAGGATAGAGCCAGGCTATTCTCCAGCGACAGGAACAGAGGCAGTGGGAACAAACTGGAACACATATGAACATCGGGAAATGCTGTTTTCACTGCGAGGGGACCCTGAGCACTGGCACAGGTTGCCCAGGGAGGTTGTGGATTCTCTATCCTTGGAGATATTCAGAAGCTCTCTGGGCACAGTCCTGGGTGCAGCCTGCTCAAGGCGGTCCTATCTGACCTACAGTCCTTGGCATGAGGCAAAGTTACCGGCACAACAGACCCAGAGCCCCCTGCCACCATCTGTTCTCCTCAATTTCTTGCCATTAAGCCATAGGTTTGGGAATCGCCTGTTCCGTTCTCCTGGTTTAAATCTGGTGGGTTTCATCCTTTCCCTCTTCAGAAGAAAAGGAGAGGGCTGGGGGAGGAGAGGAGGAAGCGGCCAGGCCAGGAAGGACTGAGAATACCCATCTCCAGCAGGCCATGCTCCACACGCAGCTCTTGGTCAGTGGCTCATTTCTGCTTCACCAAAGGGGGTTTCAGAAGGGACAGAGGCAGGTTCCAGTTCATTGCCCCTTTCTACTCAAAAGAATCATAGATAAAGCCTTAGTAATGCCTGATTGATTTCCCTTCCAACATGGATTTCCAGTGGGAATTGCTCTGTTTGTTACTGAGCTAGACATGAAGCTGGCTTTATGTCCACTGTGGACTTGAGGCGCACTCAACACCCCCTGCAAGCAGGGAGCCGTTCATCTCCTGCTGTGCCCATTGGTTTTCACCACCTGAACAAACGCTCTTCCACACACAGGATTCCTTTGGCTTCTTTTTGGGATTCCCGGTGCCTGACTCCCACCTTTCCTGGGGCGCGCTCCACGGACATGTGCACTGCAATCCCACAAGCAGCTCATCAGCACAGTGCCAAGCTGGAGGCCTTTAGTTCATGGTAGCACCTGGTTGCTGATGCACCAAAGGCGGTGCTGCCCGCTGCACGAGGAGCAAAGAAATGCAGAGTTAAAAACTCCCAAACCCAACATTAAAGGAGCTGAGAACGTGGCGTTCTGGGACGTGTCCAACTGGAAGCACCCACGCCTGCCATCTACGAAGAGCAGCTCTTTTATTCCAGGCTTCAGACAGGCTGCAGTGATGCGACTCTCTAGATAACAAAAACTTCAACTATTATTTGCTGCTCTTGGCACTATCTCCTACCTAAACCGTAGGAAATCCTTTATCTGTGAACGTTCCCAGAGGGAGACATGCTTCAGGAGGGGTGGGCAGCCCCCTCCATGACTTCATTTGCTTGCTTCTCATACGCAGACGGAACAGCACGCTCAGAGGAAACCTTTAGAGAAAGGGATGGTTTTCAATGTGACACCAAACTCGGTTTTGCAGTTCGTCGCTGCGAGGTGTTCTTGCACCAAACCTTCCAACACGGTGGAAGTAGGAGCCAAGATCATTCCAATGGATCTGCAGGCTCCTGCTGAAGTTGCTGCCTTGAGACCTTCCTGATGCCTTTGGGTAACTTCCAAGAGGCTGGCTCACTCAGAGAATATTACCCTTCCTAATGGGCTCTGAGGCAAGGGAATATGCCAGGATAAACGCTCCATGAGCCAAGGCCCTCTTCAGCACACTGTATGTTTCTTTACTTGGATACAGCGCCCATGCGGCCTGGGAGAGTGCGCAGAAGTGGAATCTCTCTCAAGACACATCATTTGCTAAAGGCCATATTTCCCTCTAGCACCATTTCCTCCTCCTCCTCCCCGTTGCAATGGGGATGCTTGTCATCTTCTGACATCACCAGAAGGGCTGAGAGATGCCGAAAGCACCACTTCTTGGGAGAAAGCACTGCGTGGCAAAGGAAGAACATTGTGATGATGGCACAGGGGGAGCAGAGATGTCTCCCTAAAAAACACTTTACAGGCCTCATTTTCATAAGCAAGCGTGGGGTTTGTTAGAAGCAGCAGGGAAACAGGAGAAATTCAGCAACTCACAATATTCCCTTGGTGCAGGGAAATCACTGTTGGGGGAAATTAGGGAAAACTGGAGTCTAACACGAGTTGGGTTATGATAGAAACTTTCTTAAGGTAAAATCCAGTTGTCACGTTCAGGCTGGTTGGGATGCATGGAATCCACGGCCCCATGGTTCCCCGGGCAACGCAACCTGCAGGAGCGATGGAGGGAAGAGCAGAGCGGAGACGCTGCAGCCAGGCCCTGTTGTACTCCCTGAGGGCTGGGAACTTGCTGGTACCATGCAGCTGATGAGCCGCACAGCAGCTGTCAAATGGGACACGGAAGAGATGCCCATTGCTGAGCCAGCAGCTGGGGCGACATCACTCCTCTTGGGTGAACCTCGCTGACTGTAATCTCGTTATTATCCTAACACACTCCTGCATCCCAAAGCTCCCATCTCCACGGAACGACCCCCCCCCCCCAGTGCTTTATATTTTGTATCGGCTCTATCTTTAAATGCGAAGTGAGAGAATTTTACGCTAATAATGTGTGACCAGAGTCACTCGAGCTCCACCTGCGAGGAAGGAACAGCGTAAAAGTGAATGAAAGGGGGGGAGATAGGGAGGACTCCGTGGTAACTTCTGGGATCAGTCGGTGGGTTGAACCTGCCTTCTCCCCCATAGAGACACCCACTGGGTAAGCGCTTTATCTCGTGAGCGCTCAATAACTAACTCACGCCTCTGTTGCTGTGTATCGCTTCAAGCTCGGTTTTGCAGGTTATCACCGGCAACCAAGAACCTGAATTTGCCACCATTTTATATTAACAGTGTTATTCCATAAACTGGCGGTGTTGGTTCTTTGCGGGTGCCAGCAGCAGCGGGCAGCGGGTAACATAAAGTGGGCACAGCCACTGAGGGGTCCCCTGATGCTATGGGCATGTGTCCCTGAACCAGTCGGTGGAATCGCCCTCGGATCCAGCAGGACTGCTCACTGAAGGGTCCCTATAATGGGATGCTGACAGGCTGAGAGGGCACAAAGGTCTCGGCTTTCCTGGGGTGCTGATAGATCAAACACGAGGGGTCGAGAAAATCTGCCCCCCTTTCACGTGAGGCAAGGGACGAAAAGAACAAGGGTTAAAATAATTAATACGAAGAATCCAATCCAGTCCTGCCCAATCACACTGAGTTCAAGCCAGAAAGACTGTGTGTAAGGGAGTGACCAGCTTGGGGCTGATGCTGCTTCCTTCCCCGCCGTAGGCAGTTAGGAAGCCCCAAGCTCAGCCAAAGCCTCGCATCTGGAGAAGGCACAGACCCACCAGCCATTAAATCTCTTTGCCAGGACGTGGTAGAGCCCAAGGCAGTGGTGGCCAAGACCCGCATGGTGGACCTCAACGTGACAGTGCCACACACCCCCAGGGAGGACATGGCACAAAGCCAGAGCTGCTTAGTGGTGGTGAAGGGGCTGAAATGTCATCTTAAATTGAGACCTGTGTGTGACCACAGAGGGATTGGGTTTATGAGAGCCCATCAGCACTGATGGGGGACAAAGAGCAGCAACCTTTGGAAAGCGCAGGTAGGGATAATCCAACCAAAAAGACCCAACCTGTCATTCTCCCAGCTGGGACAAGGCTGGGTCAGACACTGCAACCCAAGAGTACCCAGGCCAGCTGGCTGCAACCATTAAATGGTGTTTGGCATACTTTCCCCCCATACTGTATATGTGTTAAGAGGCCACAGGTAAAGCATGGACTCTGCTACCAGTGCCTGGCAAGTCTGGCGTCGGATCAGGAGGATCCCTTTAGCGGGTGGCACTGAGCCAGGCTCCTCAGCTCTATGCACTATTTGAGCTCACTGCTAAATTACCACCGCTCCCTCTCCTTGCAGCAAGTCATGGGGTGGCAGAGATGGATCCCAGGTGAAGAAAAAGCAGCAGCAGTGTGTCAGAGCTTCGATCACTTCTGTATGAGACGCGACTGTTCCTCCTTGCCAGGTGAGTGCACAGACATCAGTGCTGGTGAAGCAGTATCCGCCCGGCCCTCGTGTTTTGGCTGCATCCCCGCCTGTTTCTCTGCCTCTGCAGCCCCAGGTTTCCTGCTGCTGCTGTGGCCAGCGCCGGGCAGGATCTGTGTGCAGCCGGGGTCCCTAATGCACTGCAGCGGAGCCGAGTCGCTTGCCATGCAGCTGGCTCAGCCTCCTCTGCCATCCCTGCCTGCTTCATTAGCATCCAACTGTTCAAAGGGATGGAAATTACATTATATTTAGGTCACAAACATATTTTAAGCAAAAATACCTGTTGCATTTAAAGCACCTTGTTCAGAGACTCCGTCTGCTGCTTCCAGGATGGCTGCACGAACACTCGCTGTCCTTAACACGTTGTTTAATGACACAGCAGGCGCTTCCAAAATCTGCTTTTTGTTTAAATATAAATTCGGTTCATTCCCTCAATCGAATTAATGCTGGTAAATAAGGAACCACTTTCTGGCAGCTCATTTAGGTATCCCCAACAGGCAAAAGCTCGCAATACTCTGAAAGAGAGTGACCGTGGCTCTGCCGTAGCGACGGGGTGGTAGCCCCTGACAGCCCTGCTCTCTGCTCTGCTCCCTGCAGGCAGGCAGTTTGCCAGGAGCACCAGCAGTCAGGTATCACTCCCCACGCCTTGGGCTGCAGCTCTTTGCAGGCAGTGACCCCTCCACAGCTCTCTGTGCAGTCACATCTTCAACAGCTCAAGCATCCGGCTACGCCTCCTATCAAGACTCTATGAGTGACAATCTCCTTGGGCTTCATCACATTGATCATTCTTCTGGAAGCAGCTCAGCGGACAGAAGGCACTCTTCAGCCCCAGCTCCTGAAGAAGAGGCTGTGTTGAAACTGGAGTGTATCGTGATGCTTAAGCATCTTTGGCTATCTGTGCTTAGAGCGATTCCCCAAAACCTCAGGTGAACCAGCCAGGGACATGGTGACCTTGCCCCGAGCTTCCACTTGGGATAAGGCAATGCCAGTCCTAGAACAGCCCAGAATAACTTCTTGCAGCACTGCACGACACATCCCTCCCCCAAAGGACTGAGCCCACAGCCTCCCTCGTTTGTGTTGACCCATACCAGAACAGAGCATCAGGGCTGCTGCTGCTCCTCCTCTGCAACCCGGCCAGGAGAACAGCGCACAGCCCCCCGCCTTCCCCTGCTGCAGCCGCGTCCTTCCACCTGCCCATAATCTTTCCATGTCTTGCATTTGATTCCCGAGGCAATTTTCTCTCTCCTCCTGTGGGGACACGGTGGGAGACAGAGACTGGAGCACAGCAGGCTGCTTCCCCCCCTCCAGGCCTGTCAACGTATCCCCAGCACGCCCGGGCACTGCAGGCATCACGGAGGCAGGGCTCCTCAGATGTCTCAGGAAGGAGGTGATGCTATTTCTCTGCCCTTCCTCCAGGGACTCTTCAAATCCCTCAGCTCTCAGAGAGCAACAGTCTGTTTAATTGTGTGAAAGAGGCAGCAGCACAGGAAGAGCTGGATGGAGGAAACCAGGTTTTGGGAGCTTAGTAGAGAAGATTAAAACACTCCTGCTCTCCAGCACTGACAGCCTTCTTCCATCCATCAGCAGCTTCACGGTCCTGCTCCAGCACGCTCTGTGCTGGGCCAGGGAGGACGTCTCTGCTGTGGCTTCCCTGACCCACAACAGGAGCAGGGCGAGAGGCAGCTCTCAGCCGGCTGGGACAGACACCTTTAACCTTTGGGAAGAGAGCATGAACAGCTTAAGAAATGTGGTTTGATTTCCAGCTGAGCTGCAGCGCCCTGGCCTCAAGCGCACTCATCAGCTAAAACGCACTTTAGGCTGCAAGCAGACCCAGAGACTGGTTTGAATGGAGTTAGAACATTCATCCAGGAAGGCTTCAGTGCTCAGCCACGCTCCTGGTGTTATTAGGTTAGCCTTAATGCAGCACATGTGGTCCAGCAGCCAGAGGAAATGGCTGCGACCTTCCTTGGAGCTGATGGCTTCATCCCTTTGCATTAGCACTGATCTGCTGGCGGGGTCTGGCATTGCCCGCAGCAGCGGCCACTCTGCCTCTCCTGGCACATGTGCACAGCCCTGCTCCGACTGCAGAAAACAAACGAGGCACTAGTGACTGTATGTGCCGCTGCTGATTTAAGCAGTGCTTGTAATGACAGGGCAGTGCCGGTCCTTCCACAGCCCCAGCTGGCTGGACCGGAGCAGAGCAGCCATCCTTCCTGAGAGCCAGAAGCTGTTAGGGCAGGGAACAGTGACAGCCTCTGCTCCTGCATCCCGAGTCCTGCCTGTGATGGATGAGGGATGGAAGGCACGCCCCGTACACCGCCACACGGATTCCCTCACATGCAGGACATGCCTCGCTGAATAACAAAGGCTACAACTGCTGTCCAAACCAAATTAAATGTGTTTGTTACGTAAACCCACTACTTCAGAGATGATTATGCTGGATACAAACGCAGTATCAGTGCCCTCATGGTAAACCCCGGTGTTTGTTCCCCTCAGCTTCAATAAACCCACAGTTTGATTTTGCAGACTAAAATCTCAGTCCAAGCTACTGAGTTACAAGCATGAGTAACTGTACTGTATTCAGGATTAGTTCGCAGTGTCTTTGTCTCCTTATACACCCGCCTGCTTTTCTCCAGTGTTACCCCTGAATTCAACCAGATTCAACCTAGACAGAATCAGTACAGCACCTCCGTTCTGTTACCTGACCAGCCCTGTGGCTTGAGACCTGGAAGTGTGACACCACATCTCGGGTGCCTGTCTACACAAGAGTGCCACTTCAACCACCGGTACGACGCCTGTGAGACCTCCACCATCGGCCTTCGCTGCCCTCGAGGAAGGACAAAAAGAATGGAAGTCCCGATCCAAAAGGGCCTCCCACAGCACCATAATGAAACGTCCTTTTTGGAAGCGCGGGAGATTCCAGGAGGCGTTTAAGGAAGCTCTGGGGAGGAGAAACGATGCGCGGGGGGATTTCAAGTACTTCATCCCTCAAAGGAGAGCCTCAAAGTGATTGCTTATCATTTTGCACTTGATGCAAGAAAAGAAATCAACATTCCCAACTAGGCACACGACAAACTGGTAATGACAAAGGGGAGATGTTTCTGTTTATTTGTTCCTCTTTAAAACAGCTTAAAAGCAAATAGAATGTCCTATTTAAAAAAGAGGGGATTCAAAGTATCCAGAAGCTGGAAATAAAACCACAAAGGAGGCATTCCATGGTCAGCAGAACACAGAAAGCAGAGAGTATAAAACAAGTTTACAGTCTCAGTGACCAGCGAATTGGTGCTGCCCATGGAAGTGGGATAGCACATAATACTGCCTGTCCCCTCGGAACACAAACCCTGGTATCAGTTTGGTTTTACTGCAGTAATTCATAGGAAAGCACCACCATTCTAAAAAACCACTTTCAATTGGAAGAGGAAACCATTCCAAACCTGCTATCGCTCCGTAGGCACTGATTAATGGGGTTCTATGGGAAAAGAGCGTGCCCAAGCAGAATTCAGAGGTGCATAATTGCTCTTAAAACGACAGCCCTGGTGTGACTGCAGATAAAAACTAGCGAGGCTGTTTCTCTGGCACTGCCTGACTGCAGACCTGACCACAAGGAACCGCCTGCAACACTGGAGTTAGGACAGGGCTAGGCAGAATGACAGGCAGCAATACTGGAAGTTAAGGTATCTCCTGCTAAGCCAGAGCGCTCTGAGAGCTAAAGCCCACGAAGGGCTTTTATTACATGGACAGAGTGGCCTTGAGGGGCAGAGAGCTAGGGAGGAGCGAATAGGAGCAGGAAAAGGTTGCTACCTACAGGCCTGCTTAGGAAGAGCCACGCTGGTGGCCAGTGGCTGGTAGGAGCTCAGCTACAAGCCCTGCCCAAGCTCGCCATCAGCAGAGGAGCGCTTCCCTCTCCTCTCCCCTCACTGAGCACAGGCAATATAATTTCACTTATGTCCTCCTCTGCAGAGCACTCTCATCAGACTACAGAGCCCTTTCGTCCCCTGTGGACAGGGATCTGGACTTCAATAGGATCTGCAATAAAAATCAACTCAAAGCAATTGGGGGGAGGCAGCTGCTGGGGCCTTGGAGAAGGTTAAAGCAGTGCCTGTGCAGGGCACCCTGAAGCAGATATTCACCTTCATCCTCACTTCTGAGACTTGTCCTGCTCCATGTTTCGGCTCGTGCAGCCTTTCCGCTCCCCCACTCTGGTAAGCAAGATACCTGAGATTAGCAGTCCCGAGCCCCAGTGTCCCTGCACACAGGGGAGGAAAGGTGCGCTTCAGTCTTGTGTTTTACTAGGGAGTTTCTGGCTTACAAAGTCACCTGCTGCAGAACACCGTGGCAGGACAGCAGTTAATCAAACATGTCCTCGAACATGCGCTGCCCCATGGCTATGTAAACTTCTTTTTCCTCCGGCGTCATCTGCGCCACCAGCTCAGGGCGCTGGCTCACTTGGCTGTACGAGTGTGGGCGCCCAGCCACTGTCACAGTGGGGTCTTCTGCCACCACCTCAAACTCTTCATCCTCGTCCTCATCCTCCAGCCCATACGTTGAGGTGGCCGTTGTGGGAGGGCGGGGAGGGGATTCCTCCTCCGACTCGCTTGTCTCGCTCTCGGAGTCACTAGCGTTGGGACCGGAGAGAGGAGCGCCACCTCCGACGGTGACTGTTGAAGCGGATGGCGTCTTCTTCTCGTGGATAAGCAGGGCACGCATCACCTCCTCGTTATCATCCAGAGCTGCCCGGCCCTCCTCACGCTCCTGGAAGGCATCCAGATCCCTGCCCCCTGCAAAGAGACACAAAGGAATGATTGGTTCCTCACTGAGATTCTGGGGGACGGACCCGAAGGCTTTCGGGACCCATGCGATTTGCTGCTACTGAGCACACTCGACCAAGTCACACCCTTCTTCTGTGCCAGTTCCTCTGCTCCTTTAAAACACAAGAAACAGTTACGTTTTCTCTCTCATAACAGCAGAGCAAGCATTGGCATTCCCTAGGAGCTGGGAGGCCTGGAGTCACTGTGGCTCCCACCCCTGAGCCTTGGCCAGGAGCACATCGCAAGAGAAAGCAACAAACGCATGATAGGCAGGCACCTGGAAAAGACTCCCTCCCCATTCCTGAGGTGTCAACTCGGGTGCCCCTCAGCTGGGCTGATGTACCCTCCTTACTGTGGAGCAGCAGGCAGCCTTTGGGTTCTAAATCCAGGCTTCCGCATGCCAGGATCATCTGGGCGCCTAATAATGACGCTCAGCAGAGACACAAGCAGCATCTCAGTGCTGTTTCGCAGGTGAACAAGCACGAGCTGTTTCTTCTTGTTCCTTTGTTTCCAGGTTGGATGACCAGAGCCTGAAGGACTTGCTGCGATGACCGAACTCACAGGGTGCTGCCAGCAGAGACCATAAACACAGATCCAAACCCAGGCCCTGCCCTGCTGAGCTCCCCATCTCTCAGCATTAAGGTGGAGAAGCTGATGAAGCCAGGCAGACACAGAGCACGTGGAAACCATGTATTATAAAACAACATTCAAAGAAACCATGTCTGGTAAGCCACAGGAAAGGAGTGCCCACGAATTCCCCCGGCTGTTAAGTGCTAAATGAAAGACTTTCCTTAGTCTGCCTGTTTCACAGCAGTTTTTCATTCCGTGCTGAAAAACACCCGTAACCAATGCAGTTTTGCCCCTGTAGCAGAGAGAAGCTTGGGCACCAGCAGCATGGATGCGGTGCTGAAACCAGGAGGGTCCTGCCACAACAATGCACCACTAACTTCACTGAACTTGTGTTTTATAGAATCACAGAACGGAAGGCACCTTAAAGCGCATCCACCTCCAACTCCTCGCCATGGGCAGGGACACCTTCCACTACAGCAGATTGCTCCCAGCCCCTTCCAACCTGGCCTTGAGCACTGCCAGGGATGGGGCAGCCACAGCTGCTCTGGGCACCCTGTGCCAGCGCCTCAGCACCCTCACAGGGAAGTGCTTCTGCCCAAGAGCTCATCTCAGTCTCCCCTGTCATTGTAAAGCCATTCCCCCTTGTCCTGTCATTACATGCCCTTTAAAAAGTCCCTCTCCAGGTTTCCTGTAGCCCCTTTAGGCACTGGAGCTGCTCTAAGATCTCCTCACAGCTTCTCTTCTCCAGGCTGAACAGCCTGTCTTCATAGGGAGGTGCTCCAGCCTTCTGATCATCTTTGGGGCCTCATCTGGACTTACTCCAACAGCTCCACAGCCCTGTTCTGTTGAAGACACCAGAACTGCACACAGTGCTCCAGGTGGGGTTTCCTGAGAGCAGAGTTGAGGGGGAGAATCCCCTCCCTCGACCTGCTGCTCACGCTTCCTTTGATGCAGCCCAGCACACCGGGGGGGTTCTGGGCTCAAGCGCACACTGCAGTCGGCTCATGTTCATTTTCTCATCACCCAACACCCCCAAGTCCTTCTCTGCAGGGCTGCTCTGAATGTCTTCTCTGCCCAACCTGGAGCTGTGCATGGGATTGCCCTGACCCAGAGGAAGGACCTTGCACTTGGCCTGGTTGAACTGCGTGAGTTTGGCACTGGCCACCTCTCAAGTGTGTCCAGGTCCCTTGGGATCCCATCCCTTCCCTCCAGCATATCAACTGAACCACGCAGCTTGGTGTCATCACGAACCGGTCCCAACACCGACCCCTGAGGGACACCACTCGTTACCTGTCTCTGCTTGGACCTTGGGCTGCTGACCACAACTCTTTCAGTGTGACTATCCAGCCAATTCTTTATCCACCAAGTGGTCCCTCTGTCAAATCCATGCTCCTCCAGTTCAGAAACAAGAATGTCTTCATGTAAATGAAGTTGTAGTAATAGGTGATGGCTACAACTGCTAGTATGACTGGCAAGATTCTTGATAGGAAGCAAGAATAGAGGTGTTGTGTTGGCAGCCTTGTGCTCAGCTCACTGCTTGTGACTGCAGAGCATAAGAGGCTATTGGACAGCACCTCTGTCAAACTATCTCATAGCTCATCCCATTGAGAGCTGTGAAGTGACAACAGCCTGGGGTAGCGCCACAAAGTCTGACTTTGTGACTCAGGAGTGGGGCTGTCTCTTGCAAGAACTGTTCCTTCCAGATCCAAGCATGGAATCTTGTCTGTCAGTGGTCCCAAGTTTCCATCCTCCCTGTTTATGTCATCCAAGAGTTATAGAAATGTGTTGCAGCAGCAATTTCAGGCTATTCCCAAAAGCGCCCTCTCCAAGCTCCAGTAGTGGTGAGGGTTAAGCAGTGATGCCACCATGCTGAAAGAAGATATACTCCCCCTCCATGTCACTCAGTGCTGTCTGAGAAACATTTATGCTGTGTACACCAGAAGTCATGTCAAGAAGCCAATTTAACACTACAGGTGAATTGGTGACTTGAATGTCTCGCAGAAAAATGGGGTGAGAATCCACCATGGCTGATGAGTAACAACAACATCTGCTACAGACTGCAGGAAGAGGTTGTTCCAATCACCCCACTTTCTTTATTTGGAAAATGTTTTGGGATCCGTATGCTTTTGGGATCCAAGGCGTTCCATGTGAACGAGATCATCTGATATCTTCTGAGCGTTATTTCACATCCATTTTCTTCACTTCCTCTAGACCTATATACTTCGCTCCTCTTCGGAGCGCTGCTGTTTCCCAGGTCTCACACACACCCATGCACTTGCCTTTGCCATCTTCCCTTCCAAAGCATAAACATTTTTGGTCTGTAATGCTCAACTGACTTGGAATATTGCATCTACTGATTCACTCCTGTACAAATCATACCAAGGACTCCATTTCCTGGGTAAGTGGTAAGCTTAAATAGCACGCTTACCAAAGCAGAATGTTTCTACTGGTGGCTACAGGATCTTGACTATGGTCTATGGACAACCTGAGCCCAACATGAATGAAAATAAAAGCAAAGATGATGAGAAACAAGCAGAAAGCAATGCAGACTCACCTGCCATGGTGACAGCCCTTCCTACCGTACTTCCAGAAGCTGTATTTCGGACATGCTCTTCATACAAAACACGTTTCGAAAGCCAACTGGCAAGAAGAAGGCTGGGAGCACAAAACCACTGCTGGTAGGTTTGGTAGGCTTCGAGGTCACTGAATGTTACTAAATGTTATTTTTCAGCAGTGACCTGATAAAGAGGCAGCTTTTCAGATGAAGACCTTCATCTGGAAGCAATGAGGTTTCAACACGGAAGACGTTAACAGATAATTCACCTTTTAGAAGGCCCGGAACCATGTTTTGGGGAGCTCAGCTTTACTGACCCCGATGTCAATCCTGGACCTAAGAAATCACGATTTTTTATGTCTGCCTACACACAGGTGCTTTGCACAGCAAAGGGGAGCAGACAAAACCTGGAGCATTGGGAGCAGGAGCTCTACACACAGAGGGGAACATGGGTCTGACAGCACCCTAAAAGCATCATGTAAGCAGAGCAGTACTTCTGCTCTGGGAATTTTCTTACCATCTTTGATTTCATCAGGGTCATAAGCCCCCTGCACCGTGCTCTCCCGTAGCCAAATCGGCCTTTCTCTGGCTGGTCTTCCTTCACCTGCAGACCGACTGATATCTTCCTGGTCCTCCATGTTGATGACAACATTCTGGGTATACAAGTCCTCATACGATGGTGCTTTTGTAGTCCATGCTTCCCGATGGTGTCCACCTGCAAGACCAGCTGCTGTCCCTGAACCAGGTCCAGCTGCACGCTCCTTGCTGCAGAAAGAGATAAAACCAGAGCAGTCAGAACAAGGCTCTCCTTGGCCAGCATTGCAACACTTAAAACTATGATGAGTTATCTCCCACAGACTGCACCACGAATTTCCACTGTCATTTCTAACACGTGCTGCCAGGAATTTCTACACCAGCTTGCTGGTTTGGGGAACTTGGGGATCATAAATGGGACACCCTGCATAAGGCTGTGGCAACTTCCACCACAGACACTGAAGAGACAGCACTAAAGCTGCTGGTGCGCTCATTGAAAAAGGAACATAAAACCCCAGAATGCCCTGAAATAAAAGTCCTATCAACAAAACACTGTCGAACAGTAATGAGGTATTTGGAAAAGCCTCTTTTTGGCTTTCACACAGAAACAATATACCACATAAAAAAAGCACTACCGTTTAAACAAGTCAGAGCCTAGAGAGCCAGCATGCTTAGCCCTGAGAACCATTATTAACCACAGGACTTGTGAAGCAGTTAACCCACCATGAAAGACACAGATCAAACCTTTCCTGGACTGTGAGTGACAATGCACATGATAAGTCGCATCTCCCGCATTACATAGGAGATCTGTACTATCCAGAGACACTGCCTTGGGAGGACCGAGGAGTCCAGGCAGAGAAGAAAGGTGAGAGGGCACCCTCAAACCAAAGGACCAGAGGGCTGGGCAAAGGGCTTTTTGTGGTGATGGTGTGTGGGAGGAGGCCAGACAGAGCTATCTTCATCGTGGAAAACCTGGAGAAAGAAAGGTGATCACTGATGCGAAGGGTATGCAGTCAAAGCCAAGGCCTCCTCTGTTTTCTGAGAGGAGCTGCAGCCAGCACGTTTCCTCCAGGGTCCCTTCTAGCTCAGGAGACTGACAGAGGAAAGAAACATCCCTGCTTGGATGTGATGGAAAGAGGATGTCAGGTGGAGCACTTTCTGCACAGTGATGGCAAGGAGCACAGACACGCGCTGACTTGTACTGCTATGTGTGCATCGATAAGGGAAATCAGCTGAACGGAAACTCGCTCCTCTCTGCCAACTGCACCCACCCTCAACCATATCATTTCAGTCATCTGATTGCCAGTGGTGCCCATGGCTTTGCACAGCTAACAGCCCTGCCTGGACTCCTCCTCTTGTCCAAAGCAAGCCTAGCAAGGAAACTCACAGCATCCCTGCTCCACTGCCAGCTGAGCAGACAGTCGTCATCAGTGAGCATGGTTCCATCCCTGCTACCTACTCAACAAGCTCTCCTCCAACTGAGAAGCTTAAATAAGGTTGTAGTTGGAGACCTGAGTAATATGCAATAGTTTAAATGCAGCAAGGACTTCACCACTGCTTGCTGGGGTAATTCTGCTGAATTTATAGGGGAAAATATGCAGACAGGTGTTGGTTTCTCTTCCCAGAAAACAATACTGGTGTGTTCAGCCACAGTTTGGATTGAGGGCTATTCACAGCCTCCCAGTAGTGAGTTTGCTGAGGTTTGTTAGCAAAATACTCCATGGCACCCATGTTAGCATGTGCCCACACAGTAGCCAGTTCTCTCCTGCAGCCATCCCTGCTAGGAGAGCTTCACAGCCACCTCACATTTTGGGGCAGAAGTCTCATACACATGTACTGCTTATATAACCTCAGGAGCCACACAGGGACCTTCCCAGTGCATGATTTCAAGTGTTGGTACCTTTCAGCTCTCCAAGACAAGCGTGTGCTCTGTGAAAAGCACCACTCTGCTTCCCACACAATAGATATCTCTAACTCGCGTCTCCCTGACAATTTTATGTAATCCACTTTCCACATAAGATACACAATGCAACTCTCTCCCAAGCTCTCCCTCCCCACGACTGCAGCGTGACAGCTAAATACTCAGTAGTGCCAGGAGCTGCCTGATAATACTTTTGCACTGAGGTCCCTGTCAGCGTGCCTGAAACGGCCTTTTTCTCCCTATGGGGTATCATTTAGCAGCAAAACATAAAGTCAGGAACATTTCAGAAATGAAAGTAACAACTCTAAGAGACACCTACATTACTAATTACTTGAAGCCATCTACTTCAATGTCCCACACTTAGGTGGAACCATCTTGACATGTTCTGTCTACTTTCAGATCCAAGTGAGCTTTGCGCTCACTTCAGCGTTGCATCTTCAGAGACGCTGCTGGTTGGAGCACTTCAAGACTACCTGACCAGGGGAATATTCCTTACTGCAAGAACAGATTTGACTCTTCAGCAACCCTGTTCCAAAGTACAGACTTGAACACTGCGGACTGGGCACCAGGAAAAGGCCAGCTGCCTTGCAGGCCGCATAGGGCAGAAGAAGGGAGTGCACTCTTAAATCTCTCTCTCTCAGATCCAAGATCTGCTTTTTCCCACCTAGTTCTACACTTTACATGGCCATCCTGCAATCAGGAACTGTGGCAGCTCAGTGGCCCAGATGCAGCTCATTTGTTACCCACTGGTTGTTTTACCCTGATGGAAATTCCTTCATCAGCGTTCAGCTGCCTTTAAAGGCAACATAAATAATCCTTGGCATAACTGAGGTATGGCCCACAAAACCCACCCTGTGCAGTGAGGAAACAACTCGCGATTTTCATCTCAGTCCTGCCCAGACTATTAAGGAACGGTCTTGCACAACACAGATAACTACTTCTGTGCCTTTTACACTTTGCTGCTCTTGAGAGCTTCAACTCCACAACAGAGAACCCATGGCCCTTGATAGCATGACCCCAGCAAATCAGTTCTGTGAAGACTTTTGTTACATAAAATCATGCTATTCAGACATAAGAAAATGGAGGAGTTATTAGAATCCCTCTATTTTAGCAAACCACAGCAAGTGGCTTAGGTTAAGCAGGTTTATTTCAAAGGCTGTGGGGCTAAGTCATGCTCTGTCAAGATTAAGAAAATTGATGGCCTCTTATAAAGATATAAATGACAATCTGCCCACTTTCCCACAGCAGGTGAATGACAGTTATGCAACGTCAGTGTGGTCGCTTAGGGCTGTAACTCTTCTGAAAGCACACGAAGGTGCCCGCCTCAGTGCAAAGAGGAGAGAGGCAGGCACTCCGTGACCTTTTCTGGTTGTTTCAGCATCACCGGATGTCAGGTGCGTGAATGATTTCAGACACTTCAGATTCCATAAAACCAGGGGGAATAAACAGCCCCCCCCCAATAAAAATCTCACAGCAGTGTTTTCATGCAATTAGCTGCTTTGAATTAATAAGTGTTGATAAATAATTAAATCATTGTATGTGCCGAAGCGAGTTGTGTTCAAGTAAGCATTTAAAAAGCTGCCTATTTATTTTGTCATGCTTTGCACAGAGTAATTAATCTTTTACAATGTTTTTTAAGTATTTAAGAGTCAAGTTAGTGGGTGCTGCTATTTAGTCATGGGACTGCACCAGGCTTCTGCTGTGCTCATTTCCTATGTACGGAAGGGAAAGACTGAGAAATTACTCTCTTTTTGGTTTGGTTATCCCAGCTCTACTACTTAAGCTACAGAACAGGGTTTTTAAAGCAAAGTCTAGTGATTCAGCTTGAGCATAAAGGCTTCCAATACTCCCCATATCGCCAAAGACATGTTGAGTGACCTTGGAAAAATCTCTTCCTTGCTATACTGCTGCTGTTTTTCTATCAGTATGATGAGGAAAATTAGCCACCTTCATGGCTAGAGGAATCATAGAATCATAGAATTGGAAAGGACCTTAAGACTATGGATAGACAAAAAGATTATTTCTATATTAATTAGAAACTGTCTAGCATGCATATCTGGGGAGCACTATCTCTCAAGGTTAGCCTGAGAGAAAAAAAAGAGCATATTGCTTGCTCTCCCATTAAGTACAGCCAAGCACCTCAAGGAATGCTTCCCTCATGGTACTTCCCTTCCCCCCCCACGTGTTAAATTAATTTCTTTCTTAAACACAGAGAAGTGCATCACATTTCATCACAGCTGACAAAATTGACAGCTCCCCACATCTTGCTGCATTATTTAAACATCATCTGTTTTTGTACAGCTAGGAATGTTCTGAAAGAAGTGTCATTTCCCAGGGGTAGGAACATTTAAAGGAGTTTTTGACTATAACATGGCCTCCTCCCAAAAATAAGAGGCATATAACAAGAAGGAGAAAGTCAGAAATAAAAAATACCCTTATTACAAGCAATGTCTTTGAACTAGAATGTTCTCGTATGTGTATCCGAAATGCGAAGTATAGAATGCAGATAACTAAGCTTCAAAAGCTGGGCAGAAGCAAAAGGAATAGATGAAAGGTAAGGGTTTGAGAGAAAGGAGAGTGCAGATGGCACTTTCAGAGCTTTGCCAAATGGTTGCAATTTCCTTTTCTTAAGTACTGGGCAAGGGTTTAGTGTACGTGCCAACTGCAGCACAGCAAATGGCAGGTCATTGGAGTACTGCACCCCACAGAAACCTACCTGACCAGAGGAACAGTCCTCAGCCCTGTCTAGTGAAAAACGGTTATGGCCCTTTGTCTCCTTATGCATTACACGTTCCCTGGGGAACCTGTCAGTTGCTTGCATAGCTGGTGCTGAACAAGTAAGTCCTCAATGCAGCCAGAGGCCGCGCAAGGTTTGGGAAAGCCTCACAGGGCAGACAAATGCACTACAAGGAAACAGCACAACGAGAAAAGACCAGGCGCATTCCTACCTCTGCTTCAGGGCAGGAATCTCTGTGGGTTCTGGCTCCAGGATTTCATAGGCTAAATTCACGTCTTCTGTCTCACGAAGCAGTGCGTAAATGGGCTCAATTTGCTCATTGAATCTTGCCACCAGTGTCCTTGCATCCTTTTTAGGCATTGCCGACTCATCTTCTTCCACTTCAGTCTCACAGAAAGTACATCGGAAAGTTCCTAAAACGAAAGAAGTTGCTAAGCACTGGAAGGAAAGCAGCAGGCCTGGCTCTGTACAGCCTTTTGAACAGTGGCGCTCTGCTGTTTCCTTGCTAAGTAGCTTTTCCCCCTGACAACCTTTCCCCACACACAATGTACCTAGTTATTACTTAAGCAGGTGACAAAGCAAGCATTTTGATGCCATCCAGCGATACCCAGCTGGGTACAGTTTCTAGCTCTGAAAAGCCCAGATGTGCTGCAGTACCTCTACTGAGACATCTCCTAATCTCAATCCCTCTTTCTTGATGCACATTTTAAATGTTAGCCATGACTGGGCTGTGATAAAAAGCTGTACAATATACTCTTAGGACTTCAAATATTGTCTGTTTCAGATGCTTGCACTGGTATCTCCCAGGCCCCAAGAACAGGCTAATTTCACAATGAAATAGGGTGTAGTTTCAAACTGCGCCAAACAGCCTGCAGTAACTGCTAGTGTAACCATTTTCACTCTACAACTAATGCAAAAAGATGGCTTCTCCTTCTGCTTGAGGGCTAAAACATGCAAAATAGTCATTAATGCAGAGCAGCAAACGCAAAAACTTATCCCACCTCACCCCCATATTAACTTACTGACGTTAAGAATGGCAAGATAAGAACTGTGTGAATGGCAGTCAAGATCGGTTTACAGACCTCATCAGGATCCATGAAAACAGGTCAAACATAACGGGAACTTACATGGTTCTATGGCAACACAGTTACAAGACCCCCTACTGAACTCCTGCACAGCAGGCTTTTCAGTTTCATCGCTCCGTCTGCGAGGAGGACCCTTGAGGCAGGACATGCACAATAGGACCTTACCATATGGTCCACTGTGAGGGGAGCAGCACAGTGTAATGACTTATCCTTGCAAATGCTGGACTGAGAAGGTAACACTGCCTCCTCAGAGCCCTTACACCTAGAGCAATGCTCACAGGCTTCTCCATTTCTCTTGCTCACGTGTGATTTTTTATTTATCCGTTCTGTGACACCTATGCACGTTTAGCATCATCTCTCAATACCCCAATGAAGAAATTTATACCAATAGGGAGCTTGAGGATAGGCCGTAGCAGGGAAATGACAAGCTTATGTCTAAAAATCACAATAAGCCTCAGTATTGAAGCCTGCTATATCACCGATGCCATGTAGAAACAGTCAGACTGGGGTTTGCCCAGGGCACACAGGGTATGATGTAATGAGACAGGCTGGCAAGCCAGGGCTTCTCATGTCATGTTTTGCTGCCTACACAGATTTGCTAGTCTTGTCACTTTTCAGTGTACCTCCTCCTCTGCCTATGATACAGCAATGAAACCAGACCTAACTTCTCCACTGAGGGCCGTGAGGGCCAGACAATGCCTCCTGGAAAACACACAGAAGAACCATTTATGACAAGAGGTAGATCTGTTGCCTCTCATCACAGTCTGTAGAGATGCAGTTTTCCACCTTGGCACCATCTGAAGTAGCTTTTGCTCAGTATTACTCATAAATCAATGCAAATGTGTTGTATTTGTGCTCTCTCTGTAATACGTACACATTTCCTGCAGCAAACTCTTTAGGAAGTTTGTTTTATCTACATGTAAAAGCTAGAGCACCCAACAGCAGCAGTATGCAGTACAGGATAAGTGGATAAAGTGCTCTTCTCCCCCAGCCAAGCATGAAACACTCCGTTTATATTGTCAGGCTGTAAAAATTGCCCCTACTGATTCAAAACCTGTCAGACTGGCTGTCAGGCCTGCAAAAACTGAAGCTGAAGCTTGGTCTCCTTAGGCCACATCTGAGGTTATCAGCATGACATGCTGGCAAACAAGTTGAATCAAATGAAAAGAATTAGCACATCCGAGTTCCCATAATGGACTAAATGAGCAAGCACAGGTTAACGAGGAAAACTTCCTTCTTTTTACACCCCCCCAAAAGTCCTGTTACATGTTCCCGAGGCAGCTCAGACTTGTCACGCTTCCATCTGTGAACCCCATGAGTATTTGCAGAAGACTGAGATCATAGGGAGAATAGCTCCAATTCAGAGTACCACAAAATCAGACAGTAAATACAGCTCTAATGAAACAGAACTCCTAAAGCTATCTTAGATAGCTGCAACTTCCACCAGGGTTCTTCATATGCAAAAGAAGTTACTAGGTGAATTATATAAGGAATCTGGGAATGAGTGAAATGACAAGTTTCCTCCATTAATATCCTGATTTTTTTTGAGGTGATGCAGCATTTCACAAGAGACATATACTATTAGAGAACTGGGAAGTTACTTTGCCATGACAGATGGCATTCATATGTTGCAAGCCTCTTCTGTTAGACTTTAAGAGGTCACTAAATGTCACCAGAGCTTTTATGACATGGTGGATCACATCAGTGGTGACACATGTTCCTTTCAGATATGAATTGCATGTGACAAACACGAAGTGGAGGCCATTCAAAGGCTGAGAATGGCAATGTTCCCACTCCGATGATGTATTTCTTCCTTCAGCCCTTACACAACTGATAGATTTCCACTCAAATATGCTGCATAAACCAGGACAAGTAGATATCCTGGAGCACACAGACATGATGCTTTGCTGCATCTTGGAAATACTACTGGAGAGTGCATATATCCCCTCCTCTGCACACATGCCCAGGCACTCAACAGACCTCTTTGGCTGCATATTAAAAACCAGCCATCTGAAAGAGATCTCATCTCCTCCCAGAGTCTCCAGGGCAGACACGCTGGTAATCCGGCTCCCCAAGGCATACTAAGATTAAAGCAGCTCCAGCTCTGAAGTCTAGGGCCAGGATATTTAGAGATAATTCCTAATGACTTGATTTCACTTGAAGGAAAAGGTCAACTGCCCATACGCATTGCCTGCATGATGTCCAAGCGTGCATGCGGCATCTGCTATAATTAACACATTGAACTGGGTACAGCCCCCTGAATCAGAGCCCAGGTCCCGCTCACGTCCTTCTCAAAGGGTTCAAAAGCCCAACGAGGTGTCATCCTTCCACTCTGCTCTTTGGGATACTTCCCCAGACTCTCACTAATCTCATACTTACAAACTATTTAATTTTCAACCTTAACTTACTCCTATCCATTTCAAACCAATTCACTGTTGTGCCAAAAACTGGACCTCAGCTCAGCTAGCTTCCATCTTGCTGTTAATCCTTCAGGTATATTTACAAACTGCTATCTTCCTCATCCCACTATCTCCACTTTGCAATGCTCAATAAGCCACATGCTTTCCTTTGCCTTCTAAAACCAGACCCTAATCCTCCAGCCACGCTGTCAGCCTCCTCAGGCACTTTCCCCAGTTGCTCTCATCTCTCTGCTGTAGAGCTGGAAGCACACGCAAGTGTCCCGATGAGCTCTCCCGAAAGCCTAACGGTATTAAGCGCTTCTCAGCTAGCCACTGAGACCTTTCAAGAACACAGTGTAACAGGTCATGAAAGTGCCTCAATTATCACAAGATCTAGCAATGCTCCTAGATCTTCCTTCCTCCTTTTCGTTTCCAGTTGAAACTGGAAAACTCCATGTTCATGGAAGACATTTGTGTTAGACGCTAGGTGCCTAACACTGATCCTTTTTATTCCTCCAGCGTTCATCCTCATCCCATTCTTACTGCGGCACAAAGCATTAAGCCAATTTATTCTCCAAATCTCCCACAACCTTCTTTCAGAAGTGGCATTATCACCATTACATGGAGAGTGAGCTGAGGCACAGATGGCACAATTTCAGAGGTATCTGTTGATTTGAGCAGTACTTGATTTGAGATGCCTGTAAAACGCTTCCGAAAACCTATGCTTCAGAAAAGAGCATGCAGTCCTTCTACCAATCGTCTTCCAGGCTCTAGAACTGAGCATCTCAAACAAGTTAGGTACAACAGCTAATGATAGCCTTTGAAAACCTTAGCTCAAAATGACTAGTCCAACACCACACAAACTCAGCCGGCCTGGAGGATCAGATCATGGTCCTGTGGCTACTACAGCCATTTTCTTCAAGTAATTCCCTGACTCTCACACTGCATGCTTTTCTTTCTGCAGCAAGCAGTCAAACCCAGCTCCCCCCTCACTGAGTGAAGCACGTGTTTTGTGTGGAAAACCAAATATGCTGCAGAGCAGAAGTTACAGGATACACAAGCACTCCCTAACCCTGAATGCTTCAGTTGACGTTAAAATCAAGAGTATTAAGACCCTGAGGAAAGGACAGGAGTTTCCTCAGTTCCTACCAACAGGAAGCCAGACAAATGCCCCTCGCCATTGATGCCATGCTGACAGCAGATCTGGAGCCCTCAGTTCCACACAGGCCTCCACCACTTGACTCAACAAAGAGAAGATGACAGCCGGCTAGTGCTGCACGGGGAGCAGGATGTCTTGCCAGCTTGCTTGCTGGCAACAAAGGAAGGATGAGAAGGAAACACCTTGGGTCCTCCTCTAGGTTCTGGAAGAGACGTGCTTTGTGGGAACCTGCTAGCCCCAAGCCTGAGGTTTTCTACCCAGCTCTTCCCATCTGCTGCCATCCCAGTTCTGGGCTTATCCCCACTCTGATGGCCCCACTCTCCTTGCTAGCAAGTCTTGTCTATCAAATCCTGCTTTCTCAGCCTGGGCTTCTCTCACATCTCAGACTCTGTTCCTCCTTCTTTTCCTGGGCTGCTTTTGCCATACTCTGCCTCCCCTCACTCTTGTGCCTCTCTGCCCCACACTCTTTCATCAGCTAATTCTGCTTCTTAATTTGAGCCCTGGCCATCACATTAATTTCCTGTTTCAAGCCAGAGCGATGGAGGCTCTTTCCACAGAACAACCTGTTGTTCAGAACAGCAGAGTACAGGCAAAGGAATATAGATTTCTCCAGTCTCCTCTTCCATCTTCTCATCAGCCCATTCTTCAATACTGGTTTTTGATTGAATTTTCCTAAGCAATTTAACTTTAGGTGGATGCACAGAATGGAAGAAACAAAACCCCAAACCCCTCAGCATAAGTATTTGATGAAGTTTTGAAGAGGAAAAAAGCCCAGAGCGATTCCTACGCCCGTCCTCCACAAACAATCCAAGCTCATGTAATGGAAACACTTAGCAACCTAAGTAATAGGGAGTGCTGTCAGTACAAATTATAATTAACTTAATTTCTCATTGATTTTCAAGATTTACAGGACTGCTTATGACAGCATCTAAAGGCACTCCTCTCCTGAATCCTTGTGTAAAGACACAAATAGTTGGCCAAGTGGCTACAACCGACTTGGATCATTAGCTGCTGTAACATACTCCACGTTAGGATACAAGGATACTCACCTACTAGAAGTAGCAAAACACAAGGGGTTACATTAAAGCAAAGAGAGTTTTAATGACCTTAATGGACTGAGCCAGTAACAGAGTTAAAACAGTTGATGTTAAGGGGATTAATGATGATACAGATTAAACTGTAGGAGCTGTTGATCTTTCGTGACTCCCAGACTTAAACAGACTTCTCAGCTCTCATTAAACCATCCTCACCATCTCAATGGGAAAGCAACCCAGTGTGTCCAAGCGGGAAATATGCCCCTACCCCTCAGAAAGACGAGTCTCCTGTTGATTTTATCAAGTAGCTTTCCTTGGCACCATCTCTCTCCCTGTATTAGAGGCCTACAGTCCCAACACATTTGTATTCACGTTTGACTTCCAAAACTCCTGTTGCTTTAGGCAAAAAAATAGAGAAATCAACCAATAAAATCCATCTCCTGAACACCACAGCAATACTGTTATCTCTTGCAAATAACACAGTGTTCCTACTGATGCATTAGAAGAGCCAATGACAGAGCACAGTGTGTTGCATAAAATGTAATGCCACATCTCATCTTTCTAAGACAGGTTTCATGGGCCACTGGATCTCAAGCTCTTGGAGACACTCCACAGCCCAGGGCTGACTGCAGCACTCTATCCTGAAATATGACACAGAAAGTGTATGGTTTTGTATTAGTCCTGTTTGGACTAATATCCTGTTTGGGATAGCCCAGAGCAGACACTGTTGTCACAGCTTCTTATGGTACAACAACAAACACTGGAACCTGTGTAGGGAATGTCAGCATTTTGGACAGATTTTCCTACCCCACTTATGCAATAAACATCCAGCTTTGCCATTGAAACCCAAAATGCATCAGGTTTCATCCCAGCCTGAAAAAAGTCTGCAAATCAAATTTCTAACTATAGAAAAGATAAAGTACATTGAAACTGAGCTGAGTAACGTTGGTCAGAGATGGTTACAGAGCAAAACCTGAACACGTGGGTTATATCTGAGAGCACAGAACCAAAAAGTATGTGGGACGCTGCTGCCCAGAGAAGATGGTCAGTGCAATGGCTCTAGTTTGAAGCTGAGTATGCAGCATCCCTGTGAAACAAATCATGATTCTCGCCAGATGAGGCCTTAGCAGACGTGAACACGGACAGCTAAATACAGCATCCTGCCCCCAAACCTGATAGGTCTCTTCATAACAAGCTGAGAAAGGACAGCATCTCCGCCATTCTCCTCCTGTCCTGAAGAAGTACCACTGGGTACGTCAGGATTATGGGCAGGAAGGATAGCAACAACCAATACTAAAGGCTGCCTGACACATCCTGTTATCCGATCCCAGGCTGAAATTTGCTAAAACATCTTTCACATCACATTTTGCCTCAGATGAGTGAGGAGTGTGTGGAATGCACGTTTATAAAATGTCAAGCACAGCAGTTCAGTTAAAAATGGGGCTAGGAATGAACACTGTAACTAATACTGTTATCTGAAGGGAGATTTTAATCTCTCTGTGAATTTTTCTGCAGTATCTTAATTTCTAAGAATTCACAAGGAATTTCTGTTATCTACTGTTTCTAAACGGGATCAAGACCCTAAAATGAAGGGGGGGGGGGGGGAGAGGGAATTCCTTTTAACTTTATATGCTCCAAATCTAGATTCAGTTCTCCCAGGTCTGTACATATTCTAGCTTAAATCCTATTGAGTCAACAGCTATGAGATCGATACTTCTCAGTATTGGACCATAAGGTTTTAAGATGGGTTACTGTGAGCAAGAGAATGAGCAAGGATTGCTCACCTCCAGAGAGGATGAATGCTGTTCCAAGGACCTGGATTTTAACTATCTAGTCCACATGTCTGGCAGGTTTGGAGAGGAATCTCCTAAACTCATACACTCTTCTGAAGGCTCCAAATCAGCCTTCAAAAAAGGTGTACTCTGTGAATTCAGTGCAAAACCCAGCATTTGATCACACAATTCAACACTATTTCACTATTTCAAAATTCAACACATCACTATTTCAAAATATAACCCTAACTTTTGAGGACACAATTTTGAGCCTTAATAACACTTAAACACTTTTCTTGTTTAATATAGATGCAGAATATTGAATTGCCCATCAGGTATTAAACAGAGAGTAAACATGTCATTGGGGATTAATGTCAATCAGTTTCTTTTCAAAGCTTCTATTATTGTAAAATAGACGTAGCCGACACAGCATTTAAGGGCATTTATGCAGGAGCACTATTTCTGACTCAGATGAGGTAACTGTGCCAAACTTGCTACTTACCAACATATGCAAAATGATCAAAACAATTTGTTTAAAACCAAAACCAAGATGGCAATTTCCAACACAAAAAAGAGACAAAGGCACACTCCTAAACATGCAGCAGGATTAGTGAAAGATGAAAGAAATGTTATTTTATAACTGCCATTAACCAGTGTCTCACTATAATCAGAAGGAAATTTCACTTAGCCAGTGCATACGTTCATGTATTATTTATTCTCCCTGAGAGCAGTGAGTAAACGTATGAAAACCGAGGGACTGGCAGTCCTGGAAACAGAAGGTCTCTCTGTTCAGCTGTAGAGCGGGTTTTACTCAAGCAGTTACATTATCCTGGCCATAATGTGGAAAAACAGTGGTGCTGCAATGTTATTACAGATGGCCACAAACAGTGTTCAGCACTTGTTCTGGACCCTTTTGGCATAAAATGAACCCTGCTATTAACAAGAAAAGTAGGAATTGCTGACACAAGATACCCTTGGCAACACCTTCAAATACGTAAGTACAGCATTTTTCTTTCCTGAAAATTTCAAGCATTTAGGGACAGGGAAACAGAAGGTTTCAGAGGCTCATTCCAGACCCCCTTATTTCAGGCAATGGCAAACATGAAATACTTCCCATGCCTGAGATCCATTTGTTAAACCACGCAAGTCTTCTGGAAGAGATCTAATCTTCATTGTTTGCTGTCACTTCCAAATCCCTTTAGTAACATACAACAGATTCCCTAAGGAGAGATATTTACAACTCTGGCATACCTACCATGCTACTCGTAACCTAAATAGGCTTCAAATTCAATAGGGGGTGGCTCAGAAATGCCAACAACTGAAATCCTTTACTTTCAAAACTCTCTTCAGAGTTAATGTGCAGCAGGAAAAATTCCCTACTGCATAAGCTTCCTCCACAAAGATACTAGGGCCACCAACAGAGAACAATACAGATTAATAGCCAAGAAAACAACATGTCATTTTCTCCTTATAATAATAAACTCCAGTTTAAAAAAAGGGTACCCGAAGGAATATGCTGTGGATGCTGAAACTCTGCACTTCATGCAAATCTGTTCGTGCACACAAGATATCTATTCAAGAACAAAGAACAAGACTGAAATCTTTAAATCATCGTCCCAAGGCAGTAAGTAGTTGAAAGGCAAATGGGGCAATGTCAGAAGCATGTGTTTCCATACCAGCGCCTCAAGCAGTGGCGAGCCTTGGGATGGCAGCAGCTGGCAGCGAGAGAAAGAGAAAGCAAAGTAGCAAGCTCCAAGCCAGTGTGGTTTTTTCCAGTCTAATTCTCAATGGCATCACACAACACCGAGAGGACAAGCTGCTCCTCAGTCTGCTTTTCCCTTTTTGTTTTCCAAGAGGCTTTGGAGGCCCCTCACAATGAACAAAGTGGGTTTTTCAGATGCTGGGTACTTAAGAACAAAGATAGCCTATTATCAAAACAGATGTCACCTCACCCTCCTTCCTGAAGGTCTGGAATAGCTCATGGGCAACACTCACTGGCTATTTACTAGTGGAAGAGATCAAGCTAATAGCCTGCAGTTTTTGAAAGGTGCCCAGCACTGCAACAATCTACACTAGTATGTGTTGAGAAGGAGTACTGCTTCCCAGGTGACTCTTTGCAATTCACATTGTGCTGGGAATACAGACGGTGACGCAAGCTAGCATCTTCAACAAAACTCCTCTGTATCTTCAGCTACCCAACAGGTAATGGATCCTCTTCTGAAACTTGGGCACCTACCCTTTGCCTGGAAGTCTCACCTTCTAACTGCGGCCTTACACAGTGTTTTTATAAATCTATTGAATCTTTTCATATTTCTCACATTTTATCACATGAAGCCTTGTTTGTTACCACCAAGAAAACTGGATTATCCGTGTATTCCTTTTTGTACCTTTAGAGGTTTCTCTGGATAGTCATGGCAACTGCTGTTCTCTTTTCTGCGTAATACTATGCCATTTAAAACCTCCTTCATGCAAAAGTTCTTTACTCTCAAAGGAGATATCTTTCCTCCCTTCCTTGTGAAAAATGGGCATGCCACATGAGACACCCCAAATCAGTCCAGGTAATGTCACCTCTTCTGGCTGGGAAAGGATTTACAGCCAAGCCAAATCCCACCCGCAGGAAGCCCTGTATATAACCTGTGCCCAGTGCTGGCAGAAGGGAGCAAAGAGAAGTCCAAAGCTCCCTCCAAAGACAGTGCACTCAGTGCCTAACCACGCTTCTTCCCTCTCTGTTCATGCAAGGCCATTAGAGTAACTGGAGTGGCTCTGAAAGCTCGGGTAGTGCTTCGTGGCTGAGGCAGTGACTGCCAGGAAAGACCCCATTTTCTCATTAAATAGAAGAGAGAGCAAATGGAAAGATACTCCTTGGGACTCCAAACTGCAGGGTGGTGCCAGAACTGCCACGGAGGGAAAAAAGCTGGCAGTTTCTAAGTGAAAGAGTGACCCAGATGCCAGGAAGTAACCCGGAGCACAAAGGGAAGCCAACATGAGAAAAAGAAAGTGGTAGGGGTGGGAATAACAAGGCACCAGGTGAAATGTGCAGGAGAAATTGCAGAGGCTGCTCAAATGCTGGCCCATGACACGAGGCACTGAGGTTCTGGGTAGCTCTCCCTGACACTGCTGCCTCAGAGAAAGAAGCAATAGGGGAGATTTATTTACCTCCCATGAGACCAACTTTATCTATCCCTTTTCTTTTGACTCATGCAACGTGAACCATATGTGCCTACATAGGTGAGAGGGACTAAAATGACAGCACAGCCTAGTAAGACAGTTGCAAGTGTTATGGACACATGTAAAAAACTGGATTTCTGCTAACAACCCTTCTGCTAACAACCCCTCAAAGACCAAATTCCCAGCACTCCTACCTCTACTTCCTGCTTGGAAAGCATGTGCTGTTTTCAATTACTGCTCTTTCTAGAGGAAAAATATCTCTCATCACAGGTATCATGGTATAAACGAGTAATGCTCGCTGACGGAGTCAGGCACCTCTACACTAACAGGGTTTACACATAACCTCATCTTACCAGCATCCAACCACTTAAAGAGATTTAAAGAGCAAGCCATCACATGCGCACATAACTCTCTTTAAACTGTGCTCTCGCTCCAGCAACTTGCTTCCCAAAAGAAACGGTTTGCAAGGGCAAGAACAATAAAATGAACTGGCGCCTGAGATTATTTCACTTACTTAAAAAGTAAGACAGGACATTCCAGGCGCTAGAGATGTGAAATACTGAGGGTCTGACCTTCCTGCAGTTGCACACAGGAGAACTGATCAGAAACAAAGCCACTGAGACTAGTTTTCCAGTCCAGCCTGACCTATGCATTACAAGAAATAAGCCAGTGATTTATTTCCATTCTCATCATTTGCGACACCAGCAACAAAAAAGGACTTGTTAGTATCAGGAGTATTTTACCAGTGTTCCTGACCTAAAGATCACTGCTGTTGTGGATTACCCAATAGTGATTTGCTATTTCACTCATGGAACTGTTAAAAAGGGATATTGATGAAGATTATAGTAATGTCAGACAAAGCAATAAAGAGCCTTCCTGACACCTGCAAATTCTGAGAGTCCAGTGGGACAATGTCTCTTTATGTCATTCTATCTTATTTCTGCTTTAAATGAATTTCTTCTCACTGCTAACATCTCAGGTCAGATCATGGGAAAAATAAGAGCTGAAGAAGTTCAGTTCAGCCTTGCCTTGTCTTCTATTCACTGTCACATGCAGACAGAGCCTTCAGATTATTTTCATAGAACCAAAGAACAGTTAGGATTGGAAAGGACCTTACGATCATTTAGTTCCAACCCCCTTCAGGGACACCTTGCCCTAAAGCATGCCATGTCACGTTTGCATAGGCAACACCTCTTTAACAACGTTAAACCAGAACTGCCATTTAAAAAGAAGGCATAAAAGAAGAGCAGTTTTAAAATATGAACAAACAGCAAATTTTATCCCACCTTTTGTATTTTACAATGTAGGTTTGGGAAGTATGTGCTACTTAAGGTAGACTGCACAGACCTGACGGTCTTAGACAGAAAGCACTTAATGTATCACCTGAACTTCTTTCAAAACAAAAGCATAAGTTTTCCATAACTGCGCCCCAGCAAAATGTATCTTTGGATGCCAGATTGAATGCGCACTTAAAGGAGATGCCGTGCCAGCCTGGACAAAAGCAGCTGAGGACACAAAATGCAGTTTAACAAATGTTACTAGCTAACAAACCAGATAGGTTACCTAAGTGGACTAAGTGATCAAAATTTACTACTGATTTCCATTACAGAACAATAACCAAAGATGTATTCCCTATTATAGTTCTTAATTTGAACAAAATTATTTGTTCATTCTCATATTATTTCATCAATCTGTTTAGTCAAACCGGAAAAAAAACCACAAAGGTAACAAGTATAAACTACCTTTCAGATTCCGGAAGCATCACAGTTCTGGAGCTGTACCTCTTATACTGCCTTTCAGCTCAATGGGTTGAGTCAGCATCCACCTAGTCTGTTTCGTGAGTGTATAGAGAATTAAGGTTTGTGAAGTGTTTCAAGCACAGCAAGTATCGAGTCCTTTTCTCTGACACAGATCACAAATCCAAACCAGGCGTTACATGTTTCATACTGTAATTATAGCTAGTAATTGTAAAGGTCCTACAGACCTCCCAATTGTTATACTAGGCATACCTGTAGATATACAAAAGAGTGTGAGTACACTTAGAAAAAACTATTAAAAACATTCCTGGTTTTATTTTTATGTAGTCTTGTCTCCATCAGAAACTTCTCTTATCCTCAAAAACAAGTGCTTCTCCAAAACCTCATTTTACAGAGCTGCTTCTCTGTTCTTCCTTCCCTTTTCCCAGGGGGAGCAGTGGCTTCACTGATCCTGCACCACAACAGTTCCTGATTAATTCTGATAGACAACCAGCAGTTAGCTGGCACACCATCATCATCGCCCCAGGATGAACAATAATCTGCCTCACCATCTGCTCCCAGATTTATTTTTAAGCAGCCGTCGGTCCCTCCAGTGCAGCAGTGCGAGAGGAACAACACCCTTCCCCCTGGAATTGGCGTGCCGTGAGGCAGAGGGTAAAAGGGAATGTCCATGCGTGTGTGTCATGGGTTCAGCAGTAGCAGTCATTTTTCTTCTTCTTAGTAGCAGGTGCAGCACTGTGTTTTTGACACGACAGTGTGTCCCTGAGCATCACAGTGGATAGAAAATAGATGGATGGATAAGTGCAGGATCAGAGGAAAGAAAAGAAAAAATCACTTCTTCACCATAGGGGCAGACAACTGCCTTTTCTCTTTCAGCAGACAGTGGGAATGTCCATTGGTTTTTCAGTTCTTCGGGCAAGTTTGCTAATGTTAAATGGTCCAGCGTGGTAGAGTAGGGGGAGGAGATGTATGTTGACCATTTACTGATGGGAATATGAATCCCTGCATTTACTGAGGCCCATGCAAAATCGCAGCATTAAAAGCTGTTTTGATCACTGCGATTCACCTCTGAAAGTTAAAATTAGACAGTATTCACAGCCAGACACTGCCTCAAGATAGCTGCGCTCTTGTGCCAGTTAGCCTCAACCTATGACATCCCTTGGGTAGCATAAACTTGATTCATTAACTTAGAAGAGGAGCACCAAGATCAGCATGGGAAGCATCAGCATGGGAAGCAAACTAGGAGCCACAGGAAGGACAGGAGCACAGGCTTGATAAAGTCATAAAAGAATGAGGAGGTTAAATTTATAACTGCATGGCCCTATTGGCTGCCATCACACTTGCTTTCAGGTACAGAAGTACAGTCCAGGAGGTGACAGTAACAGTGGCACTGTGGCTACGCCACTGCTGGGAAGTGCTGGTGTCACCAGCAAACTGCAGGTGGACAATGATATATGTGGAAACTGATGTCATGCTGTAATAGAGACTCAGAAACCAGGCGGAGCGTAAAGCTTTGTACAGCTGGTAAAATGAACTACACATCTTTGATGTACTGTCAGCAAGATCTGATGATGATTACCCTACAGAAAACAAGGAACTGTTTAAAGCAGGCTCTGGGATATGAAGAACTGTCAAAATCTCAGAAGGATAAACAGAAAGGGCAGAAAGAAAAGTTCTGAGAGACCTGAGAAAGAGCTGAAATGTAGAGGGACCTTAGCAGTCCAGCCTCCTGCTCAAACCAGGGTAATCAGACTTGACTGCTCATGACCTTATCCAGCCATGAAACCTTCCAAGCACAACCTCTCTGGGCAACCTGTTGCACTTGCTTTATCATTCTCCTCATAGTGAAAAGGTCTTACATCAGCTTGGAACCTCATGCTTCGATTTACAGCCATCACCTCTTGTCCTCCCACCAGGCACCACTGTGAAGATCCTGACTTTGTCTTCCTGGTCACCTCTTGTAAGCGCTGAAAGACAGCTATTAGACTGGGCCAGAAGAGGAGAATCGTTTCAGCAGCACACTGCAAGAACCTCAGGTTTGTACCAAAGGACAAAACCAGCAAGCAACAGTGTTGTGCTGAAAAACAGAAGAAAATTTGGCTGCTATGTCTATTAATAAATATGTCACACAAAGCATGAGACAACACTATGCTATCCTGCTTTATTCTGCCCTATAGATACCTCTCTGCTGACAAACCAATTGTATCTTGAGATCCCATACTTGAAGATGGGGACCAACTGTAACAATTCCAAAGGAACAAAATGACACAGCTTAAAACATTTCATTAGGGGAAATATGGAAAGACTTGTTTTGTTTTAAGAAGTTGGTGGCAGGGAACATCAAATTTTGGATATTAGTATGCTACAGTAATGAAAATAGTGACAAACTGTTCTTCAATTTCACACGTACACACAAAAGATTACTCACAGATTTAATTTAGGATAAAAAACCTTTAGGTTAGGGTATTAAGACAAACTGATTATAATAAGCCTGGAATATGCTAGCCACGGAGGTTAAATTTACCCTGCTTTAGAATACGCTGATGGGCTATCTCATCCAGCCCTATACTGTATCTGAAAATAGCCTTCAGCACATTCTGAAACGCATATATCTTTTACTGTACACTCATTCCCTACTTTGCACCTGCTTTTGAAAGCAGAAACAAACACAACATTTTTAAAGCCACAAGCATAAAATTGTCAAACGAAAAATCCAAACAGCGTTTTCCTCCCACCTCTGAGGGCTGTTTAATAAACAAGATTGCTAACAACAGCTGTCCTTGGAAAATAGGATTCTGCATCATCGTTCTGGTTCACACAGAAGTGCTTTATCTCCTGTTTCAGGCTTTCTTCTGGACATTTTAATCAACAGATTGCTGATTTTAGAATAGGTCCTTCCACTGTGCTTATGCTAAAAGCCAGTAAAGCCAAGGTTGCAGTAAGCGAAGGGTACAAAACCGCACACCACCTCTGGAGCACTGCACTCCTTACTCAAACTAACCCATACAAAAGTGGTGCAAAACCAGTGTCCAGAAAGAACTGGCTCAATATTCAAACCCCATGCAACATTGTGCATGCAGGTGGACAATCTGGCCCCTTTAGAAGAGACTAGAATCATTGCAAATGATCAGGTCAACTACCCTTTTGCAAGCACAGCAGTCATTTGAGAGCTGTGAGATACACCTTTCCCTTGCTGAGAAAGGAAGGAACAATGCAGGCTGCTTTATCTCAACAGTTGCATTCTGTAATGATCCTAGCCAGGAGATTACTTCATACAGTCAGTGATCCAGAGAACAAGTCAGCCAAATAGCCGCAATCTGTGCTATGCTGCACATATACCCTGGCTGCAGGTTGAACTTGGCCAGGTCATCATACCAGAGGATGCTAATGCAGCAATTACACCGTGTCTTTACCTTACAGTGAAGCAGCACACTCTCATGTAAGGTTTATTTTACTCAAAACCAGAAATTACAGATAAAATGTTCTTCACAGAAACACTCACAAAAGAAGGGTGAAGACCATCGTGCCGGCAGCCCTCTCTATACAAGGGGTTCTGCACATTGTGCTGTGTCCCAACTGGAGGTCTGCCCAGAGCTGCATGTCATGAGATTCCCAACACTGGAAGGGATGTAAGATTATCCATTCACTCACTCCTCCTTGTTAGTTCCAATGAATGGTATTTTAATCAATACCTCACAGAGTCTGAATGCCTTTCTAACTGGGATCATAGCAAGCACTTGTACCAGTACCTCACACATCACTGACACGTACCATCTGCTAACCTGCTTGAGTGAAACTTATAGCAGTGCTTTTTACTTTAACACAATATTTCATGTCTCACTCAGCACTGAACATCTCATGATGCTTTTGTCCTGTTCTCCCAGTCTCCTGACACATGCAGGCTGAAAGAAGAATATAATATTGCAGGTTGAATCCTATGAGGAATTCTTGATCCTCACATTCTTTTCTGTGGCTCCTAGCACACTCACAAGGTATGCTGTAAGATGTGCACGCACCCTTAGGGAGACTATGGATAAAGGGAACTTGCTGATTTGAAAGTGGGATGGAAGAGAGATTAATCCAGCTTGAATTCATTTAAGTGATCACCACTAAAACCCCCAAACTGGTAACATGCTTGATCCTTCCCACTTTCAAGCAGCTTCAGGGATGACTACATAAAGTTACAGATAAGGATTGCTATCAAAAGTTCACACTCAAAACACTGTCCAGAATCTGAGCCACGGTATTTGTGATCTCAGTTTGTTATAGGTGGTTTTAAAAATACAGTTGAATACTAATGGCTGTCATAAAAACTATCTTATGATCAAGTGACAGAGTTCGGGTTTACAATTTTATTTTACTGAATAGCTTTCTTAAATGAAAATGAAACCCTATTATTTTTTGTAGGACAGTTCAGTGTCACTGCTGGGTTGGTCTGTTCTGTACAAAAGAGAGGTTTAACATACACCAGACCATATGTGAGCTTGATTTTAACATGTGCCAGTTTAAAAGGCCTTCCAGAGTCACCAAATTAAAGTAGCATTCATACGGCGCACGTGACAGCTGAGAGAGCTCTTCCCACTGGACTTAAGACACTTAAGACATGAACGGGGGGTTACTGCTCCATAGGGCTCCCTTCACTGGCAGCAGAGTATGCAACAAAACCAGTATTCCGAGTACTTCTCTATTCTTGTACTAAACATACCTGTTTACAGAGCGAGTCTCCACCCACAATTTCTTTTTTCATACAATCCAAGATCCCCTCTATTACTTTTGCATCAGCTTTTCTTTTAACAAAAACCTCGGATTTTCCACAATAGTTTCAAGTTAATTTTGCCTCATTCACAATATAGGGATAAAGCAGTTTGCTCTTGTTCCATTTGAACACATAAGGACCAAGGGATGTTTTGCCTTAGAGCTATGATTAAAGTAGCTCAAGAGAGAAAACCAAAAACAAGACCCCAAACCACACAACCTCACTCCGCAGGCACCTGCACCCCTCACTTGCTGCACTGAGAAAAGCAGAGCTCTTAATGGGAAGCAGGCACGAAAGCAACCACGTGTTATCACTGCAATCCCAAAGCAGAACATTCTCAATTCTCCTTGGGCACAAGATGAAGAACAACACTACAGAGTTAGCGGCATCCTCTTCTGCGTGCTCCAAGGACTACCTTTCAGCTAGCTCATCATGTAAAAGTCACAGCCATCCCCATTTAATCTGTTCATTGTCTGCCGGATGCACAGCCAAAGAGATTCACAAAAACACTGTGGCACAGGTCAAAGATGCAAGACAAATCTCTACATTTCACAACAAAGTATTCACTACTTATAAAGGATTTACTTGAGGGTCAGGGAAAGCCCCACAAAAGATTTCAGTGGAAGCAAGAGGAAACATTCAGGTTTTTGACAAAAGCAGTCAGCAAGAGATCAAGGTACTTTATTAAAAGCCATGCCAGTCTTCCAAAGAGCACCAAACACTGCCTTTCAAACTGATAGACAACAAATCGAGAGGCTGATTTAACCCTTAAATAACAAAATGATAATGCTCTGGATTTTAAAAATATAAAGCAATTTCAAGACAAAAAGGTGCCAGCACTGGGTGAGGGACTGGAAGCTATATTTGGGAGTGAAAGGAGGATATCTGAAACTCCAGATCACCGATACCCAAACTGTTTCAACTGCACACCTCAAAATAAGGATATTTTCTTATAAATTACATCCATGCACTACTGTAATAATACGTACTTTAAAAAGCATTCACAAAAATTGAAATAGGTTGAGATAAAGATGAAAAATTGGGTTATAAATTTTTTTATTAATGGTATGAAAAATATGCTCTTCATAGAATCACAGACTGATTTGGGTTGGAAAGGACCTTAAAATCATCTAGTTTCAACACCCTGCCATGGGCAGGGATGCCTCACACTAGACCAGGTTGCCCAAGACGCTGTTCAGCCTGGCCTTGAACACTGACAGGGATAGCGCATTTACCACTTCTCTGGGCAGTCTGTGCCAGGGCCTCACCACCCTCACAGTAAAGAAGTTCTTCCTTATATCTAACCTGAACTTCCCCTGTTTAAATTTGAACCCATCACCCCTTGTCCTATCACTAGAGTCCCTAATGAAGAGCCCCTCTTCAGCATCCTTGTAGACCCCTTCAGGCACTGGAAGGCTGCTATGAGGTCTCCATGCAGCTTCTCTTCTCCAGGCTGAACAGCCCCAACTTTTCAGCCTGTCTTCACATGAGAGATGCTCCAGCCCCTGGTCCTCTCTGGACTCCATGTCCTTCTTATGCTGAGAACACCAGAACTGCACACAGTGCTCCAAGTGAGGTCTCACGAGAGCAGAGCAGAGGGGCAGGATCACCTCCATCCACCTGCTGGTCACCCTTCAACCCCAACAGAATGTTTTACATGCAACCCCACTTTGGAGGATGCTGCAAACAACCTTTTCTCCTCCGTCCTGCTCTAAGGACATTATATACTCACTTCCAGCCCAGCTGGGAACAACACTTACCTTGAGCTAACGCAGAGAGAAACAACTACGACAGCAGCAAACCCTGCAACTGGCATTCAGGATTTGGAGAAGGGTGAAGGAGAACTGAGACTCACAGCCCATGTTGTTAGGGATTATATTTCATAACACACTCGAGAAACACTGGATGTTGGTGGAGCTCAAAGCAGAGATGTGAATTTACTTGTATGGAGGGAACTGAGCAGGAATGTGAGTTATGACAGGAAAAAAAAAAGTGAGCCCAATCTTAAGTTTTGAAGAAGCTATAGGATAATGGAAAGATGGGAAGCAATCTGTTTTGATTGGCAAAAGGGAGGATGTTCAACTGTTTTGGATGCTCATCAGCAAACTAAAGAAACACAGTCCAGAAATTCATCAGAAAATAATTGCGTAACTGGTAGAGAATACCACTTGTAGAAAAAAATCATGGTTCACTGTCAATTTTGGAGGGTGTTTCAAGGGTCTACCCTAGTTCACTTCTACTTCATGGTTTCTACTAAGGACTTTGACTGTAGAATTACAAACACATATACAACATACTAATAAGACGATATTGGAAAAGGAAGCAAAACCTTGGTAGAAGACCCAATTGGAATGAAAACTTGTCTTTATAAACTACAGAAATTGTCAGCAGTCAGAGAATCATAGAATCACAGAACAGTTAGGGTTGGAAAGGACCTTAAGATCATCCAGTTCCAACCCCTCTGCCATGGGCAGGGACACCTCCCACTAAACCATGCCACCCATGGCTCTGTCCAACCCAGCCTTGAACACCGCCAGTGTCAACAAGGTGATGTTTACTAAAGTCCAGAGCATCACGCTTTTAATATTATTCACCCATACCAGCAACTTACTTTCTATACTGCCTACAGAAGACTACTGTGAGCCTTATAAAAGCATCTTTACACTGCCAGGATAGGTATGAAAACAATGCCATATCACTGTTCCGACACTGCAGCACTTACAAGGACCTACACAGGCAAGATCAAAGTGAGTACCTATGCTTTGAGACTATACCACTAGGAATATTCTCAAACAAAATCACTTCTGCGTAAGATACCAATTCCAAGCTTCAGCTGCTAAAACCTGAAAAGAAAAAGCGTATCATAAAATGCATTAAAGGATTTTGCATCACAACTGACAGCAGCTCCTAAATGAAGGGTCATCACAAGCAGAGGAATCAATGCTTTGACACTGAGAAATCGTATAGTATACCTGTAAGCAAACACTGTCATTACAGTAAAGAAAGTAACCTAATATAGTCTTCACAGATACAGGCAGTGATCTGAGAGGAAAAAAACCAAACACATAAACAAATGCTCAGACACAGACTTCCAAACCCGATTTCCTGTCTCTCAGCATTCAGAAGCTTACAGGGTCTTAATGCTCCTCTTCAAACTGATTATAAACAAACATAGGGACATTAATTGCAAATCTCTCAGCTCTCACAGGGAGTTTCCAATAGAAGGCCTGCGGTGCTGTTTACTTGCATTTGCCTTCCCTCTCTTTAAGTACACACTCATGCCTGGTACCACAAATGCTTCTACCAGGGCAAGTGGCATTGGCATGACTCCAAGGTAAATTGCCATCTTGCTGATAGAAATGTATTGTGCACAGATTTTACTTGTATTTTACCAGATTTGATATAGCTGAGCTAATAAATTAAAATTCAAACTAAAAGAGATAGAGAAACAAGCTCTTATCCCTTTCCTTCACAGGTGGCACCAAAGAACGTGCATTTGTGATGCAACGCGTCACTTGTACTCTAAAGAGGGAGAAGCAGGGTATAGGAGATTCATTTTTGCCAAAGATAACAAAGTTTCTTTAAGTTCACAAAAAGAAAGGCAGAAAAACCTCAGAAATCTGTGAACACTTGTTTATGATTTTGTTTTCTAGATTAATATAAACTAGAAAGATGACATTTTGGGGCAGTGCAAGTGAAGACTAGCAGACACTCACTGATATATCTGGATCATCAGTCCTATTCACATGGGATACAGAGGCTCAGAGTTAAACAGAATTTAAGACATACAAAAAATACTTGGTAAGAAAATGCTGCCCCTAAAGCTGTTGGTCCAGCCAGACACATCAAGCATGCGCGAATTAAAGGGGTTATACATTTCTCATTTTGAGGATGGAAAGCCAAAGTAGTAAGTCATAAAGCCATTTGAGTATGTGGCAGAAGGGGGATCTCTGTAGCTCATGCCCAGTATGTCAACCTGCAAGTTTCTGCTGTGGTATCAAAATGACAGTCACTCAAGGAACATTAAGGAGACTCCTAATGCTGATGTATGTGTCAAGCTCAGGGTCAGCTCAGCCACATCTCTGGCTCCACAACTGAAGCTGTTTGTCCCTACATTAGACTGTAACCACTAGAGTGTTGACAACTCACAAGGTGGCAAATCCTCAACACTCAAATTCCTGAATGTAATACTACAGATTCAGATGATGATTAGGATTACATTTTGGAAGCAAATATTAAACTGCTGAGGAGCATAGCAGCCTTCATTGCTTGAAAGCAGCAAGTTCATGTCTGTTTTACAAGGCACTGCTCTTGACAGTTATTAACTTTTAGCTCCAGGAAGACCACAATGAAACACCACAGCATTTACCAGTGGCAAGACCCTTGGCCATGAGGAAGGACTACAGGCACGACTGAGCAACTCATTCCTCTGTAAAAACATTCCAGCCTGGACACCCATTGCTCGCTATCAGATAAAAATACTTGGGTGATAGTAAGCAGCTTGACTCTGTGTTGGGCACACACAGATCTCTGAGTTAAGTACTTTAAAATCTTCAAAAGCATCAAGTCAAGCACAGAACCAGCCCAAGGTTTCAGCTGATACAACATCACATACAGCAGGTGGGGTTATTTCCTCTTCCTTCATCAGCTTCTCAGACATTTGTAAGATTTACATCAGTGATTTTATATATACATACACAACAGGCGATTTAATTACAGCTGTTACTGGCTTCTCACATGAAAAAAAAGGGGGGTTTTGTTTGCTTTTAAAATTGACATGGTCTCTTCCCAACAATAATCACCCATTCCCGGGATCTTGTTCACAGAGCAGGAAGCATCACTGACACTGCCATGGCTCCATGTCAGCTTGAGTGAAGCATCACGAACCACCTAATTCTTTGTCTTTTACGGTCCAGTTATATCTCTGCCCTCCACTGAGGGCAAGATCCTACATCTGCTTTTTCTGTCTGCCCTTAGGTTTAAGGGCAAACAAGCAGATCCCTTTTTAAACAGTTTCACCACCTCAGTGCAATTACTATGGAAATTCAAAAGCATGTCTCTCTTCTCTCAATTACAGTGAATTACACTCAGAAGTCGTTAATCTTCTCTTTCCAACTTAAAACTACAGTATTCAGGCATTCCCATAACCACAGATGTTACAGTTTATATGCTCAAGCCATGCAGTCAAACTGCTTAATGCATTTATCTATTTGTCAGTAAGACTGTTTTCAGAAGCAGTTTAACCCCGTTTCTCAGCCTGGACACAGGAAACTGGATCATACCATTTTCATACCAACAGCAAAGGTAATAAGGAAATGACAGTCAGCTTAGTTCCACCTAAGTTCCACACTTGGTTGTGCTACTGATAAGCACAACCAAGGAACTTGTATTGGGCATAGTTAAGTCCCCAGGAACAAGCAGAAGAGTAAAAATAAACCTATTAACCAGCCCAGGAGGAAGAAAAATTTTGACTGCAAAGAGGGAAAATTCTTCCATGCTGCGGTTTTAGATTGGCATTATCAGAGTGGATTTGTGTAACTGAGCTTTCTCCTGTCCTGCCAAAGCAGCTGCCTATTTCCTTCCTGCACCCAGATTTCCTTTAATCATTGCAGACAGGATGCAGTGTTCTGATGAAATGCCTTTCCTGGCCATCCCTGGTGGAAGGAATTAAAAGCCTTGCCAATCCTTTTGAAATGCAAATCTTAACCAAGTAGGTTTCATGCCTCTTGTTGTTGCTGCCTTCCCCGAAGAGCACCCTTAGGTGGAACAGTGACCAGTGGACTGTTTACTTTCCTAATAATAATAAATATTATATACATTATATAATAATATATATTATACAATAATGTTAGGAATATACATTATTACCTAATTATATCATAATGAAATAGCATATAATTATATAATATAGAAAATATCATTATATAAAGAATAAATATTGTCTTGCACTTGCGATCCCTGTATCCCTCCATTTCATTTTCCTCTTTCCTCTTCCCCAAATCTCACATTTCTCAAGCAAAAAAGCTTGTTACCTCTAGATGGCAAAAAAAACAAAGCCTGATCGTCTGGCAGCAACATCCTTAATTCTCTTATCTGCAGCACCAATATGGCTCGATAGAATTTTTCTTCAAATGTTAACTGCTTTGGTCACCTGAGACCTTAACAGAATAAACATCAGCCCAAATCCTTCATTTCCTGTTAACAGAAAAATATTCCTCTGCCCCCTTTCAGGGAGCATAGGTAAGGAAATAGCGTTTTAATTAGAATGAGAAAGAAGCACACAGACCAATAATCCAATATATGACAGGAGGAGATGCTGAACCTGACCCTCCCAGGGAGCAAGGAAGTGTCAATAAGAAGACTGCTAGCATATTTTTGTTCTCTGGGTTCAATTTCAGCCCACGGTTGTGGGGGACGATGCAGAGAGAAAGATAATTATTTCCAAACATGAAAGATAAAGTTTTGTGCAACAGAACAAAGTTCTCCAGATAAAATCATCTGCACTGCAAACCATTCTCCTTGAAGTCAGTGATGAGGGCTATAGTGAATCATTAGAATGGTGGAAATGAGACTGAAAAATACAGTAAAAATACATATTCATGAGCAATTCCAGTCTAATGGAAGTGGAGTTCAGAAGGTTTTTTTCCCTTTAGGGATAGAAATTCAGAATTCTACACTGTTTGACAATGATAGGTTAGGATCAGTAAGAACTTACAGACTCTAATAGAAAGCTTTCAACAAATTCAGACAGAAATTTTAATGTTCATGGCTGGCAACGGACTAGCAGCATGTTTAACAATACAAACCTTCCCTTATTTCTGGCTTTGTTTTGTAGTATTACCTAGCTGCATTCCGAGTTGCACCCCATTCCTCACAAAACGTGGTTAACAAGAACCAGAATAAGCATTGTACTGCTTGTGGAACATTTTTATCAGGCCATGTTTAAGCAGAACCGCCAAAGTATAGTTCCTTTGAGTTGGCTGCCTTGTAGGTTCATGTGTCCAGGTTCAGCAAGAGCACTTCTGAGGCAATATTCCAATTCATACACCTAACCTTTCTGAACTGTGCAATAGCTTCAGACACAGCGGAAGGTCAAGCTCGCTTGTAGCTCAACAGACAGCTAACAGAAGCAAAGTACACTTGCTTCTCTCCCTAACTTTGTACTTCACTTAAATCTCTGGACCAAGTTTCATGAACGCTATGCCTATATTTCTCCATATACTATACTGACGTTACCTGTCAACAGTATCTACAACACTGACATGCACACAGCTTCACAGCAGTTTGCCACTATTTTGGAAAAGCAGAATGTCTTGCCCCAAAACATCACACAAGGCAGAAGGAACCAGCAACTTTCTATTAAAATGAACTTCAATATTGCTTTAAATTCAAGATTGCTGTTGGTAACCTCCAACCCATCCATCATATTTAAGAACCAGATTGACTCTGGCAGGGACACAAACAGTTCTTATTCTTGTAAATGAAAGAAAGCAGATTTTGTGCACTGGCAGGGCCCATGTGGATGGCAACTGCAAAAAGTATATGTTTGGCATACAGGGGGATGGCATTACTGCCAGCTATCAAGCATTTCCATTAGGGCACCTGCTCCAGTTTCTCTTGGCATGCTCCTGCAAGCAACTTGGTCCTCACAATACTCAGCTATTGTGAAAACTGGCTAGCAGAAACCATCCTTGCTGCAGTCCCTGCTGCACAATTGATCAGCTCGCTATAGAAACCCCATGTTTCTCATTCATTCATAGCATTGATATTTCTTGGTAAGCTGGGAAAGCAGTCTGAACTGACGGGATGGCAGAAAGAACAGCTTGAATGTTGCCAGAGGGGGAGCTGATAGTTTTTCAAACAATGTTACACATTAACAGGAAAGGATATTTGTCCAAACTCTCTGTGCACACCTCCTGAGCGCAGAATTAAGTGGCAGTAGGGATAAACTTTGATCTTCTCTTCAACACATAACGATGCATTCATGTCTTTAACATGTGAAAAGCTAAATGCAAAGAAAAAACCAAAACAACCCAAACAAACAAAAAACCCAACCCCACCAAAAAAATCCCTAAACAAAAACGCACACCACACCCCCCCCCATCTAACAGCACTTTATCTAACAGCACTTTAGCAGACTGGCAAGAGGAAGACTCTCCTTGTTTTCGCATCCCTCAAGAGAAAGAGATTTCACTCTTCTGCCACAGTCACTTCTACCTGGTTATTCTCAGATTCAGGCCTTGGGGTGGCTGGGTGGGGAAATAATCACAGAACAGAAGATTACTTCACTAGACACACTAAAACATAAGCCCACCTGAGAACGCACCTGCCTTTGACAAGAAGCAGCTGAACTTGGAACACTTTGCCTTGCAAGACAGGGTAGAAGATCTTAGCTTGCAAGTCAGTACAATTTCTGCTTCTGCCTGTAGAGGACCTACATTTCATCCTCAAAAAAAATACTATGAAGTTCCAAACATCCAAACCAAGGAAGTCAGAACTCCTCTAACCATAGAACTGGCTTCAGCAAACGACTGTGGGCACCTTTCATTTGTCATCTAGAGTTTGTGCACAGCTTAGTAATGTTTTCAAGACTTCTATGTCTTCTTGCTTGAGATCACGTTTTGGCCCTTCGGATGGGCCAGAAGTTTCTGCTGTTTGCCTACACACAGGAGAAAGACAGACACATCTGTGGTGTATCTGACAGGTACATGCAGGAAATGGGGAACAAAAAAATTCCTTAAGTAAAATACTTCCTCTTGAATAAATACAAGATGACCATAGATACTTTCCCCTTCCATTTCACCCTCTAGAACTTGTGAATAGTTGAAGCAAAACTCATTGAGTCTACCTGGTTAAGTACTTCATGGTAAAACCCTTGTTACCACCAATCTTACAAGACTTCTTTATAGACTCATGAAACAGTTATATTTCACTGTTACTTCATCCTGACTTACCATTTCTGACACCACAGTTACATTAGCACAATGCCATCTCACGACCTGTAAGGCAACACTGACAGCGCATCAGTACCATGCCTGATCTGTTGTATGTGCTGGAAGATGTACTTCAAGTACAAGATGAACATACTTGGGCCTCTGACTTCTACCCTGATATCACTTTGGGTGAAAACACAACATGCTGTATTGCTCTGATATTAATTTGAAAACCAAAGACACTAGCTTTACTTGGCCAAGGACCAAGTACAGCTACTCAAAGGCAGTCCAGGGGCTCAGTCAGCAGTTTGAAATACATTGCTCGAAGAGCACTACATGGGATACAAGCTAATAAGCTCTGTCAGGGGACCACAGCAGGTTATCAGTGGAGAACGAGGCATGGAAGGTGCTCTAAGGAGACAGCAGTGCTGTAACTCACCTGTGAAATAGCAACTTGATCACCACCTGCAATGCATATGTGGAATTACCTATACGTATTTATTGCTTGGGCATAGTTTAAATAGCAAACTCCAGGAAAATCAAAAGATATCAACCAAATCTGCTTTCGCATTTCACAACAATATCAATTCACATTTCATGCTGCAGCTTCCCCTTCCCGCTGACCTGGGTTTGCAATTGAAGAAGGGGAGCAATTTAACATTTAATGTCTTCAAAAGACAAAAGAGAAAACTGGAAAATAAGCACCTTCAGAACCACTTTCTATTCTCTAGAGGAACACTGAGGGGCTCATTCATCTTGGGGTGCACCAGTTTTAGCCCAACTAAATTAAAAATCCTGTACAGAACTTTTGAGCAAAGACATCTCTCTTGAACAGGTAAATTAAGCTTTTCAATGGACTGCATAAGACACAGCAAATTATGGATTGCTCAGAAGCAATCGGGATTTAATATGTATCCAATATAAAATTGGAAAAAAGTGGGATCCTTTCCTCTTCTCAGTAAGAGCTATTTCTGCTCCAGTTCATATATACAACCTCAGCAACTCTGAGCTGACAAAATTGCTCTTCCTGTCCCACTGTGGACACATTAAGCCAGCCAGTAAGCAGAGATGCAACTGGACAGAGGGAATATCAAAGGAAGCTCATTAGGAAATTAAAGAACTTTATTTTTTTTTACTTCAACCAAGAAGACTATGCCAAAATACCAGCTAAGCCAACATACTGTACCCTCAAATTGCACCCAACAGCAGAGACTGTAACACAAGTAACAGGATTCTCCACGAGCTCCTGATCTGACTTCAGATACCCGAAGCTAAAAGGATGACACACTGCAGATGGTATTACCAAGGAAGCAGTTTCAAAAGAACAGCAAGTTACTAGAGTAAAAGATAGGAATGCTGCAGTCCAGCTTTTATCATTGCAAACAGCTTAGCAATATTCACAGATTTTACAGACATCTTCTTGCTGTTATCTATTTCAATTTGCAAAGCCAAGAGAAAAGTTACAGTGATAACCTTTACTGGAAGGGCAATTATTCTTGCACTTCTAATAATAAAATGTCCTTCACAGAGAAAAAGAAGGTATAAATACTGTAAGCCAGGGCACGCGTTTATCAGATCCTTCTTTTTAATCTAAGAGACACAGCACACCAGCCAGAGGTCAATGTGGAACACAGGGAAGAGACCAGCCAGCACTCTATAGGCAACAGCTTTTCTGAGCTACTCTAGAGGCTTATAACCCTCTGTTCTGATGTTCTGCACAGCACAGGCTCTAACACTACTTTCACCTATTTCTCCACCAAGCTAGGAAATCCATAGTTAGACTAGATGGTTATCTTTCAGGCAGCATGTCTAACCTGCTGAGAATGAGTTCAAGTCACAGACATAACCTACACATTCCTTTTAAGTCCTTCCAAAGAGTACTCTTCCTCTTAGCGAAGTATGCATTAATTCTGATCCGTTTTTTTCTCAGCTTTCCTTTCCCTGTGGCTCCAAGCCTTATCAAGCCGAAGCAGTGTAAAGCTGACAGGAATACTCTAGGAGCTTTTGCCAGAAGTCTGAACAGAAACAGAGCAACTAAGCAGAGCATGGGCAGTTTCCTTCTGGCGGGGTCTGCCAAAAGCTCTCAGTGGCAGCGCAGACAAACAAAATGCGCCTGTAAAGTCAAGGAAGAAGGAAATCACACTGATGGGCTTACAGACACTTGGAGAACTAACAACCAAATCTCAACAGAACGTGAAGTTGTTCAAAATGGAACTGCTCAGAATCCTTTCTTATTCAAGGGAAGTTTCTGGTTTGCCAATTTACAATAAGCCTTTTAAAGTCCTCATTTTAGCTGGTAAAAAGCTGTAAATTGTTGTAGTAGTAATATCATATAGCACATTCACGTACAGTACATGGTAGACAAAGCTACCCAGAATGCCTGTTCTGAAAATCACTGAACCTGAAGGACAAGAATCAACAGCATAAAGATCAAATAGGATTCACTACGTAGCGTAGATATATAGAATAAATAGCTCTAAGAGAGAGGAGGGCCACGAGGATGATCAGGGGCTGGAGCACCTCCTGTATAAAGACAGGCTGAGAAAGTTGGGGCTGTTCAGCCTGGAGAAGAGAAGGCTGCATGGAGACCTCAGAGCAGCCTTCCAGTATCTGAAAGGGGCTACAAGGATACTGGAGAGGGACTCTTCACTGGGGACTACAGTGATAGGACAAGGGGTGATGGGTTCAAACTGAAACCAAGGAAGTTCAGGTCAGATATAAGGAAAAAGTTATTTACTGTGAGGGTGGTGAGGCACTGACACAGATTGCTCAAGGAAATTGTGAATGAGCCATCCCCGGCAGTGTTCAAGGTCAGGCTGGACAGAGCCTTTGGTGACATGGTCTAGCGCGAGGTGTTCTTGCCCATGGCAGGGGGCTGGAACTGGATGATCTTAAGGCCTTTTCCAACTCAAACCATTCTATGATTCTGTAAGTGATTTAGTTTTTCTAATGGCTGGCAGGGACAAAACACAAAAAAAGAGGTGTCAGAAATGGACGCAAGAGCTCCACAAGAAAAGGCAAGGCAAAAAAACAGGGAGAAGGGAAGCATAAGGAAAAATGTACAAACTAGATAGGACAGGCTCAGAAGTCATTTGAATCAGATGAGGAAGATTTGAAGCTAGTGTAGAACCTGCCTGAGGAAGCGGAAATTCAAAACAAGAGAGAAGACAGATGTGCTCTGAATAGCTCACTGGGGATAAAGTGAGAGAGAAGCTGAGCGCCCAGAAGAAAAGGCAGTAGCTCTAGAAGACAAAAGACCAAAGCAAAAAATAAATCAAACACTAGGCAAATTTCTAACTCAGTAACAGGTCCCAAACCACACAAATGCTCTGCTGCATAGAGCCTGCCTGAATACAATATAAAAGGTGCCTTGTGACAGGTACAGAAAACCAGCCTCTGAACACATGAAGTGCAATTCTGTTATGAAGCACGCATCTGACATGCAAGAGGCTGACAGTAAATAAGCGGGGTTAAAATGAAACTCAAGGTGTTATCTTCCCTTCTACAAAACTGATACTGCCACCTTCAATCTGTTCTTCCCAAATTAAATTTAGTATCAGCATAGAGAATAAGAAAGGGATCCAGTAAGTTACTATTACAGTACATTTTCAGTAACAGTAAGATAGCTACATCCAAAATCATTCACCAAACCAAGAGCAAACTGTGGGACGGCAAAGCATAGATAAGTATTTAGCTGCTACGATTTCCACTAACAACAAAAGACTCCAGTGATTACAACTGCAATTAAGAACATCCCAACAGCATCATCTTCCTGATTCACATTACTCACTTGTCTTCCATCCTTTTCTTTCCACTATTATTCACATCTTATCTAACGGAATGTTATAGTGAGGATACTTAATGTATAGATGTATGTGAAAGACCAGCTGTAATTACAATTTACTGTTAACATCGAGAATATTCTTCACAGTAACCGAACAAATAGAAACACAACACTGGATAAAAATTATATTGCAAAGGTAGAAGAGAACAGAGGAAAAACTATTTCATCTAGCCTTGTATTTTCTTTCTCATATCAAATTCACCTGCTGATGAGTATCCTGACACAGTTTGGTATTTAGAATACCTAAGGAAATCCAGGGCTGAATAACAGTGTGATACACTGTGGGATCTCAGTTCTCGCACTCCTTCACTTCAACCCCACTCTCCCTTTGCAGTTTCTAGTCACATACTTTCTTTCAAACTGACCTTGAATTTGACAGTCGACTCCAACGCTACACTAGATTTACAAATATGATTAGGGGATAAGAACAGGACACATCAGAGAGACCTTCCCCAGCTAATCAATTAATCATGTTACAGAACACATATCCATGAACGTAATTTCCAGTTTTGTGACATTTAATGTATTAATCAACCCAAACCCAGAGGTACAGAGCAAAGACAGCTTCCTCTGCTGGGAGAGCCAATGCAGCTCCTCCTGTCCTGCCCCCACACTCCACACAACTGGCTTGTGTGCCTCTAATTCTCCAAGCTTATTTTATAGTTTGAATCAGATCCACAAGATAGTGTCAAGTTGTTGAGATTGCTCTGCAATTTCAGGAATTGGCCTACAGAAACTACATTTCTGTAGTTCCTACATTTAAAAGCACAAAGAAAATTCTGCCCAGAGGTCTGTGTAAGTGCCTGATGAACACCCTATCTCCAAGTGAAATACTTGAAAACCCAGCACCTCTTATGTCAGTGTTCCCTGCCAGCCCAGGTCTGGGAATAGATAAGAGTTCAGCACTGTTAATTCACAGTATGCTTTATAAGATCCGGCTTTTCTTAGTGCTACACTGTGAAACTCTTTCTTGTATGTCCTTGCCTCAAGAGGTAGCCCTTATTTAATGGCTGCAGCTTTCCATCTGCATGAGGCTTCACCACAACAGCAGCTCAGGCAAGTGCTAGTATGCAGAACAAAGTGATGAAATATCAGAGCACAGGTAGACAGCAGGCAATGGCAGAAGTGAAAGGCAGTGATCTGTATTTCAAATGCTTATATTAGGATCTTCCAGGAAAACTACAGTCTCTTTTCTTTCTCAATCATCCAATCTGAAACACAAGTCCAGAAGTAACACTTCTCATTCTTCAGGCATTCATGGTTTTCTTTCTGTAGATCTCAAAACACAAAAGCAGGTAAGAACTGTCTGCTCAGCCTGTAACAACCCCACCTGCACTAATTCCTGCCAAAGGCACTGCCAGGTCAATAGGCAAACCCCAAATCTGTGACCTCTTCAGTCAGAAAGTTCTTCTTAGCTTTGCTTCAAGTTTCCATAGCAAATGCTTGCGAAGTAAAAGCAGGCTGTGTCCAAGCTGCTTGCCTCTAAAAGCAGAAGTTACCGATGCTGCTTCTTTGGAGGCAACAGTAAAGCTGCCACTGGGGAGAAAGTGCGATAGATACCTGGGGCTCTTAATTTAGAATAGATGGGGCTAAAACTCATGACCTAGGCAAGCTGTGGCTTAGAGCCAACAGACTCATTGGTCAGAAAACCAAGTGACTCCTTCAACACAACATGCTCCTTTTCACTCTTCAAAAGATCCCTTTGTGACATGAAGCAGCAGCAAAACTCCAGCCTTTCTGTCACCTTGACTTTCACCATCTGACAGTTTCTTTACACGATTCCTACGAGTAGCAGACAATACTCGTTCAACCTTTTGACAGCGTAGTAGGTTTTCAGAGCTTTTTTGTGTTGAGATGTTTAATGGCAGAAAAAGGGATTGAGAAAAACCATATATAGACAGATCACGCTCTCCAAGTAATATTTTTACCTTTTAAAAGCGACATTTAAAATTACCTTTAGTGGCAAACTTGCTACTCCATTTAAAAAGATCTTTCAAAATTAACTGGATAAACAGCAACCAAAGCACATCTATACCTCTGGGTCCTGCAAACATACCCTTCTCTCCTTCTGAACCCACCACTAATCACATCCTCTAATGAAAAACCAAACACCTCCATTTATTTCAAAATTAGTCACAAATGGAGTGAGCTAAAAAAGCCTTCCTTTGACAGCTGGTAACCTGTAAGAGACAGACCTCTGCTAAAGCTGAGAGACAGACACAGATGAGGTGGTAAAATTTAAAGAGCAGTAAGGATCCGACTTACGGACAGGCTCTTTGCAAGCCCTCTTAATTCACAAACTGCAATAGAATGACTACAGTCATAGAGACATTCTGGAAGCCTCTTCACCACTGAATAAGGAAGGGCAAGAGCAATAACCTCCACTTCTAACCCGTTCTTTCTACACCAATTGCTCAGAGTTTGCATTTGAGTTCTAACTAGAGAAGAGGAAAGTGAAGCAGAAGAAAACACAGCACATCTAAAACCATCCCAATCTCTGAGCGACAAGGACAAAAAGCAGACAGCGAAATAGGATGTCTTTTAACAACAGATCACCAATTTAAGTGCAGCTTAGTCTAGACTACTGCAGAGGATGCCTTCCATGCTCTACCTGCTCAAAAAGCTAACAGGCTTTGGCCCTGCAGGCCTTTTAACTGACAAAATTTGATCAACATGGCTGCAGTCCAGGAGCAGCTCAGGTCAACCGTGACTGGAATTCACGTGGCTTTCAGGCACCCTGCAGCAGTTGCATTGCCCTAAGTTTCAATGAGTGGGAGAGATTTCTGTATAGCACTGATAAGGGCTAAAGACGTCTTCGGAAAAGGGTAGCTAGTCACTCTCCAATAAACCTTGTTCCTCTACAGGCCTTGTCCTCACTAGCTCCCTCTGAGAGACAGCCAAAGGTGTCCCAGTTTTTTCTAATATAGAATTCCAGAGCAGCAGTGAACATGCAAACACCACAATCCCCTGCAATATAAAGCAGCCATTCTCACTAAAAGTACAAACAAAAATTTGCCATTTATTCACCTAGAATGAAAACAAGCACTTATCTCATGGTTTAGAGACAGCATGAGACCTTCCTAAACAGTAACTGGAGAGCCCCATCCAAACTGATATTCCATGTAAAAGCTCTTGTGAAGCAACAGTATCATCATGCACTATCTAGATGAAACTATCATTGACTTAAGTGTTAGAAAAGGAGAAACAGTATACATAAATACTACACAGATATATTCTTATTGAAAGTAAGTGAAGTAATTGGCTATCTTGTTATTTGCATTAATTGTGACAGAAACAAACTGCTGGGAAATGCTGGGAAAAAAGAACTCAACCTTTCCATCAGCAAAACCACAAAACCATTCACATGTGCCAGTGAATGATTTCACATTGTGGAGACAGCCAGTGCCTGTGCTGTAGACAAATCCTTGGTTGACCTCATCAGCTTCTGGACCACAGGCCTTGCTGTCAAAGCCAAATCCCAGCATTATTGTCTTCTGCATCTCCTTGACAGCCACTTCTTCGCTCTTGGACATCACCACCCACAGAGGCAGGAGGATTCACCTGCAAAGTGTTACAGGTCCCTTTGGGATCAGCATCTCACACTCCCCACTGTATTTGTTCTCTGCACAGGTGCTCTACTCTCCTTACTGAAGAAAACTGCAAGAGCACTATTCCTCTTCAGCCCAACACCCATGACTGTGGCTGCCCCAGGTACATTATAGTACCTAGCATGCCTAGTTTCCATACTCAGTGGTATGGAAAATTCTGTGCAAGCACTGCTGGTTTTGGTGCTCCATGAGGAAGCAACTTCTACTTGGAGAGCTGCACAGAATTACAGCAATGACTGTTACTTGACTTCATGGGTTCTGCTTCTCTAGTACTAAATATAATTTTCATGGTTGTTTAAGTAAAGAGTTTCACAGCTCTTGATCTTTGCAGGCAGGAAAGAGGGAAAAAGCCTCAATATTTATTGGGAGTTTGCCCTTCTCCAAAGCAGATTAGACATCAGTAACCCTGCATTAAAGGCTTCAGTACCACTAAACAGTGAATTTTTAGTTTCTCATCATGACAACTGACACAATGCACCACACCCCAGTGTTTCTGATAGATTTCCCAACTGGCTTACTTATTTCTACTCCCTGCCTTCCCTCCCCCAGGTAATCCCAGATTAGACTAGTGAAATAGGATCTCATCAGGTGCAGGTGTTCCTCCTTTTCTTCCCTGGCACAAAGCATTTGGACTGCCCTGGTAGACAGCAACACCCAGAAAAGATTCTTATTTCATATGCATGAGACGGATCTGCAGCTCCACCGGGACTGACACACAGACTTGAAAAAGAATCTTGTTTACTCTCAACCACAGACAAGTCTAATTAATTTCTTTTAACTTTCAGGAGACTGCCTTACCCTGGGGAATCCAGGGTGTGCAGTGCAAGGACCTGGACAGAAGAAAATGAAACATTAGCAATTCATTCCTTGCCTGACCTCTCTAAATTTAAACTTCTTGCAGACCAAAGCCAACTAAACGTATGCCCTCTCTGCAAACTACCAGTAAGTCATACAGTTCAGAAGCAAGAGCAGGTTATACTGAAAAACGTTCAGCTTCCAACAAGGACAGACTGCTTTATTCACCTTTGAAGGCTGTTGCGATAAGACCTCCATTTCCCTATTGTTCGCCACTTGAGCATTTTAGCAACACTGCTATTTGCCTGTACAGACTACTTAGGTCTGTATACATTACTTCTGCAGCTTGTTGAAACATTTACCACCTGCAGAAACAGAGTGCCCTCTAGCTCCGGACAAACTCCATTAAGACTGTTCCCTTCAAGTCCAGCAGCTACAAAGGAGACAGCAAGAGCATTCTGTTACCTGTTCTCTGTATTCTTACCTGTCCTGGGGTCAAACAGCTGGTTGGCCTCCAAGTCTGTGAAGGTGCTGAAGCAAATGGGGCATTTAAAAGAGGCACGATTGGTGGAGTCTCTTTCATCCGTCTCAATCCTCCTCCTCATGTGGTCCAGCTTGTACTTCACCACGTTAACCAGAAGGCGGTAGTTGATGAAGTAGTAGTTATGACGGGTGGTTTTGCCATCTGGAGCCGTCTCTACCCTCATCCTGCATTTGATGAACTTGTCACCCTTGAGGGTATTGAGGACGGCCCGCAACTGCTTCCTATCAAACTTAAGGAGCTCTAACATGTCCTCTTCCTTCACACAGGGGTTCCTGATGAGAATGTCCAGAGCCAAAGCATGTTCAATGCCATAAAAGCCACGCACCACATATTTGGCAAGGCGTTTGAGAGCTGCTGGGACCTCAGTGAGAACGTCTGGGTCAGTCATAGCAGGTTCAGATCTTGAGCTTCATGTATACTGCAATGAAAAAAGGCAGATCGATTCTTAGCTAGTCTTCTGACTTCAGAAGTTTCATCTCACTTAAAGCTAAGAAAAGAATAGGGTGTTTCCCATTTCTCTTTCCCAAGCCCTGTGCTGTCTTCTTGGGTATTACTAATGACACTGCTACAGAAGTAGAACTAGGAAATGGTACCTTTCGTTCAAACAAAAAGATTGAAAACTTAAAGCCAAAAGAAGTTGGTACCATAACATACAGCAGATTTCATTTCTACTCAGTTACAGCCAACAGGGCTGGAATAAGTAAGCTGTCTTGAAGCTGAGCTCCAGGAGACAGCTTCATGATCAGCTGAGACTTGTAGCTTGGGAGAAGCAGAAAAAAGCTACAGCAAGAGAGGTCTTAACACCGCCCAAGAGTGGAGTAGTCTTGTGGCCCCAGCTGACATCACTTTATCATTGTAAGTAGCTCTGCCTCCTTCTACTCCTCAGGCATTACTGGAAGAGATATCACATGAGGACAGCTCGCTAGTACAGGCTGGTATGCACTCAAAAAGCCCCCAGCTGCACAACACAAACAAAAAGACTTTTTCTCTCCTTTCTTATAAATGGACCCTAGTCAACCATCTGCAGCATGAAAACTGTTAGCACTGCCAACTCCTATATCACAGACTTCTTCAGCCTTGATCTTACATGAGCAGATAGGACCTTACAAGGACTGATCCCTCATTTGAAGTGTCTCACACTTAGGCCTTAAGAAGCCCATGAATAATACAGCATGATAAACGAAGTAAAAACTTAGTGAACATGAAAAGATGATGTGTTTAAAAAGAAACAATATTCCATGAAGTATCCTTTGAGATAGTTACCAGGGCTTGCCATGTTGCCTGTGACAAGACAGTCATTTCTAAATACTGTACTCTCACTTCATTTTAATTCACCTTGACACCAAATGGCACAAATAGTCACAAAAATTACATGCTTCTGGGACATACACTGGATCATATATAGGACCACATAATGCAAGGAATTCCTCATATTGTCACCCCTGCCACAGACATATCCAAAAATCAAACCCCAGCAGGCGAGTAACAGCAGTGACTCTTCTGAAGTAGTCAGTTTTGTCCAGTGGAGAGAGAAAGGGAAGCAATACCATAAGGCACAGAACAAAGGCTCACTGGCATTTCACAGAGTGGCTTTGCACATTTCCTCTCCACTCTTTCAAGTCTGTAGGTAATAAAAAAATTCTCCTCCACTCATAATGCACTAGGATTCCCACATGTGAAAGGTTCGAGATAAGCATGATGTGCTATATGTGGTTTTGAAATACCCTTTTAGGGGGCTGTACTTCCAGTTAACTTCAAATAAAACTTGAAACAGCCTTTTTCAGTGTGACTCCTATGCTAGTTTAGGATATGAGTAACCACTTCTTAAGCAAAAGGTTCCTTCAAGTGAAGAAAAACCCCACACCTTAATTTCTGTTTGATCGTCATTGCCAAGCAATTTTTATCTGTGAACCAATACCATAAATAGTAAAACTCTGCCAATCTCAAGTTTCACTATCATTAGATGTTTCACACATTGTATATGCACCTCCCCAGCATTCAGGACTCGAATAAAGGAAAGAGGAGACTGACAGCAGAAGAAAGGATCTGGATGGGTATCCTGTTTTCTTAATCACTATCATAAAGCCTGCAATATCCTTTCTGACAAACAGAACTTTTCTATATTCCCCGCACTAAGACATCCCCCTGAAATCACCAAGCTCTACATGTAACCAAGCAGCTGATGACTCACTGCCATCAGCTAAGACTACTCAAAAATCTGTGATCATTTATCACAGTTGCCTGCTTGGATATTTTTGGTTTCGTATAAGAAACGTTGCCCTCTCAAAAGACTTTAAGCAACCTTACCCACTGAAGCTTTATTACTCTCCAGACCCTCTTCTGCAACTAAGGTGGTATGTTCCTCTCAAGAGTTAGCACAGTACAACTGCAAAGCAATTAGGCTGTGGATTGTCCTGTCTTTTCTGCCTTTTGGGTAAGAAAAAAACCCACATTCTTTTCTCTTAAAATGCTTTCCTGCTTGAGCTTTTCCTCTTCGCTAACTTAGGGCCAAATGGTACTCGGAGCGCTCAAACTGAAATGGACTGTACAACATCTGTTGACTGCTAGCGTGCAGGCTGAGTATAGCTTACAGAAAACTGCTTGGATGTCCAGCTCCAGCTTCCCTTCAGGGAAATTAAAGTGTCTTTATTATGGAATGAATTAGCTGTGAAACAAGTACTTCTACAGTCAGTTAGCTTTCTTTTGCATGCCAGATACATAATGATTTCTCTTACACAAAGGACGGGTTTACATTAAAGGTAAAAACATTAGCAATAAAGGATGCCCTATCATGAGTTAGCCATACAGTACTTTTGAATCTGTAAATCAAACCCAATCTGAACACCACCATAGAATGCTGCCCTTGAAAAACAGTCTGCATTGGAATTTTTACAGTCTTGCAGTCTCTTAAAGATAAATCTTGCTTTTGACTGTATCTGTCAGCTACATACTGACAGTACAAAGCAACACCAATGTAGAAGCGGGCCACATGCTTGAATTTGATTAAATCTCACTTAGTTTAAGCACAGTATAACATTAATGTAAGGATCAATTTTAAATAAAAGCTGGCACCGCAGGAGAGATTTTAAAAATCAAAAGGTTTTTAACCCCCTTCTCTCCTCAGTGATTCACTGTTCCCTGAAATTCCCTTGCAGAAAACCTTGGAACGCAACCTGCAGTGAGTAGGCACACACCGAAAAGTGGTTTTAAATAAGCACACCTCACCCTGGATACCTCACCTGAGAGTCAAGGGAAAGCGTTTTCTCTCCAAGAATCTCCCTGGTAAGAGAGCTGCAGATTTCCACCGGCACTTTCACAACAGGTTTAAAGTAAAATTTCTCAAATAATGCACTCAAACAGCTCAAACTGGGGCCTACAAGGGACTAATAAAGAAAACCACCTCTAAGAGTATATGCTTTCCCCTTGGTTTTCTGCAATAATTAAAGATTTAGTAATATTTCTTAGTGTCAATCTCTAGAAAATATTTTTTTTTCATCTAATGAGATCAGGAGTTTTTACACAGTTATTTCCCCTCCTCTAATGGAGATTTTTAGTGATGTCCTCAGGTAATAGTGGGCATAGAATCACAGAATAGTTAGGGTTGGAAAGGACCTTAAGATCACCTAGCGCAGCACTGATTTTCTTCCAGGCATGGACATACGGACATGAAAACATTCTAGAAACACCACAGACCATTCTTTCCTATTAATCTCCACTTCAGAAAGTGGAGTAACACAGACTAAGTTCTAAATCCTGACGAAGACAGTCATTGGGTGAGACAACCAAAGGACTAGCGTCAGCTTTAAAACAGAAAAGAAAAAAATCAAGAAATAAAGCCAAAGAACACCCTTGTCAAGCTTTGCTCCATGAAAGTCAACAATGCTGAACACATCTAACTTAGCTCTAAAAATAAGCATGGACACATGTTCAGCAAACACCAGTTTTTATATTACATTAAGGACTAATGCCAAACTGATCAAAAGCAAGGGTTCGAACAAGATCTGTATGGCTGGACGAAGGACATGTTTTGCAGTATCATTCTTGATAATCATGTAAGCTAGACAATACAGAATGGTGGCACAAGACAAGCACATATCACTTCCAAGAACTCTCCAGGCCAGGGACTAACACTTTCTCTAGAAAAAGCTGACTTCTGACCCATGAAGAATCCCAGCCTACAGCATAAGCACTGCAAATCCTTACTACCTTTCACCAGGCAAGAAAGACAGTGATGCAGCCCACAAGCTGTAATCCAGTGCCACAAGAATATCAGTCTAAAATTCAAAAGCAGGGGACTTCAGCATTGCAACCTTGAGCAGTGATTTTACCTTCTTATCAAAGCAGTAAGTCAAGCCTGAATTAATTACATGTGCAAAGAAATACGATAACATCTCCTAACAAGGTTTTAATGGACCTGCATCTGTTTCCTAATAATGTCTGTACTGACATTAATAATGTATGAACATCAAGGGACATTGTCAGGAAAAAAAAAAAGAGAGAGAAAAAAAAACAATGGCCAAGATACACCACAATGCAGTAAGCACCTACAGCACCAATAATAAAGCACACTGAGCAGGATGAGACTCAGACACCCAAAAGAAGGATCTCCATATTTAAGAATGGGTTTATTAAGAGAAACAGCTGTTGGGGAATTGTTCTGGGGAAATATGTGAATACAATTAAATATTATGGGAACATAGATCTGTCTGTGTTATTGCAGTAGGACAGCAAACCTAAATACACACTTGGTTGAAGGTCTTGAGCGTAACTTGAGATGCCAGAAAGGAAACTGAGAGAGTAAGTAACCATAAAAAAAACACATTCAGTCTGATCAAAGACAATTTAAAAGCCAGAAATTCAACTGAGCAAACATCTCCACTGGTCAGGACTTTCCTGATGCAGCATCAAAGCAACTCAACTCTTCTTCTCTTTGTACCAAGATATCAAGAATACTTTTACAAGCTCAACCAGGAATTGTGCTAAGGATACTGGATCTGTTTTGCTTCCAGCTTTTCCTGGCTAAAGCTGAGATGAAAGGCAAAAAAAGTCCTAAAAAGGTGATACTTAGAAGCCACAAAGTAGATGAAACTAGAACTACAAGTTATGAAAACATAAGTCTGCCAGTGAATTAACCTGAATTCTTACCTAATACTCCAAATGAATATCACTTTGTTTTAACATAACTCTGAGGCTCATATTAATCCCACCAGTAATTTTACCTCAAACAAATTAATGAAGTCTCACTGTATATCTCATATATCTGACAATGTAAACAGTGTAAGAGCAGGATCTGGAAAAAGGAAGCAGACTCCTCTTCACTCAGTTTGGTACACAAACCCTTTTTAACACCCCAGAACTCAGGAGGAAAACCTGAGAGTTGCAGGGCTGGCTTGGAACTTAGGTCTATCAATCAGACATGCTGTTAACTCTTGGAAAGGTGCTTCCTACTTTTCCCCACATCTAATTTAAATCATTAATGCTCTTTTTCATCTAGTGTGAGGTGGAACTGGATGATCTTAAGGTCCTTTCCAACCCAAACCATTCTGTGATTTGTTTGGAAAATATCTGTGCAGGCTTCTGCCGTAAGATTTGTTTAAAAGGAAAAAACAAAATTAATTGCTTATACCACTGACACAGTTTCTTCAGGAAAAATCAAAATCAGGTCATAAGAAGAGTCTATTGCTTGTAAACACGGCAAGTACAAAATGCTCCTGTGAGCCAGTGCATACCATACCCCACTCCAGCAGTCACTTGCAAACACCAGATCCTAGTTTTGTAGTCTCTCACTCTAACAAACTCTAGAATTCCGTCTTCCAGAAGATGATGAGGTTATGCTGAGGGGTGATTCTGAATCTTCCCAATTACAGGGAAGGAAGGCACAAATTTCAGAACTACAGTGGAAAAACATGCTATCAAGATTTTAGACGTCTGTAAAATGTAACCTCAGACACTACTCATCCTTTCCAGAAACTGGGAAATGGCATAGAATCTTCCATTTTCAAGTTGGCTTTTTTCACCTTTCTCTGTAGAAACTGGGTGAACTGCACAATATGTCCCTATTATCCTGAACTGCCTTTATCCCATATCAATTGCAAACCCGAAGTGTTCTGGCATTTTATCAAAAGCTTATGGCATTTCATTCCCTGGTGACTTAGGAACACTACTGCTCAGCCTTCCATCTGCATGAGAAATCATGTATCTCCATTGCAAGACCTTCTCTGAAGTATTAAAGGAGAAAAGAACAAACTGCTCTCACTCAAATAGTATCTCCTTGTTGGCATTCCATAAACTGAAACCAAGAGGCCTCAAGTATTGAAGGGTTTTCTTCACTGAAGATGAAGAGTTGAACTACAGCAGCACACAGAAAGGCTGAAGGGCTTGGCTGAAATTAGGACATTTTTCACCTAATTTCACAAATAAAAATACATGGAAGCACACATAAAGCCACACAGACTGATCATGCAAGGCAGAAACTGAACCATGCAGGCTCAGGATGTAATTCTCAGTTACATTCATAATCTAAACCTGACCTAAACAATAGCAAGATGTCAGTAAATTAAAGGACTATCTATGTGTGTGTATACAACCAGATGCAGTACTTAGAAGAAGACCTTCAAATACACGTTAGCATTAACAAACTATTTACAGTTGTAGACAAAAAAAAATGTGAGTGCACCATTTATGGAAGGCCAAGCTTACTGGCTACAATAGTGAAGGTACAGTTTCCTCTTCCACCTTAAGTCTAATTATACTCTCCCTCCCACAAAGAAGTCTTTCTTTTCCTTCCCAGCCTCCAGCAACAACCCTCACTGTTCCGTGCTCATTTTGACAGTTACCTGTTCGTGTTGAAAGATGAATTAAGTTGATAAAAAGTGAAAAACTAATGTACCAGAAAGCAATGAATAGCAATGAATATTTTAGAGGAAGAGCAAGAAAGCAATGAAATAGCAATGAATATTTTAGAGGGAGAGCAAAGGGGAAAGTTCAAAAACTGGATCACTTACATCACTGGTGTAGAGACTACACAAAACACAGAGAAGCAAGCATGGCTAGGGATGTAGAAGAGTGAGCTTTCTCCATGAGGTGGCACAGATGTTAAAGTGACTCGATTGTAAGGTATAGCCACTAGAACATTTTAACCATAGACATCAGAAACTCTTAGAATTTACACTTCAATCTGAATTTATACCAGTGGAAGGATACCTGTTATTATCTCAGCACTGGTCATCACATAATAAGGTTGTAAGGTTTGGGGCATTTTTTTAAAGGAAAAAAAAAAAAGTAAGAGCACTTGTCATAAATATCAAGCTTAAGTAGTCATGATAGCACCAAAATACACTGGGCTTAACCCCAGCATTCCTTGTTAAGTTTCTGACAGGAAGAAAGAAGTAATTATTTGCCATATCCTGAATTCAATGGGACCTGGACCACCACACCTCACATCATGCTAGCTGATATGAGTGCTACTGTCTGATTTTCAGGACTTTCAGATGAAGATTTATGCAAGTACTAGGTTCAGAAACGTTTTAGTGCATCAGGGCGTAGCAAACAAGTGTATAGGCTAGGGATTTAAGCAATAAAGAAACAGAAAAACTAAGTAACAAAATACCAGATGACTAAGTAACAAGATACCACTCATGCAGTTTCTTGTTTAGAACAATTCACTGAAGCATCTTGTTTGAAAGCAAGCTGTAAAGCATATCTTAAAGGATGTAGAAGGTAGGAATGAAATTCCCATCATCCCTTACTGCTCCCAGAAAGCTATTTCCTCCTCTCCCAAGCACACGCCTCTGCTCCCTCCCATGCCAGCTCTAGCACTCAGAAGGCCCGCCTGTGCACCAATTTGCATCACTAAAAGGCATAAAATACCTCTTTTACTACCCCTTTTACTAGTTTTTTTTTGACAGTTTAATGAGCTAGTGGTAAAGTCTGATGAGCAAGAGAAACAAGAGATGTAAGAGGACGCCAGTGCAGGGGAAGAGATGAAAGAAGAAACTCCACCTTTTGCAACGGAAAAAATATGCCACCTGTATTACGTGAAAATGTGCCTTAACTATGCACTGCAGAACACCTTTTCCAGAATGCTGATCTTCCTTCTGAACCACCTGTAAGGACACAAGTTTGACAGTTGGATTCGTTTAACAGCTCAGGGCCATTATATGTGACACTCATCTGCTTCACATGGAACCAGCAAGCTCGTGAAGCCAGAAGAAAGCTAATGCACAAAACAAAAATACCTTGCTGGCCTGGAGAACTGAATGCTTTCACCATATGGGCTCAAACAGTGGTCAAACCTGGAAAACAAGGAATGAGCTGGATCTGTTACAGTGCCAGTTACAACCCAGACTCCCCTAATTTTGCAGCTTCCTTGAGATTACAAATCACAGAATCAACTCAGTTGGAACAGACCTTTAAGATCACCAAATCCAACCTTTACCCCAGCAGTGCCAAGGCCACCACTGACCCATAGCACTGAGGGCCTCGTCTACATGGTGTGTGAACATTTGCAGGGACGGTGATTCCAACACTGCCCTGAGCAGCCTGTTCCAATGCCTGAGCACCCCTTGGGGAAGGAATTGTTCCTCATCTCCAGTCTAACCCTCCCCTGGTGCAGCTTGAGGCTGTTTCCTCTTGTCCTGTCTCTTACTCCTTGGGAGCAGAGGCTGACCCCACCTCACTCCATCCTCCTGTCAGGCAGTTGTACGGAGCGATAAGGTCCCCCCCAAGCCTTCTCTTCTCCAGACTGAACCCCCCCGGTCCCTCAGCCATTCCCCATCACACTGTGCTCCAGGCCCTGCACCAGCCCCGTTTCCCTTCTCTGGCCCCACTCCAGCACCTCAATGTCTCTCTTGTAATGAGAGGCCTAGAACAGAACACAGGATTTGAGGTGCGGCCTCACCAGTGCCCAGTGCAGGAGGACAATTACTGCCCTTGCCCTGCTGGCTACACTATAACTGCACAGGCTTCATAGACCATTGTAGCAGACTAAGCTTTAAAGCCAAGGAAAGCAGAGAACCCCTTACACTACCTGCACAGCTTCCTATTCCATACTCGCTTTTACATGTTGAGTTTTAAACGTCCAATCATGCAGGCTCCTGTAGGAGACAGAGGGAAAGGCGCTTGGACAGTATTCCCTAAAAAAATACCCCAACCAATCAAGGAAACCCCGCAAACCACGCCAGAGGAGGGGCACACGGTGGCACGGAGCCTGAGGGCACAGCCGGCTGTGAGGGCAACGGCCCAGCCGGACAGCACTCGGGGAACACGAACCCAAAACAACTGGGAAAGGGGGAGCACGGAGCTCCGAGCCGGGGAGCTCCTGAGGGGCCGCCTCAGCCCACCGCAGCGGGGCCAAGGGGGGCGGAGCAGGGGAAAGGGCGCTTGGCTGCTTCCCCACGCGGTACCGCGTAAATGGCGGCTCAGGGGGCCGCGGCCCGGCGGGGGGACGCCGAGGGCCGGCAGCGGGGCCGCTGTGCGTCCGCAGGGGGAGGAGGGTCCCGGCGGCCGCCGCCCGGGGCCGGCACTGACCTGCGGCCGCCTGCAGCTCGGAGCGGCGCTTCCGGCGTCAGAGCCTCGCGCGCCGCCGGCGTCACAGCGCGACGCGCGCTCGCGCGACCCGCGGGGAAACCGTCCAATCGGAGCCCCGCAAAGCCTCCCCCTCCCCGCCCGTCGCGGGAGTTGAACCAATCAGAAGTGAACGGCTGGAGCAGCCAGCCAATAGGCTGAGCGAAGCGGCTAGAGGCGTGCGCTGCGATTGGTGGCGGTGCGCGCGGTTGTCGGTGGCCCAGGGTAAGATGGCGGCCTTGGACAGGGTCAAGGTGTTGGTGTTGGGGGACTCCGGTGAGTGTCGCTCCCCGCGCACGGTGAGGGCCGTCCCCGGCACCGAGCGGCCGGGACGGGGCTGCCTCCGGCGGCGTATGTGCGGTGCGACGCCGCCCTCATCCGCCCGGCCCTGGACTGGAGACCCGCCGGCGGCAGCCCCGTGTGTGCGCCGTGAGGGGGGACCCCTTCCCGCTCTGCCTTGGCGGTTGGGCGCTGGCAGGCGGCTGTTAATGGCTGCTGAGTTGAGTTAGAGTTTCTAAATCGGGGGAGGTTCAGGCTGGGGATCAGGAGCAGTTCCTTCCCCAGAGGGTGCTCAGGCGTTGGAACGGGCTGCCCGGGGCAGTGCTGGCGTCACCGGCCCTGGAAGTGTTCATACACTGTGTGGATGGGGCCCTCAGTGCCATGGGTTAGCGGTGGCCTTGGCAGTGCTGGGATAATGGTTGGACTTGATGAGCTTAAAGGTCTCTTCCAACCAAGCTGCTTCTATGATTCTGCCCAACCTCTTTTTGGCGTTTTCCTTGGCTTTGCGTGGTCTCCCAGGAGTTGTTCTCTGTGTGCGCTTGCAGGTGTCGGAAAGTCTTCGCTTGTTCACCTCTTATGCCACAACCAAGTGTTGGGAAACCCATCCTGGACAGTGGGCTGCTCGGTGGATGTTCGAGTAGGTGATGTGCCTGACTTCTGGGTAGCCCTACCTTGACGTGTAAGGGAAGGGCCTTGGCTTTTTTTCCCTTTTCATTTCTTACTGCTCCAGATAAAAGGTGTGTTTTGATGTGTTCTGCTGAGGGCTTAATTTGTTAAAGCAAACAGCTGTAAATGTGAGCCAAGCACTTGGGTGAGCAAGTTTTCTCCTTCCAAGGTTGTCAAAATCAGGCAGGATATTTGTCATTCGTAGCAGCTGTCCTGACTGCAGTGGTCCCTGGTAGGTTGCAAGTGATGGAGCAGACACCTAAGTCAGAAGGCACAGAACTGAAATCACACTTCCTTGAGATACAGTTGATGCACAGCTAAACTGCCAGCCAGACACATTGGGGAAAAGCAATTTGCTTGTTTAATTTGAGGGTGCTGGCTGAGACCAGAGGATTGCTTCTCCTCCTGCGTGCTCATTGAAGAACCTACAGTCAGAGGAATGAGGGTATTAATCTAGCAAGTTTTTGGCCCAATCTACGATCCTCATGGGGTAGTAATAAATGGTTTTTTCCTTCATCTCTGTTTGCCCCATTCTCCTTGAAATATGCTGCCACGGGTTAGGAATATATTTCCAAAATCTGGGGAGAAGAAACGTGGTGACCCTGTTTGACTGTGGAGCAAAACTACCCATCAGATTCAGGGGCAAAAATTAACCCAATGAGATGTAATGAGAATTTGGAGAGGAAGAAGATTTGGTCAGTTGGAACCCAGTGTGGGCCCCTATGTTAATATTCTTGCAGTACTACCATGTAGGAAGTCATGGCCTTACTTTTTCATCTGCTTTAGCAACGTGCTATTTCTAAGCACATCAGGAGGCATTAGGTTTGTTAATAGTGAGGTGGAAAAGTTACTCCCTGCACATTCTCAAAGCTCCATCTCATCCAGGAGCTGTAGTATCCAGTGGCCACTGCCTGACTCATTCCATCCCTCTATTTGAGAGATTCGAAATGGTGTCAGCATGAGCATTTACAAGATTCTATCCAAGTACAATAATGCTTCCAGCTGAATACCTGTGTGTTTTGTGCATTAACTCCTGTGAGCTGCTGCTGTGGTTATGTATGATGTGAATTTTTCATCAGATCCATGACTACAAAGAGGGGACTCCAGAAGAGAAGACCTACTACATTGAGCTGTGGGATGTTGGAGGTTCAGTGGGTAGTGCCACTAGTGTGAAAAGCACACGAGCAGTATTTTATAACTTGCTGAATGGTAAGTTTGCTTGCTGTAAATCTGGTTTTATCACTATTTCTGTTGAGCTGTCTCTTGGTTCTGGGGCAGGATTCCTTTAAGTGTGGCTGAGGGCTATATTGTTCTCTTTTCTGATTTCAATGCATTTATACTGGAAAAAAAAAAAGGTACAATTCGTAGGGAGAATTTGATGGGTTCAGTTTTGAACTGGAAAGCTGTTTTAGGCAGACCTGTGCAGATGAGCTTCATCAGCTTTTAGCTTCAGTCTTGTGTAGCTTATGCAGCAAGGACTCTTTGAAGTTGTAGTGATTTCCCTTACAGCTACGCTTGCAGACATAAAGGTTCCCTTCACGTTTTCAGGCCTGATATACATGCAGAAATATGATTTATATTTTCTTGTCTGTTCAGTTCCAAAATCTGCCTCAGGGAAATAATTATTTGAATTTATATGAATTTCAATGGTCGTATCTTACCCTGGCGAATCTGAATTGTTGTCCCATAAAATTGCAATATGCTAATAACCATCTTGCCTCTGTTCATTTAATTTGACAAATTATTTTTAAGAATTGAATCTTGCAACTTGCTCTATATAGAAAGTAGTTTTTTAGGCCTTCTATTGAGATTCTGACTTAAAGGCCGAGTAGTTCATCAGAACCACCAGTAAGAGCAAGCAAGAGTGATAAACATAACAAAGCAGCATTTCAGTTGTTACTTTTTGGCATCCCAGGATTGTTCATTACAAATAGATGTATACAAGATTAAAAAACACTTCTGAAAAACTGTCTCAAATGTTCTGTTGGGTTTTCTTTTACTGTTCCAAATAATTTGAGGGCCTTTCAGTAATGTGTTAAGCCATACAATAAACATCTTTGTTCTATGATTCTTTAACTAGTTATTTCTTCCTCCTTTCTCAGAAGGAAAACTGTGTGTAGGTACCTCTTGCTTATGCTGTTAACCAGACCTTTGTAAGTAAGGTCTGAGTTAAGTTGTGCTCTCAAAGGAAGCCTCTTTGGTATATGTTAAAGATGGATTTCTTTTTGACACCAAGTCCACAGCATGCCAGTGAGCGTGGGTCAGACTTGGAAATACCCTGCAAGATCCCATTAGGAAATGAAATCCTGGACTTATGTGTCTGAATTATGATTGATGATGTTATTAAAATAGAGTTATTTATCTCCACTGCCCCAAAGTTATTATTAGGCAGCTCACATATGAAAACTGTTGACTTTGGCAGTTTGTCTTGGCTCTGGTTTCTTTCATTAGATTAATTTCTTCTTTAGAGCTTGTCTCACAAATTGCCTCTGTTTGACCTGATTTAAGAAGAGAAGATGAATGTGTTCCTTCTGCCTGACTGCTTTTGCTTTCTGGCCTTGCAGTGATCTGAAAACCTGAGATCAAAAAGCAGTTGATGTTTGGTTGCGGCAGCATCTGTGCGAGCTGACAGAGACCTGGTTATTGACAAGGTTAGGGGCAGTTTGCTTTTGGTTTGACTGCAGGTCTTCTGGTTTGGTGACCTGGCATCTGGTGTGTGGACTGTGATAGTCTAGGACAGTGACTGGACAGTAAGGCTGTGGATTGCAGACCTTAATGGGGGAGGAACATTTCCTTGGGCAGTCATTGGTCCTGCCTGCTCTTTTTTGATGTTGACACAGTTCTTTTCTGCTGGTGCAACTCACTGTTTTGGTTTTCAGTGAAGCAGATAAGGGAACTAACCCATCCAAAGCATAACTGAGGAAGAGTAGAAGTGGGGAGGGTTTCGCACAGGTTATGCAGCAGTACCTCTGAATTTGTTGCTGTATGCCAAGTTGTCTTGTATCTCACTTTTTCTCCCTACGCTGGGAGTGGACACACAGTTGAGTTGCCTTTTTACGCTGTTACTGAGATAAATGCTTTGAAATAGAGCTATGGCTGCGATATGCTCAGAGCTCTCATAGGAGAGTCTGTGTACCGTGGTGTGGGGTAGTGGAAAATGTTTGTGGAAATGTGTTTTTTTTCATAATATGTACAGTGGGTGGCACCTTTGGGAGTTCAGACGGAAGATAAAATTAATACTTTTTCTCCACATGTAGGCTGTGGAGTGTGTTGAGAACGCATCCTGATGAAGATAAGGGGTATAATTCCGTTTTTTCCTTGAATTGTTAGTTTGAAGTCTAAAAGAAATGGGAACATTCTGCAGGTCATAGAAGGTGTGAATAAATAGAAGAAATTTGCTAGCAGGAGTTGGTAATTGAGTTAAGAACTGTGGTTATCGGAAGTGGGTGTCTGTTAATAGCACAACTAGGAAGTCTGGCTGGCTGTTTCTCAGAATTTACATTCTGAAGGATCATGGTAATGAAAAATGCTAGAAGCTTCGTCTTAAAACCGCGAAATCTTATTTGTTCATGTTTCTACCAGCTGTTTGGCGGACAGTGAAAGTTTATCAGAGACTGGTACCCTTTGGATACCTCCCCACGTATGTAGCATTAGCTCTTGAAAATGCAGGAATGTAGCAGTGCTCTCTAAACTCTTCGAAACAAAGAAACAGCCTTTAGACTTCTTGGATGGTATAATAAAAAGAGTTGTGTTTACCAGTTAGGTAAACCAGGGAAAGGCTGGATTCTCTGCTGCAGTAATACAGAGTTTCAGTATCATTAGGACTAGACAGAGCAGAATGAGGAAATACCCACAGGCTTCTTGTGGATTAAACTTGGAGATGTCTGTTCCTTTCCTCCTTTTATGAGATTTTTTTCTCTTAGCTCTTCCTGTATTCCTGATAAGCAGCTTTAAAAGCATGTCGCATCCTGTTATTTTCAGCTTTACTCATTCACTGTAACTGAACCGGTTATACGTCCCTTTCTTCATTCTCAGATAGCTGGGAACCTGCAGATATCATTTGGGTAAGATAAGGAAAAAATATATATCATTAAATAGGATCTCGCTGCCTTCTCTTTCACTTTAGGGATAATTTTAGTGCATGACTTAACCAATAAGAAATCATCCCAGAATTTGTATCGCTGGTCTCTGGAAGCACTCAACAGAGATGTCGCTCCAACAGGAGTTCTTGTGACAAATGGGTGAGTGAAAAACATGTGTGCAGGGTTAAGACATCATCCAAGTTGTTATGGAAGACTTTGTTCATCTCTGAGGCTGCTTGAAGTCCTCATGAAATTGGATGTGGTTAGACTTAAAGAAAGAATAAAATGGGGGATATAAAAGAAAATCCCTGGGTTTTGGTTTGGTTTGGGTTTTTTTACGTTGCCCATCAGACCATTCTGCTGGCAGGGAAAAGATGTTTTTATACATCCTTCATTTGTCTGAGGCCTCTCAGAGTGGGTCCAGTCCCTGATACCTGAAGGCATGTGTCTGTACTGAGACCTGCGGAGCCTTTGTACAGGAAGTGTGATGGGATGGCATGTCTCTCTCTGTTCCAAAAGGCTTTCCATCCATGCACCAACACTGAGGAGCTTCACTTATTTTTTTGATTTGGGTGATGAGGGAATTGTGTCAAAAGTATGGCTAAAAATTTGCTTAGGGAACTGCTTAAACAGCATGTTTGCTTTGTAAAATTCTTACTAAGTATTTCCTCCTGTACCTCAATGCTCCTGTTGTACAAACCGTCAAGGAGGTTTTAAGCTCATAGATAAACCTCACATGTGAGCAGGGAGGCAATAGTAAGGGGTAGCTTTTTGTGGGAAGAGTATCAGTTGCTTATCTGCCTGTGCTGGTACACAGGTAGAGACATGGGAAAGGGAAAAGAGGATTTGCATTATAAAACCTGCAGATTTCTCCAGTTTTTCTACATGCAGGTTCCTCACTATTGTTTTAATTCTGAAGAGCAGAACTTCTGTCAGGGACAGATGCTCAGCTGTTAGCACAAGTTGTTGCTGTTGGTTGTAAAATTACTTTGTGGAAAGCTTGGTTTAGGTAAAACTGAAAGACAAGTGATGATCCTAGCTGAGGAGAAGGATTGGTGCTTGGATTTGTGAAGACAATTGCAAAATTATTTCTTTTATGAAGGCTATCTTTGATCATTATTCATATCTGAATCAAAGCTTGTTGGAGTTCAGCTTATGGTGGCTACCTTTACTTGAATGTAGACTTAGTTACTTGACACCACACGATTGCTATTGCAGCCCTCTTTGATCTAAGCTGGAAAAGGGGCAGTGTTTCACAGTTGCAATTTATTTCACATTCTTATTTCATTGTCCCTCTTTAAGAAGTGTGGGTATGTATGTAGGAACTTCAGATGTTCAGAGATGCCAGCTCTCTGATCCGTCTCTGATGCGTGCATACACCTCGTGCAACACTGGAATTCCTGTTTATTTCCTGCTTGTGTTAGCATTTCTTCTGCAGCTCATCTGTGTTGAGAAGAAATCCAACTTGTGGTTTCTTTGCTCTTTCCTTTCAATTTCTCTGTAATGACCTAGATGCAGAAGCCCTTCCTTAATTTACAGATACAGCACATTCTCACTCAGATAAATAATAAGTAAGTGACCGTTATTTGAAAGGGCAGGGGAGCTGAATATGCCTCTGTGCCCACCTACCCACTTCATTCAGGAGTGTATGTTTCCCTCATCAGGGACTATGACCGTGAACAGTTTGCTGATAACCAGATTCCACTGCTGGTAATAGGAACTAAGCTGGATCAGATCCCAGAAACAAAGCGGAATGAAGTTTTGACCAGAACAGCTTTCTTGGCTGAGGATTTCAACGCTGAAGAGATTAATTTGGTTAGTATCCTTGTCACGAGGGTTGTTTTTCTTCTATACAGGAGTCTGTTTTTTAGTAAATAAAGATGTTGTGACAAAAACTGAGCTTTTGGAGATTTTCTCAGTGATGCTGGAGTCATGCACATTTTGATAGGCTGTCCCCCTTGCTTGATGAAACTCATCTTCGTTTCACTAGAGGTGTAGGGGGTGTTAGATAAGGTCACCAAAGCTTAGAATTGCTGACTGGGAGTTGCTTTCTCTTCCCTGTTCTTAGTTCTGACACAGACTATCTTTGAATGAAACACCAAGGTAATTTTATTTTTATATACATGTATGTATGTGTGTATAAAAATATAGACACATGCCATGTGAATGCTTGTATACACGCACACAAACACACACAATCTCATGTGTCGCCTGTACAAATGATTAGCTGGTGGCAGAAGGAACATGTGGAGCACATAAGGGGGTGCTTAGAATTCTCTGGTTGATTTACAGAACAGAAGTTGGCCTTTTCTCTCAAATGGTTCTGGAGCAGAAATGAGCAGATACACTGTGTTTTCCCTGGCTGACTCCATATGCCCGTATCAGGGAAGGGGATGTTGATTTCCATGTGTAGGGCTTCCTTGCATTGATTAATTTGTGCTCGGTTTGTTGTCTTTGATGTGTTCTAGGATTGCACCAATCCTCGTTACCTGGCTGCAGGTTCATCCAATGCTGTCAAACTAAGCAGGTTTTTTGATAAGGTAAGTCAAGTCAATTAAATTATGCTTTATAGTTCTATGTAGTGTATGCTGGGGGAGGCCAAAGATTGGTCTGCATTAACAAACCTCCAGAAAATATCCTTAAGATTTGATTCTTGATCTGCATAGAGCAATGAAAAATAATGTGCAAAAGCACTCTGCATAAGTTTTTGGAGTCCTTTGGCAGGCCAGAGGGTTTGCGGTGTGCTAAGGTAGTAATGTGAGGAGTTACAAGACTATGATAAGCTCTGTTAGTCCTGGTTAAAGCCTAGTACTCTCCCTTCCTGCAAAAGAGAGTGTCAAGGCCTGCAGTGAAAGTGCTTTGGTCTAAGCATCCCCTCATCAAAGATAATGTAGTGGAGCAGATCACTTCATGCATGTAACAGATCGTGCATTAGAGGAAATTTGGCTTGAATTTTCTTTGGAGGAGGGTGTGGATTGTACAGTGATACAAATAACCTTTTGGTTCTTAGGTTGATGGTACTGCCTCCATAGGTATCCTTCAGTGCATCATTCTGCCTCTTCTCGAGCATCATCTATGCGCAGGGGCTACTCAGATCTCCTAATGCTGTGTACATGCAGAATGAGCTTTTTCTAGTGCTCAGAACTGCTGCACATACAGAGAGGGATTGGAATAACTGAGTCTGATATAGTAAGGAGGCACCCAAACCATCACCTCTGTTACTAAGTGGTCTAATTAAATAGTGTCTGAGTTGAAAATAATACAGCTTTGCTAAGAATGGCTGGAGGTGGCAACTCTTTCTGTGGGTAATAGGGCATTGCGCTTAAAGCAGTAAGCCTGGAGTAGGTGATGTGGGTTCAAACCTTCTCCCAGTTAGCTGTGAGTTTCAGTGCTCCCATGTGAGGTGGTGATTGGAATCCGAGGCTATGCATATGCTGTGCCAGCTAAGGTCGTTCTCTGTTTTTCGCAGGTCATAGAGAAGAGATACTTCTTAAGAGATGGCAATCAGGTTTGTCATTTTTCCTCCTTTTTTTTTGTTTCTCCTTGTGTCATGAAAACAGTTGTCGGAGTCCTCTTAAAACACGGGCTTCACATGGCTGAAGTGATAACCTGTGCTGGTAATTGAGTTTTTAAATCTATGGAAGCACAGCTGTTTTAGATAGACAGAATAATGGCAGACTTTTGTTAGCTGAAGGATTTGTCTGTAATGTGATTGGCAGTGAAATAATGAAGTATGCTAACATAGGAGAAGTTGGAAGAGTGAGGTAAAATAGGCAAATATGATTTCTTTCAGGTATCTTAGTTTCAGGCTGCTGGGTTGCAGGTTTAGGCCAGAGATGGTGCCCTGAAAGTCAATGAAAAGGCTTTTTTTTGCGCAGCTGGAACTAGCATTTTATGGGTTTTGTATGGGTAGTTTTCACAGAACCAGTGGAGCCACAAGGAAAATGGCAGTATGATGCCACCTTGTAGTTCATCCCTAAATGGCTGAATTAACTGTTTTCAGTACAGCTGGTGAAGAACCAGCAGAATTACTCTTCTGGTTTGGGCAGGCCACTTGAACTTTTTTAACATGCCACCTTCCCATGTGCAGTCTACCCTGCAGGGAGTACCGAGGTTCCACTTGCTGTGTCTGTGAGGTGCTTGCAAATTACTGTGAATAGCACCACTAAAATACAGTCAAATGTATGGTTAGCTGTAGCTGTGCTGAAAGCCCCTTAGGGAGAGTGGGGGAAAAAATAGTCACAAATTACAAAATGCTCACTTTCTTTGAAGTGGGTTTTTTTAATGCCTTTTAAAAACAAATTGGCTTTTTCCTCCTTCAGTTCTGCATGATGCCTTTTTCCTCCTCTCTTCCCTCCTCCCTGCATCCTTATGAAGGGAAGTCTCCCTTCCATGGGGATAATAGCTTCATGCTGGAAATCTGCTGGTGTGCTGGTTGTCCTTGATGCATGATGTAGGGTTTTTATTTTTCTTATTTAATCATTTTTAGCGGCTAGCCAGGGATTAACTTTATATTCCTTATGGCCACATGTCAAAGATTAGAGCTTGCTGATGACTGCTTTCGTCCGCCTCACTGACACCAGCTCAAAAGCTTAAAACAAATCTTAAGTAGTGGACAATTCTGTTTAAAGAGACAGAATCCAAATTGGAACCAGGGATTTCAATATAACCTCTTGATGTTTATGTTTTAAATTATCCACTTAATGTAAGTCTTATGAATGTGTTTGTGGGTTTTCTACAGTAGGTCCCTTTGATCGCTTGTGTTTTGAGGTATTTCTACTGTAGACTTCTTTGGGATTAAAAGAATGAGACGTTTCAAACTGGAGCTCTGACTTTGATCAGATCTCTGATAGATAAATAAATAATGGTTACTCTTAATTAGTGACTTTGATATCAAAAATGCTAAAGCAGATGACGTTTTACCGCTGGTGTCATGCTACAGTTTAGTTGTGGTTGTATTCCTGAATGAATACCTTGCGTATCTGTTTGCTTTTTGGGCCTGAAAACCCCAACTAAATTTGAATTGGGGGGGGATGTTTAAGTGGATTTCTATTTTGGGTAAGCTCTAGCTTTCTCAGTTTACCCATGAAGTGTGTAACTTAAGCAATCTGCTTTGTATTATAAGTTAGACGTTCATCCCGTACCATCCGTAAATGCCATGTTCTCCTGGCATGATTTGATTACCCCGGACTGTAATCAAATAGTTTTATGATGCCAATAGACAGACATCTTACACAGCACTAGAAAGCAGTGCATCTCTTTTAGGGGAATTCATGGGTCCACTGCATTGCGAATCTGTTTGAAACACCTTTAAGCTAGAGAAGCTTCTGATGGTTTGAAGGAGATTTTCTTTGTAAGCACTCATTGATACAGTGTAAGCAGTATCTCCAGTTTGGCTGCAAAAGCAGGAGTGCTAATCCCTTGCATCATTTTAGCCATGTCTATTATGATGGTTGTTTTAAAGCTGTCAGCAATTGGTAAAACTACTTTAACTACCAGTGAAGTGCTCCTCTTTCAGGTTAAAAGGCATAAAGTCTCAACAGCTCTTCAATAGGACTTGGGAATACTATTTTATAGTTGTAAAAAATAACGAAGGAGAAATTCTTGTTTGCATTTAAATCTGGGGGAGAAACGATGGAGTTTGAAATCGGTAATTAACTAGTTTAGGATTTGCCCAAGAAATTAAGACCTTCACTGTAGCCTTTGCCAAAAAGCCACATTAAAAATGAGCCATGTTCAAGTTTTGGAGCTTGTTTAATTAACTGTGCCCCTCTAGCAGTAAACTGAAGCTTTTTAGTCCGGATTCTGGAGACTGTGGAAGCGGAAGACATTGTTGCAGTTGGCTTGGTAACAGGCCCTCAGATGTGGGCTAGAGGGAGTTCATGCTGATGCTTATACAATGACTTGTCTTTCTTGTCTTTAGATTCCTGGCTTCTCTGAAAGGAAGAGATTTGGAGGAGGAACACTGAAGAGCCTTCATTATGATTGAACACTTAAGAAGTGGAAGATGACCTCTCAAGAGTTCCTAACAACATTCCTATTCCGACTGGATGCTTAAAGACAATAACGCTTATATCAAGCAGAGTAAAATGATATAGGCTGCTGAAGCTACTTCTGCTGGAAAAGACTTGGGGGAAAAATTCCCCAAAATTTCTAATCCAAAGCCTAGAGTGTTTCTTAGGATTGCAGGCCTTCTGGATATATGGGAACATTTGGGGAAAGTGTGCAATAAATTGAATGCCTCTCACACTGCTGTGGGAAACTTTATCATACACAGCACATATATGTGACATCTTTGCCTCCATTTTGGAAAACTTATGGATAGCCTTTGCAATGAATTGCATACATCATGCATTCTCTGAAGGAGAGATGACACTGAGTGGACTTCTTAATTACAGTAAAGTGAACAAACAAGCCAGTAAAATGTAAGGATGGGTAAGGAATGGTCTGGAAAATAGTAGAATGCCTTCACTAAATGAATAGTGGTATTTCACCTGGAACATACTGTTCAGCCCTATTCAAAAGGGATAAAAGAAGTAGGCAAGAGATGAAAAAAGATTGTAAGCGTTAAAAAGAAAATCGTGAGTAGAAAACAAGTGGTATTAATTCTGCTGCTTAAGTTAAAACTGTTTACTTTGGAGAGGATGAAGTGAATCAAGTACTTCTGTTTCTCTTTCCATAATTGAGTGTGGTCTTTTCTTCAGTTAAAAGACAGTGCATTGAAATCTGGTGGAAAAAAAATGGGTTTATACAATGCTTATTTGGAACAAATGGTCTTACTGAGCCTGAGGGCTTAGCAGATTCAGAAAACATGAAATGTTAGGAGCATCCTCTGAATTAGAATGGATTGAAATTTAAAAGGGATATGAAGTCCTGTAAAATGTAGGAATTGAAAATGATTAGAAAGAAGGTTCTATGACAGGACATTTCCTTTTCATGTTTAGTACTAAGGATAACAGAGACTCGTCCTGGTCTGATGTACTGTGCAGGGTGTTGTCTTCCTAAATAGCCCAAGCTTTGCATGATTTCTCACCTCCCCAGAGTCATATGGAGTGGTAAAAGCCTGATTTATGGCAGTTTCTTCTTTCCCCTCCTTTCTTACAGTCACCTCTAATGGTTAAGCCTCTGGCAAAGGCTAACTAAGAGCCGGAGTTAGATATAAATACAGATTAATAATAAATGGGAATTGAAGAAAGTAGGTGTGAAATTGACAGCCAGCAGAGTTGTGCAGTTTCCAGATTACATCCGCCTGCATCTCTTCTCTAGCAGCTGCTTAGAAATAAATGGCAAACTGCCTGTTGCCACTAATCAGGAGCAAAAGCGACAGCTAGGTGCACCAGTCAAACTTACTAAAATATGGATACTTTGCTTCTCCTTAGGCTATTTCCAGAAAGGTTTTGGAGCATTTGCAGACATGAGTGCACTAAGTTTTTAGATGCCTGTATGAAATGTGTTATTAGTTTGTATTTAGTTTACAACCAGGGGAAATAAGGTACCAAAGTATTCCTAGCAGATAACCCATGTCTGAGCTGTGCAGCTTGCGACAGCACCTATTTCTCTCTTTACTCTTAGCTGGAATTATTTTCGTAAGGTCAGGTGCTGCCTTAGGATAACCAGATCTGAGCTCCCTCAGGTTATTAAGGACCTGCAGAGGAGGAAAAGCAAGCTTAAGGCTATTTCTTCCTTCACCCTCTATCTTTGGTAGAATGGGAAGTGTTGCAGAGTAAGGGAGGCCATTAAGTTTAAGATGCTGCATGAAGGAATGATTGCACAGGTCTTTCCAAAGTAGCCCCCTTCAGTTAATCACAAAAGGAACATTGCTCAGTATGATGTAGAGTGGCCTAAGCCCTAAGCTTACATGTATTCGTGTGTTTCAATCCTCAGGCTCAATAAAGAAGAAACAAAGTCTTTGTATGAGAAATCTTGTGAAGGTCAATTCATGCTCCAGGAAGAGGAGAGGATGCACAAGTCCTGTGCATCAGTGAGGCTGAAGGTAATGACAATCAGGATTCAGGAGCAAATTAGAGATACTGTTGAAGTAGGAGCCAGATAAGATAAAGGGAACAGTGCTGAGGCGAAGTAGAGCACGTGAGTGGTAAAAGGTTAACAGATTGAGAGAGAAGTGTGGTTGAGGCTGTGGCTTCTCCTCTAGACTCAGTTAAGTCTGCTTGGGCCCGCTAATCCAGCTGTGAGCCATAAAGCTCCTCTTAGGGTGTCTTCATCCACTCCTGAACTGACCTGTGTGGTCTGACAAGTGACTTACTTCATGGTCAGTCTCACTGTCCTGTCTGCAAAATGGAGGCAGCTTCCCTGGAGGCATGGTTCTGATGTATCTGTTTATCAGATTGTAGTGGTTTCAGTACATGAGGAATTAAAGGGTTCACCCTTTTTTTATTTTAGTCTGGATATTTAACTCAAAGACAATGAGAACCAGAGTCGTTGCAAGATGTTTGTGTGGTCACAGTATTTACTCTGATATCACCACCCGTAACTTGGTCCTGCCATAAACAGATCATTTAACTGAAATAGTATTAATGCTCTGAAATCCTTTATACAGCTGTCTTTTTGTTACCATTCTAAAGGGTAAAGGTTAAATTTCTGTGCTATCTCCATCAGCAGTCCTGAAAAATGATTGCAGACCCATCTCACCATAATTGCAGTGTTTCAGCATTTGTGGTCTCAGATTAGAGCAGATTGCTTTGTAAAACACCTCTGTGGGGTTTTTTCATGTGTTTTTACCCACTTCTGATATTTCATCAGGGCCAAGTTAAGGATATTAGCATATTCAAATTATATTTAAATATGATCCTGAAGTTGCATGGGCTTCCCATGCTTGGGGTTTGTATAATTGCACTAGCCCTGCTTTGTGGGGTTTATATTTATGTGACTGACACACACTGCAGCTTTCTTGAAAGCTTGGCATTTGCTTAGCATGGTTCTATTTTCCTAAACGTAATGCAGAGGCAGAATGGACTGATAATTACAAATTAGACCAACCATGGCAATGGCAGAAGTTGTTGAAGGCACCATTAGCCTGCTGAGTAGGTGTAGTGTGGGATTAGGAGCATCTTTCTCTCAGTTTTAACCAGAGGTTGTGGCTGCATACACAAGTGCCACCAGTTTAGCACCATAACTTGGTTGTACCCTTATTGTTGTTGTGTACAGAGCAAGATACCTTGCATCTGCTGTGGTGTATATCAAATGTCAGGGTCCAGTAAGTAATATGGAGTGACCATTGCTGGTTTTATGCAAAAAAGTGACCTTTATCCTTACTCACTGCCTCATCCCTTCCATGCTTCTGCTTTACTTCTGTCTTAAAATGTCTAAAGATCAGTTTTAAAATGTCACTTAAAAAAAACCCAAAAGCTGTGTTGATCTTGCCAGCATTCATTGTCCAGCCAAACCCTTTCTGGTTTTTGAATCACAGGCTTGGGTGCAGTGGTTGTCTTATACCTGTGTGAATGTAGTGTCATGAATCCAACATCTTTGCTACTTTAATGCAAATAGGTCTCCAGTCCAGGTTAAGTTCTTTATTTGTTTAGATCTCATCAAGTAACCGCAGTTGGGTATAGTTTTTGTTTTAGGACAAGGTGATGTGTAATGGAGGCATGTATGTTCTGGATCTTACATGTATTTTAAAAGGAAGTGCTAGCTTCTTGTCAGAGCCATGAGTATGTGAGCAGCCAGAGTTAGTTGGATTGCTGTTTGCACCTCACCTGTTTAAGCTGCCCCCAAAAAGGTTCACCTTTATACTTGGGCTGTGACACCAGCCAACTTCCATGTGTCACACCTTGCTCCTCCTTCTGTGTGTTTCAATTTATATTCTCTGTGGCCTCCTGCCCCCCATGACCCTGTGTCTTGCCTCTGCCCAGCCATACCCTCATTCCCTGTTCCTCCAGCTCCCTTTCCCCAAAATTCTGTCCCTCTTTCTTTCCCCACTTCCCATGTTCCACCTGTCTGACCCTTCTTTGTCACCTGTGCTCACAAAGACCCCTCTCTTTGTAACCCCTGCTCCACGCTCTGCTTCCCCCTTTCTTCTCTTTTTCTCTTTGTTTCTTTCTGCCACCTTTCTTCTCTCTTGCTGTACCACTTGATTTCTCTCTCTGTCTCTCTCTTAGCCTCTGTCTGCATGTCTCTGTTTTCCTACATCTCTTCTCCTGTCTGTCTCTCTGGTGTCTGTCACAGGCACATGCATTTCACATCAAAGCACTTTTACCCAGTTCCTTTGAACCGGAGCTGATCAGTCTCTCTGTGTTATTTCCCAGGCAGAAATATATGCCTGGGAAATACGTGTACCAGATGTGTCAGGGAAGATGGCTCATACAGGTACATCTGAGGTGTGTTAGACTTTCCGTGTGCACGTAGGTGAAATGTATAGCAAATAAACAGTGAGCCTCCCCTCTTCCCAGGAGGCTGAGTAGAGCTTTCTGGTTGATTTATAACTGGTGTGATGACTGAGAGGATAATCAGAAGCACGAATATGTCCTGAATATGGAAAATCCCCCAAATCTGCCCCTTTTGATTCCCATGCAGGAAAAGTAGGAAACCCAGGTGTACCCAAATTCTTTGTGTATACGTTTTTGTTCTCATAGCAACAGGATTTGCCTCTGTTTGCACCAGTCTTCAGCAAAGCTGCCACTGGCTTTAAGCATGTGAAACCTACCCAGGAACTGGGCTTTGGCTGCAACCTTCATACAAATTTTCAGTATTGATAGTGTTTGCAGAGGCAGCTGCAATGTGCTCCATTTATCACAAATGAGATCTGAGCTGCTGTGTCGTAACCTGCAGCCAATAGATATTTTAGTAAGTCGAGGCTATCACAGTTGATAAGGAGGTGACGGACTTCACTGATCGAAAACCTGCTCCTGCTTTTCAGCAAAGGGAGCTTAATCCTTCTGTTTCTTTTGTTAGTCAGCTCTTCCCATTAGAAGTCATGTTCCTGTCTCACTTTCCTTACGAGGATGCTGGTTACTTTGATTCCTTTATAGAGCCGAGCAAGCCTGCAGCTTAGTGTGCTGGTTTTCTTTGACAGAAAGCCATTATCATTATTGACGAACCTGTCACTAGCTGGCAAGTTACCAGAAAGTCCTCAGAGGAAGAGCTTTCCTTAGGGTGTGCTTTGCCGCAGCACAGTGCGTTGGGTCCTCGGAGAGACACTGCTTTTGGAGAAAACATCATGTAGGTGCCAGGGGGAAGAGGGGGAGGAAAACAAAATCTGTCCCAATCCCCCTTAATGTCAAATGTCCATTCAGTGGCAAAGCTCTCCTGCCTAGTGAGGGCCTGTCATGTACCCAGAACTATTAGCATTACCAACTTGTGCTGCTGTGGGTTTATTCTAACATCTGATCAGGAAATGGGGAAAGTATGTTTCTTTCCGGTACATGAGAATCCTCTGAAGAAGTTAAGAAGTCTTCCATCACTAACTGTGAGTATATGAGTAAGAGCTTTCCAGCTGTTCAGGCAAATCTGCAATAAACCGTGATTATCAGGACTTGAGTCTAAATGGATCTTGAAATTTGTTGTAGTTCTCCTAACAGTGGGAGTGATGACACCCAAAATAGTTAATAGAAAAAAGCAGATTTGCCATCCTTCGGGATTTTTCAGGGTGGAATTAGTAGCTTTCTGAAAAGTGTGCTTTAGCACAGCTTTGAGGAAAAGTCCCCCAGCATGTTTGTAAGGAAGTTGGTTTAGACCATCAGAGCTATCTGTGGCACCAAAGAGACTGTGAAATCTGGCTTTGGCAGTTCAGCTGCTTAGCCAACCTCCACTGCATAGACTATTAAGGCTAGAAATGTGTTTTATTTTTCCTGCTTTGGCATTCTCTCAGTAAGATAAAGCTGCTTATACCCCATGGGGTTATCAGTGCACAGAAACTCCCGCTCGATACCTACTGAAATTGTACAGGGAAATTCCTTTTCAGTGTACTACCATGGACTTCTCTCAAGAAGATGTCGAGTATAAGACAAGCTCATAAATAAAACCACATGCCCTTTCTTGCCTAGATCAACCAAATGAAAGCCCAGGCTGTGCGGGCAATCTAAGTCGAAGTTCAGTCTTTTTTTTTGACGAGGAGGAGCATGAAGTGAAATAGTGTGTCATTAACCCGTGCACATCTATGTTCCCTTTGACCTGAAAGTTAACGTTTACAAAGTGGAAAGCCACTGCTAGATTTGGGTTAAAGATTTATTAAAGGACAAAGAGGCCAAATAGCTTTGAAAACTAGGGCTGCAGTCAGGGGTTTTATCTTGCTGTCTGATGTCATCCTGTCTTCCTGAGGCCTGTTTTGCTGTTGCTTGCATGGGCTTGATGGGCTATCCTACCCTTGCTGAATAAAAGGTCAGAGGATGAAATTCAGGGGTTGTGCAAAATTAGCATCCTCTTTAGCTGCTGCATCAGGGTGGGGAAGGACACAACAGGGCAAGGTGACCAAATTTTCTCCTCACTCCTAGGAGTGGCTCTTCTAGCCTGAAGGCAGAAGCATCACAGCAAGGTACGCAGATGGCTTCTCCAGCCTCTATTCACGCAGCATCTGCTTTTTGGTGACAAGGAGTCTGTGCTCTCTGCTGCAGGCAACTCTTATAATCTTCCCTGCACAAATAAATGCTAATAATTAACCTGTCTGGCATCTGCTGCTGAATGGTCCCAGAAAAATGACACAGACATATTTCATAAGAGCCATTCTGCAAGGAAGTAGATGTTATTAAAAAGATACTCTTTCTTTTTTGCCACAAAGCTGTTGGCAGTGATAAAAAAGTATAAATATTATTGCTTTATTTTCTTGTGAGATTAAATGCCCTGGTCTGTTAGTAGTACACTAACAGGTCAGCAAAGACAGCTGCTCTAGAGTGCTCCTGGCCTGTTTGGCAGTGTGTAAAGGGTTAAAAGACAGAGAAGAAATGCCAGTTGGGGAAGCTGAGATTACAGAGACAGGTGTGAATGAATATATTAATAAATAGGTATGTCAATTAATGCATTCTAACTGTATGAACATAGCCAGGAGAAGAGGTTGGTCCTTTGCTGTGTATCATTGTGAAAAGGAATGGGCCATTGGGACAGTCGGTCGGCAGCCGCATCAGAAAGGATCTGTCTCAGTTGCTTCCTGCATACATTGTTCCCAGGACACAAGAGCTTTACTTTCAGAGCTGGCCAACCACTCACTAGAAGAAGTGGTGGTGAGCTGTGATCTAGCGATTGTACTCATCATAGCAGCACTGGCACACTACAGTCCATGCTGGGAAGCGCTGCACTGAGCATTGAGTAGAAATATATGAAGGTGTCAGCCCTGCTCTGGAAAGTCTATACCAAATATTAAGGTAAAGGGGCAGGAAAGAAACTATAGCCTTGTCTCTGCCACAGGGCATGAAATACACATTGCATAGGAAAATGCTAATGGAGAACATAGGGAAGCAAAGGGACTTGCTGTTCTACAACTCTCCCTCCTTTTTCTCCCAGTGAAAATTCACTTACCTGAACTTGCAAGTGATACCGCAGGAAACAAAAGGCTTCTTAATGTGCATGCTGTGAATTTTGAGTCTCTTTGTCTACTGGATCAAATATAAGTTGCCTCATCTTCTATTTGAAAGGCTTTTTCTATTCCCTTCCTCATCTTTCATTCATCCCTGAAGTGTTGAACACCACCTCTTAAATTTTCAAGCAAGCCCCTTGGTACTTTCTCTCACTCTGCCTCTGACATAGATGAGCTCCTTACACCTCTCCATCATGATGCCTATGAGAATAGCTCATGTCTAATAAGTTGCTGGTATGCAGGTATCATGCAGTAGCATATACATCATGTGGTAGCAAATACTGTTGCATTGATGTCTTACACTTTTTATATCTCTCTTTTGGGTCTTGTTATGTATTTCAGCTGGAATTTCCTTGGGGTAAAGGCTATGCACAGCGGGCACTAGACAGATGTCATAAATCCAGAAAGGTAGCTGAGAAGACACGGAGCACTTTTAATGCTCATTCTTCCATGCTTAATTCATTGTGTCTATGAATCATGTTTATGTGATAACAATTCATTATGTTTCTGAGTCATATTTATCTGATAACAAAGGCTGTTGCTGAAATATTAATGAAGTACATCTATACTTAATGTTTCATAAAATCTATATTTAAGAGCTGCTGCCACTAACCAAAGAGCTTGTTCAAGCTAAATCACAGAACCACTGAGGTTGGAAGTGACTCTGAAGATCATCTAGTCCAACTCCCCTTCCCAAGCCGGGTCAGCTGGAGCAGGTTGCCCAGGACCATGTCCAGTTGTGTTTTGATCATCTCCGCAGCTAGAGAGTGCGCAACTTTTTGCATCCATGGTTTGCGAAACTGGATTCAAGCCTATAAATCTTCACTGTCAAAAAGTAAGTGAGATGAACTCTTTACTCTGAAGTGTTGTCTGGCAGGAAAGGAGTCTCAAGGGTAGGTGGCAGATGCCAGGTACTTTATTTCTTTGGCAATGATGAGTGATACTTGCATCCTCTCTCTTGAGCTGGAGAATCCCTCACTACCCGTGTGGTTTTTTTATGGCAAAGCTGGAAGAGGCCAGGGTATGGAGAGAGCCTTCCTGGGTAAATGGGAAGATAAGGGACACCTAAGGACTTTTAACTTGGAGATTACCCAGCCTATGTTCTTCTAGAGCCTCACACAAGGGGGTCCAGGTCTGTGGTTCAAGACTTTCAGATACTGCTGTAATAAAATGATGGAAATTCCCAGTTATCCTCATCCTCAGCCCACCCGCATTGCGATGGGGCTAAGTTTTGCTCTGTTTCAGGGCAAACATTACCCAATGTTGTACAGCCAGGTTAACTGAGTCTGTTCCTGGTGACTGTGCAATAAAACCATTAGCGTCATGAAAACAGAAGAGCCCTGCTCATCCCCTGAACTGTCCTTAAGCTGAGGGGGTCAAGGTGGCTCTCAAGCAAGCAGAAAGTCCCAGCAGAGTTTAGGAAAGGATAGGACTTACTTTAGGTCAGCTCTCCACTGCACTCTTAGTAGTTGGTTGCAAGACACCAACTCCAGCCAGTGCCACCAATAAGTCTTGCTACTTTCCAGCCAAGTCTTCAACTGCAGCTCTCTGTCTCCATTTCTGAATAATTCCCTGGCTATGTCCCCAGGGCTGTATCTGTGCTTGCTTTGTTGACGTTTTCTCTGTTTGCTATGAGCAAAACTGTGTGCAAAAATGATGACAGAACTGGCTTGAAACAGTGTAGATAAGCAGACAAAGAAATGCAGAAGCAGGGGAGGTGGTGTGGCCTGCTAGGGCTCTGGTGCTCCTGCTCTAGAGAGACAAGCATTGTATGGGAAATGGAGATCCTGTGTCTGGTTTTGGGGCTCCCAACACAGGAAACTGATCCAACAAGATCAACTGCAGCAGTGGCCAGCCATGCTGGTCTGGGGTTGGAGCCCACAGTCCTGCGAGGGACTGGGCTTGTTCAGCCTGGGAAAAGATGGCTTTGGCGAACCAGACAGCAGCTTCCAATAACTATGGAGAGGTAACCAAGAAGATGAAGTGTGGCTCTTCACAGCAGTGCTTGGTAGGATGATGAGACAACTGCCATCAGCTGAAGCTAGGGAAGTTCAAGCTCTATGTAAGGAGAAGCTTTTTGACCATGAGGGCAATCAAGCAGTGGAACAAGCTGTCCAGTGGGGCTGTGCTGTCTCCATCCTTGGAAGTCTGCAAGAACAGACCTGATACAGTCCTGAGCAGCCTGGTCTGACCTCAGAGCTGACACTGCTTTGAGCTGGAAGTTGGGCGAGTGCCCTTCTAAAGTACTTTCTGCAGTGAATTATCTTATGACCCTGCAGTCCTAACACCAGAGGGGACATGCAAGGAAAGCTAGCTCTCCCTCTCCCCCTCCATAGCCAATGTCTCTTCATACACCCCATCTCCTCCCTTGCAGCAGCCAACCTATTTTGCCAGACCTTAAAAGGTGGCAGCTCTGGGTGGCTCTATCGCATTGCTCAGGGTGGTGTGAGGAGGTGCCAGCTTTTAGAGAAGACAAAACCATTAAGACCGGCTCCTCTCACAGACCAAGGTCTCGCTGGCTCTGCTGGGGCCACATGAGCTGGTAACTGCTGTGGGGAGGGAAGGCTTCCAGGATGCTCTAGGAGAGGAGGAGACATTAACTCCAGGGTCGTGTTGGAATCTCCTGTGTGTGCTTCCTAGAGCAGGACTTAAAGTAGAGCAGGTTACAGACACAGGGAAAAATACTGCTGCTTTTTGGGTGTGTGTGGGGGGGAGAGATGAGAATTCAAAGTGAAAACATCAGATCCATTGATTTTTTTCCCCTGTAACTTCTGGAAAGGCAGAGCTATTTTCATTTGTATTCTGTGGGTAAATGCTGCTGCTCCTTCCTCAGCAATAGCTTCCTGGAAAAATATGAGTATTTCAGCATCTATAAGCCCCCCTTCGCTACCTCCAATCACAGGAATACAAAATCCTCCCCTACTTTGGGCTCCAAAACGCTGTATAGTATTGCCACAGTAGTTCACAAATATCACTACCCCCACCAGGACAGGACTGGGATCCTTTCTATTCCCCAATTTAACATGGCTCAGAAGCATAATGGAAACCCCCATTTGTTACACCTTCAGAGGTCTGTGTATGAGAACCCTTTAAGGAGGTTGTCATACACAGGGAGAGAGGTATAATTTACTAAGGAATTTTATAAAACAGTTGCAAAAAATGGATTGTCTTTGTTCTTAAACAGCTTCTTGTTTCCCTCCTCCCCCCGCCATGTGTAAGAACTACAACCCCATCTAAAGAGGAAAAGGAGCTGTAAGGGAGCCCTGTACCCCTCTCCCCCTGTTTATTATCTTCGAATCGACCCTGGGGTTGTTTCTGTGGAGTAGGGCTGGCATTTGGTTAAACACAGACTGGGCTGAGCAAACAGGTTAAAAACTCCCTTGGACTTTCTCACTTCCAGCACTGTCAGCCTGCCACTGGCTCATCTCACTTCACCAGCTGGAAGCTTTGTTTGGCAGCCAACTTGACCAGATAGCTGCTTGGGGTTTGTGTCTGCTCCAAGAAGAGGACCAGGAGGAGGATGACAGGCTTGCAGGTAAGGGGTTGGGCATGCACAGCCCACCAATGCTGGCTGTGGACACCCCTTCTCTGCTGACACCGGTTCTTTGGTGTCTGTGTCATTTTAACGTGCCCCTCTTCTGTGTTTCAGAGTGTGTGTTTTTAAAGTTCGTTTGAGATAAAGGATTTTGCTGCATTTTGTCTACCAACAGGCTTTCTTTTCCTCTTCTCCTTTGGGAATCATCCTTGGTTTAGGCTGTACCAGCATAGGACCTCTTTGTTGTGGGGTTTGTCCTGCACACACCCCTTCTCCCCACCTTGGCTGCCAGGAGGTGTTTCCCCCATCAGCCTATGAAATGTGGCTGGCAGCATCTGCCCAGATGTTGCAACCCTGGCCACTCTCTTCCTGGCAGCCCGGGCAGGAGCAGTCCCATTCCAGGGCAGCTCCATCACAGGACACACTGGCACAGCGGGGCTCCAGCCATGCCCTCTGCTCTGAGTCCCGGCACAGAAGCAGGTGGGAGCTTTCCCTGCTGTCCTTTGGCAGAGTGTGGGGGAGTTTCGGGAGAAGGCCAAGATGTGGTGGGCTTATGGCTCATGTGGAGGAACATGAGACTCACATTCCCAAGTCTCATCAGCACCTCGCAGTTGTTTTGGGGCTGTCGGGGTACGTGAGTAATGTTGCAGCAGGCAGGAGTGGCAAGGGCTCAGCCCAGGACACGGTGGTTCTCAGCAGCTTGTGCAGGGCCATTTCTCCCCGGGCTTTGGGGCTATCATTGTTACTAATTCTCTTTCTAGCTCTGGGTATGCCTGAGATATATCTCTGTGTGCTCCTTCACCACCTGCTCTGATGGTTGTTATCTTGCAGGTCTTACTCATCTCTGAAGGATCCTGTCTCCTCATACAGTAAAATTTTGCCATGTTTCTTTCTTGTCTGTCCCTGACACCCTCCGGCTCTCACCACCCTTTCAGCACTGGGGCATCCTTGCTCCTGTACCACTCCAGATGAGTGGCCAACTGGTTTCTGTCATGGCCCTAATAGCATCTTTCCTATCCATCTTCAACTAATTCCTAGCAGGCCCTACCACCTTGCTGGCTGATGTGACTGTGGCGCAGGTTGAGTGTGAGTCTTCTTCCCAGAGCTGGCCCTCGGAACAGGCTGCTCTGCCAGCACCTCCTCTCCTTTCCATTACATACATCTATACCCTGTCACCACCTCTCCCACCCCATCTTCTCTTGGCATCTATTCTTCAAAGCCATTGTTTCACCCTTCTTCTCTCCTCCTTCTGGCTTCTGTCCCTCTCGTGCCTCCTTCACTGTATGTGCTGACCCACCCTGGAGCTGGGCAGGTCCTTTCAGGAAGGATCTGGCCCAGGACCATCCGTAGTACTTTTGGAGCAGAGTTGGTGCAATGGTGGAGGGATGGTAGCTCCTGCAGGGGGCACTGGTCCTCTGGCACTGGGGCAGCACCAGCGCAGAGCTCTGTTTTGTGTGCTTTGGTTTTACCCTGCAGGGAGGCTGTGGAGCCCTGCGCAGAGGGTGAAGGACCTGCTGTGCTCATTGCCCTCATGCTCATGGCCCTGTTTCTGTGGGTTCATGTTGGATGCTCCAGTGTTGACTGGACTGAGCTGATACAGGGTGCCATGCGTTTTGTCTAGAGATGAATGCTGTTCTCCTGTGTTCTGTAGCAGGAGCTGATAGAGAAATGTATTATGCAGTGTTTGAAGAAGGGCCTTAATTATTTTGCAGTCTGTGTGTTCAGACTTCAAATGTGTTTTCCCCATACCTGCTGTCTAATCCTGTAAACAAAAGGTTATGGTTTATAGGTCAGAGCATGGCACCCATTGCTTTGCGTCCTGGTTATTCCAATCAATCAATGAGCTTTCCTGAATTTTTCATGCTGTGCTGGGCTTTTATCTCTCCCATTTTATTGCAAAACTACAAAACAAGAAACAAAGTGGAGGCGGATGAATTCCTAACATCCTGTTTGCATAAAAAACTACAGGATCTCCAACAAAGTAACAACAACAGTAATTGACAGCAGAACTGGAAACGAAAGATCAGAGAGAACTTTGTGTTTTATAGAGAAGCCACCTGTCGAGTTTAGCAGAATAGTACCCCCAACCTGGAGATCACAGAATCATAGAATGGGTTGGGTTGGGAAGGACCTTAAGACCATCCAGTTCCACCCCCTGCCATGGGCAGGGACACCTTTCGCTAGACCATGTCATCCAAGGCTCTGTCCAACCTGGCCGGGGACGGAGCATTTACCACTTCTTTGGGCAACCTGTGCCAGGGCTTTACCGCCCTCACAGTAAAGAACTTCTTCCTTACCTAACTTACCTATCTAACCTGAGCTTCCCTTGTTTCAGTTTGACCCCATCACCCCTTGTTCTATCACTACAGCCCCTCTAGGTACTTAGAACATGGCTAGGAATTATGGAGACCGAGCAGAGTCCTAGAGGGAGGTGACTTTGGACTAAAAAGAGTGATGTGGAGCTGTTGGAGCAAGTCCAGAGGAGGCCACAGAGATTCTGTGAGGGCTGGAGCAGCTCTGCTCTGGAGTCAGGCTGAGAGACCTGGGCTAGTTCAGCCTGGAGAAGAGAAGGCTCCTTAAGGGGAGACCTTAGTGACTAAGTCACCTCCAGTGCCTAAAGGGGCTGCAGGAAACCTGGAGAGGGGCTTTTTACAAGGGCTTGTAGGGGCAGGACAAGGGAGAATGCTTTATACTGACAGAGGGGAGACTGAAATGAGCTCTTAGGCAGAAGTTCTTCCCTGTGAGGGTGCTGAGGTGCTGGCACAGGGTGCCCAGAGAAGCTGTGACTGCCCCATCCCTGGCAGTGTTCAAGGCCAGGTTGGACGGGGCTTGGAGCAAGCTGCTCTAGTGGAAGGTGTCCCTGCCTATGGCAGGGGGTTGGAACTGGAGGAGCTTTGAGGTCCCTTGTACCCCAAATCATTCTATGGTTCTATGAAAGGCACAGTGCCATTTCACAGAGAAGGGTTTCTTTCCATCCTTCCAGATTTGTTTAGCCCAGGAAGGATGCTCTGGTGTGGATGCTGGGCAGGCAGAAAGGGGTCAGTTCCCCTGGCTTGGGTAACCCTGTGCAATGCACACTGAGAGGTGGGAGGTGGGCTTAGAGAGCCAGCAGGGAAATGGGCTGTGATGTGCCTGGCCCTTTGTTGCTCCCGACAGATCTGCATCAGCAGGGCACCTGCGTGTTGTTCCAGAGCCCTGCAGCACATACACCTCCGATGCACTCAGGGAGCTGGTGTGGCGCAGCTATTTTTGGCAGCCCAAAGTGCTGTTTGACACTGACCCCTAAAGGCATGGAGAGGAGACGAGCTTCTCTGAGGTCTGCCACAGGGAGAGGCAGAAGAAAATGAGTGAATGAGAAAAGCCACACGGAACATGCAGGCAAAGTCTTGGAGCCACACTCTGGGTGATACACATCACCGGCAGGACAGTGCCTCCCCCCCGCAGCTGCATTCCTGTCCATGTCATTTTCCAGCCCTCCATGCAGTTACTTGAGGATTATTCTTTTCTTGGCAAGGCAGATTTGATGCGACCCAACAATAATGCAGCAGCTTCTGCTCCCGCTGTCAGGGCAGGAGTGATGCCACCTTCTCTCAAACACCGCCTCTTCCCTGTCTCAGCTCCCCTGCCCCAGCCTTCTGCATCCCTGGGCAATGACCAGTGGCTCTGCAGCCCGCAGGGGTGCATACCGGGGGAAGGCAGCATCTATCCATCCAGCCCAGTGGGAAGCTGCCTGCATCCCTGCACTTGGAGCCAGCCAGCCCATGCAGGGCTGGGTGAGGTGCTGTGCAGCACCAGCATGGGCATGGAGCAGTTGCTGGCACAGATGCGTGCTGCCGAGTTGGTTTCTGTCCTTCCCAGGCCCAAGAGTGAAGGGGACCAGGGGATGTGCATAGGGAGGGCACCCGCTCTTGAGCCTGAGGAGCAGGGATGGATTTCTCACAGCCCCCTGTGCCAGGGGCTGCTGAGGAGCTGCGCTGATTGCCAGGTACATAACCCACTGAAGGACCACACACCCTCCCCTCCCAGCTCTCCACCAGCTTAAAGTCCAGCATTTCCCCGGTGATGCTCAGCAAAGGAGCCTGTGTGTTGCATTAACCCTCTCCTTGCTGCTTTAATGGCAGAGCCTGCAGGGCCTTGCTGGCTGTCCCTCCAGAAAATCACCATGCCCCCTTCCTCCTCTTCCTCTTTCTTCTTCTCAGCAAGGCTGCCCCACAGGCAGCTCCCGCCACCTTTACTTTGTTGGATGCAGTGCAGAGGTCTCAGTTCATCCTGGAACTGCTGCAGTCCCATCAGATATCGCTGCATTTCCATTTAAAAGAGGGGAGGAAAAAAAAAGAGAAAGAAATGCTCCAGTACAATACATTTGCCAAGGCTGCTTAGGTGACCTGCTGCTTTGCATATCAATATGCTCCTTGCAGAGCCCACTGGAGAGCAGAGTCCTGCCGATGTATATTTGTGAGAAGGAGAGAAATATGCTCCCTGAACCAATGGAAACGGAGACGTTTTCAGGTCCAGGCTGTGAGCAGGGCTTCCAGCCAGCCCACCTCCCCCTGGGAATGGGCTGGAAAGTGCCTGAGGAAAGCACAGGGTTTCTCAGGAGGTTTTAGGTTTGCTCTGCACAGGGTGGTTTCTCGGGGGGGCTGCAAATTGCATGAGGCTGAAAGTCCCTGGGGGGAGTAATCCAGGCGCTATCATAATATAATGAACCCAGTACAGGGGCTTTGTCACCCCATCTCTTTGTGAGGCCTCTGCCTCCTGGGCTGTCACTCTGGCATCTGCAGCTGATTCAGGGTTTCTCAGTGCTGTTGCTGCTGAGGTGCAGCAGCATCGCAGTGCCGCAGCCACTCCATCACACAGAGTGTGTGTGTCAGCGAGGGCTGGGATGCCAGGGCTCTGCCATCCCAGAGCCGCTGTGTGAAGGCAGACCCATAGCCCGGCTGCTCTTGTAGCTGATAGTGAGGAGCAGTAATATTTACATGGAGCTGAACCATTGATCACTGCCAAAACACGTCTGCATGCACACAGAGTTCAACAGAGTTGCTTCATGCCTATCTATAGGATCTGAGGGGACTGTGTTTACATTTCTGTCAGGGCAAAACTAATGTCTGCTGCGTACCTGCTTCCCTGTGTATCTCAGGTGTATTATGGGGCTTTTCTCAGTGCTGCAGAGCTGGGAGCTGCATCCTCTGGGGTCCTGTGGCTTTTAGCAACGCTCAGACTGCAGCAGCTGTAGCAGGGCGGGCATGGGAGGGCATGCAGGTCTGTTCCATCCATGGGTCTCTCAGAATACATCACCTAGAAAACCGGGTTAGCACCTGGTAATGGTTTAATTCTTGCTTAGTACCATGGTGAACAGTTCACACCCAACTGGGCAATACTTGTTTAGGGCAAATCAGTGACACAGTGTAAGTCTCAGCTGAGTTTCCCTTCCTCCTTCATCCCAACTATGTCCTGACTTTTATTAACGGTCATGGGGATGTACTGCAAGAACCCAACAACCAAACAGGTCCCAGTTTCAATCCCTGAGCATCTGAGGGCTCAGTGCATGAATTTGCAAGTCAGTCTGCAGATTTGGGAACATCCATGATTCAAACAAAGTCAGATTTAGCTTGGATGCTGCTACCACGCCTCCATCGTGTTGGTGTCGGTGTTGCAGTTCTTCCTATACATCACCCTGCTGTTCTTGAGTCTGACTGTAATGCGATATTTGGCTTATTTCTCAAGTGCTTTCATGGTGCAGTGTGGTCAAAATAGACATGCAGATTTAGCAGGAGATCAAACCCTGACTGTGCTGCTCGCTCCACCACGTGGTAAGCTCATGAAGCAAACCCACGAGCTATGAAACTGATCTGGAGCAGTACGCAAGTAGCTCACTTGAGAAAGTCTTAATGCACACAAAGAGCCTGGAAAATGCCTGGGGAAGTGATGGATGGTTGTTTGGAGAGGTGTTGCTTGTGTTCTCAAAGCGCTGATGAGCTGTGGGCTTTATTTTACAGTACATGTCAGGATTTGGAAACGAGCATGTTTCTGAGGATCCACGCTGTCCAGGAGCTCTACCGGAGGGACAGGTACTGAGAGTATTTAAAGTGCTTTGTTAGAATGACATGGAATTGAGTGAAGATCTGTTCCCTGGGCATCTTTGCATCTTAACATGTTTCCTTTCTCTCTGCTACCCCAAAGTCTCCAGGAGCCTCCTTCATTTTGGAATAATAAGATGATGGCAAACATCAGAATTAAAGATTCCCATTCATCTGTTCTATTTCTGTTACTTGTGAGCTTCCAAGTCTCACCTTGGGGGTTAAGACTTGCCTCAATTGCCTCAACAGCAGGTTTCTTTCCAAAAGGAGCCTGCAACACAAGTGGCTCGGCCACACCAAGAAGGAAGTCATTGCCCCTGAACAGACTGGAGCAAAAGGTTGAAGGCTGGCAGAGAGACACGCTCCTGCACGAGAGGCAGCTGTAGGAAATGGGTTCAAGTACTGACTTATGAGCCTTTGGCCTTCTTTGTAGGGAAGGGACATCAATGCCTGTAGCAATAAACATTCATTCTTAAAAGAAACTTCTGAACATGATGAAAATAATTTACTTTGGGTTGTTCTGTTTTCAAGAGAGGAATCACAGCCAATGTGATGCCGCCCAATCTGCAGAGGCAAGAACGAAACCCTGAAGAGTGGAAGCTCTCTCATCTCCTTTGCGCTGGTCTCCTTTACACCAGCACACATTGTGAGGCTGACTGTGCCTTCCCTTGGATCTCCTGCAATCCCTTGGACTTGAATGGCACCATTTTATGCTCAGTCAGTGACATCCCTTGGTGCTCCTCTTCATCCTCTGCAGAGAGACCAGTGGAATTAAGGTCAAACGGGGAGCTGCACTCCTCATGGATTTTCATGATCTCCCCAGTTCTGATGTTTTACACACCGTGTGCCAGTGGGGGTGGTAACACACAACACAAGGACACGTTAAATGTATATATATGTCCTCTAGGTCTGCATTGCAGCCTGCAGTGTGCCCACAAGAAAGGCAAACCACTGTGCTGGATCAGACAGATGGCTCAGCAGTGCAGTGGCTCATTTCTGAGACTGGCTATAGCAGATGGGGGGAGAAAAAAGTAAGGAAGAAGCACCTCAGATGTGGGAGATCCATAGCAGTGTCTGCTGCTCGGAACAGGCCGTGAGCTGTGGTGGATGTGATGGCCCAGAGCAGCAGGAGGAGGTGCTCTGACCTCTGTGCCAGAAGAGTGAATAGAACAACGTGAAAAGGAGTTACAACAAAAAGCATCTCCAGTCCCAGGGGTGGATCCTTTCTCCTCTGCAGTGTTTGTAAGACTGGCATCTGCAGTAGTGCTGCCTAAGATCAAATATACAAGGACTATTGATCCCCTGCTTCACTATATACCCATGCCAACAAGATGGACTTTGAGGGCTGCAAGCTACATGGGTTATGAGAGCCTTACCTCTTCCTTCTGCCCACCGATCAGCGCAGTGTGGATGGCTGGCATTCCCTAAGGATAGCTGATCCCTGCAGCCACAGCAGGGTGACAGGATGTTAAACTAAACCTTGCAGGAGGGACTCAGGATAGCAAATGGTGTATGACTGTCCCACCGGGGTACTTCCTGCAGTTCTTGAATGCATTTGCTTCTTGCTGTTCTCAAACAAATAGATGCTGGCCTACTTAGATCAAAATACTTGGTTTCTGTTCTCTGTAAAGGGGGAATCTGTCCTTCAGTTACAAACGCACAAGGGCTGCTAAACTTGTGCTAGTCGTACCCACAGCTCTGCAAAGGGGAAAGTGCCCGCTCTGTACTCCAGTACGGAAGCCCTGTGGGAAAGCAAAGGCTCCCATGAAGGTCACTCCTGCTCTTGGGCAGCAAATGGCGCTGCTAGGAAGAAGCAGCACACCACCAAAATGCCTTCTGTGGGCACCCATTTCCCTGTGAAGAGGGAAGGAGGAGAGGGAGGTGTTTAGTACACAGGAGAGAAGAAACAAAGGTGCAGCTGCTGTACATCTTTATCAGCCCTTTGGAAAGCCAGCCAGGCATGATGCTCCGGGTCAACCCCTCTGAGCACTTGGGTCTCAAAAACATTTGTGCATAACAACAGTCTGCTTTGCAGTCTGTAAGTGTTGGGAATAATCCCCTTTTCGCTGGCATTCCCATTGCCAGCCCTGCTGAGCACCACCCCTTGCAGCTTGCTCTAGCAGCAGGTGTGTTGCCTCAATGCCTGTGCCAACTCCTTAGGGCATTTGTGTGTCCTATTGGATGTGGGGTCTGTCTGGTACCCATGGGGCACCCAGCCTCATGGGAGCAGGCAGACACAACTACCAGGGCTGATGCACAGATTCAGGAGCACAGTTCATCCCACGTGATCAGGGTGCTGGGTGCCTGCCAGGGTGCTCTTCCAGGGGCTCCAGAGCTAAATTCTTTGCCTCTGGTTCTCACTCCTTGTTTTCCCTTCTGCTTCCATTCAGAACAACCCGCAGGTCTGCCCATATGGCCTGTACGCGGAGCAGCTCTCGGGCTCTGCCTTCACCTGCCCCCGGCCCACCAACAAGAGAAGGTACCGTGACTCCCGCCAGGGGTGGGTGATGTGGGGTGCTGGGGTGAGCATCGGGGAGCCATGGGGTGGCTGCAGCTCTGCCACCAGAGAGCCCAGGCTGGTGAAGAGCCTCCTCTGTGCATGGGGAGAGGGGCAAGGGCAGAAACCCACTGGGGAGGGAGAGGAGCAGCTATGGGAGGATGATGGGCTACAACAGTGCTGAGCAAGGGGGGATTGGGATGCGAAAGAAAGTGGTTTTCTGAGTGAGGTGAGGAAGGGGAGGGGATGCTTACAGGGACCAGATGGTCCTGAGCGGGGTGTGAGTGCTGTACAAAAAAACCTCAGGGTCTCAGCCCTGATGCTGCTGGGAATATATCACCTCTGTGGCTGGCACTGGTGCACACCTAATGGAGCGTGTCGAAACCAAGCCTCTGAGCAGGACTTGTTCCTCCTCCTAAAGGATGCTCCTATGCACTAGGGCTGGTGATGCGCTAGCTCAGGCTGTACCTGGTTTGGATCTGGCCAATGCCTCAGACCAGTGCCAGGCATCCAGCATACCGCTTACCGCCCCACGCTCCGAGCGATTCAAGGGCCGGCTTGTTCCAGCTGGTAGCAGATGTCCCAGAGCTCTATCCCGGTCATCATGTTCTGTATCGTGGTCATCATGCTCTGGCCATGACCAGATTGCAGAGGAGGGGTTTCTTATTTTGCTTCTCCTGCAACAGCTTTTCCCTCTCTTCCATTGTTGGTTCGAATGAAAGGCAAATGCATCATCTGAGCTGCCAGCAGAGCTCTGCTCTCCAGGCTGGTGCCAGCTTGTGGTGTGCGTGGGAAAGGGATGAATCATTGTTTGCTGCATGAAGATGTCCTTGACGGAAATTTTCCAGCTCTCAAGGGAGAGCTCCCTCCTCCCTTCTCCCACCTACCCAAACTGCAGCCACCTCTGGTAACACATCAAAGGCGCTGGCAGTCCTGCCTACCTCAGGCTTGCCTGATTACCTTACCTCTGCTGTCCTGCCTGACTAAAAGCCCAGCTTCGGGCTTGGCTGCACCTGTGCATGGTGTGCAGGGACTGCAGCCACAGATACAGGAGGCAGCAAGGGAGCAGAGTGATGGTCCAGGCAGAGGTGGAGACATGGGGGACCTCCTACAGCAGTAAGAAGCATCATTCCACATAAAACTGATCTTCACTGTGTGGGCTCCCTGGTGGTCCTAAGGGCATGGCCAGCCAGGCATAGGATGCTGCTTTCAGTAACCCACCCGAATTCAGACACTGGCTGTGAACTTCTGTCCCCTGAAAGCTCCTCTGTACTTCCAGTTAATGTGCTCATCCCTGTCTTGTCTGAACTGCTTTGTAGCTGTGTTTAAATAGGCTTTTTTTTACACCTGAGAGACTGCTGTATTTCAGCCATAGGTAAAGCTGTATTTTTTAGATATATGTATACACATATATATGTGTTTCTGAATGTAAACGTCTGCAATTATATGTAAACACACATATAGACATTTACATACATATAACAGCATATACTTGTATTTAGAGCCTATAATAAAAAGCCATCCCTCTGGAAGTCTCTGGCTGTGAGCTGGTATTTGGTATTTAATACACCTTTTGGTTCAGCTGCTACCAATGTAAATGTTATCCATGCCTTTAGGAGCTCAATCAGCCAACAGCCACCCACAGGGTCTAACCTCTTCCCCAGGCTAATCCAGGTCTTTTCCTTCTTTGTAGCTGGCTGTATCGGATCCTACCTTCAGTCTGCCACAAACCCTTTGAGCCTCTCAAGGAGGGACACTTGACACACAACTGGGATGAAGTTGAGCCTGACCCCAACCAGGTAACGGTGCTGGAAAGACCCCTGGGCCTGCCAGGGACAGTCAAATATTAAGCTAACAAGGGGTACAAAGGCACTGGGCTGCAAGAGGTCTGAGGAGAAACGCAGGGAGCTGGAGGTCCAGCTAACACATGACCTGGGTCCCAACTGCAACCTGCCCCTCACCTATGGGTCATGCAAGGAAGGACAGTCCTCAATGTGATGCTTGTTGCTTCCCAGCCTGATGGATGGTTGTGCTGCTCCCAAGCAGTGTCACAAGGTTTGATCTGTGCTATCTATCATCTCCCCCGGGGGCTCCTGTTGGCCACCTCTCAGGCTGCTCTTTCCTTTTCAGTGTCTCCCATCAGAGGCTGATGGTGCTCCAGCCCGGCAGGCAGAGCAGCAGCGTGTCTCTGCCATCCATCTCCTCCTTCCCTGCTCTTTTGGAGAGCCTGCTGGCTGCCAGCCCATTTCTCTCTGCAGCCCTCATGGGAAATCAGGATTCATTCTGGAGAGTCTCACAGAGACATGGCATTTGTCTTCCTCTGTTACAGCCTTGCCATCATCTTTAATCATGATTTCTTCCCTGCCAGCCCCAGAACGTTTGGCTTTGCTGATCTGACTCCTCCTGCTGTTCTCTCAACGTCTCTCAATCTCCTCTCGTGGTCACTGCGTTTTATCCCTCTCAGTTTTGCCCTTTGATGCACATTGTTAGCTAATTTCCAGCTCCCAGCACCTTGCCCTTTGTATAAATACTTTCCCAGCTCTGCTGGAATACGTTTTCCAGCACTAACCAAGAAGGAGAGACAGGCTCGCATTTACGTGCCTTTGGTGCTTCATCCCAGATGAAGCTCCAATGATTTCTGTTACCACCCATCCATCCCTAATCCCCTCATCTTTCACAGCCCTCATCTACAATTACAGTTATGTATGATTACAGTAATTCCAAGATACCTAGCTCTCTTGTAAGCTCAAGCCATTTACGTTTAGTACATCTTTTACCTAAGGGAACAGCAACAAAGCTCCTGCCCCCTCTCTCACTGCTTTCGATGGCAATCATCAAACCCAGAGGGGTTATTTCCTAGCAGTAAGTGGGAGTCAACTTCCTGCTTTCCTTCTCATCCTTCCTGAAGCAGAGCCAGAGACTGGGTTCAGTCTGTTGGACAAGATGGACTCTTTCCTGTGTTGCTTTGTGTTTCACCCAGCTCAATTGAGGAGCTTTCCCAATCATCCATCTATAAGGATGGCCATAGGGAGGTACCTTATGCAAAGCCCATTGAAGTCAGGGGGAAAAAATATCCCCTAATGCTGCCTGAAGGCAATGGCAGAATTATAGAAGGCACAGAGGACAAAAGGGAAAAGGAGATGAAGGTGCTGAAAAAATATGGGGTGGCAACCATGCAAGAAATGGTGGAAGAGAAGCAGGCTCTCCTGACTGGAACAGAGGTGACAGAGGGAAGCTGTGATTGAGAGGCAGGGAGGAAATGAATAGCCATGCCAAATGCCAAGTTCAAGAAATCAAATGCATAAACTATGGCTGTTCTTGCCAGAGGATGCAGTGACTGGACAAACCTTGGGGGCATAAGAAACATGTCATGTAATAGTAAGCACAGAGGTGCTCTCACGAGCCTCTTGCGTCACACACCAGGGAAAGAACACCAAGAGTTTCCCTGTTGTAAGCACCTGGCACTGGCTGGGGCTGCCTGTCTTGGTCTTCTGGCTCAGGGCACTTGTTCTTCTTGCATTGGTGAAACCCAAGAAACATGCAGGATGATGGGCACGCAGGGCCAGGTAGTGGCTTTGCAGCTTGCAAGCATTTTGAAGGATAGGGGCTGGACACATTTTCAGTTGCAACCAATGGGCTGGATGACAAACTGATTTCCTGCACTCCTTATCCCACAGGAATGACAACTGTGGAGGTGTCCAGAGGGACCAAAGTGAAAATGAAGCTGTAATGCAGGAGCCGCAGTATACTCGTAGCTTTTTCTGTAGACTTACTGACATCTCCTGTATTCCTCAGTGAGAAAAGTTTCTTCTCTTTCGATGTCTTTATACTTGACTTCTGTTTCTCTTCTTTTGCCATTCTCCCTTCCTTTCTCTCCCCCCAGTCTTCAAGGTCTTCTCTCTTTGTCCCTCCACATCCTTTCTGTCAGTATTTCTCAATGGTTTCTGTCAACTGGGTCCCAATTCCTAACCCTGAAGGCTTCTTCAAACACTCTTTAGAGGAACAGTTCACGTCAAGATACCACCACGGGCTTTCAGAGCTGCCACAAAGTCAGTGGGAGCTGGGGAAGGTCCCACTGCTGCGAATGGAGCAAGCTCTGGAGCACCTTCTGGCCATGCTTTGCATTGGCTCAGGTTCATGTCTGGAAGACTGCTTTGGAAACCAAGGAAAAACATGCTTTAAAGAAGTCCGGAAGCAAAGCCTGTGGTTCAGCACTATCTCACTGGCTCCTCTTTGAGCATTTGGCGTCTCCATCCAGAACGTGCAGCTTCTCCAGCTGCCTCTTTCCCTCTGCTCAGCACCCAGCAGTGTGACCCTGAGCAGGACCCAGCATGGAGCCACCCAGGTCTCCCGGGAAAGGAAACTTGCCTTGCTGGTTAGTGAATGGAATGAGGGGAGGAAGAGACAGGGGATGGATACAACCCAGAATACCCAAGGCTGTGGTGGTGGGATGCCCTTGGGAAGCAGATGGCTTCAGAAAGCTGAGTGGAGGGCCAAGCAGCAGGGCCAGGCCTGGGATGCAGCTGATGCATTAGAGGTGAGCCCTGCTTCGCTCAGCTCTGCTGGCAGATGCACTCACTAGATGCAGTTGCCTGCTTCCTCTTGAGGCTGGCCCTTCAGGAGAGCCTGATGGGTGGCCTGCACACCCACCTTCTGATTTGGGTTTGGGAACCTTCATGAGGCTTGGGGGAATTCAGTATCTTTGGAATCCCTTTCAAATCTATTAGAAACTTCGCATGGTTCACATGTTCTGGAAGTGGCAGGCACAGACACAGGGTCCCATGGGCTTGGTTTTCTCACGGCAGCAGCCCAAAACCATGTTAAGAACCATTAGGTTGGGTAAATTAAATCAAGAAGTGTTCTCCTGGATGCCCAGGGTCACAGGCACTTCCATCTGGGATCAAGAGTCTTGATTCAGGGGATATATCTGAAACTGGCCACTTCAACATCCTCCTAATTTGGGGTGTTTGGGTTGGTGTGCATTGAACTCACACCCCCAGCGAGCGTCTTTCAGCTGCAGCATCTTGTTCCCAAGAGTTGCAAAGACCCTTAATATGATACTGAGCTTAACATGATAAATCCTTTTGACTCCTCCAGCACCTTCTGCCTGAGGATCTTGACAGGCTTTGCAAGAAATAATTACTGCTGCTCACAGCTCCCACTCAGCAGGTAGAGATATTTCTGCTTCGGATGTGGGGAAAATGAGATGGAGCAAACAGGAATGTTCTGCTCGGGTCATGGAGGGAGTGAATCACTCAGCACCAAGTGGAGCACAGGACTGTAACAATTTGGCTGTGGAAAGCTGGCTCATCTGAATTTCTTTGCTCTCAGTGGTGTTGTTGGTAATAGAGGAAGAGACGGGTTTAAAATAGGGTTTTCTTTTTAACCTTGGCAGTATACAGGCCTGCCAATTATTTTACAAGATGATGATTAAAAAGGAAGAAAAGCTGCATAAGCCAAAAGAAACCTGTGAACCAAATGAAGCAAGGCAAAGAGGAAAGACAAAGCTACCTCAGCTCGCAGAGGGCAGGGAAGCAGGGGGAGGACGGGGTTCTGCTTCCTTGTGAATTGCCACCATTTGCGTTGTAACCACTGGCATCACTTTCTTGCTTTTTGTTTGCTTCAATCTAGCTCCGATGGAAACCTTTTGAGATCCCAAAAGCCCCTCAGAATAAGCTGGACTTTGTGAGCGTAAGTTCAGGGGGAGAGGGCATGCAGGAATCCTCCAGCCCTGCTCCCTCGGGGGGGTTGTGGGGCACACGGGATGCTCAGCACTGGGCTAACAGCACTGGTTTTGATACCACTGGGCTTGCAGAGCCCAGGCAGGGGAAAGGATCCCAGATTCCAACCAGCTGACAATGGACTTGATTTTCTTCATTGCCTTTCCAGGAACTCTTAATTAAAAAAGCCCAGCTCTCCCTAGCCCCTGAGCTGGGAGACACCAGTTTCCATGGACTTTTAAGAAACAGTATAAAATCACGGAATCATGAATGGTCTGAGTTGGAAAGGACCTTAGGATCATCCAGTTCCAACCCCCTGCTACAGGCAGGGACACCTTCCGCTAGACCAGGTTGCTCCAAGCCCTTTCCAACCTGGCCTTGAACACTGCCAGGGATGGGGCAGTCACAGCTTCTCTGGGCACCCTGTGCCAGCGCCTCAGCACCCTCATAGTAAAGAACTTCTTCCCTATACCTAACCTGAACTTCCCCTCTTTCAAATTGAACCCATCACCCCTTGTTCTGTTGCTACAGTCCCTGATGAAGAGTCCCTCTCCAGCATCCCTGTAGCCCCCTTCAGACACTGGGAGCTGCTCTGAGGTCTCCACGCAGCTTCAGCAGCCCCAGTTTGTCTCTGTATGTGAGGTGCAAAACCAGCATGTTAGGCAGAGGCCGTACATGGAAAGGCTGGTAGTGGTATGGGAAGCAGGGAGAGAGGGAGAGTCACAGCAAGGGATGAGGGGAGGAAAGGGGGCTGCTGTTGCCCTGCTGCCTGTGCTCACTCCTGATGGTTGGGTTTGCCCATAGGGACTGCACACCCTGTGTGGTGCCGGCGAGCCTAGAGGACGCAATGGCATTGCCATCCATATCTTCGTCTGCAACACCTCCATGCTCAACAGGTCAGTGCCTGCTATGCTGGAGGATGCTGTGCTGGAGTCCAGCTGCTCCCAGCATTGCTGTCTCTGTGTCCCTGTGCTCCTGTGTGCTCAGGGAAGGTGTTCATGGTGGCCACAGCAGGTTCTGCTCCGTGGCCAAGCACTGAGGGAGCGGGTAAGGAGCCACCAAGAGGAGGAGGGAGATGGGCATGGGAATGCATCCAGATGCTCTCATCCCAGAGCTGCTCCTCAGAGGTCAGCGTGCCTTGGAGGTGTCTGGTGGGCACTGTTAACCCTGCAGCAGCTCATACAGGAAGTCAGCCAGGCACATTAAACCTCCCTGCTCTGCACTGGCCAGTATATTGCATTCACTGACCTGCAGATAGCATTTCTGGTGCCAAAGGGAGACCTCTGCCATGTCAGTCTTCCAGCTCAGAAATCCCCAGCTGTGGTCCTGGTGTGAGCAAGTGCCTGGGGCTTACAGCGCCTTGACCTTCCTGTTCTCCCTTTTTAGATGCCTTTATAATTCGGATGGTGACTTCCTGATTGGTGAGTAACTGCTTTGGCTTTTCCTTTCCCCCACAGGGGCTTACCTGGGTTGCCACTTGCCTGAAATTCTGTTCTTCCAGAGCCCTGGGCCCTACAGCCAATGTTGGGAGGAGGGGGTTGGCTTTACCCTCATGCTGTCCACATTGGGCAGTCTGGCACCAGCTGGGCTGTTGGGCAGGTTGCACCACTCCTGCGCAGCTCAGAGGGCATATCTCTGTGCCAGCCCCCAACTTTGGCTTTGAGTAGTGACCCAGCTTCATCGGTGCGATGCTCGGGGATCATTTCCCAGTGCTTCCCAGGCTGGTATGAGGCGCACCACAGGTAGAGGCTTTCTGGAAAACATCAACCTCAGGATTTCTGAACAGTCGATAGCTGGATGCCTTCATTGCTTCAGTCCGAGAGTGTTTGGCACGGCAGCTTAGCTCCCATGCTCTGCTAGCCTCAGGCAACCGGACTGCCACAGTGAGTGCTGAGGTTGGCACATGAAGTGTGTACCTGTGGAAAAACATTCTGAGCAGTATCACAGAAGTCTGATATTTGCTTGTACCTTTCTTGACGAAGGGATAGAAATGCCTTCCGGTCACCAGCAGAAACATTTCTCCCATCAAATAACTATTAAGTTGTTCTCGCTCACCTTCCTCGCTACTGTGAAGTAATGGTGCCAGGGCAGGTTTTGTAAATCTGCTAGTTTTCCAGCTCAAAATGTGAGCTCTCCTGCACCAGGAATCACAGAAAAGAATGCAGATATTAGAGAAGCATTGCTTCTACCCTGGGAAGCAGGGAGAATTAGTTATTCCCAGGCATCTCACACTGCTACAGTCATGACAAGGATGAGTACATGCACTGTTTTGAATAAGGATCATAAAACAGACAGGTATGGCCTCAAATGTGTCAAATCCCATTTATTTGCATTGTGGCACAAACACTATGTCAAGGAACCACGAAGTAATGGATGGTCCAACCTCACACAGATATCTGCTGTGATGTAGGGACTATGGGGCTGGTTTCAAGGCTCTCCCTCCAGTGCGGGGGCCTGTGTTGCAAGGCTCTGCAAGGGAGAGGGAGCCTGTTCCTGCTGTGAAGCAAAGTCAGAACCCATTGCTCTTCCTTTCAGCCTGAGTGCTCTGGAGGGGCAGAGAAGATGGCGATCACCATGTTGCTTTAGCTCCTCTGCCTGCATTTTGTTTCCACAGTGCCCCAGCAAGGGAAACTGCTCATCACAACTGAGTTTGGGAAGATGCTAGTGGAGCCCAATGAAATCTGTGTCATCCAGGTAAGGGCTGACTGCACCTCTCCTACAGCTTGGAGCCCCATGCTGGAGCAAGCCAGCTCCTGCATTCAGCTGTTCATGGTTTGTCAGCAAAGTCCTGGGAGGATCCTAGTTATTTTCCTTTATTTTCCAGCAAGGAATGCGTTTCAATGTGGAGGTTTTTGGAGAGACCCGAGGCTACATCCTGGAGGTGTATGGAGCACACTTTGAGCTGCCTGACCTGGGACCCATTGGTAACAATCTCCAGTCACAGCTGCAGTGAATTTCATAGGGACAGGCATGAACTGCAAGCCCAGATCTGTCCTTTTATACCCTATGAAATGCATCCTCTCATGCACATGCTCCTTCACAAAGATGCTTTCCACCCATCAGAGCAAGCATCCCCTTCCAAAAAATGTGACAGCCCAGTTGTCTCAAGATTCCCCTTCCACTGAAGGGACCACTTCTCTCCCACCCCTTTTTCCACTTTCTCTCTTCCCTTCTAGCCTGCAAGTCCCCATCTGCTACCTGTGAACCTGTTTCTACCAAAAGAAACTCAAAAGGCCATCATCACTGATGCCTCTCACAGAGGTGGCATAAACTGGAGTGATAGCAGAGAATTTACCTGGTAAAAGGAAAAGACAGATTTCAAAGGCAACAGCTATTCTTAAAGCCCAATTTTAAATGTAATCACATGGGTTTTTTCCCCCATCCCTGTTAATGGAGGCACCTTCAAGCTCAAGAGCCTGCAGCGTGTTAGTGTCAGAAGCTGTTCCCCTTGGAGAACTAGAAATCAATGACATGAGCTGCACAGCACTTGGATCAGCAACACGTTCCCATCTCCGTGTTGTGCTGCCAGGGCGGATCTGTGTTCAGTGAGCACAGGCCTAGCTCTCATAAATCACAGCTCTTCTGTGCCAGCTGCCTCCTGCTCTCTGCAATGTCACAGATCGCAGAGGCGCAGCCTCTTGCTGCAGTGAAGATACCACGAGGGTCCTCAGCATTGAAGTCCCACCATCCCTGCTGTGATTTCTGGAGCTCAGCTCAGCTTATTTCACTTTCCTTATCAATTATCTCCGGCAAGGGAAGTGAAACTTGCCTTATAAGAGGTAAAATAACTACAAAACAGGTACCTAAAGTTCTCCACTTTCAGACCGGTGTTTTGGGATTGGTTGGTTTTCATTTTAGGTTGGGTTGTTTTTTTCCCCAGCAGACTAGGCTTGTTTTATAGCTCTCGGTGAGATCTAAAAGACTGCCCGTGCTTGAAGTAAACCACCTAGGTATTATCAGTCAGTAAGAAGCTTGGCATGGCCCATCTGCATTCAGTATGCCTTTGCAAACATCTCGTGGCCATAGGGAAACTGAAGCCAGTCATCCTTGCAGTGGGGAACTGACCTGATTTGCAGCTGTTTATTGGGATTTCTCCCATCTCTCCCATATGACATGCTGGGCACATCTCTTTCCACAAGGAGCCTACAATGACTTTTTAGCAGCTTTTCTTTCAGCTAGATAGCATTACCTGTCTTTACCCACTTCCTACACTCTGTGCCTGCTTCATTTGATTATTGATGTCGCTGCCCCAGCCTGTTTGTAACAAACTTTCCCATTAGCTAGTTTTCCAGGCACTATTGGACTTTGGGGATTTGGGGTTTGGTATTTTTTTGATTTCCAGAAGGCAGGAATCTATTATAAAGTTTACTTTCCGGAGAAAAGAAAATGAATAGAACTTGCCTGTAAACCTTTTCAGGAGGTGGTAATTATAAGAGCTGCTCTTCTCACCACCTACCCACCTTCCCCTCAGAGACCAAGATCCTTTGTATTTCAGTCTTACTTTATTCTAACTTCACTTTTCACTTGGAAACTGACAGCTGGAGAGGAGCACTGGCTGTTAAACCTTAGCAGCAGGTAGTAATGTCTGCATTTTTATCCAAGAAATTCAAAACCACTTTGTAACAATAATAGTAATGAGATGAAGAGGAACACTTCAGCACCTGTATGGTGCTTTGCACTTTGAAAACGCTCTCCTCACACTAACCAACCCCTCAGTGTGCCCAGAGTCTGTAGGTATATCACTAGCCCTTATATTATTACTCTTTCTGCAAGCATTCAGAAATGTATTTGCTTCCCTCTTGACATGACACATAAATTCTGCATGGCTAAAGGTCCAACCAGAAGGACGTCCAGGAACAAAGAGCAATTCACCTTCCATTTTTTGTAATAGAAACGTAGAATGGTTTAGGTTGGAAGGGACCTCAAAGCTCCTCCAGTTCCAACCCCCTGCCATGGGCAGGGACACCTTCCACTACAGCAGGTTGCTCCAAGCCCCTTCCAACCTGGCCCTGAACACTGCCAGGGATGGGGCAGCCACAGCTTCTCTGGGCACCCTGTGCCAGCGCCTCAGCACCCTCACAGGGAAGAATTGCTTAATTTTTGCTTTACTCCTAGTTGTTACATGCCTTTAATTGAGGATGACATACTAATCTTGTTCAGAAGGCAACTGTCTTCATCACATAAGGGAAGCATGGACTTAAACACTGGGATGTATTACAGTTACCTCCTCATAGGAGCAGAAGTACATGACTATTTCAGGTTTCCTTGTGGGCCAAGCAGCAGTAGGATCATTCGTGATGCAGAAGGGCACCCACAAAGCCAGGGAGTTGCACCAGCCTCTCGCTTTGCTAGCAGTATGCCCAAAGAGCTTTGGCATCTCTCTCTCTTTCGCAGGAGCCAATGGCTTGGCCAACCCTCGTGACTTCTTGGTGCCCGTCGCATGGTATGAGGACTGCCAAGTGCCGGGGGGGTACACGGTGATCAGCAAATACCAGGGCAAGCTGTTTGCAGCCCAGCAGGTGAGGATGCACTGGGGTAACAGGTAACACTGAATGACAGCAACTACCGGTGCGTGGCCTGGGATATGCAACTTGGTACCCTGCATGTAGTCTCAGGAGGTCCTGCTAGGTTAAGTGGAGCAGGATTTCACCTGATGGACCTTGGTTTGCTGGGTCAAACCTCTTCCCAGCTGAGGCACCTCAGTCTGGAAAAAAAGGTGTTTGTGAAGACTTGGTTGCCCAAAGACTCGGTGATGGTTTTTGCCTCACTGTTTTCATACTGTTTACAGTGACAGGGTAGGAGAGAGGAGCTGGGGCTGCAGTGAAAAGCCAGGATTTCCTTACCAGAGAGCTAGTGTTGCAGCTGGCCTTGTTCAAGCACTGCCTGTGCACTCAAAAGCCCTTAGAGAGCAAGCCGCAGAGGGAGCCCTGAGGTTCACCAAGTGGAAACGCTGAGGAAAACCACATCCCTGCAGTGCTGGGCTGTGCCTAAAGGGCTTCATGCTCCAGGCTGACTGTGTACGTCTCCCCAGCACTAATTTGGCAAAGAACAGTGCCCTGCGTACGTGCGGCAAGTTGGAAGGCTGTGTATGGTAACCCTTTGTCTTTTTGCTTTGGTAGGATTTCTCCCCCTTCAATGTTGTAGCCTGGCATGGGAACTACACACCATACAAATACCATCTGGAAAAATTCATGGTCATTAATTCTGTTGCTTTTGACCATGCGGTAAGTTCTGGAGCTGGGCAAGGCAAAGCAATGCTTTGTGGATACCGTACCGGGCAAACCCCTCCTGAGCACCAAGGGCTCAGTGCCTGTTAAAGTGCTCTAACAAACCAGGCAAATCTCTTCCACTGCTTTCCCTGGGCACAAACCAAGCTCTTGTAGAGAAAGACAACATCCTTTGTGGTATAAAGACATAACTGGAGGTTGGTCAGCTTCTTAAGCAGCTTTGTGCAGCTTAGCATAGAATTCCTGTGCCCGGGAGGAGGGCTGAGTACTGAAGCCAACACACACTGTGCAATCAACAAAAAGACTTTTGCTTCAGATTCTTGCCTTGGTTTATTTCTGGCAATTGCACAGACTTCTTGCCCTGGTTCCTCTGAGCCCAGCGCTGAAATTCATTGGAGGAGCTGGCAGCTTTCACTGCAATCATTTCTAGGTCTTACGGAAAATAACTAAAGCCAAAACTAATGTGAGCAGCTCTTCTAAAAAGGAAACCAGCCCAGTGGGAGAGGTGCCTGCAGCGATGCCATCTCTTGGCACTGTTTCTGTAAGTGGGTGTGCAAGGAGACTGGAGTGCTTCTAGTGAGAAAACCAATGGAAAGCATTGTCTAAACTCCAGGAGAACCTGGCAGGAGAAGGATGGTTTGGGGATCAAAGCCCAGAAAATTACTTTACTGGACTAGAGACTGCAGAAATCTTTGAAGCAAGTCCCAATTTCTCACCAAATTTCTTCTCCCTGCTTGTAAATTAACAGGGCTTGTGGCTAAATGTCTCCAGTAGGATGTTCCTGTCCTCTGGAGCCAGCAAAGGAAGAGGTGTGATTTCATGGTAGCAGGAGTACTGAAGACCGCTCCTGGAATTACAGTACCCATCTTGCAGGGCTGTCCCTCCCCTACATCTGTGTCACTGGCTCCAAGGGTGTTGTGGCCAGGGTGGGGAAGGCTGCTCAAAGGAAGAACCATCCAGTCCCATCCCCCGTGTTCAGAATGGGATCAGGATGCTGGGTGCTATCACAAATCTCACCCACACCACCAGTCACAGGTTGTAAGAAGTATTTAGGCAAGGGAGAAGCTGTATCAGTCAGGCTCAGACAGCTCAGAGCCCTGCTCTGTTTCATGCCTTTTGCCTTGCCTTTTTCAGGATCCTTCTATCTTCACTGTCCTGACAGCCAAGTCGACCCGTCTTGGAGTGGCACTCGCTGACTTTGTCATCTTCCCCCCGCGATGGGGAGTAGCTAACAACACCTTCCGGCCACCGTACTACCACCGTAAGTCTGCTCTTTGTTGACTGTGCTTGCCTACAGGGCTGCAGAGACAGAAACAAGCCTTCATTGATTTGAGAGCATGCGCAGGGAACAAGCAGTCTGATTTGTTGCCCTTGGCACCGTTAGAGTCAGCTTCTAGGAATTAGCCACTCCTCCCTGGAAAATGAACAAACCCAAAGATGTTCCTATTTAGAGCATCTCAGGAAAACTCGGATGGGATAGGCTGGTTGTGTCTGCGTAGATGGATGCATTTGTACTCAAGGGGCTCCCACAGAGACTGGGAGCGTATTGAACTTGGCATTGCACAAGTTCACCAGAAACTGTCCTGTTATCCAGCCATGAATTACTTAATCTCATTAGAGTACAGAGATAAAGAACAGTAGAAACGGGAATATGCTGTCACAAGTGGTGAGAAGCACAGAGGGATTTAGAGCTGCCCGAGCCCACATACAGGGTGAGATCAGAGTTACAGCGAAGGAGTGAATTGGCTCTCCTGACCCCTTCTTCACCACCTTCACAGTGATGAAGGTACCTCTGGCATTTAAGAAGCCAGAGATCAGGAACTGGGCTCCTTCTCTGGCAGAAAGGTGGTTGATGTTTTGGGGGTTTGGTTGCCATCACCAAAGCCGTTTCTTTTTGGTGGCAGTTTTTGGTTCCATTTTGGCAGGGCATGGCCGCATGTTGCATTGAATGGATAGTAGAAATCCAGTTCTGCACAGGGGACTGCCCTTCAGGGTGGGGATGAGGCACCCTGCTATGTGAGACCGAGGGGAAAAGCTTGCCCATCCTACACCCCTTCTATCAACAGCTAAAAGGCCCCATCTCAGAAGCTATCAAGGTCACACTATGGTCACTTTGAAGTGCTGAGGGGCTTTCTGCGCACTTGCTAAGCACAGTTTAACAGCCAGCTTCTCCTGCTACTTAGACATATTACCAAGCATTTTGGGGGCTGGCAGAATTAGCGGCACTTGCAAGCATAGCAGGCCCATCTGAGTAAATCCCACAGGCTAAGTCCTGCTTTGTCATTCTGCTTTCATTCGCAATAACGATTGTGACATGGAAACATGTCTCCTGACATGCTGGGATAGTGCCAAGTCACTTTTATTAGACCCTCGGAGGTAAGACATGCTGCCTGTTAACGAGGATTAAGTTGCTGCTTATCGGCAGAGCTTTGCTAACCTTCCATGGATGCATTGTGAGCCATAACAACCATGAAATTGTTCAACTCTTGCTTTGTCTGTGGTAAAAGACAGATGAATTAACTCTCATTCTCTTCTGCATGTTGTGATCTAAGAGTACACGTGCAGAAAGCTACCACAGCTGCTCACTTGGCCACAGTACCTCAACCATAGACTTGAACACTAAAATAATGATGAGCAGGTTGGTTGTCTATTCTATTCCAGCCATGCAGCAGCAAAGCTTGAGTGGGTAAGGCAGACATCAGTCTGCCAACAGTCAGACAACAGTCAATTATCAAAACACTGCACATGTTTGTTCCCTCTAAAATTAGTGCTGTGATGAAAATCTTGTACCATTAAGAGAGGCAGAACAGGATAAAGAAACTCATTTTTTGTCTTGCATTACCTTTGCCCCAAGTAAAATATAGCAATGGTGGGCCAAAAATAATCCACCAAACAGTGTAACAATTTCACATGCAAAGGTGGCTGTGCAGCTCATAAATACTGACTTCTCTTGGTCACCTTTCTACCTCCTTGGAAGCTGTGATGTACTCCTAGGGTCTTAGGATCACACACTGAAAAATGTCTGATGCGGTTTTTATCCTGTGAGCATATATTGCATCTGTGTCTGTGAGAGTACTTGTGAGATTCTCTCAAGGTTGGACCTAATATCTAATGGCCACTAAGGATTCTAATGTCACAATACCCTGCTTGTAGAAGACAATGCAATCGCACCGATAGGGAATGGAGCACACCCAAGGTGTTGGGGGTCATGTAGGAATGAACAAGAAACTGGACTCAGCTCATTTCTAAAGTCCCAGCCTGGTTTCCTACCCACCTGCCCATGCTTCCTAAGTGATGTTATGAGTCCTATCACGGAAGCATTGGCAATCCAGGTCTTGGGGCCTGTACAGCAGTCTGAATGTGCCAAGCATTGATGAAAAGCCTGTAACAAGCCAGTCTTAATGAGATGCTGACAACTTGGGATGGAAATTAATGAATGTTTGCATACATCTGTAGGCCAATTCTGCTCTGAGCTAAATTAGTTTTGTTGTTAAACATTTCAGACCCTGGATTGTACTTAACAAAGCAAACTAGTGGTTAGAAAGGGCTATAGATAACATAGCTACAGAAGCATGTCCTGGTTTTGCAATGAATGTTAAGCAAAATGTTGCCATATTGTTTAGTCACATCAGGTCTACTAAAGGTGAAAGGCAGTTGGGATGGCGATTGTTACAGTATTTCACATACAGGGAGCATAACTCGGTGAGTACTGAATTATTCGATATAGCCATCATCACCTAAGTTAGCAATTTCAGAGGGTCTACTCAAAGTATTCTTCCTCAAGGAAGGACAGAATTTGGCCCCTTGTCTCTGGGCATGCAGTGTCTCTTGAGAAACAGATAATGTGAAACAAAAGCATAAGGTACTGAAGGGGCTGGCTGGACTAGAGGGGGTAAAAGAGTATAAAACAAAATGATTTCATGCTTATATCCTGGGACAGCAGACCAGGCTTTCTTGCCAGACTGTTGGCCCTGCAGTTTGTGCCTGTAACACACGGATGATCGTACAGAACTTCATTTGCAGCGCCTTAAGATGTCTAATCCAAGTCTCTAAATACCAGGTTACACCATGCAGTCCATATGCAGGTGTAGTACTTACATAGCTTGAGGTGGTAGGAAAAGTACAGGAGTACCATCAAGGAACCTTCATTAGGCAGCTCTGTTTCTGAATCCAGACAATGAAGAGTAGAATAAAACCTGTACAGCTTTAAAAGCATTGCCTGTAGGATCCCAGATGTCCTCTCATGTGGTACCCTGCTTAGGAACCTCCACTCCACCCGCTGCCCAGCCCAGCTTAGCTTGTGGGCTTCAAAGAGCTCACAGCGCAGCTGCAATGCCTCCAAGACACACTGTGTTGCAACCTCTTCTCTCTGCCTCCTGCAGGGAACTGCATGAGTGAGTTCATGGGGCTCATCAAAGGCCACTATGAAGCAAAGGAGGAAGGTTTCCAGCCTGGAGGGGCCAGCTTGCACAGCATGATGACTCCTCACGGGCCAGACGCTGAATGTTTTGAGAAGGCGAGCAAAGCCAAGCTGGAGCCTGAGAGGGTTGCAGAAGGGACCATGGTAAGGAGCCGGTGGAGCTAGTAAGAGTTTGAGTATAGTATGGCAAGCACTTGGACAAAACTGCTGCAGCATTCAGCTCCCAGGAGCTCCCCTGGAGACGTGGGGTGGCAGCAGCTTTGATTATCTGCCCGCATACGTTGTTCCCTGAGCAGGAAGCTGGGAATTCTCATGCTGCTTGAGTTTTGTCTTAGGCTATAGACAAAGAAGTGAAACCCCTGATGGCCCTCCTTTCTACACCCCCTAAAAACCTAATGATGATGATGAACAGACCTTGAACTAGGGCTTTTGGCACAGCCTGGCTTTCGTGGGCATGAAGGAAGTCCAAGTCACTCCTGGGATCTGGTTAATATCAGCATTGCAATGCCAGCTCCAAACAGCTTTCTCTCCCTGGGCTGAATCAAGCTGTTTGTGGTAGAGCAAAGCCACCCTGCCTGGATTTAAACTCCCCTCCCTTGGCCTAACCTACCTTCCCTCTTCCCAACAGGCCTTCATGTTCGAATCATCCCTGAGCCTTGCCATCACCAAGTGGGGCCTCCAGACCTCCAAACGCCTAGATAAAAACTACTACAAGTGCTGGGAACCTCTGAAAAGCCATTTTAACTCTAAGCGCAAGTAAAGAGAAGTATTTGTTGCTTGCAATACATGAGTGAAGGCAGGGAAATCCAGCATACCTACGTGGGGTGGCACGGTTGACTCTGGCACAGAATGGCATTTCCAGCAGCCACGCAGCCACGAAAATGATGATCCCTATTGAACTTGGGAAATGCAATAAAAAATGCACCATTATTCTTAACTTTCAAGTATCCAATTAAGCTTTCCTGGTGACACGCTGAAGCTGAAGTACTCGCACGGCTCTCACCACATGCAGTTGGTGTGAATGCTGTACCTTGTGTGGACACAAGGAGACGGCCAGCTCCGTCCACAGGGCCTCCTGAAAATAGGATGTGTGCTCCACAGGGAGCAGCTGGGGATCTACAAAGCATTTTATGCTGTCTGTAGGGGAGAGCTTTACAAACAGAGCTGAAGGCTCTACCATACCTAAGCCTCCTATTACAGCAGGCCACTTCAACCTGCTGATCTGTAGAGAGCTGCCAAGGGAAGACTTTGATTGTCAGAAAAGTAGACTGCAAATTAGAAAAGGTGGGAGAATCCAAAACACTTCACTGCTGAGGGTAAGTTTCCTTTCCAATCCCACGCTCCAGCCATCCTTCAACATTGACTTGTCAGTACTTGTCAAATATCTCTCCCTACTCAAAGTGCTGATTTGCAGCACAGCAAATGTGAAAGGGTTTGTTCTGGCCAGTCCAGGCATTTGTTCCTGGCACCTTGAAGAAAGCTCAAGTGCAGACAACATCACAAAGGACCTCAACATTCACTGGAGTATGCAAGCCTTACCCCCAGGTGGCAAGTTCCACAGGGTCAAAGCAGAAAGTGAAGCCCCAAGTACAGTGAGAAGCAGGAGCACAGCCCAGGCACCCCAAACCTCACACCTATGCTTCAGCACATACCCATGCCACCAGGGTCTATGTTTCTTACTTCCCAAGACAAACAATCCTGTTTTCCAAACGAGGAAGAAATGCAGAGCTGCGACTCCTAACTTCAGTTATACCCATCATCAGTTTTGGATCTGCACCAGATCCTTGGGTGGTGGGGGGGGAAGTATCAGCTTTGAGCAAACTATTACAGTATAAATCTACAGGGAGATGTTTACTCTAAAATAGCCAGCTCAGAAAAAGAACATTCCAAGGAATCAATTTGCTGGAGAAGTTGATTTAATCCGACTGATCCAGGGCTAAATGAGGTCTGACTATTTCACAGGCAGTGGGGAAAAGCCTGTTTCTTGTTTGAGACCTAAATTATCATCCAGTGACCTGAAGGCTGGAGTTTCTCTTGCTATACACTCATCACTGAAGCAGACACAAGCGGTAACACATCAAGTCAAGGGTAAAATTCCACAAGGCACATTCACTGTCCTGTCTTCACCCTACATTTCTGAAGGGAAACTCCCCTCTCCTTCCTGTACGCAGCCTGCACCACTGCCTCAACCAACCGCACCTCCAATAGCATCACATGTTTGTTCCTTGCAAGAAAAGCAGCTTGGAGAGTGCTGCAAAGAGCAAGAGAGAAAAGTAGGGCAGCCTTTCCCTAAGCACCACACTCACATCTGCAGGGACATAGCATCAGACACTCTCGACTGCAAAGGGAAAGGTTGTGGCAAGTGCTACAAACATCAATCTGAGGCTGGCCTAAAAGACTAGGGGCACTGGACTCACCTACAGCTCATCCTGAACCATTTGTTCAGCTGGCCTGAAACAAATACAGCTGCGAGGGAGAATTTACATGTGTGGCAACTCAAGTTCCAATTAGCTGAGGAAATGGGTCCTGGGAGATCAAATTATTTTGTGGCAGCAGGAAGACAGTTAATTTAGCATGCTCAGACAAGCAATTATTTCTTTCCCTAAATACCACTTTCTCCATGCGCTGATGCCTCTCCGCACTGACCCACAGCAGAAACTTGTAATATCATTTGTGACAGTCTTTTAGAAGCTGTTCTGCAGAGAGAACAATCTGGATTTGCTTTAGTTAGGCGAGCAGAAGAAAAAGCCACAAGGACAGATACAAGAGGGTTGCTGGGAGCACAAATGGGATTGCAAAAGCAGGCCATGGCCTTGTACTGCTGCTGCAACACCTTAGTCCCAAGCTCCTCAGAGTCTGAGCATCTGATGTGCCAGACAGGAAAGACCTACAGCAGGAAACAAACAAAACCCGTTTTTTTTACTGAGGGTGACCAAGCACTAGCACAGCCTGCACAGAGAAGTTGCATAGTCTCCATCCTTGGAGATATTCAAAAGCCATTTGCACATGATCCTGGGCAAACTGCTTTAGGGGTCTCTGGCTAAGCAGGGTGTTGGACCAGGTAATGCCCAAAAGGTCCCTTTCCACCTCAAACATTTTGTGGTTACATGAAAAAGATCAACTCATTCTGATGGAGAGGGACTGCAAACGGCCAGTATCTATCTACATTTTAATCATACAGCAAAGGGATGTGGTAGAGCTGCTTTTGCTGACTTCACACAGGCTGCCTCCCCAGCAGGCAGAGGGAAGGTCTCAACTTCTGCATCAGACTGAGATCTGGCATCTCAACATCTGAGAAGACCTGTGCAATATCTGACGAACGATGGTTGGTTGGATCATTGATGGCACCTACAGGCCATGTGAAAAGTCTGGATTAAAAATATTTTCCTTGCATTCACGTTTCAGTACTTTGACGGTAAGAATTCCAAAGCCTCTTCTGCCAGTTGACTTAGGCAGAAACAACTTGGGTTCTTACAAAAAGCCTGCACAAAGTTTAGCTATGCTTGGGTTTTTTAATCATGGCCCATTTTCAGGGATGAAATGGAATTCTTCTGTAATGAATCAGTGTCAAAAATAAAAATCCTTATCATTACTTGTCTCCCACTCACAGGAATGACAGTGGAAATGCCAGTTACCTAGAGCATGACATCATCCAGCTTGTTATTTCCAAGTCTGGTAGGATAATTTTATCCCAAAGTTTACTGCATGAAAGACATGGTTTAGGCTTGCATTTTATTAGGGAAAAGAAAAATTAACTCAACTTATTAAGAGCAGTCAGGCAGGCTCCTAAGTTATTAAAGATTATCACTTGCCTGTTATCCAATTAGGGGAAACTACAGAGTTAAACCGATGCCAAGAAGAAATACCTAATAGGCAAGCAGCGGTTCGGTAGGAACTGCTTTGGGCCTGCTTAACATTTCAGCCTGTGCTGCTCTGACAGCAGCAACTTCCACACTTTAAGAGGCCTCTGTATGTAGACCAAAGTAGGACAGTGGTTTTGTTCAGGGCACTCTGTATCTACCTGTGTTAGATGTACAGATCCTGCATTTCTGTACTTTCCATAATTGTTATAGATGCAAGAACAAACAAGCTGTTAAGATTTATTCTAATAAAGGAGAAACATCAGCATGTAATAATACATCTTATTTTATTTATATGCCATCAGCAGCACTGCAGTTCCAGGACCTTAAAATAAACTGTACGGTCGCTCGTATTTACCTTCTTTGATAAGCTTCTCTTTGTGATCCTGTGGAAGAAAGAACATTCATCATCATCCTATTAAAGAAGTTTCAGTCAGCCTGGGATAAGAGAAAAGCAGTTCTAGTATTTCAGCATGGACTACAGGAAGATAGCATCATATGTGAGCTTAAGAGTCTTTTCCAGCCTAAATGATTCTATAAGCACAAACTTAACAGCTGATGAGGTTAAAAAGTGAAAAAGAACAAGGCATTTAGCTTCACCTCACTTCCGAGCTACAAAAGATGTGCTCAGATTGACATCTCTGCAAATCCAGCCACTCTCACAGGCCAGCAGAGACCAATTCCTTCAATGTATTTTTCACCTAACTAGTTGTGTCGCAGTGAATTTATACATAGTCTTTACCTCCTCCTTCTGGCTGAACAATCCAGTTATGAAGAAACTTTTAGTAACTTGCCCAAATATGCCTGTGTTAACTTTCAGCCCATTTGTATCTCACCCTGCAGTCACACACCTTGCTGACAAGTGTTGTTACAGTACACAGACACTGCAGATACTGCACTTTACATACCACCACAAAACCCCCCAAACATCAGTAAAGGAACTGGAATAAAGGAAAACAATTTTTTTCCAGGGACTAGACTGAAGAGTTCATCTCAAATATTCCCAGGCACTTATGTCTGGATTTCACCCACACAGGTTTATTGTCAAGCACTCACACACTAAGCCACGCTTGGTGGCTAAGCCCAGTTGTGGCTTCAAATACAAAACCAAACCAGCATGACAAAATACTGTGGAGATGCTAAAGTCTCAAAAACATTCCTATCAACATGCTCAGTGTGCTTCCTAAAACCTGCATTTTTGATTCACCCTAGCAAACAACATTCCCTACAGATATTCTAGGCGTTTTAACTGATGTTTGTGCTTTCTGGTTTATGACTTGATCTAAAAATGCTACTTTTGTGCAAAAGAGTGAAATAGCCACAGATTCACTGGTGAAAACAGCCACAGTGTGCCCATTACACAGCGTTTTCTTGTGTATGTATGTAGCTGAGTTTTTTCAGAATTGCTCAGATTCTGAAGTCTGCATTTCAGGAGTTAGACCAGAAGTGAGAGAAACCTTCCAACATCTTAACCATCCTGCTGGGATGAGGTACTGCAATCAGCACAGGTACTCCTCCCCATTTGCTTCATGAGTTTAGAGAAATGGTCAAGCATTCACAGAGACACTGTGAAGTCTCTCATCTATAAGCTCCCTATTTTAAAAAGCATAGGTACTGCATGTCAACAGCTGAAAATAATGGTCTTTTATGATTAATTTGTACTGTCAGTGCTAGAGCTTTATTGTAGCAAAATATCTTAATGAAAGAAACTGTGCCTGGCCATACCCCGGGGTACAACAGAGGGCTCGTAGCACAACAGGACTTTGCAACCAGTTATGAGGCTTCGAGACAGCAGGCTCAGTATCAACCTGCCTCCCCTCATTACTTTAATAGCACTGATCATTCTCAGGTGCAAGAGGATTCCACCCGTTCAGTCTCCAAGCAGATCTTCACTTTACACTGAGACCTTCCCCGACATTCCACGTTGCCAACTCACCCTTTCAGTACTGAAGACAGCAGCCCAGAAGAGGAGAGGGCCTAGGCCAAAAACAAGCCCAAGGAAGGACGTCTTCGGTGTCGGGCGGAAGGTAGGGTACACGTTCAGCGTCCTGGCATAAGCCCAGCGGGTCAGGGCAGGGTTTTCCTGGGTCGGAAACAAACCCCACAGTGAGGCCTCAGGGCCCCTGCTCACCCCCGCGCAGCCCCTTCCCCTGCAAACCCAGGCCGGGAAGGACACCAAGGTCACGGGGCGGACAGCGCAGCGCAGCGCCCGCACGGCACCAGGCCCGGGCCCCGCTCCGGGACACCGGGGACAAGCCCCGCGTTTCCCTGTCCCCGCGCTCCCGTCCCCACTCACGATGACGGGCGGAGGGTTGGGGTTGTTCAGCTGCAGCTGGTACTGCCGCTTGAGCCGGGCGCGGATAGCTAAGCGCTCGGCCTCAGCACGGCGCCTCTCCGGCGACACGTCGAAGGTGTTGCGGTCGAGCTCGGCCGGCAGCGAGACGAAGCGGTTGGGCCGGTAGCGCTCGGCGGCGCTCGGGCCCGGCTCCGACGCCATCTTGGACACACGGCGCCGACCGACGGGACGGCCCTGCCCCTCCCGCCCGGGAGTGCGCGGCCGACGCCGCCCCCTGGCGGCCTGGCGTGCTGGTCACCTCCTCAGCCGCGCCTGGGGAAGGGGCCGCCATGGAAGGGTTGTTCCAGCGGGTTAAGGAGACGGTCCTCTCCGCTTCGGGAGGAGCAGGAGCTCCGGGGCAGGGCTGGGGTCTGTAAGGCGGGTGGTGCAGCCCTGGGGACAGCGGGGTGGTCATTGCTGTGAGCTCTGTCACAGCCTTAAACCGTGCACACTGGCACAAAATACGTCATCGTCAGCTGGGCATGTTCAGCCTGGAGAAGAGAAGGTTCCTGAAGGGGAGACCTTAGGGCAGCTCCAGTGCCTAAAGGAAACCTGGAAAGGGACTCTGAGCAAGGGCCTGTAGGGACAGGACAAGGGAGAATGGCTTTAAACTGATGGAGGGGACACTGAGATGAGCTCTCGGGCAGAAGCTCTTCCCTGTGAGGGTGCTGAGGCGCTGGCACAGGGTGCCCAGAGAAGCTGTGGCTGCCCCATCCCTGGCAGTGCTCAAGGCCAGGTTGGAAGGGGCTGGGAGCAACCTGCTGTAGTGGAAGGTGTCCCTGCCCATGGCAGGGGGTTGGAACCGCATGAGTTTCAACGTCCCTTCTAACACAAACCAGTCTGGGATTCTATGAAGTCACCTCTTTGATATGTTAACCAAGGCTGAGCTCATTGGACAAACCACCAGAGGACCTTCAGGGTTACCTTGTGGTGGCTCACCACGCTGACAATCTTTATTGATAGGTTCAGAAATCATCCTCTGATGATGAACACAAGGTGAAGAAAGCAAGCTCTGGCCTTACAGTGTTGGCTTTAGGATGTTTCTGTCTCATTGGTATTAAGAGCTTTGTTCTCCAGAGATGTAAATAATAGACATCGGTTGTCTTTCTGGAAACAAACTTGACAATAAAACAAGTTTTCTGCTGGTTTTTTCTTCTTTCAGCATACAAAGCAATGATAGCAGCTATTCTGATTGGAAAAAGGTATGTTAATGGCTGTGTGTATATAGTTATGGCCTCATTTACCCTGAGGTAACTACAGACTCAGGTAATGTTGGATGAGGGATTACAGCTTGCTCCTAAGCACACACAAAATAATATTGCTGGCTTTATTTAACGTGCTGTGCTTTGGCACTGAATAATGGAGCAGAAGTTCTGCCTTCCACCTTATGATTTCACTTGTCTTTTACCTGAGCACTCGGAAAATAGATAATCTCCTTTTGGTCTGAGCAGCTAATTGGGAGTTGGGGCTCTGTGACTTGTTTCTAGCAGGATGAAGTACAAGTTGGACATCCCTGAGCAGACCCCCACAGCAAGAGACTCTTTTCCCTCTCTCAAGTCCAAGCCCACAGTCCTCTCAGAAACTCTCTCCCGGTGTTTCTCCAGCTTTTCCATCCTCTTTTTCTCCACAAACAAGCAGCTTCAAATCCAAGCGAAAACCAAGCTGCTTCATCCAAGTCAGCTCCCAAGGAAGTGCTTACATGCCCTGTTCCTTTGTTTCCCAGGGCTTTCAGCTTGGGACAGTGGGTCCTGTTGCACAGAACAGTTTACTTCTTTTCCCAGTTTACGACCATTGGATTTAGTGAGATCTGTGTCTCCAGCTCCATGATTGCCTCCCTCCCTAAGTGGCATGTGGAGAGCTACTGTAGCAGCACAGTACATATACCAGCAGCGCTACCATGTGGCTCTCCTGTGGCACTTCCATCTCAGGGGGTTCCCAAGGACGGCGGCCTGTGTTTCCATGCATGTGGATGGCCTGCTCCTTTAAAAGCTGATCCTCCCCGCTCTTTCTTATTTCTTTATAAATGGCACACGCAGTATAGAAGCAGAGAGATTCCCGGAAGGAACAGGGGTGCAGGTTGGATCCGTGTGCTGGGAAGAGATAGCTGCTTTGTGGGAGTTTGGTGATGTTCCCCTCTTTGCACCATCACAGAGTGGAACACAAATCTCCTGTCCCTGCAGATCTCCCAGAGGACTTTGAAACAATCCAATCTGTTGTGTCCTGAGATGTGTCAGTAATGGTGCAGGACAGTTCCTGTGGGAAGGAGCAAAGATGCTTTTGTGGTGTTCAGCTCACACACCTGTTGCAGACTCTTTGCGATCTTACCTGTGCATGTCCAGGCTGTGCCTTTCCCTGTCCCTGAAGCTCTTAGCTGTGAGTGTGCATGCTTGGCATGCAAACAGTGCTGAAATTAATTCTACTGGGAGCAAAGCAGAAGGTGCAAAGCTACATTTCCATTAACAAGTAACATGCTGTATTAGAAATTGAGCAGCCAGCCACGATGCTGAAAACACTTTGCATTTTGGCTCTAATTACTAACTCATCCTCCCTCCCAAAGGATCTGGTTCCTCACAGGGAGTCTTTTCTGAGAGGTGGGGTCAGTTGTTTTATGAGGTAAGAAAATAACAAGGTTCCTTCCAGAGAAGCGTGTTCTCTGACACTCAAGCCTGTGCGTTGCAATCTGTCGTTTTCACTCCTCCAGAGGTGATTTTGTGCATTTCATTCGTTTCATAACAGCCATATCTCTAACTTTAAAACACCATGATTTAGCAGAAGCCTGATACGCTAGTAGTCAGTGTCTAAACCTTGCATAAAGCGGTGCAGAACAAAGACAGGAATACTGCAGTCAAGGCACTAGGCTATAACCAGTGACTGTTTTTTTCCCTGCTGACAGGAACTGCTGCGCACAGTGAGAAATGTTGTGGTGACAAACTGGACTCCTGTGCAGACCTCCTGCGTCATCTGCTCCTTCTGGGCCACACTATGGCAGGATGAACACAGCCTCGCTGCTACTGCAAACCACCTGTGAAACGAAAGGTTTTGAGAGAACAAATAAGACCCTTCTTATTCTTCATTTTGCCAGCCAGATCATGAAGCTCCTTTGGCTCTTCTCCCCACTGCTAGTGTTGACTTAAGACAAGCAGAAGGAATATAAAACAGGCACCAGTGAGAGTGGAGCCACTCTCACTAGGGCAACACAGACTTGAACTACAATAAGCTGCTCATAAAACCATGTCCTTGTGGGCTCCAACATCGAGACTTAAAAGGTAAGACCCCAAGTGTTTTTCTTCTTTTTAATCAGGACTGAAGATTATTGAATGTTTTGGGGGTTTCAGTATTGAATCAAATTGACCATTCTCATACAGAAATGCCCTTGAAGTTTACATCACCTGTTTTCTTTTGAACAGCAGTCATCAAAATAGAACCAGTCAAGAAAATTAGTCTTTATCCAGAGCCCTGTGGCAGGATGGCCTTGACTGGCTGCCAGGCATCCACCCAGCTACTCTCTCCCTCCCCTTCCTCAGAAGGACTGGGGTGGGGCAATGACATGGAAGAAGCTCATGGGGTGAGATAAACACAAAAAAAAGCAAAAGCTGCATACAGAAGCAAAACAAAAAGAGGAATTCATTCACTACATCCCATCAGCAGGCAGATGTCCAGCTACTTTTTGGGAAGCAGGGCCTCAGTATATGTAGCAGTTGCTTGGGAAGACAAATGGCATCATCACAAATGTCCTCCTATCATCCTTTTTTCCCCTCAGCTTTTATTTCTGAGCATATGGGCATCATATGGTATAGGACATCCCTTTGGTTGTTTGGGTCAGCTGTCCCAGTTATTTCCCCTCCCAGCCTGTTGCCTGTCTCTAGCCTACAGAATGCAGGGTGTTGGAGGGGAAGCCTTGACACTGTGCAAGAACTGCTTGGCAATAGCCGAAACATTGGTGTGTTACTTATGCTATCCTAGCCACAGCTGCAAGGCTGCTGTGAACAAGGTCAGCTCCATCCCAGACAGACCCAGTACAAAGCCATCTTGAATACTGTCCTACACACCACTGGATTTCTGAGAGCATTCCCATCGAAACTACTCTGAAATCAGGCACACTTTGGTTGAAGCTGCAAATAACTTCCACCTTGAGTTTAAAGTAACCCAAGATCCTAACCTTCAGTTTAGACCTGTGTGATTTTGTGGGTGACCTTTCAGTCATGCTCGAAAATATACACTGGCTGGATTTGTTTGGCTGTATACGCAAAGTCCACAAAGTCACATCTTTTCAAAGTGGCTGTGTTAAGTGACTGTGCTTTAAGTAAATGAAAGAAAACATTACCTAAATCACAGGCCTGTCTCCCTATCTCTGAGGTTGTTGTGCATGATGCTTTCAGAAGACAAAGGTTAAATGTGTTGTCATCTCAAAAAATACTTGTGTCTGTCAAACTTGTGCTGAGTGCTCGTGGTTGCCATGTTTGCATCAGTTGTCAGGATGACCCAGTTGTTGCTGGACTCTGTTTTGAATTCTTACTGACCTTTTGCAAAGAAAACAAGCTGGAAAACAAGGGAGAAGCTGACAAGATCATTCACATAGCAAGGAGGTTTCTGAACAGAGGTCTCTTACTTCTAATTCCCACCTGTAATGGGCAAGAAGGGTCATTTCAAGTGTATGAATACTGATGTGTGTGCTGCTGACCTTCTTCTGAGGTGAATCAGTAGCAGTCATTCATCTGCATACATACATTCATGGTAAAAATACAGAAGGGAAGCCGTGTTAAAGGTATAAGGACAAGTTTATTGGCTCAGAACAAGCACATCTAAATGCAGCACGTAGCCATGTTAATATTGTCCAGATAAATGTAATTAATTCTGTGTGGAGAACTGAAGTCCCTAGTATCTTTATCTTACAGTTGTTTAAAGGAAGCCTGGCACACAAAGGAAGGAGTTAACATGGTTAGGGGAATTATGAATAGTCCAATCTTTATTTCAGCCAACAGGCCACCCATAAATGTGTATCAAATGTCGAGCTCAGCAGGAGTTAGTTACAAAACTAGGACACTTAATGAGTCATAAAGTGCCAGGAATAATGAGAGATGGCATTAAACAAACCATTTCTGCCTCTCCTGGGCTTGTCCAGAGATAGTGACAAGAAGGCCTCTGCTGTTTCAGCTTTTCCTGCCAAAATCACATTTGTGACTCACACTGAATGATAGCTGTGGCTGAGCTGCCCAAGCTAGGGAGCTGGTGCGGCCTGGGAGGCTCTGGTGGGAGAAGAGAAACTGGCAGCGAGCATCTTTTCTCTACTGCTTTGCAAGTCATTGATTGGAGCATTTTGTAATATCATTTTCTTAGCTCCTCACAGGAGAGGCTATTAATAGTCACATAACATTGAAGAGTGGGAGGGAAAGAGGTCTTAGAATAAAGTATGGTGGTAATTAGAAAGCTGAATATCTGAGGGTAGATCCTGTTATGGCTATGTGTTGGAAGTGCTTTACCAGCTAAGGGGTAAGGCTGTTCTCAGGCTTTCCCTAACGATGGCTGTCAGGAACTAGAGTACGGCAGCAACTGCGTCATTACATCATTACATCATTGCCCTGACCAGTCTCCTCTGGACCTCCATCACCCACTGGCCCTGGAGCAGCACTGAAGCTCAGCCTCTTGGCCTTAGCTCTTGCCTGAGCTGTGCCAAGTGTGTGCTGTGTCTAGCCTTGGACTGCAGTGGCTCAAGTTCCTGGCTTGACCTCAGACCTTCCTTATCACTTTGGCCTTGCTGGACATCACTGGACTCTGGCTGAAGGCGGTTATTGCCTCTGGACCTGCCCTGATGACCTTGTTTGGCTCACAGTTTATTTTCCTTGCCATTCCTGGACTGCACTGTCACTCATGGAGCTGTGCTCAACCTCATGACCACAGGGAGTGTACATGGCACCAAGGGTGGACTCACATTGATGCCAGTAGAAATTCAAAAAGCAGTTTCGAACAAAGTCAGTGAGAGGAAATTCAAGTTTCCTCTCACGCAGGGTAAGGGGAGGCATCTTTTCTGGCCTGCTGCTTCTGAAGCAGATCACTGCCAGCAGCTGATGTTTCTGTTCTCTCCATTTCTCCCCAGGTGTTTTGCTCTGCCCGCAAAAGAACGGATAGATCTGCCTCAGTCAGTTTGAGTACTGGAAAAGTAGTGGTGCCCACTGTGAACACTGCCTGCATCTCTCTGACACAATGGAGGGTGTTTCAGATGGTGAGTACTCCTACCCTAAAACACATATAGGAGGGTTTTAGCCATTCTCTGGAGATCCTGTCTTTCCTCCTGGGCTGTAGAAAGAGTCTGGTTTAGCTCAGATACTTCCCACCCCCTGGAGTATCCAGTATGGGACAGAGTGCTATGGCTTATGTAGCCTGGGGCCAAATGTTACAAAGCCTTTATTGTACCTGGAGGATGCTCCCATAAGTTCTGCCCAGACCCATGGGTGAAATCCTGGACTTGCTGATAGCAGAGGAAAGCCCTACAAAAAAATGGCTGTGGCCCACAAAGCTGTCAGATTCCCTCCAATGCTTTACTGAGTTACCAGCTCAGTTAGGAGAATTTCCTTTCACAAACAAAATCAGAGCGTGAAGAAAAGGCTACTGTGCAAAAATCCATCCAGAAGTGGCCACTGAGACTATAAACCCCAGCAGAAGAGGTTATGGGGTTTATAGTATATGTGTATACTATAAACCCCAACAGAAGTGGTATATGGGGTTTATGAAGAAATACAGGGCCCCAAGGGCTGCTATGGTGTCAGGGACTTTGCATGTCCTGGTGGGGTCCACTCATGAATACAGTCTTGGAAGAAGCCTCACATTTGGGGGATCATCCTGTCCAAAACTTCTCCACAGCCCAAAATTCATTTTTAACTGGAAAAGGAGCAGGACTTTATAGACAATAACTCCTTAAGAAGTCACAAATTTCTCCTTTGTACAGGAAGATACTCAAGCACTGCTTGGGAGAAAAAAACACTAACCCAGCCTGAAATCTGATAGATCAGTCTTGAAGGAGAGGCAGCTTCATTGCACAGCTACATAGAAAAAGGTACTCACTTTGCTTTACGTATTTCATTAGAAGTCTGGAGCCTAAATTTTAAAGGAAATCTTTGGGAACACACTGTGAAACAGACCATCAGTATGAATAAAATATGGTAGCAGGAACATGTTGAATTTAGTGTGACTGTTTGGCAATCTCTGTATCACAGTGGGGAAGTGCTTAGTTGTGGCAATGCAGACTGGGGTCGTTGGTTTTTTTTCCCCAAATCAAAGACAGAATACAAATGAGGCTGCTGCTGCAGAATGCCAGCCGGTGGGAAGGACACACGGTGTCCAGCCTGGGTATTTCAGTGTTTAAAAAAAAGATGGCAATACTAAAACCTTAAACTTGTGACCTATAGAGAGAGGATGGCAGAGCAGCTCTTTCCTGGGTTCATGCTATCATTGTGTAAGTCAGGAACTTTAACTAAACAAGAAATAGCCCTTAGCATTGCTGAACCCTGTATCCATCAGGTTTCATCTGTCTTGCTGGGGAGACAGGGTGAGGCAGCTGCCAAGGTTAAAAATTACCTCCTATCTTAGCAGAGAGGTGTGCTCTTTGGATAAACCACTTCTGTTTACATGGCATGTCCCCTTAATCCAGCCACTGTAACTGTGATTTGTGACCCCTAAAGGAAAGGTTTCTACCTTGCAGGGCCCTTTAGATAGAGTGCTCCCCTGCTCTCCTGCTGCCCCTCACTCCATCTCCTTCCATGCGTTTGCTTCCCTCCTACTCACTTGCAGATGTTTTTGCCTAACCCAAACCTCCCAGACTCCCACTGCTGCTGAGGGGCTTTTTACCCCACGAACTAACTTCAACTTCCTCTGCCTCATTCACTTGCTGCTTAGTCTTTTCCCTGCCTTCTCCTGATGATAACTCACTCACCTTTTTCCAAGCATCTTCACAAAAAGATCCAGTCTTGGGGGCAGCCACTTGCAAAATGCTTAGCAGATGGCAACTGCTAACCTTGTAGTACTCTGCTCTCTGCTTCCTTTTGTTCTGTCTGTGTTAAGCAACCTGTACACAGCACATTGGCAGCTGGGACATTCATGTTCTTCCTAATTTGCTTTCATTTACTTTAGAGTCTTCTGTGGCCTAAAGCCAAGGGACGTGCAAGCAGTTGTCATACTGCTTAGTGATTCTCCTCAGTGCATGAGGGCCTGTCAAACTCAGTTTCCGCAAGCAGCCTTTTAGTTTAACAGACCAGTGTCATGGTGAATGCAGTGGAGAAGGACTGTTTCTGTATAGGTGCCTTGCATGGCTAATCTTTCTTTTTGTGTGTCCTTGAACCATGAGGAGTGAGTTTGTCTTTGCTCAGGCACAAGAATGGTATCCCCACCTTCTGTTGCTGTGTTAGTCTTGCTGCAAGCTGCTCCAGGGACGCAGCTCCCTCTTGCTCATGACATGGTCCACCAGTTACCGCAGTGACTGGAGCTGCCTACAGAACATGGCCACAAACTGAATGAGTCCAAGAGAAATTGCAAAGACCAGTGCTGTTATGTCTGTATCAGACTTTCAGAGCTGGCTGGGATGCCTCTTCTGCTCGACCCATTAATAGGGAGGGTGCATTTCTCCATAATTTCCATAGGGACCGAACACATCCCATCATCTGAAGGAGCAAGGGCAGTGACTCACCCTTCAACATGCCTGATTTTTTCCAGGATAGTCCTTCACACCAAGGATTGAGTGAGTCTGGGATATACCCATGAGAGAAGGTAATATGCCAAGATCTGTTTGTCTCAAATCTAAATGAAAATTTGAAATATGATAAATCACTCAGTCTGTCCAAAGTCAACAAAGTCAAAGTGCTTTTCCTTTACAGTTGTGTAATTCCTCCCCAGCACAGAGCAACACCCCATTTCCCTTCCTTTTGCTTCACCCTGTGGAATTATGTGGACTCCTTGACCCTTCACTGTAGAAAGAAAACTGAGCCCCTTATCCCCTAATCAGTGAAACTATGAAGCTTTGGTTTCCTTGTTCTTAGACATGAATTTTACAGATAGGTCACAGGTGAGGTCTGCTCCAGATAGCAGTGCTGCCCTTTTGGCAGGCAATGATGGCAAAGGTCTTTCTTGCCTGCAGAGCAGTCTCAGAGCAGAGTTACCTCTGGCTGTACCCTCCCAGCTCTGATAGCAATCCAGCAAATAGCTTCAGTTGACAGCTTATGGACTTTTATAATATTCTCTCTCAGTAAAATCTCTTCCAAATACCAACATCTCTGTCTTTTCTGAGCAGACCTATATTGCATCTGGCACCAGCTTTATTAATCATTGGGTGAACCTGTCCAGTGGCTACATGTAGATTTGTTTGTAATAAATTGTTCTGACTTGCTGATCATGTAACATACTGCTCATAGACACTTCTTACATGCCCTGTGTGTAGTGCACAGGTACACAACTGCAAGATGTGATACTGTGGTGAGAGGTCTCTTCCCTGAGACCTAGCAGATGGGCAAAAGACTTAGAATCTAGGCAGCCACACCTTTGATCAGTACTGAGTTTAAGCAGTTTCCTGTAGAGAGTACTGCCTGTGGCCCTGAGGAGATGCTGGGGCAAAGCATGCAGCTCAGCTTCCTTCAGGGGGATGTCCCTAGCAGTTTCGGGCTGATGATGTTGTTATCATTGGCTCGTCCTTGCATGATACCTTATTCTTGGAGGAAAGGAAAAGTCAGGGCTTGTGTGAGATCTCCCTTGGGCAGAACGTTACTTGATGAAAGCATAGGTATTTCAAGGTGACTTCTTCTGGCAAAGGACTATTTTATTGCTTGAGAGTTGCTTGTTGTTTGCATGCTGTGGCAGTGAAAGGCCAGGATGTGACAAAGAAGGGGTGGTCATTAGTCCAGGGGCAGAAGTGAATCACCCAGCTGCACAGGTGGGATTACCTGTGTGACACTGCTTACGCCCTCCTGCTTTTATGGCCTGACCCTGTCTCAGGACCTGAGGTCTTTGGATCCAGGACTTCTGAAGAAATCATCATTTCCTAGCACTGCGGGGTAGTGCTGAAGGCATGGTAGGATAGTGGTGATGGTGATCAAAATACTCACGAAAATAGTCTGACAGAGTTTTCCCCAACAACCACTTTCACAGCTTTTCTGGTTAGATGCAACATTTCAGTTTTGTTTGGCAGAAACAGATGCACCCTCTCGCCCTTCTATTAAAGAAACAGTTTTGTTTGTTTATTTTTCACCTCCCTTTTTCCTCCTTTTCCCAGTTGCTAATGAAAACAGTGGAGTAAAGATGGAAAAGTGAGAGAAGATAAAAAAGCTATTCAGGTTTTGCTATTTTGAATAAAATTTTTCCACCAAACTCAGAAATATCATCGTTGGTTCTCCAGGCTTCCTCAAATCAATTCCTGCTCCACTGGTGTCCCTGAGGGCAGCAAAGGCAGACCAGCATGAGCAACCCAGAAAATGTTGGCTCCTTATAATATCCTGGGCTGTTAGAACTGCAGAAAAGCAATGGTACACAGCAAATCCCATTGGTTTTCTTAAAAATCATCCATAACTGGTGTTTCACTTTACCAGGTAACTTTAGGTGAGGATCAAAGCTTCCTGAGACTCTCTGTGCACTGGTCTGGTAGGTGTGCTGCAGTCTGGCCAGGTTTGCTGGAGCCTGCTTGAGTCTTGTTCCGGGAAGATTCTTACTGATGGGAAGCTTCAGGTGCCTTTCCTGAGCTGAAATCATAGAATCACAGAATAGTTAGAGTTGGAAAGGACCTTAAGATCATCCAGTTCCAACCCCCCTGCCAGGGGCAGGGACACCTCACACTAAACCGTGCCAAAATCTGTGAAGCACTGCAGAAAGCCGGAGGTGAATAACAGTGATGCAGCAAAACTGTTATTTAGGAAAGGAGATCTTTTCTGCAAAGGTTCATACTGCCCTGCAGAGACCAAAAGAGAGTCAAAACAAGCTCTGAACTCCTAGAGGTGGTATTAAACATCTTGTAGCTAAAATATTGCTCTTTATTAAGCTCTAGAATAGAGCTACCATTAGGTAGTCAGGAAGTATGTACAAGAGAGGGGAGGGAGGTTTGAGCAATGCAGTCCCAAACTAGTGTAATAGTGGAAGGGTTCAAAAAGGAAGGGATCTTTGGTCTAATTCAAGACTGAATGTGTGTTTTCCAGATGCATCTCAGCTGCAGCAGTAAAAGCAATAAGGGTCAATAGTGGTTCTGACTGCTATGCTGGGTTTTAGTTCAAGGGAAAATTCCTGGAGAGAAAAAATACAGGTTTATAATAGAAGCACTGACCAGACTGGAGCTGTGATCAGTAATGATGCTTCTACACCTTCATTGTGAACCCTGAGCTGCTTTCTGTGGGTGAAAAGAGCTGCTACCTAAATACCGATTACTTTAAAGAAGGCGCAGTGCTATCGCTTCCAGAGGAACTTCCTACTGTTCCTGTGTAGTGGTAAAATAAGCAGAGTTCCAGGGATCTATCCAGAGGGCTCCCTGGCAGAGGGCTCTGTTGGTGTTGGTGATAAAGGGAGGCTGACATCTCAGGTGTGCAGTGAAGGACTCTTCACCAGGAGGAACAAGTTGGTGAGTTGGCCCTGCAGAAAGGCACAAGGGAAGAAGGACAAAATCAATCCCTCTGCTTGGACCGGTAGCCAGTGCTAGATGCAATGCATGGAAGGGCTTGAAAGAGAAAACACACTGCCAGGCCCCAGTCTTGGTGGATTATTAAATGCTGAAACACCTTGCCATCTGATGATGGGGTCAAAACTCATTCTTAGGGCTGCTCTGAGAGGCCCATGCGGAATACACTATGTTAGGAAAGGGTGAGTAGTTGCTCAGTGACATTTCTTCGAGGCAGGGCTGTGTAGCCAGTCTGCCTGCTGGGAAATGCCAGGAGGCTTTGTACATGATGAGGGTTTTATCATCAACCTGCATGATAGGCTTTGTGTGTGATGTGCAGTCCAGCCCATGGGCCCCACTGCCACTATCAGTGGGACAGTCAGGTTTGGAGATGTCTGTTTTTCTCACCCATTAGACTAATGTGACTGATGAGCACTTACAGTCTCCTTTGTGGGGAGTGCTCCTATATCTTTCACCATTGCCAGCTGCAGCCCAGTGGGTTTCCTCCTGCCTACTTCAGTTTCCCTGCCTCTACAGTGATAATAATATATTTTATCCATTTCTGTTGATGGTTTTGGGAGTTATAAGTAGACCACATCCTATATGCTGGAATTTAATGGAGATTGCATGTTCAGTTTTCCAAGGAACCCAGGATTATGTCTGCTACATAATCACCTTGAGACTTGACTACTGTTGCAAGGGAGGCATAGCCCAGTGCCTTAAGTGCTGAAGCAAAAATTTATCCCTGGGAAGCTCAGTAAAGGATCCCCTCTCATCACTGCAAAAGGACCATTGGAGCAGGTCCTCCTAAAATTCTGGGTTGAAAGGCAGTTTGACATCTGAGTTGTCTAGGTCCTTAGTGCATAACGTCAGGAGACAGTCCAGCTTTTTCTGAGTTCCTAATTCAGAAGGTTTGCCCAAGGATGTTTCAGGTGACTCATGCTGCCTAATATTTGGAAATACATCTAGAGGCATTTATAATATACACATTTTCAGCCACAATTAATTCAGTGGGACCACAATACTGCCGAAACAAAGTCCCTCAGTACCATCTATATTGGGCTATTGGCAGAGAAGACTAAGAGCCACTTGGCAACTGGAGGACACAGGTTTAAGAGAAGATAAAGCCAATGTCTTTAGTTGCTTCATGTTGGGCAGGAGATACAAAAGGAGTCACAGGTCACATCACATGGGTTTTGCCATCATGATGATGGGTTCTCATTGCAACAGCTTCTGGTGGGTGGACTGCTTCTGGACTACAGGTCCCAGGCTGGAGCTTGAACATGGAGGAGTATCACACCATGGATATCTGCTCCCTGTGCCCTTGGGGCCTTGCCTTGGGCTTTTTCAGCCTGCACTAAAAGTGACCAAACTTTGTTCATCCTTTGGGAGGAGCTCCACCAGCCTCCTGGGAAGGCACCCCTCAGTCTTCTGTGCTCCTCTTCACTGGTGATAGTTGACTTTCCCTTTCTGAGACTCCAGGGATGGCTGCCTGGCAGCTCCACAGACTTGGGGGCATCTGTTGCACATGGAGAGATAGCTTGTCAGGGAGAGAGGATGAAGCAGATGTTTGACACAGCCATAAAGAGCCTGCTGATGTGATGGTGAGCCTTCATGAAATGCTGATGCATTTCTGCTTATATAAAGAGGGTCCTCTCAGTCTCCTGGTATTTTCTGTAGCCTGATCATTTTCATGGCAATACCATTTTGGTTGCTTGTGACAACTGTATGTCTTAAGTCACTGCTTGCAGACTCCTAAACTTTTCCAGCACAGCAGGCTCTGATACCTGGCACTTGGACACAGTAATATCTCAAGGGTGACTGCTTTGGTAAGATAATTTTTTGCCTGTTTTACATGGATTTTGTTCATATGAGTGCAAAAAGGCAGTTATTTATAACTCTATACATATATGTATCTGAGCAATTGTATTCTTCATGATCAAAATTAGTAGTAACTAAAGATAAATGAAATCTTTATTGTGCAAACTAAGCCAAAGGGTTTCACTGATTCAGTTTTTGTTTCTTCTGACTTCTAATGTTTTAAAACAAAGTTTCATTATTGTAATCAGCAAAATTACCCAAAACCTGACAATGCCACTGTTGGAGACCAGGCATGAGTGTCCTATGAGGAACAGCAGTTTGCCAGCACTTCACTGCCTAAAGTGGATTTGCATAAGTTCTTTAAACACTCATCAGTGAGAAATACAGCTGGGAAATTAGCCCTGAGTCCTCACAGAATGTCAGCTAGCCCATGCTGGGTTGGAAATGCCATTGTTAGAGAAAAGGTGGTCAGCTTTGGTGCAAGCTAAAATCTTCTGTTTCCCAATGGCTGTTGGAAAGCCCCACAGTAAACTGAGTAGGACTGAGCCTCAGGCTAGTGCAAGTGCAACCACGCACACAGTGTTTCTTCTTTTTCTGTCAGTATTTCTGAGTTCTTCTTACTCTGACTTCCCAAAGGCATCACTAACATCCTGTATTTCAGTCTATATTTTATTTATGGTAAAAAAAAGGAAAAAGATGAAAATGGTTCAAATCTGTGGTTGCTCTGGTTGGATTGCCATTGTCACCTCAAAGCAGAGGGTATGCTGGTTGTCACACTGTGCTGGCAGTGCCTGCTGAAGAAGAAATGAAGTAAAACCTGCTGTTCACTAAATGGCCTTTGCAGAAAATGGTCCCTGTCCTGTTACGCTCTGCCCTGCATGCGTGGCTCTGAAACGGCAGTGAAGGAGGAGTGAGCATCTGGTTCAGTATCCAGCTTGCTTCCCACACACAGGTCAAGCTGCAGCAAGCCTCACCTACCTATGCCCAGTCTGATGGTGGGATGTTAGTCCTGAGGGATGAGGCAGAGGGTTATGACTTCCAGCAGAAAAGAAGCTGCAACGTGCTCAGTGCTGTCTTCTATGTACAAGCCCATTTCCAAAAGTTTTGAGGGACAAAAGGGGGAATCCACTGCCTTTATGCTTTATGCTTCATCTCTTTATGCTTCATCCTGTTTTAACAAGGCTTTTCAGACTTAGGGTGGCATATCTTCTTTGCCTCAGAAAGAGACAGTACAGGCTTGCACAGGAAGTATCACTGACCCCAAGGCAGGGCTCTGGTCGCTGCATAAACCTGTGGCACAGTGAAGCAGGAGACACTGCATGTTGGTGGAGCTGATCCCAGGTAGGACTGAGCCATATCAGATGCTCTCCCAAGCCACGTGCAGTGTCAGCTAAGCTGCCTTCCCGTTCGCCTCCGCAGAAGTTCTCTGCTACTTTCTTCTTCTCAGACGGAGCTTTAGGTCCAGCCAAGAGGCTGAAAAGCAGGTACAGGGAGAAGTGAGAGAAAAAAGACCTCAAACTCCTCCCGCAAGCAATCCCCGTGCCCTTGGCCGATGTGTTCCCTGGCAGGGAAGGAAGCCGTGCCCTCTGGTGGCAAAACAGGGGAGAAAGAAGTTCCAAACTCTTTCCCGTCTCCGGTACAAGAGCCCCAGGGCAGGATCACCCTCACCCCTGTCAAAATCTTTGGCCTCCGGTTAGCCTCGTACTGCCCTTGAAATTCAAGCGGCTCCTGCGTGAGGTGCGCTCCCCCGCTGCTCAGCGGGGCAGGTTGCCTTGCTCTTGCCTGTCCTGGGCACGCTGTCCCTCAGCCGGGACGGCACGTTTTGGAGCAGTCCTGCAGCGACTCGTCGAGAGCACGCCCGGCTGCCCAGCGCGGCTATTGCAGCTCTGAGATAGGCAGCGCTTGAGTGCCTTGCCGTCGGCTCTGTCTCTCAGAGTTTGACAGAAAGTCTGTCACACAGCGCAGTTAGGAAGCTTTCAATAGTTCACACGGAAAGGTTAAGTCGATTCAGATTCAGATGTGGGCAAAAAGCAAGCAGAAGAGTTTCGCTGCTTGCAGGAAGAGCCCAGACCAAATGAACCAAATGAATTTTGGTAACACCATGTGTAATTAGGGTGAATGAGCTGTTTATCGAACTGTGAAGCTTTTGTTTCCTATGCATGGTGTCTTTATACTTTCAGAGCAATCTTCTTCCCAGTGGCCACATGGTTCTTTGCATTTGTGGTACCCATCCCGCATGGGACTGTGGCTTTGTATCTTTCTGGGCACCTTTCTTCAATCCTTACTTGCTTCTTTGCGTGTGAACTGCAAATTCCTGAAGAAATTGTTTCTTGCAGTCGCTTTTCACCTAAAGGAACACGGCAAAACCATTACTATGTGAGCTATCTCAGCACAGCATCTGAATGTTGCTTGGGCAGTTGACCATCCCCTTCCATCATGCCACAGATGCAACATGGCACAGCACAGGCAGGAACCACTGTGGTTGCATCTGCTTCTGATGACATGATCTTGTGACCCAAGTTTGGGGATCCTCAGTTTGCAGGCTGCTTGAATCCTGAATGAAATGACATTGTTGCTCCTAGACACACAGAGCCTCTAAGAAGACCCTGATAACTCCTTGTTCATGTTAGTTTTGCCACGAGGTCAGCGGTGCCCTTTCTGCTGCAAAATCTCCACTGCTGAATGCTCCCCTCCTTCATCTTCCTTTGCACATAGAGTTAGATGCAGACCACACCGGGTCATGCCAGGACTCAGTGTGTGGAGTAAGGAGGGGATAGAGAGAGGATAATAATTCCTAAGCATCAGATACCTGGGTCTGTTTCCTTGTCAGTACAGTGGTATGCTATCACTAGCTGCAGTTGGATACACTAGACCTGCTGACTTTAAAAGGGTCTTCCAAGTGAAAACTCCATGCAGTGTCCCCCTTTCTGCCTTACCCTCAGCGTTTTAGGAGTATGGAGCAATAGAGCAAGGACAGCTTTCAGCACAAGGGGCTTCTGTGCCCTGGTTTTGATTTTCAACTCAAGCAAACCCAGGGCTTGGTGCTTGGCATAACTCTTGTTACTGATGCTGGAGGGACATGGATCATGTTCGTAGATATCTGAAAAGGTTTGCATATCACTGTGGCTGCAAAGATATGAAGTGGAGTTGTCTGTGCTTGTGGAGGTTATTAGGATGTTCTGTTGTGGAGAGCTCAAGAGAGCTTAGGTATGGATAGAGCAGTCTGTGAAATGATTAAAACAGCTCATGTAGGAAGGCTATATGGTCAGTCGCACCTCAAATTAATTGCCAGAGAAGGCTGGTGCAATAGTCTGTTAGCTGGGAAATGACTTCTTTAGCTCCATGCACAGGAGGCTGCTCAGTTCACTAAACCCAGTGGACCTGGGAAGATCGGTTTCAAATGACAGAATAATAGATTGAGATTTATGTTGGAGGTGTCCCACATACAGGAACAGAGTGCCATCATGGGCTTTTTATTTCTTCACCAAATGTGTTAAAAGGCTGAAAACTGTTGCCTTGTTGTTTCAGTATGTTTTGTGCTTAATTTTGCTGTCAGGTGGGAATGCAAAGCCTGAAGTTTCATTAACTTCATCGAGGTTTTTTTGCAGGAGCTTCAGCAGTGAAAGGAATGGTGTCAGATCTAAACTGAAAGGCTAGCAAAACGTATCTATTCCCCTGATGGTTTGCCATTTGAGCTGAACTGTTTTAACATAAACCAAACAAAAATCATTTTAACAGACTGGTAGCAATAGAAATGACTTCTCAATTGAAATCTGTGCTCACTGGTGTGGTGTGTTTGTGGTAACGCTGTTACCCATTCTTCTGTTGCCCATAGAAGGTTCCAGAAAACAAAAAGCAGGAGATTCTGAATTGGAGGACTTTCAGCTTCTCCTTTTGCACAAGGAGCAAAAGCTGTTCTTGCCCTTTGGAAGCATCTTTTAAGGATCCGGAATTACTAGAAAGGACTACTTCCAGTTTCCATGTTATGCTTCAGTTTTGATAGATTTTTCTTGTTTGTGGACTGTATTTTTGGCACATGCACTCAGTATGTTAATCCCTTCAATTATTTGTGTATTATTTCATGATAGATTTAGAGCCAGCCTTTTCCACCCAAATACACGTCTGGCTTATGTAGTTTCAACTTGCAAAGAGATAACTAGATATTAAAATACTCTCTTGGTTCACTGGTCCCCATAGAACCACAGCAATGATGCCGTAGCAAAACACAGAGCATGTCTCTGTCTCCTTGCAGCTGATGGGGAGCCAGGATTGTGTAGAAGATGCTCCTGTTGTGTGGAGTGGAGGACTGCAGGCAGCAGACTGTGATTGAGAGGTTTTTCTGTCTGAGAGGTGACATGGCTGATGGTTCTGGCACCTTAGACTATGTTTTTCTTGCAGTGCCTGCTTTAGCCACACAAAAACACCTCTTCTGGTGTCAGACTAGTCACTCACAGGCAGTCTGTTGTACATGAGGCATTAGAAAGTGGCTAAGTAAACAGTACTAGTCCTTCCAGGAAGAGTCCTGTATTTCCTATAGTGCCCTATAGATTATATGCTCCAACAGACTCCTGTATTTCATTGTGCCCTTTATTACCTATACCCAGACGGCAGGAATGGGAAGTCCTTGTCTCAGGCAGGTTTAAATTCATGCTGTTTAGCCAGTGTTGCAAAGTTGTGCCATCTTCTCACTCTCGAAGAACACTTTCAACTTCTGAAAGAAACTTCACGCTTCTTTCTGGCCATTTTCACCTGCTTCAGCTGTGAAAAAGCAAAGAGTAGATTGGGAACATCAGGTTCAGTTCCTTGCCCTGCTGAAAATTCCCTTTGTGATGCTTGGGAAATTGTTTGCTCTTGCTGTGACTTGGTTGCTGATCTGTGATACAGCATATTACTAACCAATCTCCTGGCATGCAGGGAGCAAAACTACATGGCTCAGTTACTATAGCAATGAGACCCTGAATTCAGGAGCCTGTTTTCACGGGCACAGTGCTAAACATCCAGAGCAGCCCTCAGTGCTCTGCAAAGCCCTGCACAGACCCAGCTTCTGCCTCCTCTCACCCCTCTCTCTCAGCAGATGTGTGTGCAATGCAGCCAGCTGCATCAGAAGCACATCATGTCCTGCAAAGAGCAAGGTAGCGAGGGTCCAGCCAGGCTGTTGCTGCCTCATATGTGCAAAACAGGATGGGACAGGGGAGAGGAGACATCAAGGAATGACTTTGGTCTGTGGGAGAAAAAGAGTGGGAACAGGAGGAGGTCAGAGGAGAAGGTGGTAACAAATGTTACTAAAGAGGGTTTATGTTTAAAGCAAAGCTAGGCTGCCCTGCACACCCATTCCCATTGCACTCTGTGCTGCTGTGGGGATGCACCCAGGCTTCTGCAAATGGGGCTGACAGTGGAAAGTCTTCACCAGGCTTGAACATGAGTTCAGAGAGGGGAACTGTCTTGGCTCCTCTGCCACTTGCATCCTGAACATTTCCCTTCTCTGCCCCATGTGGTGCCAGCACAGGGACCTTGAGAGAGCTGTCATCCATCTGCCTGGACTGTCACATCTGCATGGGCAGGCAGGCTTGTCTCCAAGGGTGAAATACCTCTTTTTCCAAGGCTCCGTTTTGCAGTGTAACAGCATGGTGAAGAGGGGTGTGCAATGCTTAGAGAGCCCCAGGCTGCTTGGCTGGAGGGGAAAGGTAAAAGATACAGCTACTCTGTGCTTCCATCTCGTGTCTGACTCTGCACTGCAGGGGTGGACTTAGCAGAAGTGAGGGATGGAGTGCATCAGCAGAGGTTGGTGAAGAAGTCTGCAAAAGGTCTGCCTCTCCTGTGCTTCTGCATGAGCAGCTCTTCACCTCTCTGAGAGAGGAATAGGGCAGAACTACTTTTGTTTCAACAGCCTGCACTGACTGGGAGGGAAAAGATAGCATGTGAAAGAAAAAGAAATGGTTTTGGAGCTGCTCCTTGTTTCAAACGTGCCAGCCTGTTTCCAGTCTTGCACCATCCCTTTGTTCAGAAGGCTGGGACGTTTCCCTTGGCCAGGAGGGAGCTGAGACATGCCAATCTGCAGCTAGTGCTTGCCATGTGGTTTTGCTGTTGCACACAGGAGAATGAATGAAATCAGCTTTGGGATTCCAGGAGATCTCATAGCATGGCAGCCAGGGATATTTATTATGCCTTCCCTGTGTTAAGCAGTCCTGGTTGGCACAGACACAGCCCTATGGTTTAGGTTGTAAGATGAGTTCATTTACTTTTCAATATGCTGCAAGAAAAGAATGTGTTTATTGTTACAGCCTGCTTTCCGGGGCACAGCTTGCCCTTGACTGGGTGCACTGGGTTGCCATGCAATCAAGGTTCCTGCACAAGTGCACCAGGTTTGGCCAGCTCTGTTGGCAGAGGTTTTGTCTATGGATTAATGGTTAACGTGGTCCTTGGTCATGTTTAGGCCTGCGTCAACAGTACCAGCCTAGAAAAGGCCTGGACCCTGTTTGAGTAAGAGCTTGTGAAGTGACAGTTCCAATTTATTTCTTCAGGAACCAATTAACCCAAGTTTAGTCTCAGTTTCTGTTCACATAAGAGCCTTCTGAACAGGTCTGGCATAAAGCCCAGGATTCACTTTTAAGCCTCTGAAGAACATATTGCATGTATATAAGTAGCACCTTTCTTGGTATTTGACAATGTCTGTGGGCATATCAGCAGGCAAGAGGGGTTTGGACATAGCCATCCTGTTCTGGTGGAGCATTTAGGTGGCTGAGTGTGACTCACGCCATGCCCCTCAGCACTTGGACCTCTCATCCTGTTTTAGTTAATAACAGATGCAACCAGGTATGGAGTGGGCAATTGTTGGTCTAGAGCAGTGGCGGGGACAACAGCTCCTGGGTAGTCCTGCTGCTGCCAGAGACACAACCCTTCCATGTGTGGAGGGATGGTGAAGGCCTTTGTTTACTCACACAGGCAGCACTGGGGCCAGCGCAGGAGACTTGTCTGCCTGCCACACAGCAGTTTGCAGCAAGTCTCCTTTCACCCTATGGCACCAGGCTGGCAACTTCTGTGATGGATTTTTGGGAAGATACTTCTTTTTCATTTCCCATTTGGCCTCCCCAGTGCAGATGCAAATCTCTATGAATCAGACTCTTCATGGCCTAAACAGATAAGTTTACACAGGTGTACATTTCAACACAAACAAAATCTGGGGGAGATGATAGGATTAATGTTCACATGAAGGCAACAGGGGCTGCTGAGCCTCTTGATGAGAAGATAAGGTTAAGAAAACCATCTCTGCTTCACCCAATTAGAAAAATCCAGCTGAGCAAGCCTGTGAGGATGGCCGAGGTTCAAGCATAGCCAATGTTCTTGCTATTGACTGGCCCAGCTCACTTATACTCTTAATAAATAGCACAGCCTGGAGGAAAGGCTGGTGACAAGGAGCAGAAGCAGGTGCTATAGCTGGTAGAGTGCCAGCCCCAGCACCGAGTTGGATGCCTCTGATTGTGGTAAGAAGGCAGGCAGGAGGAGGGCCAGGGCTGAGCTGCTGCTATAGGACAGCTCTCTTTCTTCTACCACTGTCTTTCTTGGGCCCACTGAGCAGAGTCGATGAGCAGAGCTGATGTTTGTTCTGCTCCCACCTGCTCTTCGCAGAGCTTTCAGTGGCAAATCCAGTTATGATAATGCTTCATAAAATCAGCCCCCAAATGCTCTGGAGCAGCTGCCAAAGGGAGAGTTCCATCTCAAAATGTGGTACAAAGCTGCCAAGAAGAGGGGTGGGATTGCTACGTGTCCACAACATATAGACACACTGGCCATAGGCTTTCTTGACCCAGAGTGGATGCAGTTAGCTCTCTGCTCCCTGCAGAAACACATAGCCTGAGTTATGTCCTCTGGGCAGTATCCAGCCCAACAAGATTTTGATTCTCAGTTTGGTTTCTGAGATATTGGTGACATATAACAAGAGCTGCCTTTATCTCTACCTTCTATGAAAAGAGGTGTTTTGAAAGATTCCTTGCTACCTACAACAAGCATTACTGTCTTCTCCTTTCATATCCTGCCCATGGCATGGTCTAGTGGTCTGATCTCCACCTGCACAATGGAAACACAGATGCTTTGCCATGAGTGTCAAGGCTGTAGCTACAACCACAGTGTTCTCTCCCTTGCCTCCAGCTGTTCCAGGCTGTCAGGATCAGATGTGGTGTCCTCCATAGGCGCTCAGTACTCTGCCCATTCATACCTCCAGATGGCTTCTCAATCAAGCAAAGCATCATAGAATCATAGAGTCATAGAATAGTTAGGGTTGGAAAGGACCTTAAGATCATCCAGTTCCAACCCCCCTGCCATGGGCAGGGACACCTCACACTAAACCATGTCACCCAAGGCTCTGTCCAACCTGGCCTTGAACACCGCCAGCGATGGAGCATTCACAACTTCCCTGGGCAGCCCATTCCAGTGCCTCACCACCCTTACAGTAAAGAACTTCTTCCTCATATCCAGTCTAAACTTCCCCTGTTTAAGTTTGCACCCGTTACCCCTTGTCCCATCACCACAGTCCCTAATGAAGAGTCCCTCCCCAGAATCCCTATAGGCCCCCTTCAGATACTGGAAGGCTGTGATGAGGTCTCCACGCAGCCTTCTCTTCTCCAGGCTGAACAGCCCCAACTTTCTCATCCTATCTTCACACAGGAGGTGCTCCATTCCCCTGCTCATCCTCGTGGCCTCCTCTGTTCCAACAGTTCCATGTCCTTTTTCTGTTGAGGACACCAGAGCTGCACACAATACTTCAAGTGAGGTTTCAGGAGAGCAGAGCAGAGGGGCAGGATCACCTCCCTCGACCTGCTGGTCACGCTCATCCTCTTAAAACCTGGGTGCCCCAGGATAGCTATTATCTGCCTGTTATTTTGGCAAGCTCTTGAAGAGCTGTTTTGGTTTCATTTTACAAGGGTACCTGTATGAATCTGCTCCTGGTATGAGTCTTTGAGGGTTTTAATGCACAATCTGAATTCCTCTCCTTCTGGATGCCTTTAGACCTAAAAGATGCTTTAGACCTAACGATGCTTTTAGACCTAAAAGATGTCTCCCTTCTTAGTCATACTTGGCCTTGTTTTTATTTTGTAGCTGGTTGTAGTTTCCCCTTCCTTTTTGTTGAAATATTCCTTACAATGAAAATTCACTTCTTCCAGCACACCTTCTGAAGTTTTACAGTTTCTGTGAGAGAGACAGTCATTGCAGATGGTGCCTTCATACGACAGACAAACACTCATCTGTCATTCGTTCAACACAGAATACCTGCAGCAAATTCCCCACACATTCCTGTTTCCTTTGTGGAGGCAAGGGCAAACGTAAGAGAGCCTCTCTGGGGATGAGCAGATGCTTCCCAGCAGATCAGGATGGCGTAGTTAGTCTGTGCAGTATCTGCATGGTACCATATTGCAGAAGCCATCTCCTGGAGCTCCTGCTCTGAAAGAGGAGGAAGGAATCCCCTGCCTTGTCTCCTGAAGCAGATCTTCTGTCAACCCCTGTCCACACTCTTATACTCAGCATGAAATCAGAGATACTTTCTGCATCCCCAGCAGTGCAGGATCTGTGCAGCAGCAGTTCCCCTGTCTCCCTGAGGCTGCTACAGCCCCAGTGTCTTTTGGCAGTGCCTTTGGGAGCTGCCTGGAGGATTGGGAAACATATCTGTAGTAAGACAACCAGTCTTCCTAGCTAGGAATAAGTAACCAGCATTCCTGGAGTTACTGGAGGGCAGACATTTTATTCCTTAACATAAACCCAGACAAAATAGTTCATCAAAGTTTTGGTATGCTTCTGCCACAACCTACTGCAAGAACATCACCACACTTCCACCAGTAGATCCTCTGTAAGCATCTTTTATAAGTATTCCTCCAGTTCCTCCAAGCTAGGGATAAGGGCTAAACGTAAGCAAGCAGACCATGTCATCTCACAAAAAAGCTTTTTCTCTCAAACTGGTGTGGATGTACAGCAAGCTGGCCAGTCTTCACAGCCCACATACTTTTCAGATAGCTATTTGGCTTCCATCGTCCATCAAATGAATGTATTGAAGCAGATGAGATTGTCCCAGATTTACACAGGTAGGAATGAAAGCATTTTGCCTGGGATTTTCAGATGACTGAAGTGACTTTGTGTTTTCAGATCAATCTGCCAGAGAATGACAGATGCAGTGGAGAGAAAGCAAGTTTTATACTGGGATGTCACTACACAAATCAACTGAACTTAGATTATAAGAGCAAAGCAATAGAAAGGAGTTTGGGAGGGAGAGAAAGGGTAAGTCATCTCTTCAGTCTGTGTACAGACTTTTATTAATGTGGTATTGAAAAGAAGTGCTATTCTCCCCTCCCTTTGCAATGTCCTTTGCACAAAACCTCAAGGAAAAATTGCTTTGGCTCTGTCAACATGGAAATTGCTGCTGCTTTTTGTCAGAATCAGTTGTGGTGGCACTCGGCACTCGAGGTTTCTTGTTGTACGTCTGTCCAGCCCCACTACACATACTGGCTGTTTGGGTCCTTGGTTGCCTCTTGAGACCCAAGGAGAGACCTGCACAGGTACTCATGGTGATACAGAGGTGTAGGTGACAGTAGATGAGCCTTCTGTTATCATGGCTCTGCTATGGAAAAAGCTGCTCAGTCGAAGGCCATGAGATGGAGGCAGGAGTGTGGTAGTAGCCCTTGTCTGCTGGATCAGGCCTCTGAGTGATGAAAACTTTTCTCACTGCAGCCTTTGAATGTCACCTCCATCGAGCTGTGCCAGCCCTGCTCCCTCCTGGGGCACAGTCCGGTCAGCAGGAGTGCTTTGGCCTATGCAGGTTTTGCTGTTTCCTCAAAAAGAGCAAACCCCTCTCTTTCAGCTCTCTGGCTGAAAGGATCTTCTGGCCAGCATAATCACATTTACATGAAGGCTTCTGCCAGCCTTGCTATATTGGTCTGGGACAGAGAGTGAGCTGAGGGTAAATGACACTCTCAGAGATAGAGCTGTGCCAGAAAATCTTTTAGTGTGGCTTAGTCTTAACAGCTGCTGTTCTGGTGCTTTATCTCTGGCTATTATTAGTTTGCCTTTGCAATAGACAGACCCATACCTTTCTCATGAATAATTTGCAATTTGCCAAGTTCAGAGTGCACATTTTAATTAACTCAGTGTTTGCTCGAAAGAAAATGATATTGCTGCATTTTCATTTCATAATGCAAGTAATAGTCGCTGAGTGTTCACTCCTGACCTGCAAGGCCTCATGTTTAAAACAAGCTGGGAGGCGGTGGGGGAAGAAAGGCATTTTTTTGGCAAGGAAACTGCTGCCTTCAGGCTATTAATGCATCTTAATCCTGAGCAGAAGATGAAATCACTTTGGGCAGGTGCCAAGCAATACAGTGACTTTCCTCTGATTTCCGGGAGTTCTTCGTCAACAGCCTTTTCTGCATGAAGCAAAAGCCATGCTTTTAGGGCTTCATTCTACTCTCACTTTACACTCATTGTATACCCCTATCAAAGCAGATAGGGGTATACTCCTCCCAGCAGAGTTTCCCCACATTAGCAAAAGAAAAGCAAACCTCATTGGTCCTTTTATTTATTATCTGTATTGCTGCTCAGGGCCCGTATTTACTGGTGCTGACACTGGGCTTTGTGCCTGCAGAGCCAGAGGGCACATTCTTTATTCTGATGGTGCTTTTGAGCAAAATTACCTTTAAACTGCATCCTTTGCCAGTCCCCTGATAGCGTTACTCAGCAAGAAAGATGTCTGAACATCTCTCTGCAAGGCTGAAGACCCATGATAGTCATCAAGCTGCTCAAAGAAGCCAAATAGCATGCCCTTGTTGCTGATTTGTCCCAAGGTGTATAGTCCTGTTTAGCTCCCCTGCTGCTGCAGTGCTGACAAGTGGGCTGTTCCAGTTCTCTTCTGCTGCTCTTCTGGGTGCTTCTGGCCATCTCTTATCCCCCTACATGGACCTGGCACACAGGGCTGCAGGATGATTCAGATCACCTCACTTATTTATTGGAAGTTAACCCAGGAAAATGTCTATGGTGCTGGTCTGAGTGGCTGCCCAGCTGGGCAATGATGGGGAGAGGTGCAAGAGCAGGAGGGATTTGGTTGCTGGCAACTAACACTCAAGTGTCCTCCATGTAGTAGTTGGTGTGATGTTGGCTCTCTCCTTAATGCAGGCAAACCCACGGGTATCGCACAAAGGGGAAGAAGAGGGGAGGAGAAGGAGCAGAAGGGAGCAGAGCAGGGGCATGGGGGATTTCTGGAAAGACAGCAAAAGAAGTGAGCTGGAGCCTAATGCATTGTGGGCAGTGGGGACTGGTGAGGAACTTAGTGATGGACAGCAGACAAAGTGAGCTCAGAGGTTAAGGGACTGGAAGGGAGCAGTGTGCAAACAGTGGTGGTGGTGATGGGGTGGTAGTCTGGTGAGGAAAGAGTGCAAAAGAAGGCATACAGAGCACAACGGAAGTGTGAACAGAGGGATGTGATGGGGAATGGATGGTACTCCCCCAGGCCTGATCCTGACCCTGACTTGCTGACTGTCCTCCACAGTTGCCCCTGCTGCTCTCTGCCACAGAGTGAACAAGGCTGGAGTGGAGGAGAGCTTTGATGGGTGCTCCTGCAGAGGGGAAAGCGCTGTCTGCAAGTGCAGAGGATGAGAGCAGGGCCCTGGGGGGAAGGAGAGTATGACCAGGGCTCTGGAAGGGAACAGCACACATGTGGAAGCTCTCCAAAGGAAAGCATTTCTGCACAAACACAAAAGATCCAGGAGAAAACAAACAGACAAACTGGGCAAGATGAGGTTGGTAGTGAGTGGACAGCTGAGGCTACAAGGAAAACTCTGCTTTGACAGGCAGGAATGATGTGCTGAAGGAGAAAGTCTTAGCAGGGTTAAACCAGAAAAAGGCACAAAGAAATTTGGTGATGAAGAGCCCTTTAGTACCCGAACAGAGGGGGCTCAGAGGGCACAGGCATCTAGAAGAATGTGGGGGAGTGGTACCTCATAAAATGGAGAGTCAGGGACAGTTGAGTGCCATAGGCATTGCTGAGAGAGGAAGGAGGAAGCGGAGGGCCTCAGCTACACCAAGCAGTTCAAGTGAAGCAGAGGTACATCAGTGGGACGCTGGTGCAATGCATTGCACTGCGCAAAGCAACAAGCAGACCTAGCTCTCTGAAGTGCAGGTGAGAGCTTGTCACTCGAGTAGATGGAAAGGTACCCGGCCCTACCCACACAGGTGACTGCAGAGCACCTCTGAGGACAGCAATTCAGCAGCAGTAACACTGTGCTCTTCCTGGTACAGCACAGAGCAAGAGAAAAGCAGTGGGGCATCACTCATTCTGGTAACCTGACCTAGGAGACATGCTGCTGACACTGGATTTTCTTATCGGGTTACAGGGCAGCCACCACCCTGGGAGGGAGTAAAGGAGAAGCATGGCTTGATCCACCCCAGGAAACATCACCATGAGACTAGCAAGATGCAGAGACCTGCATTTGGCACAGCAGGGAAATGCAGTGTTTTATGCAGGTATACATCAGCGTGTCAAGTATCTCCAGTTCTGTGCTATAGAAATGACAGCAAAACTGGTCCTGGGACCAAAAGCCTTCAGATGCTTTAAATGCAATAAAAAATCTTAAGGCCTGCCTCATGGTAGAGAAAATCAAATGCTTTCCTGGACTTTGAAGGCATGGAATGGAGTGGCAAACACACCCCTCAGTAACAGTTTCTGAGGGCGCTGAGTGTACTCTTCCCCTTCTAGGGTTTTGGCTGGCAGTTCCAGACCAAAGCACCAGGCTGATCAGAGCTTGTGAGGAAAAGGGTTGGAAGAAGCTTTTGTGGAGGATGCCCTGCATAGTCCTTCTGAGATGCTTTCATGGGGTGTCCCCCTCCTTAGCCCAGAAACTGCTTTTAAGTGATGGTTCTTTCATGCTTGGCCCCTGCCTGAGCTGTGCCACGGCCGTGTTCACACCAGGTTGGTACCCTGGTGATGGAAGCCCTGACCCTGCCTTGGGGTCTCACTCCCTGAGCTTGCCTCATCACTTTGGGCACTGCTGCTCCCTGCTATGGTTTCAATGCAGCTGCCAGGCTGGGGCAGGGGCACTTGTCCAGCAGTGGAGCTGTGCTGCAGCAGGGGATAATGGGGGATTTCTTCTCTGCTGCAGGGGAATCAAATCGGCAGGAATTGAGGATAACATCCCAGGCTCCTTTGGGATTCCTTTGCCAGCACAACCCCGCCCTGCAAGAGAGCAGCAGCTGCCTCAGACTATGAACCCAGGGGCACACGCACCATAGCATCCACCACAAGACTCAAAAAGGATTGGGAAGCAGAACCTGTGCCACAGCTAAAGACTCTACTGAGCGAGTGGAGGAAGCACTGGGAATCACAGGGAAGGAGAGACATCATTATAATTTATTGCTGTATAGACTGTTGAGACACAAAGAAAGCAATAAGAGACAACACAGCTCTTTACACACCCAAGATGAGATCACCTATCCACTCTCTACAGCACTAAACACTCCATCTGGGCACCAGCAGTTCAGGCTGGGCCAAGAAAGCAGGATGTTAATGACTTTCAGAAGACAGCATTTTAAGTGCCTGTCCCAGAGATATGCCCCAAAAGATTCATGAAATAACACAAAGCCAGTGAAGAGCAGAGTCACTCTGGATGACAGGACAGACCCAGAGAAAAACATGACCAAAAAACCCCATAGCATTACATACAAGCAGCAGGGAGCGCAGCCTAAAACTGAGTCACAGCAAAATGCAAATCCACACAGAGGAGCTGAATGATTTTGCCCACACTGCAGAAAGAGGAGACATTGGATTTGGTTCAAAATAAAGCAAGCAGCTAATGAACAGCAACTTCCCTCTGGAAGTCAGCGACTGCACAAGGAATATTGACATACCTATCAAGATTTATACCACGAGCAACCTGAATGCACAGCTATGAACTGGGGAAGAGTATAAATGAGGAAGGCAAGGAAATCTTGAACAAGACTTCCAAAGTAGTTGCTTTGATATCAGGCTAAATCAGCAGAAGCAAGGAAAACACCATGTCAGACAGTTAAAGCAATGGGAAGGAGCTCTGGTAATGTATGGATGAACTGAAGCCAATGCTGCAAAACTGTATTCCTAGAAAAACACTTGTGTGCCATTGTGTGGGTGGCAGGGTTTTCTCTGGCACATACTGGACCACAGGCTAACACTGCAAGTGATCCACAGTCCCGTAGCAGATGTTCTTCACAAGCCTCATGCTCCTGTACCGCCAAGTCATTAGCATGTAATTCCAAAACTAGAAAGATTCAAATTGAAAGGGAAAATATAATCAGGGGAAGACAAGTTGTTCTAGTGTGATCTGCTTTCTTGAAGTTTCTTACAGAATAGGAGAAAAAGAAGAGAAAGAGTTTGAGGAAGAAATCCATAGTCATAGAAATCCATAGAAATTCAACACATAACCGTGTCTACAAATAAGTTATCAGGAATAGCAAGAGAAGCAGAGTGTGGGATGTGCTGGATTTAAAAAAGAAGCAAGGAAAGCAGAGTGACCTGCACAAGAATAACAAGGTCCCTTGGCTATCGCAGACTGTTGGAATGAGAAAAACATTGTCTGCAGAGAAAAGAAAGGCAAGGAGAAACAGGGATTCCTAGCAAAACAGATAGAGAGGACCTGGAAAAGATGGGTAAAGGGCATTTTTCTATGGCACATTATCAAAAGGAAGTGAAAGAGAACATAGTTTTTGGACACAGTGTGAAAGCACGTGTCATTGTTGATCGAACAGAAACAGCGCCGCAAGAGATGAATCATGTTTGTGTTATGGGCAGCAACTGGCAATTGATGCACTCACTAGAAGAGATACCACAGCCTACTTAGCACAGAGCATTGTCAGAAGGTAGGTTTTGTTTAGCTACGCCATTAGCTAAGGAAGGCAACATTCACGCAGTGTACAACGATGCCTGCTCTTGTTCAGACAAAGACAGTGGGCTGAGATGTTTCAGAAGTCCCTGGGAGTGTAAGTGCTGCCTGTGTGATTAATGTGTTGGGGGGTGGGTGGCGTGAGGAGCTGGGAGCCAGCTATCGATGGAGACACGCACAAAGGTGTTGTACTGCTAATACATGTTATCAGCTACAAGTTCTGAGCTGCCCTGCGTTGTCACCAGCAGGGAGGCCAAGCATACCACAAGGGATGTGCTAAATGATACAGTATGGCACAAATGGAATGGCAAGCTCTTTGTCTGCTGTCCACTATCTCCTCCAGCTGCCCCGTACTTGAATCAAATGGCACCATATGTCATGCTCTGAGCTTTTTTCCATTTGTAGATGTAAAGATGGGGAGACAAATTTTAAGAGATACTCAGCAAGTGATTCTGGGATCCTGTTTCCTCGTTTGTGTACATGTGTGTGTGTAGAGACAAACTGAACCGTGGGGTGGGAGGGAGGCTTCGAATGTTGACTTAATTAAATGCTGATCACTGTACCATGTACCACCCTGGCCAAACCCCAGCTGTAAAACACTGGCTGCTGAAACAAATCTCAGTCCTGCTGTTATGTCCTGCAGTTGCGCATACTCACAGAATCAGAGGACAGCCTGGGTGAGAATAGACCTCTGGAGGTTTCAAATCCAAACAGTATGAACAAGCCCAGGTCCCTCAGCTTCTCCTTAAGTGCTCCAGATCCCTGATCTCAGTGGACCCCTTTCAGCATATCAGTGTTGCTCATGCCCTGGGAAGACCAGAAATGGGAGCAATGCTCCAGATGCAGCCTCATGAGTGTCAAAAAAAGGGAAATAATCCGTTCCCTTGGCTTGCTCCCTTGCTTCTGCAGTCCATTATTGATTTGGCCTACACAGCTGCTGAGCTTCACTTGCGAGTCTTGTTCAACTAGTAGTCTTCTGGTAGCCCAAGGCCTTTTTCTGCAGAGGTGTTTGCTAGGCGGGCAGCAGCCCGCCTGCACTGGGGATGGGGCTGTGCAAGCAGTGCAGAGCTTTGCGTTAGTCACTGCTGGACTTCACAAGGTTTCTGCCAGGCCACTTCTTCAGCTTATTTAGGTCCTGAATGGCAGTGCTGCCCTCCAGCATAGACATCACTTCTTCAAGTTTGATCCAGTCTGTGAACTCTTCAAGGTGTTCTCTGCCTCCTTTTCCTCCTGTAGGTGAGGATGTTAAATGGCAACAGTACCAATATTGAGCCTCTGAGAAACATTACTCAGAACTGACTTCCTATTAGACTTTGGAGTGTTGACCTGTGCACTTCGAGCTCACCTGTCGAACCTGTTTTTCACTCACTTTGTAGTCCACTCATCCAGTCCATACCACCCCGTGTTGGCTACAAGGATGCTATGGGGCAATGTTCTAGTAACCCAGCACTTCATTTTGGTGGGGGAGAGGTATGCATGCAGCTAGACACCAGCCATCAAAGAGTTTTCCTGTGTCACATTTGGCCGCATCTTCTCCGCTGGCAATAGATCAGCTAGACCAAAACTCTCTGGAAAGTGGCAGAGCGAGACCCAGGGCCACAAGTTGCACATGGCAGTGAGACTGTCAGGAGTTCTGGCAAGTGGCCAGAGCCACAAGCTCTGCTCTGCTGGTCACAGATGGAAAACGGAAATTTGTGACGTTTTGTACTTCAACCCAAAATGTGAACAGGTTTTCCCGAGGCCACATTTTCCTCCCTGCCTTGTGGACGCTGCCAGATTTCATCGTCTTGGTGCAATACTGTAAGTACCACAGAAAAGCAAAGTCACAAAAGGACATGGGAGAGGCCTTTTTATTTTATCTTAAAGAATGTGCCAGGCTGCCAAGAATTAGGGGTGTGAATTCCTCTATAAAATCAAAGGAATCAGGATATACTTTTCAGCCAGGGTTCACCGGTTATTTCTACAGCAACCCGTTAGCTGTAGCCCAGAAAGACTGCTTTTTGTGCCAGTAAATCCAAACAGTTTCCTAAGGGGTCTGATATGGTCAGACAAGGATCTGAAGGGGGAAAAGCCCAAAGGGGTGGCTGCTCTCTCTCATCTGAAGTCCTTGCTTCAGCTCCCTGAATTTGTACTCCTTTCTGGAATGGCTGGAAAAACAAGCCTGCACTGTTCAAACTATTCTTTTCCCAAGCCCTTTTCAGAAAGCAAGGATGCTATTTCTGTATGAACTTGAAAGGAAATACATGTCTGAGATGGAGAACAAGAATGGAACATTTCAGCACAAACAAACGGTGAATGTTTGGCAGCTGGGAGCTGACAGGGGTTTGTAACTTGCTGCAACAGAGGGGTTGTCTTGTTGGCCCTACCAACAGCCAGATTTCTAAGGAAAGAAAAAAACATGCCCATTGGAATGTAATTTCTCTTGCAGAGACTGCTCCAAAAGGCTGTTACAGTGCAGACATAGCAGTTATTTTGTTCAGATGGAGTCTAGCATGTTCCCAAAAAATGTCTGTCCCCTCCTTCTCTTCCTTTCCCTTGTCCCAGCCTTGGCCAAACTCTTCAGCCACAACTTCTTTTCTTTCTCATGCTGTACTCAGCCCTCCCAGCTCCAGCCAACTTCCTTCTGCCTTTATTGTACTGAGATCAGCCTTGCCAGCAGTGTGGAAAGGAAAAAAATGGCTTTAGCTTGTGTTTTCTGTACTCTACAGGGCTGTGATATGATGGAACGCTTTGGTGCAACCTTACCTTCCCATCAGGAAGGTCAGTGCTGTTAATTGCTATCATTAGGAACGCAAGACTGCAACCACCTGGTTTCACAGCCTTTTCCGTCTCCCATAAGGAAATGATCCAGGGATGTACATTTCTCCACAGATCCTCTATTGTTTTTCCCAAGGATACAAAGCTGGGTGTCTTAAAGGGCTTTGCTTCATTATGTTTCCATACACAGACACTAAAATGAGGCATTTCCACTACAGAGCAGTACTTTTGTTTCAAAGGTAGTCCACCATGAGAAGATAAAATGGAGCTGTGTCTGAGGAGGAACATAATGTCCATATCTCCATGTCATCACATCAGCTGAGGGCCATTCAGATGACCTTCACACTCCCAGCATGCTGGGTGGGTGCATGGGTGCCAGACCTGATCTTCATAGGTTTGGATGGGGGTGGCAGCATGAATTTCTTTACAGGATGGAAGAGTTTGTCATTTTGATTCCCAGCTGGAGGCAGGGAACCTGTTAGTTTTGTGGTCTTATGATTCCTTTGCCAGTTGCCCAAACAGCTTGGAGAAGGAAAGGTATTTACCTGCAGTGCAGAGCAGAGTGGCAAGGACTAGATGGGAAGAAAAGGGGTTGTACTGGGACAGGCCTCCTGGGCCAGAAACAGGGAGAAGGCAGTGACTGTGGGTGGCAAAGGGCAGCCAGGGATATGTAGGAGAGAAACAATGAGATCTAGATTAGTAGGGTTGATCAGACTGGGAGTGGGGAGACAGCCAGAAGCAGGTGAGGTAGAGTGGCTGAGGAAAGAGGCTGGGAAGGGCGGGTGACTGGACGAGGAGCTGGAGGAGGGAGCCTGGGAGTGGGAGATGGATGTCTGGGAGAATGCCAGGGAGAAATGGGAGACTGCTCCTGGAAGCTGAAGGCAGGCATGTGCTCTGGGGGCTGAGTGAAGAAAACAAGCAGGGAGCGATTCTGAGGAGTGGAAGAGAGGGATGAGAAACCAGCCCTGGGTACAGGAAAGACCAGGACAAGGCAGGAATGAAGGACTCAAACTGGGAAGGTACGGCTGGGTTACACTGTCACTGGCAGTGGCTGGGCAGCAGCCACCCATCCACTGCCACCAGCCTTGGTGGGACATGTTGTCAGCACATGGCATCATCCTCTTCTCCTGCTGATCCCTTACAGAGCCTGTCACTCCCTGTTGATAAAGGCTTCAGCCCCACTAATGTTCGTGGTGGATATCCATCTGATTCCAGGGTGTGCGGGGTTGTTTTTGCTGTTGGTTTGGGTTGGGTTTGAGGGTTTTTTTCACTTTATTGTTTGAGAAGATGGGACAGATCAGAGTCTTGCCAAGTCGAGATGTTTGAACCATCAGCACATTGAAAGTGATTTCATATTGTCCCTTGCATTGCAATGAAGCCCCAAGTGACCCCCTCACATCAGCTGCTCTTCAGGAGCTCCATACATGGGCTCTACCAGCCCATGTACTATGACCTCAATTAGGACACCCCTGCTCTCTACTTCCCTTTCTCTCCCCCTTTCTTGGGCTGATGTTTGTCTCCTCTGGGTGACATGCTCACCTTCTCCCTGAACGGGTAAATCAGGAGACATCAGTGTATGCTTACTGCGTGGTCTAACCACGGGCTGCTCCCAAGCTAACCTGTACTTGCAGTGATTGCAGTGTGCCCTCTGCTGTCCTGCTGTCCCTGTAATCCAGTGTTTCTGAGATGTACAGAGGCAATAGCATCCCTGAGCCCTCTGCCCTCATATAGGCTCAGCAATATGTCAGAGGTGTCCTCCCCAAATGAGGGAGCTGCTGGGGAAGGTGCTCTGCAAAGGGCTTTGCAAGAGCTGTACCTCCAGGCTATGCCCTGTGGAGCTCAGTGGGTATCAGCGTGGCTCTCCTGCACGTGCACTGTGCAACCTGTAAGCACAGCAAGACCCCAACCTGCACTTTTGTGCAGGAAGCAGTGATCAAGACATCAAAATGTAAAGAAACACAGTTTATTCTACAAGACTAGTCCCATGCAGGTGGGTCATGTGTGATCTGGTTGTGCACTGCCCTCTTAACTTACAAGGTATCACCCTTCCACTGAAGGACAGATAAAACTTCCCTTAGTTCTTTCCTTCCCATGGCTGTTGTTACCTCACCTGATTTCACACTCTCTGGTGCATCCTCCCAGATCTGCCTCATGGTTCTTTCAAACATCAGTATTTCCTTTTGGCTTTACTCCTTTTTACCCTATTCCCTGTTCTTGGTTGCAACAGCTGATGTCTCTCATTGGGCATCCCATATCTCCTTAAACGTGTATGAACTGACTAATGACTTATTGCCTCTGTACCAGAGCGTGTCATCCATTCAGAACAGATTCCACGCGGGCTGTGTTTCTTGGCAGCCAAGGAAAAATCATCATTGCTTTGGGGAACATCTCTCATCTTTGCTCTGCCCCAACAATATAACTAAGTTGGGTTTAATTTTGTTTACCCTCCCATTCCAGTATAATGCTTGCAAAAAAAGAAAGAATAAGATATGACCCCTGAAGGGGAAGGAGAATCAGCCAAGCGAAGCAGTGCACCATTCATCTTAGCTAAATTTGCCAGGGTTTTCTGCTGTTGCTGTAGTTGTGCTCAAAAAGAACATAAAAAGCCCTTAGGCCTTGAACCAACCTTCTGCTAGATCAGAGCAGGAGAACAGGAGCAAGAGATGGCTCTGTGCAGTCAAATGCCTGTTTACCCACTATTGATAAAAGAAATGCAAGTGGAGGAATTTGTAGAAAAGAATGAATGTGGTTAGTTATGCATTTTCAGACAGCATTTCGGGTTATTTTTAGGTTCGTAGCAAGTTTACACCATTAATGACTGAATGCAAATTTACATGAGTGTGACTCCTAATTTGGAGCCTAAATTCAAGCTAATTCCTGATGTCAAGTAGACTGCAATGCCAGAGTCTTCAGCAGTAATGCTTGGAGAAACTTCAGCAGAAGATTCCAAGGACCAGAATGGCAAAGTTATGTGAGGATGCAGAAAGGGCTTTGTGGGTTCTTTAGATGGGCCCGACTGGCTTGGTGATCCCCTCTGCAGCTGAGCTCAATGGGGCAGGGAGTCTTGCAGAGCCAAGCCTGATGCCATTCATTCCACTAGCTGGTTTCTGTTTTCCAGAAGGGACTTGCTTGGGTCTGTGTAGTAAGTGGGTGGTCCAGCTCCATGCATGTGGTTCCCCCCAAGCAGAGGATGATGCTTTGAGGCAGGGAAAGAAGAATGCAAACATAAAGCCTCACTTGAGTTTTCTTTCCCTTCCTCCAGCCCCCTTCAGTACTTTTTTACAGTGGGGGCAATCTGACCCCCAGACAGAGGGGACTCACAAAATATGAGTAGGTCTCAAGAGTACAACACAAAGGCCCTTTGCGCTGTACACTGTGGAGTTGAACATGTCACAGTTGTCTACCACCAGCCTCCAGAACTAATTCCACACAGTGTGATTATACCTCATCAAAGTTACCAAGCTGTTTAAATGTCTGACCAGTACAGTGAGCCTCCTCCCACCACTAGCATCTTTTTTAGCTCCCTTGCTGAGGATGCTTCAGGCTGGGTGGTCCCAGCAACGCCCTGCAGCCTTTTTCAGTCTTGTCAGCAAGCCTGGAATAGGGTCCTTTCTTCTGAGCTCTTGGCTTTGTTTCCCAGCCTGTTACAGGAGTCTTGTGGAAAATGATTTGGAGGACAAGAGGCAGCTCTGATAATGGGAAACGTCTGGGAGGGATTGGAACATTGGCTTGTCATACCCGGACAAAACCACCTCATTCAGAAACAGGATGGGGGGGAAGCACGCAGAACAAAGATCTTATTTCACTTCATTAAATGAACACGTGATGTTTTCTCTGGAATGCCTCACTGACAAATGGGCCCACATTTTCCAGGGACCATAGCTTTTATTTAGGCTCAGACAAAGCCAGAAATGGCTGAAAAGTATGTAAATTCACAGCTTATGTTAATTTGTCATTTCCAGCCTCTACACTAACTCAGAGCCAGGCCACTGCCAGGTTTGCTTTTCCTGAGAGTGGGATGGTAGGAGAGGCCTCCAACACCCCCACCCCAAAGCTTCTGTCCAGATCTTGTGTACATCATGTACAGCTTTCCATAGGGACAGAGGTACAAAGCATGGCTCCATCCAGACCGGCCTGCGTCACCCGTCTGTTGAGCTTCTCCCAGCAGACTGGGATAGGTACCCACAGGAGCTAAAACTGCCAAGCCAGATGTTTTGTCTGGAGCAGATGACTTTACACATTGCTCACTGGAGGTAGATGCAAGCTTGTGAAAGAAACTGGAGGTCTGGGTTCAGTGGAGACATTTTATCCAGCATTTTGGGCTCTACCACAGCTATTGCTAAATGGCTGCGTCTCTTGCTGTGGGAACTCCTGGACATAGGCATTTGAATGGATTCAGAGGTCCACATCCAGTTAACAGACTCCATTTCCAAAGGTGGGAGTGCTCTAGTGTTACAAGTCAATGAACTTGTGTCGATTAGCCAGCTGGGATTTTGGAAGGAGATGCTACACTTCCACCACAAATCTGTGCCCTCCCACTGCTGTGCAGGCCCCTCCGAATCTGTGACATCTGGAACCTCCCTGTCCCCCTTTCCAAGCCCTCTGATGGTGCTTTTGTTCATGTTGTGCTTTGCTCATACCCCCTAGTCTGTTGTTATGCCAGAAAGATATCTCTCACCTCTTTTGCCTCACCACCTAACATCGTTCAGTGGTCTCTGCAGCACTGCACTGGCCCAGACAAGTCCGTATGACATCCAAGCTTACCCACCCTGTTCTTCCAGTTTCCGTTCTCCTGGGATAACTTACCCACTTTGCCTCCTGTCACTCGCATTTCCAATCCAAAAGCTTTCTCTCACACAGGTTGAAAGCAGTGACCTTTTCCTTTGGATTGGCTTTGTTTACAGCTATTTATCCTCTTCCTTCATGTAAAAGGCCTGGCATCTATCCTGGCCCACAGGGGCAGCTTGGCTGCAGCAATTAAACACCAACATGTTCAAATATGGATGTCTAAGGTCAGGCAGTATCTCTGTACTTTGAACCTAATGCAGCCGGATTTGCAGGAGCTCAGCAACTGCACTTGCCGGCCTCTGTGGTGGAGCTGAGCGTGCTTAGCATCTTCTCAGGAATGATAGCTCTGGCCAAAGACAGACATTGCACCTCTGTATGCAGCATTGGTTTCCACTGCCTAGCCCAGGCCTGGGAAGGGAACATATGATTTCATAGCATTGCTAAGCAATGACAAGAACTCGTCTCTCGGGTTAGCTGTATTTACTAACACATTGCACATTTTCTTGCTTAACAGCATTGTTTCTCATTTTCTAAGAGTCCCTGAGCTAATGTTTGTGTCCTAGATCAGCTGTCCAAACTTCCATTGCCAACTCCCGAGCTTTCTCATATAGACACCAGAACAGCCATCCTGAATGTGTGTACTGAACATTGCAACAGCCTGTAGCTTAATAAAGCTGTGGAACCTCTGCCCTGCTCTCCCAGATCCCTGGTGACTCACAGAGCTGCTGTTCCACTGACCCAGGCACGACTCACACAACTCAAACACAGTTTGGGCAGCAAAATTCCTGAACGCCTTCTAGCAAGCATCTCAGGCTCTGCCAAGGGCTGGGACAACTAGCTCAGTGTGTTTGAGTGTGTTCATTGCTAGCGAGTTGCTCATCCTTGGAGGATGAGAAATAGCCAGCAAAATTATTCAGAGTGTGGGTAGGAGAACCCAGGAGCTTCTGTGCTCTGAACCGTATGCCTGACTTGCACGGTTTGGGAGAGACTTCGGTATATGTTGTGTATTTTGTAAGGATAAGGAGCGGGTAACTATGGGATCATAGAATCATCGAATAGCTTGGATTGGAAGGGACCTTCAAAGTCTAGTCCAACCCCTGCAATGAGCAGGGACATCTTCAGCTAGGTCAGGTTGCCCAGAACCACATCCAGGCCTTGAATGTCTCCAGGGATGGCGCATCCACCACTTCTCTGGGTAACCTGTGCCAGTGTTTTATCACCATCATTGTAAAGAAATCAGTGTGAGTTCCAGATGTGCTCTGACAGTCCTGTAACAGTGCTGAGAGCCAGGATCTGCTGCGGCAATTGTTTGAATGGATTTGTGGCATCCTGAGGTGCACTCAGCTTCCATCATGTCACAGCCATGGACAGATTATGCAGGTTAGGAGACAACCCCAGAAAGGTCTGCTCTGCAGAGGGTCACCTCAGAGGTCTCTGAGCTCCCATCTGTCATAGATGGATTGCATGGTGCTGAGGCACACAAAAGCATTCTCACAAAATCCCCTTGCATCTCACAAGGCTCATTAGTTCTGTGTCCATGCCTTCCCTTCCCATATGGCTGCACATACCCCAGCATCTCCTGTGATGCTTATATTAATCCAGGTGCAACCCAGACCTGTTGCTTCAGCTGTGGGAGATCTGATAGACCTTTTTCACCAGCCCCTTTAGTCTGAAGAAGGTGATTTCCCCATCAGCAGTCAGTTTTCCAACAAGCTCTGAAGCATCCTCCTCCAGGGGCTTTTCCTATGCACTTCTGGCACTTGGCTCTCTGACTTGGTAGTCAAGAGCTGTGGGCCTCACAGTCAAGCCACAAGTAATGACCTTTGGTTGGCGAAGAGAGAACACCTGCTTCTTTACAGCAGGGTGGCAGGCACTGGAATGCCTCTGGGAAATTTGGCTGGATATTTCATTCAAACATGAAGCTTGCCCCTGCGTGACAACAGCAATTGAGAGGTGAGACAAGTGAGTGGCGTGTGGAACACGTGTTTTGTTGCGATATAATTGGTAGATTATAATGGCCCGTGTCTGAGCTGAAGACATCCTGGGTTGGTTTCCTGCTCCATTCATGAGCACAAGTCCCCTACTGTTCCAACTGATGGAGAAAGTGCTCTTAATTGTGTGAATCGGGATTTGCCGGTGGCAGATAGCGGTCCTTTCCGCAGCAGTGATGTCTGGGGATGGGGTGCCTGGGCTCATGGCGTGGAACGTGGCAGAGCCAAGTACATCTTTGTAGCTCAGTGATGCAGAAAGAAGGACAAAGCAGCTGAAATTTCCTCCAGCGACAGAAGAGTCCTGGGTTTGACTCTGTGCTCTGCCAGAGGCGACCTCAGCAACTTCTCAGTGAGCATGTCTGCACAATGAGGGAGATAATGAGGAAGGAAGTGGGAAGCAGTAATGATTGCTTCCTCACTTATGGGGAATCATGTCATATTTAACAGTATGTGTTAAAGTGTGTGCTATGAAGTGCATGTGACATTAGTAGGTGTGGAGACAAGTCAGGGCTCTGCCTAGAAGTGTATCTCCATGGCAGTATGTACCTGCATGCTAGTGTATGATTTAGCATTACGCACTGGGAAGTCCATCTTACGAGTTGTGCGGGCCCATTCAGATGCTTGTACTATGGACAACTAACCTCACCTTCATGCCAAGGTGATCCCAAGACTTATTCTGCCAGGCTCCCGCAGTGGCCTGTTGCATTATCAGGCCTCTCTCTGAGGGGCTTTCTGGGGTCATACTCAAATCCAGCAAGTTGTGGCAGTAGCATATAGGCCAGGATGCCACAAAATAACTGTGGGTACAGATATCTTGCTAGTGACTCCTCATTTGGATGGAATAAGGTTCTTGCTTGGCTAAGCAGATAAGCCACATTCCCTCTGCACTAGGGTAGATGTGCCAGGCAATCCCCATAAACCAATCTCTGTGACCAGCCAGCACCTATAGGTGGAGGCACACATCTGGAAGCTAGAATAGCTCCTATTCCACATGAGGGTGGAGTGTGGCCTTCTAAATGTCAGCAGGGGTCATAGGACGGCCACCGCTCTGCGCTTGGCCATCCAGCCAGATTTTTACCTGGTTGTCCTGTACATGCCATGTGATGGCATTCAAGATGGTCTGCTCCATAACCTTCCACAGCACTGAGGTCAGATTCAAAGGCCTCCAGATCCTCCTTCTGGCCCTTCCTGTAGACGAGTGTCACATTTGCTAATTCCAGTCAACTGGAACCTCCCCAGTCAGCCAGGACTGCTGAGTTGGAGTGATTCAGCATGAAGAATAGAAGAATCCAGGGAGACCTTCTAGCAGCCTTCCAATACCTAAACAGAGCCCTCAAGAAACCTGGAGAGGGCCTTTGGACAAGGGCCTGTAGTGACAGGACAAGGGAGAATGGCTTTAAACTGACAGAGGGGAGACTGAGATGAGATCTCAGGCAGAAGTTCTTCCCTGTGAGAGTGGTGAGGTGCTGGCACAGGGTGCCCAGAGAAGCTGTGGCTGCCCCATCCCTGGCAGTGTTCAAGGCCAGGTTGGATGGGGCTTGGAGCAAGCTGCTCTAGTGGAAGGTGTCCCTGCCTGTGGCACGAGGTTGGAGCTGGGTGAGCTTTGAGGTCCCTTCCAACCCGAACCAGTCTGGGATTCTGTGACAAATGACTGAAAGTGGCTTGGTGAGCACTTCTGCCAGCTCCCCAGTACCCTTGGGTGGATCCCATCAAGACCCATAGACTTGTGTGGCTAAGTGGTGTAGCAGGTATCTGACCATTTCTCTAAGATTTCTTCCCTGAAGAATGCCCAGCCTTCCTATACTCCTTTGTCTTCAGGACTGCCTCCCAAGAGACTCTGTCAACCAAGCTCCTAAACAAGCCAGTCTGGTGTCTGGGAGTCCAAGGTAGCAGTTCTGCTGACCCCCATCTTACTCCTCCAAGAATCAAAACCTCTACCATTTCATGATCACTATGCCCGAGGTGGCCTTCAACCATCACATCACCCACAAGTCCTTCTCTGTGCACAAACTACAGGTCCAGTGGGGCACCTTCCCTAGTTGGCTCGCCCACCAGCTGTGTCAGGAAGTTCCTTACACACACTGTGGAAACTTTCTAGACTGTTTCCTCTCTGCTGTATTGTATTTCCAGCAGACATTTGGTCACTTGAAGTCCCTTGTGAGAACAAGGGCTGGTGATTGTGAGACTTCTCCCAGCTGCTGAAAGAGTATTTTGTCTGCCTCTTCATCCTGGTTGTGTCTACAACAGACTTCCACCATGATATCTGCAAGAAGATACAGCACTTTACTACGTAGGGTCTGAAACAGAGCTTTAAGCAACCATGATTAGTACAAATGCTGCAGGTGGAGCAGGAGCAAGGAATGAGGAAACCACAGTGAGAAAGAAAATTGCAAGGGCAAGGAAGTGAAGCAAAAAGCAAAGCTAGAGGAATAGAAGAAAAATAACTACATAACAAAGTGCAGGCCGAAAGGTGACCAAATGATGGGAAAGGGACAGGGATGTGGCAAATAACCGTGCTGTAAAAAAAGGAGATTTAAGTGACCTGCGTGTCACGCGTGTATCCTCACATCACAGTTGAGGATACACACCTAGCTCTTACCCGAGTTTTAATTTTGATTAGAAAAGTATCTCCCCGAGTTACTCTCCCTGAAGCAAAGAAGCCTCAGGGTCATCCCAGTGTGCATTTGGGTCTGACACCTGCACCTCTGTGGGTACCATTTCACTCTACGCTTCCCCCTCAGGTCTTCCAGTCCTGGCCTCTTTCTTCTCGGCCCTTCCTTAGGTTCAGTCCTGTCGTCTCGTCCATGAGGGGTCACTGCTCACATAGCTCAACACGATGCAGATGTCTCTGGTCCCACATGAGCTGAGCCTTCTCAGCTACAACGTTAACCCATTGATATTCAGAAGTAATACCCCGCTTCCTGATTCTGCCAAATAATGTTGCTGCACATCTTCAGTGGGATAGATTATTGCTCTGTCAGGAAGGCCACTTGCCAAACAACTTGGTTTCTTGAATTGTCACCTAAAATGCAGTGCAGGCAGGGCTGTCACTGGCTTCAGCCCAACGCTGCAAGCACAACCCCATCCCTTAGGGCTGATGCTTCTTATGGCAGGGGGGAAGGAGGAGGCATGAAGGATGTGGGTGGTGGATAGGAGTGAGGTAATGTGGAGAGGGTGATATCATGGTATAGCCACAAGGGCTGGGTGAGGGCTTAAGAAGTAATTTATTGGCATGTGTTTAAACAATTTAAACATTTAAACAATCATTTTGGGTGCACATGTGTACAATGCTGTAATAAGGGAGAGGCTGTGGCTTCATGAGACACCAGAGAGTCCAAGGGAGTGATGTTGACAGTGCCCTAAGAAAAGAGAAAGCTTCAGCTGAAGCCTGCACTTTATTAAACACAAGAATGTATCCACCCATGAGATGTACACTTGCATGAGCCTGGGTTTCATGAGCTTTGCTTCTCAGGCAATGGCTTGTTACTGAACTTCAGCTGTGTGGTCACTTGGGCTTATGTGTGTGTGTGTATCTCACAATTTATGATCCCATACGTGTAGCAAAATGCTTGGTTTAGAGGTACCAGTGACTGGAAGGTAAGCGTCAGCAGAAATGAAGTACTGATGTATGTAACAGAATAACATCTTCTCTGTAGAGCAATGATTCCCAATTTCTTTGGCCCACCAGAGCACTGCAGCCTTCAAAATTTCAGGCAAGCATCATTCACCCTTATAATGACGCTTTTAGCTAAAAGCGTTTTTATGATACTGCTTTGGTTGTGTAGCCAGCAATGATGAATTATCATACCCATTAAGTCCACAGCTTGAAACCACAACTGTAAATGCGTCTGCTTTCCCCTTATTCTAGTACTTCTGATTCAAGCTCCCTGTTATGGATCCATCATAACAGAGCAGATTCCCGGCAGACATATTTCTAATGCACTCAGGTTATACAAACTGCTCCTTTGCAGTTTACGGTTTTACACAGTGAAAGTCTGGCATAAAAGTGAACAGTTTGTCAGGTGTCATGTATTTGGTTATGTGTGCCTTTGTGCACAGCGTTACGAGTCTGGTGGCTGTGCTGAGATTATTTTGTGCTGCCTGTGACAGAAGAGATAACGCACCTTTTCCCTGCCTTGATAAGTTTCCTGACATAGCAGGCATCCACACTCACAAACAACTCTGGCTCTATCATTGTCTTCATCTTTCCGGCAACGGGCTAAGGACTGTCCTCCCCAGTCTATCCGAGATACTCAGGTCTCATCTGCACACACAGGTTTTACCTGATTTAAGGGGGTGGCTGGGATGAGTAGCATGGGAGATGCTTTTCGGTTTTCAACTCTACACATTTCCACGTGATTGATAAAAACTAACTTGAAGACCTATGCTTCTGTGTACCTGAATGCCAATGCAGAATGGAGGATTTAATCCTTCACCTTCTGTTCCATATTCAGTCCTTTGAGTAGACTGAAGAAGCCCCATGCTCGTGCGGACCTACATAATCCAGAACAGTGGCTAATCATGACTGCATCTGGTGACTGGCCATGGAATCAGGGAGGGAATGCAGGAGCTGGGAGACCCCTGTTAGCACTCTGTTCCCAAGAGTGGTATAAGTCACTTTTACCCTCTGCAAATAGACAGCCTCCTCTTACAGCACCACTTGCACAGAGCTGGACATCAAGAGGCCAGAAATAGATTCCTCTTTAAAAACATATTTATCATTTACCACTTGTTATCTCTTTTGTCTTATTGTGGCACTTGCATCAGGATGAATCTGGGTGAGCCTCATCCTGCAATGCTTCTGCAAACTACAGGCCAGCTGAGTTCAGCCATAATTCTGCCTCCCTGTGTCATGAGACAGTGCAATCAATGATTCCAAACCAAAGAGGTACATTGTGAAGGATGAGGGTTTTTTTGTCAAAAGACAATGAAAAGCATCTTTCCCAGACAGCAGCAGAACTTGCTGGGGAGGATGCTTTATAAATGCAAAATTAGTAATCCTAAAACCAAAACAGAGTGAGGAAGCAGAGCCTGAGGAAGCCCAGAGGAATGGCACAGCCGCCAGGAACAGACCAAATGTGGGCTGATCTAGGACAACTCTTTCCCACAGCTTTCCCCTTCCGGCCGAATGCTGGAATAATCTTTGGTCTGGGTGAACGATGAGGGGACACGCACCAGGATCTCATGGTGCCTGCCTGCTTTGAGGGCACAGAATAAAGCAGGGCAAGACGACAGATGGCTGAGGGGCATGCTTGGTTACAATGTGAGATGGTTTTTCAAAGCCAGCAGTGTCATTTTGGTTACAAACAACTTCAAAACTAGAGGAAGAGCCCTTGGCACCTGGTGTCATGGCGTTGTTTGCTCCAACAGAGATCTCTGTATGTGCTCAGGACACTCAGTCTCTTCGCATTCTCAGATCCTGCCTTCAAGCTACCGGCCGCTTCAGCAACCCAGAGATGGAAGAGATGAAACAAGAGGATCACAGGCATTTGTACACAAATGAACTCCACGGGACATTTCAGCTGGGATTTCATCCCCCTGTGCCTGGCACAACACCCGGCTGCCTGTTCCACTTAGCCAACACCATTTGGATCCTAACGCATATGGGTTTAAACCCTTACTGTTAAGCTTCCCGCATCCCGACAAGGTTGACACCTGTGGCCGGGATTCCAGCGTGTCTCAGGTCCGGAGCACGGCGGCAGCGGCTTTCCACAGCTCCCCACTCGTGAAGAACCCACCTCGTGCCTCAGTTTACCCCTTTGCTGACAACGGGGCGGGAAGGGGTGGGCAGCAACCCCGGTCCCGGCTCCCGCCCGGCCGGGCCGCGTGAGGCGGTTGGGACAAGGGACCAGACCCCCCCCAAAGGCCGCCGAGGGGCCCGGCGGCGGGGCCCGACCGGCGGCCGCCCCCTCCCGGCGTGCGGCCCGGGGAGGAGGCGGCCCCGGGGCGGGGGTCGGGCCGGGGGTGGAGCCGCGGGCTGGCGGGTCGAGGTGAGGGGGAGCCCTCCCCTTTCCTTCCCGAGTGAGCCGGAGACGGAGAAGGCGCCTCCGCGACTCGTGCTGCCCCGCCGCTGCCGCCCGCCCGCAGCATGGTGAGCGCGCCCGGGAAGTTTGGCGGCCCCGGCCCCGCTCCCCGGCCCGGCCGCGCTCACCGCCCCCCGCTCCCTTCCCTTCTCTTTGCAGATCTGGAAAACTCTGCCGCTGCTCTGCGCCCTGCTGGCCGCCGCCCGCCTGCGAGCCGAGGTATGCGCGGGGCCCCGCCGGCGGACGGGACGGGCTTTGGGGGCAGCGGGGGTCTCCTTCTGGAGCTTTCCACCGCGCCCGGCGGCACCGCGGAGCGGGCAGGGGGAGCCGGTGCAGCGGGGAAAGTAGCGGCCGGGGCGGGGAGGGAAGTTGCGGGTCCCTCCGTTGGGGCGAGGGGAACGGGCCGGACCCCCCCCCTTTTGTTCCTTTCCCCCAGCCTGCGGTCCCCTGGGCAGCCCCTTCTCCCTCCCTCCCGCTCCTTCTTTCTCTCTCTTTTTTCCTTCTTTTACTGCAATGACATTGAAAACCATTGAAAGCCCCCAACTCGCAACAGCACCCCCACCCTCCCACCCCCTGCTCTGTTGACAGAGAATAAACGGTGCCTGAATTCCTGGTTACGGCGGCCTCCGAAAAAGTGAGGTCAGAAACAAGATATTTGGTAATTACGGCAGGGGAAATGTGGAAGTGATTTGAGGCAAATGAACTCAAGCTGGGCTGGGGAGAGAGGCTGAGCCTGCCTGCGGAGGGAAGTGGTCCCACTCATCCTCCCCGCCTGCATTTTTTCTCCCTCCACGTTTCTCCCAGATGGCGAGACCCACCCTAGAACATCACAGTTTGGCTCTGCACAGGGGAAAAAAGCATAAACACATCTCATTTCCCCCAGACGCTTCCCTTTTTCTCTGCCTCGCACCCGCGGACCGCGCTGCCCAGGTTGTGGCAAAGAGGGGGGCTGGGGTGAAGCCTATCGGTGTTCCTTTGTCCCCATAAGCAAAGCTCATCGGAGGGCTCCCCACGACTGCCAGCCGCTCTCTGAAGGGATGAACAGTGTGAGCGCTGGGGCACGTGAGGGGTGGAGGTGAGACAGGGCAGGTGAGAGCTACCAGTGTCAAGCTGTAGCTCCAGTCACAGCTATTGTGAAAGCCCAGAGGATGGAACTGAGCTGCGGTATGGGCTGGCATTTCACATCTGCCTCTACATGATAATATTGTAATGTGCTTTCTTCCCAAGGCATGACATGCTTACACAGTCAGCATTTCCGTGCATCCTCTCCGTTACTGTCCTGAAAAAGCCAGATCAGTTCTATTAATTTTCTTAGGGACCCTAAATAAACCTTATTAACTGGTCAATATATAGCAAAACCTCTGTAGGAAGGAAGGGCACAGCAGTGCATCCCTAAAATACGTGGTAGTAACAGCTAAACAGTGATGGCACTCGTGTGAGGAAACAGTTTTGGACCAGAGAAACTTAGCCCTTGGTTTCTGATTTCACCAGTGCTGCAACGTTATGGTAATGGTCAGAGTGCTAAATCTTGGGGTTTGCCTAATGTAACTCCAGTTTGGAGTGCCTGGATGGCTCCCCAAGTGTAAGTACTGTCGTGTCTCCCTGCCTCCTCTGCAAACTGGAAGTACAGCCGTCAGTGTTGGAAACCAGGTTCTAAAGGCCAGTTCATGTGGGTTAAATGAATGACTTGACTGTTTACGGGGGTAATGGTCCCGGTGGCAAACAGTGAACGTTTTGGTTCGATTCCAGTCTAAGTCCAGCAAAACTTGATAGTGATGACTGAGGTTTGGGTCTGGTTTCAGGGAAAGTTGCCACCTCGGTCAACTTTTGTTTCCGGGTTCAGATGATTCCTTGTTGCCAGTAGCTGCCAAGTGGTGAACATCAGTTCACAGGCAGTGTCCAATCCTCTGGGATATCTGCACCTTCTGGTTTTCTAGGGAGTGGGCTGTGCTTGGAGATGAGCTGCTTGCTAATTCAGAGACAGCTTTGATGATTGCCCCTTTATAAATGTTTCTTATTACCACTCTCTGCATCACTGGCATTTAGTAAGATTAGTGTGGCATTTCCCTGTGGTTTTTCCTCTTCCAGATTTTGGAAGTGATAACCTCTCTCTTTCTTCTGTTCCTGCTGCAGTTTGCACTTTGTGCCTTTCAGTATGTTCAGAATAGTAACACTGATCCTTGAGCTTCTAATCCTTCTGTCGGCTGAAGTATATCTGAACTGTACTGGGGATTTTTGTACAACACATTTCTACAACGTTGTTAGGTGCATAATTAGAGTCTTTAAAGAAAGAAAGAAATTGCTTCAGTAAATGTTCCTGGCATGACTTTGTGCAGACTGGAAAATCTGAGACGTGCCAAAACTTGGGAGCTTTTCTTGGCCTGGTTCAGTAATAGTTGCAGGAGCAATAGACGGTGAACTGTACTCCTCGGATGGAAGCCAGCCCCAGCTTCAGACAGCCCTTTTTTATCTCTTTCTTCCTGGGTCACCCTCTCAGTGAGGCAACCATTCACTCATATTAATGGGGATGCTACAGATGTGAGGTTGCTTGTGTTCTCAGCTGGGGCTTCCAGAAGCAGACGGAGTGATTTTGGGGAAGCATCCATCATGACAGGGGTAAAGGGAGTGGCTCAAAATGCCTGATGAATGTGTTAAAAGTTGATCAGTTGTTTGCATCCTAATGGAGTAAGTTACCTAGTTAACAGTGGAGGGGAGTCCTGTGGCTGTTTGACCATGTCCATGAGGTCTGAAGGGGAGTGTGCAGGAGCACTGGTGGTACCACTGTAATTAGACCAGCATCCTTACGTGTTCCACCGGGTTCCTTATTTCAAAATAAGAGCGTGGGGTTTTCTCTTTCATTTTAGCTTCAACCTGAATCAGAATCATCAAGGAAGGTACTTCCACCATGAATTTCGGATGCTAGCAAAGACGTTTGCGCCAGTATGAATATATTGGTGCAGGCTGCGGACGAAAGTCCTTCCCTGAATCCAGCCTTGCCAAGAGGAGTGGTCAGTGCCCTGGCCTGCCCTCTGCTTCTTGCCAGTTTTCTCACTGTTCAGATTAACCTCTGGCACCTGTAGCTGTTCTCCTGAAATATCCTTAACCTATTTCTGGCCAAACGAGGCAGCCTTTGGGAAAAGTTATGTGGGCAGTTTTGGCTAAAAAGGGCTACAGAACAGCTAGAGGCTCTTCTCTTACGAGGTGACCTACTGACAGGTCTTAGGGGGCTACAGCCCCCAAGCGATGCAGGGATGAGTAGCATCTGGAGGCAGATTTATATATAACCTTTTCTAACAGCCCAGTGTTTGCAGTGCCTGCGTCTGTTGTAACCCTGGGATTAATTTTTTTCACCCCACCAATTTGTCTTACTTCCATGGGAAAAGCTAAAAAGGGATGTTATGGAGGAAAAGACAAAGACTTTGGTGAAGTTTTGTTTGCTTAATTCACCTGGGCGCTTCCTCTAGATGAGACCTGACTGCTTTTGCATGTAGGGAGGGCAGCACTCGACCCCTTCCAAGACCTGTGCCCCTTCTGCCAGCAGAGCACTTGTGTGCCCCAGGAGAGATGGAGCTGGGAGTTCAGCTGGTGTTCCTAAAGCCAGATGTGCTTCCTTCCTCCCATTGGGCTGTTCACATAGGCTGGCAAGGATCGTCAGCTTGCTCTGGTTAAACTTTTCCCATGTTCTTGCAACTCAAAACTGCTGTCTTAATAAATGAAACTGAATAAATTAAAGTTGAGATCCTGATGTAACTGCGTAGCTGCATTTGGCCCTGAAGCCATCAGTTTAAGAAGGGTCCCTTTGCCTTTGAAATTTAGCAATAGAGACTTTGTGGATGGCTCAGTCCTCCTCTCACTGGTATTTTGTCCATGGCAGTGGAAAGAAAAGGCAGCATGGTGCCAATCGTGTGGGTAACTTGGGCGTGTTTTAATATGCACTGGCTTTGTGCAGTAAACCCCAACAGTCACGTGTAACCCACTAATGTAATAAAACCAGCTTCCCAGATCTAGTCTAGCAGGCACATCTTCAGGGGAAGGAAAAAGTGCATCATTTTTCTCCTTGAGCTGTTTTTGGACTGATAGGCATCTTCCTCCTTTAATTCCTGCCCTGGAGCGCCAGACCAGGCGTTGCTGGAGTTGGGTCTCAAGGCGATAAGAGTATTTTAAATGGGGAGACAGGGAAAAAATTACCCAGGCGCCCAGAAAAAGCTCATCTGTGCAAAGCCTGTTTCTCAAAGCACGTGCTGTACTATCAGGCAGCTGCAGATAGTCCTGGATCAGTGTCTGGGAGGTGAACCAAGCGGTTTTGTCCGAGGCATCTCAGTTGAGGCTGAAGGCGCTGGCTCAATGCCCTGTGTATGAGTGCTTAAGCAACCTCCCTGCTGCTTGGAGGGGACCGTAACCCCCAAGCAGGAGCATGTGTGGCACCAGCTCTGAAGCAGAAGGGATGTCACATAGCACGTACATGTGTATGGCACCCTGATGCTGCTCCTGCAGTGGAGCTGCTCTGTGCAAGTGTGCTTTAACTGAGTGAATGACTTCATCTGCCAGAGTGCAAATTCCTTGCTGGTAATTAACAGGGGGCTGCTGTTGGGGGCTGCCTGGGGGCAGTTCCTCTCCCAGCACAGGAGGATAGGGCTGCCTGAGCATCTCCTGTTGTATTTTCCAGCTGCTGTTATTGGTACAGCTGCTTACCCGTCGGGAGGCACTGGGGCACCTTTGATCTTTCTTGTGTGGTGTTGCATGAGCTGAGGAATGTTTCTCTTTGTACAGAAGAGAGTTTGTCACAAATCTCAGCCAGATGTGTCTTTCTGGGCTTGTGAGACTCTTTTCAACCAGGCTGTGTTTCTGCCATGTACCCTGTGAGCTAGATGAGATTGGTTCCCAGAAATGCCTTGTTTAACTGTGTTGCATCTATCTCGCAGGTGGGTTGGCTTCTGCTGTAGTGTGGTATCTAAGCTAATCTGTGCATAACCAGTGCTGTCTCTTGAGTACAGCAAGAGAAAAGAGCAGACTGCTGTTGTGCTGTGAAGCACACTTCCTTCCAGAGCTGCGTATGAGTGGCAGGCATGGGGTTATATCCATCCAGACCTTCCCAGAGGCTGTAGATTTTGCCACAGCTAGTGCACTTGGGTGTGAGCTGGTAGGAGCAGGGGCTTGTTTGTTCTTGGCTCTGAGTGCAATTCAGGCATTGCAGCAGTAAATTAAACAGCTTATAAGCAGACCTGGAGGCTTCGGCACTGTAATAAAGCACAGATAACTGTAGTGACTGCATGACATTTTCTTACTGCTTGCTTGCAAGTGTGCTCCAGTTCTGAGCTTGAAGGCACCAGCCAGCAGTAAGGAGTGACTATGTCCCTTCTCTGCTGTGCAAACCATCAACCTCCAAGTGAAGTTTTTAGAGTTCCTGTGAAATCTTACTACCTACTCTATGCCTTGGCTCTCTCACTTATAACACTGTCCCTCTCAGTTTTGACACTGGGCCTGTGTTTGCTTGGGGAATGGATTAGATGTAGGCTGCCTGTGAGAGATGATGAAGCAAAGCAAGCTCATGCTCCGCTCTGCATACATGGGATTTCTTGAGATACCTACATCTTGTTTGGAGTGCACCAGGGGGTCCACAACCTGAAAACAATTTGGAGGCTCCTCTTGGACCAACGCGTTTGGGGTAGATAACTAGAGGGGATTTGGTATCTCTCGCTCAGCTGTAGGTGGATCCCAGGTTTCCACTGTTTGACACTTAAGCAAATATTTTGACAGAAGAAACTAAACACTGCTTGAAGACTGGGATCTGGGTTTTGTCACACTGGGGAGAGTATGCCAGTTCTCCTGTGCTGCTGAGGAAGATAGCCAGTGCACCAGGAAAACCAGGAGGTCGACAAGAAAAACTTGTTGGAACCCTTCATCTCTGTTGAGCATTGCAGGGTGGCTCTCTATACAGTGTTCCCCGTGGCTGTACCCTGTCAATTACTGTCCCAGAGGTGGACCTCTAACCACTTTCTCTAAATACTGTACACTATAAGGAGCCCCAGAGTAACCAGCTTTTCTTGCTCCTTTCCCTTTATCCCTTCCTCATTTAATTCTGCAGCTTCAGTTACACAGCAGTGAAGCTGTAAGCATGTGGATTTGCATTTGTTTGGGTTTTTTTTCCTCTTGATTGTTATCTCTGTAGAGGGCCTCCCAACGCAAAGAGCAGCAAACCAGCTTGAAGGAGCGATGGAGTGAAAGGGATAAAACCACCAAGGCAAAGCAGCTGAGTTTCGTTGATAGGAGAGGATTTGCGCACCTGGTGCTCTAAGCATTGAAGGACCAGTTGGACAGTTGTTTGTCACCTGCTGCTGGCTGTCCTTAGCCAATACATGTTCTTCCTGATGCCATCCCTGATTCTTGCTCAGAGTCCTGAGATAGTAACAAGAGGCTTTGGGAATATGGATGCTGGTGGAGCTTTCTATGCTTAATCAGTTTTTCCCCACAATTAAGGTTTCAGGAAACAGTGGTAGCTTCCAAGATTGCATATAGCCATAGTGGATGTCTTTGTCTCTTTGTCTGTGAGGAGACCTAGAGAGGTAGTGGAAGGACTTACTGCAGAGGTGCCTGTGGCAGGAGTAAGGCTCAAACAGTCTTCTCAAATCTTCCACGTCAGGGGAGAAGAGGATGTTAGAATCTTGGATAAGAGGGAAGCAAGAGCAGGGGGACAGCAGTGGGCTAGCAAAGGTACCTGCCTGTGCTGGAGAGATGCACTGGTGAACCTTGTCTTAACACAGGAGCCCATGAGTTGGGTGCCCCTGCCTGCTCTTTCCTCATCTCCCTGCTGCCAGAGCAACCCATTTCGGGGCTTGAGCATCAGAACAAGAAGCTTCTGTCCATCCGCCGGGACGGATGGAAGCGGGAGCGTTCAGCAGGTGCTGGCCAATGTCCAGGTTGGTCTCCAGCACCGTGCTGTCCGGCTGTAGTTCTGACAGCAGTCAGCTCCTGTTCTCCTGACAGTGGAACAGTGGGGGACAGTGCTGGGGTTGGGAGGGCTGGACTCCGTGCTAGAGCAGCCCCTGCTATTTAAGTGCTGGTAATCTTAGCCCGAAGCCAAGAGCTTTCCTTCTGCATGATGTAACTCTTTGCATATGTACTCTTTGCTGCTCTGGGACTTTCTTTTCCCTCCTGCGTTTTGGCCACTTTTTCATGTTTATGTTTGAGGAAGCTTAAGTATGAGGGATTGGAATTGTCTTGAATGGAGGAAGCGGTTTCCTCAGGGAATTTTTGCTATGTCTGGATTGTTTCGTTGTCTGGGTGAGTAAAATTCCTCAGGGATAACCAGAAGGGTTGTGACCCAGCTCCAGTTTGCAGCACATGCATTCAAACCCAGGGCTCTGGAAGATTAAGGTGGCAGGGGACCAAGCATTCTTGTTGAAGGCATCGCCTTCAGCTTGGCAGAAAAGCTGCGGTATTCCTCTCTGAGGACTGCGGGTTTGCTCTGTGTGATGCAAGCCCTGTGGCAGTCCAGCCCCAAGGTGATGAATGCCACGTGAGTACTATCAGCCTGCTTTTCTTCAGGCAGTGCTCCCCTTCTGCAGTTGCCCTGTGGCAGAGGAAGGAAAAGTCAGGTTGCAACAGAGGCTCTATTCCTCATGTCCCCAGGACTCAGGCCTAGACTTTCAGGAGGGCAAGAGGCACATCCTCAGGCCTTTGTTCACCTAAGATGTGTATGCGGGAAGATGTGCTCACTCTTGCAGGATAATTCTGCAGCCCATGTGTTTTGCCAAACTTTTCAGAGGGGCTAATGGTAAACATGATGACACTTTTCCAGATCATTCAGAGCATTCCCCGTTAGAAAAACAGGCTGGTTCTTCTGCAAGGTATCTCTGCATGCCCTAGGATTAATAGCTGCTCGTACAAACCATAGCCATTAGTGTCTTGTCATGACGGCTTTTACACATCCCCAGTAGATGATGCTGTCTTCTTGTTCTGTGAAAAATGATGCCATGCTCTGGAGTATCTCAGCATCAATAGGTTTATCTTCATGGTCCTGTCCCATGAGCAAGTAGACCATTAAATCTTTTTATTCTGTCCTAACGGTCCTAATTGCACTTCCACATTCAGTGATAATCAGTGCCTCCCCCATACACTTAGCTCCACCTTGTACACATAGTTGGTTTATGGCATCCCTCAGGTCTGTGCTTAACCCACCTCTTTTAATCTCCTTGTAGCTCACTTTGTCTGTCTCAGCAGAACATTTTTCCCTGGCTGCCTAAAGAAACAAAGCCTTATGTGCTCTTATTCTCTGTTGGCGTGCTTGAACCTCCTCAAATAACTTGTCAACCCAACAGCCAGTTTCAACCATGTTTAGCAAAGTATATTTATTTCCTACAAGGTACGGTTAAGTTCTGTAAACGTAGACACTGGGGTAGTTACTGCCCTACCCGAGGGAGAAGCTCCAGCGTGTGATCAGCTTTTACTACAGACCAGAGAAGTGTTTTATGAGTATTCCCCTTTGTAGTTCATACCTTCATAGTCACCACATGCGATCAGCTCCAAGACAGGAATCTGTGGGAAGCAGCTTGTAGAACAGTTTGTTGTTGCTCGGCTTTGTACTTCATAGCTTGTCCTGCCCTCTGTGGTGTTCAGACCTCTGTGCAGTCCCCAAGAGGGTGTTGTGGAGGAAACTGCGCCAAAGCATGGTTAATTACGGGGCACAAAACATGGTTTGTTCCACCTTGTGTGCACACAGACACGCACACAGAGTCACCTTACTTAGCCCTGTTAGGGAGCAACTTGCCAGTAACTCCTGCAACCGAGGCCTGCAATGGGGAAGGGGAGAATACAGCAAGATTTGTGGCCAGTGGGTGTTTTGGATCCTACTGGGTAAGTGTTGAATCTTACTGTGGTACAAAAGGAGCCTGAAAGCACACAGTGTCAGTGCAGTATCTGGGCTGTTCCTAACCTGGTGCACGTGAAAACCAAAAGAGGTGGGTGAACAGCTGGGTGCTAATTCCTCCTCACAAATCACTGCCAAGCTCTTCTGCAGTGCAGGAGCACACATCCAGATGCTGGGGTCATGCCATCCTGGCTGCAGATCTAAGGTCAACGGTGAACCATTATTAAACAGAGACAACTGTGAGGGGTTTTGGTAGTTAGTTATTTATATTTATTTGTGGTGGGGTTTTGGCAGGGTGGAGGCACTAAAGAGAACTCTGAGCATATGTGGTTCAAACACCGTCAGAGCCTGCAGGCATCAAGAAAATGCAAACAGACTCTTCAGACTTCTGTGTTCTCACCCTTAGTATCATGCCATGATTTGTATGTAGGCTTTAGGCAAGGCACCCAGTTCCTCTAAACTGTGGTGTGCACATCTGTAAAATAAGGATAATGATGGTGCTGTACCTCTCAGAAGGGGTTATGAAGCTGAATGCGTTCCTGGTATGAAAAGTTTAAAAGCTTCTCCTGTAGAAGGTGTAGCAGGCATTGTAGAGGGTCATTATTCTTATCAACAATGATAACAGTAGTAAGGAAAAGGGAGATAAAATATGGGCCAGAATTGCTGTGTGATGCAGCAGTTTCTTGCCAGGCAGTAAAAATGTGCCAAAAGAGGGCTTGCATGGGACACGTTCAGGATTTGAGATGATGATCCACAGATGGGAAGGGAGAGATGGTTGAATGTTTTTATGGAGCCAGCAGGAGAGAGGAGGTGCAAGGTTGGAGAGCTGGGGTGTCTCTCAGTGGGGATTGCATTTCTGGGGTGTGTTTGCTTTCAGGGGGAAGCAGCAGGCATCCGCCTGGTCCTTTGTATCTCAGAGGATGCCACGCAGTGGAGATGTGCGGTAAGGGAAGCACATGACATCGTGGCAGTGTAGATTTCCTTGTGAGCTATATGCTCTACTTTTAAATAGAGGATATTACATGGGACATAGTCACTTGCTTTTCTGACAGAGGTCTGCCAGAGGTTGACAGGGGAAAGAAGGTGGGTTAGTGATTTCCATTGGTTGTCATGGTAACTAATGGAAATGACTTTTCTGTGTGCATCTCTGTTGTACATGAAGATGTTTGTTACAACAAGAAGGAAGCATTCTCTCTCTCCCCACCTTTTTTTTTTCCCCTTTTTATAATTTAGCTGCTGACTTCTGGAATTAGATAGCACATTGTTACTAGATATAGGGAGGTTATACAGCTTTTTTGAATGCTGCGAAGTATGTACTGGGGATAAGCATCTGGAGTAGGTCTGCATGCTGAGCCGCTTCCCACCTGGAGACCTTCTGTAAGGCACCTGCGTGAATGTCTTCTCACCAAGAAGCCCAAAACTAGGTGCCCACATTGGCAGGTAGCCTGAGTGTACTGTTTTTCCTGTAAATGGTAAGCAGATGGTTAAGTTACTCTGAAAAAGTTCAAGTTTGATGGAAGGAGGATGATAATGTCAATTTATCAGCCAGTGTGCTATCAGGCTTACTGTCATAGTGAAGGTAAGGAGCTTGGAGAATTTCAGAATAGATGTGTGGGTGAGACATGGTGTATTACTACTATTTCATGTAAACATCAGCCTGTCTTGTCACTAGAAATATGGCTAACAACTCCACTGACATTAAAATGTGCAGCTTTCCCCGCAGATTAGTAGATGGTGAGGCCAGAAGGCACTGTTGTGCTTTACTCCTTGCGCTCTTGCATAATACAGCCCATATTTCCAGCTTTTTCTAACATCTCGTCTTGATAAAAGCAATTATCATGAATGGAAAATACCAGTGCGTTTGGTATGTTGCTGCAGTGGTTAATTACCCACATGCTGTTACACCTCATTTCTGGCTTGCATTTGTCTATAGTTTCGATCTCCGGATGCTGAATCTTGTGTTTAATCCACTCAACAGAAGAAGCCTTTAGTACCACATCTATGCCCCACCATTGTAAATGTGGCCTGCAACAAGGTCCACTCCCAGTCTTGTCTTTGGCAGACTAAACAGTCTGAGCTCCTCAAACCATCCACTGGTACTGTGTATCTCCTAATCCCTTGCTCAGTACTGAGTCTCCACACGTCGCATTTCCTTTCCCAGCCTGTTAGTGCTCCCTTACCACGTAATGACAGGGCATCCCCAAGTGCTGTCACTGGGAATCTGTATGCCCTTGGGCAATAACAGTTGTAAAAAGAGGAAAGACAAAACCAGTAGGAGCCTTAATGTATTATTAGGGAGTTTGCCTATGTTAATGCACACACCATCGGGAGGAATACCTGGTGAGGTTGTCAGAAGAGGAGTCTTCCCCCAGTAAGCGCTTGTGCTGCAGTTGTTGCCAGCTAAAGCCTTGGGTTTGAGTTCCATATAGTACACCCTTACAGCTCAGTACTTAGAGGCTTTTCAACTCTCTTGACCCCACAGGTGAGGTTTGACTGGGCTGGGGGCCGGAGGTTTGTGCTCCGTGCAGCTCATCCCCTGTAGTGGGCAGAGGGCCACACTGCAGTGCCTGAGCCAGCTGGAGCCTGTCCTCTGGCAGGCAGCTTCAGCTGAGCCCGGCTTGAGCTCATGCGCTCCCCATCCAGTGCCCCGGGCGCAGGGTCCCGGCCATTGCGGGGCCCTTTGCACCAGGCCAGTTGGCTGACAGCCTCCTGGGCCATTCGAGTGCATGGGCTCCTGGGGTGGGGAGAGCAGCTGGCATAGTCTGCTAATGCAGTAGCAAGGAAATGTGTGGTCTCTCGCATGCCTGCACTTCAAACTTCTAAACCAGGCCCAAGAGCTGCTAAAGACCGCACTGCTGACATGGGTGAGCGTGTCTCTGTGCACTCTGAGATCAGCACATCCTGCTGGTGCTCTGATTTCTGTGATTTTCCTGCAGCAGAGATTGATGGATGAACGAGGTTTTGCCTTGAGAGAGAGCTCTCTTTGATATCGGGTGCTGAGTTTATATCTAGGTGTGATTTGATTTGGTTTACACACAGGCATCCGTCCTGGGACTGAGGAAGGCCCAAAGAACATGCAGGAAGCCCTGACTCCAGACAACTCAAGCTATCACCCATGGGACTCACACTGGGTGCAGTTAGGTGCAGGCAGAGCCAGGTTCCTTGCTGTTAACGCCGACCTTCTCAAACGATCCATTTCTAACCAAATAGCAATGCAGGAATTTCTTCCAAGAGCAAATCTTGCTTCCTTGCTGTCTCAGGGGCACGGACTGTCTTCTGAGATGTCTTTGGGTTTGTCACAGACTGGGCTTGGATCTTGACTTGGACCTTGGGAAGCATTTGCAGTAAAAATGCATAGTAAAGGTTCAGGGGTTATTAAAATACCCCTTTTTTTGTTTCTATTTCCAACTTTCTCTTTAAATATAAATGGGGTTTCTCTTCCTCTCAGAGGAAGTAGAAGGCGCTCTGTATTTCTTGTTCTCATGTCTCTTCCAGTTCGCACCTTGGGAAGAGCAAATGGGCTAGGCTGAAGATTTGTGTTTTCGTAGCTTTAAGGCATCTTCCTGCAAGGCAGCCTTACCTGAATAACAGAGGCATTCAGATAAGGCAATCTCATGCACTTCTGGTCTGGGATGAGAGGGGAGAGGAGGTTGCTCCCTCTCCTCAGCAATGTTTTCCCCCTGTGTTCTGATGCAAGCTTGAAACCCATGTTTTACTGAAGGTCTGGCAAGAGGCAGCAAAGCCGTGTGTTCCTCGAGGCTGTCATTTTTAAACATGTAGCCAGACTTCTTTGCAATGCTCATCTACAGGAGAGGTTTCAGGGCAGCTGTGAGAGCTGTTCTCCCCGTGGGCTGCCCTGGAGAAAGGTGAGCGACTCCCAAGCCACTTTCTCTTTGCGCTCCCTCTTCCATGGTGGGGTTTGAATGTCTCCAGAGAGGGAGACTCCGCAACCCCCCTGGGCAGCCTGTGCCAGTGCTCTGCCACCCTCAGCATAAAGAAGCTCCTCCTCATGTTGAGGTGAAACTTGTGGTGTTTCAGTTTATGGCCATTGCTCCTTGTCCTGTCACTGGGCACCACTGAAAAAGAGACTGGCACCATTCTGCTGGCACTTGCCTTTGAGATACTGATCTGTATTGATGAGATCTCCTCTCAGTCTGCTCTTCTCTATACTAATACAGGCCCAGCTCCCACAGTCTCTCCTCATAGGAGAGGTGCTCCAGACCCCTGAGCATCCTTGTGGCCTCTAGCTGGACCCTCTCCAGTAGCTCCTTGTATTTCTTGTCCTGAGGAGCCCAGCACTGGACACAGCACTCCAGATGTGGCCTCTCCCGCTCCAAGTAGAGGGACAGGGAATTGTCGAGCGCTCATTTATTGTAGAGGTGGGCTCCAGAGGGCAGTAGGTGAAGTATTCGAGGACACAGGGTGCCATGATGGAAGTGCATATGCTTCTGCATCCATCAGCTTAATTCTGCGTGAGGGGGAATTTGTGTCCTTGCTCATGTTCATGCAATACATGGGCAGGGTAGTGTCATGGAGCAACTACAGTGGTTGGCAAAGCGGTGGGGATGGGCTTATCTGGCAGGACTTGCAAGGCTCAGTTTTGCTTCCCCCACATTTCCTGTAGTATTGGGCAAGCCACTGAAACCCAGGGCACTGAAGGCCTGGGTTTTCTATTTCTGAGGTTCATGGATAAGAGGGGAGTCAGTCTCCTAAATGGGGACAGGGATCTGGGCGCAAGTACTTCAGCTTGGGTGTTTTGGTGGAACCCAGGGATCCTCCTGGTCCTACATGCGTGCATGAGGTTCCTAAAGGAGAGCTTTCTACCCCATGACTGCGTTTAGGTGATAATGTGGTGCAGTTCATGCCTGCCCTTGGGAAGCAACGATTTCACACAGCGGTGGAGAACGTGCAGACATCTCCCTGCTTTCAGACCTAGGGCTGTTCTCTGAGCCAGCAGCTGTCCCGGCTTTGTTCCCTTCAGCCTCTGTCCTATACAGCAGCATTTTGTGTCCTTGAGAGGTTGCTGAAAGCATCAGGATGTCCTGGGGAGGAGTGCCCATGTTTGCATCATTATTTTTATATGATTTAGCTGTTAAAAGCCAGGCACACTGTGTACTGCTGTCTGCTGTCCCAGGATTAGTGTAGTCCGAGCTCTCTCCAATTGCATGATTTCCAACAGGGAAGTGGGGAGGGGGCAAATTATAATGTCTTGGCTCAGATGGAGGTATAAAACTCAGGCAAGATGCAGAAATACAGTGAAGTCCATGCACGGAGCATGCAAAAGTAAAGTGTGTGTCTTGTACTGTTACTTAGTGTGTTTGGTGGCACATAAGGGAAAGAAATGTCAAGATTTAATGAGACATTGATGTGACAGAAGGAACAGGGTCCCTGCAGCAGGGCTGTGTTGCTGTCCTGTTTTTTTGGAGGACATGAGGCTCATGAAAATCGGTTGTGTTTTGCCATAACAAAGCACTTGGAGAATTAAACTTGGGCACTTGAAGTGCTTTGTGACCCTGGGCATCTGCTCCACCCTTTGGCTGGAATTGCCGTCGTGCAGCAGGGATGACCAGACAGGTCACAAAGCTGACTTGCTTATGGCGCAGCGTGCACTGACAACTGAACTTGGATCAGCTTTGCTGTGGTGGATGGAGCAGTGAACTGCAGCATGTCAAGAGCTGCTTCACAACCGGTCTGGATACCTTAGCTGTAGAGCAAGTATTCGTGCATAGAGGGGAGAAGGAAGCAGCCAGCAGCCACAGACAAGTGTCCCTTGCTTTTCATCTGCACCCTGGACTTGATGTTGCTGCCTGCAGCATGAAAGGGTTCTTGTATGAATGATTACTGTTGGGGTGAGGCTGTGTTCACGTGCAGGTTTCACAGAGTCATGGGTATCAAGCCAAGAGCCAGTAACAGTTGCATGGTAAGGGTGGTTCGCACAGGAAGTGAGAATCCGTGTCAAGGCCCCATGATCAGCAAGACCCCTTACAGATCAGCACAGATACAGTAGACGCTCATGTCAACAGTAAGGTACTTAGCCTCTCTGTAGTCAAGGCTGTTTTCTTCTGAGTTAGCACACTGAAGAGACTAGTGCATTGAAGAGCACTTACAATGCAAGCAGGAGCATGCAGCCAGGAGCTGGGTTTTCTTGGGGCTAGGGGCTGATGTTTGAAATGAAACAAGCAAACCCCAGAACTAACTGAGCTAACCCACATTATTTGGGAGCTGCAAAGGTATCATTTGTTTTCTTTGGAAAACAAACCAAGAGGTTTACTCCAAAACTGAAGTTCAGTGTTAATGCTACTGAACCTTCCATTGCGCGATATTGCACTTCCCACAATTGCCGATCCTCAGGGTGGCCTGCAGCACCCTATGGCTGTTTATTGTGGCACAGTACATTGTTATAATACCACCTGCTGTTTCTAAAACTGTGTGGGGTGAAACAGGTCACGTTCTGTTTCCTCTAGGCTGCATGCTTGTACAGGTAGCATCTAGTACAGCTTTGTTCAGCATGGCAAGTACCCGTACATGAGAATGATTTCCACACATACACAGTGATATGTACTTAGGCAATTTGTTCTCAGTATTCAAAAGGCTACCACTGATTTCCTGGTGTGCTTAGGTCACAGCCAGCTCTAGGAATACATTTTAATGAAAGCTTTGGGTGTGTGAATTTCCTGCAGTTTCTTACATCTTTGTTGAAAAAGAAAACCAATTGTCCCTTCTGAGCTTCCTATCTTAATTTCTTCCAACACATGCCATTTTACCACTGCAATCTGCATAGGAGGAGAGGGTCTGGTTACAGTAGGAATTGTAAAAATAGACTGCTAATACATTCAGGCAATGTGATTCTTGGAGCCGAGCCCAGGACAGGGGAGGGCAGTGTCAGAAGTGCAGGCCTTAGGGTCAGAAGAGCACTCTGCTTCCTTGTACCTGGTGCTAGCTGGAGGTGATGGAGGATGCTCCTACTTTTAGAGCAGGCTCTGGGCTAGCAGTGGTGATAACTCCTGCAAACCTGGCTTTGTCTTTTGTGCCTGCAGATCCCTTCCCCATTGCAGTAGGCAGCCAAACCAGGCTTTCCAATAGCAAAGGATGCAGAAGAGAGGCACTGCAGCATTTTGTATAGAATAAACATCTTTCATAAGTTCTTTAGCCCTTTTATCTGCCCATTTTCTTTCAAGACTCTTCTAAGCCTTTCTCAGTGAGGGAGACATTTTGTTCTGTTCTTGTCTGCTCTTCCCCTCCTTGGCTGTACAGCTGCAAGTCTGTGATCTCACTGAAAACCGGTGATCATCAGCACTTCAAACTGATCCACAGAGCTGCAGGCTGTAGTGGCTGAGACACAGGCGTGTATTTCTTTCTGCTGACTTTACTAGAGGAGCAATAAATTCTGGCTGGCCGACAAGGTGCACAGCCAAGGCTGGCAGACAAGCTAATGCCTTAAACTGCTGCCGCTGGATTTGCCAGAGGCAGCCCTCTGAAACCCTCAGTTTCACATCTGCTGGGGTTCAGTTTTTCCCCTCTGAAGGTAATGGCCAAAATCCACTGGTCTGCACAGGATGCTGCAAGGAGTATCTCCTGTCACCTCCTCGATGCAGCCCTGGCTGCGAAAGAGCCGCATAACACTGCACGTGGACTTTGGTAATAATGGTGCAGCAGAGGCAAGGTCTGTCCTGTGCTTAAACGAAACTGCAAAAATAGTGTGACCTTCTCTTCATTTTCTTGCCACATTCATTAAATGGGAAATTTTCTGTTAAAACCCGAAATGGTTTATACTGCATTAAACAAGGGAAATTTGCCAAGTGTTCTATGCTTGCTTAACTTAAAATATGTCCGAAGTCAGTGTGCTCTCCCTGACTGATTTGGTTCGGACATAAAGCATGTAAAACGCCAAGCTGCAGCTTGCCACAGGCATATATAGTTCCACAAACAAGGGGGTTTGTAGAGAAACATTACCTCAGCCATTTCTGTGTTGTTGCTAGCAAAGGGAGAGCGTGGCCACTGCCTCCACTTTGCAGAGCTGAGCACCCCAGAATAGAGAGGATAGTTTCAGGCAATGTTAGGCTGGTGCTCTGGGCTTCCAGTGGGGCTGAAGGCTTTTGTTTCCCTTCCATATCATGAAGTGTTTCCAGCATCAGTGAACATCGTACTTCTGGGGGGAACGTTCTGCCTTGGCAGACTGGATAGTTTTCAAGCAAGGTTAGAGGGAGGCATGCAGGGGGAACCTCTGTGGTGAAAGCGTCGGTAGGGTTGTGTTTGCATCACAGATAGTCCCTTCGATTAGGGAGGCCTCACAAAAATTCCTGATGTCTGCCTTCTTGCTGTTGTATGGGAAAAGAGATACACACAGAACCTGTGATTGTTAAATGAGCGAGCAGAACCGCATGGAAATAACCTGTTCCTAAGCCGACAGAGCTGTCTTTGGTAACTGGAGATCTGTTGTCTGTGCAGAGATCTTGGCTTCTGCTGCCACTATCAACTTTCAGGTTTCTGGGACGTTTCCCAATGTCTGGCACAATCATCTTCACTGCTCAGGGAGGAGCAGCTGCTGTGCAGGTACCGCATACTTCTGCATGGGGCACCGCCTTGTCATTTATCTTGCTCCACCACCTTTGTTTGCCCTGGATGCCCCCCATCCCGTGCTCATGAGCTCCAGGGTGTAAATCCACTGACAGCAGCTCCAGCTGCCATGAGCAGTTCATTTCTCTGCTGCTTGGGTGATCAGTGGCACTTGGAGGCAGTGCCTTGAGTTGGCAAGACCCAGCTGCCCAGGAGGACCCTGGCCCTTCTAGGAGGTGGTGACACACAACAGCAGGGTGCTGTCCTGCTGCTGGGGAGGAAGAGACTTGGGACCTGTAATCTTGAGCTCTGGCTACGGATGGTTTGGTAGTCCTCAAGACTGTTTGCCTCTGTGGTACAGAGCATTTGTAATTACATTTTGTCATCTGCTGCATCATCTATCTCAGCCCATTAGAGCATTTGCTGGTTAATTACTTAAGCTGTCATCAAACCTCTGTAAGGTAGGCTGTTACTCTGTCTCTCTTGCTACAGACAAAACCAGGCAGATGAAGCCATCACCTCAGGTGGTCTTCATGCTCTGTCTAGAGATGTGGCTCCATAATGCTGAGAGCACAAGGCTGTGCTTCTGTGTTGAGAAAAGATAAAGAAAAAAGCAGCTGAAGGTCAGAGATGAGTTGAGAGCTGCCTGTGTGCTTGGCCCTTGGATCCGCATCACTTCCTTACCGAGTGGCTGAAAGGGAGAGCAGTTTCAACAGTGGAGCAGCAGTAGACCAGGCACCTTCACAGGCGAAGGGTTTGTAGTACCTGTGCATTCAGACTGGTGCCAGTATGCATCAGGCTCTGACCTGGATCCCACTGTGCAGCTGGCTTGATAAGGGAACATACAACACACACTGAGACCTACTGCCAAAGGATCCAGGCCCCACACTGGGATCTAGCTTTAGGGGATGATGATGCTGTAACTGCCCTGCCCTCTTCTCTCTAGTCTCAGTCATGTCCGGAGCCCACCTCTTCTGTGCAGAACATCTGCTGATTCAGTTCTCCACCCTTGTACTATTTGTCCTAAATGACCGTTTTCTTCTGGCATCAGCCCTGCTGGCTGTAATGACTGATGACCTGCAAGGGAGATGGAGTCCCCTGCTTTTCACTTTGTTTCTCCATGCTGTTTCTCCATGCTGTGCCCTGAGCAGCAGCTGCCTGTGAAATCCTGCAATCCCAGAAGAGAGCTTGTTTGGTCATTATGCTCAGCTAGTGTTTGGGCAATGTTATCAGGCTCTGTGAGCTGTAAGAGGAAGGACTGTTCTTAGCAGGGACCGATGTTTCAGAAGTAATCAAACAGTGGAAAGCTGCGTGTAAGCTGGTGATTTCCATGAACCCACACTTGCTGCAGCCTTTGGAGGTATGGCTATGTTTTGGTTTAAGCTCCCCTTAAGCAAGAAGCATCAGGGTGACTCTCCCACCAAATTCAGGCTCTTGCAGAGGTGCTGAGGACTGTTGTGCTCTCTGAGCTTGACAACTTCACAGTTCCTCAGGCATGGACAGAAAAACTTCATCTTGTTCTTGGAAACCACTGACCTTTTCCTGTTGACACTTCAAAAAGGAAAAGGCAGCCTGAGGCATGCGCCTGGCATGGAAAACTTCAACCTGAGCTGTTCAGTGCTAGCAAAGTTCTCAGCAACAGCAAAAATGGGTTCGTAAGGGGAAGCGTTGGGCTGCTTTTAAGCATTGCAATGCTACCTGTTCCACCTGTTATATGAGTGACACCTTGGCTCCTGTGAATCGGCTCACTCGACTGCTCTCCCTTTCTGTGAAGACCTTCAGAGGAGGTCAGGCCAAAAAAATTGGTTGTTATTGCATTTCCCATTGTGATGCTTGACTACTCGCAGGTAGCAGTTGAAATTCTGCTGTGGTTTTGGCAATGTCTGTGCTAATAAAGGAAGATGCATGGAGTGGTTTGCTGACTGTGAGGCCAAGTGAGACAGTGACCTGCACCTATGCTCTTAAACTCTTATCTCCTAATTAGAGTGGCTGTGTGTGAATTACTTCTTGGTTACAGTGGTCTGTGCTAACCCCCAAACTGTGTGTGAGAACTTGCAGACCACAGTGGTGGCCCTGCTCCCATTTCAACAGCAAAGATAACTCGTGTGCCTGGGATTTTCCTGCTGGAGCCTGGCACTCTGGAATTTCCTGGGGTAAGTGCAGACTCTGAGCCTCATCACTCTGTGCCCATCCCAGAGCCACCAGTACCCTCCAGTTGCCCTTTCTGCCTGGTGTTCAGGAAGGGATTGCTCTCAGCCATCCATGGCTTCTCCTGCTGCCTGGGGATATTCCTGTCAATGGCTGAACTTCAAGCAGTTTTGCTGGGATTAGTCCAGACGTAGAGGATTACTGTGATATCTGTTAGGATTTCACTTCATCTGGTGCTGTAAACCCTTTCTCCCTACTCCTGGATTAATAGTCTTAGCTATTGCTAATGAGTTTGTTAGAAGCACCAATATGGTGATGAGCTAACACTGATGAATTGATATAGTTTGATGCATGTCATGGAGGAGTCTTGGGACAGCTACAACTTGTAGTTATTGGTGACTCAACTGCAAGTAGTATAGAGGCAAAATCTTGTGTAATTCAGTGTTGTGTCCCCACCACAAAATCTCTTCTGCGTATCTGAGCAGTGGAGATCTATGCAGTAAAATACATGTCCCATAAAAGCTGCTCCTTCTATCTCTGCATGTAAAATTAGTTCATCAGCAGCTTTAAGGACAATGCTGCTTTGCTCAGATGTTTAATACTGTAGAACTTGTCTTAGGAAATAATACAATTGTATTTTTTTCATAACAAAGCCATTATGCTGTCAAAAGCTGAGCTTTCTGTTGCATTAGATGGCAGCCAGCAGAGAGTGCTGGGTAAAGAAAGTGCTTAGCACTTTCAGCTTAATTTTTTACTAGCAGGAAAAATGGAATGAAAACAAAATGAATTTATAATGAAATGTATTTATTTCTGGGCTCTCCTATTGTGCTGCCGTTTGCTTGCTTTGGGGGCATTGAGAGCTGATTAGCAGCCCTGGAGAGAGAAGTCCATTATTTACCCAAAAAGCAGCCAAAAGTGGAGAGGCAACAATGCAGCCTCCCTCCCTCCCTTTCTCTCTGTTCTGTCTGCATCCCTCCCGCATTCCTGAAACAAGCCTCGAGTTTGTCCTGAAGGCATCATTCTTCCTCTCTGAGAGGACATCTAAGTCTGTGTGGCCTGCTGCCTTCTGCTGGTGGAGATGCCAGCAGAGGCAGAGGGTTTGCTGGAGGCTTCCAGCGCCTCACAGTTGGGTCCCTGTGCTGGGGAGGAGTGTGGGATGCCTTCCCGCGCCACGGGAGGTGAAGTGATGCTGTGGGTGTCAACCCCTGTGTGCTTAAGCAGCCTTCTGGGAAGCGGGGTCACAAGGGCTGTTGGAGGAATGAGGAAGAGGAGGAGCGTGTGGCCCACTGAAGAGATTGTGCAAAAGGCTGCACAAAAAGGATTGTGTCTTTCCATGGGAGTTAAAGGTAGGGGAGCAAAGTTGGGAGAGCCAGATATGAGCTGGCCTCTGGCATCATCCCTACCCTCCTTCTTCTCCCTCTCCCCAGGAGTTGTGCCTGAGCCCTCCACGTGCCCTGTCCCCCACGAGTGCTTAGGCACATGATGAGATCCCAAGCCTCCACAGCAACTGTTGTCTACAGCATGGTGGTTTTAATTGCAGGTTTACAGGCAACTACAAACCAGGCTAAACATAGCCCTGGTTTACCAGAGAGGGTTTAAAATGCTGCCTTTTGTCTTTGAGCAGCCCACTGAGATAACAGCATGGCCAATAATGAATAGCAGCTCCAGACCAGTAGGGGACTTGGTTCTGGAGGGGTCTGCTTCCTCTCTGAAACACAATTAAAGCTGCCTCACATTAGGAGCTGCTCTTCTGTTCATTCTTAGGCTGATTCAATCCAGAGCAAATCCCTTCAACCTTCTGTCTGCATCTCTAATCTTGTGTGTCACTTATTGTTGTATGAAGGATTCTTTTTCCCTGGAAGGAGCAGGAGTTTGGTGGTCAGGACTTACTGTCCTGACTGTAATCTTGGCTAAGCTTGCATTGTAGCAAAATGTATTAGTCACTTTTGAAACCTTTTGATTTTGCCCTCTTCTGGCCATAAAGTGGTGTTAAACTGCATATTTTCACCCTTGGTTTGGCCTGTCCCTCAAATTTGCACTGTAATGGATGGGTTTTGGCTCCCATGCTGCTGTAAAAGTGTTGATAACAGTCAAAATGGAGATTACTTTAATGAAAGAGCATCATTTATTAAGACGGGCATCTGTCACTGCTATTTTCCTTCCTTATGTCAGGGCAGGACGAGGGAATGAAACGTCAGGGAGGGAGGTGTGCTGTTTAAGTTACAGAATTCATATGCTTTAATTTAAAGCATAGAATTCATTCCTGTGCCAGTATGAATAAATGCGTATGAGTTGGCCATGAATACACACAGCCTGGACAATAGGGGAAGGCTTATAACTGAGACCAGGCTTTCAATGGGTGTGAGACAGGCAAAAAATAGCATCCTTTAATCAGTGTCATGTAAGGAGGTGCATGCAGAGGGAGCACTGGTAGCAATGGAGATGGTCTTGGAGACTGAAGAGGTGCTTCCCAGCCTTGTGTGCTTCCTACATATGTGTGATCCCATTGGGAGCTTTGCGGTGTCACTCAAAGGCAAGTGGTGATGAGTGTTGTTGGAGGTCAGCAGGACCAGTGAGTTGGGAAAGCAGGCAAGGAAAGACCCCTGGACAGGCAGGGAGTGGGGCGCCAGAGCTTGGCGGTGAGGGGGGCACAATCAGACCTGTCTCTGGGGCTTGTGTTTCACCAGCAAGTGGTGACGCTCAGGGTTTTCTCAGTCTCCAGGGAGACTTCTGAGCAACAAAGAAGATTAAAGCTTTCATTTCTCACCTGTCAAGAGAATGCAGGCACGGTGGCCAAGGGATCATTGCTATGAAAGAAGAGGCAGGGGGGAGATCCAGTTAGGGTTTCCTTTTGACCAAAAGAGCCAAACCCCAAATTCTTACTCCACCTTACTCCAAAACATTAGAAAGGATTCAAAGGCTGTGACTGCCAAAGCACTTTGGGAAAGCTGAAGGTTCCATCAGTACAAAGTTACGGGAATACAAGTCAATCAAGGGGGGTAAAAGGCAAGTCTTCAGTTTGACAGCACAGAGCAATGGGAGCTGCTGGCAGCTGGAGGAAGTTCAGTGCCAATCAACAGAAGGTCTGGCACTCAGAGCAAAATTAAACAGCCAGTGGGCAGCCGGAAGGGTTGTGTAGCAGATAGGCACCCCAGAGGATTGAGTTTATTGCCAGGAGCATCTTTGTTGAAGCTCCATGCTGCAGTGGTGGTGTGAAAGGGATGCAGCAGATCTCTCCTCCGGACAGGTGTGTTTGCTGTGCCTCCCTGAGTCTCCTTCATCCATGGCAAAGCTGGAGGTAGGAAGGATGGTGCCAGGGGGCCCGAGGCTCAGCAGCACTGGGGTGTAGGGGCAGAGCTGTGCCAGCCGCAGCTCCTACAGCAGCCGTGAGTTCTGGTGGTGGTCAGGCAGATGGCACAAAGCCCCTGTTCGTTGGGCTGTGAGTTCTGTGAGGTGGTGTGGAAGGGAGCCATTTGACCACCCATGTGGTGTGAAACAACAATGATCATTACCTTGAGGAGGTGTGGGGAAAAAGAAGCCCTCTAAAGAGGGCACTCAAAAAGAACCACTTCTTTACTCCATTTTCTTTTACTGGCTGTAATCTGTCTTGTTTGCACACAGCAGTGGTGAAGATTATGCACTTGCAGAGGAAGTGCATGCAGTTAATTCAGCCCACCTGTGGGTCAGGACAGTGGAGGGAAATAGGGGAGCACTTGCCTCAAACCATATGATACCCACAAACAGGACGGACATTGCTTCTCAGGGCATTCAAAACAGGGACTCCGTCACACAGCAAAATGGGAATAATGGCCAGTTAAGGAAGTCCCACAGTTTTCTAAGCGGTCCCCAGCCTGAGTCTGTTGGTGGGCCTCTGGTTCGCTGGCGTGAAGCAAGGAGGGCATCATGATCCCCCCAGGCTGGGGAGTTTCACCCCTCATTTCAATGAGGCTGAGATTTTTCCTGTTGGATCTAGCTGGTTTGGTCATTTCTCCTCCATTCTTCATGTGGTGTTGTGGGTTTCTGTAACAGCCCAGTGCTTTCAGTTCCTTGTCTTGCTGGGTGAGGCAGGGAGTGCTGCAGCCACCAGCCAGGCTCTGAGCTTATCTCTGCCAGCAGCCCGTGCTGCAGGCTGGTGTGATGCTTGGGAGCTGCCTTCAGCGCTCCTGATTGCCAGCTTCACCCTGCCAGAGAGAAGGGGTGGGTTTGGAGGGCCAAAAGGAAAGGAGCAAAAAGAAGCCAGAAGCAGGGAGGCCCCTTCTCTTGTTGGTTGTGAGGATTAAGGCTGAGCTCCTGCACCAGTGCCAGAATTTAAGTGGGAATCACTGGTGGGGACAGTATGTCGGACTGAACCCCTGCCAGATCACTGGCAGACTCTCCCTTTGGCATCTCAATGAGGCTGAGACTGTGAGGAAGCTTAATCTCCAGTGATTGTGGTTGGGGATTTGTTCTGGCTTGTGCGGAAGACAGGGCACATGCAGATGTGTGCATTGCAGCCCCCCCAGGTCTTGCTGGCTGCAGCAGTGTTGCACAAATCCTGACATTTCTGTCCAAGACCATAAGTGCTCTTTGGGTTTCCTTCCTATAGCACACATTTCCAGTGGTGATGCTTCATGTGCTCTGGGTGTAACATACTATGGGAGCCATGGGGAGGGACAAAAGAGAGGAGAAACATACATTATTGTTAAGCAGGTTTGCGTGCAGATAGCACCATGCCATCTACATTTTGCACTGTCTCCTTAAGGCTGGTGTAGCCCTTAGGGGAAGCAGGTGAGCTGCCTTGTTTTCTGCTGGGCTAAATGGGGGCCCCAGGGCATCACTGCTGGCCCCAGAGCAGAGGGGTTTGTGCTCTCCCAGCAGTGCACCCGCAGCCACTTCAAGGGAAGCCTTTGAGTCAGAAGTGCATCAGGGCATCTGTGTGTGCTCTAAGCCTTTCATCTTGGAAATGTGGCCTGAGCAGGCCACAGGGCAGAAAGCAAAACATCCTGGGAAGAGCTGAAGAAGTGCTAGGGAGTAGTTCGTGCTTTTGGAGGTGATTCAAGCAGTGATCCCTCTTCTAGGAATGAGGGCTGTGGGAGGTGTGGAGAGCCTCAGGGCTCCAGGTTAGTTCTTCAGCCTTCCAAACGTCTCCCCTCTTGCAGGACTGTTTCACCTCACTTCTATTTTCAGATTTTCCCATTAGTCTGATAACCGTTCCTGACTATATGTTTCAGGAAGGGAATCCTCTGTCAATACCGCAGGCCAAGAAAAGCTGTCCAGACAAAATAATACTTAACAATGGGGTAATTCTGACCTTTCCTCGCTGTTCCCACTTATGTAAAAGGGATCTCATGATTTTTCATATGACACAAGGATGCTTAGGGGTCTGGAGCATCTCTCCTATGAGGAGAGACTGTGGGTGCTGGGCCTGTTTACTGTAGAGATAAGCAGAATGAGAGGGGAGATCAGTGAGATCAGTATCACAAAGGCAGATGCCGGCAGGATGGTGCCAGCCTCTTTTCAGTGGTGCCCAGCAACAGGATGAGGAGCAATGGCCATAAACTAAAACACCACAAGTTTCACCTCAACGTGAGGAGGAGCTTCTTTATGCTGAGGGTGGCAGAGCACTGGGCAGGCTGCCCAGGGGGGTTGCGGAGTCTCCCTGTCTGGAGACATTCAAACCTCGCCATGGTCACGTTCCTGTGTGAGCTGCTCTGGGTGGCCCTGCCTTGGCAGGGGGTTGGACCTGGTGATCTCCAGAGGGCCCTTCCAACCTGAATGATTCTGTGATTCACGTAGTAAAGAAGCTTCAGAGGAAAGGAGTGACTGTGACAGAGCACTGTCCCCTGGGGACTCGCTCTTGCAGAGCCATCTCCAGCAGAACCGTGGGGTGGAGCAGCCTGAAGCTGCTTTTCATTAGCACAGAGCTGAGCGAACCCTTGACCAAGGCTAGAAGATGGGAAGTACAAAACTGGCTTATGTCCAATCCTGTTCTCACTCTCCCTCCCACTCTGAGGCTGACTCAGTGCTTCCCTCCAATTGCACAGCGATTTCCATTGCTTTCTTGTGATGTGCTGTGGTAGGAGGGGAGGGTAGAGAAGGACCAAGGGGCAGAGCTGGGAAGAGGGATCATCAAATCCATTGCATTACTGATGGGAACGAAACTACTGAGGTCTCTTGTGCAAGAAGCCAGAGGCTGCTGGTAAACCTCAGCATTTCCTGCGCACTACATTCCTCTAGTGTATCCAGTTACTGGAAGAGGTGAGGAGATGCCATAGGGTTGTAAATCCTAACTTCCCTCCAACTGCTCAGCTCACTTTTCCCTTCGCTCTGTTGGAGCCAGGTGGTGGCTGAGTAATGTGCCAACTTTGGATCCCATTCAGGAATAAATCATCCCAGCTGGCTGGAAAAAGAGGCAACAAAACTTACTGGCAGGACCAGTAAAATCTGCAGGACTTCCGAGTGTGGGAAATGGGTGGGACAAAGGATGGAAAAAGAGGGATTGCCATGACACAGATCTGTGGGTCACTACAGATGCAGGGGCTGCAAGGGAACGTTTGAGGTTATACCTGGCCCAAACTATCTCAGATTGGGTAATGAGGGGCAGGCTGCTGAGTGAGTGCACCCCAAAATGAGGCAGATAATCTCAGGACTCTGGTGCTGGGCTATATGGACTTGGGCTGTTGTGTCCTGCAGGAGGAGGAGCATGCCTTTGGGAGAATAACCTTCCTTTTACCGCTGACCTCGGTGTGCTTGGAGGAGATTGGTGATGGCATCTGTGTTAATTGCGAGGAGGAGTTTGTACTCCACAGCTCTGCTTTGGTCTGGAGGCCGGGGACAGTGCTTCACCTCTGCCTGCTCAGGAGGAGCTCCTCTTCATCGTCGTCCTTCACACCCTCCTGTTGGCTAGGGCTTCCTCTGGCTACTCGTAGAGTGCTGTGACTTGCCTTATGTGCTACCCACATGAAGAACACCCCCACCCCCTCTTGTTGGAATTCAGGAGTCACAAATGGTCTTGGTTTTAGTCTTATGTTTTAAACAAAACAGGATGGGGAATTGCAGTTCCCAGAAGCACAGCTGTGGCAAAACAGAAACGGGTCCAGGGCACTCGGGATCTGGGAAGGAGAGCCATGCCCCAAGGAGCGTGACTCTTGTATCAGACTGCAAAGCGTTCCTGGCTCCAGACCAGGGAGTTGCTGTGTTCTGGTCACTCTTGAGCAAAATCCCTTCCCTCAGGCCTTTCTTTTCCAGTCTGTCCCCTGAGGAGGATGACACCAGTCTCATCCCACAAGTCCTGTGGGACTAGCTTCATTTAGGACCTTTCATGTGCACCAAGATCCTTCCCTGTGCACCGGAGTTATTTTCTTACCCAAATACCACGCGATTGTCTGGGTTCCTCCCCGGAGAGCTGCTGTGCAGCAGCACCACCACCTCCTCTTCTCCTGTGGGACTGGCTCTGCCCTGCTCACAGCTGAAGCCACTCCAGCTGGTTTGGTATGTGCAGATCAGGCTCTGATCTCCTGTCTCTGTGCCTTGCCCTGAGCCAGCTCCAGCAGGAAAGTTCCTGGTGGCTGCGGAGGAGCTGGCAGCTTCACCGCATGATGCAGCAGGAGGGGATCGAGCCCCGTCTTCCAGAAGCGCTGCAGGGAAGAGTGCTATTAGGCAGTGCAGGTTGGGGCCATTGCAGTTGCGAGGCTGTGAGTGTAAAGAGAGTTTTTGGGGGAGCAGCAGAGTGGGGCTGCAGCAGGGAGAGCGCTGCCAGACGCAAGCTCCCTTCCTTACAGCAGCCATTTTCCAGACTTGTTTGCGGTGGAGATTTCCTCTTCCCCAGACTCTCGAGTCTTTGTTCCCCTTATGGGGCCTCACCAGTCATTGCCTTGTGGTGGAAAATATGAGGTTGTGGGGGCCAGAGCACAGACATTCCTTCCAGCTTAAAAGAGTCCTCACGCAGCGGAGCCCCCGGGAGAGCTGTGCCTGGCTCCGTAACTGTTAGCAGCATCATGCTGTACCGGAGATCAGCTGTTTGGCAGATGCCTTTCTCCTCTCCATTAGGTTGTGGGGAGAAAAGCCTCTTTCCTCTCAATTCATGCTTCCCTTTCCCTGCAGCAGCAGCTCACTGTGGGACATGAGATAGCCCTGGCTGCTGTGTTAGGGCTGCAGCCCCTGTCAGGGGGTCAGGCCATGTACCCACGGGGGTCACTGGGGAGGCAGAGCTGTCTGTATCCACCCCAACCTCTGCAGGGCAAGGCTGCCCGGCGGTCTTTTTCTCTGTAGCAGTAGTAGCATCAAACACACAGGCACAGAATGGTTTGGGTTGGAAGGGTCCTGCAAGGCTCCTCTAGTCCAACCCCCTGCAATGAACAGGGACATCTTCAGCCAGGTCAGGTTGCCCAGAACAACATCCAGCCTGGCTTTGAATCTCCATTTCCCTGATGGACCCATGGATAAATTCCCACGAGCAGGCTTCCCCAAGCGTTGTTGTTTTTCCATGGCCCCGTGCAGAGGTCACTCATGGGCCGTCTTTATCAGTGGTCAGTTAGAGCCTCAGTGCTCCCCTGCTCAGTGCTCTGCTATGGTGGGCACGGTCAGTTCATGACTGAGCAGCCAGCAAGGTGGGAGGGATTGCACACAAAGGGCTGAGGTGCTGGTTTTGCAGAGGGACCTTCCTCTGGCCTCTGGGAGTTGTAGGTCTCTTCCGCTCTTGTCTGTCTCTGCATCCAGGTTTTCTGGGAACACACCCTGATTCCCAGCATGGACAGAGATGAATGCTCTGGCTTGTTTCCCGTTAGTGCAAGTCAGCTGCCACTAAATACTCATCTCTTAAGCATTCAGAAGCCTTTAGGGGATTGCCTTTAGTGAGCCAGCCCTGGTTGTCAGCTGAGGTATAGGAGAGATACAGGGGAAGATTTGGGAAGGGGGAAAGGGTGGTGAGTGGTGTCTGGGTGTGTGGATGGATAGACTGGGGCATGTGCTCCTCTATTACAGGCACCCCGTGGGAGCGCGGCAGCTCCCGGCACTGTGTCGGGATGGCTGAACCTAGTGGTGGAAGCTCTGAGGGACGGATGAAAGCAGAAGAGAGATGGGGCAGCAGCAGCTGAACCAGAGGGGTGTTTTGTGGGGCTCTGCAAAGGAGTTGCAGCCTGCTTCCCTTAGGAAGCAAAGCCATGTCAGCAGGCTGGCTGCGCTTGCCTGTCTGCCTCTGGCCTCCAGTGAGTCTTGAATCTCTCAGCCTGTTTCCACCCCAGCTGATAAAGCAGTGGAGGCCTCCCAGATAATGGGGTTATATGACTCCAGGTGACTGGCTTAATGATGGGGGCCTGCGAAGACCCCCCCGAGAACAGAGTCTGTCCGCTGCCCTGTAACTAGGTGACAACAGGCTGTGTAGAGAGAACTGCTGGAAACTGGGCTTCATTAGTTCTGCTGCTTGCAGGATTACTGTGGGATGTGGGGGAGGAGGAATCCTGAAGTGTTAATGGCGCTGGACCCCTTTGCATCCAGCACAGACCTCATGCTGACACCTTTCAAACAGGAGATTGTTGGCATTGGGAACACTGTCAAATGCGTTTGGTCACAGGCTCCTGGGGAATACAGCGCTGATCCAAACTTAGCCTGACAAGCATCTTTTCTTTTTTAACTAACTAGCTTGTGGGCAGCCTGTTTTCAAGCCTTCTGAGCTGCTCATCCGTACTTGTGCTGGTCTGAGTGGCAGGATGTGTACCATGTGCCTCCCAGGGGCAAGGGAAGAGGAAGCTCCAGAGGGTGCCACTTTGGGACCGGGTAACACCAGAACAGAGGGAAGGTTGCAGCTGATAACCCAGCAACCTCTGATAGTAGGTATCCTTCCAGAGTAGAGGATGTGGATCATTCCGCAGCCCATTGTACCATCCTGATAGTGGTGGTGTCCTGGGAGGTAGGTTTTATTGGAGAGCTGAACTGAGAATCATATGGGTTCAATCCCCGCATGCTGGGCTTATCTCTATCTTTGACAACTGTAGATTAAACCTTCTAAGACTTCAAAGTAATTTTGTGGGGTTTCTTCCAGAGTCTGTACATGTTCTAAGGCAAAAGCCCTAAGGAAGAGAAATTGGAGTGTTCACCTATTTATGGCACACCCAGCATCACGGGCATCAGCTTGGTTCATGCTCATCTGCTCTGTTTACTCTGCTGCCACGTTTCCGCCCCGTCACGCCAGTGTGTCCTCGGATCCAGGGAGCTGCTGCAGGAATTGGGTCAGGGTTGTGGGGAGGGACAAGTACTCTGCTTGTTAGTCACAAACCAGAGCAAGGGCACAAACAGAGCACAAGTGGCTGGAGGTGCCTGCCTGCCGGCCTGTGCGTGCCCTCGGGTGAACCTGGACCTGCTCTCCTCTACCGAGAGCACGCTGCTGAAAGAGCTGCTTTACCCCGAGAAGCACTCGGGCACTGGAATGAAATGCAGGAGCCAAATGCTTTCTCAGTGCCATCACTGACCCGCCCTGCGCTGCTCTGCTGCCCAGCCCTCACAGTTTGGATATTGCTGCACAGCGCAGCTTCTCCGGCGCAGCCACACAGCAGCAGAGGTTTGGGAGTCAGGAAACACAGCTTCTCATATCGGCTTTCTGCATCACTGACCTATCACCTTGTGCCTCCAACTGAAGAAATCATTGCCAAGACAACAGCTGAATGCAGTGCTGGGGTTTGTGCCTGCATGTTGAGCTGGTTTAGAAACGTGCAGGCAGTTGCTGTTTACAGGTGGCACCTTAGCACATTCAGAGACTCGTTCTATCCCTACTCTTGTGTCAGTTGTGGCAGGGAACACGCAGAAGAGATGTGGACAGGAAGACATAGGGAGGACTGGCTGAAATACAAAGCTGCAGGCTCATGTCTCCCTCTCTGTGTGGAAGAGGTCTGTTGTGAATGGTTCTGGTGTATCTGAAATCTTCGTCCCTGCTCTTGCTGCTGCCTTCTCTGAGGTGTGAGAACTCGTGCAAGTCCTGCAACCCCAGGCATTGTTTTGCTGCCCTTTGGTTTTGTCTGTAGTACTCAAGTTTGTATGATACATGGCATTGCCTCCTGGAGGAGCTTTCAGTGCTTCAGCTGTAGAGCACTTTGATTTCCTTGCACATCAGGCAGGGCAAGAATGCAAAGCCTTGATTTTACAGCAAACAGCAGTGAGCATTATGTGAGGGATCAGATCATCTTCCACGTATCCAAAAACCGATGCCAAAAGAGGAGAAAGAAGTTGCTGTGGATAGCAGAAAAGCTTTTCACTCTCAGCAGCAGAAGCAAGGTGGCAGGTAGTATTTCTCCAATACAGTGTGGGCTGCTGAGGAAAATGCTTTTGAGATCTCCAAGAGGAGATTTTGTACAGGAGAACATGCAGAAGGCAAAAAGCAATGTGAGGGGTTGTTCTCAAGCACATGAACTCCCCGCCTCAGAGCAGGGCGGTCTCCCTGCTCTATTCCCAGAGCACAGGTAGTGGCAGAGATCCCTGCTGCTCCCTTCGGGGAGCGTGGATGTGCAGCTGCTTGCACAGCTCTCCTCTGCAGGCTGAACTGTTCCTCAGCTTCCGCAGGCTGGTGGGGACCGTCCTCATTTCCACCAGGGAACACCGGGCAGCTGTGACTCCGCAGGCACCAGGGCATGGAGTGCACAAGGGAGAGGTGCAGTGAGCAGCTCCTGTGCAAAGCCAAGGAGCCGTGGTGCCCCTTTCCCTTCATGCATGCACTCACTCGTGTATCTTGCTGCAGGCATCGCAGTGTGCTCATGCAGTCCCACCAGCGTGGAGCAGGCAGGGCGGCTCGCAGGACCTTGGCACCCCATGCAGACCCACGCATGGCACCGTGTGTTGCCGTGTAGAGCCACACCACAGGCAGGGGCTTGGAAATGCCACCAACATCTGCACTTGCCCTGTGTTGGGGTCCGGCTCCTTGGTGCCAGTTGCTGCTGGAGATGAGAAACAGTCCTTCCCACTGCCTAATTTTAGCTCTCCACCTTGAGGCCCTGCATTGCTGGTTTCCATGGTGATCCCGCCGGCAGCTCCAGCTTTCTTGCCTGGGGTGCTTGGAAACGTCTCTGGTTTTCCTCCTTGCTCCTTGGGAAGCAGCAGCTGAGGCAGAGGCAGTGCATGCGGCTTGCGGCACTGTCAGGTCAGCGCTGCTTGGCACTTGCATGCATGACCCCTTCATCCATGGGGTTGTGCCTCCCAGGAAGCAGCGTGCATTCCTGTCCCCATTCAGCAGGCAGGCTGGGCTGTGCATAGCTGACACTGGTGCTGCCTGGCTGCCCTCGGTTTCTGTCCCCTCAGCTCCATGGTCTTTGCTCAAGAGGATGCCTGAGGTGGTTGTGCCCTTGTGGAGGCTGCAGGGTGAAGAGTCAGCAGTGTGCCATGGCAGACGCTCCCGTGTCCAGGCGCTCCTGCCCTGGCTTCTCTGGGCAGCAGAGGAGTAATTGAGCAGAGAGAGCCTGGGCAGCTCGCCCGAGGCAGAAGAGAGGAGCTGCCTCATCGTGTCTTCAGTGTGGATGCCCATAATGACTCTCCCTTTTCCCTCCGCCTGCCTGAGCGTGCTGTACACAGGGACAAGTGACACTTCCCAAGTCCAGAGTGACAGGGAGGGCAATAGCAGCTCGCGGGGAAGACGTGGTGTAAACCCCCTGATTCCAGCCTGCAAATCCTGGAACTCATTTACGGATAACGACATTGAAACACTGTGGAGTCTTTTTTGTGTGTGATCTTGCACTTAAACCTTTGCAGTTTATATGTTCAAGCTTTTACACGGTAGGTGCAAGGGCGAGCTATTTAATATTGGAGTGGCAGCTGCCAGCCCTGCTTACTCAGGTCACTCCAGAAGATGGAGCTTTATAAGGAGCAAATGTGATGAGGTCCAGGCTAAAATTGGAATGTCTGTCACAAGGAACTCGTCTGGCTGGTAGCCAGAGAAGTGAAGATAAACCCTCATTCACAGACACCCACTGTACTCATCCATTCATCCACCGCTGTCTCCGTTGCACTCCCAGTTACACGGTTACAGGAGACTTGGGCACTCACTGCGAAGGCAGCTGGGAGCTGCTAGAGCGAGCTCCCAGCCTGCGGTATGCCATGAACCACCTCAAAGTCGTGTGGCTGTACCAAGTGGTAGCAGCGGCAACTGCTAACTTCATCTGTGTGTGCAGGCGGTTGGACAGAAGTGGTTCCTGGCTCTTGCAGGAGGCGAAGGCAGGATCTGCAGCAGCAGGGGAGCACACCTCGACCTGCAAAGCAGCCACAATGGGTCAGGGAGCCGGTGCAGAGTAGGGTAGATGTAGGGTAGGAGAGGTGGTATCTGCTGAAGGAAGGAGGTTGGGGGTCTTGGGGGGGTTTTGGGCCTGGGGCACATGAGTATAGGGGCTATGGTTTGTAGGCTGTAGATGAGAAAGTGCAGCACCCAGCCTGCTAGCTCCTGCCATGGTCGCTGCTGCTGGGAAGGAGGATGAGCAAGCTGGGTCTGAGTAACCCGTGCCAGTGAGAGGGCAGGCGGGCAGAGCAACTTGATTCCTTCCTTTGTCTGGCAAAGCCCCGGCGTGTGAAGATGTGGCAGCTAGCTCTAACCCACTGTCAGCCTAGGACAGCTTAAGGCAGCAAGAAGGATCAAACAGCAAACCATATGGCTTTGATTAGCAAGAAAACAAAGAGTAACATGGCCTTGTAGCCTGGCCGGAGGCAGGTTGTCTTCAGAGGTGGTGAGCCTTGCCCAGGTCCCAGTGGCAGAGCTGCAGGAGGGCTCCTGGGCTCCGGCACTGCTGGAGAAGGAGCTGTGAATGCAGGATGGCTGCATCTTGGGCCTGGTTTCCAGTGAGCTGGCGTGCGGAGAGGAGTCTTGCAACCTGAACTGTGTCCCTGTGGAGCCTGTTGTAGCAGTGCCTTTAAATCTCTGCCCGGGAGGCTGGAGCCAGGTTTGGCATCAATGGGCAAGGAAGGCTGAGCTCCTGCCTGGCTGTGGGTAAGGAGAGGCAGAGTACTGCCATCTATTGCCAGGCACCTGGATTACAGACCTCGCTGGGTGGCAGCTCAAAGCTGTGACTAGGTCTTTCCTGGTCTTCGCCTCAGTGAAACGTTGCTTGAAACCCTTTAAATGGATCATCCCTTAGGTGCTGCAGTGCATGTCAGGCGTGCGAGTGCCCTGCTCAGGCTCCAGCCTGGGAGAACTTGTTTTTTCTGTGTAGTTTTTGCTAATCGTCCTTTCCTGCCCTAAGTTGTGTGGGGTTGCTTTGTGCAGTGAAGCGCTCATGTCGCTCCATCCCACCCCAGAAGCCACCTACAGCATTTACCCCAGCTCTCCTCCAGAAGGCAACTAAAGAGAGGTAGATGCAGCAGAAGGCCTAAAGAGTCTTTCGTAGCTCAGAAATGATTTGGGAAAGGAGAATGAACGGGCACAAGGAGGATAACACAGGATAAGTTGCAAGAGAGGAACATTTGTAGAGATTCGGAAGGTGTTTGTCACTACGCAGTGCATTGAAAAGACCTTCTTGGGCTTGAGGACTGCACGGTAGACTGGCAGACAAAGTACTCTGAAGACCAGGGCAAATGGTCACTCAGCAGATGATCTGTCACTGGGGGCGGTTCAGTAAAGACTACAACTCACTGTGAAATTGTGGTTTAAAAGCAAAACAACAACAAAAAAAGAAAATGAGGGTAAAGAAGCAATAGGAGAAAAAATGTGCTCAGCATTTGTTGTGTGTATCGATAATGCTTTCTCCTTGGCAAATTCTACTGCTTTTTGATCATAGAATCATAGTCTCATAGAATAGTTAGGGTTGGAAAGGACCTTAAGATCATCCAGTTCCAACCCCCCTGCCATGAGCAGGGACACCTCCTACTAAACCATGTCACCCAAGGCTCTGTCCAGCCTGGCCTTGAACACTGCCAGCGATGGAGCATTCACAACTTCCCTGGGCAGCCCATTCCAGTGCCTCACCTACTTTCCAAAGTATATCGTGAAGGTCTGTACCACAAATGAGCAGAGGTTATGACTAATACTCAGATGAGAAGGTGAAAAACCTTTGTCTATTAGAAAGAAGAGTCACAGCAAACAGGATTGATCCATCTCACTGATTCTTTTGCTTTCCGCAGTCCTCTCTCTCTGAAACAGAATTGTTGAGGAAGCCACTTGGCCTGAACCAGGCACTTAATGTACGGGTGGAAAACGTTAGATGAAATGAGAGTCACAAAGCAAATTAATGACAAAGCAGGGTGTTAAACCAGGGTCTGCTAAGTGTGAACCCCTGGACCTGTCTTCTCTGTTGAAAGTCTAACAAAAGAAAAAGACATTAAACTGACCAAAGTAAATGGTGGTTTTATTGACAGTGTGGTTAACCTGTGGCATCTTCCTTGCTGGGTGGCACTGGTTTGGGAATGCAGGAAAAGGGGTTTACAGTTAGGTGAACAAGAATACTTGTGATGGCTTTGGCTGGGAGAAAACTGTAAAGAGCATAAATTGCACTGCAGGGCATAAGTCAGCTGTTGGCTGTCAGGGACAAAGACGACATTTTCTCATGAGAAGGTAACTGTATAATCATCTATGACAGTGTTCCTTTGGAGTGTTTGATCTTGACCAGTGGAGGCAAGATAACGGCTCATACAGGGTTTTTTTTTGTGATGGGGGCATCATCTGGTGCCTGATGGTGACTTCTTCTGCCTGTTTGGTATCGCACTTTTCTTCAGGGTTATAGTCACCATCTTCTTAAATGTCTCAAGCAAAGACGTTTCTGCTCGCTACCCTTCATGGAAACAGTTTGAAGCAGCAGTCCTTGACGCAGGCAAATTGTTCTTGCCATTTGTGCTTGACTTGCTCTTGCTTATATTTGCCCCAGTTCTCCTGGGTGATTTTCTAGGAATGACCTCAAGGAAGTCCTCTGTTGCGGGGGCTGTAGCCCTCGTTCTTGTGTCTGCTCCTGGTTATTGTCTGAGCTGTCCACCCATTGCACTCATGTCTCTCGCCTTCTGTAATCTTGTTCAATGTGTTACTTGTTTTAAGCTGTGTTGCTGCTCTTCTGGGTAACATAATGTATTTTGTGTCTCTGACTTTGTATCTTGCAGGAAGAGCCAAGGAGCAAATCCAAGATCTGTGCCAATGTCTTCTGTGGAGCTGGGCGGGAGTGTGCAGTGACTGAGAAGGGAGAGCCAACCTGCCTCTGCATTGAGGTATGGGCACAGCACGGGATCTGCGTCTGGGACATGGCATCGCCATCACCCCCCAACCTGAGTTCTGATTGCTGGAAGGATCCCGTGATGGGATGAGGCTGTTTTGGAGCAGCTGCAGATTCATAGTGCTCTTCAAACAGCAGGGCCTTTCCCAGTGTGGTGCGGAGGAAGAGCCCTGTAGGGTAGATAATGTCTGGGGCTTACAGCTTATGCAACTGCCCAGGGTCTTTACATACGGGAAACTTGGCTGGAGGTCTTCTGTTGGGAAAGCTCAGTGGGGTATTGTTATGCAGCTGGCTTTGGAGAGCCCTCTAGGGAATGGTCTTCAAGCTCCAAGACAGCCCCCCCTCACTGGCATTCTGTTTGAGGAGCTTACAAGCACCCTGCTAAAAACCAGCTTCTGTAAAATGGAAATAATTGTGGTCAAGTGCTGTGAGGATGAATAGCTTCATCCAGCAGGGAGCCAGGGACCATGAGAAGAGTCTTTCCCAGCTGTAGAGACACAGTGTCTCCCTACTCCACGCTGCCCCAAGCTTTCAAACCTCCTGCTCCTGGGAATGGGCATGTGGCTGTTTCTGTTCCCACTTTCCCCTGGGCCCGCAGCTCTGATGTGGCCAGCCTGGGCACTGGGGAGTGAAATGCCACGTTGGCAGGAGAGTCTGTTGCTCTGGGTAGGCTTGGCCGCACTGAAAGGCACAGGAGAGAGAAGCTCACAGCCTGAACGGTGGTGCTGGTGAACTCTCCCACTGCTGTAGGCTCTGCTGCTTGCTCATGGCTGATGATGCATTTGGATGCAGAAAGGTGGAGCAGAGTCTACAAAGAGATGCTGAGCTGAGCTGTGCGAGCAGAGGTGCGCTGAACAGGCTCACAGAAGCACCTCCAAATAGGTCCATGGGACACAGAGCAGCAGCTGCAGGATTATGCTCAGTATTTGTGCTGGACACTGATTTCTTTGCTGGGCTCTGCTTTAAGGAAGGCTCCTGTCATGGTGGTGATGACCATGGAGGTTAGGATGAAGCAAAGCCTTAGAACCCACGCAAACAGACGTCCCTGTGTGGGTTTTTCTAGATGGGTTCAGACTGTTCCAAACGCCAAGGGGGCTGTGCCAAGGGCTTCTGTTGTGTTGGGCTGGTGCCGGGACTCATCTGCCTCCTCCTGGCTCTCATGGAAAGGCAGGTAAAACGTTGTCTTTGTCTCTCTCACAGAAATGCAAACCTCACAAGAGGCCTGTGTGCGGTAGCAATGGCAAGACCTACCTGAACCACTGCGAGCTGCACCGTGATGCTTGCCTCACTGGCTCCAAAATCCAGGTGGATTACGATGGCCACTGTAAAGGTAATCCCAGCACTGAGGGCCAACTACACTCCAAGGGAGGGAAAGTCAGAAGCCAAGCATGATGACAAAGCAAGGCAGAGGCCTCACCAGCCAGGACCTTGTCCCACAGTTGCTGAACGGAGTAAACAGGGAAAGCCTGGGAGTGATAGCCAGGTTCAAACAGAAGTCCAGATCGCCAGGCAAGTTTGTGGTGATGAAGCTGGCCTTGAAGTCAAGCCATGAAATCAGGTCTGGTGATAGATAGTAACCAAAGTCAGGCACAGGGTAGTGATTGTCAAGCAAGTCCATAGTGGTGCAGTCTGTAGCCTGACTGAGATCAAGGTGGGAAGACAGTCATCAGGGCTTAGATAAACAGGGTCTATGGCAGGTACAGGAATGGTTGCAACAGAGCTGGCACCCAGGTGGGAAGTGGTTTGTATTGTTTCATGTTGCACCAGAAATGTCCTCTTCTGTCTTTCCATTAACAGAGAAGAAGTCTGAGAATCCAGCTGCGAGTCCAGGTAAGAAGCCATCTCCTTTCTGGCCGGGGCCTCTGTATACGTTTGGATAGAGACAGGGAGGAACATCTGCACAGCTCTGTTAAAGTCATATCTCTGCGGTAGCTGTAGCAGAGTCCAAGTTGATAGATGAGCTGAAATACAATTGCCCAGCTCTTTACTTCTGGATAACCTTTCAGAGTTTATGCATCTCCTGGGCTCTTCGCAGTGCTGGGATGTCTCAGGGACTCAGCATGGACAAGGTGGAGTGAAACCCATTCTGCCTTTGGGGACACAAGCTGTGCTTGTCACCTAGCCTGAGGGAAGAAGTGCTTTCACCTAGTTCACTGGGGATCTGAGACACTGTAGCTGTGGAGCTCTTGTCTCCAAGAGCCCGTTTTTAAAAGGAGGCTTTGCTTTAGGAGTGATTAACTGATGGGTACAAAAGCAAAGAGGGAGCACTAGATAACGAATGGGACATTGTCAGGGGAGTCAGGAGGTACAGCTGGACTGCCTTTCCCATCAGCCAATAAGATGATCTAAATGGTTTTTTTTCAGCCTAAGTGATTCTATGAGAAGTCTCTCATTCCCCGTGCCTGGTTTCTTCCCTTATGCACTGCCATGTGTGCTTAGACTGTGGATTTTGGGGCTGTGGCCTGTCCTTCATTGGAGAGGGGCCTTTTCCTTTCTATGGCCGTGCTGGAGCTGTGTAATCATCAACTTCCTAGGAGAGCAAACCCTCCTACGAGCTTAAGGGAAAGGACCATGTCAGAGCATGGCCACCACTTTAAAGTGGTTTGAAGGAAGTTCAAAATAAAACAGGGAGAATGCCTACTTTTTAAATTTTATTTTCTATTTCTCCATCTGGTTTTCATCTTATTGTAGTGACCGGATTCAGGAGATCCTTAGTGTGACATGAGTGCACACTGCTTCCCCTTCCGGCTCCACCGACAACTCACAGAAGCCAGATCTAGGCTTTCAGTTTTGCTTTAAATGCATGGTTTGGTGCTAGCACGCAAAGTGATACCCACCTAAAGAAACCTGTGCTTGGAGAGCGTTGTGAACAAGCCATACTTGACCCCTGCTCCTTTCCAGTGAGAGTGGGCAAGTCTGGGCTTTGAAGAGATGAAATCTCCTGAGACTGTAGGCCCTGCAGTTCAAGCTTGCTCAGTCGAGTCCTTGCTGCTGCAGAGGATAGAGGGTTTGGTGTTAGACGGTTGACAGCCGAACGCCTGTTGTGCACGGCATTGGGAAGCCTGGACACCAAGATGAGTCAGCTCTGGGTGGTTCTTCCACGAGCTTCAGGGACGGGAAGGCAGAAGAGCTCTGACAGGAGTGTTGTTTTCTGGCCTTGCCACACGGTGTCACCCACTGCCCATCAGCTGCTCAGCACATGGTACTTGGGCTTTGACCCGGGAGTGATGCGTCTCGCAGGCAGGCAGAGGGGCTGCAGTCTGCCATCAGGGCTGGCTGGCTGGCTTTGGTTTTCTAGGCATGGTCTCCTTGCCAGCTTCACTCCTCTCACCTTTGCTTTTTCTTCTGCTACGCCTTCTCCCATTACAGTTGTCTGCTACCAGTCTGACAGGGATGAGCTCCGTCGCCGCGTCATCCAGTGGCTGGAAGCTGAGATTATCCCTGATGGCTGGTTTTCCAAGGGCAGCAACTACAGCGAAGTCCTGGACAAGTATTTCAAGGCAAGTAGAGCAGCGCCTGCCTTGCTGGCCAGAGAACATTTCTTGCCTGTCACTGCAAAATAGCTGCCATTCCCCACTACCCAAAAGGCTCCAGTGTGTGATGTGCCTGTCAAGCTGGGGGCCAGAGAGGTCCCGTATGTCCTACATCGTGATGTGTTACAGCAACAGCTGCTGACAGAGCCACTGTCATGGCTACTTGACAACTCAGACCTGGAGCATCCCTGGCTCCTGGTGTCTGACCTGCCCAGGGGAAAAGGAGAAGGGTAGGCCAGGTGTGCTGTGGCAAGAGAGAAAAACTGATCTTGAGGGGCAAAAGATAGCCAGAGGAAGAAAAGCTGAGTGCAAGTGGTGGAAATGCATGTAGAAGGAGCAGGGAGCTGGGGCAAGGGGCTGCCAGTCCTTTGTTCCACACAGTTCCAAGGCTATGTTAAGGTGGGGTAAGGAATGCTGAAATGCTTCAAGGGGAATATTTGCTTGCAAGGGGTATGGCGCAGTTGTGGCTAAGAGCTGGCAATTCCCTAGTGCTCTGCAGAGAGAGAGGAGCTGCCTGTAAGTCTTAGGCCCTGCGATCATCCCATTCCTCTTCCCTCCTTCCTATCAGTTTGGTGCTCAGCCCATCCCCACCCCTTTTGTGATCAGTAGATCACACGCTTCTCCTGTGCTCCAGCCACATGCACCGCTTCCTCCCTCCCCCTCACGCCTGGCTCCTGATAAAGACTTCAGAGCATTCAGGATGGAGCTGGAGGAGCAGGTGGGGAAAGGGGGAGAGTGTTTAAATCATAAGCTGTTGACAGCGAGAGATTAATGATGCCTGACAGGAGTTTGCACTGCAAGCAAGTTTGCCATGGCAATGGCACCCCCGGGGGCGACAGAGGAGCTAGGCAGCACTGAGCTCCCCCAGGGAGCATCTTTGCCTTTGTAGCCATTAATGGTGCTCTGTGTGTGGAAACCTGCTTGTGGCCCACAGCCTCAGGCACCCTAGCTGGCATTTGTGTCACCAGTGTGGGTTTGCTGTGCCCAGCCATGGGGCTCCGTATGCCGGCCCTGTGAATGGCCTGATTCCTGCCCTGCAGGTAATAAACACTGGAGGCACAGAGATGACATGAGGCTTTTCCCTCTCCTTGATGGGGGAGGTTTGTAGATGTGGCATTAAGCTGTTTCCCTCCTGGAAGCCTGAGTTGTGTGGATCACTGGGATGCAGGTTGTCCAGCAGGCCGGCCATGACCTTGAAGGATGTCACTTCAAGACGAGTGAGGCCAGTAGTGGGAAGTTGCTCTGTTTTGGAGGGTCTCAGCGTGTTGGGAGATCCACATAAGTGCAGACCGTAGCACTGAAAGGCAAGAAAACTAGCTTAACTGAGACTGAGTCAGTAAGAGAACCATAGCTGCTTTCACAGGGAATAGCGGCTTCAACTAGAAAGTAGAAGTTGACATGTTAGTGGAGCAGTTACACAGGCGGCAGTGCAGTGATTTTCCTAGCCCTACAGGTTGCTCCTGAACCACATAGTGGTAACAACAGTGTCTCTCCCAGCATCCTTGGAAGCACTGCATAAGGAGCCAAGGCAGACAGCAGAAATTAGCCACTAGCGGTCTGTGTGTAGAATTCATTTTCCCCTCACTGCAATGCAGCTGTTTCTGTGGGGGTCCAGCAGTTCCTGCTGGGTGCCTGGCACTGCGCTGTGACATTTCCAGACTGGAAGGCAAAATGCAATTACTTCTTTGGGAGTACAGCCAGGATTCCAGGGTTAAAAATCCTGCTCTTCAGTGCCAGGAGTCCTGTCAGGACCTGAAGAAGTTGGTGGTGAGGCGTTGTGCTGGTGCATTAAATTGTTCCTTCTTTAGGATCAGCAAAAAATTGCTTCCTGTGATTTTCTCTTTTGTCACTGTCAGAGTCCAGGCACAGCTTTGGATTTACACATAATAGGAAGCTGACACCTCCTTGAATGTAACTGGTCTGCTTTGAGGCAGGAGGTGTAGAAGAAGGCTAAGAGGTGGCTGGAACAAAGAGAAGAAATAGGGTTAGAGCCATAAATCAAGCAGCAGGAGGTGAAGGAGAGGGAGTGTAGCTTATTGAGGAGAACAAGACTTGGATCATGTCTCCCGGTTCTGATGCTAGTATAGATATGTTGCTGCTTTTCTCTGAGCCTCTGTTCTTTGTGCAAACCAGGAATGATTCAACCAATTTCACTAAGCTAGGAGGGAGAAGGAAGGGGTACCCTGAACTGATAATTCAGACCCTCTTACATCTTCCTCTTTCCCTACAGAGCTTTGACAATGGTGATTCTCGCTTGGACTCCACTGAATTCTTGAAGTTTGTGGAGCAGAACGAGACTGCTGTCAACATCACCACCTACATGGACCAGGAGACCAACAAGCTGCTCAGGTCAGGGTGCCAGGAGGGCCAGTGGGACAGACGTGGTAAAAGGGACATGAAAACCCCCTTATGGAAAGTCATATCAGTTAGGGCTTGCACTAACAAAGATAACTCCATATGAAGTGGCTTTTCACTTCATTAGGTGTGAATACCATCAAAAGGAGCAGTCCCACCCCTACCCTTCACGTTAGGCTCATATTCCAACCCTCTCCTGCCTGAAATGTGGTAGGTGTGCAACCAGAAGGTGAGTTTTGGGGCAGAAAATATGTTGCCTTTTTTATTTCCCAATAAATTACTTTTGCAGTGGACTTTACTCACCTTTTGCCTGATAGCTAGATTCAGTGCGAGGAAAAAAACCCAGCTTATTGGCAGCCTGCAGTTAGAGCTGGTACATCACATGAAAATGCAGTTTGAGAGGCTTCCTTTTTTCTGTGTGTGTGCGAGACAATGAGAACAGGCTACTTGTGGTTATGCTGTGCTTGCATCTCTGCTTGTGTGACAGCACATCAATGTCAGCAGGGTCCTATTCCTGCTGTTCTGAATATCCCTCCGCTTCCCATCCCTTCAGCAGAGTATTTTGTGACTGTTTTTCTTCTGTCTGTATCCAGTGAGCTTTCCTTACAGAGCCACTTCTGCCAGGCAGCTGAGAGCCTGCGTAGGTCCTGGTTTTACTCATCTCTACACTGAAGCCAGCAGAGCAGGGAAAAGCCCAGTCCAGCTGTGCAGTACGTGCCTTTGTGTTTCCTTTCAGGGGACTCTGCGTAGATGCCCTCATCGAGCTGTCAGATGAAAATGCTGACTGGAAGCTCAGCTTCAATGAATTTCTCAAGTGCCTCAGCCCGTCCTTCAACCCACCAGAGAAAAGTAGGAACGCCTCACTTATACTGGGGAACCAAGGGGTCCTGGGAGGGGAGGAAGGAAAAGAGACCAGCTTTGGGCCAAACATCAGGTGCTGTAATTCTGTTCCCAGAGACAATGTTGATGCATGCCTGCCTCTGATCCAACAGCACCCCTTGTCTCCCTGCATTGTCCAAAGTACCGCTTTTTCTGTCCCAGAGCTCCCACAGCTCTTGTGATGAAAAAGGTTTGGATTTTAGAAGCAAGGGCATAAGTCAAATGGATATGGTATGCTTGGAAGGTCAAGGCATGTATTTAATAGTGCGGAGATAAATGATGCAAGGAGTTCATGTCTGGATAACTTAGGAAAGTCGGACCAGACCAAAGTCCTGCTATGTTCTGCCTCTCACACAGAGAGCCTCCCTGATGAACATCTCAAAGTTCATTATCCTTCTCAGTCCTGCTCAGTGCCACAGTTCACGTGAAAGCACCTGACCAGGCGTGCCTGGCCATTCATCTCATCGTCTCCTCAGGGGGTGCTGGTCCAAAGGTGCCAGATTCAGATCCCACTGCAGGATGTAGTGGAGGAGCAGACAGAGGCTATGCTTCCTAGGGATTATTAATGGGAAGCTAGGGATGATTCTTCCCAAGAAGAATCATCAGCTGGTTTTCACTTAACACCATATGTGCCCTTGAATGCTTTGAGGCCTTGACTTAAACATACACAAGAGCTGTGAGAAGAAATGAGAGCTGAAACAAGCAGTAATTTTCTTCCTTCCTTTCTCAGGGCAACAGCAGATACACAAATCATTTTCCCAACTTCTTCCCACCCGGAACAGAAATTGTTTCAGAGTAACCAGAACTTTCACTTTGGGGGCTCTTCTGTATATCATAATAGATAAGGAGATTCAAACAAATCCAACACTGAGATTTCACTTGGAATTGAGAAACTGAAATGTGTTCTTTTGAAGAAGCAAAATGAACTGTTTGACTTTCCGAACTTATTTTTGGGTGATTGCACACACCAGCCTCAGCATGAATATTGTAATCATTAGGAAACTTTTGGTGGCTAGGGAAAGGAAAGCCTCCTCCAAAATCTTGCTCTTCTCTCTCAAGGCATCTCCAAAGTACGTTGTCTTCAGCGTGCTTGCTATCTCACAACCACTGCCCTTGTTTTGTGCCTCTCTAGAGTGTGCCCTGGAAGATGAATCCTATGAGGATGGAGCAGAGACCCAGGTGGAGTGCAACCGCTGCGTCTGTGCCTGTGGGAACTGGGTGTGCACTGCGATGACATGCGAAGGTCTGTATGCTCTCACACTGCCTTTGGTTTTGTACCAAAGGCATTTTTGCTTTCTATCTTTCTGAGAGCACCAGCTACCCAGGTTGATTCTCTCTCCAGCTTTTCCTCAGCTTCAATATGGGTGGCTTCTGCATCACCCTCCCATGCTCCACATTGGCCAAACCCAAGCTGGTTCTGTTCTAGAGGTCAGAAAGTGTGTAGCTGGCTTGGGGGCAGTGCTGCTGGCATTTGTAGTTTGGGTTTGGTGGTGTGGAAATCCTGCACCTAGTCTTTCAGATTGAGCTGCTCTGCATCCAGCTGGCTTGGGGCATGCACAGACCAAATAGGTCACTATTTGCAACCATACAAATAAGGTGTGAGGAAGTTAGCTTTCCTGTGTATCCTTGCTGTGTCTGGGTTTATGGTATCTGTAGAGCAGGAGCTGGGGGTCCTGTCTTGCTCCAAAGGGAAGATAGGAGACTTCATCTGGTAATGCCAAAAAAGCACTTCTTGCCATAAAAACTGTAGAAGAAAACAATGGTGATGGAGATGAAAGGAGGTGATGTTTGTAGCAAGGCAGGATTCTTTGTTCTTCCTTTGGAAGACCCTTCTTAAACTTTCACAGCCATGTTATGATTCAGAGAAGTCATGGAGGGGTTGTGAGCAACAGCTCTCTGCTTTACCTTCTCACAGATGGTCCTGGGCCAGTGAAAGCCTTGGAAAATATCCAGGTCCTTTCAAGGAGCCACATCCACCATCCCAGCACTGTGCTGCGTTTTTCTGGCCTCCTTCCCTAGAACCAGGCCTTTGCATGAGCTTTGTTTTCAGTGCTGTGTGGGAGCTGTCAGCAGTTACGTTAGTTCAGGTCTGTAGTCAGTAGCTTGGGCAGAGTAGGAGGCGGGGAACAGCAGTAAGTATGTAGAGTTTCTTTTATGATTATCTTGGCTTCTGCAGTAGAGGCTTCCAAATCACCTCAGCTCAGGCTTGGCTGTGGCAGTAGGAACTCGCCTCAAAAAGATAATTGTAATTAATACTAATAGAGCTGCCAGAGGGGCTGTGGGTAGGTTTCAGAGGTTAAGCAACTGAATGAGAGGCTCTTTTTGTTGCCTCCCCAGAAACAGCCTTCAAACTTGATATGCGACACTGGGTGTTGATGCCTACTTTGTTCCCTGCATCCATGGTGGAAGCATACAATGGAATAACAGTTCCTTGACTTTATGCCCATGTCAGAGCAGCAGAGGGGTTAGAGGCTATTGTTAGAGGGATAATGAAACCAAAGAATCAGGTACATCAGCAAGTTGCATCTTCTCTGAGCAAAATTACCTCCTCATTAGTCATCAGTTGTTGTACTTGGGTAGCACTGGCCCTCCATTTATTGTCTACAACAGGCCAAGATGTTTAAACTAATTATAGGTGCTTCTTTTAAGCAATATTCAGTCTCTTCCTTATGGTTTTATTATTTGTGGGAGGAAGAGATGGGGACAGACTGGATACGCAGGTACTAAAGTCCCGGGCAACCACAGAGCCCATTAGTCCATTCTCTTCCTAAGAAGCCAACCCATGGCTTCCTCCAGCAAAGCCTTCCTAAGCTTGGGGTATGCTCTGGCCAACCTACTTCTTTTTGTTCTACGTGGTTCAGCCTCTGAAATTTGCATTCCCTGTTTGTGATAACAGTAAACTCCATTTCTCTTTGCAGGGAAGAATGAGAAGGTGACTGCTCAGAGACAGCGACCTGATGAAGACTTGACTGAGGAGGAGCTGGCTAGATACATTCAGGAACTGCAGAAGCATCAGGTTAGCATGAGGCTGGGAACGTCTGCTTGCACTAAGTCTCTCCTTGTTAGAGGGGTTCCCTCTGCTTCTGTCACGTAGAGACTTTTGGTGCAAGGGGGATCTCTGTTGCCTGTGGGGACAAATACAGGTGTGAGGCTTTAAGGTATAAGCCAGTGTTTGCACTGCTTGTGGATGGACTAAAGGCTTTGGTGCACTGCCAGCTCCTGGTCAGTGCAGAGCTTCACTTTTGTTCTCTCCTTCTCTAGGAGACAGCTGAGAAGACCAAGAGAATGAGCACCAAGGAGATGTAAGGGGCCTCCACAGCGGAGGAGGCCAGGAGGATGGGCCCAACCTGCCACCGTTCCTCCAGTGCTGATCTCAGTATGCACAAGTGTCTGCCACAGTTGCCCAGTCACAGATATTTACATTGTATAGCGATGGGTTATTTGTTTTGTAATACACAGAGAATGGGGCCAGGAAAGGGGAGCAGAGCCCAACTGTTCAGGGAGCTTCATTGCTGGGGCCTGGGAGGGAAGGTTGGGAGGGACTTACAGCAGCCTCTGGGACCCTTTCCCAGAGCAGACAACTGCTCCCTCCAAGAACCAACAGGGATTTCTTGTTCCCCTGGATCTGGGGAAAGGACGGAGGTTAGTGCTGGATGGAAAAGGGCGTCTTCAATCGTCAACACCAGCCTTGGCTTCAGAAATACAGGCCTGGCAGTTTTGTGGCTGAGCACGTGTGCTGCAGGGCATCATTAGCCAAGGACCTTGCCCTGCTTGCCCTCCCCTTTAGTTCGAGCTCCTCAGAGCTGGTCAGCCTGGTGTGACACCTGGAAGACGTGGTGCCATGCTGCTGGCATGGCTCCAGCATGTTCCTCCTTGCTTTCCACCAGCCTGTCCCCGGCAGCTCCTCCAGTACATTGTGGGCTCCAACACAACATGGTTCCTTTTGACCTCATCTCACTCTTACTCTCCCTACCCCCTCCTTAGAGGTGCTATCATTTGTTTTTTCCTTAGCACATTCACATGCTGACTCCCCCTTTTGTTTTGTTTTGGGTTTTTTATTACTTTATTTCTTATGGTAGTAATCCAGCTTTTATATGTTTCGTAGCTGTAGATCTTTCAAGAAAACCCAGCCTGTGGGTTTTTGTTATTGAGAGTGCTGTAATGCCTGTGCACAGTTTGTATCGCACTATGCTCAGCCGCAGCCAACACCATGAGCAACTTGTCAGCCCTGCCCTACAGAGTATTTCTCAGCTGAGGACACCAATGTCCCTCATTGGGACGAGATAGGGCTGGGTATAATTAGTTTCACCAGGCACGTTTTGACACTGCAGCTCTCTAGCTCTTGCTCCCTTAGCTAGCATTGACCGTGTGCTCAGAGTCCGTGCTCATGCCTCTCTAAATTGCCCAAAGGGAAATGCCGGGCAGTCTAGACACAGAGGGAGCAGGCAGTCCCATTAGTTGGGTATCTTAAAAGACTTAACTACACAGAGAACTGTTTAGTTGGAGTCTGGGCTCTTAGCCATCATCTTGGGCTTTCCATCTCCCTCTGAGGCAAAGCAGCAGCATTATTCTTTGATTCCAGGTCTGAGGTTGGAGTCAGGGCTAGAAGCCTCAATACTGACACATATCACAGTGTCTTCCATCAGGCCATCTTTGACCACCCTCATACCTCTTCATGGGTTTTTGTCTGACCTGTTTCTCAGCATTGGTCCTAGATGTAAGTGAAATACTGTTTTGTTGACAATCACCTCTGTAGCTTCAAGCCCAGGTGATTTCCTCCTGCTGTTGTCAAATGTACTTCATATGCTCACACACCTCAACACCCAGTTTCCGTGTTCCCTTCATGCCCCACTGTGCATCCCAAGCAGTTGCAGGTACCCTGAGATGACTGCTTGTATCTTCCATCTCCCTGTTTGTGAGCAACCTCAGCAGTTGTTGCCAGGTGTCTTGCAGTCCCTGGTGCTTACTCAAGCGAAACTCCGTTTGCATCTGCAAAAGACGTTCTACTTGAGTGAAGATCGTCAGGACTTTTGTCCCAACCTGCCCGTGTTTGCACAGTGCTTTCATTGTACCTAGCAAGTGTAGGAAGAGAAGAACGCTTCATCCCTCCTGGGGTCTTGCCCATGAGCCAGATTGATTAAAGGTTCTCTCTGTTTCCACTATGTGAACCCAGAGAATTTCCATTGAGTCAGGCACAGCGCCATGTTTCCAGTGAGAATCGTAATCTACCCCACCATGCTCAGAGGTTTTGGCATAATACAGAAGGGGGCTGGTTCTTTTCCTATGAGGGTCTGGGTTTGTGAAGCCGTCATCTGGGAAGGTGAGGAGAACAAGTCCACAGAAGCTGAGGGTGATGTAGACAATGCTATGCTGGGATGGAGTCATTGTTCCTGTGGCACTGGAGGAAGTGGGTGTTGGAATAGGAGCACCCATTAGCCATACTCTCTCTCCTCCCCAACAGCATGAGCAGGAGAGCTTTATGTGCTGGATCTGGAGTCACAGGAACATTGATAATAACCATTTTGCTTTATTCCTACCCTGCTCTGAAAGGTAGGTCGTGCCTCCCAACTCACTTCCTTCCAGCTTGGATCATTCAAGTGCCTTAGAGAAAACACAGCAGCTTGCCTTAAAGGCTTTTCCTGGATGGGGATAACACCTTACTGTCCGGTCAGGAATATCTCCAACTGGGAGAACCAGAGTATGTGCAGGAAGGGGAGGCTAGTCCATGGCTGAAGAGCTGCTGTAGGCTGCATTATGTGATACGTTGTCTAGTCCCCTTCCTGTCCCCTGTGGACGTGTGTTCCTGAGGATGGCTGCCGGGGGCAGCTGGAGGGGTGGGTGCTGCAGTTGAGGTTTACAGAGGTTTTACTTGCACTGAAGGCAGAGGGATGGCCTAGCTGAGCTCTGAGAAGCCACGCCACGTATCCTGGGGCATGCAGGCAGAAGTACAGCAAACGTGCCTCCACAGAAAGCATTGCTGCCTGCAGAGCTGTTTCGTCTTTCAGCCCTCAAAGGGAAATGCAGCTGTGGAAAGTAATGCCGGTTCCAAGGGCTGTGGTACCCAAAGGGGGTGGAAACATCTCTCGGGCTACCATTGGGTGAGCAATGCCCAGCCTGTACCCTGCTGCTGACTTCTGCAGGGTGACTTGGCTGCTGGGGAAAGAAGTGCAGGGTTCTGCCCTCTGGGACAATGGCTGTACAGACTGCAAGGGGCAGGGGAGGGGCAGGGGAGGCTTTGGGGTGGTTTTTCATTCCCAAAAAGCCAAATTTAAGCCACAAACAAATCCCACTCTATCTTCCCTCCTGTTTGTGTGTGAAGTTTATCAGTATTCTGTAGGTTTCCTTAGTGCACTTATTTTACTTGATTTTGTAATTTGTTTGAAGCGGGGGGTTGGATATTACTGCCAAATAAATGAAACACAGGTTAAAAAAGAACACGTGTTTTCGGTTCTTTCTCTAAACCCCCTTCTTCCTTTTCCTTAAAAAACAATCAGTTGTCTTTTTTGCACATTTGTATATGGATCTCAATGTGCCTGACAAGTGTGAGACACAGCCCTCTGTTTTATAGCTGGGAAAACTGAGGTAGAGCAGAGAGAAGTGGAAAGTTGCCATCATGTGGTGAGCCAGCAGTGGAAATACAGCCAGCAGCCATGACCGCTGCCTCCTGGCCTTGTGCTGGCATGAGGTGCCTCTGCAGTCCTTTCAATATTGCCCTTCTCTCCACCAGTATGTGCTCCACATGTGGTGTTGGGAAAGAGAATCCGGGAAGCTCTCCATGTGTGACGTGATCACAAGATGAACGTGCAGTAGGGTCATGCTGCTCATGGAAAGTCAAACCAAGTGCCAAGGCCACCACTAACCCATGGCACTGAGGGCCTCATCTGCACGGTGTGTGGACACTTGCAGGGACGGCAACTCCAGCACTGCCCTGGGCAGCCTGTTCCAGTGCCTGAGCACCCGCTGGGGAAGGAATTGCTCCTGATCTCCATCTAAACCTCCCCTGGTGCAGCTTGAGGCTGTTTCTTCTTAGTATTTGTCTTCAGGTGGAGACTGCTACCAAGATGAACACACTGGTGGGACTCCTGCTTCACCTGCACAGTCAGGGCAGGTCTGGATGTGACATCAGGGAATGCTTTTGAATGTCAAGCTTAGTAAAGAACTGGAAGATACTCCTTTGATACTTACAGACCTGTATAGATCTTAAGAAAAGGCCAGAGTAACAGCTCTCAGGAATAGGCCAAATATAGCTGATTCTGCCTCAAGATGGGAGTGCAGGCTGGGATCCCTCCTGTTTCTGATATAACCTGAAGACAGGGCTGAATGGCTCATGTCTCCTTTGCTGAACTGAATGATGAAATGGCCTTTCCTGCTGTCATGTAACACGAGGATGTCTCTTATCACTCATCTCTGTAATGAGCTTAGTGACTTCTACTGCTGTGAGCTCTTCTGTGCAGTCCAGCAGAAGGGATGGCTGCACCCGTTTCACTTGGCAGGCTCTGTCCAAAGATGTTTTAAAACAAAACTAAGCAACCCAAATATTGCCCCTTGCATGTTCCTTTTCACACCAAATGGCTGCGAGTACCATCTTAGCTGGGACATTCCATTCACTGCAAAGCGGATCTGCTTTATTACTTTAATTTGGACTGCTGGAATTTCCCAGGATTTAAAGAAGGAATGAAAGGAAGCGTCAGCCATGAATTTAGCTAGATGGCACCATAAATACTTCACCTTGTGCATCATACTTACTGAATTGAAATGATTTTGGGGTGGGAGGTAGAGCAAAACGTCTGTTGCCCACTGCTAGCAGAGGCCTGGCAAAACTCTGTTCATAGAGTTAAGCGCATCTGAGTATTAGCTGCACTATAGCTACACTTACCCACTTCAGAGTTCTCCAGCCCTGTTATCTTCAAACTGGGAAAGAGGCTGTTCAAGTGGTTGATCAAGCCTCTGAATGGCATTTGTAAGGTATTTATTAACTTTAATTCTGAAGATAGGAGCAAAGTGAGCTATAATCAGACCCTGATTCATCTGAACTGAACCAGTTCACAGGGCACAACTCCGGGACAGCACAGGCTTAAAGCACTGCAGGAGATGAGCAAAATCCAGATGGCATGACTTCCATAAACCCTCCACAAGCTCTCCTGGTCCAGCTGAAATAGAGCACCCTTCATACAGTGGATGAAACGAAACTCGAAAGAAAGTACTGATACAGCGTCTGTGCTTCTCTGGGTGCACATCAGGGTTGCGTCTGTGAACCTATAGAGACTTAGGAAATGCATTAAGCAAGTTAAACAAGGCGACCAGTTCACTCTCACCGCTCCAGCACACCCTCTTGAAGGCAGACACAGCGCTGACAGCTCCCTGCTCTTAGGAACAGGAGCTGTCATTTAATGGCATTCATAGTGGTAAACCCCAGGGTTCGTGGGAGTGCCAAAGTAAGGACAAGGGGATCGTGGTTTTCCCCCACGGTGTTCTGGAGACCTCTGAGCTTGGCCTCTACCACTTGATGCATTGTGTTCAAACTCTTGGCACGAGCCAACCATGGTTGTTGGCAGTTCTTCCACTTTAGGATGCCATAGACTCCCGTGCACACGAAGCATGTCAAGCAGGTGGGATCACTGCTCCCCTCTTTCAGGTTCCTCTGTGCATCACAAGGAAGCAAGTCCGTTCCTTAAGCCTGGACTTTGTCAGGCCAAACGTTCCCTTGGGCTCTGAACGTTCCTGTGGTCACCACGCACTGCTGCTGCTTTTCACAGTGCCGATTACTCATTCCACCACCACCAACCTGCGTCCCAAGGGCGACGAATTAAAATCTCCCATCTCGGGTCGCTTCTTTGTATATGGAGCAAGCAGGGTCAGCCCCGTGCCAATCTGTGACAGGCCCGACTTACGTGTCTTGCCAAGATTAAAGCTGTCTTTTCCCATCCAGGATATACACCAAGGTGCTTCTGGGGAATATGGGCTCCACCAGCACCCCAAGGACCAAAGCGGGCAAACCCTGGACAAAACACTGGGGCAGCCGGCGCCTTTCCTTCGGGCTCTGAGGCTGACACAAAGGGACGTGAGGAACGCGATTGTTTAAGACCGCACTCAGAGCGGTACCATCTCCCTCCTCCAGCGGGCCCGCCGTGAAGCACTGCAGGCAGCAGGTGCCGTTTCCATGCCCCCAGGCGGGTCTGCAGCAGAACGGGAGGGGAAACGGCCCCCCGGGGATGAAACGGGAACGGGGGCACGGGAACGGCAACGGGCTCCGGCGCTGCCCCCGTATGCTCGTTCCGGAGCCGCCCCAGGACGCCCTCTTTCCCCGCCGCCCTCCGGCGGGAGCCCCGCAACCTGCATGACGAGCGGCGCGCCCGGGATCGAGCATGTGACAGTGCAGCCGCGAGGCCCCGGCGGGGTTATTCAGGTTCCGGGGCGGGAAGGGGCGGGGCGCGGAGCGGGAGCCCCCTCGGTGCCGCGCGGCCGCGGTCCCGGCGGTCGGTGCGTGCGGGATGGCGGCGGCGGAGGGCGGCGCGGCCCCGCACCCGGAGCCCCCGCGGCGCGGCCCGGGAGCGGCGGAGGGCGAGGGGGAGACGGCGGAGGCGGAGCTGGCGGCGGAGCTGTCGGCGCGGCGCAGCGCGGAGGCGCGGCGGTTGGTGCTGTCGCCGCGGCGGCTGTCGGGCCCGCTGCCCGCCGGGCTGTCGCAGTGGTTCCCGGCCCTGGAGGTGCTGGACGTGAGCGGGACGGGGCTGGCGGAGCTGGGCGAGGAGCTGCTGGCCCTGCCGCGTCTCCACACGCTCCTGGCCAAGAACAACCGGCTGGGTGGGCCCGGCTCGCTGCCCAAGGGGCTGGGGCAGGCCCCGCTCGGCCGCTCCCTCCGCGTCCTCAACTTCAGCGGGAACCGCTTCGCCGAGGTGCCGCCCGCCCTGCTGGAGCTCCGCGGGCTGCAGAGCCTCAGCCTCGGCGGAAACCGCCTCCACGGCATCCCGCCCGACATCCAGGAGCTCCGCAGGTGAGCGCGGGGCGCCGGGCGGGGAGAGACGGGACAGGGGCTCGGTGGCTGCCTTGGCGAAGTGCGGGGCACGGCCCGCAGCGGTCCCGCTTGGGGAGCGAGCGTCGGCCGGGCTCAGGTGTCCGTGGGCGCTGCTGCTGCTGCTAACGAGGCTCTTGCTGTTCAGTAGATGGAGTTGCCGAAGCTCAGAGCCGCTCCTCAGGCAGGTGACAGGCCTTCTGCGCCCAGAGAGTCTCTGTCAGGATTTCCTAGTCCTTGGGCTGCCTTGGAGCAGGGCCGGCTTTCCTAATGACAGTGGTTGGTATGGGTGCTGACGTGCAGAAGGTGCTCCCTGGCTTCGCTTTAATACGCACCCCCAGGCAAGAGTAAAATGAAAGCCCTGGTCTCGTGCAGCTCATGGCTGCACAGTGGATGCAGAGAATAAAGATCTGGTTATGGCTTATGGGAACAATAGGGCCTTCCTGCTGACACAGCTCCAGTCTCAACAGAGTGCTTGCAGGCATGGTTGGGTTTTGTTGTAGTTCTTTCCACCCATACAGCTCATGTAGGTCTGACAGATGAGCTGACAGGTTGGAGGCATAGAGCCCCAGGCTGTGCTCAGGTGCAGTGGCACGTCTGCCCTGGAGCTGGGTCAAACCGCTGCAGGTCAATGATATGGAAACTTAGGGCTGAATCACAGCAGTTAGGAACATTGGTGGGCATGGGAACAGATCTTGGGTAGGATCAGCTGTTGTCTGCCCGTGTTGACCTGGGATAGGTGTTCTGAAGTCTGCAGTCTTTCTGGGCAAGCCAGAGGCCACGTTCTGTCTCCTCTGTTACACACAAGCATCTCAGTATGTTCCGATGGTTGCTCAGTCCTCAGACTGCCCCCCGTGTGGCTCTGTGCTAGGACTTCGGGTCTGGATTTTCCCCACTCCGGCTCTTTGCCAAGGAACTTGCCAGAGGCAACCTCTCTTACCCCAGTTCCAGCACCCTTGACCCCAAGTAGCTGATGGCTCAGCAGAGCTGTGTCCAGTGGAAGCACAGGATGTTGTATGTGGGGTGCTGTCTCCCATCGCCCTAGGTGGAAGGTACCAGAACTGCTTCAGTACTGACAGAAAATGCTTTTTGTCCACTGCAGTATTATACAAGTGGGTGCGTGGCTTTTGCCCAGGTGGCACAGCGTGCACCTGCTGAGGCTCTGGAGCAATTAACCTGTGTTTCAGAGATGCCGTGAGGCATTTTGAGTGCTGGAGATGCCTGTGTCCTTAATAGAATAGGAATGTGTCCTGCATTGGGGCTCTTTGCGTTCTCACTGCTCAGGAGCAGTTGCTTCAGGGCTGATGAAGGAAATGAGGACACTGGCATCTACTTCACAGGAGAGGAGGCGAATTGTATGTAGGAGGTGATCCACATTGCCTCCATGGCATGCCTGGTAGCATCCAGGATGTTGCACCCACCTCTGAGGCAGATGCTCCCTGCTACTGCTCTAAGTGCTCTCTTCTGTAGTTAGGGTTTCTCTCTCTCATTTCTTCTCCCCCCGACCCCTCAATGCCAAGAAAAGCAGCCTCAGCCCCACTCTGTTATGCTGCTGACCCCAGGAAGGTAGGGCTGTGTGCGGGGCTCCATGCTGCATAGCTGTCACGATACTGCCTCATGGTTGCTTGGCTTTATTCCTCTGGCCTGTCCTGAAGCAGGGCTCCTGTTTGTCCTGTCCTGCAGCTTCTCTTGGGCAGGTCATGCTTGAACCCAAGAAGGACAGTTCTGAGAGGGCAAATGCAGGCAAAGCTGTCGAGCCGTTTATCATTGCAAAGTGATGTGTCAGGTAGAAAAACTAGACTAGACCCAGCTTGTGTCTGCTGCCCACGTAAGCACTGCTAACTCATTGAACTTCTGCTTATGTGTCACCATAATAGAATTGAACTTTAGCTCAAGATAGCGAATCTGTGCGCCACCAGGATCACCGGCTTCTTTACCACTGTGCCATGGGTGTCTCTTCTCTATCTGGACTGCTTAAGTAACAAAAGGGAGCAGCGCACTTGCTTGCCAGAGCTGGGAGAGAACAGTGCTTTATAACGTAATACTCCTCCAGAGGGTATCCTGAACCTACTCATCAGGAGCCAGATACCAGTGGCCTCACACCCTTGCCAAAAGGGTAATAAATTCCTATTGGAGAGAAACTGCTGCCAGACCCAACTCCCTCCCACCTGCCAATAAGAGAGGTGTCTGCAGCCTGAGCATATAGTGTTGGAAGTGAGTAAGACAAACCTGAGCAAGGACAGAGCAGAGCCAGCTCTTGTGGCAGGACAACTCGGGGACATCCGTTGTGTGTCTGAACTCTGGGCTGGGAGGTGGGACCTGATGTTGGGGCTTCTGTTAACCTCTCACTCAGGCTGCAGGTATCCATCTCTCTGCTGCTGGCAAGCCAAGACTTTGAGCTTTTTTCTATGCATAAATTCCCATGAAAGAAATTTTTCTCATGTTTTGTGGTCTCTGAGGCCACAGAGGAATGCAGGCAGCACTTTGACCGGACATGTTCCTCTGCTGGTACTTATTGTTCCTGAGGCCAGCAGTTCTCATCCCGTGACCCTGGCAGCTTCCCGGTTGCTCCAGTCACTGATTATACAGCAGAGTTACAGAGATCTAGAAATACTTCTTATGTTTCCAGGGAATGTCTGAGCTCTGATGAAGTCTCTCAAACAAAATAACTCACTGATAACTAAGCTTTGTGTCTTCCCCATGCACTCCATCATTTCCTGTAGTCATTTTTGAAGGGGTATCAGATCCCTTTTAGTGAAGGCCGTGAATACAGCAAGTAAGGAGTCTACGGGCGAACTTGAAACAGTAGAAAGCTGATGAGTGTGAATCCGCTAAAAGGGAAGGGACATGCTGGCAGCTACAAATGCGAAGGCTGTGGAATGAGAGGTGGGTAGCACGTGTTGTCATTCACATGAAGATAATAAATCCACACATTTGCAGCAACCTGGGGTCTGGAATTTTATGCAAGAACTTTTCCCTGTCATGTTCCTAGTGATTTGGCAAGTTAATGAACACTGATAAGAGCCACAGCCAGTCCTGCTGCCGTATTATCTTACTCCTTCTAGCTTCAGCCATCTGCCCTATGCTTGCCCACACAAATCTTTGTGTGTAGTGCAAGATCCTGCATGGAAAGCAAGTGCCTTTCACCTGATTGTCATTTATCTCCTAGGCCGTTGTCGAAGGGCCACCTAGGGATGTTCTGATGCTTGAAGCATCCTTGCCATGGCTTCATAAAGGGGATAGTCGTGATTGCTCTCTTGATGGCAGCAGGATGATGCTGACCATAGCATGCTGGCACCAAGGATGAATAGCAGTACTTTTTCCTCCTGATTGCACTGTAAGTGTCTAGAGTGACCAGCAACAACCTTTTACCTTTCTGAGAAAGGTAAGTACGGGCCCTGCTGAGGGCTTTTTCTTAGTCATGTTGAGGCTGTGCCAGCTCCTTCCGCATGCCCACCACCCCAGTCTCTGTCAGCTAGCAGTGTCAGCACAGCGCAAGCCCTGAATTGCACCAGTGGCTGTTGCTGTGAATTTAGAGTAGAAAATGCATCACATGGGATGTTCGTGCCCTCTTTGCATTGCTTTCCTGTTTGTTGTCAGGAAAAAGATGAGCTTACATAGGCAGACGTGGCACTTTTTCTGGAGATCTCCTTCCAACATTGACCTCGCTGGGTTTTCAGTGTGAAGTGTTACGGTCAGTCACTCTCAGACTCGATTCGCAGCCCGCAGCAGCTCCTGAACTGTGATCTGCATGGACATCCCAATGCTGCCTTGGTTCTGTGTCTCCTTCCTCTGCTGATCCTGCGGGGGGTGCATTACAGGAAATGTGTCTTGTAGCTGAAATGTGGTCATCTACTTCCTATTCTGGACAAAATGTGTTTGCAAGTCTGGTAGAATGCAGCCCTGATCTCCACTGTCCAACTGTGGCTTTTGGCTTAAGAGCGCATGGATTGCCCTCCTCAGTATGCCCGCTTGGGGACATGTCTTGCAAGCATCCCCTATAAAGAGGGAGGTTCTCAAGAACTTAGCAAAAATGCAGTCGATACCTCAGCAAGATGAATCTCATGTGAGTTTCGAGTTCAGTCTTACTCTTGTAGTGAATGCTCTCACGCTCAGGAGAGCACCAGGAACAGGCAGAAAAAGCTTGGAGAAGAGCCAGGCTCTTCCCAGGCATCTGCCGTGCATGCTTCTTTCCTCCTTGCTTGGATTCCTCTAGTAAAGCCCAGTTGTGCAAGGGTTGGGATCAAAGGCCTTAAATGCCGAACTGGATTCATCCAAGTTTTGTGTGAAGGCTTAGATGCAATGAAACCCAGAGTATTTGCTTTTATTCGTGGGTAGCATTATGCATGTTAGACAAGCATACGCTTAAGAACGGCTGTTCCAGTGTGGGAACAACGGCAAGGGAAGCTTTGATAAAGATGGAGCATTAGGAAATCTGCTGCCTCCCTTTTTCTTCTCCTCTTCAAACGTTTTGCAAATAGTTTTCAGAGTGTTTGATCTCAAATTTGCGTGTCAGCAAAGGCTTTGCTTTCTCTCAGGAGTTAGCACATGGTAGAACAGGGTTAACAGGAGTGTATTGTGGGCTGCTTTTCAAATGCCTCCCTTGCCTCAGCCTCAAAACTGCCCTGGAAATTTCTTGCTAAAAAGTTTATCTCAAAAGGACCTGGAGCGCTTCCAGGCTCCGGTGTTTCTTTTAGATTGCCTATGGAGATGCAGCCGTTTGATGTCAGCTGTTAAATTTTATCCAAAGCAGCATCTGTGGGGATGCAGGGTGGATTGAAAATTGGAGTATGTTCTGTGCCGGGAGACATTCTCCCCTTGAAACATGACTATGAAAGCGTTGTGGTAGCTGATAGCGTTTCAGAAATACCTCTGGTACTCAGTGAGCTCTTCTTATTTACTGTTCTGGGGCTTTTCCATTTGGTTTGGGGTATGCGATGACCTTTAAACCTCAAGAACAAACTGAAGCGAGAACGTACGGTCTCTTGGCATGTTAAACTTTACTGCCAGCACCTGAATTGACTCCCAGTTGTTTGAGCATTTCCCCGCTCCCTTCCTGTGTGTAAAAGGGGTTTCACTGCCACCCTGCAGCTCAGTGGTGTGAAATCCCTCACTAGAGAGGAGCAACACATGATGGGCTTGGACTGCTGGCTGCTGCTTGGCAGCAGGTAGTGCTGCCTGTGCTGACTGCTGTCCTGCTGGATGTGAGCCTGAAAGGGACCCTGGCCTTCTACTAGTGTTTTTGTAGGCTTTGCTAAAAGGCAGGAGGGGAAGTGTCAGCCCCCATTAGTTACTGTGTCTAATGGGGGTTTGTTGGTGGTTTTGTTGAGTTGGATTTTGTTAGTGTTTGTCCCCTCTTGAAACTCATGCAACCAAAGCATGTTCGACAGGTTGGAAGTACATCATTTATTCTCACCTCAAAAGTAGGAACTGTGCTTACGTTCGTCTGAGGCTGGCTGCTCTCTGGCTTTTCCAAATTCCTGGGCTGTTGAAAGTAGATCGAAATTCCAGCTGTCCGTCTGTGTACAGAGTGATGCACAGGACCTTAGCTGGCTGGTCCGAATGACTATACAGATTAATGATTGTCAGAAGAACTGGGTCTTGGTGTGAAAGGTTAGTTGGAAGTAGTCACTGAGCTCGTTCCCACCTCTGTTATCTCTCGTGAAAACCTGGTAATGTTGCCAATTGCCTCCTTGCATGCTCTCAGTGAGGAGGGCAGAACCCAGCACTGCTCTTGCTTATCTTACCTAGCAGCAAACTGCCCCCTGAGTAGGGCAGCTCAAGATCAGCATTGCCTTGGCCTGTAGGTGCAGGCTTAGCACAGCATAAAAGTCAGGCCAGGAGTAGAAGAGCTGGGAACTAACTGTGGCCCCAGTGGCATGGTCAGTGCTCACTACAGAAGGGTTGTGTCTCTTGGAAGTCCTTGCCTGTGTCGTGATCAGCGTTGCTTGGACAATTCTTGGTGCTTTACTGTGATGCAGAAATGGCTGTTGTTCATCTCTCTATTTTGCTCAGCCAAGACTAGAATAGACCTTTCTTACTAGCAAATTGTGTTTGGAGGCACCAGAGTTTTCTGCCTGCTGAGCATTCTTTCAGTGGAAGCTCTAAGAATACCTTTGCTGTATTTAGAATAAGTGTCTTTATAGTTTCAAAACCTCCTCCCTATGCTTTGTAAATAAATTTGCCTTCTAATTCATATCTTAAGTTGATGTTGGAAATGCTGACTTTGCTGTACTAGGCTGGGCCCAGCGAGTTGCTGACCTCAGGAAGGTAATGCAGAAGATAGGTAAAAAGACAGCACTTTTTGAGGAGTCTTTTGTTGCCACTGAAGGAGTTAGCTTATTTGGTGGATTTTTGGTTCAAGACAGTTTGTAGTCTGATGTTGTTTGGGGCTTTATAACCTAGCTAGTATAAGTGACTGTTCTCGTTACAAGGACTGGATGTGAAAGCTCTGTGCGGTTTGTAGGCAGTGGTTTTGCACACTTAGTTTGTGCAGTAAGCTGCTCTTGAAACTTCCGCGTTTCGCACCTTGCAGTGAATTTCAGAGCACCTTTTACTGTATATTTTATACCCCTCCTCCCCTTCCCTGCATGTATTTGTATGCAGGGCGGCTTCATGGGCATCGTTGCCTTCAAACACAGAGGGTGAAGAGTTAATTGTTCACTTTTCCTAGGAAGTGGAAAGTTTTACATGTCTCACCCTTGTCAAAACATTGAAATCCACATTACTAAAATTCCCTTGCCCAACCGTTCTTAGTGTGGGTTCCAGCAATAGCATGGAGTTAAAGTGTGCCTAGGAATTGTACGGTCAGCAGTTCAGTCCCTAATGAGAGCCAAGCAGCCTAAATCCACCTTTGGAAAGAACAGAGGTCGAAAGAGGAATTTTGGTTAGAACTCAGGGCTTTGTTAGGGGATCAGCATTTAATTAAAACTAATCTTCCCTTGGCATGGCCTCTGCACAACAGCCCTCCTGCTGCCCCCCCTCCTCACCTGCAGCTTGTCTGGGGAGGAGGGGCTACTTTTGGGCCGGGGGGGTTGGTGATGATTTCTTCCAGTGTACTTTCTTACGTGTGCAGAATAACCTCCGGATGGGCTGCTCCACTTGAGCTCTCAGCTGAGCAAGTACAGTTGCTTCCTTTCCTGTAGTCAAATTTAGTTGAAGCCTTAACTTTGTGCCCACCATCAGATTGCAGTTAGGGAGCTTTCCTCTACTCCAAAAAGGTGAGTGAATCCAGGGAAAATTAAGCTCTGTGAGCTTCTCCTGGTGTGTTGCAGAGGTCTGTCGTTCTGTTCTTCACTGGGGGGCAGATGGGCCTTTGTGCTGTGTATGTGGCCCCTTGTAGCCCAAGCAGATGCTGTCATTGGGTCTTTGAGGTTCAAGTTTCTTGCAAGAACTGAGTGAACTCTTTCTACCGTTCTTCTGTCCCAGAAGCTCCTCACATGTGGCACAGTTGCAGGGTTTAGACCTTCTCAGGGTCTGCCACCATGTCCTGAACAACCTGGCAGCGTTCAAAGCCAGGCCTGAACAGAGTCTTGGGCGACATGGTCTAGTGTGAGGTGTCCTTGCCCATGGCAGGGGATTGGAACTGGATGACCTTAAGGTCCTTTCCAGCCCAAACCGTTCTATGATTCCGTGGTGGTACATTTCTTTGCCAGTTGTATCCATCACCTTTCTCAGTTCACAATAGAATTATAGAATCAACTAGGTCGTAAAAGTCTTTTTAGATCATCAAGTCCAACCATTACCCCAGGACTGCTGAGACCACCATTAACCCATATCGCTGAGGGCCTGCTGGGGTGAGATGCAGGTGTTTTCTATTCCAGGATTGTAAGTTGTTCTTAAGGAAAGGCTGATGGAGCCTGCGTGACTTCTCTCTTCCCTCAGCCGGGGGGAATGCTTAGTGGATCAAAGGGGCCAGTGTACACTGTAGTTGAGTGGCTAACCTGAGCGTGTACCCCCTCCATGTTGAACCAGCGCCTGCAGATGGGACTGTGGGATCCACCTTTTTCAGGCATGGGAAAAAGTGTTGCCTGGACCACCATGAGCAGTGGTGTTTCTTCCCAGCCAGAAGTACCCAGACTGAACCTGCCTTTGCTCCTCTCCCAGGCAGCGCCTGGGAACAGGGGCAGAAGCTGTTTGGCTCTGTGAAATGGGGACTTGAAGCTATTGCTTCCCTTGAAGAGAAGCACTTGCCAGTTTTCCTTCCTAAAAGGGCAGAGGTGCCCAGCAAATACTGGCTACTCCAGCTGCCAGAGGGGATTTAGTGCTTCTCCTTGTTCCTGTCTCACATCCACCAGGTTTTGTGGGACATCCAGTGATGTTTTCTTCTTTCTTTCTGTCTTTCTTTTATTTAGGCCCAAGCTGCAGTTAAGCCCAGCTAATGGGTTTGGGAGCTTTGGTCTCCGTGGCTGCAGTATAGTGAAATCAGTCTACCTGAGAAACTGCATGCAAATTCTTGTATGACTTGGATGCACTCTGTGCGCTACTGCAGCTGTGGTGTTAGCAGTTTGTGAATTGCATCAAAGCAAGACTGGCTGCCTCGGACTTCTGCTGAGAGGTTGCAGTTAATCACTGAGGAGTCAGTTTATCCCATGAAGAACAAGAAGCGCTTGTGCAAGGCCAGGGCTTTCAGGGAGAGCCACTGCTCTCGTGCTTTGCTCCTACTGATACTGAGAACTGCCACGGGCTGCAGCAGGAGCTGCAGCAGTGCTGCAAACCCACTGTCTGCAGCCTGTTCCTCCTTGGAAGTAGGAGCAGGAGCTTTGCATTTGGTGTAGGAATACAGAGTTGTTTGGTGCCTACCTACAGATATAATGGTGACTGCAGAAGGCTGGAGGTAAATCTCAACATTCTCTCTTGTGAAGCAGAAGCTCTGTTGTGATTTCAATGTGCAGTTGAGCTTTTTTGCCCTTTTTTTTTTCCTCGGCACATCATCTCATGCATCATCATCTGTAAGTTTTCTTGATTAAATGCAGGAGATGGGAAGATGTAGTGTTCGGTTCAGCTGGAAATGACCTTAATGAAATAATGCAGCGTTTTCTCTTCTCTCTTTCAGTTTAGAGTTTCTATACCTTGGAGGGAACTTCATCACTTCAATTCCACCTGAATTAGCAAACCTGCCTTCTCTAAGCTACCTAGTTCTGTGTGACAACAAGATCCAGAGCATTCCACCTCAGCTGGCACAGTGAGTATTTACTGTCCTCAGCCACCAGCTCTAATTAACTTGTTTAACTTTTTCGTCTGCATGTGTGGATAAAAGCATCTGGGAGGACCTCTTTGTTCTTCAGTTTGTTATTGTGACCAGGCTTGAACAGGGAGATCCTTAGCAGCGCACTGCAGGCACACCAGAAATATATAATATGGAAATCTGCATCATAGGGTTATGGAAAAAAAATGTCACCAAGTGTACGCTTTAAGGTGAATTAATAGATATGTACAGGGAGCCCCGAGAAGTGCCTGGGCAGCTCATGCTACATACTGAGTATTCTTAGTGATGCATGCTTGGTCTGTCTTGTTTTTCACCCAGAGCCTTTCTCTGTGTGCTTCTGTGTTGTACCACTCCCTGTGTTCTTCCTTTAGGATCTCGGAATGTTTTGGTGTTCGCTAAACCCTACAGCACAGCTCTAGGGGATAAGTTACTGCTGTCTCTCTTTCATAATGGGGGAAAGAGGACACTGCAACCTCTGTAGAGGTAGTCTAAAATGGCAGATGAAGAATTCAGTGTATAGCTATAACCACAAGAGCAATTGAGTGGCAGCATGGAGTCTGGAATTTGATGTAGTGGGATTATTCTTGATGTACTATGTTCAATTGCCTTGTACTGGTTGGAGAGCATCCCTGGATTACGTGCTGGAGCATTGCTTTGTGCTTCCTGAGAGAGGAGAGCACCGCCTCCAAAAGCCAGGCCCGTGCTTGTCACTCGTGCTGATGCTAACCTGGGCTGACCTTGCTTAGCTTTTGAGCTCTGGCAGTATGGCAGCGCAGGGAGATGCAGGCGCAAACGGTGAACACATGGGGGTTTCCAGGGCTGGCTGCCTACCAGCAAGCATCTTTAATGCATGACTGAAGGCAGGTGACTTACTCAAAGTATTGTGTGGAACTGTTCCTGATGGTACACTGGGTACAAGGAAACATTATGTCTGCTGAAAGCTCTCGGTTTGTATACTTTTGTTCTGTGCTACCTCTTTTAGGAGGTATGTGTGGGGAGTACTGAGGGGGACAGCAGCATATTTAGGACTGTTTCTTTAACAGGCATTTGGAGGTGAGCCATGTTTTCACGGGCGTTGTGTGTGCTGGAGTACTAGCAGCTCTTTTACCATTAATTTATGCTTTAGAGTAAGAAAAGCCAAGGGAAAAGAAATTGATGGGAGGGGGGAGAGTGATCAGGTCTGCGTAGTGCAGTTTTGGAATGATTTTGCTTGCACATCTTGACTGGGTATCCACCTCCATCCTTCAGGCTGCATTCCCTGCGTTCCCTTAGCCTGCACAATAACCTGCTGACGTACCTTCCTCGAGAGATCCTTAACCTGGTTCACCTGGAAGAGCTGAGCTTGCGTGGGAACCCACTGGTGGTTCGCTTTGTCCGTGACCTGACCTACAACCCCCCAAGCCTTCAGGAACTGGCGGGGCGCACGATTAAAACTCGCAACGTTCCCTATGCTCCCAGCGACCTCCCGGAGAATCTTGTCCGGTACCTGAGCCTGGCCAGCAATTGTCCCAATCCTAAATGCGGGGGTAAGTTCACCTTCCCCGCTCTGCTTCCTGATGGGTTTGCTTTCCCTCTGACTTGCCGTGACTTTACTAGCTCAGTCAGGTTAGATGTGTTGTTGCATCCAAATTCTAGCTGTATTTCGTTGGCTCCAGGGCTCCTGCAAACTTGTCTTTAAGGAACCGTGTTCACTATGAACGATGTTCAGAGTTGCAGTGCTGGTTTACTGTATTTGCGTGGGAACGTGAGGCAGTGTTTGTGTCGAGTCTTTGCAGCTCATCCCGGCGCTCCACTGTGCTTTTGTGGTCTGAAGTTTCCAGTCCACCTGCCCTGAGATAGCTCAGACTAAGTAGTGGGCAGGAGAACTGTTACAAGTGCTCTTGCTGAACAGCAAGCTTCATTTCTGAATGGGAAAGAGGAGAGAGGCTGGACTGCTTGGCGGTTACTGAAAGCAACTTCTTTAGCTCTTGCTTGGGTCTAGAAGCATGTAGTTCCTGGAAGGAGAAGACTTCATAGGAAAGCCTGGAATGCTTGGTTTAATTTAGCTTGATGCTTCATCTTTAAGCACGTAAATGATCGCACATTTAGCTTTAGAAGATTAAGGAAAAAAGGTCATTAATTCGAACCTACCCTGCAGTCATATGCAGGCTGTTATCTCTTTACAGGACAATGTTGAAGCATTCTCCGTAAGCCAAGATGGAAGGGCTGGAGCTTGTGTTGGAGGGGAAAGGAGTGTTTCCTTTCTTAGAGTTTTGCACAGCTGGGATAACAGTGGGTTGGGTTTGCACTTTTCCACTTGCCCTTACGGACTAACACAGTAGTGCAGCGTTTGCTCTAGTGCTGGAGGAGAAAAGCTTGCTCAGACCAGGTGGGACTTCAAAACACCACTGGAAACTTCTGAAAACCTCAGTGTCTACAGTCACTTGCTGTGACAGGAGGAGAAGGTAATCCTGTGTTACAGCAACTGTTGCCATGGAAAGGAGCATCCAAACTCAGCATGGTGATTTCACTCAAGCGGGAGAAAAGTAGAGCTATGAAGGTCTGTCTGTGAATGCAGTTTGGTAGCTGGTAGAAGAAGTTTGACAAGCTTGAAAATATCGTGGATGAATGAGTTTGACACGGAGGAAGTGTTTTTGAATTCCCAGCCTGAGATTTCTGCCTAATGGTAAGAAGGAAGTGCTGGATTCTTGGGAAGTAGCTGCCCTGTGTCTTTTCATCTAGAGTGTGCCATTCTGAACCACCTACCAAATACATGCGTACAGGATTGTTGTCTAACTAAGAAAAGAAATTCCACCTTTCCATAGGTGCCCTGGTCCCCTCTTCCTCCAGTATCCCGCATGCTCCTACGTCCAGTGCAGTGTCCATTAAAGCCTAATGTAAGGCATTGCAACCACCACTCATGTGTTGTCTCTGTTCCTCTGCCCTCATAGGTGTCTACTTTGACAGCTGCGTCAGACAGATCAAGTTCGTTGACTTCTGTGGGAAGTACCGGCTCCCGCTGATGCACTACCTGTGCTCCCCGGAGTGCTCCTCACCCTGCAGCTCTGCCTCCCAGAGCTCGACTTCCCAGAGCGAGTCCGACTCCGAGGATGAAGCCAGCGTCGCTGCACGCAGGATGCAGAAAGTCCTCCTGGGATAACGGGAAGGAAGACGTGTTTGAAAAGCAATAACGGAACAGCGAAGCGTGAGCCTCTGGTCTGAAGGGCTCATGAGAAACTGTCCTCAAGTTTATGTAAGGGGCAGAGTATCTTAGCAAGCCTAGGCTTGCTTGGTGCAGTGCTGCTTAGAACTAACTTGGTGGCATACTGCCTGTAGGGTGCCTGGGGTTGCTAGAAACATCTCCTGTCTGGGAGACTGCTCCCCCCCTCTCCCTTGTACAGGCTGGGGAGGGGTTTGTTCTCACTGGCAGATTGAGAAAGGTTTTAATACATGACACTTCACTGGACTTGAGTCATCCTGCAGAGCAAAGGAGACTCTCCGGAGCTCTTGACACTGTGGTAAATCAGAAGCAGGCTAATGATGCCATGTGAGTGTGTGTGGACCCCAGTGTTTTATATAGCATTTTGATTCTTTGCTGTCTCCTTCAATGTCAGTCGCAGGTTTCACACCCATCCACTAGAAATGGGAGTTGGGTTTTTTCAGGAGTAGATTTTTCCAAACTGTGATTACTCTTCCTTTGCTTAGAGGTGTAGGGTTCCTGTGCTGTTGCAGATGTTACAGCCATCAGAGAACTGAGACACCTTTTTTTGATCCCTTCTTATACCAAGCTGCCCTTAGTGTTTCCTCCTGAATGGATTTGTCATTTTCCCTCCCTCTGCCTCTTCGCATTACACCTGAAGCATTGCTGTCTTTACGGTGCCTTTAGAAAATGGATGGGTTGTTCTGTTGAGACTTGGTAGTACTTCACACTTGTGGCCATACATGCCTGTGCAAGGGACCAGATGTGATGCTCTGTATCGCGTTTTTGAGTCTCAGCTTACTGGAGCAAATCTGCTTTGATATCTGTGAATTACAGGAAAGGTCTTGATTGACATTTCTTGTTTCTAAACAACCATGTCCACCTGCTGCAGCTATCTCTGCTGTGCTTGGTACAGTTACTTTCCATGCTTAAGATCATCTGTTTAAAGTAGGCAGCAGCTTAATGAATTGGAAGTACTGAGAGAGGTGCAGTGGAGAATGCTTTAGGGCTTCTTTCCTTACAACATGAGAGGAGAAGCCGTTAGGGAGGCTGGGGTGCGTTGTCTGAGCATCCTGCACGAAGTGGTTTTGAAACCTCTTATTTACTTGTTTGCATTTGCTCATGTTACAACAGCTGTGGCAGCCTGTTGGATGTTCAGACAGCACATTTGGTTATCTTAAACTATGTTTAAAGTACCAAGAAATAGCTTATAAAACACTATGAATTGACAGGTATCTATAAATCTTTATGGGGCTGCTGTATGTTTTTCTCAGAGCTGCCCTTTTATTAATACTTCATGGGAGACAGTCCTCTTGATGGAGTTTCAGATAGAGCAAATGCACCTGTGCCTGTGACTGCATGAGCAGAGCAAACACATGGCACTAAGAAGCTAAATGAACAAGAAAAGCTTTCCTTAACCCATTTTGGCCCTAGGGGGGAAATTAAAAACCTGCGCTGCTCTCCTGTATTCAGAGAACAGATGCACCTATTTGAATACCTTGTGGCAGCTCTGTGTTAATGCTCCTGTTTAATTATATTTGACACTTTATATGTTAAAGCACTTTGATAATTCTACTCTTTATAACTAGCTTTAGTGGTCTATTTTTTGTTTGAATTAGACTCCAGTTTTTCCTTTCATGTGACCTGAAGAACAAGGTCCATGAAACTTTGTATGTTCCAGTCTGTCTTGGTGTGCAGGTTGAACTTCTTGCCTTGCATTTCCTTGTCAGCACTGCTCATTTCCCTGGAAATGGAACTGGAATTTGAAAGCAATGATCTGGTTATAAAATAGCACCTCATCCGTTAGTAATCACTGCAGCTTGGTCTGAAGATTTCCCCCACGCACAGATCCATCCACAAGGAACTAAATTGCCCATGTGCATGCTGTGTGCCTTTCCAAATAACTTTCTCCAAGTATCTTTTTAAGACACAGTAGGGTGGATATGCAAAGCAACTGGATGTCACTTCAGCAAATCCTGTGAGGTTTGCTTGGGAAGAAGAACCCACAGGTTTTTAGAGGAGCCGACTGCATGCTGTTAGTTAAATTGGGAACAGCGAATGGCCTGTGTTTTGTTCTTCATCTCCTCTTTCAGATGCTTTTTCCTGTCCCAAATGAATGTGGTCGTACTGGTGCTGAAGGACAGTAAACTGATTGCAGAGCCTCAACCTTAAATTGGCTGCTGGTACAACAGCAGCGAGCAGCTGAGTTGATCTAGAGCTTCACTCTTCTGCCAGCAAAAGCGAACCGCACAAGTTGAGATCTCAAGATCTTCTGAGCTCAGGACCACGAGGTGCCACCTTCCTTTCCTCTCCTTAGCAGCAGCTGGCTTGAAATCATGCCATTTTTCACTTCACCACGGTTCCTGTTGCACAGCAGTGTGTGTGTGACGGGTGAAGACCAGTGGTTGGTTCTGAGTTAGCTTGATTTTTAAGTGCATTCTCTTCCCTAACTGAACAGGCATTCCATTTCTGCCCCAATTCTAACAGGGCTAGCACTTGTTTTTTCGCAGCTTTTTCACTGTAGCCAGGTCAAAACTTGACAGCTCATGCAGCTGATATCTCTGGGCGGTTTTAGGCTTGATAAGATGTCTCTTAAGAATTTTATCTATATTCCTGAGTATAGCTACCAAGTTTTCCTTTTGCTGCTGGGCTTTAAAGTGCAATTCAAGTAAGTCAGAATTTAAAGCAATCAAGGAATTGTAAGGAAGATGGATGGATGGGGTTTTTTTCCCCTCAGAAGTGGATTCAAAAGGACAAAGGATGCGGGTTTGTACTGTAGTGCCTAATATACTGAGCCCCCAGGAGGCCAGTTTTTCAGCAATTGTTAGCCCCCAAAGACTGGAAAATGGACTGGGCAATAAAACAGGTGAGACACAACTTGAAAAGACAATGATGGATGGGAAGGACTAGTTCCTACCATCCCCTTCTCAGGGGTCCTGAGAGGTAGACAGGGGTTTTGCTCTTTTGGTCAGTGTTAAATAGTGTTAAACAGTTCTTACAGATGCCTTTCCAAGCGAAGCCTTCAGTCAGTGTTTTGGTATCAGTCCCCTTGTTGCTACAGCAGCCCAGCACGTCCAGCTTTTGAAACTGTTCTTAAGCTGAGACCCGAGTGTGTGAAGCAGAGTTGTTCATTCCTTCTTCCCTGCGGGGCCTGGGACCTCCTAGCATTCATCCTGCCCCGTCGTCACGCTGCCAAGGGGAGCTGCTGGTGTGTTTCTGAATGCAGGTACTTCATGTGAACAGTGGGGTCATGGTAGGAAGAAGCAAAATACCAATGTGACTGGAAGCAACTTACACAGTTGCCAATTCTTTTCTGTTTCTCTTTGGTAAGAGGTGAGACTCGAGGAAGTCAGTAATGAATATTTGAACATGCTCTGAAGTGGCCAGATGCAGTTTTTCATGAGCTTCTGTCCTGGTCATTTTAAGTCTTGAAATCTTGTGTTGAATTATAATGGGAGTGGGGGGGAGGGAGGGGAGAACCATCTCCTTTTTGTTCCTTACTCTTGTTGCAATAATGAATGGAAGGAATTTAATCCAGTGAAAGTAATGAAACTTAATCCCTGCAATGTGTCTGTGTTACCCAGTTCAAAGAACTATTTTAATGCATCTTATTCACACCATGCCCTCCCTCCCCAGCTGAAGATACTTCAAATAGACTACTTCAGAATGCACACTAATGCAGCAGTAACTCTAGCTTGGAAACCTTTCTATTGATGATTTCATTTGCCTGTCTGACTAGAGGATTGATCTTTTACTGACCTGAACATTAACGGTAGAAAGGGTTCTCACTGAATTATCATCATGAGCGTTTGTTTTAGGAAGTCTTAAAGTGCCTTATGTTTTGAACAGTCTATTTTGCTAGGAATGTCTGAATGTAGAGGATCTCTAACGGTATTTCATTATGAGCTGTAAAACAAATTGCAAACACTAAACCAGAAATGTTATTTCTACAGTTGTCTGTCTGTTATTCGCTGACATCTTGATTCTGGTATTGCTGCAGGCAATTGTTAACATTGAAAGTGGGGTTATACATAGGCAGGGAGCGTGTGAGATTCGACCCGTACTGTCTGAAAGCAAGAGCAGGTGAGACTTCCAGATGGACTGCTGAAACTATTGGCTTTTGGGGCCTGCATGCAATGGAGAAGTGTATGTTACAGACCGCTCCCTGCTTCACTTCTGGTATAGCGTGGCAGAAGTTTGCTCCATGGTTTAAAGGTAGAAGTAACTCTAAGGCAAGATAAACATACAAGCAGGAGAAGGCAGGAGTGTCATGGTGGAGTCTTCCAGCAATGTGAATCACCAGTTCTAAGCTTCTTGACTTGTTTCCCTCTTAATGCGCTAACCCTGAAACCTCCAAATGACTTTGTGAATGTTAATTTTCTGATCATGGTAACTGGCTCATGGGTTCCCATTTCTTCTGTAATCCCGTGTTTCCTCCTACAGCCTGAAGAGTTTTTGTGATCTATTGCCAAAATGTCTCAGATCCTGCTGTGCAATTACCAGCTGTCAGTGCAGACATGTGGTGTATTGGAAAATGGGACAGTGGGAAACCAGAATGACTTGATATTAACTTCAGCAGGAACTATTTCAGAGATGGTTCAACTTCGTATGTAATGGAAAACCTCTCAAGTTATGCAGCAGCCCCATTTCAAGGCACATAAAGTACCAAGGAGTGCAGTGATCTTGCCTGTAATAACCAGGCTGAGAATATTCTTGCCTTTTTTGTGAACCCATTTAAAGATACCCTTTTCTGTGCCACCTTAATACCTTCCTTGTATTCAGAAACAAAACCATGCAAGTGCTGGTTCAGAGGAACTTGAAATGAAACTTGAGTTATGTAGATGCCTGCAGCAGATGCTCAGAATGTCAGATTGACATTTCAGACTCATGCAGAATTGCACAGCTCTAGAAGAGAGCATTATGTTGATGCTTTGGGAGTACCTGTTCATAAAGTAGAGATACACATCTCCTATTCAGATGGGGCTGCCTTAGGTGATCCGGACAGCTGAAGCTGAATGTGTTCACCTTTTCCTCTGCACTAAGGTTGAGTTGCAGTTGCCAGCTGTTTAAACAACATTATTGGAAGAAAGTTAGTCCTGAAGCTGCAGTGAAGAAGGCCATGGCCATCTGCACCCATAGTCAGTCTGGAGCTGGCGTGCCGTGTCCAAGTTCTCATCCCTTTCCAGCAGGCACTGTTCTATGGTGACTTACCAGAGGAGGGTTGAGAGCACGTGTTTTGGGACTACAGCTTGCTGTGGTCTCCTCTCACCAGTCAGCAAAGTGGAGACAAGGAGATTTAACAGCAGCACAGGTCCTTTTAGGATGGAGAGGAAAGTAATGTGTAGCAGAGCCCAAGCCCTGCTTCCAGTTTGTCTTCTGTGGCGATGTGAGGGTGCAGATCATTTGGTGTCAGCCCAAGAACTGGTCACCCAGGGACCACCCAGGACCCTTCTCTTTGTCCTCACATGGGACTTGGTGGTGGCAGCTCAGAACTTGCTCTCAGGCTGGCAAAGGATTAAGGTACCTTCAGAGTCCTGTCCAAACTCCCTCTCTGTAGCCCTTTCTTGACTGTGGCAAAAGCAGGACCTGAGGTCCGTACTGATGCCCAAGTTGTACATCAGCGTCACAGCCCCACAAGGCTGGCTGCCATTTACACGTTTCTGAAGATGGGTAACACCAGCACATGTGCCAACACATTGCTGCTGTGTCGGCAGACGAATGATTTCACCCAGCTGCGTTGTTGCCTGTGGAAGGAAGGGAATGTGACAGACCGTTGTTGCCTATGCTGGGACATGGATGCTGATGACTTGGTAAGATGGGAGGGCTAACAAGCCCTTCCTCTGGATGATAGTTTGGACGGGGGCTGAAGCTCACAAGCTGAAGCCCAGCAGATGGACATGTCACCCTTTACATCAGCAAGGACACATCTGCTGGTGAAAGGACCCATGTGAAAGGCACAGGATTGTTTTCTTTGGGGGTTGTCCCTGACAGTAAATTTCAGCCTTAGGCCTTTGAAAACAGATAGGAAAGGAAAATGCCATTGTGGAAGAACATTTTTCCAGAACTCCTGGTATCCTGGCATCCATAATAGAGGTGACTTTATAACAAACGTGTAATATGAGCAAACGTTGTCCTTTGTGCCAATGATGTGGTTGCTCTCCAGAGCCTTGCTTTGCAGATATTGTTCTGTTAACTCTGGGGAGGGCAGCCCTGGTGTTCCTCAGGAGCAACAGCCGTGTGGTTGGTGTTGATGCCACATTGGATCCTGCTTGTGAGCACGATGACACTGAACGCATCTCCACCAAGCTGGCAGATGATGGGAATGGAGGAGCTGGGGTGCAGAGCTGGCCATGGGAAGTGAGGACCCTGACGTTTCCCTTAGCACCCGGTGTGTTTGAAGCAGGGGGTGTTGTTATGGAGGTGGGAAAAGCACTGCCTGAACCCAGCACTTTGCTGCTGCTGCTGAAAGGGACTTGCTGGAAGCTTTTAAAGCATCCCTTGCGTTCCTATAACCCAGCACCCTAAACCAGACCCAAGTGCTTGGCAGCAGTGGTTTTGGTCTTCACATCAGCACTGCGGTGTGTTTTCCAAAGGTGGGTTCCCTGGTTACTCTCTTCAGGTATTTGGAGTTAAATTGGATCTTTTGGTTTGTTTTTCTTTCTCTAAAGCAGCCGTGAGCCTTCCGCTGAGAGAGAGAATCAGAAAAGGCCTTGCAGAAAACCCCGCATGACCGGGCTCGTCGAAACACGCTTTGAAACGGTCCAGGAATGTCTGAAACTGCACGTTGGCCTTCCCCAACTCGCAGCCCCATCTGGCTGCCTTGCGCTGTGAAAACCTGTTCCGAGATGACCTTTTGCTATGGTCTGGAGGGAAAGCCCACCCCAAAGCCTGGGCGCCTGGCCATGGCTCATCCCTGGTCCCAAGCGCAGCCTTCCAAGCATCCTGCCTAGAAATGCCTCATAGTGACTTTAGGGAAGGAACATCTGGTGTGTATGCGGAGGGGAGAAGTATGGCCTCAGTTGGCACAGCATTCCTTGATCGAATGCTGCCAGCTGACGTACTCCAACCTGGTCACAGGGCTGGGTATTTCCATCCCTGCACTCTGAGGTCTCCACAGCTATAGACCACAGGGAAGAAAACTGCTGTGAAGCATGCCCTGGAGCATCTCGCTTTACATCTCTCGATAAAGGGCTGTGGGCATCTCAGCCCTATTCATGCGGAGGTTCAAAGTATGTGTCTGCTCTGGTTTATTGCTGTAAATTTGGCCTGCATTAACAGTGGCTGGCAAAGCCCTGATGGGTGCATTCCTGCTCCTGTGTTCCCCACTTCAAGCATGGGATTGTGGCTACTGGATTCCCCCCAGGAAAGAGGGCAAAGGCAGGTGGAGCACCTCCCAGGGCCAGCATGTTGCCGTGGCAAGGAGGAGCCTGAGCTTGTGCTTGTTTACTGGCACCAGTCGCATGTAGCTGCCCCTACACAATGCCACGTGCACATCAGGGGATTAGCAGGGTTTGTCTTCCATCAACAGCATGGAAGCACGTGTGCAGTGTGCAAGGGAGGGGAGTTACTGCTGGTGTCCCAAAAGCAAGCTCTGCAGAGAGCCGGCCGGGCTGCTAGCAAGGATGGGGGAAGTTCGCATCCGTGGTGGTGTGCGGAAGGCACAGGCCTGAGGCAGTGCACACAGAAAGGAGAGGCTCGATTGAAGTGCCTTTGCCACGATGCAGTTGAGCTTTTGCATCCATAAGGTCATTTATGGGGCTTGGAGCAACCTGGTCCAATGGAAGGTGTCCCTGCCTGCGCCAGGGATTGGAACTGGATGAGCTTTAAGGTCCCTTCCAACCCAAACCCTTCCGTGATTCTATGCGCTTAAGCAGTTGTTCCATCGATGTTGCGCATCCGCAGCAAGCTGCTGCAAAGCCACATTTGAAACAATAGTTCTGCTTTTAAATTTGCTTGTGCAGCTTTTACAGAGCACGAACCAGTTGTGGGCTGCCTTGTCTCTCAGTCATCGCTCCTCCGGTACCTGCTCCACTTCCTCCATTACCTTCAGCTGAGGAACTCCTGGCTTACGGCAACGTTGTGACCTATCTTAAACTGGTAGCGTTAATGTTGCTCAGCCACTGTTACTCAAGTCCTAAAGGACCTATTCTTTCTGCAGGGTGTGCGTGTCCTCCCCACCAGGTAAGCTCATTGTCCAACATGTTGTGTTGATGCCCTAAATGAGTATTATCCTGGGCACGGAGGAATTCCACAGCAACCCTCCCTTCAGCTGCCTTTCCCTCTCCATGCTAGCCACCATCTCTGCGTTTGCTCTTTGGGCACTGTGGTCTTCTCCTGACCTGGCAGATTTCGTAGAGGTTTTTGCAGCCAGGGGCTGTTTGAGTTCCTTCGGGTCTCTTTCCCCCTCCCGCCTGCCCCACTTCCTTCTTTGAACTCAAGTTTGCTAAATTATTCTTGATAATACAGATACCAAAACGTGGATGGTGGAGAGATTCCTCTTCCTGACCCTGTTTCTCACAGGCCTTTGTCCTAAGTCTCAACAGAGCTGGCCCTGTGAAATCAGGGCTTTGCGCTGATTTAGCGGGTGGATTCAGCTTTCAGCATCACTGACCTATCTTTAGGCCCCACACAGCACCCCTTTCTTCTCACATCATCCTCTCTTTTGCATAAGGATTTTCCCTGCGGTCTCTGCTCCAGGATGACCCATTCAGGACGGACGTGGCAGCCTCCTCACTCCACATGCTCCCACAAGCCACAGGAACAAACACTGAGTGGTGAGTGTGTCCCACTGACATACTCCACACCGCTGTCAGGCTCGGCCTGAAGTCTTTGTCTCTAAGGACATCCATGAGCAAGGGTTTTGCTTGACTGCGAGGATCTGGAAACAGGGATGTGCAGTCTTTTCCTGGCAACAGAGTGCTTAGCAGCCAGGGGGACAAGTCCCAGGCCCCTGCTGTGACAAGGAACCACCTTAACAAGGAGGTGCAGCTTTGTCTTTCCAACTCTCACAAGTTAAAATGCTTCAGATGTGGAAGCTGGAGCCGGAAACGGGCTTCTGTTGCGTGCTGCATGTGCGTTAGCTCTGTGTTAATAGAAAGGGCCTTGGATTTGTTTCCATTCCCTATTGTTAGAAAGAAAAACCTTCACCGTGCCAGGTTGGAGAAAGAACACGGTGAGTAACTGAGGTGAGGTCATTCTGTGACTTCACGCGCAGTCGTGAACTGCTACAATGGAAGGAAACCACCATTTACCACCTGTTATTTAGCAGATGGGCACAGCTGAAACGCGGTCCCACTGCAGGCTCTTGTTTCCCTACCAAATCCTAAGAGCCTGAGATACCTCCCAGGGGACCACTAATTGTAACCAGGGTTAAGTGCTGCTGGTGGTGCTAGGTGAGCCTCATAAGGGTCGGTGGTTCAGACTAGCATCAAAGGAGCCGGCTGCTTCCTCTGGGCTCCAGGTCACACTAGACCTCTAATGACGATCCTACACTGAGGCTCAGTGTGAAAGGGAAGAGAGGGCAGGTGACTGCATCAGGCACGGCCGGTCCCGTACCTGAAATTAGCTGAGCTCCTGGTATCCCGTGTCAGCACGCGCTTGGGCTCAGGCAAACCCCGGCTGGTCCCTCAGCAGCTCAGTCCCCTGAAGTGCAGCGTTCACGTGTGGTCTTTCACTGAAACACCATCAAACCTCGGAGGACCACTGGTCATTCGCTCACCAAAAAGTGGGCACCGATGACAACCAAGCTGGCAATGGAAAATGCCCTTAGAAAAAACAAGCAGAAAAACGCTTCTTTTTCCCCATTTTCAATGCTATGGTAGAGAAAACATGTAATTCTGTGGGCAGCTCAGTCAAGGATGCCCTGGCTTCCCATCAGCAGACCCTCTGCCTTGCCGTAAGGTGTGATTCTGCCTGATCCCATCCCTGTGAGAGGGATTTCACCAGGGGAGGTTCAGACTGGAGATCGGGAGCAATTCCTTCCCCAGAGGGTGCTCAGGCATTGGAGCAGTCTGCCCAGGGCAGTGCTGGAGGCACCATCCCTGCAAGGGTTCACACACCGTGTAGCCGAGGCCCTCAGTGCCATGGGTCAGTGGTGGCCTTGGCAGTGCTGGGGAACAGTTGGACTGGATGAGCTTAAAGGTCTTTTCCAGTCGAGTTGATTCTGCAGCTGTGATTTGCTGATGTCTGATAAAGGCTGCGCACGTGCTCCTGCCCCGGCAGGAGTGGGAGAGGGAGCGGCTCACCAGGGTTTCTCCGGCCTTACAGCCACTGGCATGTGTAGGAACTTTGGGACTCCTGCCTCACTGTCGAGTTGGCTGCGACTTGCCAGGTGGTTTAAAAATTGTTGGCGAAGAGGGGGCACTGGGCAGACAAACGCGTGCACTGGATAAGCCTCATTTCCTTAGGATGCCGCTGTAAAAAGGGGCATGGCCCTGACTGCTTGGAGAGGATCTCATTGAAGATGAGTCGATCACTTGTCTCAGCCTCGGGACCAAATCTGTATGAGCATCCCTGTTTGCCAAAGCCAGGTAGCTGCTTGGTGCTTCCTCCACCAGAAAGCTTGGTCACAGCCTCCCTCGACTCCCTGGCACACTGGCTATGTACCATAGTGTAGGGTCAGTCTGCTGCTTCCCCAGAAACCCTCCCCCGGCCCCCTTTTCCTTGACTCAGCACCTAAACCATAACCTCATGCTTTCCCCTTGATGCCATCCCAAACAGTAGTAACAAGAAAGCGTGTGGGAAACCAGCTTACAAAGGGATGCAACCTCCCTCCCGCATCCGACACACCGATGGGAAGTTGCTCCGTCCATCGTGGCGGATCCAGCCCCTGCCCTATCTGCAGGCGGGGAATGATCTCCACCCAGGGTTGCCAGTGCTGGGGTGCAGAAAGTCTCCATGGAGAGTTTTTAACACCCCATGGGTCTGCCTAATGAATGGAGCAGGAAGGATCGGGGGGAGCTGAAGTAGACCAGGCAGCACCAGCTCCTTTCTTACAGGGTACCAGCCAAATGGTGGCTGGAAGGAGGTCATGTCTCAAGCCTAAGGTTTCTGTGACTTTCTGACCCGAGCCCCTGTTGGGTGAATCTTGGATAAGCCTTATTTTGCATGAGAGACAGGTAGGATGAGCAGGGTGTTGCTGGCAAACCAGTTTTCAGTGGTGGGAGTGAGCTTCAGGTCTAAGCACAGTGGAAACCACGCTGGCGCTGACGTTCCTGCCCTAGATGCCGTAGCTTTTGCTTAGAAGGAGATGCAAGTCTTACGCCACTAGAAGCTGATTTCCTTCCACCATAAAGTCATTCCTTGGATTCCTTTGGTTGTCCCCACTTTTTCCTATTCTTGCCCTCATCTGAGTCCCTCCTAAGATCTTGTCCACCTTGCAGTGGTGGTGTCCGCATCAACCATACAAAGTGCGCAAGGTCATCTTTCGGACAGCTTGTTTCAAGCCTGGGAAGACACAGGGCCATGTGTCAAAAAGGAGGTGGTGGGTTTTCCCCTTGCCCTGGATGGAGCAGCTCTCCCCGGTCTAATAACTTGCTGTGGGCAGAGCGAGTTACGAAGTCATCCTAAAGAGGCTCCTGGAAGCACAGAAGACAAGCTTGGGAGGAAGCGTGGCCTGGTCCATACTGCTGTCCTCAGCTGCACCTAACTTCTCCTGGCAGAGGTCTCACCATCTGAATGGACAGTCTTCCATGATGTACTGGGAGGGATGGAGTCAGCAGAGGGAACCTCTCTGAGTGCAGGTCTTTGGCTGCGTGCAAGTAAAGTGTGCAAGAATGACCCACACATGTCCCCAGTTGCCTTAACAAGGCCAGCAATTGTAATGGGCAGCTTCTGTCAAGAGGAATGAAGGGGAGGCAGGAAGAGACCCTTTAGGAAGGGTCACAAAGCCAGCAAGATGGTGTGGGAGTAGCAAGAGATTATTCAAGACTTCAGGAACATTGGGAAAGTAGGAGAAAATCCAAGTGGTCATCTCAAAGGTCCCGTTCCTGTGGGCTGAGGAGAGGATAGAAGCTGCTGGAGGTCAAAGCAGTGGTTGGTATCTGTTGAGGGGCTGCATAGTGTGGGGCATTCAGCCCTGGTCAGTGGGGATGGAGCCCACCTATGGGATGGTCCATGTGTCCAAAGCCCAGTGCCCAGCCTCATAGCCAGGGAAAGGCAGGATGTTTCCAATGAACCCTGCACGGAGAATCTTCAAACAGGCAAAGGCTTCAACAATTCAAACTAAGTGGGTATGTGAGAAGAAGAAAATAATCAATTGTTTGAACTCCAGAATGAGAAACTTTGTCAATAAGAGGGAAAAGTGGAAAAAAAAATCACTTGTAAGACTGAATTGGGTAAAACCGGTATTGCCCCAGTGTGGCCTGATGCTGTCTTTAACAGAGACGCTACAGCTATTGGCTACCCCTGCTGAGAAGGGAGATAGTGAGAGACATAAGGACGGTGCTTTACGCTAACGGCATCATTACCTGCTTTAGGATGAGGGGTAATTCGAAGCAGACTGGATGTAGATCAACGTGCTAATTAGCAAAGCCCAAGAGGGAGCACTGTGTGCAGCCTGTGTGTATAACCGCCTGCCGGCTGTCAAGCGAGGCCTGGGACCGATGCTCCTCTGCGGGCTCATTCACAATGTGTGAAAGGAAAACTGTATTTGCATGGAGCATTTAATTCTAGGGTGGAGATTGCCTGCGGGCCACAGCAGAGTGCCATCGGCGTTCCTAAGCCTGCTGGATGATGATTTCCCAGCAGAGGATGCATCCGTCCAGCACACAGCGTCTCCCTTTCAGATTCAGGGTGATGGGTAAAGAAGACCTCATCGCTGAGCTGTCAGCAGTTACTTGTCCCGTTGCAATCAAGGTGAGAAAAGTGAGGGCAATCATAGGCAGTCACATACGGATCTGGATTTTCAAAGAGGCTCCTTCTCCCCAAACTGGGGAGAACACAAATGGCACTTTGTCCTGAAGAAAACTTAGATAACTTTAATGATGTTTGACTGCAAAGTGAGCTGCTTAAGAAGAGGTTAGGAGCTGCCCAAAAGCCGGAGTTAAAATAGAGGCTGCGTTTGATGTCGCTCTGTGCAACACTCCGGTTGAAGGGGAGCTCTTGAGGATTGACAGTGTGTATGTGTTCAATGGGCTGAAACCCTGCTGCTCACCAGACCCCACAAGAGAGGTGTTTCTGCTGATGGGGGCAAGTAGGGGGTCTCATTCCACCAAAATGAGCTCCAGGCCCACTGTTTTCAACAGCAAACTTGAAGTAGGCATGAAATCATTGAATGCATCTTGGAGCAAACAGCACGGGCCATCTGTCCAAAAGGAGGTGCTGTGTCCCAGGCAGCCACAGCAGGATGAATTTGGTGCTGGGGATGAAGAGTGAAGAGGTGTGAGCAGGTGGTTTACCCTTCCACTCAGGCGGTGTGATGGACACCGAGCCCCTCGGGGTAGCTCTGCAGCCTAACAGGGATGGAATGAACCGGGCCAAGACATAGAAAACAGCTGGAGAAAGCCACATGGGTGTTCTACCCTCACCCGTGCCTCTCCAGACCCCTGCTCCTGCCTCTCCGGCAGCACAAATCCTTCCTCGGTGTGTGCCTGTGGGGCAGCACATGCTTTCCTGCCTCCAGGGAAAACACCCAGGCCTTTTCCTGGAGCCATTTGTCAGCGCCAGGTGAACACTGGAGGGACACCGCAGCCCTTGGAGGGCTGCAGAAGGAGGTGCACACATCCGTCGCAGCTGCTGCAGAAACATCAGTGCCTCAGAGCTTTGATTTCTTTCAGAGCTAAACCCAGGAGCAAACCCAAAGCGTGCACAAAGTGGCAATTTCTTGTTACCGCTGTTTACAAGGAGCTAAGTAATAACATGAGGCAGTGGGGCAACTCAGGCACTTTGCTGTTAGCGCTGGGAGGAACCAGGAATAAGGCAGCTACTTCCTGCTTCTGTATGAGCAGTCAGGCTTCCCACTTCGCTCCCTCCCCGCCATGAGACGTTGGGTTTGTGATCCTGGTTTTACAGAGGCGGAGACCACATTGGTAAGTGCAGGCGAAGAGCCTGAGTGTTTTAAAAGAGGTTTTAGCACGTTTCCAGGGGTACGGGGAGCCTTCATCGCAGCCACTGCGAGCTGCGGATGCTCCGCGCCGCTGCAAGCCAAGGTGCTGCTTTCAGTGCCGAGATAGAGACTCACTCCATGCCAGGGTCTTCAGCTTTCAGAATGCCGGCACCAGGGCTGCGCCTTGGTCTCTGACGGCTTTCTGAGGGGCTTTCCTATCCTCCTTTGAACATGGCAGTAAGAAGGTTCCTACCTCCTCCACCTGCTCCAGACATGGTGCTCTGCCCCAACAGCAGCTCAAGGTCAAGGACTGACCACTGACACATCTGCCTCCATCAGGCACTGGTGCCCAGGCTGGAAAATGCTTTCTGGAGGGCGGTTTGTCAGATTCCCTGAGGACATCCCTCAGTTTTGCCTCAAAGAGGATGGGAAAAGGGAGCGCACTGGTCCTTTCCTATCCGGGATGGCAGTCAAATCTAGTGAAAGGGGGCAGGAGCTGCTGCCAGGACTGGAGGCTGCAAACTGGGTGCTTTTACTGCGCTGGGGAATAAAGGGTCTGTGCGTTCCTGATGGCACTGTGTGGCACTACGCGCCCAACAGGGCGGCGTGAGCTTCTTCGCTCCCGTCTGGACTCAGGTTGTGTCTGGTCCACGGCTCTGCAGGCTTGGGAATGGGTAGGAGTGAAAAGCTAGCACTGTTCCTGCCAAGGTCTGGCAGTGTCAGATAATGAGGTAAACAGAAGGGTATAAAGAGAGCAAACCGGCAAGGCCTTGGCCCTACCACAAATGACCCTTTCCAGTAGCGCCTGGTGCTTTGCTGCAGGCAGGGGGAGAAGCTCTGGTGCTGGAGCAGAGCTGTTGGCTTCAGAGCTGGGGAAGACAACCCAGTTACATCGAGTGGATGTCTTGAGGCCGTCAGGGCCGTGGGAGGCAGCTGAGGGCAATGGGCTGCATAGGGATGCTGAGAGGCGGTGGGTTTGTCCGCGTGACACTGAGCGCTGCTCACGCAGACATACCAATTGCAGTAGTCACGTTGGCTACCCCTAGCCCTGGGGCTGCGGAGCAGAAGGCTGCGCTTGCTCTTGTTTACTCACCTTCTCCAGCCGGTTTTGCCACAGACGTGGGGTTTTTGTGCTGCCTCAGCTGCAGGCAGCGCCGGAGTCAGAGGGCTGATTACCAGCGGGGCCAGCGACAGCAGACGGGCAGAGCCACGGGCCAGCGGGACAGCCCATGGGGCTAACGGGCTGTGGCACCGGGGCCAGGTCAGACGGGGCCGGAGGGCTGATGGGCTGCGGCGCTGGGGCTCCCGCTGCCCTCGGCTCTGGGGCAGGCGGTGCTCTGGGGAAGGGGCGCACGAAGCAGGCGCGATGCCACCCCGCGGGAGAAGGCGCCGGGGCTCCCCCCGCACTGCTCCGTCCCGGGTTAGAGCCGAGCGCCCTCCCCGTTAGCGGCGCTGGAGCCGCTGCCCCCGCGGGCAGGAGGAGCGCGGCCGGGCCGGGCCCATCCGACGCGGGGCGCTGCGGGGCGGCGGCGAGGACGGAGCCCCGGGAGCCGCGCCCCGCTCCGCCCCGTCCCGCTCCGCTCCGCTCCGCCCCGCCCCGCCGGGCCGGTCGGAGGCAGCCGCCCGCAGGTCCGCGCCCCGCGCACGGGCGCCGTCCCTAAAGGTGGGTCGGGGGCTCCGCTGGGGAGCGGGGGGCGGCGGCGGTGGATGGGGCTGCCCCGCTCCCCCATCCAGCAGCGAGGCCGTGGGGTTGGGCTCTCAGAGCGCGAAGGGGGCACCCCGAGGCGGTGGCGGGGAGGCCGGGGCTGGGGGCGCGCTTTGGGGATGCAGCGCTCCCCGTTTGCCGTTCGCTGGCTCGGAGGTGCCCGGAGCGCACCCCTGAGCTCGAAATGGCGGTGGTTTTCCCGTAGGGAATACCGTCCTAAAAGCCCCGGGCAGGCTGCAGGAGGGCACTCTGCAGTGGGAAAGGGGCGTCTGGCAGGATGCGGAGATGGGGAGTTGCAGCGCTGCTTGGTTTGTTCTGAGGCAGCTGCTGCGGGCAGGCTGCGTGCCCCGCGGAGTTTAAACTGGGGAGGGGAAAGGCTGCAACCAACCCCGCAGCGCAAGTGCCTGTTCGTGGGGAGAGGGGCCCGGGTGCCCCGCCACTGCTGGATCCACAGTGCTGCCCCAGCTTGCCGGGGGTGACCGGCCCCTGGAAGCACTCCCGGACCCAGCACATTTGCTCCTCTGCTGCTGGAGCCGCGCATCACGCAGCACCCGGGGGCTCGGCCTTGTCTCTGGGGGGGGGGCTCATGGAGCCTTCACCCAGCCCCGGATTTTCCGCTGCCCCACAGGTGCTCTGCAGCCCGAGAGGGGCAGGGGGGAGGCCGAGGAAACCGGATCGCTGATAGCCGGGAGCTGTCAGTGTTGAGTTGCAGCTGCCGTTTCGTATGCATCCTTGATGCAGCTGCCACATCACGGGGCGCTGCGTGCGCCTCTCCTGTTGCCGACCCCGGGCTCGCGCAGTTTACGAGTCGTGCTTCCCACCCAGGCTCGGTCATGCCTCCTGTTCCGGAGCTGCCCCTCTCCACCCCTGAGCAAGCCTCTGCTGCCAGCGGGGAGCCCTGCCGGGCTGACCTTGTGGAATGCTTGATGCGGCCCTGCCCCTTGATGCGGGGGTGGCTTTGCCCGGCACGGGGTTGAGAAGCACGAGCAGGGACCACTGGGTGCAGTCACCGCTGTAGCTGGGAGGTGAGCTGGATGAGCTGTGGGCATCTCTGGTCCTCACAGCCTTCAGTCGAATCTGTCTCCTCGGGGGAAAGGCGAAAGAGCTGCGGGGCTCCGTTCTGCCTCCTCTGTCAGGGACTGATTCCCCAAATCCTGCCCATTAGAAGGAGAAGAGGAGAGAGAAGATGCCGGCCTTGCTCAGGTCAGCAGCTGTCCCATGCTTGGGGCTGTCGGGCTCTGCAACCCGGCCATCCCATCCCACCCATGAAAACACGGCGTGCTGGTGCTGCCAGGGCTGCGAGGGGACGGTGTCTGGTTGCATGGCGATTCCTGCCAGCTTTGGAAGGGGAGAGCTCTCGAGGGCACAGGCTCGATCTGAAATGGAACTTCATGGAACTTCCCTCTGTGGCCTCTTCCTCCTCTGCGTCTGATAGCTCAGCAGCCGACAGCTTCGGTGGGGGTGAGCCGCTGCTTTGTAATTAAGCCATACACGCCTCAACCACAAGGTAGATCTCTCCTGTGAATCAAAAGACTAAATCATCAGGCTTTTTCACCTCTCATTCATGGCAGCTTTCTGGTGGTGCAGTTGGTTAAGAGGGAAAAAACTGCAGGCAGCACCTTCCCATGAAGCTGTTTAGCGTGCTGCAGTTCATCAGGCTGGGGCAAACACCCCAAAGGCAGAGGGAGCTGATGGGTGCGAGGGATGCTGGGGCTGCCAGCAGCAGTGCTCCGGGCAGAGCTACGCCTCTGAGCAGCGGGTTGGGGCAGATGCACAAAGCAGAAGGTAGCAGGATTTCATGGGAACGGCCTGGGAAAAGGCAGTGTTTTGAAGGAGGGCATGTCTGCGGATGGATGGAAGAAGGAGAGGATCATATGGGCAATGGAAGCAATGTGGATGGGCAGGGACCCCAGGCTCTGAGCGCGGAGACCTGCTGATGCCGCACTAGGACACTGTCACCGTGCCTTGAATCAGTGTCCTGGTGGGAAGTCGCGCAGCTGCAGCAAGGTGTCCTGCGGCATCCTTGTCCTATGGCATCGTTGTTCAGCAATAAGGTGCCAGCTCCCTTGGGCAGGGATGCAGGAGTGATCCCTGTCAGGGATCCAGGTTTAACCAGCTCTGCAGCCAGGGGCTCGCTGCTTGCCCTACAGCAACTACCAGGGATGGCAAATTGTGAAGTGGATGCTCGGGATCTTCACATTTCTTCTCCTTGGGTGCACTCAGCAGCATAGTGTGCTACAGAAGCCGTGCTTCTGCGGGCATGGGGCATGGTGGCCAAGCAGTTTTCCAGCCTGGAAATGGCTGTGTTTCTGGAGAGGCAGGGCCTGCTATCCCACTTTTGGGTCATCTACCACATGCCCAGGGCTTGGGATGGGAAACCTCCTGGCACAGGGCTTGAGCACAAACAGTGAGGTTGCTCCGTGGAGGCAGTACAGCACCTATGGGTGCAGTGTCCCACCTGCAAATGAAATGATGAATGAAGTTGTTATGGAATAATGAAAACCCAAGATTTTGCCCAAAGTGGTGAAAAACTCTGCTTGGCCTCGTTCACACAGCGCAGCTGTGGGGGCATCATGCACCACGACCTCCATCCGGGGGCAGAGGTTTGGGCTGAGCAGCAGCACTGCATCTCCTCAGAGCTGTGCTTGGAGCATGTCCCCTGCCCCGTTTCTGGTGGTGGAGCTGTGCCTGCCGTAGCCCCACATGGTGGGTCTGTGGCTGGCAGCAGGGATCCCAACATCTCACGTCCATCGCAGGAAGGTGGGCTTCCACCGGGGGGTACCAACAGTGTCACGGTTGTTGGGAAGGAGCTTTCACAGGGGTCTGTGGCCATGCCAAGCTGCCTGGTGCAAGTGGGGATCAGCTCAGCATGACGGGCAGGGAGGCCTCAACCCTTGGGCTCCCAGCCAGAGACGCAGACCTGGCTCAGCCGCTGCTACAGCCAGGCACGTGTGAGGGCTCGGATCTTTGGGTGGCACGGAGTTGCTCAGCTGCAGCTCCAGGGATTTGGTTCACCTCTCCATCAGCTCTGGTCATGTTCCTCATATCTGCTCCCCTGGCCTCCTGGTGTTGCCTCTCAGTTTTCTTTCCTTTGAGCATCTCCAGTCTACGCTGTTTCTATTCCTTGCACGTCTATCATTGTATAGTAATTAAGATTAGAGAGTTAAAAGCCTTATCAGCTCCTTAGTGGGAGACGCGTGAGTCAGCTCCTTGCAGGACCGCGTGGCGGTTCAAAACAGTCATGACTTTTTGCATGGAGGTTTCTTTGAATTTAAAACATAACCCAAGGAATTGAAAAGAGCCAGGAAGGAATTTAACCTGCATTTACAAAGTTAGGCTAGGGGCAGAGCTAAACGTGCCAGCTTGGTGCCATCCTCCTGAGCTGAGGGACCTACAGGGGACAGACACACGGCTCTGGGGCAATGGGCGAGATCAGTGTTCAGAAGCTATTGCCTTCAAGATCTTGGGAGATGCTGTCTGAAATGGAGGGGAGGCTTCAAAACTGCAGCTTGCTCCAGTCAACATGAAATCCCAGGTTTCCGAGTCACCTGATGAGCTGCCTGTGCATCAGGAGACAAAAGCATCTTGTCCTGCATCTCCTGCCTTTGCATGCAGCAGGGCCCTGCAGCTCCTGGTGGTGATCACCCGTACCCTGGGCATGGCTCCTGAGTGGAAGCATAGCCAGGGACACTGCTTGGGTAGGAAGATGCCTCCATTTGGGCCCTGTGACTTGACCCATCACGTCACTGTGCCTGACGGGGATGAAGATACCTGAGAGGCCTGGAGGCGGCTCTGGCAATCCCATGAGCAAGAGCATGGCACAGTCCCTGTGAAGCAGGGTGGCAGCGTTGCAGCTCCCCGGTGTTCCCAGGGTTTGGGACTGTGTAACCCAGGTTTTAGGACTACATAAGCGCAGTTCCTTGGTTTTCTTTCCTTTTCCTTTTGTGTTTGCAGGGGAAAGTGACAACGTGGATGCTGAGGCTTTAAATGTAAATGAACCCTAAGCTTCAGATACGCTGTGCATTTTAACTGGCAATTTTAAAGTGGCTCCGGTGGGGGGTGTTGCAGTAAGTCTAGCTTGGGGTGGTTTTGATCGCCTTGGGGTTGGCAATATTGCAGGTTTCTCAGGTCAAACAAGAAGGGATCTTGTTGGGCAAGAAGAGCAGAGGGAAAAGCAGGAGCCTGTCTCAGAAGTGCCGGCATTTTCTGCATTGCAAAACCCCATCTCATGTCGTTCGTCTGGCTGAACAGTTATCCAGAGGACTCGCTGGTTTAAGTGTGTGTGGCCTGGCATCCTGTCGAGCAGCCCACCAGAGGACCTCCATCTACCATCAGCAGTGGCAGTAACAGCACCGATGGGTGAGCCAAGGCCCTCCTGCTCCGCTCCTGAGCTGTCAGGAGTGGCTGTGCTCTCTGCACATCGCTCCTTCCCCTCCTGCTTGTTCTCCATCTCTCTGGCATGCAGCAAAGCCGCGGGTTGCAGCTGGCCACACAATTGTCTTCTTCTTAACAGATGTGCTTCTCCAGGTGTGCTCTGCTCTTCCCTTGCAGAGGTTTACGTGTGCCATTTCTCCGGCAGGGCTGCTATGACCAGACAGGACAGCAGGGCTCATGAAAAGTGGCACATTTCTGAATGCAATTGTTCCGTTGTCTGTGATGGGGCATCTTCAGTTTTCCACCAAGCTGGGTCCTCCCCTTGTTCTTTGGGAAGAAGTCTCTCTTTCAGCGCTACCTCAACAGGAGCTGGTTGGGGTGAAATGTTCATTCTGCCTGCTCTGGGCCCATACACACTGCATCAATTTTTCAGCCTCTTCAAGGTTTGGGTTTTTTTCCTCTGTTATTTCAAAAGAAAGGTCTTGAAGCAACTTTGAGAAAGTCAAGGTGTGCATTTAGACATCATCAACTGCATCTATTTTGAGGGGTATTTATGCATTTTGCATTACCAGTTGCTCGGCGGTGGTAGGTAAGTCTTGAAGGAGCTAAAGAAACAGGTTTTCCAGCCCTGAAGACCAACCATTAAGATGTCCATGAATTGCTTTTATCTGAATATTGGTTTTAACAGTCAGCACTTCCTTTTTACGTTAGAAGATGATGGTACTATTGTTTTTCATATGGCCCAGTCACTTGTTTCCTATCAGCTTCAGGCTTGTTGGATCATGCCCACGTGCACGCCGATGCTCGGCTATGGCCATATACTAGCCACTATGACCCAGCCAGCCAGCAGGCGCAATACCACAAAGACCAAGGGAGGCAAGGGGAGGAGAACAGGGCAAGCAGAGCCGAGCCAGGCTGTCACTTCGCCTGACATGCGGCTGCTCCCGTGGTGCGTGCAGGCTGTCAGAAACTGCTCTCCCGGTGTTCCCTCATGTCTGCTCTTTGAAAATCAAGCAACAGTAAACTCCACTGACAGTGGGCATCACTCTCTGGCTTCCCTTTTCCCTCTGTCATGTCCAGGCTAACAGGAGGCATTAATGCCCTCAGCCTTTCCTCGCTCTAAGGGCTGAATTTTCTTCTGAAAGTACCCAAATGGAAGCCTCATGTTTCTGGAGTGAGAAACGCACAAGAGGAGAACTGACTTCTGCTGGGTGATGAAGGGATTGAGAGCCACCCTCTGCAGGTCTTGGGGATACCGGTGGGCGAAAAGCTGGATGTGACCCCGTTTCAGTGGGTGCTTGAGCCCAGAAACCACCCGTGTGCTGGGCTGCATCAAAAGGAGCAGCAGGTGGAAGGAGGGGATTCTCCTCCTCTACTCTGCTCTCGTGAGAGCCCCCACTGCAGTCCTGCATCCGGCGCTGGAGTCCCCAACAACAGAGGACATGGAGCTGTTGGAGCGAGTCCAGAGGAGGCCATGGAGATGCTGCGAGGGCTGGAGCAGCTCTGCTCTGGAGCCAGGCTGAGAGAGCTGGGCTGGGGCAGCCTGGAGAAGAGAAGGCTCTGGGGACACCTTAGAGCAGCCTTTCAATACATAAAGGGGCATATAAGAAAGACAGAGAAAGGCTTTTTCCTGTGGCAGAGGGTAGGAGATGACAGTTTTAAACTGAAATAGGATGGATTTGGTTGGATGTAAAGAAGAAATGTTTTACAATGAGGATGCTGAGGCGCTGGCGCAGGATGCCCTGAGAAGCTGTGGCGGCCCCATTACTGGAAGTGCTTGAGGCCAGGTTGGATGGGGCTTGGAGCAACCTGCTCTAGTGGAAGGTGTCCCTGTCTGCATCAGGAGGGCTGGGCTGGATGGGCTTTGGAAGTCCCTTCCAACCCAAACCAGTCTGTGATTCTGCTCCAGAAGTCATCTACCAGAACTGCTGGGCGTTTTGGCCTTGAAAACAACCCCCCAAAACCCAACAGATCTCTGTCCTCAAGAGACCCCCACATCTTAAGCATGTATTTTCTTACCTGTGTTGCTGTTTGTCCCCCCCAGTCATTGCCAACCTTGCCCTGAAGGGCAGTGCCCCCCCCCCCAGGCACTTGTCCCCCTGGGATGCTCCCCGGGCCATGGAACAGCATTCCTGCTGGCTGGAAATGCCAGTTGCCTTGTGGCAACAACCACACTAGTGCTTGCTTTGTTGCATACTAATGAGTGCTAATTGGCCTGGTTATCAATGTTGTGTGGGAGCCGTTAGCACCATGTCTCCAGGGCCCATACACCTCACCTGATAGCTCAGCCTGAGCTATGAAAGGCATGGGGACCCCGAGAGGGTGGCCCTGCTTGGAGGGGGAACACATCACCACGGTTTGCTGCAAGCTAGGAGGGAGGGAGGTTTGATGGGGCTGGCATGCACCAGTGCCCTTGAGAAAAGCCTCTATCATGCATGTGGGTAAGGTGTGATATTGTGTCTGTAGGACGTGTTGAGCTGATCTCATCAAGGGGTAGTCCTGGTGCAGGCAGGACAGCATCCAGACCCACAGTACACCGGGGCTTCTGCCAGCAGAAGAGTTGCGGTGGTTGCTCCAGAGGGGGCTCTGCTCATTCTGGGTCTGTGGCCTGTTGAGCTGGGATTTGTAAGTGGCTTCTTTAAAGCTCAGAATCAGTCTACACGAGCTGGGAATGGCACCCGTAGCTTTTCTGGCATTTGAATCCTGATGATTATCCCCCATGAGGATCAGCAAGTTTCAGACCAGGTCCCGGTGACCGCGCTTCATTTTAGTTTACTCTTTCTTTGTTCATGTAATGACTGGGGTTTTCCCAAAGCAAGGACCTGTAAGGAGAGGGGATCAGAACATCGGGAGTAGCAGCAGGGAAGGATGGAGCACCGGCCAAAAGCAGGCTGTGAGCACAGGGGATGCTCAGCCGAGATGCAGCCCAGAGGAGCACGATGTGGATATTTTTTTCCCTCCTACCAGTTGTTAGGAGCAAATAGGGAATGAGCTATTGCGCTTCCACCCCAGCTGCTAACGACGGGAGACTTGCTTATGGTCGTGCGCTGGAAGCTAATTAAAACCGGTGACAATGGTAATTGAGTAAGGATGCTTGAGGGTAAGTATGACCTCATGTCTAAAATGGTAATGAGGCCTATTAAAATCCCCACCAAAAAGAGAAATGAAAGAGGGAACAGAGGCAAAGGTGGTGCGAGGGGAGCGGGAGCAGGCGGGGACAATACCTTGGCAGCCAGAGCGCCGGGAGGGATGGGGAGCACGGAGGTGCCAGGCTTTTAAATCTCCTTAATAAAGAGCCCGCTCCCCAGCTGGCCGGGCTGCTGCCTGGGTCGCGTCAGCCGAAACACTGTGGTACGTGTGTAATTCAAGCGCCTTCCTCCCTGCTCACCCGGGCCTGGGTGTAGGTCCCATTAAGTGACGGCAACACTTGTTGCTGTTTGTTGTTGTCTTCACTTGCTGGTTCTTTGCCTGAAGAAGTGAACGTGCCAGGAAACGGCAGCAGCTGCTGGCATGGGAGAGACCTGTGGAGATAGGTCCTGAAACCACACTGGTGTGGGGCGATGGGTTGGCAGGGGAAAGCTGCGTCAGGCTCCGGGCGCTGGGTGCCACGTCCAGCTCGGACCAGTGCAGCTCCTGGTTTCAGGGCCTCAGGTGGGGTGCAGGGGCCAGGATCTGCTGTGGCCCTGCCGTGTATTGCTCTGCAGGGTGGTACGGCAGTGCTTGGGATGCCACCGTGCTCCGCGGGAGCGTGCACCCTGTGCTGACTCCCCTCGCTGCAGGGGACGCCCAGAGGGACAGTGGGAGGTGGGTGCTCCCTGTCCTATCCCTTGGGGTAAACTCAGCCCCAGGCTGCTGGACCCCTTCCTTTCACCCTCCTGGTGGGGCGGATGTGGTATACACCAAAGGCTTCCTCTTGTTGCAGAAAGCTGACCCCTGTCCTTCTGGCAGGGGCGAAGGTACGGCTGAATGACGGCTGAGGATGTGCTATGGAGCCAGGATTCAACTGCTCTCAGCTCTGCAATGGCAGCTCCGGTTTTGGCAGCCAGGAGCAGCATCAGCGGGTGCTGCAGGAGCTCTGCACTGTCACAGTGGTACGTAGGGAGGAAGGGGAGCGCTCTTGGCGGAGGTTTGCTCCGCAAGGAGTGGATTTGGGTGGAGGGATGGAGAGGGGGGCACAGCTGTCCAGCCACAGGCAGCATGCTGTCACCTCCTGGGATGGCCTCCAAGACAAGCCCTGTCTAGATGACACCCAGCAGATAGCCAGAAGGTGAGGAAGCAGCCACAACAGCCAGGTTGTGTCAAGCAGCCCTCCCATGCGTTGCCCAGCGTGACAGCCGTTTAGGAGTGGCCTGGGAGGCTTCCTCTGCCCTTGACCTTTCCCATCCCCTGGAACTTCAAAGTGCTTTTCAAATATGAACAGAGCCAGATTTAATTAAAAGTCATCATCTATAATAGGTGGTACCTCCCCCTACCACTAAGCCAGTAGAAATGACGCTGGGATGCACTTAGTTGCAGTTGGCTCTGCATGAGGCTGCTGGATGGACCAGCAAGGCTTGGCCTGCCTGGTTCTCCACCATGTTCTGCAGGACCATGGGCCTTTAATTAGAAGACCATAAGCTGCTTGGCTCCTCTGGCTCAGGCAGCTGCCTTGCAATTAATATTCCCCCTGCTAGGGCCAGGATTTACTCAGCTCAGCGGTAAATGAAGCGCTCCATCAACTTTAAGTAGCATCAACATCCAGGGAAAGAGTGGTTGAGGGGGAACAGGATGTATGTGTTTGGAAAGGAAAGGTGGAAACCACAGAGGTGTTCCTGATGCTTGGGTGGTTCCTGGGAAAAGGGTGCAGTAATGCTCTCAGCAGCGGCCGGAACTGGAAAGATGCTGTTGGTGGATGCAGCTGGGAGTGAAGTGTGGGAGCCCTGGGATGCCAAGTCTGCCCTGCTCATCTTACTGGCAAAAGCCAGCTGCTACTCATGGGCTTGACCAGGAAGGACTCAGAAATAGGATGGCATTGCAGCCTTGTAGCAGCCCTGAGCTGGATAGATAGTCCTGATTCTTGCCGAATTATGTTTTTTTCACGGCAGGCCCTGGTGTAAGAGGAGGGAGACCAACCTTGCTGACCATCTCCACTGTGTGGTGCGGTCTTCATCTCCCAGAGAGCCAAAAGACCCCCAAGGAATGGGGAGAGGAGGTGGGGAGCAGTGTGCAGGAGAGAGATGAATCCCCAGGGATCCCTTCACACTGCTGCAAAGCTGGGCTGTATCCCAGCATAACGCAGCAGCAGCAGCTCTTGGCTGGCTGTGTATCCCAGCCAGGGGCTTGCCTTACCCCGAGACCAGAGTGGCTCCAGCCTGTGGGCTGGCAAGAGCCACCCGTGCTCATGTGGCAGTGACACTTGTTTGGTTTAAGGATTATGCGTTGGCTTTAGTTCTCCAGGCTGGGCCATGTTCTTGCTTACCCAGAGGAGAAGGAGCTCAGCTGGGGAAGAGGGAGACCGGACATTGGCTTCAAACAGCTGACTTCTTCCTGCAGGTTTATTTCTAGCAAGGCTGGAAGCAGAAACAGCTCAGACCTTGAGGGGAGAACTGAAAGCTTTGGGCAGTGGCAGCTGTCAGGGAGACAGTCTTCTGCCATAGAAACTGCATGCAGGTGGACTGGAGTACCTGAGAAAACACCAGAGAAGTTAGTGAGGAGGTGTGTGACAGCTCAGGTGCTGTCATCTTCCTTCCCCTTAAAGGGAAGTTAAGTGAAAGTAATACTTCACTGTGTGTGAGCCAACCCACGCATGCAGACCCTGTTAAAAATGCTGGAGTATTTTAGATCCACAGCGGAAATGGGTTTCTTGTTTCACGCAGGATCATTTTATCCAGCCTATGCTAATAGGGAGGCAGCAGGGAGTATTTGAAATGGACATGTCAAACCATGAGGTCGCCTGCATGCAAGGAGAGAGGTGCCTCCATCACCTGATGGAGACAGGGAGTGTCTCTCAAAAGCCAGTTTTCAGCTGTTGTCTACCAAGGACCAGCCCAGTGTGTCACTGCCTAACGCAGCTGGCAAACGCCGTCCCACTCCCTTCCCTGTGCCGCTGGCTCCCAGTCATGTCACCCAGCTGGTTGGGTGGGAGCCAAGGATGCGCTCCCCAGTTCCCAAAGCAGTGCGCTACAAACCGGGGTCTTCCTCCAGAGGAAAGTGGGGAACTGTCACCCATGTTCCCCTCTCCCACAGCCAGGGCTGCCTGAGGTTTCTGAGTCACTTGTATGGCTTCATTATGGATTTGGCTAGTTGGCCTTAGGATGAGGGCTCCTGGTCTGCCCTCTCCTCCTGTGCACTCAGCAAGTGGCAGAGCTTGCGTCCAGTCTAAACACAGCTCACTAGCCCTGCTCTGATACAGTGGTGCCAGCAATGTCCCCTTCCTCCTCACTCCTTCTCCCTCCTGCAGACATCTTCTGACCGCAGTGGGAAGAGCTCTCCATCCTTCTCTGCTGCTCTCCTGGGAGTTGTGTGGACATTCCTGACTGGAGGAGTTCTGCTGGCGCTCTTCTTTCTTGTCTTCACCATTCGCTTCAGGAAAAACAGGTAAGGGCTTCCCCTTTCTGCCGTGAGAGTTCCCCTGAGCTGGAGCAGTGGGGTCGGGCTCCTGCAGGTCCGGGCTCTGAGCTGATGGCCAGCTAAGGATCAGGAGGGTACAAGGCTGAGGGAGCAGCATGGGGCAAGCAAGGGCAATTCCGGGGATATTGCAGCTTTCTCCGTCGCACCCAGTGTTGATCACTGGTGGAGACGGTCCTGCTCGGACTGCTCCCTTCCTCCCAAAGGCAGGGACTGTGGACAAGAGAGGGCATGGATGCCCTCCAGTTTGGCACAGGCAGCAGTGCATGGTCTCATCCCAAAGGTGCTAATCAATAACACCACCAACAGGACTGGGCAGAAAGAGACTCGGTCTCTTTCTCCACTCCACAGTGCTGAGAGCATCAGTTTGAGCAGCATAGCTCCATGAACAAAGCCATCATGCTCTCCACAGTGTGCACGTCCTTCCTGCTGTTGAGCCACTTGGGCCACATCTTGGTGGTTGTGCATATTGTTGGGGAACATGATCTCCTTTGGTAAGAGAAGCTGCTGTTGAAGCGCAGCCTTTCCTTGGTGCTATTCTGTCTGTGCGAAGGATGTAAAGGATGTAAAAAGTCCCCTGAATGCAGCATAAATCAGGCAGAAGGCTCTGCAAAGCTGCCTCAGAGAGCACGGAGCCTTCCTCAGCAATTCTGGATGTCTCTCCTGCTTTCTTGCCACCTTCTCCTCAGCTTCGTTGTCCCTTGGTTTCTCAACTACTTCTTTCCCCTGGAATACATCCCTTTTCCAAGCTTGACCTCAAAAAGCCTTTGTGCTCCTTGTGCTGTTGTTTTGCACAGAGATGTGCATCTGTATGCAGGCTGAGCTGCTGCTGTTTCAGTGCTCTGGTTAAGGACCTTAATGTCCCCTCTAACCACCATGCATTCAGAAAGGTCCTGCTCCTAAGGGTTTCTGTTGAGCCCTATGACCTGCATCCCGGCCTCAAGCACTTGATTTACTGCAGCAGAGCGGTGGTGGGTTTGGTGACCATCTTAACTGATTACCAAATCATTCAGGCCCCTGGAGATATTCTCAGAGCAAGCTGTAATGAATGTGTGTTATTTATTTGCACTGTAGCGAATAAATACTGGTCTGTCTACTGAGCCTGGGAGGGCAAAGGAGGCCTTATTCTGCATGCAGCTGAGAGGGTGAACTGATGAGTATCTTTCCCTGGGGCTGAGTCACAGCAAGGAAGGCAGAGGAAGGAGAGAGCCAGGTTGAGTCCCAGGCTCTGTGTCTGTGAGGCTGCAAGCCAGGAAGGAGCTCAAGGGTAAAGAAATAAAATGACTTAGCAGCAGAAGGGATGGAGCTACACGGGAGGATGGCAGGAGCTACAGCTTTCACTTGATGGGCTTGTTGGAGAAGGGTAACAGGTCGAGAGAGATTGGTGGGTCGATTCTCCCCTCCCTGAATACAGTTACAGGGTTATGAGTGATGGGGTGAAATTACAGAGGGGAAGCTGTAACCTGAACATTGCTGGCAGCTTCCTGATGTTGAGGCTGTGCTGAGGGTGGAGGTATCTCCTCCAAGGAAGAAGTAGTGGGAAGAGCCTGTTCCTGCAGGCATTTGTAGCTGCTGCACCCAAAGCTTACTGCTGGGGACAGTCATCCTGACTGCTTTGGTGAGGTTTTCCATTTCTGTTCCTTTACAGCAGAGGATGGAGGAGGAAGATGTTGGCCTTGAATCGGGGGGGCAGAGCTGGGCGCTGTGCTGTGTGCCACCTGCATGGCCATGGGACATTGCTTGCCCTGGCTCTGTGCCGCTGTGGGGATGTGTGGCTATTTTGTCCATAAAGACACTGGCTGAAGCTGCCTCAGGGATGCTTTTCTGTGCCACAGAACCATGCAAGGGGTGGAGGTGCCACAGGGCAAGCCTGGTATCTGTTTGCTTTGGGGAGAAGGGATCTTGCTGTCCTATGGGAGTGGTGGGATCGGGCAAAATGAATGCTTTAAGGCAAGTGAAGCCCTCCTTAAAGGGGAGGATAGGGTATGTCCCATGGAGCAACGGCTGAGCTTCTGGAGGAGGGAGGTGTGAAGAGCAGGGCCTGGGAGGAGACAGTGTGGCAGCATCCCTTATGGCCATCATCATCTCTGTAAGGGGACCTTCCCCCTGCGCTGCCAGGTCATGACACTCAGTAACTATCGCCACCTTCCCTGCTTTGTTTCCTGGAGGATCGTGAAGATGTCCAGCCCTAATCTGAACATTGTGACCCTGCTGGGCAGTGGCTTGACTTACACCAGTGCTTACCTGTTTGGGATTCAGGAGCAGAGCCTGCCATCCGGAGACTCGGTGGAAAAGCTTATTCAGGTGAGAGAGAAGTTTGTTGGAATGGGTGCCTTCATACATGGGCACATTTGGCCAGGCTGCGGTTTCCATATACACAAAACACAGCTGGGTACTTCCCATCTGAATGGCCTTGGCTGTTTGTGCAAGCCCCAGTTGCAGGCATGATTCTTGGCTACACAGCAGATCTCGATCAAAACGCTGGCCTGTGGGATGAACCCCCGTGTGCTGACCTGGGGCAGCCACTCTGCCACACTGGGCCCTGAGAGAGGGCAGCTCCTGCCATCCTGCTCAGTCACTAGGCAGAGGAGAATCAATGGAGGTGCCATTTATTGGTGCTGGGACCCTCCGTGCCCATGCTGCTCACCAGCTGCCTGCCTCTCCTGCCTGCCTCTCCGACAAGGATGAGCCTCTCACGGTGGGGAGGAGAAGGCAGCAGCAGGCATGCCTGTGGAGGAATGGAATCAGAGTATAGTTTGGGTTGGAAGGGACCCTCAGAGCTCTTCTAGTGCTACCCCTCTGCAATGGGCAGGGACATCTTCAACAAGATCAGGCTGCCCAGAACCACATCCAGTGTGGCCTTGAGTGTCTGCAGGGATGGGGCATCCACCACCTCTCTGTGCAACCTGTGCCAGTGTTTTGTCCCCATTGTTGTGAAGAATTTCTTCCTCACATCCAGCCTGAATCTCCCCTCTTGTAGTTTAAAACCATCACCCCTCATCCTGTCGCAGCAGGCCGTGCTAAAAAGCCTCTCCCCGTCTTTCTCATAGGCTCCTTTTAAGAACTGAAAGGCCACAGTAAGGTCTCCCCAGAGTCTTCTCCAGGCTGAACAACCCCAACCCTCAGCCTTCCCTCATAGCAGAGGTGCTCCATCCCTCTGACCATTTTTGTGTCCCTCCTCTGGACCCTCTCCAGCAGGTCCATGTCACTGAGGACTCCAAAGCTGGACACAGGTGGGGTCTCACCAGAGCAGAGCAGAGGAGCAATATGTACCTTGTAATTCCTTTCACCCTATGGTCAGCTTTCTAGTGTGCGATGTGACCCTCCAGAAGGCCACAGGCGCACGTGCACCCGTGTTTATTGCACCCCACGGTGGGTGCGGGTGTCCCTGCGAGCTGCCCCTTCAGCCCCTCGCTCTGCCCTGGCAGGTTCGGCTCTGCCTGCTCTGCGTGGGGACCTCGCTGGTGTTCGGCCCCGTCCTGGGCAAGAGCTGGCGGCTCTACAGAGTGTTCACCCAGCGGGTGCCGGACAAGCGGGTGGTGAGTACGCAGCACCAGGGAGGGGAGGGGGACAGCGGCAAGCCCCAGGCCGGTGTGGGGTATCAGGGAGCAGCAGCACGTGATGAGGATGGGTGCCACAGTCACGGCGCTGGTTTCACACCTGGCTGGGCACTGGGCATCTATTCCTGCACATAGAGACAGGGGCAGGCAAGCAAGTGCTCTGCCAGGCTGCCTGTTCCCTGGTGGAACATCCCAGCCCCGTCACCAAGAGCGATCTTGTTCTCATTTTACACTGGCCACGCGCCTTCATTACGCTACGATGTGTTTGTGGCCAGGTCTGGGCTGATGGGTTTTGTGGGGGGAAAATAAAGCAGGTATCCTCAGGGGCGTCTGGTCTCGTCTTGAAGGAATTGAGGGAGAGCTGTGTACTCCTCTGCAGCACTGAAGGAAGGGGTTACGGCAGCTGGGAGGGAAACAGGAGCCAACTAGATATGAATTTGTGTGTGTAACAGTGCCTGTACGGCTTTTGGTGGCCACTTTCCAATGGTGAAAAACTGAAGTCTCAGATGAAAAGTGAGATGAGAAGGGGGTACCAGCAAGCACTCCCATTCCTGAGGCACCAGGATCTGTGATGAACTTGCATTATTATAACCCTGCCAGCTTTTTTTCCCCACTCTTTTGGTCTCTGCTTGTGAGATGAGCATAAGGAATGATGCTCTTGTTTTTGGAAGGCTGTTTTCTGTCATAGCATTTACCAGCTAGCTCCAGGATCGGAGGGATGTTGGTTAGCCTGGTTAGGCCTCCAGGAGTTTGGGTGCTTGAGACAGAGATCTTGTGGCTGACTCAGATGTAGGCGAGCCACTGGGCTCCACTCTGGGAGAAGTATTAGGATGGATATATCCCTTGGAAGAAACAACCAGAAAGAGACCCCAAGGGGATGGAGGTCGTTGGTGTCCATTTGCTTGCCACGGTAGCATTTACTTCTTGCATTGTTTGCAGATTATCAAAGACCTCCAGCTGCTGGCGATGGTGGCAGCGTTGGTGCTGGCAGATGCTGTGCTGCTCTTGACATGGGTATTCTCTGATCCAGTCCAATGCTTCCGAAGCCTCAGTGTCTCACTCCGGGTAAGAGGATGAGGAGGGACAGAGGAAGGTTGCCCTGTGTCCTCTCTGATCGGGTGTTTGGAGGTGCTGTTTAAAAACATAGAAGGAAGAACAAGCCAGAAAGCCTTCTGGGTGCCCTGGGTTGGGTTTGTGTTCAGTCTGTTGCAGAGGTGAGGGGCTGCTGCAAAATTTCCAGGCCTGTGCATGTCACCTGGGTGACACAGGAGAGGCCCATGGCATCTGCGGATGCTTTAGAGAAAAGTTTAACCAGCCCTTTCGGCAGCAGAGTGCCCAAATAGTCCTGGCTTTAATCCCCCTGGCAGCACCAGCCTTGGCCGTTCCTTTAGGAATCTGCAGAGGAGACCTGCTCCGGTGTGTACACCTATCTGGCCAAGGCCCTGTGCCTGCTCCCAGGCCAGGGCAGCAGCCTTCACTCCTGCCTTCCCTTTGCCTCCTAGGCGACAGAGAAAGGCATGACCTGCTCAGTGAGCCGGGTGCAGTCCTGCGCATCTCTTTATTCCGATCTTTGGCTCATTCTCATTTTAGGGTTTAAGGTATGTAACCTCTTTATTGATTCTCCCATTGTATCTCTCCTCTCCCAGTCTCGCAGCCTAAACTGTTCAGCAGTGCTTGAAGTTTCGCTGCCTGCCTAAGCTACATGCCTACTGCAGATTCCAGCTACTCCTGTTCATCTCGGAAGCCCTCCCATCTCCAGTCCTTCCCATATGGATGTTTTCTTGCATTCCCTTGCAAAAGCTGTTAGCCACTCTTGCCCTGCTTCACCATCTCTTTCACATACACTGTGCACATACTGACTATCCAGTTCTCTCCCTGCAACTCCCCCACGCCTCATCCATCTCCCTTCTTCAAACTTGTGTCTTACTGTTTTCTAAACCATGCTTTTTCCATAAGGCCTCAGCTGTTTGTCCACTGCAGAGATGCACTCTGTGGCTCAGCCCCGGAGTCCTCTGACTCCAAATCAAGGAGGTGCTGATGACAAGTGCTTGGTGCCTACCCATACAGGATGTGTATCAGCTAAATTATACCACTGAGGTACACTTTCACTGATGTAGCTCTGCTCATGGCCATTCTTATTCCAGGAGAGTTATTTGTACTGATGTAACTATGTAGGTATAATTACCACTGTAATTATCTGTGGTCTCATGTGTCCCTGGGTTGGCAGAGGCTGGACGCATTTCAGAAAGCTGATGTTGACGAAGCTTGTGAGATCACAGCCTTTCTTTGGGAATGGCTCCATCTCTGCGTGCAGTACAGGCAGTTCCTTTCTGACTCACTGTAAAATAGAACCACAGAATGGTTTGGGTTGGAAAGGACCCTAAGATCATCGAGTCCCAACCCCCTGCTGGGGGCAGGAGCGCCTCACACTAGCCGTGTCACCCAAGGCTCTGTCCAACCTGGCCTTGGACACTGCCAGGGATGGAGCATTTACCACTTCTTTGGGTATCCTGTGCCAGCGCCTCACCACCCTCACAGTAAAGAACTTCTTCCTTGTGTCTAACCTGAACTTCCCCTGTTTGAACCCATTACCCCTTGTCCCATCACTACAGTCCCTGATGAAGAGTTCCTCTCCAGTGTCCTTGTAGCCCATCGACCATCTACCCAAAATTGTAGGAAAAAGAACAGAAAGAGGCTTCACGAAATGGCCAAGTCCTTTTCCCCACTACACTTCGTTTTAAATACATTAGTCTAGCCTGCCCTTAAAAGTCCTTGGGTGCTCGGGACTGCAGGCATTCCCTGGCCTTTGGTGCTGTGTCTTCACCTCTCGTTTTGTCCACAGTTTGTGATAGGGTTTGGACAGGTGATGCTTTCACCTGCAGCTCCTACAAACTGCTTTTTGAAATCAAACATCCCCATTGCCGGTCCCAGGTGCTCTTCATTAGTGTTGTGTTGAACCCGATCCTACTGGAGCTGTTTCTTTAGTGGTTTCTCTGGAGTTAATCTGGCTTTACACTCATGTGAGAGTAGGCTCCATCTCTGCGTGTACATAGCACTTCTTAGCTTCCACGGCATTAATGTGCTCAGCCCTTTGTGAAACCACTCAGTTTATTATCCCGGTTTTCCTGGCCCAGAGCAACGAACAGAAATGATTGGCCAAGGACATGCCTGGAATTAGGAACAAAGTTCCCTGCTCAAGATTAAAACAAACAAACAAACAAACAACTGGGTGCTGTGCTCACTGAAAGCCCTGCTTCACCAGACAGCAGTGCTGTTGTCTGTGTCCCAGATAGATTACATGAATTTTAATGCGACTTTGGTGCTGGATTTTTTCTTGCTCAGGGATTAAGAGTTGGCTTACCTTTGGCCATGTCATTGGAGGTGTACCGTGCTGAACACGGTTATGAATCCAGTGTGGATCCCATGAAGCAGGGATGGACATCAGCCTAGTTTCCAGTGAGGCACATCTTGCTACTACAACCTCCCTTGAGAATTCATGGTGCTCTCAAGTTGGGAGTCTCACCAAAGACCATGGACATGAACCTCTTTTGCCAGTCACAGTGTCCCTCCAGACCCTATCCCTGGCAGTGGCCATTGTGGTCATCAAACAGCCGCAGCATGGAGGATCTACAGAACATTTGCACCATAGATCACAAAGCACTGCTCGATGCCCAAATAGCAATTCAATATGTCTTAGTAAAAGGCCAAGTGCTGAACTTAATGGGTAGCCCAGGTGATACAGGAGTCCTGTTCCCTATATTCTGGGTCCTTGCAGGAGCAGGGATTTTGTTCGATGGCCAGGTTGGACAGAGCCTTGGGTGACATGGTCTAGTGTGAGGCATCTCTGCCCATGGCACGGGGTTGGAACTGGATGATCTTATGGTCCTTTCCAACCCAAACCATTCTGTGATTCTATGATTCTTAAGGCAGACCATCTTTTCCTGCCAGTGTGCCCTGGGAAAGGAGGGATGCATCCTGCTGGGTAGTTCAATCCCAGGCACACTGGAAAGATGCACATGTGGGACACTTGTAGGGTAGCATGGCAAGGAAGCCTGCTCTGAAACAACTGACCTGCTCCAAGGAGAGAGGGCTTCTGTGTACAGTGCACTTCTCTATCCTGTCACTGCTACTAGGGTCAGGCAGGAAGCAGCCAAGAGAAGGATTGCACCTGGGAGTTTCCTGGATTTCTATTTAAAGAGGAACCAAGTACATCCTCTTCCCTCCAGTCTAAACCTCCGCTTCTTCTGCCTTGCTTTTTCCTCCTGAACGTCCTTCTGAATCTCCTTCCTGCTCCTTCAGAGGTATGTCGTTGCTCCTTGATAGCATCGCTGCATCCCCGCAGGGATCTCTGTCTCTTGTCTGTCTTTGCTGCTCCTGCTCCAGGCTGCCCAAGGAGAGGTTTTCACATCTTGCCTCTCCCAGCCATGCCCTGCTCTGTGGCATCACCTTCAGACCTGACCCTCAGCTCCTTGTGCCCCTCAGTCGGGACCCCCAGGGCCTGCCAGCACCTTCACTCCTGCCCTCCCTCCCAGCCCCACTTCTGACCCACAGCAGCACGCGGGGCGTTTGCTGCAGCGTCACCACCACGCACTGAAGGGCTGCATTATAGATCAAAGAGCGTTAATTAGGATGGTGCTGAGTGTATCTGAGCTCACCGGGCTCAGCAGGACGTGGGGGTTGGCACCATCGGGCTGTAATTTTCCACACTCTGGAAACCTCTCTTTTCTGCTTCCAGAGCATCCTCCTGCTGTACGGGACCTACTTGGCCGGTCTGACCGACAACGTCAGCTCCCCGCCAGTCAACCAGTCCTTGACGCTCATTGTTGGGGTCAACCTCGTTTTCCTGGCTGCCAGCACTGTCTGCTTAGTTCACCGCTTCTTCCGTGCTTGGCACAACCTCCTGTTTGGTTTTACCTCTGGAGGTATCTTTGTGTGTACAACCACGATCAACTGCTTCATCTTTGTCCCACAGGTATGCTGTCACGTCTGTCCCACCACCTGCCTGGAAACGGGCATGGTTTGGGGCATTGAGAACTGCAGCCACGTGGCCCAAGCTGCTTATTTTTCTGCTTCTTTCCCCGCATGTCTGGGCTCACCTGCACACCTCATCCTCCAACCTCCTCGTGGCTCTGCTTCCCCAGGCAAGTCCCTTGAGTCTCCAGGAAGTGCAGGGGCACTGCAGAGGGGCTGCTCAGAAACCCATCCTGCACGAGCGTGCCATGGGTAGCAGCCACACAGAGGGCACATGTGGAGATGAAGCAGCTGCTGCCCTCCTCCTCCTCTATGTGGGTAGTGGGGTCTGTCCTTCATACAGTTGCCTTCTCCTCATGTCCCATGCATTCACGCCCACCAAGGGCAGGGGCAGAGCCAGGCTCTGGCCATCCAGATGGCCTCACCAGGCTCAGAGTCTCTTTGTGGCTGATGGTCCCCAGGGAAGGCTGTCGCCTCTGCTCTTGGACAAGGAAGCTGGGGTTTGCCGCAAGGGAGGAGGAGGAGGACGCAGAGGTGTTTGAAGGAAGCCTTTTGTGGAGAGGTGAGGCTCTTCTGCTTCCTGTGTCCTCCAGGAGCAGCCTGGTGTCTGGCTACAACATTAGCGGGAAAAATGCTTCCATTGTTACAGGGAGAGGAAACAGTTGTTTACTCAGTTTAATGTTTGGAGGGATGTTTGGGTTCAAGGAAATGAGGTGAGAAAGGGAGGAAGAGGTAAAGCTGAAGAAAGAGCACATCTGTGTAAGAGAGGGCTTGGGGGATCTCAGTGATGTGTATAAATACTGATGGGGGTGGAGTAGGGAAGTCAGGCTTTCCTCCGTGGTGTGCGCCGGTGGGACAGGGAATGAAGGGCACAAACTGAAACACAGGAAATTCTATGGAAACATCAAAAAACCTTTTTTGGTTTGGTTTGGGTTGGGTTTGGCTTTGGTTTTGTTCTGTGGAAGTTGCAAAGCACTGGAGCAGGTTGTTCAGAGGGGTTGTGGGGTCTCCATCCTTGGAAGTATTCAAGACCCAGCTGGACATGGTCCTGGTCAATCTGCTCCAGCTGACCTTGCTTGAGCAGGGCGGTTGGACTAGATGATCTCCAGAGGTCCCCTTCTATCTCAGCTGGTGCAGTTTAACTGCAGGATCCCAACTGACTGCATGAGCAGCCCTTGGGAGCAGGATCCAAACCTCCTCTGACAAAGACCCTGCCCGCTGGTGATGCTCTGTCATGCGTGAGGTCTCTCGGCGTGGGGGCAGAGGAGCTGATGAGCTGTACTTGCACTCTGCCTGCGCCATTTTTCTGCTGTAGCCTGGGGGCCTTGAGCATTTTATTTAACTTGGATCTTTTAATTCATCAGCTTATTTTTCCTAATGAGCTTGCTCTTCTATTGCTCATCCGAGATCAATAAGCAGCTGGAGCTGGGCTGCGCAAGGCAGACACTAGATGAGAAAGCAGATACTAAGCATTGCTGGTTTTCAGCTTGTCACGGGTGATTCGGGGATGAGGAGGTGTGTGTGACACAGTCTTTGTTTGTCACAGAGTCAGGGAGGAGGGGAGAAGAGGGGGGGCCTTTAACAGCGTGCTTAGGGGTTGCGGCGCAGGCACTGACCCTCTCTGCGTTAAAAGCTGGCGCCAGGGACAGGGTAGGGCTCGGATGGATGGGAGGCTCCCAGTGTCACCGCCATGCCCCTCGCTGCTTGTGTCTGCTCCTCCATCACACCCTGCCTTTGTCTCCCCCCTCCATCCCTTTGTCTCCTTGGCGCTGGAGCTGCGCCCGCCTCCCGCCGCGTCGGGCAGGGGCTGTGCGCGCCGCGCGGATAACGCCCTCCTCTTCTCCCCAGCTCAGGCAGTGGAAAGCCTTTGAAGAAGAAAGCCAAACCATGAGCCACATGGCAAAATACTTCACCAGCCCCAGCAGGAGCTGCCGCTCGGTGTACAGCGAGGAGCAGCTCTATCAGCTAATAGGGGAGAAAAACTCCATGAAGCGGCTGCTCACCGAGGTACGGGGCTCTGCCGGCCTCCCTCAGCCCCACCGGCTTCTCCCCTTCCCTTCTGGGGGGTTGAAGGCTTTAAAGGGCAATCCCCCTCTGGCTTCTCCCCTCCCGAGGGGAGGAACTGCTTTGTTCTGTCACAGCGCTCTGCCCCCCCCAAAGCACCAAAATGTAAGCGTAATCTGGAGGGTTTCCAGGAGAAAAACAGCCACCACATAGGGAGAAGAGCCGTGGTTCCCGCAGCCCGGTCAGAAGTGGTTAATTTAGAGGGGAGGTGCTCTGTCTCCAGCCTCCTGCTCCCTCGCCTGCACTGCACGGCCAGGAGCACCCCGGCTGGTAGAGCTGCCGGTCCCAGTGCACCCGCAGGCTTCCTGCACCCACATCTGGGGGGGGTTCGGGGGGCTCCATGGGAGGACGAGGTCACACACAGGCTGCCGGTGGGGCTCTCGCAGAGCAGGGGGATGGCTTTCTGGCAGCATCAGGCAGTGCTCTGTGCCCTCTGCCTGCCCCGTGCTTGATGCCTGATGGATGCGTGTGTTTGACGCAGAAAAACGCCGTGATCGAGAGCCTGCAGGAGCAAGTGAGCAGCGCCAAGGAGAAGCTGATGAGGCTGATGTCTGCGGAGAGCGGCTGCGACCCCCACGCGATGCCGCCAGCTCCCTGCACCCGGAGCGCAGGGCAGTGTGGGGACGTGCGGGGTGACTGCTGCCCCCCGGATCCGGAGCGGGATGGGTGGCAGCCTCCCTGCTTGCTGGGTACATCGCCCCTTTGCAGCAATGCCCAGGACCTCCAGAAACACGCGAGCCATGGGAGCCACGAGCCTGTTTGCTCTCGGGTGATGGTTCTTGACAACAGGGATGAAGTGGAATGTGGCCTGGAAGATGTCCAGCAGTGCAGGACACCCGTGGGACAGGGGCAGCCTTCGGAGCAGCTACCGGACCAGGACATCTCGGCTGGTGTGGCCTGGGAATCGTCCCCCAAAGTCAGCTATGTGAGCAGTGAGAAGCTGCGGGAAATCTTGGAAGACCTGAGCCTGGATGGCAAAACCTACAGCCCGGCATTACCTGGGGGTCTCCCGCATGGCAGCCGGGGCCCCCCAGGAGAGCAGGAAGGAATCTGGGGGGCCCAGGAGGGCTGCCTGGGCATCCACACACCCTTCAGCCCCTACCTGGCAAGGCGGCAGGCGGAGGATCCCACTGTCCCCTGTCTCTACCCGCTGCCATGGACACGTGTCCCCTTGTGCCACATGTGGGGTGAAGGAGGCGAGCGTTTGGGGCAGTGGGGAGTCAGCACATATCTCCCTGGCGAGGGAAGGGGAGATGGCTGGCAGAGGGCTCCTGCACCCGCCAGCACCGTCCCCCCCAGCCACCTCTGGGGAGCCCTGCCTCCAGCCAGAGGGATGGCCGGAATCCCAGGGATCGTTGTGCATCCTGCGGGAGCAGCGGCGGCGGCAGGGCACCCTAAGGGGACCCGCCGAGCCCTCCCTGCGCTCCCTGTACTATTACCCGGACTCGGACTCCAGCAGCAGCAGCTCTGAGGAGTTGTTCCACGGCTGCCACCGGCCCTGCTGCGAGGTCTGCTTCCAGAGCCCGCGCGGCTCCCTGGGCAGCAGCAGCACGGACACGGACACAGAGCCCAGCAGCTGCATGGGCCACCGGACACAGCACCAGAGCGGGCCCCAGCCCGTGGTGAACTTCAAAGAGGATCTGAAACCCACCTTTGTGTGATGGGGAGCAGCCCTGCCCCACAGGCAAGTGCCCTCCCGCCCCTGGAACACCGCTCGGTCTTCAAAGCCATGTGTGCCTCTGAAGGATGCGTCTTGTTCTGGCATTTGGGGTTGGGAATAAACCTTGCCCTGCTCAGATTGCAGTGTCAGCCCCAATCTGGTCGGTGGTGACTGCAGACCGTGTTTGGCTGAGGGGTGGATGGCACTGGTTTTGTCCTGGCTGCTCTGGGCAGCTGCCTGCACCCCACAGATACCGGGCACCTTTGTCCATCCTAGTGCTGGCAGTGGAAAGATGGGCAGGGTGCCTGGGAGAGCCCAACCTCCATCATCTCAGAGGGCTTTCCCCAGTGCAGCGGGGAAACAGCGCTGTGTGTCAGAACCATGCGTGGCTTCTTGCACACAACAGACAGATGGAGGACTCCTTCCCCCAGGGCTGGAGATGCAGAGCCTCCCACCAGCACCATAACCCACTGGAGATGGGAGACGCACGGACGCCAGAAGCAGTTGCAGGCTGCCGCTCACCTGGGGTGTGCTGCTCCCTGGCAAAGCAAGGACCTCGTCAGGAGGCTTTCAGGGTTGGGGTTGTTTGGTAGCATCTGAATGAGAACATGGAGTCCAAAGGTGATGTCTCTGGAGGTGTCATTGCATTTTGTGTAGTTGCACAGTTGTAGGTGAGGCTCAGGTCAGAGCTGACAGGAAAGACAGGCTAGCGATCGTAAGAGAGGATCTGAAAAGGTTCTTGGTTTTTCTTTTTTGCCTTGTGTTTCTGCCCTTCTGTATGTGTTTGTACGCATCTGGAATGAGGTTCGTATAAATATGATCTGCTTAATTTTTATCTTAGAAATATCAACAACGGTAAATCCAGTGTGTCTGCTTTTTGGGGGTTATTTGTGAAGCATTTCAGCATATCCGTTGCCTCCACAGAAGTTCGGGATGCTGAGACCTGGCACATGGGGCATAACAAACCCTCTGGAGGAAGGCTTTGTTAAAAGGGCAGGTGATGGAGGAATCCCAAGCCCAGTTTTGAATGATGCATGCTAGCACTGTCCTCTCTGTTATCCTGTATGATGGCGAAATCCCTCACTGACAGCTCTGGCTGGGGTGAAATGTATTGACTGGGGTCCCCTAATTCTTCAGGGCAAACCTGCAGCAGGGGCTGGAGACAGAGAAGCCCAGGCAGGGTGTGAGGAAGGTGAAAGATCTCCTGTGGTCCCAGCAGAAGGGTGGGCTGCCCTTACTGATGAGGAGGGATGCTGAACAAGCCAGAGGTGGGCAGGAGCAGGGCAGGGTGGGGGTGAGCTCTCAAAGGCATGCCACAACCTGCCTCTCCACGCCACTTTCCTTGTGCACTCTCAAAAAGCAGTTTTAACCATCTGAATCCACCCTGCGCCACGCCAACACTGCAGAGAGCTTGTGTATAGCTAGGAAGCACCATATCCCCTGACCCCAGAGGAGCAGAAGCACCCTGTGAGTATGCATGTCTGGGGCCCCAGCACAAAAGGGACATGGGCCTGTTCGAACTAGTCCAGAGGAGGGCCATGAAGATGCTCCGAGGGCTGGAGCACCTTTCCTATGGAGACAAGCTGAGCTGGGGTTGTTCAGCCTGGAGAAGGCTCCAGGAGATCTCAGAGCAGCTTCCAGTGCCTAAAGAGGGGTCTAAAAGAAAGCTGGAGAGAGGCTTTTGACAAGGGCATGTAGGGACAGCAAAAGGGGGAATGGCTTTAATCTGCCATAGGGGAGATTGAGATGAGCTCTTAGGCAGAAGCTCTTCCCTGTGAGGGTGCTGAGGCGCTGGCACAGGGTGCCCAGAGAAGCTGTGGCTGCCCCATCCCTGGCAGTGCTCAAGGCCAGGTTGGATGGGGCTTGGAGCAACCTGGTCCAGTGGAAGCTGCCTGTGGCAGGGGGTTGGAACCGGATGAGCTTTAAGGTCCCTTCCAGCCCCAACCAGCCTATGATTCTATGCATGCCAGCATGCAGCGGATGGTGCTTTATAGCCCTCTTTCCTCCAAGAAGTCGGAGCGCATCTGGCCCCGGGGCGTGCAGAGCTGGGCTGCCGGCGGGGTTCCCCCGTGCTGCGCAGCCGCTGGCGGGGGTCTCGGGCCGCTCGTTCCGCGGTGGAGCCCCGCAGGGTCCCGTAGATGAGGCCCGGGTGCTCCTTGTCCATCCCCGCCCCGCCGGGGCTGGGGCAGAGCCGGCTGCAGTTTTGCAGTGCTCGCAGCAGGGGCTGCTGCTGCCTCACCGGGTGCGGTACCAAACCTCGGGTACCCCACGCTGAGACGCTGTAGGGACGCTCCTAAACATGGGGCAAAGCCTCTTTTCCAAACTGGGGCTGACTTCTCCCCACCCCCAAGTACGTTCAGAGTAGCACTTTGCTCTGGGGGTAGGGAATGCTGCAGCATGGTCATAGGAAATGATCGACCATGAACCATCTGGAAGCAGCTGATATAAAAAATTAACTGAGAATCCACTAGTGAATGCAGAAAGACCCTCCAGAGGACTTTCAACCTGTGCTTTGTTTGTAAACCTATCGCCGGAATTTAAGGCAGTTGCTTTTCTGTCTGATGACCAGCAGCCACCAAGTGAAAACTCCATGTCATGTGGATGCACCTACTGAGGCGGCCAACAGCATCCCAGCTTCTATAAGACATAGTGTGGGAGCAGGGCCAGGGCAGTGATCATCCCCCTGTACTGGGCAGTGGTGATGCCACACCTCGAGTCCTGTGTTCAGTTCCGGGCCCCTCACTACAAGAGAGACATTGAGGTGCTGGAGCGGGGCCAGAGAAGGGCAATGGAGCTGGTGCAGGGCCTGGAGCACAGTGTGATGGGGAACGGCTGAGGGACCTGGGGGGATTCAGTCTGGAGAAGGCTCGGGGGGGGCCCTATCCCTCTCTACAACTGCCTGACAGGAGGATGGCGCGAAGTGGGGTCGGTCTCTTCTCCCAAGTAACAAGTGACAGGACAAGAGGAAACAGCCTCAAGCTGCACCAGGGGAGGGTTAGATGATTAGGAAGAAATTTCAACACCAAAATGGTTGCTGCCCAGGGCAGTTCCTTGGAGGTATTTGAAAGATGTGTAGATGTGGTCCTTAGGGACATGGGTTAGTGGTGGACTCCGCAATGCCAGGTTATCCGTTGGACTTTGATGGTCTTAAAGGCCTTTTCCAACCTAAACAATTCTGTGATTCTACTTTCTTCATGCTCACAGAAGGCTGATGCAGTTCATCCACGCACATGTGTGTGCAAACCCAAAAACCCACTGGTGTTTTTGATGGCTCCCAACTCTGGCCTTCTTCTGTATCTACCAAGAAATATGCATTCCATTCAGGAGGGGAAGAGTCAAAGCACTGTGTGATGGATTGGATTGCCTGTACGTGAGAAGAAAGAACAGAGTGAGGTGAGGAGCTGCCTTTCATTGCTGGTACAGGATCTTTGCATCAGGCATTGCAGGGGCACACAGAGGAGCCTTCATGCTGCTTAACTTGAGGCACCTGGCTTAGGCACTGAACTCCGCATTTGGTTCCCCCATGGCTCTGTAGAGTCTTTGGAGGAGCCTGTGTCTTTCCATTAAGCCATTCAAAGCATCTTAATTACAGCTTTGCCCTGAATCCAAGGTTTCTGAGCAGCTGTAGGGGCAGCTGGGGAAGGAGGAGAGGAAAGCTCTGAGAGCTGAGGTTTTTGGCAGCAGGACTGCAAGTGCTCTGATTTATAACTGACTATAACTGACTGCCTTGCCACTGATGATGGATGTAGCCTTAAAGAGGCTCTCACCCAAGGGGGCCTGTAGTATCCATATCCCACATGAGCAGTTCCTTCTCCAACGTATCCGCTGTCTAAATGTGTTCCACTTAGGAAAGGCTGTGCCTCTTTGCAGTTCAAGGCAGGAACTTTCATCTGACAGAGATGAAAATGAAAGGTAAGTGACTTAAAGGAAATCCCCTGCTTGCTCCCAGGTGAGTGCTGGACTCACTGTCCCTACAAATGTGCTCACTATACTTCAGGGCATGTGAGAAAGTCCTGCTACACAGAAGCTACAGTAATCCTGTACACCTTATCCCACGTACCCTGTCCCCATCCAAGTGGTATCTGCCAACAGAGAGGGCGGCACTTCCAATGGCACATGGGGCAGCCACAGCAGTTGATGCTGGTGAGGTTCTTTGAGTATTTTTAGGTCCCTGAGACATGTTTACAAGCTATCTTTCCCCTGCTAGCTGTACATCTCCACAGGCTCCAGCTCTGTCACTCCTGCTGCTGTCTGCAAACCATAGGAAGCTATGAGCCCACCTCAGCCAGCATCCCTGAGCACTGCTGTGCACAGTGTGATAGGAGACACTCCAGAGAGCACAGCCTTTCTCTGCCCACATTTACAGGTGCTGCTCTTCTGCATAGAAGTTCTGTGGCCTCTGCCCTCTCCCCTGACCCCAGTGGTGCACAGACACCTTTATGCCCTCTCCTTGCTGAGGGCAGTTTAGGCAGGGTCACATCACAGCCAGTATGAGACAGTCTCTGCCTGCCTGCTCGCTGGGCCTTGGCAAGAGCCAGGAAGGCAGGAAGCCTTGAGGCTCTTGTGCTGCACCACCTGCCATTGCTCAGCCTGCCTGTTACCCTGTCAGCTTGTGACTGTTTAGGAAGTAACAAAATTGATCTTGGTGGTGATTCAGCTGCCTGGTCTAAAAAAGGGGAAAAAAAGCCTTATCCAACAACAAAACCAGAGCTTTGCTAGCCATGGCACAGAGGTATTAAGCCAGGCTCTCTAGAAGAAGAGTGCTGGCTGTTGGCATGGAAGTTTTCCCCCCCCTGCCTTGCGTTGGCATTAGCAGCTGGGATCTGTGGGGAACCTCTCACTCTGAGCTTTGGTACCAGGGGCAGCTGTTAGAAATAATGGGTGCAGTATTCAGAAGTACCGCATGATGGAAACCCCACAAGCATCCTTGGCCCAGTATAACCAGACTGCGCAGCCTGTTGAGATGGGAGCTGTACAGTGGTGCCGCATCTGTGCAGGGATGCTCCTGTGACACAGTGACACAGCGACACAGCAGTGAGGGGCCCTAGGAGTCCTGTGCTGCAGGTTTTGAAGAGGTAAGAGAGCACCCACATCTGCACCCAATTTCCACAGGCCCACAAGAAGATGCAGAGAAGTATTCCTTAAGTCCAACAGCCATGAGGGCTGTGGAGAAGCACTCTTCTCTTGAGCAGTGTTACTCTTCTGAGCCCGGAAACCAGACCCATGTCCTACCTCATCCAGTTTTTCATGGGTGCCTTCTCCTTGGCCCCCACCTCTAGCTGTGTACTACTGAAACTGCAGCTGCTGCTGTTACCCCCAGGTCTGCTCTTAGAGCAGCAAAGCTGTAGGTGTCCAGTTGCAAGGACAATTGCGTCAGTGTAAGCTGCAGCCTGATTGCTGGCCTTGTGCCGCAGAATGTGATCTCATCCTTGGGGGACTCCTAGGAGACAGGAAAAACACCATCAAAAGAGTGGGTCCTGGGGTGGCGGGAGAACCATGGATGTTTTAGTAGTTGGTGTTAATTGCAGGAACTTTCCGCTACATGATATGATCACGCCGTGTGGAAATGATCCCTGCGCACACGTGGCTGAGCAAGTGCATGGGATACCTCCACACGGTTCCAAGCACTGAGTCTCTTTCCCACGTTAAAACTGTGTGCTGAAGCTGCTGGAGCGCGTTCACCTCCGAGTGTGCACCTCTCAGTGTTTACAGTGAGGTTTCTTGCTTTCATGCCCACACCATCACCTTTCCCCTGCGTAAAGGAGCCAATAGCTCAGCTGATTTTCTTCCAACTCAAGCATCGGGAGCTTTGTGCTGCCAGATTACAAGCATTTAAGGGTTTGGTTTTTTTGTCCTGGAGGTTCTTGTGGACAGGATGGGTGCGAAGGACTTTGTCCTGCCAGACAGCTATATAAAGCACTCAGTGATTCAGCATTTGCTGCACCCTACACAGATTCCCCTGTTATCATACCAACAGGAATGCAGGGCTAGAAGGGATCTCCTAATCATCGTGATATTCCCCAGCTATGACAAGCACTGAGTCATGAAATCCCTCTGGTTAATATATCGCAGTCCATCTGAAGATGGAAAATTCATTGGGAATTTTCTTGGCAGGCTATTCCAGAACTTCACTCTGACAGAAGGAAACTTGGTTCTGATTTGCAGCCCACATTTCTTCGTAGCCTATTTTTATCTACTTGTTCTCATGCCAATGCTGTCTTCTAGTTAGTAGCTGTTCTTCCTTCTCATTTCCTAACTCAGCCTCTTACACGCCAATGAAAAGTGGCCTTTTCTTCCCAGAATCCCTGGTCTACTTGGAGAAGAGACTATTTTTAGTTCCCTCTAGCAGTTCATACCTGCCACTCTTTCAATCTGCAGGAAGGCATTGAGGGAGAGCCCTGGTTTCATTGCTACCCATTGCAGCGATGGGAGGATGGCTGTATACACTGGTCCCTGCCTCTAGCTGCAGAGGAGTCTATAAAGAGTTTGGCAAGATGCTAGAGCAGGATCGCGCACCCACCTTTTGAAGCACTGGAGAAGAAATATTCATTGGTAGTTAGGACATCTGAAAGGCGAATTCTGTGGGTCTGCAGGAACTTGACATTTTCCCTGCAAGTCTGCAATGGACGTGGGGTTGCCAGCACCCATCAAGTGCTAGATTCACCAGCACTACTTAATATACTCACAGAGGAAAGCCTGTCCGTCTGTATTTCCTCCCAGCAAACCTCCTGCAAGTACTGAGAGGTGCAGAAATCCTGAAGAGCTTTTGCTTCTTGAAGCTTCCCATGGCTTAGGAAATCCATACGGACCCAAGTTCCTCAGGAAGCTCCTGGTAGCAGTCAGGGGGCCCATAGGAAGGGAAAATGAAGGCAGTGTCCTGATGACATGATCCAATGCAGGAATGGCATGGACAAGGTGAATATAACTAGCAAGGCACCCTTCTGGAGCTGTGTGTTGGTTTCCAGGCAATTACGTCTCATATCTAACCCAAATGAGGTGGGCAATATTTCAAACCAAAGAGAACTGCAGGAATAATATTAGCTGATGCAATCGCACCTTGAATTTACAGCAGTGCTAGGCAGATCCATGAGCAGTGGGTTACTCTGCACATAATTACAGCAAATTCAAGCCCTTGTTTGAACGCAGCTGGGTTTTGGTTGGCTTTTTTAACAGTCCCCCAAATACAGGTGCTGGATAAAGACTTCTTTTCCTCTGACAGGTGAATCTTTCATTTGCTGGTGGATCATGCTTTTGCAAATATCAGCTCATTTCCTCGCTATTACAGCCTTTATCATGTCAGTAACAAACCCACATTTAGTGCTTTCCTGCTTCTGCAGTCTATTCTTCACAACTCCCCAGTGGTGAGGTCTTTTTCCTAGTTCTCCTAATACCTGATATCAGCATGCTGCAGTCAAGGGCGGAGGCAGGCTCTCCTGTTCTGGAAGCCTGGCATTACTGGGTACCTGTTGTGTTACAGTAGGACACCTTTGGCTAAATTCCACTCTCAGCCCTCACTGCCTTCAGCAATAGCTGCTTGAGGGCATCTGAATTGAGCCTTTAAAGCAGACAAGCTCAACAACAACAAAGAGAACCTGAGGATGATGTGGAGTCTAACTTACTCAAGGAGAAGACTCCGGAGTCGAGAGCCTCGTCTCTTCTACTGAATGTTGTGCTCATCTCAGAGAGAAAACCCACGCTCTCTTTTCTCTCTCACTGGCACCAGTCATTCAAGTGAACACAAAGCCACCTCCCTGAGATGCATCAAAGCTTCTTCACTAAGTATATGCAGAAAAGGCTTTGGGTGCTTCACCAGGAAGGCCTGAGAGACAGGTTGACCCATCAAAAACCAGGAAAGCAAAAGCTGATGCTTCCAGCTGGGCCCTGGTTAACTTCCTCAGCCAGCAAGTCTTGGACCTCAGTAAGAACCCCAAATGTCCTCTGGAAAAAGTGGGAGAGGAGCTGGGAAAGATGGGGAAGGATTTCAGGCAACAAACTGGAGTATCAACAGTGGAGACCAATGATTTTGCTGTTGAACAGCCAGTAGTTGCTCTAGGTGGATGGTTTGCTCACAGCATCTGGTTTTAGTACATAAAGTATCTCTATGACTGTTCCTGTATATATTTGTGTCCTTACACAACAGGGAAACATCCCACTTTTTCAGGATCACCCCATTGTGCAGAAAAATTGGAATTTGACAATTGTAGATCAGAAAGAGCCAAGAACCCTTTTCCCTGTCAGCAATCTAAGCATCTGCTGCAGCAAGTATTGAGATTCCTACCAGTAAGCAAAGGTTTTTCTGGATAATGACAGCATTAGGAACAACCCCACAAGCATGTGAGATACATCTGCTAAAGCACTTCCATAAAGAAATCCTCTTGCATCTTTCTCTTGGGGAAAATGAGTGCCCTGCTCAGGAATCAGACCCTGGCTGCAGGGGGCCACAGCCCTACAAGGAGAGATGCTGCCTCTATGCTGCGCACAGCAGGGGCCTATTTATTTAGCAGAATTGGGCTATCCTCCCCCTGATCCGGACAGCATCAATCTCGGAGCAGCAGCGGGAGGTAGGGTAGGTTTTGTGCTGACCACCTACCTTCCGGTACAGCTGGAAATCTGTGAACAATTTCGTTTCAAACAGTATTCATCAGGTTCCAGGACTGGTGCCAAGCTCCGTGCAGCTAACAGCTGAGCAACACAGACTTGGTCTCTGCTTTTACAGGATTATTATAAAATCATTTCCCTCCGTGACCAGTTTAGGCTGTTCTAACGCGGAGTCATAAACGAGACATCGACTTTTAAAGATCTTCCTACCCTTAGGGTGGCAGATGAAAGGATAGGTCACAGCTTTGTTCTGCCGCAACATGCCTGGAAGTGTTGTGAGACATGCTTTCATTACAGGGAAATTTCCAGTGTCTCATTGGGTTTTGCAAGTTTGCAACCTACCTGTACGGTAGGAAAGAAAGGCTGGGCTGGCCAAAACAGATAAAAGACATTTATTTGCTCATGCCATTTAGACAGCAGCAGCTGTCTTACTGATGTCTGTATCTGTTGGAGAAAGCAGGGGTGACTTCCATCCCTAACATAAACCTTGTGGCATTTTTCAGCAACTCAGAAAGGATGCCCAAGCCCAGGATAATTTAAATGCATTTAATAAACCTGAACATCATCTTTGCAAAACAAAGCAATCAGTGTAAGAGGAGCCCATGACGCTGTGCTAGGAAGGATGCTCATACTAATTCGGCTGCTCAGGCAGATTGCTCCTTTGAACACCACCCCTGACTCAAGTCCCCGGTTTAACGCCACTATTTTTATGAATCTGCAGTAACCAATGGACTAAATTAATTCAGGGGGGGTTCCAGGTAATGAGGAGTTTGTCCTGCAACAAAAAAGTCTCCAGTGAAGAATTAGTGTTATAATTGTGTAAAGCGTATAAAGTGAAGAATGAGTGATTATCAGTGAAGACGTTAGAGGCCCAGAGTATGCAGCAATTAGCAGATTTTGGTAATTGGTGAGAATGGAAATGAGAAAAACAAGAGTGAAAGAAATACTTTCTGATTGCACTATGTAACAGTTGATACCCCCATGCACTGGGGTTCATTATATCCCCCTCATAAAAAGGATGCATAGAATTTCCCATAAAAGTATCTTGGACTCACTTGCTTATCATTTTCTTAAAGCTTAAGAGTTATACCAAAATATTCATGCTGAGTGTGCTGGAAAGCTAAAATGAAAATTATTCAGGACATTTCCAAGAGCCAGGCTAACAAAAATGCATTTGTCCCCATTTCAAGCCTGTCTGCTAGTTTTTTGTCTGAGATGCTTCTCCCTCACACCATATAAACTGGAAATCTAGCTTCTATGGGTCTTGGCAAAACCCATCCAAACAGGACCACACTTTATGATCCTGAAGAGTCACAAGGCATGCACATCTGCAGAGGCTTCTTAGCATTTAGTGGACAAAAAGCCATCCCCAAATCATGCCTGGAACTTCCACCCTGGCTGAGTTTCTCCATGCCCTTGCTGATGCACTTGGGCTGTCCACTGACGGTGGCCAAGCCCACCCCACCTGCGAGTCGTTGCCATTACCACTGTGGGAGGGTGAACTGAGCTGAGGGAGAATGGGCTTCCCCTCATAAAGGTGATGACCACCATGCTGCCTCTCAAGCAGCATGGCAGAAGAAGCAGTTGTGAAAGCCACTGTGGGAGGAAAGAGGTAAATCTGGTTGAAGAACCTATTGTAACTGGAGCTGGGGGAGGAGGGAGTAAAAGAAGGAAAGATGGTGTGACTGGGGGGGGGGGGAAGAGGAAAGGTGGGGAGCTTCATTTTCTGAATCAACAAAATAAATGAGGATAGAGGAAAGGGTTAAAGCACCAGGAACTCAGGACCTGGGAGCAGCCGTTGGCCAAAAATTAAGGCAAGGGAATAGGGGAAAGGGTACAGGTGATGGTAGGACAAGCCATATGACTAGGAGTGGGACAGAGGTGGGGTGTAAGTGTGACTTGAGGTGAGGTGCAATTAGTGAAGGCAACAGTTGAGGAGAGAACAGACTCTGACTTGACAATGGTGGAGCAGGGAACAGAGGAGGTAGCAAAGGAGCTGGGTTTTTTTATTCCAGGGCCTTGAGAAAGTAAGACTGGAGGGAACACGGAGGGAAACAAGCAAAAAGCTCCTGGTGGCCCATGTTGCTCTCCAGGGTTTGGAAGGGAACCTGGCTGTTCTGAAAGTCTCAACTCATCTGCTGCCAGCATGTGGATTTGAAAGGCAAGCCTCCGATGCTGGCTAGCAGCACAGTAACCTCTTCCTACTGCCACCTTTACCTTTGTTAGTTGGAGAGGGCATAGTCACCCGGGTTGCCTCTGCCAGTCCCTGACAGAGGTCCTTGTGGTGGATCTGTTCCTGTTAATGAACCTCCTGGATGTGTGTATCATGGCATCCTTGCTAAGCTGAGTTGGCTTTAAAACAAACCAACCAGGATCCTAAAAAGCAGCACATTGGAATCTGTGCTGAAAAGGCTCTGAAATCGAGCATTCCAAAGTTATGGAAAGCTGGAATGGAAATAATTTGTGCAGACTTAATTTAGCTTAATTTTGGCATGTGTGACTTTGTGGAAAACAGTCCTGGAAGGGCCCTAAAGGAGCCATCTGGGGACTCCAGTCCATCTCTTTCCCCCAGGGCAGGACCATTCTTGACAAACATTACTCTAATCTTCTCTTGCAAGACAGATGTTAATGGCACAATTGCATTCTTTTTCTTAATGGGATCCTGCCTCAGTGCACAAAATGTATCAGGGCCATGCTGCGGAGGAGACTGGAAATGCCGCTGTTAAAAAGACGGGCTCATGGTTCAACTTGTGGACAACTGCCCTGGAGAGCTGCCTCTGTTTCAGAGTTCCTGGGTGGGCATTTAAATTGGACTTCTCTCAGGCAGTCATTAATTGTGTTTTCTCCATTTTCTGGGTGCTCAGCTTGAAAATACTGCCTCTGATGTAACTGCTCATGCTTGGTGCCCTGTTCTAATACAGCGTTAGGGCTTGAATTTTACCACCACCACACAAACAGCCCAGCTCGTGTTGCTGCAGACTGGGAAATGAAACTGAAGCTCTTACGCACCATGCTCAGCACTGGCTGTCCTAAGTTGCTCATCTCCCACTTCTCATCTGACCCTGCCCTGTGCACTCTGTCAGCCTCCATCTCCCCACACCTTGCTTATTCTGCTGAAAGCATGTGTACAGAACCTTACAGTCATGCATGATGATTCCCAGTTGCTGTATTTTGTTTGTGTATGATTCCTCTGACTATTCAGTTCAGGTTTCTCCATAACCACCTCATCCTCCGAGGTATATGCATTCGGTGCAATCAGTTACACCAGTAACATCTATATTACCTGAGGGAAAAATCAGCAAAGTGTGTAAGCAGCATACAGGACACCAGGAACTGCTGCAGTGGATGACAGAATCGTGGAGCACAGAAGGGGCCTCTGGTGATCATCTAGTCTAACCCACCCTGCTTAAGGAGGGTCAGCTAGTCAGCTAGAGCTGTCACCTTCACTCTCCACTTCCGTAACTCGTACTTCGTTGCATACCCATACAGCTTGTCTATGGGGATGTTACAGGAGACACTGTCTAAAGCTTTGCTAAAGTTGAGGCAAACAGCATCCACTGCTTTCAGTCACCAATCAAGTCATCTTGCTGTAGAAGACTGTCAGGTTTGGTTAAGCCTGATTTCCCCTTTATATATCTATGCTGACTACACTCAACCACCTCCTTGGTCTTGATGTGTCTGGAAATGGTTTCCATTACTTCTTACTCCATTGCCTTTCCAGGGACTGATGTGAGGCTGACTGGACTGTAGTTTCCTTCTTGCCCTTCTTGACGATAGGAGTGATACTTGCTTTCTTGCAGGTCTCAGGAACCTCTCCATGACCTTTCAGAGTGGCCTTGCAGTGACATTAGCCATCTCCCCAAACACTTTTGGGCTCCTTGCTCAGTGGCCTGGGATCGCTGAAGGACACTCGTACCCATAAGGCTTCCTCCTGGGTCACCTATCCCTGCTTCCACCTTTTGTACGTTTCTTTATGTCAGTTTAGTCAGGAGCTCCTTGTTCATCCATGCATGCCTCCTGCCGCCTTTGCTTGATTTTCTTCTTGTCAGGATAAACTACTCTTGAGTTTTGAGATGATCCCTGATTATCAAACAGCTCAGCCCCTGGCTTCTAGTCCAGTATCTTGTTTCTGATTGTGGCAGGGCAAGATGTTTCAGAGTGTTTTATAAACCTTCGCTTACTTCCACACTTAGTGATTTGAATTCAAGCAGCATGTTTCAAGCCCTTTACCAAAAGAGGTTTAGTACTATATATTTATGGGGTCAGTATTATCCAGGTACTTGCCCATCAGTGATATCCTTCACCAGTGACTTTCAGAGTCCAATTAGAAATACAACTGCCTTCCTGTCACCTAGTGGGAGGCTTCTTGCCCCAAAGCCTGATTACTAGGTAGGTCTTTCTAGTGTCTTTCCGTAAGTGTGGAGAAAAGAGAGGCTCTTCTAGGTGAAGTTTAAGAGCAACCCCACTTGAGAACTAGAAGCACCTCCTGGAGAAGTCTCTCACCTTCCAGGGACTAGAAAAACTCCTACTTTAAGCACCTGACATATACAATAACTGCTTAATTTAGAAATCCTTCTACTGAAAGAGCCGCCTTTCCCGTTAATTGTGTTGTCTCCTTGCTTCTGTGCTATGAGGCAAAAAGATATCCTTTTGAACTCAGACCAGCACCATCAGCTTGGTATGGCTTGCATCCAGCCCAATTAAAAACAAATAAATGTAGCATTTCCCTTAAGTCAGATGTCCTGAAATGAGTCCCTTATAAAAAGGCATTGTTAATCCTACCGGGCTTTTTCTGCTCGTAGGCTCTTTTCTTAGGGGTCATTTGGAGTGACTGCTGCTCCAATCATGCTAACCTTGTTTAAGCTCGCCCGTTTCCTTTCTGTGTCTTTATATGCCTACTTATTGTTGCCTGTTGAGTTCAGCTTTGCTTTTGCTGCTGGCTTGCAGCCTCTTGCAGGGTTTGAGAGGGGTGCTCATCCAAATCTTGCAAAACAGCATGTGAGCGATAGCGGCTGGGCCAGATCAGCAGATAAGCTTTGCTGACCATTAGCAAAACAATAGACTGTACGCTCAGTGCTGTTAAACACACAAAATAAACAGGGAGGTGAAAAAAATAGGTTGCTTATAACAATCAAGTCACATAATGTTCAGGAGGAAATGAGATTCTGGAATTATTATTTTATTTTTAAGGAATGCAATTGTTTCCATTGATTTCTAGAGCTTTTTGGTGCTTTTATGCTACTGGTTTCTTGTCTCCAGCCTGAGAGACAATTCTTGTCTCATGCTGCCTGATCCTCAATCCTGCCTTGCAGAAAGGTGTTTGAATTACATCTTATAGGGCTGAAGCAAAAGTAATGTGGGTTGTTAGTCTGATCAAATTAAGAGGTGTGCACTGTTGTGCAGAGTGTAAAAGATTTTGTCATGCCAAGCAGTCCACAGAGAATTAGGGGAAATAGGCGATTTTATGGGAAACACCCAGGACTTGTGTTTTAACGACACAAGTCGTCTCTGCCATGATTCCTGTGCCTACTTTGAAGCTTTGTGCTTGCAGACCCTCTAGCCTGTCCACATATTTGCTAAGTTTTTATACTGGATAACTCGGTTTCAGTGCCATACTTTCCAGATGTTTTAGTGATTTGGGAGAGAGCTCTCCTTTTAAAAACAGCTGTTTCCATCTCAGGGCAAGACAGCTGTCAACACCAGATGTACAATGCAAGATGCAGCAACAATTAGTAACCATTTACAAGCCAAAGATGAAGGAAGTAGTGTGCAATGGTGATTAGGGAGCAGGCAGGGGCAGGGATCATTAATTCAGTTAAGAGTGCTTGGCAAAACCTCAATACCCAAAATGAAAATACTGTTACATTTTTGGCCCCTTCATAATTAAGTGTGCATTTTCTCCCAGCTTCTGAGGAGAATCATCACCTTTAATTCCAAACTGAAGACCCTCAGTCCATTGGTGAGACATACAACAACAGAGCAAGTTCACTACTGTGGCTGATCTACGTAGAATGGCTAAGGTTTCACAGCTCTATTCAACCATTTTGCTCTATGCTGCATACTGCAGAGCAATCATTCCTCTCTGTAGACAGAACTGTTGTTATACTCCCCAAAGTTTACCTTGTAGGTATCAAGAATGGCTCTGAAACACCAAGCACTGTTGCCCCCATTCTCCCCTGGGGAGCTGGCTGGGGAGACCTGTATCCATGCAGTTGTTTTCAGCCTGGGTAAAAGCAGCTGTGACAGCAAGAGCTGGATGAGAACTTCATTGCAGCTAAGCATGGTAATTTTGGTCTGCAGGGAGTCCTTGCAGCAAGGACAGCATCCCAGGCAGGCTTCACCAGGCGCATTGCTGCCTTCTTTGCTTTGGTGACACAAACATCTATTCCCAATGGCTTTCTCTCCTTCTCTTGGCACCTTGCACCGTATGCAATGCTTTCTTTCCAAAACTGTTTCAACAGGAACTAGAGAAACCTCTTCCTGCATGTATGAGAAAGCACAGTAAATCTCATCACCCTGGTGCCACATCCCCCAGCTGTCTGAAGGACAAAGCACCCCAAAATCTCCTTTGCTGGCTGTTCTGCTTGCATCCTTCTACGACTTCTAGGTCATTGTGACAGCTTGGAAACCAACCCTGGTCTTTTCCCCTGCCCATGTCTCTCCCGTATGTCTACCAAGGCCCAGCTAAAAAGTACTCCTTATTCCTTGTCTCAAGGCTTCCCAGCCCTACACGGTTTTCTAGAATGGACTGAAGGCCTCAGGGATCAGGCTGGCTTTAACTCTGCATTTTTACAGTCTCCTCAACAGTGTGGAACTTGATTGGAGAGGCAAGGAAATAGTGACCATGGGACATTCATACTCCTTTCTACCACTACTGTATTATAGAGGGAGCCCCAGTAAACTCTGGGGAACAGGGTTTTGCTTTCTCGCTGTAAGGATGACCCATCTGCTTCTTAGTATCCTCTTTGGAGAAACACAGACCTGCTGTGGGAAAATACAAAGAGAAAACAAATGGATGTCAGTCTGAGCTGCTTGACTGCATCTAATACGAGAGACACGATACACACAGAAGTGTAATTCTCTAGATTTGAACTCTCTTAAACTCCTCAGGAAACAGGCATAATTTTTGCTTTCCAGGGAATGAGTATCTGGAAGACATGTCAAAGGCTCATTAGAATGACAGAGCTTCTCTGGCTCTGGACGCTGCGGTTTTCCCAGGGTTATTTATGAAGAAGGTGTGGCCAGACAAATGCTGGAGCAAGGGAAACGGGTCCAACAGAACAAGATGTTCTCCTGGCACAGTGAGAAACCCGATGCTTCTTCCAAGAGCCAGTGGATAAGACCAACCTGAAACCTGTGCAGCGGGGAGGACTTCCACACAAGGATGCATTTGCGTGCCTAGTGAGTCACTGATGTTTTCCGTGTGTTGCAATGTTGCCATGAACCTGTATTTGGCATCTCTGCTTGTTCCACTGCCCTGAATTGGGAAATGGACGTGGTCTGCAGCTCCTGTTAGATTAAACTGTTTGGACCACTGGGCTCTATTGGTTTTGGCAAACTTACCTGGAGCCTTGCAAGGCCCAGGTTCACCCCCACACATCCAGATCAGCAAAACATCTGCTCTTCTCTGAAGCAATTGTTGGTGATGACATATTTTGTGACAGGAAATCATTGCAAAATGCTGGGTTCTAAAGGATGAAAAACGTGTGTTGAGCTCAGAAAAATAAATGCAACCGGGATGTTCTAAACATAGATTCCATCAGATTTTGTTCTAGGACAAAAATCAAACCTACTTTTCAGGATTTATTGTCTAATCATTAATGCCTGGGCAGTCGGTAAATCTGTTACTGTTACAATCTCTGATTTTCCACTGGGAAAAAAGAGAGAAGTTAAAGTTTAACCACAGTCATTGAGTTTGCCCATGCCAATCAAACAAGAGACAAGCCATTACAATATCTCAGTAACTTGTTCCGTGGATAATTCCCCTGGCAATATTAAGGAATTAAATGCAAGACTGGTAGATCCATTAGTATTGTTTAGATTTGCAAAGCATAACAAAATTCAAACAGCCTTGAACGACTGCCTCTTTATGAAGCTAGTGGAGGTAGCCCTCTCACCATGGCTCCTGGTGGAATGACCCAGGAAGAGCTGCGAGGTAAGCAAACAGAACGTCTTTCTACTGAACACCCAAAAAGGAAGCAATGGAGAAAGACAAGGCAGGAGTTCCCTGTGCAGGAACATGTCTACGGGTGCATGTTGGAGCAGACCTGTTCAGCATCTGATTAAGATGACTTGAAGTTTTTGTGGTGGTATATGAAAAGTAAACAGGCAAATGAAAAGCCTTACACAAACAAAGCACACCCCACCGCCCCTACCCCCTTCTGCTGAGCTCCTTAAAGCTTTGTTCCACCCAGGAATAGTTCCAGTTTCCCAATTCACTGCCACCTTATGGCATTTCGGAGAGACTGACACTTGAGTAATTCCTATTGGACGCTTCCTATTTTCAGGCAGCCTCGCTGGGAACTCGGTTGTTACAGATACACGGCAGCTGTAAACCTGCCCCTTGCATCCAGGTTTGGAACAATATCAGTGCCTGAGACACTGGATTACACAAGCTTGTGAAAACCGATCATAAAATGTCAATTCTATTTCTATTTGCAGATTCTCAAGGGAGGTCATTTCATCAGCCAAGGGGCCGAAAATAAAGATGAACTTTGCAATGTTGTCAAAAGAGAACCTTTCAGTCTAAAAAAGACTCATGACTCTCCTGAATGATTTTAATTGTCAGCCCAGTTTTGCAATGGAGGATGAAAGATTAACAGATGCCCTTATCATGTGTTGAGGGTTTTTCTGAGAGTAGACTTAGCTAAGGAAAGAATCTGTGAGGAGACTAACAAATGGAAGATGCTTTGTAGTTTCCCACCCCTTCAACTACATAATAATCCTCCTTAAAGCACACTTGTGTGGTTTCCCGGTAGATGAGCAGACGCTACGACTTGAATGGACAGGCTTTGGAGAGTTGGTTGGTTAATTATTACTTGGAAATGTGGGCAGGATTGCCTAATAGGAAACAGAGCAGCTGGGATTTTTGTCCTGTGCATTCCCCAAGTGCATGGATAGACTTGGCATTCAGAAAAGCAATATTAGCAGCAACCAAGAGTTCTGGGCTTGATATGGGTTGTTTTGGTACTGCAGAGGAAACTGGGTGATTTTAGGGAAGGGCTATACCATATACAGAAGGACAAGCACAAAGCTGTCTTCTTGAGGTAAACTTGTCCTCTGTAAGTGAATGAGATGGGTTTCCCATTTTTATTTTCAGGTTGTAGACTCGTTATAAAGCTGGAGGGAACATTATTCAAGCAGACACTGTCAGTATAAAGTATGCACTGGTCTGATTTTTATTTACTACTATTATGAGTAACAACAAATGCTAAAGCAAAGAGCTCACTCTCCCCTCCCTGCTGTTCTTCAGATCACCAACTTTTTCAGCTTAACAAAACCTCGTCCGTCTCTCTTAAGTCGGTTCTCCTGTTCACGTAGTCTTTTGAAAGAACTTTGCCAGAAAATAAGATGATGTGATTTGCATTGACATTTTGGTGCTCAATGGCAAAAAACCCTCCCAATTTCAAGCTCGTAAGTGGAATGTCTAGTAGTGCATTTCAGATAGAGGACAGCTAGCCACTGCCTAGCTGCATATGTACTTTGTCTTTTTCTGTAAGACCACCCTTTACAGACCTAATCCAATCTGTAGCCCTAATTTTTGACAAATAGCCATGGCTGGGGTCAACAGCTGTACTGAAACAAGAGAGAATATGTCATTTTCATGGCTGATGGCCAATTGAGTCTGTGTCTCAGCAATGTCTGATACGGTGGCGTCTCAGAGCAGGGCTGGAATGATGACTGTGGTGGCGTGGCTGCAGCACCACTCCAATACTGTGATTACAGACTGTGTCTTTAGTCTTCGTTAGGGCACACCACTCTCAACGGTCAAACTTCCAGCTGTACAGAGCGGCACAGGTAGCTCATGAAGAATCAAACCTTAAACAGTCCCAGGTCCTTTGTAGTAGGTAAAGATATTAATTATTTATCTGACAGGAAAAAAGGTTTCCAGCAAACTGAGCACCCCAGGGCAAGCAAACTGCTGAACAAGACCATTTAGAGAGACTGTGTTTGTTTTCTCATTTGGAAAACAGCTCTTGAGAAGGACGAATTTTAGCTTAGTTTGCTCACATGGTGGTTCAGAGCAGCAGTGGGAAGAAGTAAAAAAAGGAAATCTGGCAATATTTTGGTGCCAGCAGCTCTTAGCACCTAACACTGTCAAGAAGTGCTTCTGCTAGTCCAAGTAACTTTGTTTGTGGGATAAACTATTCTAGCAAAACCCCTTTTTTAATGGCATAAGCAAGTGGTGCTCGATCCTTGTTGAGGACTGCTGAGTGTCTTTACTGAGGTCACAGCAGGGAGCAGTACTCCAGCGCCTGCTTTGGCAGGGCTGGGAACTGATGCCCCAGGGGTGCTTCAGAGCCCTGAAGTACAAGCTCTTCCAGAACAGTGCCTGGGACTCTGGCCAGGGCCAAGCTCAATCCACTCATGGTGGCACTGGATACAAGGGCCAGCCTAGTAGCTCTAATACAAACTGTGTTCCTGTTTTGCTGGTAACAGCTGAAGCAGGAGAGTTTTCTAGGAGTCTTGATCTTCTGACTCCAGTCGCTCTGCTCAGTTTCTGAAAAACAGCGTTCCCATCACTCCGTGTGCCACTTCCAGTGTGCTGTTGCTGTATTTTCATAACAAGACAGCTCACCACACTGTGCCCCCCTCCTACAGCTGCTGAGGTTTCCCGCCAACCACACCACAGGCCTATGGACAGCACTGCACATGGTAGCAGCAGCTGGTTCAATGTCATTGTCTTTCATTGAATCATAGAATCAACTCGGTTGGAAGAGACCTTTAAACTCATCCAGTCCAACCATTCTCCAGCAGCGCCAAGCCCCCCACTAACCCGTGTCACTGAGGGCCTCGTCTAAACGGTGTGTGAACACTTCCAGGGATGGTGACTCCAGCACTGCCCTGGGCAGCCTGTTCCAGTGAAAAGCCTTTTGGTGTTACAAGTTCTTCCTAATATCCAGTCTAAATCTCCCCTGGCTCAACTTGAGGTCTCTTGCCCTATCTCTCGTTACTTGGGAGCAGAGACTGACTCCACCTCACTCCATCCTCCTGTCAGGCAGTTGTAAGGAGGGATAAGGTCCCCCCTGAGCCTTCTCTTCTCCAGACTGAACTCCCCAGGTCCTTCAGCCGTTCCCCATCACACTGTGCTCCAGGCCCTGCACCAGCTCCATTGCCCTTCTCTAGCCCTGCTCCAGCACCTCCATATCTCTCTTGTAGTGAGGGCCAGAACTGAACACAGGATTCCAGTGCTCAGTACAGGAGGACAGTCACTGCCCTGGCACTGCTGGCTACGCTATGCAGGATGCTGTTGGCCTTTTTGGCTCCCTGGGCACAAGCTGCTCACATTCAGCTCCATCAGTCAGCACCCCCAGGTCCTTTTCCATAAGCAGCTTTCCAGCCGCTCTTCCCCAAGCCTGGAACATCCCATGGGGTTGTTGCAGCCCAAATGCAGGAACCAGCACTTTGCCTTGTTGAACCTCATCATAGTGCCCACAGCCCATTTGATGCAGCCTGTCCGGATCCCTCTGCAGGGCCTTCCTGTCCTTCAGCAGACCAACACTCCCACCCAACTTGGCATCATCTGAAAATGTACTGAGGGTGCCCTCGACCCCCCATGCAGAGCACTGATAAAGACAACAACGCTGGTCCTAACACTGAACCCTAATACCGGCTCGATGAGGGCCTGATCTCAGTCCCTTTCGGTTTCAGGCACAAACCAAGAGAGGGTGCTGAGGCGCTGGCAGAGGGTGCCCAGAGAAGCTGTGGCTGCCCCATCCCTGGCAGTGCTCAAGGCCAGGTTGGACAGGACTTGGAGCCACCTGCTCTAGTGGAAGGTGTCCCTGCCCGTGGCAGGGGTTGGAACGGGATTGGCTTTAAGATCCTTTCCAACCCAAACCGGTCTGGGACCTCTGCACCCCCCCGGCCCCGCTCTGCCCAAGCGGCCTCGCCTCAGGGCCGGCAGCCACCATGGGGGGGGGGGTATGGGCAGCGGGGGCGGCGGCCGCCCACCCTTAGCGCAGCACTGAGCATGCGCACCCCGCGCCGGACGCGCACGGTTAGGTCATAAAGGTGAGCGGCCGTGCCCCAACGGGCTTCCGGATTGGCCGGTGGCGGAGAGCTTCGGGCCGCCTCATCGCCGTCAGCCAATGGGAGCCCGCGCCCGCTCTCCCTCCCAGGGCGGCGTGACGGATGCAACGCGCCCCCTGATTGGCTCGCACGCTTCGGCTCGGCCCGGCACCCGTCGGAAGACAAGCCTCCTTCCTATTGGCTGCCGAACGCGCTGCTAGGGCGGTGGCAGCGCTTTCCGATTGGGTCTCAGTTTCGCTTCGGGGACACTCGGCTGCGCCCGTAACGGCTTCATGATTGGTTACAGCCATTTCCGTAACGACCTCGGGATTGGTCCCGAGGACGCTCGGATGTTTCCGTGAGGGCCTCGGGCTGGGGTCTAACGAATGCGTCGGACTCTTCGGCTGGGTATTCACTGAAGGCGTTTACGGCCGTTCCGCAGCGTAGGGCGGCGACAGGCATAGGCGGCTGCGCGGCTTTGGCGCACACACAGAGCGCAGCAGCAGGAGCCCGGCACGCAGCGGAGGCAGCAGCGGGGACAAAGGGACTGATCGGCACAAACAGGGAGGGGGGCCCGGCAGGAGGCAGCCAGCGCCGGGAGGGAGCCGCAGGAGGCTTCAGCCGGGCGGGCGAGTCCCATGTGCCTTGGGCGCCCGGGGAAGCAGCACTAACCGCCGCCGTCAGCGCTCTGAAGCCGGCTGAGGAGGAACCGCGGAGCCGTCGCCGTCGTCATGGCCTGCGCCACCGCCGCCGGCCGCCTCCCGCAGTGCAGCGTCCCCAGCCTGATCCGCCGCCAGCTGCCCCTGCGGGCGCAATGAGGAGCCGCGCCGGAGCCGCCGCCTCAGCGCCGCACTGAGAAACCTTCGTGAGCGAGCGAGCGAGGCCGCCCGGGCCGCTTCACCCCTGCTCCGCCCGCCGCGGATCCCGCCGCCACTGCCGGATCCCCTTGCGAGCGGGCGCATCGCCTTCAGTCGGCGGATCCGGGAGCCCAGAGATCCCTCCGCCGCCGGGGAAAAAATAGTTCCGTTCCCTGCCGCCTCCCTCAGAGGCGAGGTGAAGGAAAGGAGAGGGGAGGGGGGGGGAGAAAGAGGAGGAAGGAAAAGAAGGGAAAGAAAAAAGAGGGGAAGGGGATAAAAACCCCAAGAGACGCAGCGGCGGGATCAGAGGAGCCGGGCCGTGAGCCGCCGCCCCATGTGACTGGCGCCCGGGGTGGGGGCAGCGAGGCCTAGCCAACCCCCCTCGCTCGCGGCCGGGAGCGGGAGCGGCGCCGGCCCGGGGGGGCTGCGGACTGGGCGGAGGCAGCTCTCGGACCCACCGGCGCTGCCGGGAAGGATGGTTTTGTGAGGAACGGGCGGCGTGAGGAAGAAGAGGAAAACGAAGGCGAAGCAGCAGCCGCCGCCGAGCGCTACAGAGACCGCGAGGGGAGGGGGCTTCCCCGGGGGGGGGGGGAAGGGGGGACCCCGGCGTTTCATGTGGCGCGTCCCGCCCGTCTCCTCCAGCTGAGCGAGCGAGGGAGCGGCAGACGGGCCCGCCGGGGCGAGGCGGAGGAGGGGAAAGGCAGGAAGAGAGCGGTGATCGGGGCACAGTAGGAGCGGGAGAACCATGTCCGGGCGGCCCAGGACCACCTCCTTCGCGGAGAGCTGCAAGCCGGTGCAGCAGCCCTCGGCCTTCGGCAGCATGAAAGTTAGCCGTGAGTATCCTGCCGCCCTGCGCGGGTGGTTGTCTGCCCGCCCGGCCCTGCCGGGGCTTTTCTCCCCCCCCACACCCTTCGCCGAGGTGGTAGGGCGGCGGGCGGGAGTCCGGCCGGGGGCCGGGAGAGCCATCGGGAGCTCGGCCCCAGCCCCGGCGGAGGCAGCTCCTTTCTCTCCCCTTCCCCCTCCATTAACCTTGAATAGGCGCACGCCGCCGCTTCGTTTGGGGCCTGTTGGACAAAAAAAATGCCGGCTGGTTTGTCCTCTTCCTTAGCGCCCGATCGCTGCCAGCGTTGTAAGCAGCCTCTGGCTAATTAAAAAGCCTCCCTCCCCTTCTTTCTCCCCCCCCCCCCCCCCCCTTTGTGAAACGGATTGGCAGCTCCGTAGCGTGTATTTCCTTTTGATTTCCCCCTTGAAAGGAGGAAGCGAATTGCGGGCGCACAGGTATGGCCGTGACATTAATGTTCATGATGGGTTTTTTTGTAATGCACTCCTGGCTCTGAAGAAGAGAGCTTGGTTGATTTTTTCCATGCACCCGTAGATCGGGTGTGAGCACCTTTTAGTCCAGCCCTTTTATTGAAAAAAAAGAGAAAAAGGGGAAAAAAAAAAAAAAAGGAGGGGGAGGGGAGCTTACAAAAGGTGTTTCTCTAATATCCTCCAGGCTCTGGGAGAAAGCTCAATCCAGGGGATAAGAAAATGGCTATTTTGACATGTGCGTCTGTGGAGTAGTTATTTCAGGCTTGGCCATGCCTTTTCCAGTCTTCTGATCAGAGGAATATATTTAAGAATGAGGCCCTGTGCTTTATTCTGCACAGGTGTGTTGGAAATGGTCTTTAATACGTGCCCATCTTTCGTATCCAAGTTTGTGGGATTAGCTGGTGTATGTGAATTAAGAATATGTATTAAATCTGAACAAATGTACAGTGCAGATGGAATAGGGCCTGTTCTGAGTTGCTTAAGATGGGCTAATTGATTGTCATAGGGAATTTCTTAACTCCTGATTTGAATATGTTCACATTAACATTAATTATTCTTCTGGATTCCTACTAATAGTGTAGTTTTCAGCGATATTTTCCTTTTTCTTATAGAAATGCAGGGCGGCATCTCTGAGAGACCAAGAATGCTTGATGTGTATGACCATTCGATTGATGTATTTGATCCTTGCATGCAGCCACACCTGACATGGCTCTGTGTGTGCCTGTGTACAGATATAGCCCTTAGGTTTATGTGTTTTGTGCCAAAGCACTGTACGATTGTGAGCTTTCTGACAGATCAGGAATTCTCCTGTTTTTCTGCACTGAAATGTCTTCCACTGCGGTTGAAGACTTGAAGAGAGCGTTTGGCTCGGGGTCTGTAGTCTACCTTCTATCTGCATGATCAGCGTGCCTGCAGCATTCAAAAAACATGGGTGCAGTTAACCCATGTTAGCAGCATAAGGACATATGTTTGGTCAGGTTCAGCATTAGCATTTAATAAGGATTCCTGATTTGTATGGAGAGAACCTGTGGGTGACTCCATTTTAATTTACTGATTTACCTTACGTGCATGTGGAATGGGAAGCAGGTTTTGTTGATAAGTATTTCTGCAGGTAGCTGTCTAAACCAAATGAGACCTAGACCTGTCAGGCTCAGCAACCGTATTTGTCTCATTCAAGCTCTACAGCTTGATTCTTGAAAGGTCATTGATGCTCCTTTCCCTCCGTTTATTTGAGGTCAGAGACTAGACAGATGCTTGCCTGTGAAGAGGGTGCTAACTGATGCAGACTAACAAGTTTGCAAATATGATTCAATCCCAAGTGTATAACACCGAGCGAGAAACAAAGGCCGTATGCGATAACCCCCACAGTCGCTCTAGTCATGTGCTCCTGGTCCTTCTGCTGTCTGGAAAAAGATGTCAGAACAAAGCAAGAGAACCACATGCAAGGACTCTGTGGGAAATGCAGTTTAAATTTTCAGTTAATCCGTCCATGCAAGACAGGCCACAAAGTTAACTTTTTTTTTTCCTATTTTTTTTCCGTTTTGCTTTGTAAGAGAAAAAAATTTCTGGGTGTCAAAAAGGGTTGTGTTTGTCTGGTTCTCGTGAATTCTTGTGAATAGCATCTTATGGAATGATGTAGCAAATTGTCTAGTACCACTATTGAGTGTTGGGGGTGGGGAAACATCACTTGTGTGGTGAGCAAGGAGTTTGCTTGGCTCTTTCATTTTGCTGTATATTTACAGATACTTATTTACATTCTGAGCCCTTTCAAGTAAAAGTTGAGACAAAAGAGTCCTTGTAAGGTGGGTGGAAAATTGATGGATTGGTATCTTCTGAGGCTCTCATGCGTCTTTAGTACCTCTTTCTTAGTGCAGGTCTTCTCCAAGTCATTAGGGAACAAAACCTGTCTTGTTTCATGACAGCCTTTTTGCTTTTATTTGTAAGTCCAGAGTAGCGATGAAATTAAATGATGAGGTCACTCTTGCTCTGGTGTATCTGCAGCTATTGCTGCTTCTGGCTGAGCACTGCAACAGTTACGTAGGAAGGAGGGATCCAGGTGTGGAGGGACAGATAGATAAAGTAGTGGAGGAAGGCTCACTGATCCTTGTGTTACCTGGGAGGAGCAGTACTAGAAGCGTATGGTGATTGCTTTTCTTTCTGAGGTATATGGGGGAGAAAGAGTGAGCAAGGATTTTTCATCTCTTCCCTTTATAGTTTGTTAATTTATGAGACTTTGTTCTCAGAAGTTGGTAAGAAAGCGTGATCCTTGAATGAAAGGATGGGAGATAACCTACAGTTGCTTCTCTTCTGGCTGTTGGGAGAGATGACTTGTCATGCATGCTGCTTTCATTGCTCTGTAATCGACATTACAACGGTTTTAATGTCTCTGCAAGAGTAGGAACCCTGTGGCCTTTTTGTATCTCTTTCAAGCCATACCAGCATCAAGAGTCCCTTCTGAAATCGGATTATTTTTCTTTTGTCTATTAATATTTTGGTGGCTTTGAAATCACTCCACCATCCTTTCCAGCTCACCATATGGATTTCTGCATTGAAGGTATTCTCAGGTAGATTATTCTTGGTCTGTATTGCTTGGTTTGTAGGCTTTCAGTGCGCACACAGAAAGTGCATGTACTCGTCGTGTTGAGCCTGCCCCTCAAGAGGAGGGAGCTGAGCTTCCAGTTTTCTCCTTTACTGATACTATCAGCCTGCTGGTTGTAGTATAAGGGAAGAGGTATGAGCTTAAAGCTTTCTTTTGTTCTTCACCTAGCTGTTCTTGCTTTGCTTTCAGATGTACATTGTTTACCAAGTGGGGGAAAATAATCCTGAAATATAAAGGGTAGCCTTGGAACACATGACCAGAAATATCTGTATAAAAATAGAAGTTTTGAAGTTTGCAGTTTGAGGATTTTCATGTGATGACCGTGGAATTGATTTTTTTAACATTTTTTGCTTTCTTCTTCCCTGAGCTTCTGGAAAATGAGTGTTTTCAAATAACACCACGTCCCTGTAGACAGCAATACTTATTGTAACTGCAGCCAATTATCTTGTTGTCTGCAGTAAATAATGTCATGGCTGATGCTTGCCACGAAGAGCTTTTGCTCCATGTGTGAGTGTCGTGGCTCTGTAATTGGTTATGCAGAATTTGTTCAGTTGGAGGGTGAGGAAGACAATTTGATTTGCTTTAGCTAATTCTGATGTTGTACACATATTGTTGGTTGCAAAATCTAAAGGGCAATCTTGTAATAATCGTTTTGGACTCTGGAAGAATGTTTCAGTGGTGCCAATGGTTTTTGTTAAAGTTTTGGGTTTTTTGGGTTTTTATTTTTGTTTGTTTCCTGTTTTGTTTTGTGTTAATTTTTTTTCCTTGGATTCACTGTTTTTTGTACTCTGTAATCTCCTAAAAACACAATAGCTTGGTAAACCTATATTGCTGTGTATTGTCCGCACATGGTTCTACTGCTGGCATGTGAGTGTGATGCTGCTTTTGTTAGTGTAATGGCACTTTAAGGAATAGTTCATAAAGGAGTAAAGTGAGAGTTCACTGCTCTGCTGGTAACCACTGCACAAGCCGGGACAGAAAAGTGGCTGATTTTTAGATAGCATGTGGCATCCAGGTGACAGTTTAATACACTGTGATGTCCGGGTAGGTGTATGGAAGAACCTTGGGAAGAGAGCACCCTGTCCAACTTCAGTGAGAAGGAATGAGTGGGACTGTTGAAACTGGTGAAACGATTGAGATAATGCCACCTTCTGTTTCTCAACCCAGTTAGGGTAGGGCCCTATTGCTTTGATAGCAGTTTCTGCCTAGTTGGTTTCAGAAACTGGAAGCCGCCCGTCCTGCTCTCCTTGCTGGAGAGAGGGAGATTGGTCCTTTCCAGAAGCCTGCTGCGTGGTCTGTGTCTGGCCATCACTGATTCCAGCTCTGTGCAGCTCCGAGTGCTGCTGGGTGAACAGCTTTCCTTATGCCTAAACTTGAACAAACTGTGCTCCTGGGGTCAGCTAATGACCATGTGTGCTACAGGGAGAAGTGTCTCATGCTACAGAGCCCCAAAGTCATCTTTGCAGTCTGAAAAGGAATAAACCAGCTGTCTGCTATACTGAATTTTAATGCTGACAAACTGTTTTCTGTTTATTTGTGTCATTAGGGGTAGTTGAGCAGAAAAATAGCGAATTAAAAAAAGTGAGGCCTGCCAGTGGAACCTGTCAAGTGATAATTTGACTCATTATTCTGCTATGTCCCCCATGTCTTATTTCTGTGGGTTGGCTGTTTATCCTGAACCTTTCCTTCTCATTCCATTGCTGTTCAGCATGCTTCCTCTTGCCTACAGTGCTTCCTGGAGATGATCCCCAATGTAGTATCGCTTGATTTACCTTTTGTGTTTCTTAGCAGTATTTAACTGTCCTGTTCACGTATTTACACAGCTGTAAATTACATGGTGTAATGGAGCATATTCCTTGTGTGTATGCATCCTGGCTCTGGAAGTTGTGGTACTGCTTTGTCTGTTAACTTGATAGGGTCTTGTAGGTATCACAAAGCAGTGGTGGTTTATGTACCGTTTGTTTTCGTGTAGGGAATGAGGAAAGAAATACTTCCTTGGCCTATATTACTGAAGGATTTTGCTTTACTGCCCAAGGAGTTATTTAATTTTGACCTATCTTTAAGCACTCTTTTAGGCAGAACATAAAGGATTTTCCCCAATATTGATGTCTGGTTTACTCATCACAGGTCTTCATAATGATAGAGATCTGTGGGATATTGGCTGTTGCTGTTCCCTCACCCTATGGTCTGTCTTGAACTGGACAGATGAGTGAAGATGATTCTGAAAGCCTGTAGGGTATCTGTGTCTGCAAAAACTGGGCAGTTAAAGCTTTGTGCTGTGACTAGGGCTAGCATTTCATGAGATGAATTAATGCTACACCCCTTAGTTATCTGAACACGTTGGCTATAATATGCAAGGTGGTTGGACAACATTTGCAGCCTCTCGGTTCAAGCTTTTGGGAGTCTTTTTGTTTTGAATGACTCGATGAGTTCCATTTTAAATCAGCAGGTCTGTTGTTTTGAGTTTCCAGAATTTTCTATAGACTTAAGACGTTTTTCTGGAGTTCTTTCCCTTTTGTTTCTGTTTAAAAAAAAAAAAAAGAAAAGAAAAAAGAAATTAACTTTACTCTGAGGACTCTTTAGTCACCCTAGCTAGTGTGGGAAGTGCTAAAGTGGCTGTCTCCTGCAGAAGCTCTATGGCTGGTGGAGCTACTTGGCTGCTTTCTGAATTTAATGAGCATCAGATCAGTGCAGCCTTGAAAGACAAACAAAACTTTTAAAGTCATGCAGCTCTGAAAAGGAGCTTATTGCTAGTGTAAATGCCTTGAAGAGCAGCTCTCCTCGTTTTGCTTTGACCCAGGTCCATATAAACCCCCAAATTTTGTCTTGTCAGCACATCTTTCATCTAAGCCGTGCTTTTAGATGCTCTCTTACTTATGTATGTTCACAAAAAATGCTAATTACAGCTTTTACAAGATACTCCCTCAGACATAAAGGCTCAACCCTATAGAGTGCTGTACAGGTCAACCCCCCGCTCTTTAGAACTATCAACCCCCTTGGCACTTCTCATCTGATGGAGATTGTTGCAGGGCTACTGCATACTGCCATGGGGAAGATACAAGTTTGGAAGTAGTGTTGGTCTATGCCACTTTATATTTTTGATTTAAAGTGTAACCATATATTGAGTGCATTGCAGCAATCTGGTCTTAAGGTGAGAAGGGTGTGAGACATGGTAGCAAGATACACCCCTGTGAGAAATGGCTAACACATCACAGACATGCTCAGGTGAGGTGTTCCTGATCAGCGCTGCTGTATCTCATTAAACAGAAGCTTAAAATGAAGCTCTACCTGAGGCTTTAGCAAGCTAGATTTGTATAATGGCTATAGGTAGAAGAACTGCTCTCACCAAATCTTCAGGATCCCTCCTGCCCCCATTGGTACTGGCTTACCATGCCATAGAGAGAGGGTCAGTTATCTTGGTGTAACAGCACGTGCTGCTTGGTTCTATATCCTCTAACAGTGCCGCTGTGTGATGTTCTGTCTGTGCAGTTGGAGAGATGAGATGATTTCAACAGAAATCCATGTTGGAGACCTTACTGGAAGCACTTCTAGATCACTCTCAGAATTGTCAAAAATGTGGATGCTGGGTCAGACTGATGTGCCTCTAGCAGAAGCGGACAGTGATTTTTTTTTTTTCTTGTTTGATCAGTGCTATCAAAGAATCTTTTCATTAGGTGCTTCTGCCACAGATGACTTGTCTGTTGTTCAGAAAAGGAAATAAAGCAAAGCAGTTCATTCTGTACTTTTATCTCTTGCAGACAGGAAGTAGATCTGAGTATTGAAGGCAATTTGTGTTCTCACCTAGTGTCCTGTAATGGAAGAAAGTGGTAAGCTAGCATGTCTATGTCAAGCACTCTGGGCCTTTTCTTTTTAAACAAAAGGCATACAGGGCAACAGCTCCTTCTGCAGGGATGACATCAGTCCTTGCCAAGAGTGTTGCTACTTCTCCATAAAGGTGGACCCAGTGTTTTCTGTCTGAGCCTCATCAGCTGAGGGGTTGTTAACTTGGTGTCTCTTACCAGTGCTGCCTGCACATGCACTGGACTAGTGAGTTGATATTGACCTGGCTAAAGGGGGTTGCCAAGTATCTTTCATGTGATTATTTTCTCAATGATTTGCAAAGTTTCTGTGTCAGTAACAGGGAGTCAGTTTAGCTGAAGGAATAGTGCTGGGGGGTTTCAGAGGGCCTGCCGTTGGAAATTCACTTTAGCCTGCTTGTAGGTAAGAATTTAGAGCTAAGAAATTCACTTTAGCCTGCTCGTAGGTAAGAATTTAGAGCTAAGAAAAACACAGTTTTGTAACTGTGTTAGGTCTGAATTAGGGCCAAGTATCTTGCTTTGCAGGTTACAATGACCAATGTAGGCATGTTGAAAGTAGTGAATGACTGTTGTGCTGGCGTTACGATAGGTTGAGTTGAATTATTTAGAATAGCTGCTAGTATTTTTGTTTAGATAGCCTTTGTTGATTTTATTTTTGAGTCTGGAAAGCATCTCTTAAACAATATATCACAGGAATGTGTAGTTACATGGCTTGGCGTGTCTTTCCAGGCATTTGGGTGGATTTGAAGAAACCTATTAGTAGTCCAAGTGCCTGAAAGTAGATGATCATAGTAGGAGATCTGCTGGTCAGAAGGGGAAGGGAAGATGTTCCTGGTTGATACCACTGGAATAAGTAATGCTTTAGAGGGTGCATGGGACCGTGCTGCTGTGCATGCATGAACCTAAGTGTTCATGTGTAGTGGCAAAATTTACCACAGGCTTTTGGATCAGAGCACTTAGAAGGAGAGAAGTTGAGTGTTGGCTCTGAAGTTATAACCAGAAGGGAAGCAACAGCTGAATTTTTCCAACCAAGGCAGACTTCTTGCAGCCACAACTGTAGAACATCATCTCTTTTGACTTTTTTAGTAGGAATGTAATTCTTGTCAGCTAAGAGCCCTTTAGTTCAGAGAAGTAACTTTGCCAGGAATGCGGGCAATTCTTTAATTTTCAGACAGGCCAAAAATAAGCTGTGTAGAGAGATTAAAATGTGACTGCTGCAAAGAAGAATGTGATTTTTCTTGCAGTGTAGAAAGAGGAAAAGCTACTTAGGTCACAGTTGATAGTGCCAATCTGTTTGGTTTTCTTGATTCACACCCTGTTGCAAACAGTTTCATAGAACCTGTATTATTATATGCATCCCATCTCTCATGTGCTTCATTTGTTTCAAGTATCTATAAAAAAAAGTAATGTAGTGAATTGACCTGTGTGAGTGGGTTTCCTTGAGGGAGGAAGGGGACACAAATTCATCAGCTTAAATAAGCAGAATATTTGGTTGTTGGCCAAGTACACATGAATCATTTGGCACAAATCTGTGTCCCTGTGAATGAAGTCCGTAGCCATAAATGAATTTCCCCACATTTGTGGGAGGTTGAGTATCAGCATCAGAAAGAATGTTTTGTGCCTTACTGAGAGAATAAAAAGCTTTCTGGCAAGGCATACTTTTGCAGGTGAGTAGATGTAAGGCTTCTGGAATGGTTTTTCTTTATATATACAATTGCTCAATTGAAACCTGAAGAAGTGGAAAGTAGTGTTATCCTTGAGCAGATCGTATCTGTTGGCCATTTCACTCCTAATCTTTCAGTCTTGCTCATGATTGTATGTGCTGGCTTGGGAGCCGTGGATACGTGTAGCGTTGCAAGTTGTGTTTTTTCCTTTGTTCTTCATAGAATAGAGAAACCTTACTAATCAAATTTCAGTTTTAGAGCCTGACGTAGGTTTACAAAAATTGGTAATTTTGGATTATGTGTTTTAGTAACCACAGTGGACTGAAGAGTTGATTTAAGTCTTGTGGAGATGCTTTGAAGGCCCATGGCAAGCTAGGTGGTTTTTTTTTTTCCCAGTGTATCTGGTTTTGTTTTCTGGTGGATCAACTAGTGAATGCACTAGAGACAAAAGCATGAGGTTTGTGCAGAGTGGGAGAACTGTACTGTTCCAGAACTTTTGGGCCTGAACTCCAGATGATATTCTTCAGTGGAAGGGGAAGGAGAGCTTTCACTGCAGCTCCCAGAAGGGAAGGTACTGCTGGCATTAGACTGAGCTCATCTCTGAGCTTGCTTTTCCTTGGTCCGTGCGATAGGCATGAATTCGTTGGGGGCTGTGTATAGGTTTTTATTATGGAGGTGACATGAGGATGGCAGTTGAGTATGTTTATTGGACTCTTGACATGTCTGAGTAGTAAAGTTCACCAGGGAATTCTCTGAGTGTCATTCAGTTGAAGGGTGTTCTAGAAATGTAGTTGACTTAATAGACCCTACCTTGGTAAGGTAATGGTACTACCAAATCTGCAAGTCTCTTTCTGTTCCATGATAGACTCAATTCCTCTGAACTGAAGCTTCTCTTTGGCTGGAGTTACTGGCTTCCGGTGTCCAGGGAAGGTGACGAGGGCATTGCTGACAAGAGCATTGCTATGTGACAGCGAAAGAATAGTGGCATGTATGAAATGCATGTGGGATTTTGCAGGCAGGTATAGATGTTCACGAGGCAACAAACAACGGTTTCTGTGAGGTGTCAGTGCTTTGGCTTTATGCAATAGCCTGTGGGTTGTTTTTATGTAATAATACACTAGGTTATTTTTCTCACTGGTAATGTTTCAGCAGTTGAGGATTGACAAAGTTTTTCTTATGGTAGACTAACTCTAAAAGGGACCGGTGCAGAGATCTTTATGCTATGTAATAACTTTTCATAATTCTGATTCTTCAGCAGTGCTCATACTTGGGACAATGACTGCTGCCTGCATTTAAAAAAGTCTGGTGGAAGCCTGTTTGATTTTATTCTTACCTGATAACATAATTACAGAATACACATTTCTTCTGGAGTTGCTTCAGAAGACGTAGTGCCTGCAAATACCTTTGAGTTTATTTGGATGCTGTGTGTGTGTGGTGTGTGTTTTGTCGGGGGTTTTTTTTGATACAGAGTGTTTGGGATGGTTGGTTTGGTTTATTTTTCTGAAGAGCAACCGGAATTAGGAAGGGGTTCCTGGCAGACAAGGACAAAATCAGTGGATTCCAGATGAGGATAAATCATGGTAGTTTGTCCTAGCAGCTCTTTTTGCTCTATTACTACTTACGTATATTTGTGAGTGGAGAGAGACACATAGGTGTTGTCAGAAATATGATACAGAGAGGAGGAGATGATGTAGGTTTGAGATCTGGAAATTAAACTGGGACCATGTGTGAAGGCTTAGCTTTAGAGCTTCTGCTTTAAAGCCTTTACAGACTGCTTTAGAATGTTCTTAAAATTAGCCAGCTCTGGGTTGACCAGTTACATTTCTGCAGCCCAAACTTGGTAGTAATGTTGTAATACTTCAACAATAATTGTTTTGTCAGAAACAGTGAACCTGTTTCTCATTTGACTTCATATGATGTGTTCTGTGACTTGGGAATGTCCTGTCCCACTAGCTGTTAACATTTAATTTTGATGCTGCTAAGGGAGCCCTGAAAGAAATGATGTTGGAACCCATTGTGCTGTCTTCTATAACTCTAAATGCCTTTTTCCCTTTTGAGTGTTGTGATGATGGGAGAATTTTCTCCTGGTTGCAGATTGTTAGCCGATTGTTAAATAACATTGGCGAGGTAGGAAATGGGATTTCTGACTGATACATTGTCGAGTTTTTGTGTGTCTGTGGTTATAAAATTGAGGGGCTTTAAAACTTGTAAGAGGTTAGCGTTCAGGTAAGGACATAGTTGCTATGTGACTTTAAACTGAGACTTTATTTTCATTCAAGAAGTGTTAAAGTTTTTGGTGGAGGAAGAGGCTTGAGACGTGTTTAAGAGTTCTGCAAGTATTTGCAGCACTATTTAGTGAACCTGTAACAATGTGTACTGAACACTAGGATTCAATACCCATAGGTTTTTCAGGATATTATTGTACATCTTGTACACCTGGTGGTGTGGGGGTTTTATTTGAAAGGAAATGGTAATCTCTGACACTTTGACTGGTGATTCAAGCATTACGTTGGACCATTCTTACTGTAGTGTTGGTATGACTAATACAGAAAAAGCATGAGGATTTGGTAATGCAGTTGATATTTCAAACTAGGTTTCTGCTAATGTAGTATATACTCTCACAGGAGTGCTGCAAACTTGCGGCCTTTTCTTGTTTTAAATTTTGGGTAGGCTGATTTTGCGCCTTAGTGTATGAGTACAAAAGTACAAAACTGTCAAAGCTGCTCATGGTATTTTCGTTTGAGCTTCTGGGAAGACTGGTAGCATGTAGATTTTAACTTGCATGTTTTGGCTGTTCACACTTACTTGTGTGTGTTTTGTACTGTGGTGCTTTCACCTCTCCCAGTGTTCTTGTGTACTGCTGTGTTTCTAGTGAAGTCCCAAAGTTGTGGTGCGCTGGAGAAGACTGTTGCACCTAGTCCCATAGCAAAACCCTATAATACCCTATAGAAGCAATTATTTTTGGCTGTAGTGTATTCAAAAGAGCTGTTATTTACGAGTAGAGAACAAAGTTATTTCTAAAAATTCATATGATGCCTAGGATTTTGATAGTTAACAAAGAAGTGGGGAATTTGCCTGCAGATAAAGAGGAGTAATGAGCTTTCATCTGACACTGAAGAGTGCAGATGTTACTGAACTCCTGGAGATCTGTTTGTTGAAATCCCTTGTATTGCTCTGGGCATCTCTTGTGCTGTTTTGCTTTGATTTCTCATGCTGGTTGTATTGCTATGAAGCCCATTCATAGTTAAAAAACACGCAGCAAGTCAGGCAGTGATTATTTGACCATTGCTGTTTCTTACTGTTTTCTTCAACCCTACTTACAGTTATTCTGTGTGTGGAATCAACTCTGCCATGTTTATTACTAGTTTTGTGCTTGTATGGAAAGTAAGTCATTAAACATTAAATATACAACTACCTCATAATACTTTCCCCGGTCTTTAAATGAAAATACAAAGATCTAATGCAATAATACTAGCATTCTACCAGATTTGTAAGTGATGTGTTTTCTTTTGTAAAATGTACCTCTTTGGATGTCCTGAGATGAACGATGTGATGTGTAACTCTTCAAATGGTGTGAAAAATGGAGCTGAACTATACTGCCATATTGGAAGTCGGGTGATGCAACTTGTGAGTTGGTGATGCTGTTGGAAGTTCAAGAGTGTATTTTCTTCTCTAGAATGCGGGAATGCTGGTGCAGTTTTGAGTCACTTCTGCTTCATCTTGGCATACTGTTAAGAAAAAAGTAATCCTTTGTGCTACTGAACGAGAAATAGCTGAAATCCTCTTGAAGTTATTCAAAACTGCCCTTTAAAAAAATATGGTACCCAGACTCTTACAAAACGACCTGCTCTGTGACTGTTCGAAGAAAAAGATCTGTAGACCACATAACTGAAACCTCTTAAAAGGAGATCCGCGAGGGAACATGCTGGTACATGGAGTCAACAGTGCGGCATGGAAGTGCTTGTTTAAAACTCATCATCCACTAAAAGCTTCAATTTGTACTTTTAGGCAGTACCGTTAATCTTTTCCTCCAGTAATCCAGTCACAGCATCGTTTCAGTTTTTTTTTGGCTTTATGCAGCTGAGAGCTCTTTGTTCTTATAGACTGATGTTGGACATGGGCAACAAGATGCAGTGGTGGAGAGTGATGTAATTTATTGTTAGTTACTGAATGTGCTTAAAATACGACTTGTATATATAATTTAAGGCGTGTATCTATGTATAACTTCTGTTAATTGCTGTAATGTTACTCTTTGGGTGTTTACTTATGGTTGCTCTCAAAGACAGGAAAATGGAAGAGGCAAGGCCTTGATTTGACACAGTATGTCTGTTCTTACAAATGAAATGTCTTTATATTGTCTGTGCTCATTTTCACAGTGTTAACTGTTCTGTATGTCCTGGCAGAAACTCAGGCTTCTGTTTGTCTAAGAAGGGTCTGCAGCTATTATAGAGTAAGTATGCTTTTGAAGTCAGCCAGGACTTGGGGTCATACTAGAAGGATAGGTCAAGGGAGTTCTGCTGAGTTTTCTTTAGTGTAGTAGTAAGTTTTTGCACCGCATCTAGGAGAACTTTCTAGACTTACAGATTGTATTTCCATTGGAGGCAAGGCCAAATCTTCCTGGGACTAATGAACTACATCTGTCCCTCCTAGATTTCATCCCACTTAAGTACCACTACTTTGTCAAGATCATTTTGAACACACGCTCTTTAGTCCTTGGAATGCCTCTGGGGATGCAATCCACAAGTCTAGAAAGTACTCAGATAGGGATGTATTAACAGGAATGGTATGTAAAATAGAGTTAAGCAGTGTTCAAGGCCAGGTTGGATGGAGCCTTGGGTGACATGGTTTAGTGTGGGGTGTCCCTGCCCATGGCAGGGGGGTTGGAACTACTTGGTCTTAAGATCCTTTCCAACCCAAACCATTCTATGATTCTCACTTCTTGGCGCGCTAATAAGCCCTAGTTAAAGTGCAGCACCTAGTTCTGGTATTGTACTAGGAGAATAGTTGCAGGCAAAGGGGAATGGTCAGAGATCCAGAAAATGTGCTCTAAGGGAAAGCTGAAAGGACTTTGGATGACCAGATGTTCTTTAAACATGTTAAAGATAGCTGGAAGGAAAAGGCTGAGCTGTTGTCCTTCCCATTGGAGATGAAACAATGTGTGGGTTTAAACTGCAGCAAACATGTAGTTGAGTCAACTTTTAAGATCGACGGGAGCACTGGAATGGATTAGGAAGGCTGTCAGATTCCCTGTAGTGCCTGTTTTAAAAATGAAGAAGTTTGCCAGGTAGTTTATATATAGGAGTTTGGACAGGTTTTAATTAAGACAGCCTGTGGTCCCTTATGGTATTATTTTCTGTCATTCTGGTTATTTCTGCATGGCTTTGTGATGAGCTTCAGTTATAGCTCACTAATTCTGTTCTTTCTCCCCTTGGGATTAAGTAGCTTCATGCTACTGGCAGCTTGCAGGCGGATATTGGATATGAAGATGAGTATCTGTGAATCTGGCCATAACTTTAACACTGAAAGGCTAGATACATTATCTTTTAAAGATTAGTTAGCTACACCCTGGGAATTTTGCACATGCAATGGCTTGTTCTAGTCATTGGCATGCAGCTCCAATTTCGGAAGAAAGAGAATAGTTTGGGTTGAAAGGGACCTTCAAATGTTAGCTAGTTCAACCCCCTTGCCATGAGCGGGAACATCCTCAACTAGATCAGGTTGCCCAGAGCCTTGTCCAGCTTGGCCCTGAGCTCTGCCAGGGGTAGTGCATCTACCACCTCTCTGGGTATCCTGTGCCAGTGTCTTCCTACCTTCATTGTACTGCAGTTGAGAACCACAGACTGTCTGGGGGGATATTTAGAGCTTGCTTCCTGTGAGTCCTGAGAAATACAATGCTTTTCTTCAGTTTTTGATCCTGTGGTTCTTGCTTCAACACAAAAGAATTTAGCGCAAGTGAAGAGCTGCTCAGAGCTTCAAGCATAGCCCAGGACCATGCTGCAGTAGCTGTGTGAGTACCAAGCTTATGATAGGGGGTGTCTGCCCAAAAGAACTTGCAGAATAAGTGAATTATTTTGGTATATGATGCCAGTGCATAAAGGATATTCATCCCTTAATACATAAGTGTGTATTCACAGAAGTTACTTAAGGATTTACTTAATAAATGAGCAAGTGTCTGAAGATTGTGTGTGGAAACAAGATGTTGCATGCAATCTGAGCCAACAAAGAAAATAAATTCTTGGTCTTGTATATCTGTGGAATGGAGATAGAGAGATTATTTTCATTTTTGTTAGTGCCCTGGCTCAAAGGTCAAAGGTTTGATGTGGACCTTGAAAATCCAAGTATTGGCTTTTGTAACTTCTTTATTATCTTTTTTTTTTTTTAGGGATTTTAAATGAGTTATACCTAGTATTTTGGCACACAAGTAAGTGGGATGTGCAAAACTTAAGTCTAGAGATCTCACACGAGAAACTCTAGAGATACTTCAGAGCAAAAATGATCATCTGTACTGGGACATGGTTCCCCATTTGGTGCAGAAACTTTGACTAGAACTAAACAAATGCTGCTTTTTCTGTGCCTCTCAAAGCGACAGTCTTATTTAGTGTACTTGTGAGGTTGCTGTGGAAGGCTAGAATCTTGATCTACACTTAATACGACTAATTTTAAAATGATCATTTGGTTTTGTCAAATTGTCGGTCCCTGCTTCCATATTCCTGATGATTTTGAATATGCAAAACTAAATGTCAGATTAATTTCTTTTCCTTCTAATCTGCTCAAATGAGAGAGAAGAAATGATAATCCTGAAGCTTCATGCTGAAGTCCTCCTAAGATACAGTAGTTGTTCAGAATGCCTTTTATCTTTTCCCTTTTAAACCTTTGGCTGATGAAAGGATTAGACGTTTAGCTGTAAAAGAGCCTCTGGCTGGTGACCTGTGTATTTCATTTCTAGGCAGCACTTTGCTTAAGGCTTTGCTTAGTGTTTGCTCTGGCTTTGTCATGCACAAAATAGACCATCTCTTGGATGGCTTAGACTGTTGGGGCGTACAGTTCTTTTTTTGTCTGCAGCTGTCATCATCTGAATGATGGAAGAGTTTACAACTTGGGTATTGTGGAAACTTGTGCCTCTTCCCTGTTGATAGCTGTGAGAGACTGGGGTGCTTCTGTTGACATTCTTCAGCTTCAGTGCTGTGATGGTGACAAGAAGTCAACAGAATAACCTGCTAGAAATCAGAACTGTCTGCTAGAAGAAGCAAGTTAGAGGCTAACCAAGTGGTCTTTTTGGCTTATTGGAATCATTCAAATTAGTGGAGTTTTCTGAAAATGGATAAGGCTTTAAAATAAATAACAGTAACAGTGGAAAAAATAATCCCTTTTTCCCTGTACTCATCTTTCTCTTCCATATTTGTCAAAACTTCACATAAAAAGACTCTTTTGGTTTAAATTGTCACTTCTCACTGTCTTGCTCGTTTATCATGGTTTTTGTGTATTTGTGCTTGGAACTGTGTGGAACCACATCTCTGGAATGGAGTTATTGCTGGGAAATGTTGTGTTTGTTGTAATTCCAGAGTTTAGCTGATTTTTTACTTGCTGGGCTTGTGGAGTTTGGTTTTGGGGTTGTTTTTGGTGGGTTTCAGTTTTATGCAGATATGTTTTACAAATAGGTAAATGTTTTTAGAGGAAAAAGGGTAAGTGGAATAGCAAACTTGAAAATAGGTTGGGTTTAAAAAAACCACAGCAATGGACCTTTGGATTAAAGAAGGAAAGCAGTGATAACTTCAAGTTTCACATCTTACTAATGTCTTAAATATGTTTGTTTGGTTTTAATGTTTCATAGCTGTTTCTGATGCTGGCTTTTGGAGCTCTTTAGAGGTGGGGGTAGAAGCATATGCAAATGGCCCAAGTTTCCAGATTTGGACTAAAACTGATGTGCAGATCAGTGCCTCCAGCTGGGAAGGTTTTTAATGATGCACCGCTAATTAGTGAAGTTGTGCACCCAAAAGCAGTGCATGCTTATAGGGGAGAAGAACGGTTGCTTTGTCCGTGAGTGAAGGAGAAATACATCATTATACCACCATTAAAACTCCTGCCAGTGGAAAGCGACTATCAAGTCTAAAGTAATTCAAGAAAATCTGTGTATCAGCAGTAATATTTATGCTCTTCTTATTTTGGTGCGTTTTGCATTTTCCATTCTTAAAACTCTTTTAAAATGGGACAGATTCTTACTTTCACCAATATGAGAGTACAGTAATGCACAGGAATGCTTCAGTGGTTCGTCAGTGCGGGTGTCTTAGAAGTAGCATGCTTTAGCATGGAGAGTTCCTATATTGAAAGCCTGTCATCTGGAAGCGTGCGTGGGCAGGTTTTGTATGAGGATGTTGGTGTGACTGGGACATTTGAACAATACAGCTGTCAATGTGGTAAGTGATTCTGGGTAGCATACTCCAGTGGGGAAATGAGCACAGTCATAGTTGCTGCTGTTGAGGTCACATGTGGGGCATTGTATGCTTGTTGGATCACTTGGGCTCCACAAAAGGGGAATTCAGTCTGAAACAGAAGCCAGGATTCTCAGGGGAAAAGTGAACCTGGAAGCGAAACTGATGATAATTTGACTTCAGCAAAATAGTCAGAGGAGGATGTTGATCTCTGTAAATACTTTGAAGGCAGAGTGAGCAAACATTAATTACTGCTTTTACTTTCCTCAAGTACAATGCTTATGTAAACCCAAGGGCACTGAAGTAATAAAGTGATGTATTTTCTGCCTTAATCTATTTTCTCTTCTCCCCACCCAAAGGAAACGAGTCTTTTAGAATATCTTTCCTCAAGAAAAGGTAAACACCTGAAAGACTTACCTTGACAGAGTACACAGTCAGGGGTGTGCAATATAGTTTCCTTCAGTATGAGGAAGTTGGACTTTGGGACCTAAGAGAGCCTTCTCATTTTTCTGCTTAAGATATATATATATAAGTCAATTCAGTTTATTATAAGATACATATATGAGAAGTTAAAGCTGAGAAGCTTTCACGATTTTAAACCACTACCAACTAAACCCTCAGAAACCCAACTTCAGCCATGCTGAAGGGTATGTTCTGGCATTTATGGAGACATCCTTTGTTGTGGCTTGAAGAGAAAGCCTTGGTTGCTCTCATAAAAGAGCAGTTGTGTGTCTTCATCCAGACCGCTAAAGTGGCTGGAATAAAGCTAAAATGAATAAATAGAAGCATACTAATTTAGTTGTTCATGAACGTGTATGGAATGTTTTGTGGCTAGCAGTAGCTAGAACAGCCATGTAGCTTTATCAGATGTTGAGCTGTCTTGACTTGCATTGGATTTAGGATCTTTCTGTGCGAGCAGACTTGTTTTCCAGTTTCTCTCCTCTCTAAGATTTGAGACTGGTTAAAAAAATCAAAGTATTTTGTCTATGTGATAAACCCACTTTCTTCCTGAATGTTTTCCACAAGGAAAAGTTAAAGAAATTCTACTTTGTATTGAATTTGTCAGATTTGTTCAAGTTTTCCACCATCATTTAAGAGGCATTAGTATTTTTTGTTGTAGCCTGTAGCATATTAGGAATACTCATCAACTATTTAGGGGATTCCCCTTCTCATTTAAAGTCCGTAACTGCCAATGTTATGGTTGTAATCCAAGTTCAGGGACTGAATGAATATTATGCAATGAACTGTGTCTCACATGAAGTTTAAATTGCTTTTAACTGTCATCATTAGTATAGCCTGCTTTGAAGGTGGATTATTTGATGTTTAGAAGGGAGTTGGGTGTCATATCTGACATGAGAGAATGTACTAGCTAGTACTGCACATTGAGATGTAGTGGAAACCAAGCTGATTTGAACATACTGTAGACCTTCTGAAACTTGAGGTACAGTTAAATTAGGAATTCATCTTGAGATGAATGGGATTATACTGTTAGAACAGTCTTCTGTAAGCCATCAGCATGACAGCCATATTTATGTATAAAACTATTACATTGGAAAAGTGTGGGAAAACTATTGAAATCATATTTAGAGTTGCTTTTTTTTAATATATATATATATAGAGAGAGAGAGCAAGGAAGTATGTGTCAGGTTTTGTGTGGAAGAGCCTTCAAATTGTAACCCTTATAATGAAGGCAGCCAGCCTAACTTACATGAGCTCAACTTTAAGTGCAGTTTTACCTTCCCGTCCAGTTTTCTTTTTCTTCTTCTTTATTTTTATTTTACTAATTTTTTGAATGTCTCCTTTTGCTTTTAGCGAAGCTGCTGTGTTTTAGGTATGGAGAGAGGAGTTCTTTCTCTGATCTTCTTGACCTCTTTTCTCAAAGGATTTTATGAAGAAAGAATAGCTGCAGACGAAACCTGGATTTGGTCAGCATTCTACACCTATTTCCACTTACTGTTCTCAGGTCCCTAACCTACTAACAAAACCCTTTTCTTGAGAGCTTTTTATTTCTACCGTTGGGCAGCAATCCTGGATAAGTTAAAGACCGCTAGTGTTGAGTGTGGCTTGATTGTGCAAATTTGTTTTCTAGTGCTCCTGCACGTGAGGAGGTTCAGCATCATGTATACCCAAAGAAGATGAGAAGAACTTCATTTCGTCAGGGAGTTAAATCTAGGCAATTGGGGATAAGTCAGTGTAGCTTGTGCTGCGTTTCCAAGCATAGATAGCCTTGAGGAGCTTTTATTTGGATCATGACTTTCTAAACTTTTCTTTATTTGAAGCCTTGTTGGACTTCAATAGAAATGCGTTCAAGTGCATGCAAAAATCTGCTTATCACGGGTTATTTGTTCTTCATGTACTGTTGAGGTGTGCTAGTTCTTTTTAAAGTATGTTTTCTTCTCCTTGCTGACTCTCCTGCCATAGTGGTTCTGCCTCAAACATTTTGGGAAAACTCTGTTTTTTGTTTTGTTGTTGTGGTTTTTTTTGTTCCCCTTCCAATTGACATTTCTGAACTGGATGAACACAGCTTTAAAGGAAATGGCAAGGAATTTTCTTTTCATTGATGTTACGTTCCTTCAGTAACATGGGGTGTATTGCCCTTAGACTACTTGAGCTTCATGCCTTAACCAGTTTGGTGACAGTGTTGCTTGATGCCTCTTTCAGCAACAAGATCCTACAGGATACTTCAGATAAATAGCATTGGGAAGACCTGCCATCAGCGCTGAACTCTTACTGAACATGTATATCCATGAAATGGAAATAACATGTTTCCTTTTTCCTATCAAGCAGACCAGAATGTGCATGCACTTTGTAGCAGATTAAAAGAAACGGCAATATGTAAAAATGAAGTACCGGTTGTATACGCTCTTTGAGGGCGTTTCTTCTGCAATTGGTTCTTGTGAAGCTTTAACATAGTGGGCAGTGAAATTAATTGTATTTGCAGAGTAACTCTTCGGTTGTTTGGAGTAGCTTCCTCACTATTTGGTAGCTTGATCACTTCAGGGTTTAGAAGAAGCACGCTCAAGTCGTGGCACAACCCTTCAACAACTTCTTGAAAGCCAAGCAGGTCATGTCTTACGGCTATGAGGTGTCAGCCTCTTTCAGTGCTGTCACATGCGTGCTGTTTATAAACGGATGTAAACAGGCTTGAACTTCTAAACCGTAGCTTAAAGACCTCTTTGTTGTGGTTTTTTATTTTAATTTTTTTTCCATGAAAACCAAAATACTTACCCTTTTTGATGTAGAACCTTGAACTTGAGTATGAGTTAGTTCACCAAACCTGCAGGTGGAATCTGAGGTGCTGAGACATGTAAGTTGCTGCATGCATTCAGGGTGATATTCCATCTTGTAGTGAGGCCATAAAATAACCACAGTTACAACGAAGGTGTAACACGTTGCATGTGAATTTTGCATGTGGCCAACCATGCCTCTCCTTGGTTTCCTCTGGCTGCTAAGTACATTTTCTGCTGGTGGGTCCAGAAAGAGGAATTGATATTGTTTTACCTGTGTCTCTCTTGAACACGTGAATTCAAATTAAATATGCATCTACGCTCTAGGAATGGAAATATATATTTTGGCCTAACTTTTGTGAACGTTTGCTTTTTAATTACTGACAAAATGGGCTCTCCATCTGATTGTATAAAAATCATAGTTAAATGTAAACTCTAATGTTATTGGTTGATAGTTTAAAATCTTGGATGAACAGTTTGGGTTTTGAATCATTTGCAGTAAGAACTAATTATCTCAGTTGGAAACACAGAGCACATGGACCATAAGTCCCTCTACCTTCACTTCTTGGCTTTCTTATTTCTCCGTGTGTGTTCAAACACCTCTGTTTTACCTCCCCACTTCTCCCAATACACACCCAAGCTACAGTTGTTATTTTTGGCTGTGATCCAGGACTCAGAATTCTGTTGTTTTCCCAAAAAATAACATTTATTTTTTTTCTTTCTACACAGAATTCCTTGAAATATAATGTGGCTGCCATCCATTGTTCTGGATGTGAGGCTGGTACTGTACTTAAATAGTAATGCTTGCTTTCGAAATGTCTCATTTTCCTCTCCTCCCAAAGGAAGGACAGTGAGGTTGCTGTCAGATGCTAAATGTTGTACCTTGTGTTCTCCTTCATGTCAGATGTTAATTTATGGGGAAAAAACAGTCATTTTGAAAGTCAGTAATGATCTACAGAGTCCCCTATAGAGAGATTTTTGTTGGAAATGCAGATGTCTAAGTGATGGCCGTAATTACTGCTCTGAGGGTGTGAAGGGTTTCAGGTCTTTCAGGTAACTAGCAAAGAACACAATTATATTTAAACTCTATAAACTGTCTTATAGAGCTAAGATAGTTGGGAACTCTGGCTGATGTGTGGTATCAGGCTTTTTGAGGGCTCTCAGAGGACTTTTTTGCTTTCGTGTGTATAATATATCCACTTACAAATTCTCAGAACACGCAGTGTGCTTGGGAAAGCCACTGTTAATTTGTTGAGGCAACACTAGTTTATTTACACAGCAGAGTGGATGAATCCTTGCTTTAATGGTAAAAATTTGGCTATATACTTAAATGTGTGGAATAACAAATGTTGTTTCTCTAAACTTTAAAAATATCTTCAGTATATTTAGCTTGTCCTTAGGATGCTTTATTCCAGCAATAAACATGGCGAGTTTCTGTTCTGTTTGGAACATTGAAATAATGACATACTTAATTTTCTACTCTGGAAAGAGGTGTAAAGTATGGATTGCTTTTTAAGAGTTCTTTCTTGTGTTGTGGTAACAGCTCTAAAGATGTTGCCTCTGGAGTGTCAGTGTTGCCCAATTTTCTGTGAGCCTCTGTATGGCAACCTACATACCGAATCTAGTGGTTGATAAAATCTTGGCTTCAAGTTTCTGCCTTGTTGACTCACTGTCCTGTGGCTCAGATCTCTGTACGTGGAAGACTGAGGTCAAAACAAGGTAAAACATATAGCTTTTATTCTAAGAATTGCCCAATAGCATGATGAGCCTTTAATGCAGTACTTAGTTTTCATCTCTAGGATTGCTGTACAGTAGCTGCAAGCCTTTGGACAATGCTTTAGTGTGCTGTTCGCTGTGTGGACTTGGTGGGAATGCTCTTTTGGCAGAAGTTAGTGTTACTTCGCTATGGTAGTACCTACTTTGAGGCTGAAAGTAGAGTTCATAGAAGTCGGAGGCTGTGTATACAGCCAACACCTTATTCATAAGTACTGGAAACTGTTCTCTCTCGAAGACGCTCTGGTCCTGAATTCTTTAATTTTTAGGTTTTTGTCAATGTAAGTGTGCTTTGTTTCAGCAGTGGCAATGTTATTTTGGTTTGGTAAAGCCCTGCTACAGGCAGGAGAAAAGTGGTTGGACTTGGATATCTTCAGTCGTTCCTGAGTTTGGGTAGCTAGGTGGATTGATCTGTGGTTGGCTGAGTGCTGTACACTGGGGAGGTTCCAACTCCAGTAAACCTCTGCATGGTGAATAATTTTTGCTTTGTAGGTGATAGTGGGAGCCATTATCCAGTGTTATCCCCAAGTTTGTGGTAGAATCACGTCATCGTGTTGCGATAGCTTTGTACATATTTGAGCTTGATTTCATTTGGGGGACGTTGGAGTTTTAGCTTCCCTGCCTGAGCATGTACGTGTCTGATGAGGAAAAGACAGCAAGGTTGTCTGAGATGCTGTGTTTTGTACTGTATTTCTCTTTGTGCCACGTGGACCATGTTTTTATATTGTTTTGTTTCTAAATGGTGTGACTTATCCCAACCCTAGGGCGTGCTGAAGTTGTTACAACAGTCTGTTTTAGAATTAAAAAGATTAGGTGATGTTCTTTCCTTTTCCTGCTTTAATTGACTTAAAGCTGCGACATGTTGGGTAAAACTGCGTCTTTGTTTAAAAGCAGGTGTTGGTTCTGGTTTTGTTTTAGAGTAATTTTTTCCCCTCCATCTGTTGCCACGTGCTTCTATAAAACAGAAGATACAATTTTACCACCTTCTGGGGTGTTGGTGTTTCAAGTCCCTTATTATTACAGTTTGCCTTCTGTGACTGGCAGCCCTGTACATTGTCTTTTGCTGATGGAAACCATGATGGTGTAGAAACCTACCTCTGTCCTTCTTTTCAGACACTTAATGATGGTGTGCCATGTATAATAGGTTCTTCTGATAGGAGTCTTGGATATGATATAGTTAAATGACTTGAATCAACTAAGACTTTGTTTTGAAGAAGCAATGAAAAGTTATTTAACTACGTGTTTGTAAAATTAATGGCTGTTCTGATATGTTTAGGCAATGTTCTGCTCAACTATTAAGTTTTGTCTTCCAACTGTGATTATTAGTAATCTTCTTCCTTACTGTATTGACCTTGGTTGATCAGGTCAAGGTATATTAAAGGCAATTGTGCATACCTGATTTGAACTAAGAATACATATGCGTGTAATGTCTCACTTTAATCTTCTCCAATTTACTTTCCTCAGCCCTGTGTAGGTAAGACCGTAAGGTGTTTTTTGTATTGTGTTTTACTAGCTCAGATCACTGGTCATGGTGTTACACAGCTGGTTATATATGTTATGGTAGGTAAAATGGGATGGGCCTTCATGCCAGTTGCAAAGGACACTCACAAGCTGAGGAATCCAGAATGAAGGCATTCAGGGTAAATTACGCCCCATATACAGAGGTTTTCAAGCCATCAGGTTAATCAGAGTTAGTATGTTAAATTAAGTTATTGGGTCTAATGAAATAAACCAGTGTTCAGTGCATGTTTTTACTGGAAGTTAAAGGCCAGCAAAGAATGGAAGGTGTTACCATCTGTCCTGTTAAACTAATTTCCCTAAAATATTGACATATTTCCCCCCCCTCCCCCTTTTCGTCAACACTCTTCTCCCGTTTCTTACTGTCTTAAAATTACCACTAGGGATGGGGAAAAGGCACTATCCCGTTAATGAACTGACATTCAGCTGTTAGCAAGTAGAGCTGTAGCTGGCTTGAATTGACCCTGACCAGTGACGTTAGCATGTGTGAGTGAGCTCATAGGTACCACCACGCACTTCTAAGAATGTGCCAGTGCGGAGTCATTCATCGTTCAGAGTCCTCTCTGTTGAATTTCACATCCTCCTACAAAATGTTTACAGGCAGGAGCAGCAGGGTAAGCAGACAGAAATAGAAAACTGGATTGTCAGTTCTGTAGGTCTTCAACACTTTAATACATGTTGGCTTAGCTTTTGTGTGCTTAAAGCAGCAGTCTGTTTTAAATGTAAAGGTTAGGAAGCCATTTGTTCTGCTTGCTGTCCTCTTGATCAGAAGAAATTGGCTTTTCTTATTTCTGAAGATCTGTTGCTAAAGATTTCCTTCTCTCATTTAGAGCTATTTCCCTTCTAGTGGTGTTCAGCAAGATTGTGTGTGAATGCTAATTTCCCAAGCTGTGTGTGGGTTGGTCCCTGCCTGTCTCTGAAGTACTTTACCCAGAAAAGCATGAGCATGGGTGGGTTAGCAGCTTTGCTGTTGAAGCCTGTTAGATGGCAGTAGCATTAAGAAAAATGAAAGCAGTCAGCCCTCAGCAGCTGAATTTTGAATTCTCCATAAGGCGCAGAATTGAAGTGGGTTGATTGTGTATCTCATTCAGATGGGTTTGCTTTAAGATATTACCAGGTTGTTGCCAATAATTTTTTAAAAGCAGAGATTATTACATGGTTTGGAAATAAATTCTCGTGTTAGAATTAAGCTTATCTTGCACCTTTGGCCTCCAGAACCAATATTCTGCCTGTTGATAAGACTTTAGGGCCTTAGAGCTTTAGGAGGTTTTTGTAGTATTTTTGTCTATCACTACATAGATGTAGGTAATGATTGGTGGCTGAGAGATGCTTTTGTTACACCACTGGGCATGTGGGTTGTAGTTGTAATTTGGTTTGTAGTATGAGTTTCCATAGTGCAAATAAAGTATCTACTTCATGGCCAAATATGTTCAAATATGCACCTATGTAGATGCAAACACAGAGTTTAGCTCTAACTATTACAAGTTTCTTAAGGCTGTGTTGTCAAGATTTTTAAAGCAAGTTGGTTGAATCATGGTGGGTAAAGAGATGAAGTCAAAGAAGAATAGCCCTGAGATGCTTTAGAGCAGAGGATGAGGAAGTTCTGGACACATACGGCACAGACTTCCGAGCAGTTGTTTTGGGCTTGCCTGGCAGGATTTTGGCAGCAGGGGGGCTACAAGAGTTGCTTTTGTGGGAAGCTGTAGAAGTTCCCCTTGTGTTAACTTAAGCCAGTGCCAGCCAGCTCCAAGACGGAGCTGCTGCTGGCCAAGGCCAAGCTCATCAGTGATGGTGGTAGCACCCCTGGGATAGCATGTTTAAGGAGAAGTTACTGTGCAACAGCAATTGCAGCCAGAGAGAGGAGCGAGAATGCATGGGAGGGCACCAGTGAAGGAGGTGCTCCAGACACCAGAGCAGAGGTTCCCCGGCAGCCCATGGTGTGCTGACCATGGTGAGGCAGGCTGTCCCCTACAGGGCATGGAGGCCCATGTGGAGCAGACATCAGCCTGCAGCCCATGGAGGACCCCAAGCTGGAGCAGGGGGATGCTTGAAGGAAGCTGTGACCTGTGGGAAGCTGTGCTGGAGCAGGTTTGCTGCAGGACTGGTGACCCTGCAGGGGACCCATGCTGGAGCAGCCTGTTCATTAAGGACTTCAGCCCATGGAAGGGACCGACGCTATAGCAGCTTGTTCCTGAATGATGCATTCTGTGAAAGGAGCCCACGCTGCAGCAGGGGGGAAGTGTGAGAAATCCTTCCCTGAGGAGGAAGAAGCACGGCAAAGATAACATGTGATGAACTGACCGTAATCCCTGTTCCTCATACCCCTGTGTTGCTGGGGTGAGGAGAAAACAGAGAGTAAAGCTGAGCCTGGTAAGGAGGGAGAGGTGGGGAGAAGGTGTTTTTCAGATTTGGTTTTATTTCTCATTATCCAGCTCTGATGGGATTGCTAATAAATTACATTAACTTCTCATTAACTTCTTCCTCAAGTGAAGGCCGTTTTGCCCTTGGTGGCATTTGGTGAGTGAGCTCTCCCTGTCCTTATCTCCAACCAGGAGTTTTTTGTAACATCTTACTTCTCACCTGCCCATCTGAAGAGGGAGGTGGAGGGAAGTGATAGAGCAGCTTTGGTGGTCACGTGGTGTCCAGCCAGGGTCAACCCATGCATCAGTGGAACTGATGATGCCTCCTTTCTTAAAGATTTGCCCAATCTTATTTATTTTTATGTTACAACTTGTTGACCTTGGTTTCCTCCTCCCAAAGGCAGAGAACATATTGATTCTGACTTGTCTGGGTTTTGCTGGTGTCTGGTATGTGTGTGCGGATCAGTTGGCTTCCTGCTGCCAAGCAGTGTAAAAGAGCTGGGGGAGCCTGACCAGGTTTGACAGGGTCCAAAATGTCTGAGATTTCTGCTGTTTTAGACTAGGATAACGGCCCATGATGTTCAGGACTTTTGATGGTAAGGAGGAAAAGCAGTTGGGCAAAATATTGACCACATAAGCTTAATTAGCTCAGGGAAGCAATTTAAAAGCAGTGGTGGTCAAGATAAAGAATGTACAGAGGAAATACAGTAGAATACAGACCAGAGAGAAGTAGAGATGAACTTTGCTTATAATTTGTCCCTTCAGGCAAAAGTTTAGGGTTTTCTTTTCCCCAACAGTATCAATTTACAAGTCATCACCTAATCCCTGTCATTACACTGAGTGACTTGCAAGTACTGCCTAATGAGGCTATCATGGAGCATTGCCTCCTAAAGAGGCTGTCAGCCAGAAAGACTTGCCCATGGTATGAGGCTCTCAGTAGAGTCCCCTGGGGTTTCCCAGTTTTTAGTCTTACTGTACTTTAGTCACAGGATAGTTTTTCCTTAATAGTGGGGAGACGATTTGGCTTGTACCACTTGTGTTACAGTGTCTTGTGAGAAATGAGCTCTAAACAAGCGCTTGGTTGCAGAGCTCCTGCAAGTTTTGGTTCTGTCAGTACTGGCAGGGAACAGAGTAAAGAGGACAGGGTGAAGAGCATCAGCAGTAGTAGGTGAAGGAAATGCGGGAGCTGGGCGGTCTGGCTTGAATGGCTCGCTGCTGCTGCTGCTGTCCTGAGACCCTGAGCAAGCTGTGAATGCCTCACTGCCATCCTGCTAGCTCTGAGTTTTTAAGAAGCAGTGCTTATGCTGTGGAAAGCTCTGATCTGGGTGGATCGTACCAGGATACAGAAACTTTTTATCATCGTGCAGTTCTTATTCCATGTGGAAGTGGTTATACCAATGTAAAAATGGCTTTATAACCTTGCGATTGTGTCCATAGTATGGCTGTTATTGTTCAGTCAGTACTGTTGTCTGGTATGGGCAAATATTGCTTTGTGCAGTGCCCCAGTTCAAAAATATGATCAATGGCCTTTTGCTATTTTACCAGACTATTCTGAGGGCAGTTACAGATTATGAAGCCCTTGTGTATTAGAGTAATATGGACCCAAGGATATGGACATGTGGACAATCATTGCAGGTCAATTGAGTTGAAACTGGTTTCTGATAGCTCTGTGTGTGTTTGTTCAGAATCTAGGCAAGAAAATAAACTACAGCATAACTACCTGAGGGTGACTGCAGATGGAAAGCTGTAGAACAGTAGTTATTCCGTAGTAAGTTCTGTCATGTGTTTTCCATGCAGTGGGTTGTTTGCATGTCCCATATTCTTACGTTGTTCTTTAGACAAAGGAACCTGAGGTTGTTCCTTTATAAGGCTTTGGGAAGCATAGCAGAATATTACAAGTGTTTATGTGTTCAGGACCCAATTTCAGTGGTAACGCATGTGAGGGGAGGAGGGGGTCCCTTGTACCTAGACATGAGGACACTTCCAGCCTATCACCCTTTCTGGGGCTGCGCTGTGGTTCTTCCCCTGAGCATGGAGATTTTGGTTGCAGCACGTATAGCTCTACAGGACTTCACTCTGCAACCAAGGGGATGCCACCTAGGGTTGCTTAAAATACATACACACCTACTTTTTCTAAAGGTCATCATGTTGCTGGCAAAGTAATTTATAAATAATATGAATGTGGTAACAAAGTCTTTTGGTCTTTTTAATTAAGTATTGAGGCACTGCAGTGCAGTATGCATTGTTTCATACAAGTTTGAAGTAATTTAGGTAGGAAGAGGCAGGGCATGTCATTACTTCTGGAAGGTACTGACTAAACATCCTCTTCCTCCCCTGCTCCTGAATCCCTGCTGGGTACAAGTATTTCATAGTCCGTGTCTGTGGTCTCCTCCCCTGCTCTCTCCCACATTTGTTAGTTTTAATCTGTTTATGGAAGAGAAGGAACCTTCTGAGTATACTTCTGAGAAGTTCGGGGTGGTTTCTTTCCAAAGCAAAGGGCCTGCATGCTCACATTTGCCAGTAGAAAGCATCTGAACTCTAAGTTTGACTCCTCAGTCCCTTTCATGTGTTCCATCTTGCCTAACATGGTGATTTGTGGGTTTTTTTTGAGGCAGGTGCTTTTGGGGATTGTGAATGCTGTGAACTAAAGCATGCAAACCCCATCAAACTCCCCAAACGCTGAGATTCTACACCTTTCTGTTCTACTCTTTGCTCATCTAACACCTGCTTGCTTGTTTAAATGACCCTTTCTTGCCAGTTAATTAGAAGTAATTTATGTACTTTAAAATGCTAGTAAAGGACATGGTGGTTTTTTTCTCCTTTTTGCTTGTAATCATCCTTTTGTTTTCTTTTTTGCCACATTTACTCTCCCTGTTTTTCTTCATTGTTCTGTGCCCGTCTTCCACGTTGTTCTTTCCCTCTCAGGGTAGATAACACTTTTTCCTTCAGTCAGTATCACAATACAGGTATCCGCTTCAGTGGCTACTCGGCTTTCCCTTGGTGACTTGTCATCAGGTTATGTTGATACTAGCAAAGTTTCCTTTCTTGTTTCTATTTAAGTGTGTGGGAAGCCATCTATTTTCAGGGCAGCCTGTTTGTGATACATTGGCTGTAATTTCGGTTTCTGTTGCTACTTGTTTACCACTGCCGGTAAAGATTATGAGACATGGTGTCTATCCTGACGTGAGGATGAGTCATACTCTCACCTAACATAAAGCCAGTTTTTCATCACTTGAACTAATGAATTTTGGTTATAATATCTGTAACTTCTGATGAAGTCAGTTTTGATGGGTCAGATCCCACAGGAATCAGTGGATTTTAAGGAAGTAAATTACAACAGCGAGCTATGAGCTACATCTCTCTGTCAGCACCTGGCTGACAAGATGGGAGAGAGACAGCAGTGTATTCTCAGCCTTTCTTTTCCTGAAAACCATTGACCAAGTAAGTGGATGCCCTCAAAAGGGCATTGGAATTAGAGTACTGCATTGTCTTAATCATGGAATCATAGAATGATAGAATAGTTAGGGTTGGAAAGGACCTTAAGATCATCCAATTCCAACCCCCGTGCCATGGGCAGGGACACCTCACACTAAACCATGCCACCCAAGGCTCTGTCCAGCTCAGCCTTGTGCACCGCCAGCGATGGAGCATTCACAACTTCCCTGGGCAACCCATTCCAGTGCCTCACCACCCTTACAGTAAAGAATTTCTTTCTCATATCCAATCTAAACTTCCCCTGTTTAAGTTCGAACCCATTACCCCTTGTCCTCTTGCTACAGTCCCTAATGAAGAGTCCCTCCCCAGCGTCCCTATAGTCCCCCTTCAGATACTGGAAGGCTGCTCTGAGGTCTCCACACAGCCTTCTCTTCTCCAGGCTGAACAGCCCCAACTTTCTCAGCCTCTCTTCATACGGGAGGTGCTCCAGTCCCCTGGTCATCCTCGTGGCGCTCTGCACTTGTTCCAACAGTTCCATGTCCTTTTTCTGTTGAGGACACCAGAGCTGCACACAATACTCCAAGTGAGGTTTCAGGAGAGCAGAGCAGAGAGGCAGGATCACCTCCCTCCACCTGCTGGTCACGCTCCTTTGGATGCAGCCCAGGATACAGTTGGCTTTCTGGGCTGCGAGCGCACACTGCAGCCGCCTCATGTTCATTTTCTCATCGACCAACACCCCCAAGTCCTTCTCCGCAGGGCTGCTCTGAATCTCTGTTCTGCCCAACCTGGAGCTGTGCCTGGGATTGCTCTGATCCAGGTGGAGGACCTTGTCCTTGGCATGGTTCAACTTCATCAGGTTGGCATTAGCCCACCTCACAAGCGTGGTAAGGTCCCTCTGGATGGCATTCCTTCCCTCCAGCATATGAACCGAACCACACAGCTTGGTGTCATCGACAAACTTGCTGAGGGCGCTCTCAATCCCACTGTCCATGGCACTGACAAAGATGTTGAATAAGATGGGTCCCAACAGCGACCCCTGAGGGACACCACTCGTTACTGGGCTCCAGCTGGACACTGAGCCATTGAGCACAACTCTTTGCGTGCGGCCATCCAGCCAGTTCTTTATCCACCGAGTGCTCCACCTGTCAAATTGATGTCTCTCCAACTTAGAGACAGGGATGTCATGAGGGACAGTGTCAAACACTTTGCACAAGTCCAGGTAGATGACATCAACTGCTCTACCCCTGTCCATCAGTTCCATAGCCCCATCATAGAAGGCCACCAGATTGGTCAGGCAGGATTTCCCCTTAGTGAAGCCATGCTGGCCTTCACCAAGCACCTTGTTGTTTTTCATATGCCTCAGCATGGCTTCCAGGAGAATCTGCTCCAAGATTTTGCCGGGCACAGAGGTGAGGCTGACTGCTCTGTAGTTCCCTGGCTCATCCATTTTCCCCTTCTTGAAAATGGGGGTTATTGCCTTAATGTTTTTCTACTCATAAATTTGTGCCTCCAGTGTATTTTAGGTCTAGAAATGACCTTTTTAATGGAAATGCTTGGGTCAGGGCTTATTTGAGTTTGCCCCTAAGAATAAGTCTTCGAAGTCAGTGAAGTTCTGTCACAGATATTGGATCACTTTCCTCATTTTCTGTTCAATAATATTTCACAAACAGCAAATAGTAGCAGTAACTCATATGTGAGGTCAAGAATTGCCCTTACAGTTTTTTAAACCCTTTGAAGTAAATGATGTATATTTTTATATATGGTATATTTATATTTGCACTAATACATAGTGTCTGTTCATACATACATCTAAGTATCTTGGGCAAGGACTTGGTATTTGCTTGAAAGTCCTAGGTTGTAATCTAATTGGGTACTTCTCTTGAATATCGTTTCTTTTACCGTAACTTTGGAGTACATCTAGCTGTTAGTTCAACAGAATTGTCTTGTTGCTATCAAAATGGGGTTCCATACAGGCCATATTCCTACTGCTTCCCATCTGTGGGCTCACTGGAGCCTACATGACCACACCACGAGCCAGTTGAACTTGCTTATTCATCAGAAAGTTCACTCAATATGAGAGTAAACAGTTTTCTGCCGGAGTAGCAGGTCGAATTGGCTCATTTCTGTAGATATGACAACAAGGGATGGTGCAGGTGGTATGACTGGTGGCAGGGGGGGGGATGACAGGGACGACACATAAAAGAGTGTCCCTTTTGATGGCAACAGAGCATGAAGTATTAGGTCACCCTAGCAGCCTTGTCTAACCACACCCAGAACAACATAGTTAAAGACTGAAGGCACTCTCATCTTTGTCCTGGAGGGCTGGCAGACATTCCTCCCTGAGTAGCAGTTTCCTTCCTTGGATGGAAACCTGCAGTCAGCTTTCCAGATGAAGGTTTGTGTGCAGATGACTTCTCATGAGGTGGAGAGAGCAGGTTGAAACTTCCTGTGCTCAGACGTAAGGTTTTTCGTGACAGTGGCTGGAAATGCTGCTGAAACAAGTTTTCACTAGTCGCATTTCTACTGATAGCGAATTGAAAAAGAAACCTGAGACAGCAAAGGCTGGGTTTTTTTTTGCAAGTGAAAGTGTATGGTTATGACTTGAAAACAGCAAGGCTTTGGCTTCATCCAGTTACCAATACTTTTACATATACGGACATATATATACACATACACATATTATGCACTCTTACCTTCCCTCTCTCCTCAACCTGACGATCAAAAAACTGCAAAGGGTGAGGTGTTTTTCTCTGTTACCTGTGAAGTCTCTGCTTCTATTGCAAGTTGTGTCAAATATAAGGAAGAGAGGGGGTTGAGAGATGGGTGCACTTGCTAAAGAAACACTGGCAGTATCTGAAGATGTTCATTGGCCTCACCATTGCTTTTTAAGATAATGGAGTGCAGACAAGTCCTGGTATGGGGGGAGCTGTAGTTGGCAGCTTGTTTCTTGTACCTGGAAGAGTAATCCTGGTATAGCAATTGACATGTTGAGTATAGAAACTTCTGCTCAGGTTTTGTATTTAGGGATTGTTGTAAATGCAGACGTGATGTCTAGTCAGATACTGCTGTGTATATATGTGACACGGAAAAATATGTGGTTCATATTCTATGTGTAATAGTTGTATTTTATGACTAGCTTAAAGGTGAAATGAACAGCATTTTAAAATCTAACAGACTTCTGGCACAGCAATATTAAACTAGCTCTTTTTACAACAGAGCAGATCATTGGAAATGATTTTTATGGAGGAAGTTGTTTTGGTGCTTAAAGACATCACGAATTTTCAGCTTTTACCTTTGCAAAGTGAACATCTAGCCTAGTGGAGATCAATTGTAAGTTAGTATTTAGAGTAATTGTGTGCCCATGAGGAGTTTGCCTTATCCACTGAAACTTGCACATTAAGGCAGGAATTGGGAAGCCTAGCTTTCTTAACGCTCCTATTACAGAATCAACTCAGTTGGAAAAGACCTTTAAGATCAAGTCCAACCGCTACCCCAGGACTGCCAGGACCACCACTAAACCATATCACTGAGGGCTGTTCTTCAGCTTGTGCTAGTAGTGTTCTAGTGTTTCTTGTCACTACACTCAGCTTGGAAAAATCATTTGAGAGAAGCTGATTCTGAAATGAATCAAGCAGTCCTGAGAATGATGCGCAATCAGCTCTGCTGTTTGCCGTCATCAAAGTAAACAGCTTCTCTCTTCCAAATTGGCATTTGGAGACGTGGGAATCCAATTAAGAGTGCAAAGCTGTCTTAGCTTAGGCAAGCATGAAAATTAAGTGGTTTCCTGTAAGTAGTAGTGTTTGTTCTGTGCGAGTAGCTAGAGATTGGGGAGTTTGTCAGTGCTGGGTGATACTGTTTCGTAGCAGTTTCTTGATGCTGCCTATGTAAATCTTCCAGCATGAAATCAGTTGATTTGACTGAGGTCTTTGCAGTGCTCGGGCACAGGTCTGAGCTCTGCTCACACTCTGCTGGTTTCTGCTTCTACACAAGCAGTTTTAAAAAGAGCCTTTTAAATACATTCTCCTGATGTTCTTAGGTGTGTGAAACGCACATTTGTATATTTTACATAGTGTTGAACGCTGTGATGAGTGGAAAGGAGGTCTGCAGTTGTGATACAACAGTGTGGTGTTTGAGCCTGTCTTTTTCTAAAACTTCCTCTGTATTATAAGGACATTTTAAACAGCCATGTGAATTACAGGGTAAATTAAAAAGTGTGTCTGAGTACTTCAGGTAAATAGTTCTAGAACTTAGTATTCTTTTTGAGAGAAGATAATGTGTTTTGCTATGCAAGAATTAATGTTTTGAGTTGTTTCCAGTCTGCTTCTTCTGTAGAGAAACACAGTTTACCCTGTGCTTTTTAGTCCATACTTTCAAAAAGCATATATGCTGAAGGCAATCGAAATAACATTTGAAAGCTGCTATAATTGCTTCCATAAACTTGGATTAGGAGCTTTTAAGTGCCCTATGGGTTCTGGAAACTTGACAAGCACTTGCTCAACCTCTGAAGGAAAAATATGTTGCAAGAAAAAAATACGTTCTTGCGCGGTAAACACGTAAAAATACTGAAGCAGCACAATGGGTGATGTACCCCGAGATACTACCATTTGGAGAGAACGCCAATCTCACCAGTATAACCGGGTTGTTGGCTCTTAGGTGGTTTGCCTTCAGGTGATTGGAAGTGCTTTCTGAAAGGTAGCCAGAGGCTAAAACCAAGTCCAGCCCTTCTAAGTGAGTTGACTTGAACTTGATTGTGATGGCAGGCTAATAATTAGCTTTATGAAAGCAGTTTCTAGCTTGCTAGCTGGTGGCCCTCTGTGCGGTCCCGGTATCAGACTGGTTACTGCAGGTACAGAATGGTCTGTTAGCTGTTACCAAGGTGGGGTGTGAGACAGTTCTTATTACCAGAGGTTGCTCAGCCACCCAGGATTGTCAGTGCTTGCAGCCTCTTCACGTACTCTATCATTTTAACTCTGTGGTGCTCTGCAGTTTGGGAATTGATTTTTCCTTTTCCACACCCCAGCCTTTAGGTGAGATGGGTTTAAATTCTGAGAGAACTTGCAGCCTAAAATGGGTAACTGATGTCCCCACACCACAGGCTGTTTGTCATTTCATGATGACTTTTCAGTAGAGCAGGGTGCATGTTCAGTGACTCCTCTAGGAAAAGGATCATTCTGTTTGCACACCTGCATGGGCGTATGAGTTGTGACACATGTGTTGGTTTGATTTTTTTCCCTGCTTGCTGGATAAACGCTATGTAAACCAGTGCTTGGTTGTGCATATATCTGGGCAGTGATGATTTGTACACAAATTCAGCTTTACTTTTAATGACAGGGAGGCTGTATAGCTGCAAGGGAGGCTGTAATAACACCAGGGACTTCGTCACTCACCTTGAGACAGATTCGAATAGGTAGTCAGGTACAAGGAGAGATACTCCTCCCATTTGAGGGAATAGAAGGGGGAAAACTAGAGGCTGCTAGCATAATTCTGAGTCACAGACAAGGAAGAAGCAGGGCAGAATAAATGCTGAAGGAAGCAAAATTGTTCTCAAGAGGCAACTGGAGTAAACAGAGAACATGGGAATATAAATTAGGAAAGAGATACAATGAAACTAGGCAAAATCAAGTTCTGTCAGATGGAAATAACTGATCTGGAACATTGTGTAAGTATGTTTGAAAAAACAGTTTTAGTTCAAGTTCAGGAATTCCACCAGATTTGTGCAGTTTTATGGGGATTTGGAGCTGTGCTTGCCCTCCGAGTAAACCAAAATGTGCTGAGCTCTACTTGGCTGTGTTTTGCATTAAAACAAACAAAACCTGCCTGTTGTACCTGATTTTGTAATTGTCAACTGTTCCCAAACACTGCTGCCCAGAATTACAACACTTTCCTAGCTTGAGATGGGAGAAAGAAGTTCTTGTATTTAGGGTTATGACTCTTCCTATTCACCAGGATTCCTGCTTTGAACGTTTAAAAGTATATTTGTTTTAGTTATATGAAGTGTTCTGTTTGAGAGCTGTTGACTTTTACCATACCTTAATTTAAATACATGGGCAGAAACTGACTAGTAATTTAAGAAATACTCTGAATCTTAATTCGTTAGTAAAACAAAACTTGTTGCTTTTATACCTGCTTGTTGCAAGCTGTGTGGATGTGTTCTTAATGGCTTAAAATGGCAATTGGAATGGTTTAACTGGGGATGAAGCCATCTGTCTTTAGTGCTTTTGTAGTGCTTAGAGTATTCACATTCTGTATATTTGATTGATCAAGTGCCAAACCATGCTTCAGGTGGTTCTTTGTTCTTACAGTGCTTCAGGCTGGGTTCTTCTCTCTGTTGCCTCTTAAATGGGCCATTTTCTTTCACTGTTATCTGAAGGCATGGAAAAGCCTTGGATCATTTGTCTTACAGTTCCTCTGTTGTTGCTGTAAATGCTGGTTTGTCACAGCCTGTGAATGAAGGGAGAGAAAGCATGGTCTTGCAGCAGGTTCTGCTTGTGGCTGGTTTGATCTCACCATAGCCTCACAGGGTCCTGGAAGGTGTCACCGAGCCCCATCTGCAGCGGGGCTCAGGGTGCTGTGACCCAAGGCAAGAATTGCACTGGATCCCTTGTTCCTACATGTGCCACAGTTTTCATGTCCAGAGGGACTGATCAGACCAGGTACCAGCTCGGTGTCTGTTTGTGCTGCCAGGTCTCAGCTCAGTCCAGTGCTCCTGAACCATTTTGCCTCAACTGTGATTGAGACTCTGAGCACTGGATGAGAGTTCTGTTCTATGCAGCTTCTGTCTTAAGGTATGAAGAGCTTGCATGCTCTAGGTCTGTCTTACATTGCAATCTCATGTAGCATCAAAAGCTGTTTCCAGACCATCTTGTAAAGAACAAGAGACCAAAGCAATATTAAGGTGTATTGCCCAGGAGTGCTGGCTCTGTACTGAGACATATACCTCTGCTGCCCTGAAGCTTAGCTCAAGGAGGAGACAGCACTGCTCAGCTGTGGAGGATCCAGTAGTAGAGCACATCTCTCATCACCTTAAGATGACCTCCAGGATTGTGTCAGTCCCAGTGCTTTCAGAGCCTGTTTCTGCCCACTTCTGCCATCCCTTGTGGTAGGAGCAGGAAGCAGTGGAGCAGATCAGGTGTCTGAGAAAAACATGGGAAGGAAATAAGTCACCTGCATCTTGGGTACTCAGAAAAGCAGGGTGTATAGCTGTAACAGCAGAAGTTGGCATGTGAGCCTCACTACCTCCCTGCTTCCATGTCGTTTCCAAGGCAGAGAGGAATACTGGTGAGACTGCTGTATTTACTGGTATTTGAAACCAGCCAAGTACAAATGCTTACCTTGGTCTTGTCTCTTTTGAAGAAACATCTGTAGCTGAGATAGTGGGCAGTGACTCAGTTGTTTTGTTTTTCTGTCCCTCCTAATTTAAGATTTGCCTGGAGAGGATGGGCCTTCATGGAGAGACAGATATTGCCTTTTAAAGGGGTGTTTTACTCCTGGTGGAATTCCCTTGAGATGACATCAGGAACCATAACTACGGTTGGGCATGTGGCCATGGGCAGGTAGATCACTTCTAACCTGGGTTGCCTTTGCTGGCATTGAAGCTTTCAGAGATGGAGCCTGTGGCATGGAGGTGTGTAGCTGGTTTGGAAGCTAGCTGTTCTTGACTCTTAAGTACCCAGAGTAGTGTATAATTGACATAGCTAAGCTTGTCGTCTTCCTTTTCATTCTTCTCCATCTTGAGAGCCAAGTTCCTCACTATATCTTATTTAGCATCTTCTTTAGCATCTGCACTTTTATTCTTCAAAGTGGGTCTCCTTGTAAGAATATAATGGAAATTCGATCATTAAATTGTATATTAAGAAGTTTTCCTGATATTAAGTCAGGAAATTTCACACTAACATTTTTCTGTCCAGCTTTGATTTAGAAGGTAAGAAATACATACTGGCTCAGGTCAGTAGTTCATGTAGTATCCAAGTAAGTGGTCGTCTATACTGGGAGTGACATTGCTAGTTAGAGAGAACATTTGAGCGTGGCCACTCTGTGGCTTGCTGTCCTTCTCCTGTTCTGGCATCCAGTCATCAGACTGGCTGCATTAGAGGCTAAATCCTTGTCTCTTCCCTTTAGTATCTGTTCACCATCCTGTGGTTTCAGATTCCCAGAGTTCCTTGCCAGCAATGTTGATCTTACCTACTGCCATCAGGTTTTTATAAGCTTTGAATGTATTACACCCTCCCACCCCTCATCTTGAATCCAAATTGAAGAGCCCCAACCTCTTAATTCTTTTACCCCAAGCTGCTCTGTCCTTTTACTCCTTTAATTGCCTCCTTTTCTTTTCTCTGCCTTTTCGAATTCTCTGCCCTGCTTGCATGCCATTCTTGTCTCCACGTCTTAGCTCTTATGACAGTGGAGCTCCAAGTCTTTACATAGCGGGAGAATGACTTTCTGCCATGTGCTCAGTTCCTTCCTGATGATGTCCAACACCTAGACAGTATTTTCAGTGAATGTGTTGCACTGGGCCAGTAATTTCTGAGGACTTCAAGGTTAATTTTGAATTGTGAACTCCAGATATAAATTTTTATGTATTGCCTTAGATCTGTCTGCATTGAAGCTCAGGTACCACACTTTGCTTATTCAGTTTAGTGAGGTCCTTCCAGAATGCACAGTCACTGCCATTGCAGCTGGCTGACCTGAAAAAGCTTAGCTTTATCTGCAGACTTGGAGAATTTCACTTCCTTCCAGGTCACTGAAGATGCTAAATAGCATGAGTCCTAGCAATGCTGCCAGGCCAGCTCCGCTGTTGCCTCTTCTCTATAGTGAAAAGTTGACTATGAAGTCTTACCCTTGCTTCCTAGTCTATAGCCAGCTTTCTGCCCATAAATGGACCTTTCCTCTATAACCAGGCAACTTGACTTCTTGCTATGGACTGTTAAAGACGCAGCCTGGGCTTTTTGAAAGTCCCAAGTATGTGTTTTCCTTGGATCCCACTTACCTGTTTGCTTGGAGTGCCAGCAGGGCTTCTCTTTGCCGAAGCCATGTTCAACTTGTCCCAGCAGGTTGTTTGTTCTGCCCCTATATCAGCAATCTTGCCATGGATGGAGATCACGTTTACCAGGTAGCTCTTAAGATTCCCACTGGAGTATTTCTTTTTATTTTGAGAGCCCACCAGGGCAGTTATTGAAGAACTTGAAAGAAACCTGCAAGTAATGAGAAGTTTCTTCTCCTGACCTATGCACAAAACTGCTGGGTTGGATAGCGTGAAGCGAAGGCTCAATTATAACAAGTGCAGTCCTGCAGACTTTAACTGTACTATGTTCTGTGCCATATTAGACCCAAATTGGGCACATGGCAAGTCTGTTCTGATAGTGGCAGATACCTGTGTTAAGGCTGACAAGCCTCTTACCCCCTTGCTGCTTTTTTTTTGAGTGTAGATTTATATTCACCTTCCTAGTGGGAGGGCTCATTTAATTTCCTGCCTGACCCTGAGCTGTTCAGTCCCTGTGCTAGCTTCTTCCACAGCTGTGTTGTGAACCCAATCAGTAAGATGATCCAGACTTGCAAGTGTAAATCTTTTAATAAAAAACATAGCTTGGTTTCCTTCCCAGATGACTTCACTGATGTTTATGGCATAGCCACACAAACAGTTTCATCAGCATGATTTAGTGCGTGGTGAATGATGGTAGAAGGGAGAGGACTAAGCTGCTGTGGTGTGTGGGAGACTTAATCTGACCGAGCTAGCAGAGGGGAGCAACTTTCAGCTACGCAATCAACTGTATGTAAAACCAGGAAATTAGGAGGCCTAGCCAGGTTTTACATGCAAAAATACTTGGCAGCTATGGCTGCTGTGACGATTGTGATGTTACCTCCATGAAGGTCACTGCTACCTTTTTTGGTACAGTGTCATAGTTTATTTCAAATATGTAATAGGCAGCAAATGTTGACTTGTGGCCACAGGGTACAGTAATAGAATATTGGACTCCTGTGGCACTATTTTGATCTGGAAAGACTTGTGTTGTAAGTGACAGTAATTTTTGAATCCTGATAGGAAGTGTGGAAGACAGTAAATTGCTTTTCTGCTTGAAATAACCTTTATGTTACATTCACATTGTCCCCGTTGATGCTAAAACTGAAATAATGGAAAGTAGAAGGACATGTACTTGTAAAACTGAAACACACTGAATCCATGTGTGGCTGCATACTTACAAGAGACATTGTAGTTCTGAAGCAGAGCCATCGCATCATGTTGGAGGTGGTACTGATGAGTCTAAAACCCTGGAGCTCAGCCTGGCTGTCAGAAGCCAGTAAGCATCTGTACCTGAAACAATTCTTGTCATCAGGGAGAATTCCTGTTAGAAGTTCTGTTTCTCGTATTGAACTGTCTTGCAGTGCGTTTTTCGAAAGATGGATTGTCTGAGCTAATATTTTTGTGTGCATACGACTGCATATTTTTCTGTTAATATGAGTGTATTTTGCAGATGATGTTCATTGCTCTGTCCTGTGTGGCTGCTGTGGGGACTTTTATATCTGGTGGGGCAAATGGTAGGAGGATGGATTGAAATTGAAAGGAGTTCAATTTCAATGAGAACAGTTTACAGCTGTTAAACATCAGTGCATACATAATGTGTATCTTATGTTTAAAACCACCAAAAGGGTATTCTTGGGATGCCTTTTTTTAATTATGTGAAAACTTGTCAGTGCTGACCCTGTTAATTCTGCTCACTGAGGTTTTACCTAGTGATGTTTCTTCAGTCTAATGCAAAGACCTGAGATGCTTTGTGGGATCTTTATCTTAGTAGTGGGTCTTTGAGTTTTAATGTATCAAGGAAATAATGAACTTCTCTGTTTAAGAAATTACAGTATAATTAATGTCAGTGTTCTCTTGTTGCGTAAGTAACTTTCTGCTTCCAAGACTCAAAGTCCACTGGTCTCTGTCATGACCAGCAGCGTTCTCTCCTCAGGATACAATTTCTGATGCTGTAATAAAGTGTCCTCTCTTTCTACTCTTGAGGCCTAATTTTGTGTACATTCTCTAGTGATGAAGAGAATTTCTGAAGTACTTGGAGTCACGGAGGAAGCCAAGTGTATGCGCAAGTGCTGGCATGAGTATGATGCCTCCTATACGCTTCATGTAACTTTCTGAGGATTAATTCTGCTGCCTTGGCAAATCAGCCAAGAGTAAAGGTAGATGGAGATGCGTCATTGTGATAGGTGGGGATCAATCATTAAATTAAAAGACCTCTGAGTAATGTCATTATTGCTGTAATCTTTGCTGTTGGAAAGGGGATGAGTTTGAGTTTAATGTTTACCAACGATCTGATTTTGATGAACTCATACATTAACCTCCTCTGATGATGAGCAGTGTATATAAAAATACCTAAAGGTTTTTCTTTTGTTCTTTCATTGGTGATGGAGGCAGCATGCATTACTTCCAGTATTTCATATTTGCCCTATCAGACTTTTTGGTTGTAACAAACTAAAAAGGGCAGAAATCGGTTTAAAAAGTAGATTGTATTTTCAGCTCATCTTACAAGTGTTTCGAAAACCTGATCATACAAGTGTAAAATTGTGTACCAACTCAGTTACATTTCAGTGTTTCAAAGAAAATACTGGGAAAAGAGCTATTTCTCCTTCATTGTGCACTGAATTGTAGTGCTGTTTGATTTGTCAAGAATCTAAAGTGATATGAGCTGGTTTTTTCTGTGCAAGTGTACAGGAAAACAGAATTCCAGGTTCATTCCTTGGCAGATGGAGGACGGTTACTGATTTGATTGTTAGAGAAACATGTTTATTCAGAAGAATGTTTTTACTAAAGGAAGAATAAAGGGTATATTTTAGAATAACTTTAGATAAACAGAAACGTGAGCGAAGTTTTCTGCTTTCTTGTTGTTTTTTACCATAGCTTTTTAAGACCATGAGCCTCATCTCGCCTTTACCGAAACCCTTCTATGTTAAGTTTGATTTATAGTGTGCCAGGCTGCCAGGTGAGTGGCTGCTACTGTGGCAAATAGCGTTGATTCAATACTTCCCACCTCCAGCAAAATGCAAACATTCAAGCATTCTGTATGCTCCTTTGCAGGAATTACTTTCTTCTCACCTCTAAGTCAACAGTACTTGGTATTTATTTTATGTTACTGGTATCTTCTCCTGTTCCCAAACTCACGCTGTGTGTTTCCGATCTTATTTTGTTTGCTTAAAGATGTCAGTCAATTTTACATTCTATTTGTTTCCATCCAATCCCAAGGTGAAAGATGAATTGCTTAACAAGGTGAAGTCTGATCATGCATAGTAAAAAGTGCCTGGGTGCTGCCCAATATGCACATGCCTTAGCCATCCTGGACTTTGAACAGAGTTGTCACTGCTTGCTCTTGCAGATGTTGAGATAAAATTTCATCTTTGTCATAGGTAGCCCTGACACTAATACGCTTTCGAGATGTCACTTCTTAGGCCTGCAAAGAAAGGGTTGGTTGGTTTATTGTTTGTCGTATCTTCAGGTCTTGGGCTGGGCATTGCAAAGGCAGAGAGAAAAATCCAGAAGTACTGCCTTTGGCTTGGGGACTTCGCAAGTCACCTATAGCTGGGGGCTGGAAGAGTGTGCTGGGATTGCTGTCCCTGCAAGCTTGTCCTGTTTCATATTCTCCCTCAAACACTTCTGTTGGCTGCTGTAAGAGAATGGAAAACGGGATGGATGAACCTGTGCTTTTGCTCTTACGTGCTTCCTTTATCTTGATAGATACCAAATTTGAATACCTTTCCTCTATCTGAGCCTTTCTAATAAAGGAATCATGTTCTTCAAAGTGCTTTGTTTGTTAGTTACTGTCTTCTGAACCAGGTAAACACTTCTCTGCAGAAGAACATTAGACTGCTCTTCTGTCTGCTCTCCTGAGAAAGATGTCTGTTCTTCAGTCACACTATTATTATTCTGCAGTCACAGCAGCAGTAGATAAAGAGCAGGCTCCATTATCCCTTTCTAGAAATGAAGTTCTTTTGCATGTACCCACAGTCTTGGCTTTGTAATGCCTGGTTTGTCTTGCTTGATATTCCTAGGATGAGAACATATGTAGGAAGAGAGGGAATAGCCAGCAATGTTAAGACCTTGGTCTGTTGTCTTTTCTCTCAAAGACTGTCAAGCTTCTAATTAAGAAAACTTGCTGCACTGCTGGCAAGAAAGCCTCCGGTGCTTTCAAAACCTGCACAGATTGGGAAAAGCAGGCCTTGAAAAGCCTCCTTTTCTGGATAAGTATGCAACTTTTGCAGACATGTTGGAATGTTTAATGTCTCAGAATTTACTCTTGTGTCTTCAGGCTTAGCATCTACCTAGTAGTGATAGCGATACTAGGTAGTATCATTTTCTGCTTTGTCAGTACCTTCAAAAGTGACACTGTCTGGTATGGAAGCCATCAGAATTTGGGAAAGGTCTGGTTTTGCTAGTTATTTTTGGGTTTGCCTGCATAACTGAGAGGAAGTTTTGCTAAAGCAGTGCTGTCCCTCCTCTCCCTGTTTCCAGATACCTGTCTCTATTTTAGGATTTCAAGCTCCAGCAGTCTTCCTTAACAAACAATAACAGGAACAGTTTGGAGGATTTCAGCTCCATGTGTAGAGGTTGTCCCCGAAAGCCTCAGTCTGCTCATGTGCTGGTAGAAGGGAATTAGATTCCCAGATGTCTGGGCTCATTCTTACAAGAAGAAATATGCCTTTTGTTCATGTTTTTTCTTTGTGGAGAAAACTAACTCCTATTGTGTAAGATTTTGTTTTAGTAAGGTCTGTATATTGCAATAAAATATTTAGAAACATCTTTTTAGTTTGAATTGCACTATTGTCCTTTTAGTGGGGAAAATAGTCTTATTGAAGTAGGTGTATTGTTCTGAGAGAGGAAAAATAAACTCTATTATATAGGTTTAAGAAGCCCTAGAAGAAAATAATGCTTTCTGCTGGCCAAAGTATGTATTTTAAGGCAAGATAGTACTGTCCATAAAAAATGTCCATGCTGGTGTAATGTAACACTTGATATATTTTATTTATTAATTCTCCCTTCCCAGTTGAAGTATTATTCAGTTGTTTGACAGCCTGAGCTTGTGTTTTGCTTGGAGAAAGTAGTGGATGCGGTGCTGGGTGCTGTCACTTTCGTTTGCCCAGGGCTGTGGTTTGACTACTTCAGCCTGCCCTTGATGCAAGCTGTCACCATGAGGAATGTCTCTGGACTTTCTGCTGGCTTCCATCTCTTTCCTCTGCCATCCAGAGCACTCACATTGCTGTGGGGTGAATCAGGGCAGGGAGTTTCGTTCCTCCAGAAGCAATTCTGATCCAGCTCACCCTCTGATAGCAGCTGTTTAATACCTAGTACCGATGCAAAGCCATGTCAGGACACAAGAGATGGAGGACTAGCATTGCCCTCCGGAAGGTGGCCTCTGCAGACTGCACCTCCACCATGGTGCTGAGTCAAAGGGTGGGGGTTTGGGACTATAGGCAGTAAGGGACACACTTGTTCTCAGTTCTTCCCCCTGTCAGATCTAACAAACAACCACCTGTCCTCAGGATGAGTCGGTTCAGCTTGCTGACTTGAGGCTTGATTTATGTTGGAGATGGATTAGTTTGTCAGATCAGTAAGCTAAACTGACTCATCCTCAGGCTACAAGATTGCCAAATTTACCATTGCAGGAAGCATGAAGGTGGGAAACAAGACCATCCTTTTTGGCAGTAGCCCCACTTTGATCAGATCTGTATGATGTGAAAATGAGCTGTAGTCTCTCTTGTTTAAAGATGTCCAGCATGTAGTTCTCTTGCTCTTCTTGCTCTACTATTTTTATTCCTTTAAAAATAAATTAAAAAGCAAGACTTGGCGAGTGATGAAAAGCTTTATACATCTAGCTTTAAAAATGCTGCCTCATCTGTAATAAGAGCTCCTTCACCAAGATAGCTATTCCTGCCATGGAAAATATCTGCATTGCACTGATGGCATGCCTGCAGTTTCTTAATGTTAATTGAGAGAATGCTTTCCTTGAATTCAAAACCATTTATAACCTAACCGGACTTGTTCCATTTCTGTGCAGTTCTGTGTCATCATCTCAAGCAGTAACTTGGGGTGGACGCAGGAGATGTATAGTGTCTTTAAGCTGGTCTGTGTTCTGCAGCATGAATTGAACACGCAAGGACAACTTGATTTTGCCCTCTGTAGAAATGGTCGTAATGCCTCCTTTACTCTTGGAATGGTGTTGAACCACGGCACATGATTCTTCATAGGCAGTTCAGATTAAGTTGCTGCTCAGTCTTTGACTTTTTCCCACCTAAGGTGGATGTTGGTTCTGAACAGCTGTCAATTTTCTTACTCCTTCTGCAATGTTAGAAGATAGGCATCAAATTAATGCCTTATCCTAACCAACTTCATCTGTCTTTCTCTTTGGATTTTGGCTGCTGTGTAGGATTCCAGGCAATGTTTCTCACTGATCTCACTCAGTCCAATTTGTTTCTAGGTTGGACTCTGCAACTGAGGTGCTGTTTCCCAGTCCATGCTCTATTTCTGCCTTGTGTTCAGTAAAATTGGAGAGTAAGAAAACTTATCAAGTCCTAGTAGACAGAAATTAATTGTGGGGTACTTGGCAGAAGGGAGAAATTGGAAAGTGAAAAGTAGAGTCTTATGATGTCCTGGAGGGGAGAAAAATGTATTGGAACCCAGGGCTCTGGCTGGGGGGAGAGCTTGGTCCTTTGTCCTCCCAAGGAAACTCTGCAGGTTCAAGTAGGTGTTATTGTTCATTGCACCTAGGTTTTCAAGGTCACACGTTACTTATAAATATACAACTTGCTATTTTTTTAGGCAGAAAAATGGAGGTTTGGGGGTGCAATATTGCAAGAAGGATTGGAAGCTGTGGCAGATACCCTAGCAGTGTAATAGAAGGGACCCTGCCAAAGCGATTGACCTCCAGCAGATATGGAGCTACATGCTTGTTGCCTTGCTCCTTCCTCCGCAGTTTCATGGGCTGGCAGGGGTTGCAGAGGTCACAGAGAGAGAACTACCCAGAGGCTGCTGGCCTGCAGTGCCTGCAGTGGTGGTGACAGCAAGTGCTTCATATGCGCATGCTTCAACCTCATCTGGGGGCTCACTCTGTCTAGTGTTAATCTGATAATAGTCCTGCTACAGATTCTCTTCGCTCCTTGAATCTCTGCTCATTTCCGCTTCTCGCTGCTTTTTCTCTCTTTAGTATGGTTCTGTTGTTGTTCTTGGGGTTTGGGGGTTGGGATATTGTGGGGTTTTTCCCCCTGTCTCTGCTCTTCCTTACCTTCACATTTTTTTCTTTGATTTCTTTTTTTAGCTTGTTCCCTTTTAAGTCTCTTCTTTTTCCATTCCTTCCTTCCTTCCTTTCATCTCAAATAACTGTGGTACTCATCTGAAACAACTGCCCATTATAGTGTTTCCTCTGTGGTTTGTGCTGTCTCCAGCCTAGGTCTCTGTCTGTCTGTTCTTTAGGCTGGGCTGCAGGCCTGCCTGGCAGGAGCTGTCTCTCATTCCCGGTGCTGTGCCTAGCACTATGGGGTCCTATTCACACTTGGTACTTAAACACTGTAATAAACACGATAGAAAGATTTATTATTTAAACCGTAGTGCAAGAATGGAGACTCCCTCTCAGATGTATTGAGACGTTCTTAAGTTGTGCGAGTGTGTGGTAGGGAGGGTCTTGGCAACTTGAAGCTACTGCAGGTGGCTATTCTGTGGGTTATGCGTAATGATGTGGGCTTGTGCACTGGAAACCTCTTGGTGGATGCAGAGAGAATGAAAAGTTAAACAAACAGTGCTATTCTGTTCTCAGCGATCAGAGATGTATGTGGCTAGGCAATGTATGTGCATTTAATTAGATTCAGAAACTATAACAAGTGCAGTTAAAACTGAGCCAGGGAGGTCTTCAGCGAGTAGAAAGCGTTCTGCTGAAGTGGTTTACAAGAAACTACTGTAGAGAAAGGTTTACAGGTCATACCAGACATTTTGATGGGAAAAGTGTAGGCCTTTTAGGAATTACCCAGATGTGCTCTTTAACATTTGTTAGTCCTTAAGGTGAGGAAGGTTTAGAGTCTCTGATAGTGCTCTTAAAGGAGGCATGTCAGTAGGTGCCCAATGATGGGCCTTGCTAGAAGACGCTGATCGACTCGTTGAGGGTCAACTGTTGAATGGCACGAACAAGTGGGTAAATACGATCTGTTTGCAACTTGGGGTTCTCTGGTGCCCTGTCAGGGCTCAGTTACAGGGTTTTCATAAGTTATTACATGTCAGCTGAACTGCTGTAGTCGTCTTTGGCAAATGTTTGCTAAATCATGTTCCCTGACAATGTAAGAGGAGGAGCAACTAAAGAAGACTTTGGATAAGAAATCCTAGTATTGTATAGCTGAATTTCTCAGCTAGAAATGAACTCGGAGCTATATAGCGAGATTAAGAACTGTCGTGGTTTAAGCCCCCCACCCATGCAGTTTTACTCACTCACTCACTCACTCACTCACTCACTCACTCCTCCTCTTTCTTCCCCCAGTCCTGGGGGGCTGGGGAGGAGAATCAAAAGAATTCAACTCGCACAGGTTGAGATAAGAGCAGTTTAGTAACTAAGGTAGAACACAAACTACTACTGCTACCACCAGTAATAATACAAGAGAAATACAAAGAGAATACAACTGCTCACCAAGCCCGACCCAGCCAGTGCACCCCCCAGCAGCAAACCCCCCAGTGCCAAAAACCTGACCAGTGCCGTGCACCCCAAAGTCCACCACCACACCCTTCCGCGTCTCTGCTCTCTGTGTTCACATCCTGGACATGACGTGCTGTGGTATGGAATAACCTCTTTGGTCAGTTTGGGTCAGGTGTCCTATCTCTGCCTCCTCCCGGCTCCCCTCCTCCCTGGCATAGCATGAGGCTCAGAAAAGTCCTTGGTCAAACCAAAACATTGCCAAGCAGTAACTAACTATAAACACTGGTGTTATCAGCGCTGTTCCCAGGCCCAAAATCAAAAACCCAACGCTGTACCAGCTACCAAGAAGGAGAAAAATGACTGCTGCTGCTGAACCCATGACAGGGGGATACTGTTGAGGCTACAGTCTCATGCTAAAGTGATGTTGTCATACTGTTTCTGCTCGCTCCCTATCTCTGTCCTTGTCTCTTGTGCTGTGTATAATCTGTAAGCTCTTTGGGGGCAGGAATGACCTGACCTGAGATTATAAAAAACAAATGCTATTTTGCTTGCTTCAGTACTCACTTCCTAATCTATGGAATCATCTTATCTAAATTTAAACTTAATTTATATATCTAAATAACTTATGTGGGGTGGGTTTGTCTGCATGTGGGTGAGGAGAGAGGAGAACAGAAAGAGTGCCTACTAAAAATAACCTGTTAAGGAGCATGAGACTGCTTATGAAACCCCACTGGCAGCCACTGTTTAGATTACCTTAATTGTATGTTTCTGCCATTTTTTTTCCAAAGCAGAAATTAAAGTATAAGCGTTCCAGTGGATAGTTTTCGTAGTCACAGGAAAAATCTAATGCTGCTCCCTAAGGTAGGTGATAGAGCAGAGTATTTATTCCCTCCCCAGCTTCATGTTAACAGCAGCTTGAGAAGGCTCTCTTGCTTAGAAATGTACTGTCTTGGTCTATCTTTGCTGTGACAGGCGGACTACTCAGAGCCAGCCATGTGTTACTGAGGGAGATGGCTGATACAAGCCCTAGATTTGCCTCAGAAAGGTGTGGGCACCACCTCATGCTGTGGTAGGAAGGAAGGCTTTAGTAAGTTGAGTCTTTTCTTCAGATGCTGCGAGTAAACATCACTTTTGGATTCAGGTGCTTGGTTTCTAAGTCAGTGGGATGGTAACCTGCTGGGATTCTATGGTGGCCATTTCAAACAGCTCACTGTTGGGATCTCATCTGTCAGCGCTGGATCCAGGGGAGGTCATCTGATGGCCAATGTGATAGGCATCCAGGTTAGATAAAAAGGGCTCTTCCCGTCCTTTCTCCTCAGGTATTCTTGTTTTGCCTTTATGCTGGGGTAGACTATCACAACTGTCAGTATTGTGTGGTGCTTGCTTTGGCTTCCTTAGTTAAGATCTCAAACCATGTACAAGGTAATGCCTTGGAGCTTCATGGGACCTTGTAGTGGACATTTTAACAAGCTTACAATGTGAATGTTCTGTGACCTGCGAAGTACCTTGTTCATTTCCTAAAGGCTTCTTTATAGTATTTAGTTTTAACCTTTCAAAGAGAGTGTATTGAATGTCCCCTCCAAAAAAGTTACGATTACCTCTATAGGACATGTAGAGTTCTGATGGCATTTGAAATGACTGAACTGAGATGCAGTAAATTGAGATGCTGTTCCTTTAGTTAAATTGTAGGGGCTTTATCCCAACAGACAAATAATAGGGAAGGAAAAAGCCACTGCATCTTGATGTTATTTTACGTGTTTGTTATATCAAATACAGACATAAGAGACATGCCATTACCTGTCACACTTCGCTGGAAATAGATTCCATTTCTTCTTCCTTGTAACATACTGACCTCAAAAAGGCATGAAGACAGAGGTCAATTGAGTTGCACGCTATTTTATTCTTTACAGCAAAAGTTTTGTTGCCTTTCTGGCCTGTTCCTGCTTATTCTGTTGTGACGGTATAGTTTGTTTTGCTAGACAGGAGTCAGTCACTGCTATTTGTTTACTGTTTACTCCATTTCCAGTTGTCTCCAGCCTCAACTTCGTAGTACTTCGGATTTTGAATTTGCATTGCCATTTTAGAAGCTGTTGAGCAAAATGTAGAGGTCCCCAAATCTTCTGGGGGTTTCAGATTTTGCCCCCTGGAAAACGCCTCCTGCCTTTTACCTTAGTGGTCTTTGACTTGGCAGTTGTTGCTGAAATTTGCCCTGATTTATTTGTCTCCATCTTGAACTGGAGTGAATTGATGCATAAATAACCATGACTGTCATTTGATCATTATCAATAAAGGCAATGAATGACTACTTCACCTTTTCATCGTCTGTCACTTCACTATGTTTTTGTTTAAATTGGCTACAGATTTTGACTGTTGTGCAAAGCAGCATATTTGGTGTTGAGCTATGACACCACTGCGTTAGTGCTGGGTAGGAAAAAATGATTTTTGTAAGTATTGAACATCTTCTGACCTTCTTAAGACCCAAAATTGCATGTCTATTGAGTGCAGGCGTTCTTATTTCAAGTCTAGCAGTGGCAGTTCAGATATATTCTATGCTTTAGAAAAGATTCCCATCTAAAATAAAAATCTGTGTTGCAAAAATAACCTTAAATTTCAGAGGCTTTGTAGAAAAAATAATTTATTAATATTGTCCACCCACATTCTGTCCCAAACTGCTGCAGTTTCTATTTGTAGTAATTATGGGCAGTATCTTTTCCACCTGCAGATCAGAGACCTCTCTGAAATGGCTGTTCCTGAAACAGGTAGCTTTTAGATGTAATCCTCTAGCTTTCTCTCTTTAACTTAAATTGTTTGAGCTCTTAAAGTCTCACTCAAAGTAATGCATTTTTCTGACCTTACAATGTCTGTGGCTTCTTTCTGAATCTCTGGTGTTTTGAATTATCACTCCCGAATGTTAGCTATCAGGACTGAGTGTGCTATTCCAGTAGCTGTTGCATGATGCCAAATAGGAAAGTTATTTTTTTCCCCATGTTTTTCTTGTTGGGGTTTTGTTTGGTTTGGGGTGGGGGTTTTTTGCATTTTTGGTTGGTTAGTTGGTTTTTGTTTTCTGGCTGATGTTCCCCTGCTTATACATCTAAGGATTGCGTTAGGTCTCAGTAGCAGCAGTTGTGCTTAGACACTTAATGTCCGTGCCAGGTTGTTGTGCAAGCCAGAGTTGATGACTCTGCTGTTTGGATGGCTTTACTTGGTTTGCCTGTATGGCCTATCACCTTAGGTCCTGAATCCTTCTGCTTAATTTGTGCCTGGGTTAAGAAGAAAGTCCAGCTTACTTCTTCACTGATCTCTATCCTGTACTGAACTCTGAATCTTGTATCTGAGAGCTTCATAACCCATCCTTGGCAGTGTTCAGGGCCAGGTTGGATGGGGCTTGGAGCAAGCTGCTCTAGTGGAAGGTGTCCCTGCCCATGGCACAGGGTTGGAACTGGATGAGCTTTAAGGTTCCTTGCAACCCAAATTGTTCTATGATTCATAGTGATTCTTTCACATTTGTTGATACAAACAGTAAGCATGAGACCAAAAGCTAATGCCAATATGGCCTCCTGCTATATTTGATTAGATCATAGTTGTCTTGAAACTTGTGGACTAGAGTATACATGTTTTTTTCATTAACTTAGGATGTGATAGCAAGTCAGAAACCCTACAGAAGTCACAATGCTTTTGTATCGGTACTTCTTTTTGCCTCTTTCTGACATGAACCTGTAACAATCCAGCCTCTTCAACAGTCCGCTCTCTATAAAGCCCTTACTCCGTTATTCATTATAAAAGTAGCTGGTATAGTAATTAATCCGAAATTGTCGTCAAACTTACAGGATCATGCGGATCATTCTGTCTGCCTTTGTTCTCCAAGTGTTCTGATTCCTTTCAGAAATCAGTATCACTTCCCAGGCATTTTAGCTAGCTCTTCCAAAATCCTTGGGTCCAAACTGTGAGATTCTTGTGATCTTGAATAACATCTGATGGATACTCTTATTTTGAGGTATTCAGTTTCAGTCAAGAAGTCAGACGACATTTCCTGTCTAAAACAAGTGTGTGTGTGTACTTAGTGAATCTCTGGGTGATGATGAAACCCACTTTACAGGGTTTCGTTTAGTGTTTGATCCAGACTTTTTCTGAAATCTCATGGACTCCTTTTGCTTGGGGTAAATGTCAAACCAAACCACGCTGTATTTTTTGTTAGACTCCTTTCGTAGATTCCTGAGTTTTTCTGATTTGATCCTTGAATACTCAGTTCCATCTTGAGCTGTCTCCCATTAGGTAACACTCATGCAATTCAGTGATGAAGAAAGGAAGTTGTCTAGTGAAACTGCTCATAAGTATCACTTTCAGACTTTCTCCCCTGTAGGAGCTCCTAATTATTAGCTTTTTGTGAAATTAACCTTTGAGAAGTGTACTAGGCCAAAAGAATCAGAAAAATGTCATCTAGCACTGTGACTTCTGCTGACAGCGTGCCTCAAGCATGTTGCTCACATTGAAGACTCTCAGAGCAGCTGATAGCCTCCTCCTTCCTTCACATGCCATGAACGGATATCTAAGAAGCCAGGTGTTTTATTTCATAGCCTAATCAGATGGTCGGCATCAGATCCCAGCAGATAACTTCTCTTGTGCTTTCTGTTAAGAGATTTGTTTCACAAAGTATTCGGATCTTTTGACCTTCTCAATTATCAATGACTGAAAAAAGCCAGTGCAGTTCTGATAGACTCCCGTCCCTGTCTGGTCACTTGTTTCTCTATAGATAGTTGTGTCAGCTGCTGGTTGTGATCTGTTCAAATTGGCAGGGGCTAGATCCAGCAGTGTAAGGTTTCCGCAGAAATGACTTGTTGATTGTATTGAGCCAAATTCACGTGAAAGAGTGTGGAGAAGCCTTAGACCTTGGGAAAGGGAGAAGTGCGCTCAATGTTAACTTAATACTGAGCCGTATCTTAGTGAGGAGGAGACACTGATAATTAGATCAGTGAAGATGCTTGAATTGGGTGGAGACCTCAGACATTGTAGAGAGCGTGTTGTAGATTTACAAGTTCAAAGTAACCTAAGTAACATCTAATGGAGGAGGTCTGGTGTGCATGCCAGTGGGGAGTGTAGCAATTGGAGGAGGGAAGTAAGAGTAGATGGGTAAAGCCAATAGAAACAGGAAAAGGAGTTTGTAGATGGCACAGAGGACAGATTGCACTTGAAGTAGGAAGAAAGCAGCTGTAAACATCCTAATAATTCATTGTTTCTTCAACTTTAAAGCATACAGAAGAGGAGGAAGAGGGTGTGTATGTAGTTAAAAGAAAAACGAGTCATAGACCTCTGACTATATATGTATTGATGTGCAGTTGTACCGCTTGGTCAGAAGCTAAACAGTTGAAGGGATGTAGGGCAGACATAATCTTGGACTTTTTCCAGGCCTATTCAACAGAAAGCGTGGGGTGCATTCTGATCAATAGCAAAGGATGTCTTTCATGGTCTCTGAGAGCTGAAGAGAATTTTATTTGTTGCTAGCTAGTTTAGGCACTGGCAAAAAGCATACGTGCAATGCGCTTGTCGGATGGTCAGCTTTGAGCTAGTGTAGGAATCTGCAGCTGGTGGGGTATTGATGAGACAAAATGCTTGTCCCGTAGCAGAGTCCCTTGTCTCATCTGGGTAAACACCTACCAGCATATTTTTTCTGAGCTTTGTCCCTCTTTTTCCCAAACCATACAAGTATTTAATTAAAATAATACTGCTTCATATTAATTGTGGTTTAATCGCCTGAATTGTATAAATAAAAGACAGTATGTTCAGTTTCTTTCTGAGTGCACTATGTTGCATTATACTCAGCTTGAAAGGTAAGTGGCCGTTGGCTTTAGGTAAAATGATGACATGAGCCATTCTAAAGTTATGCCAAGATACTGGAAAATAGAGTTAGAACTTGCGCTGATGCTCTAATAAACTGTAGTCTTGTAAGTGGAGCATGGTCTTTTCTTCCCACAAACTGATGAGTGTTCTCTGCTTTCAAGCCACTGACGTTACCTAATGCTGATGATTTGTCCCATACAGTCATCATGTGCTAAAGGTGGAAAGTGAGCTAGAAAGATCACAGCACTTGGGAATTAAAATGTCTGGATTTTGGTTTCAGTTGCACATCAGACTTCTACAATAACCTTGTCATCAAACCCCATCCTTAAATAGCACATCATGGATGTTAAATACCAACTGTTGTGTGGGGAAATGCTCTAAGGGTTTGCATTGAATGTACTAAGCATCCTACAGAGTGATAGCCATTTATTTTTACTTGTGCTACTGTCCTGAATGTTGCAGAGGTGGTTTCCTTTGAGGGTGGTTGTACAGACACATGAATCTGGTTTTTGCTACAGTAAAGCTAGGTCATATTGCCCCAGAAAACAGCAGCTTCTGGACAAATACCAGTGACCTTCTGATGTGAGCTGTGCTGTAAGAGCTGTTTAGTATTTTGGTGTTTGGTCCTTCCTTCCTTCCTTGGTTTTTCAATTTAATGTTCTAGTTCTATTGTAGATCTACAATTGAGTGTGTAGAGGGTATTGTGTGTTTGACAATGTCGGCTTATCCGCTGGGGACACTACGTGTGACAGTCCAAAACAGTGAAAAGAATGAGTTGTAAACTGTCTAGGCTTCTCATTAAGACTTGCTCTGTGGTGTAATGCTTCTTGGTGTTTGCTTTTAGGAGTCTCAATTTGGAGGTACTGCAGGTTGCTAGAAAAGGATGTTTCTTATCTTTATGTCACGCGGAGGTTAAATCCAGTATTTCTCAGAGCCGTTTAGTGAACTCTGCTATATGGTGTTTGTTTGGCAAGTCAGTTCTTGCTGTCCAGACAATAAAAATTGGATTAACCATTCTGAGCTGTGTATGGTCTTCTGAACAGTACATACATCTGTGCTAGTGCAACAAGTGGCAGAACAGGCTTGGGGCCACTGGATGCTGCTGTGATACAAATGCATATTATTTATGTACTTCAAAAAGCAGTGAGATATTTTCGAGCTCAAAGCTGTCGAAGGTGCAAGGTGGATTTAACCCTTGCAGTCCCTCAGGTTCAACTATCCTGTAATGGAGCATAACTGAAACTCTAACAGGCTTTTTTTTGAAAGATTGGAGTTCTTATGGCATCTCTTGCAAAGCCATTATTTATTGAAACAAGAGCACTGGGAGAAACATGTAGGAGGCTTAATGCTCTGTAATGTTCAAAATAATTCTTGGTGTAGGTACAGCATCGTAGAATAGTTAAGGTTGGAAAGGACCTTAAGATCATCCAGTTCTGACCCCCTGCCGTTGGTAGGGATGCCTCACCCTAGACCATGTCACCCAAAGAGCTGTGCAAGCTGGCCTTGAGCACTGCAGGGATGGAGCATTCACAGCTTCCCTGGGCAACCTGTGCCAGTGCCTCATCACCCTCCCAGTAATACTATTCCTTATATCCAACCTGAACTTCCCATTTCAGTTTAAACCCATCATCCCTTGTCCTGTTGCTACAGTCCCTGATGAAGAGTCCCTGTCCAGCAAACTTGTAGCCCCCTTCAGACACTGGAAGCTGCTCTGAGGTCTCCACGCAGCCAGTCTCTTCTCCAGGCTGAACAGCCCCAACTTTCTCAGCCTGTCTGACATGGCCTGAGATTCAGGATTTGCTAAAGGAGTTGCAGCTCTGAAGAGTGTCCTTAGAGCAGATGCCTTGAGACCAGGTACTTCCAATCGCATCCAGTACTGCCAGGGACATTTTTTTTACTCTCTAAAATTTTGGTAGTCTTGATGTTTTTGGGGAAGCGGGGAACAAACCTCACTAACAGCAATGGTGATACTCTGGCCTGGTGAGCTCCTGAGTGAAGTCTCTGTAGATTTTGAGTGATGGCTGTGGAACAGCACAGAGTGTTTTTTCTTGCAGCCCTATAGGATTCTGTAACTTGAGCCATCGTAACTGAAGGGCAATAAATGACTAGTGTATGCCTGCAAAGTGTCTATAACTTTGGTCTTGTTGCAGACAAAATCAGACCTTGAACAAGGGAAAGCACAGTTGGTGATAGCAGTAGCGCTAAGAGTAGGTGACAGTGGCTTTGTCTTTTGATGGGAAAATGCTCTTGTGGTTTGCAGTGGACTGCTGAAACCCGCAGGCACTGCATCTGCACCAAAGCACATTCACCTGTGCAGCATCCACTATGATCTTTCATCCTGAGTGCCTCCCTGCATTCTGGTTCAGGTTGAGATGGGAGCTAAGTGTGTGCCATCATCATCCTTCTTCCTCTTCCTCTTCCTCTTCCTCTCCCCACCCCAGTGCATGCCTTTCTTTACAAAGAAGGAGAGCAGAGCAGGACTGCGCCTTGCGATGTAACCTAGATTGCACTTCGGGTCCACACAGCAAGCTTTGACACAGGCTTTGTTTCCTAATGCACGCAAGCTAAAGCTTTACGTGTATGTGGGTTTATAATAAACTTTGCCAGTGCTTGGGTTTTGTTGCCAGATATATGCCAGTAAAGGGCTATACTGACAGGCTGATTTCTTCAGTTACAGGAAAATACAGGGAAATGCTTCATTTTGGTAATACAACATCGTATTTAATATCACTTATGTTAATCAGATGTAGAAATAAGAACTTGTTCTTCATCTATTTTGCGCATGTATTTTGATTATTTGTGTATCTCTTGCTTCCCAGGAGACAAAGATGGCAGCAAAGTGACTACAGTAGTGGCAACTCCTGGACAAGGTCCGGACCGACCACAAGAAGTTAGCTACACAGACACCAAGGTTATCGGAAATGGATCTTTTGGTGTTGTGTATCAAGCCAAACTCTGTGATTCAGGAGAGCTTGTGGCCATTAAGAAAGTCCTGCAGGATAAAAGATTTAAGGTGAGCCTATGCTTAAGTTCATAATGTTTTTGTGAATGTTATCCTCATTTTCTGTGTCTTTGATGGCAGTGTTTTCATTTTTAATTTTACTTTTTAATTTATTTTCATGGAGCTCATAAATGCAAGTAAAAAATTCAAGAACTAAAGATTAATTAGATGATTTATGATAAAGGGATATAGTTTAACTTGAAAATCAGTGAGTCACTGATTGTTATGATTATTTGGAGTAGTACAAAACAGAAAGCTAAACATCCTGATCTGATGTGCTGTTTCCAGGTTGTACACTAGATTTTTCAGACAACAAGTGATGGAAACAAGAGAAAGGCTTGTCTTATGCTTACTTCTTCCTAGCATAGACTCTTCTCCAGTCATTAGTAATTAAGCTGCTGGAAGAGACAGAAGCCTTTGGGCTTTGTTCTTGGTTGTCCCACATGCAGGTGGAAGACTGTATGTGAGTAAATCGGAGAGTCCTCAGGCTGAGCAAGAGGATAACAAATACTGAGCTCAGGGCAGTTTGGTCTGAGGGCGAGTTACTTCCCTTCGTTACCTCATTTATAAAGATGATCTGTTGTGATGGTTTTACTAGATCTAGCTTCTTCCTTCTGAACAGGTAGCCCTCCAAAAAACTATAGGTTTATCTGGTGATGTTTAAATCAAATAACAGTCAAAGACCATCAGCAACCTCACCACTGCTGTTAGTCTTGTGCTTGGTACTTGGTGTGCTTGACTGCTTCCCGTGTAGTCAGGTGGCATGCAGCTAAACTTGTGCAAGCAGTGAATGATACCAAAAGTACTGGTTTTAGTGTTTGAAATCAGTGGTGTGGGTTTCGGGATCTGAAGGCCACAGCCTTTACGACTATGGAAGTATAAAGATAAATAATAGAGAAAGTGCCACGGATAATCTTCTTGGCATGGTCTTGATACAAAAACTTCTGAGCTTAAAAGTAAGAAGTTGAAACACATTTAAGAAATATCAGTGATTTGAAACTCCTTTCTTGCCATTTGATGCTTAGGTTTAGAAATGCTGAAGGCTGTTAGATTACATTTTATAATCTCTTCAGTTTTCCCATTTTTCCCTAAGACTTCAAGAACAGCTAGCTTTACTGCTTATGTTTTAAATTCATGTCCTGTTTCAGGAGCAAAACCATTCCTTTGAAGTGTTTTGAAGGAATTGGTATATGCCTTTTCCTGAGTCTTGAAATTAATGCAGTCATCAGCACAGGCATATCGCAGATGCATTAGATGAAGAATGAAAGAGGAAAGATATGTTTAAATGAATCTAATCATACAGCATTATTTAACTTCTAATTGAGAAAGGTGTGTAAAGTTCTTACATTGTTCTTGCACCTGAGTTATTTCTGGACTGTATTATGTGTGGAAGGTAATTAGTACTGGGGAAACATGCAATGTGATGTAAGAGTGGGTTATTTTAGAAGAATAGAAGAGGCAATAGGCATAACAGAAGCTTTAAAATTAGTTGTGCTTTAAAGACCATTTTGATCTCTTCCTGTTGTATGGTTTTAGGGGGGAGGCAAGGACATTTCTCTTAGCATGTCATGCTTGGTTGATGTCGGCTAGTGCTTTGGACCAAAGTCTTTGATCTCTTTAGTCTCATGAATGAGGTGTGTAGGGTGTCAAAATGAAAACTTGGTTGAACATTTTAGTGTCTACCCATCAGATACTAATAGTTTGTGACATCTCAGTTTTTATTGGTTTTTTTCCCCCAATAAATCTGTATTGGGCATTTACAACAAAATGCAGGGCTTTGGTTTTGTGGCATTAGTTGATTCAGAGGCGTTTGGTTATGTCTTTATTTTGGAGAGTGATTGCAAAAAAACATTGTATCTTGGAATATTAGCCCTGTTTTTGTTTCAGGAAAAACACTAAACTAAAAAGCGAAAGTAGGGTGTTTCCAGTTTGGACTCTGAACTGGTTGCCTGTGTATGATGATAGAAGCTGAAAATAAACCCAGTACCTGGATGGAAAGCATTTATAGCCCTAAACTAGGTGGAATTAATGGCAAGTGCACATGTAGATTAAAGATAGATAGCGTTAATTTAATACTTAACGCTATAAAATACTTTTTCTAAATTCCTGATTTGCACAGATGTGCAGAAAGTACCCAAGTTACGCTTTTCGGTTTTATGGTCTTTATCCCGAACTTGTATCCCAGTTGTGCAGCATCCTCTACCTTTGCTCTCAGCTCCCTAGTTTTTGACATTACTGGTCAGTTTAGTCCTGCCTTTCTTTTCACACTCTGATCTGGAAGTGTATGTTCTGTTGGCAGGAGGTGTAAATTCCTCCAGGCTGGATTAAAGTCTCTGCCTGGATAGATTTGGAAGAGACATGTGTCTTACATCAGGAACAGCATACAATTACTTCAGGATATGCTACTCATTGGTTGTAAATGCTGGACCAGATACTATGCCACTTAAAGGGGGAACTCTAATGTCTCTTGGCTGCACATTTTGATTGCAGCGTAGGAGCGGACCAGCTCTGCTCACAGAGCTGAGCTGTGGTGTACAACTCAGCTGGGTTGTCGTCACCCCGTCTTGGCTGTGTAAGTCTGGATCCAAGTCCTGGTGAGCAAAGTTCCTTAAGTCTGCCACTTAACCTCTCAAAATGTACATCCCTGCTTTGGCAGTGGTGAGGGAAACGCTAGTGTAGACAGCCAAGGATGGCAGATAGCTTGTTTGATTTAAATCAGGGTAATCATCCTCTGAGGGGAGAGAGGGAGCACTTTAGAAATAGCTGTCTTCACTGTGGTCCCCGTGATGGGGAAGCAAGAAGAGGAAAGTAATACATGGAGTTGCTTCCTGAGCTGTAGATCATTAACGGAACTTTCAGCTGTGTGCTTCAAGCTGGTGCCTGCTTATCTCTAGTATCCTGACGGATTTATCTTAGTCCATACAGTATAATTCCTTTGTGATTTAGGTCTTAGAAATAATAAAAAAAAATATTAAGAAGAAGCTTTTAAAAAAGCCAGCAGGAAGTCTCAAAACTGCAAGAGCATGATTCAGAGGCTGCAGGAAGGCCCAAGAGAGTGTAACTTAGAGGCTCCTTCTGCATTTTGTGAATGTGAAGGAGTTTATTGTAAACATTTGTAAAATGCATGACAGTTGCCAGTTCTTAGATCTCTTGACAGGAAGTTGAGATACAGGTTTAAAACTAGCTTGAAAGCTGGAATTACCAGAGGAGGGTTGTCTTTGTTTTCCTTTTCCATTACTATGGCAGGTTTCTCGGCGCTGAAGTGGAAGCAGCATCGGACTATGTCAGAACAAAGTGACTGTAAAATCTTTGCTAAAGAGTTGAATGTTACCATTTCTGTGATGGTGAAGATAGTCTGCAACACTCCTACGTCTTTCTGCTCCTTTGTTGCAGTTTAGTGGCTCTTCAGCTTGGCATGTTCCTGCATGGCTGTTTTTAAACAGGGTCTCTGAAGTGTTCTGGTGTTTAAGTGAGTATTGTCTAGAGTTTGGTGTAACTTAGAGCAGTGGTGTTGGATCACTAGGGCTAGAGACACATGGCTGAGGGGGGTAAATAAAGTAAACTATAGACTTCTTAATTCTGGTCTGTGGTTCTCCTGCCTCCATTAAACTACATCTCTATATTAAGTGTGACGATTTTTAGTAATGTGGGTTTGGAATCTGATGTGATACGTAGGTGAGTAGCTCACAAACTATATGCTGTTTACTGTTCATCCATCGGACCATGGAATTTTTCTCCAGTCAGTATGGAACATTGTACGTTCTTTGGACTGTTATCTTTTGTTGTTTTTTTGGTTCCTTTTTTTTTTTTTTCCAGTTTAAAGTTTAACAGGGGTAAGAAAGATGTTTCTCTTTGAAAAAAGTATAAGACAGCTCTTCACAAGCTTTTGGGTCCAGAATCTCTCAAATGGCAAATTCCCTAAAGACTCTGTACCAGCTTTCACAGATCTTTACCGTTTCCACATCCCACAGATGTGTATGAATAGGTCCTCATAAAAAGCATTGATAAAGATAGGTGCAGTTAAATTATTGATTTATAAGATTTCAATTATTTTCATCCACGTCTGTCAGCCTAATTGTGATGCTTGAAAAGAAAACACTGGTAGCACAGGATTTTCTTCTACTGCTTTTGTTGGCATGTTCATTGGGATATTCTTCAGAGTAAGAGTCATGTTGCTGGCTGATTCTGGAAGAAGAAATAATAAGCAAGCAGGTATGTTAGCATAAATAGGAAAATCTTAGTCTAGTTTTTGTTATTCTGTCATTCTTAAGACATCCCATTGCAATGAATGTGTGAATTGCTAGAAAAATGTCTCAGCTCACCGGGAATAAGTACTTAAATCCTTCGTGTCTGAATTGCAGTACTCGATGTTTCTGCCTTAGCACTAGAGTAGAAATGAAGAAGAGAGTTCTTTATAATCCTGCATCTTTTCAGACAATGTAGAGCGGGCATTAACGTTTCTTGTTAATGGCTCACATAGACCCGAAGTGTGCAGCAAGAGAAAGCCAAATTCTGTTACAACAACCATTCATGCTATCCTGTCTGTCAAATCATTCAGCAGTGCAACTGTGTGTGCCCGTGGCTGAGTTGCCAGAATTATTTAAATAGGCAGAGCTTCTGGAGTGTGAGAGGATGTCAAACTAGGGCCCTGATGGTCATAAACATGATAAAGCTGAGGCCACTAAATAATAGGCAGTGCTCTTTCCTATTTTTAGTTATGGAGGAATTTATGCTGTGGCCAATTGCATGATTTATTTATTTATTTTTTAATATATAAAATCTCAGTGTTAATCTGAGCCTTAAAACTTAAAAAAACCAAGAGGATGCAAAAACAAGTCTCTGTTGAGGTTCTGGTTTCTCTCTGTCTCCCGTGTGTACTTTTGTGAACTATTTAAAATGCTTCTGTAAGAGGAACAGCTTTCCTATGGTTTCTGCCTCAAGTATATGAAGCTGCTAAGTATAAAAATATCCTTTTTCAAAGTAATCTCTACCCACTGTTTTGTTAATTACAGCAACTTGCATTGTAGCAGGTCCCATAAAAAATACAAGTCCACAAGAAAGAATTCTCATTGAAAAATGAGTAGGTGATTAGGTTCTTCCATTAATTTCTGAATTCAAGAGGCTTTTCTGTTTAAAGGAGTCAACAGTTTAAAGCTGATGCAGTTTTCTTTGTACCTAGGTTGTGTGTCTGCTTTTGGTGGAATGTGCCATTTTGTAAACACGCACGTACAAAAAGTGTGAACCTATTGGCTAACGAGATCTGTATCTTCTGCTCTCAGAATCTCAGTAGTTAACAGACCACTGAGAGTCCAACTTCAGATCATGTTTAATTTGTTCCACTCTTGGCTGACCTTGGCTTGTTTCTTGGCTCTTGGTTATCCTTGGCCATTGAAGATACAGCAGGTAGTAATATTATGTTGAAACAAGGCAGCATTTTCAGGGGGCTTCAGTCTGTGAAGGTCACCATTGGTGTAGCTGATCTGTTTTGAGGAGGGATATACCTCGTAACCTGATGGGAATAAGAGGGGTGTTTTTTAATCTGTAAGCTTGGGCTGTAGTCCGTCATGTCTAATGGGAGTTTGACACCCAGCCTGTTCATACATGCTGGGGAACCTGGTTGGAAAACTTTAAGGGAAAAAATATCACTGTCTCTTCAGTGTAGGTTTGGTCTCCCTTCACCAGGTTCAGACAGGGTGCAAAAAACATTTTGCCTTTTAAAGTTTTAGCGAATCAATCTTCCAGTCTCCTGTTCCTGTGTATTGTAGCTTTGCCAGGAGGATGTTAAATGTATAGCTTAAGAGAAGCCGTAGTTATTGCTGAAAACTGAGATACCACACAGAAATCATGACTTCCTTTGTATGTGCCTGAGGGGTAGACTCCTTCAAGCACAGAGAGTGAAGTACAGCGTCTGAGTGAAGTACTTTACCCCTTATCACTGAGGTTTCGAACTAACACCATCTTCATCTCAAGTCGGTGGTTTAAGTCTTGAATACAATGTAGAGCTTGGACCTGCCCCAGTGTATTCATAACCATCTTTATTTGTGACCTGTGGCCATCTGCACAGATTTTCACTGAACTAAGGACTGCACTTTCTTTGTTAATTTAACCTGTGTGTGTGTTAGCTGAGCACCCTCGTACCTCCATCTAAGGATCGCTGAATGTTCAAACACTGATCTGTAAGACCTTCTCTCAAAAGAAGGTCTGTTTTTTTTTACCCTGCCCTTGTTTTTTTACCCTATCTCAGCTGAGTTGGAAGCACCCGTGGGATAAAAAGTCACAAAGGAAAGACATAATGATGAGAAATAATAATATATAAGATCTTTCTTTTAAGTCTTTGAGGACTTGCACACCTTCTTTGAAGATCTGAGGAATGATGAATCACTGTTCATAAGACCATTTTGGAGGTGGTACTCTTAAAAGGATGCCTTAATTATATTGTTAAATGGTTAGAAAGCACCCAGAACAACAGATCCGTCTTCTGACGGGCAGTTGTCTTCTGGGGAAGACAAGGAAGTGCTCCTCATCTGCAGACGTGACTGCGTTTGCGTGTAGAAATGTGTTTCCACATGTTGCCGTGTGGAAACCCACATCTTAGTAGGGGAATACCTGCCATAAGAATGTGTCCCTTGAAAAGGGAGGAATAAAAAGAGCCCTTGAGGGCTTTTTTTCTGCTACCCCATGGATGCTGGCATGAGGCGTTTGTGTGCATACATGCTACAGTTCAAGTTTAGATTTTGAGCTGTTCTCTTTCCACAAGTTCTTTTGGACTGGGAACAAAGCTAGGATTTTAAAACAAGATAGCTGTTTGTGGTCAGTTTTCTCTTTGCATCCACTTCTAGTGCATAACTTGAGACTATGTGAATTTGCTGACCAAAAGAAAGATCCTTAAGGTATATTAAATTTATAAAAAGCCTTTTGTTCCACTGGTCCAGGTAATTCATATAGCTGCTCTGTTAGTGCTTTGGTTTATTTCCTGTTGTCTTTCACATCTGCTTAAGGAAGCGAGTTCCTATGTCTGATGTTCATGAAATACATATATTTATATATATTCCATATATATGTTCCTAAATCAAGCTGGGGAATGCTTTGAGTTAGAGAGGTTAAAAAAGAGTACCACTTGTAGGGATGCTATTCTGAAATAATGATATTCAGAGTGAAGATTACAGTTCAGAAGAATTCCAAACCCATTCAGGTATGTAAATGTGTAGTTTAACTGCACATAAATAGCAGTAACTCAGACCCATACCATCAGTATACTGTAGCTGTGTGAGTATAGTTGAAGATGCTGCAGAATTCCTTCCTGCTCCTAGTCAAATTGAGTTCCATTTTTAAAGACACTTTCCTTTGACTTTTAAACTTTGCTGCCTATGTGCCTGAGAAGGGCTGGTGTAGAAAAGCAGTAATTCTGCATGCTATCAGGATAACCTGCTTATTGTTCACATTTGTGAATCAAGCTTTTTGTTTCTCATCACACCTTCTGCTTAGAGGGAGCCTCGTTTATGGCACATATCGGTCTGTGTACCTGAGGGGGAGGCTGACTTTAACAGTCTTTGTTTTTGGGGTGTCATGCTGGTGGTCAAAAACAGTTGTGAAAAGTGTGGACGTGGTGCTTTATGGAAAGATCTGTGATAGCCTTTCAGGAGCATTGCCATGAAGACTAAACACACGCTGCTGCTGGAGCTCATGCATCAGGTGCTAAGCTAGGTGTAGTTTTTTCATCTTGCAGTTCTAGCTAAGTTGAACATGCAGAGAATAGCACATCTAATGCTCTCGAGAGTGAGCCTTGGGTACTGAAGGGGATGTTGGGTGGAAATGATGTCCCAGTGGGAACCTTCTACACCTGTCTCTCTCAGCCAGGGAGAAAAGTGTTGTGTAGAGCATTAGCTGATATTTGTTTAGATGAAAGCGGTGCTTCAGAGAGCATTTGGATGTTCTGTGCATGCAGCTACTTTACGGCTTTTTGTTGTGCCATTGTGTGTTCTCTTTTAGAAGTCCCACAGCAGGAGATTGTCTGGCTACAGAAGACTTAGCATAAACACTCTTTATATCCAGCAACATTATGTACCTGTGGCTCCCGCTTGCTTACTTCATTCTTACTTGGTTGAATTACCTTTGGTGCAACGTGCGCATCTCGGAGCGTGATTGGATTATATTGTCAAATAATTCGGCTTCAATCTTTTGCTATTAAACGCAGATCTTTGTTCTCAAAGTACTTTACTTCTAACTGAGGTAGTGGCAGACTGTCCTTTTGAACTCAGTATTTGGGGTTTTTGCAAATACTCTGCTGTGGTAACTCTGCTTTTGAGGGGAAAGAATGGGTAAATGATGAAGTGCAAGACATAGGAAGGACAGAAGAGATCCACCTGCTGCTCCACAGAGGCTTTCTAAAACAAAGATAGGGAACAGATCTTGTAGTTCCCGTGTCAGGAAGACATTGTTCTGTGCCCTCCAGCACTGGCTTGTAGTCAGCCCTTTGTTTAAAACCTAGTCCATGAGCTGCTTTTTTTATTCCTGGATCCTCCTTGAAGGGAGTAACTCAAATTCAGCAAACAAAATGAGGGAGGTTTAAGGAAACGTAGAAATGGGAATAATTTTGGATCGCTACTTTGCTTTCTTGAGCAGAACTTGCATTTTAGAACCAACCAGCATGTTCCTTCTGGGAAGTTGTCAAATCTTTGAAAGCTATATAGTTGACAAGTGTTTTCTTTGCTGTTAAGGGCAATATGCACTGCCCATTGCTGCTTTAAAAAGTAGTACCAAGACTAGGTAAGTAATAACAGGGACAGAATAAAAGGAAGCCACTTTAAATGTATTGTGAGGCATCTGTATTGCAGAGAGGGGCACTTCCATATTCTAGAATTAGCAACAGTGCTGGTTTTTCCTGTGACTTGGATGCTTCCTGGTCCCTGGGACAACTGAGGAGGTGAGATGTGAGTGACCAACACAAGTATTTTTAGCCTACACGTTACAAGGAATTGCTTTTCTGCTACTTTACATTGCATGTTTTTGAGGAAAGCTTGTTTTGGCTTCATGTCACACTTCAGTTTTTCCCCTCACATTTTCTGTCTGCGTTATGCAGTGAAATTTGGCATATGGTGCCCAAGACTAAATTTAAAGGATGGTGGAGACAGATTTTGTTGGATGACCTAGACTGCTGTATGATCTACTGCAGGAATTAAAACACAGTCTGATTTTCTCCAAGTGGCTTTGTAAGAGTTCTGTCATGCAGTAACCCAAAGTAAGAAAGACTTTAGAAAGGTAATGAGAAACTTACTCCTTTGAGGAAAATTCCAATTACAGTGCTTAATGTGTAGGTACTGTGTTAATACTTGTTTTAAAATGCAGGGAGTGATGTCAGGAAAGAATTGTCATGCATTAGCACTGGTTTTTGGGGAGGAGCAAGGAAGGGACCCGCTCCAGGGTGAAATGTGAGCTGTGGTGTTTATTGTATTTTTGAATATGTGTTAGAATGCAGTCTGCTCTCTTCAGGATGGGCTTTTGTTTATGTATAGTGAGCTGGGATGAGTAATCAAGGCTCCTATGAGTAATCGTGATGCAAATACCCAGGCTATATACATCTATATTTTGTAGTTCTTCTAAAATTTGAAGCCAGGTCTAATTCTTACAGGCCCAACAGAGGTGCTCATTTCACCTCTGCATTTGTGATGTTCCTTTGAAAGCCCAGGCACCATGATTAGATTGCTTAGGCTTGAGCTAACTAGTCAAAATACAAACATCCAGTGTGAATCATAGTAACAATGCATATGTAAAAGAGCAGCTGAATCTAATTTTAGTTTGTAATTCAAAAGGCACTCTGTCACAGAGACTTACAGTATATTTTCCCTCCTTGTCTCCCCTCCTAAAGTTCATCAGTGAGGCTGAAGACAGAATATCTGACTCAAAGTCTTTTAAAGATTCACCCACTTACGTTTCTTCATTTGAAGATTTGCCCAGGAATCTGCTCATCAGGCTGAGTTTTCAGGCCCTTGCACATTCATCTCTAGTTTAATATCACCAGACACATAAAGGTTGTATCTAGTTTTTGGGCTTGAAAACAGGTATCTCATTTATACCAGATGAGCGTAACAGTGCAAGTATGTTGGTTGGCTAAGAGTGAAATCATTTGTTGTGGGCTACTTAGTCCTGGAAATGGGACAGAAATACCTGGGTTTTGAGGTGGGACTTGCATACCTCTTCCTGAGCTTCCATGCTGTCCACCAGTTGCATTGTGCTCACTGCAAGTGTACAGAGGAGGATTCTGCCCCCCCCCCAAAGTAAAAGTTTATAGTGGATATTCACATTGCCTGCGTGAACCCAGTAAGGCACCTTAGTAGAAAAGCTTGGTTTTACTGGTAAGCAATAGAGGAAGCTTTAAAAAGATGTGCTGCTGACTAACATGGGAATCAGTAAGTGTGCAGGTGTGGAAATGAGCGCTTTGGAGTTTGTTGCTCTAAAATACAGTGCACGGGCAAAGGAGCATTAGGAAGATTCAATTCAATGTCTTACATAGGCACATTTGCTTCGCTTCTGACAAGCAACTGTGAAAGCACATTTAAGATGAAGTCTGACAGGAATTAATGGGGTGCAGAGTAGGAGACCATAGGAGAGCTCAGAATTTCTGAAGAATTCCTAAAAATGAGGATAAATACTCAACTGTTTTTCTTTGTCATGCCCTTCTGAATGTACTTTATAAATAGTGAGCAGTTCTGAGTTATAAAATTAGAAGGTGGTAAGAGCTGGTAATTTTTAGTTGAGGCAGTGATCTTAGAAGCTTGGTCCTTTGGTTTTGGTTCTGTTTTTTCAAAGTAGTGTTCTTTTCCGTTTAGGTTATAGCCTTCTGTTAGTGCAGCATCACAGTAACCTGTCTGTGAGACCTGGGGCCTCCTTGATTGAACTAGGGTTGTTAACTCTATCCATTTGTTGTTTAGATACCTGCAAGAGTAGCAGCATGAAATATTAAATAGAAATGCTCTTTCCCCCAGTGTGCTGGAAACCACTGTAGTGATTGGAGTCAGTGAAGAGCCAGAGTAAATAGTCAAGAACTTGGTACAATGCTGCTTTTTTTCTGAAAAGTCAACATAACTTAGGAAAGGGCAAAAAAGGACATGGTTTACAGATAATAGATTTCCTGATAGGCAGTGACTCTGCTTCTTTAGCTGTTTGTAACAGGCATAAAGGTTATCTACTTTAACACAGGGCTAACAGATCTAGTAGGACAAGAAAGTAGCATGAGACATAGGAAAATTAGGGCGCGTTGAGGGTTGCCTGGAGTGTTGGAGGCATAACAGAGTCAGTGTACTCATCGAACAATTTCTGTGGCAGCATGAAGGCCATCAATTAGCAGGAAGGATAAACAGTGCAAGGACTCTTGTTTGGAGCTGACCTGATGAGTATCTCTTGGAAAGGGTCCATCTTGCTAGTAGGAACAGCTTGTACCCAGCAACAAACGCACAGCGCTGTGTGCAGGTGGTAGTAGAAAGTCCCTTCCTGATGGAACACTAAGCTGTGGCATCCTGTCCTTACTGGCTTGTCTGCATGGATCTGTTTGTGGGTGATGATTCTGTTGGTGGCTTCTTGAGTAGGTAATGGGCTTTAGAAGGGAATTAAAATCAGCTAAGTCCCTTTTGAATTCAGCTGTCCAACTGAACACTGTTGGGAAGTTTTAACGGATTCACCTTTAAAACTCATTTGAGTTAAATCTTCCTGAATATAGGTGCATGCAGCTCAAGATGCAGTGGCTCTGTGTTAACCTTGTGTGGGGTAAACACTAGAACGTGTAGGGAGCGATACTGTCTTGCCTACATAAGCAGGCAATACCAAGTCCTTAGCAGGAGGTAACTCTTCGTTATTTCATGCTGCTGGGATTTTTGAATGCAAAAGGGTCTCAGAACCCTCTGCGTAGAGATTGATTTCAACAAATGTGGAAAAGCATTGTGCACTGGTCAGGAGCGGGACAGGGAAAGGAATTACGCTTGGAAGGCGCAATCCTGTTGCAAAATCCTGTTGCATTTTCAGTGAGAATGTTACTGCTTAATGCTTCTGTCAGAAGCGTCTATCCTGTAGAGTTCTTGCTGAAAGTCTAGGTCTGCTCTGGCTACAGAGAACAATATTGCAAACCTTGCTCTTGCCACTGTTGATCTGCAGAGACTGTCTTTGGGTAGTTAGAGAGATGAAGCTGCTGGCATTCAGTCCTTGGTCGCCACTTCTAAAATACACAATTACAGATAGTCCATGAAATAAAATAAAACCTTAAAGGGATAGTGAGACCAGTAGCGTTTCCATTGGCTTGTAGTCGCTTGAGAGGACAACTCTCTATTTCTTTCCAATGTGAAGAGGAAAAGTTCAGAATTGTATTTTAAAGTGTTCAGGAGGAATACACATCAAACATTATGGAGCAAGTTCAGTTTTTCCAGCTCATAAAACTGGCAATGGCAAGCATTCTGTAGGGAAATGAGTAGTAGTTATTGAAGTTTGCTTTTTTTGTTTAGTTGTTGTTTTTTCTAGCACAGGAAAAAATTCAGCTTCTCTGAAACAACCTAGAATCCATCTTGATTCACACGTACTTTGACCCCACTGGGTTTGCCTTCCTGTGCCATTGTCAGTTATCTCTTGGCTATGGACTAAAGCTGAGCTGAGGAGGAGAACATAATGGTAGATGGTCCTTGTGCGGGTTCCATCACTTCATCTGGATCGGTGTATTAGGCTGCTTTTGAAGGCACCTGGTTTTTAGGGAAATGCTGGACTTGTGAGCATCCTCTTTGGTGCTGTAGTTCTTGGGAAGGCTACACAGTGTTTTCTGTACCCAGTAAAGACTTGCCAATAGGTAGCTCATGGGAATTCAGTGCCTTTGTTATGATTTGTCATGGGAGTACTAAATAACACCTAATCCCTAGTTTTAAGAGGTGCTGCAGAACAAGATAGGCCAGTGGAAGAGGCACCATGTTTGATAAAGGTGAGAGAGGTTAGTCTATTTTTCCTCAAGGGGTCATAAACTAAGTTTTGCTGTTACTGTTCTAAATGTTAAGGCCTTTTTGTGGTTATGACATACATTTCTCAAAAAAACTAAGCAAATTATAGGAAGAGGTAGGATTTGCTAGTTTTCCTGCCCTTCAATATCAGTGCAGGAGAAAAAAAATGTATCAACCAGAGAATTAAAGTCTTATGGAAAAAAGCTTTATCATAGAGATACAATAGTGTATTTGAGTCTGAAAACTGTGATTATCTTCATTGCCTTAGGTAGCAGTAGGTTGGTGGCTTAAAAACTGTGTATTTAGTCTTTCAAGTCATCCTCTTTGTGAATAAATTTTGTCAAAGATATACCTTAACATTGCTATGACAGCAAAGGCTTCCCTGTGGAGCGAGTCACTGTTCCTCCCTTGCAGACCACTGTGATTTTGAAGGTGGTATAGTGGTCCTTAGAAGGTTTTTGATATCACTGGAAGCTACTAAGTGTTCAAGAGATGCTAAGCCCATGAAAAAATTACGAAGTGAGGGCCCTTCAGAAGCTAAATATGGGGGGACCAAAGGGCCTCGCTTGTTTGACAGCTGGATGGGACCAGTTCTGGTGTTCCGTGTACCTCAGAATATATTTAGCTGTTTAAACACAGAGCAGAAATGCTGAACAACTTCTTCCTTCTAGTCAGAAATGCCCATTTTCTGCCTGCTTGTGCATAGTTTGAATTTGGTGCAAATAAAACTTCATGCTCAGTGGAGGACAAATGGAGCAGCTGATGAGAAATAGGCTAGCATGCAGAGAGCTCTTGGCTTGCCTGGGCAAGCCACTCTTATATCACTGCTGGTGGAGTTTGCAAGATGACTTGGGCCAGGGCAAGTGCCCTGTCTGTCTTGGTTAACTCACATTGTCTCCTGATGTGACTTCTAAAGCATAGACATGGGGAATGGCAGGAGAGGCCAGATTTGGCTTTTTGACAGTTGTGAACACTAGTGGTCATATTGATCTCTCTTGTGCTTTGGATCCCTCAGTCTTTCAGAATACCTGGGTTACAAATGTAACCCGTTAGTGTGGATTATTCTTTCTGCTAGTGGTGGATTCAAGTCCTTTTTTTTCCACAGTGCAACATTATGTAGTGCTATGAGTGGGAAAAGATTGCTCTGCCATTTGTGCACTTCATCCACTGCAGAGGTTTCCCCTTTTCTAGCAAATGAGGCAAGGATCCTAAAAGCAAGTCCTTCTTAACTGAGCTCCAGGTTATCCCCATAGCGTATCTGTTCTGCATGGTGTGTGCGCTGGGAGACCTTAAACAATGGAAAGTAAGATCTTGTAGTGGAAAGTACGTGGCAAGGTCAGTGAAGGGTTTTCAATTGGCACTGCTAGTAACAGTGGATGTTTTAATGCCGTTACCTGCGTGAAGTTAAACACATGTTAAACGCAACATGTAGTCCATTTAAAAGGTGGTAGGTGATGCAGGAAGTGCTTTCTGCCATCACTTGTGATCGACTGGCACACTGTGTCACACAGTCACCAAGTCTCATGTTTCACAAATGCGCTTCTGAAAACTGTTTTCAAGTTCAGTAAGAGGTTAAAGGTCCGTGTCTTCAGCTTCCTAGCTGATGGCTAGGAACTGAGCTTTTTTTGAGCCTGCCTTGAAGCATCTGGTGATGGCTGTTACTGAACTGTTGGGTGTTTTGATGCCAAGACGATTGGCCTTAGTCCTCTTTGTTCACTCAGTCCCTTCTTTTCACCAGTTGTCCATTTCTTTACTTGGGTCATGTGCAAGTTCTCACTTTACTCTAGGAAGCAAGGTAGAAGCCAGGATGCTCCTGAAGCTACCCCTCTCTTACACAGCGGCAGTGACGGCTACTGCCCAAGTTCCCAGCTGTAGCTTCAGCTTTTTTGTTTCCCTTTCCTGAAAACTTGCTGTAGTTGTGCCCAGACATCTGACAGTGGGGCCAGTGGGCGGATGCTTGAACGAGTTGAAGAGAGAGGACTTGTGGGCAGTGGCAGATGGGATGGCTTTCGCACTTGCTGCCCCTGCAGCAAAAGCTTCCAAGCGGGTGTTGAACCAACACGGTTTGCAACCTAGCGTATGTGTTGAACTTGGTTCCTGGTAAGCTCTGTGCTTTGGGTGGCAAGCTTGGTGAATCAGATGGTGTCTGGTGAGTCACCCTGATGTCTTAGGTGCAGGGACAGCAGCGCCCAGAAGTGGGGTAGCAGCTGGGTGTGGAGGGCTACCTCTGCCCTGCGAGTTTAAGCTGCCACTGTTGATGGATTGGGGCCTGGAGGCTGGCTTTCATTGCAACATATTCCGAAGATGTTGGTTGTGACACTTACCCTGGGGTAGGCTTAAATTCAGAGCCGGCTTATCCCAGTCAGAAAAGGGAGCGACTGAGTCGATAACATTCCTAGATCTTTGCAGATACCAACAGAAGGACAGGGTGTCATGGCAGTTAGGTAACCCTGCTTTGTATAGGTCCAGCTGGACCTGGTCCTTCGGGAAACTGAGATTGGAAGCCCATGAGGTGGTAATGTAACCTTTTGAAATGTGGTTAAGGCATGCCACTTGGAATTCATAGTGCTCACCTGGCATGTGAAATAATTTCTCTCTGCTCCTTCCTTTCTTTCAGAGATCCCTGTTACTTTTTAGTGTGACTCACTGGTGAATCTAGCCATAGTGCTGTGTCATTGCTTCGAAAATTTGTCATAAAAAGCATGCTTTGCTGTGCAAATAGTTACTAAAACTCACTCTTCTTCTCTGTACTCTTTCTTCTGGGGCAGTTTAGGCTAGAAGTGAATGTAAAGATTTCCTAATCTTTTCAGTGCTGTGATACCCTTTAGCCTGAGGAAATGGGACAGTGTTTGAAAAGTGCTAGTGCTGACTAAGGAAAAAACCCTCAAGCAAGAAGTCTCATAACCTCTCTTATCAAATCTGAATACTAAGTCTTCTAGTAGCTTACAGTGGACTTGTACTTTGACTGAGGTGGCTTTCCCTTTCAAGTGTGCGGTAGATAGTGATAGGACAAGGGGTAATGGGTTTAAACAGAAGCAGGGGAAAGCTCAGGTTGGATATAAAGCAGAAGCTCTTCTCTGTGAGGATGCTGAGTCACTGGCACAGGGTGCCCGGAGAAGCAGTGGCTGCTCCATCCCTGGCACTGTTCAAGGCCAGGTTGGATGGGGCTTGGGGCAACCTGGTCTAGGGGAAGGTGTCTCTGTTCATGGCACAGGGTTTGAGCTGGATGATCTTAAGGTCCTTTCCAACCCAAACCCCTTAATTCATGTATCTAGTAAAGGTCAACTGGTGAAATGATGAAAATATTGAAAGAATGTGCTGCTGCCTTTTAATATTAATTGAATATTCATATAAATACTAAGATGCATATTTAGGGAAGCTTGGATTTAGGATCTATATGTATATATAAAACTATGAAGGAGTGTTGAAACATTCTTACATTTGTGTGGCTATCACCTGAAATTTGGTATTTACTGGTTTAGGTTACTGCAGACCTGATAGTCACATGTGTGGTCTTAAATTATCGCAGTCACTAGTAAATGCTGATATTTGCTCCTGAAAAACTTACTAAACCAGGGGGCAGGGAACCTGCCAGGAATTTGGGGAGAAGGGTTTATTGTATCTGTGCATAAGGTAAGGAGTGGAAAACTTACCTGCTGGAGCTGAGCCAATTTCCTTTCCCATTCCCCCACTCCCAGAGGAGGAGCTGCCCAGTCTCCCTCTGAGTTCAGGAGGGAATGTTTAACCTTTTAAAAGCTTGGTCATCATTAAGACTTGTACTTCTGGAAGATTTAAATCTGCTTGGCAAATAATCATCTGCAGGCAGTTAATTCCGCTTGCCACTTCCTCTCCCCCTTTGCTCCCTGCTCAATCTTCACCAGTTCAAAGACTCACAGAATCAGCCAAGTTGGAAAAGACCTTTAAGATCATCAAATCCAACCTTTACCCCAGCAGTGCCAAGGCCACCACTAACCCATGGCACTGAGGGCCTCATCTGCGCGGTGTGTGAGCACTTGCAGGGTGAGCACTTGCAGGGACGGTGACTCCAGCACTGCCCTGGGCAGCCTGTTCCAATGCCTGAGCACCCTCTGGGGAAGGAATTGCTCCTGATCTCCATCTAAACCTCCCCTGCTGCAGCTTGAGGCTGTTTCCTCTTGTCCTGTCAATTCTTATTTGAAGAAGAGACTGACCCCACCTCACTCCATCCTCCTGTCATGCAGTTGTAGAGAGCGATAAGGTGCCCCCTGAGCCTTCTCTTCTCCAGACTGACACCCCCCCCCCAGGTCCCTCAGCCCTTTCTTCTGTCATTCTAATTTGGGTGTTTCCTCTGAGGTCTTAGGAGTCAGAAATTTTCGGTTGGACTGAAAGTAAAGCCCCTGAGGACTTCTCACATCAGACATTGCCATGTCATGGAGCAACAGTCCTGAGACAGAGGAACATTAAACATTGGAGACAGCACTTACCTGTTTCCTAAATGAAGTAATTACTTTTTGGAGGGTGAGGATGAATTATTTTGTTTTGCAAGTCCTTTGGAATTCGTCTGCATGAAACATCTGCTGCATCATATGTAAGAAGTGAAGGCCAAGAGTAATAAAGCATTTCATTAATGTTTAATAACGTAGTGATTAGCAGCCCAGCAAATGTCTTATGCCTGTGGGAGATTGGAACTTATTTGATTAACAGATTAATTGCAACCTGTTCCGGTTGTGATTGCAGGTGTAAGTTTCCATGGATGTTGCAGACTCCCTGAGGACTGGTGTTGTAGGCATTGTCATCCTTGCTTTCTTCTTCCTAGCTAAAGAGTTAAAAGCACGAGGTCTGCTGTTTCTCTGAAAGGAAAATGATTTTTGCTCTAAGAGTTTGTCAACAGAGATCCTCTGTGCTACCACTGGAAAGAATGGCAATTATCTGTGAAGGCATAGGGCTGCCTTTTAGAAAATACTTTGCCTTTCACTTATTTTTCCTTCCTGCACTTTATTTTAGTGTTATAATGGACTTGAACTATCTTTGCATTTCAGACCTAGTTCTGTTTTCCAACTTTTATGTTGGGTGCACTGTAATTCCTGCTGCATCCGGACTTGCCGCTGGCAGGGCACAGAAGATGCTGTAGGACTGTTGAAACGATCACTTCAGAATTATAAAGTGAATTTCAGGTTGTGGTCTAGAACTGGCATCTGGCTGGAGCTCAATTTGGGTTCCAAGTTTAGTCTCGAGGTTCCTGAGCTGGCAGGAATTTTGGGATGGTATTATGTCTCTGAGATGCTCTCAAACTCCACTTCCGTTCAGAGCAGCAGGAACTTAATGAAGGATTCGGCTTCCACCTTTTAATTAACTGCTGAGACACGTGGAGGAAATGAAGGAAGAGTAGGAATTCTTCTGTCCTCCCAAGAGATTGAGGCTCGTTGTATGTTCTTTTAACACAAGTAACCCGTTTCTGCCTCAGTTACAGGAAACTGTATAATAGCTGTATGAAGCTCAAGTTTTGTGCTTAGGGACTGTGTCCTGCATTGGCAAGAGCAGGCTGGAAATGGCAGATGGCACTTGCCATTGCTGACTGCCTATGGGAAAAGTTAGGAAGTTCAAAGTGTGCGGTCCCTTTATGTGAAGGGATGGAATGAATGCCTGAGTTTATTTGGAACAGTAATACAGTAAAAGGAGTTAACAGGGTAGGAACAAGGTATGTGTTTTTATCTCAAGATTTTCATCCAGCATGTCTGTCAGCTCACTCACTGCCACGATTGGGGTTCGAATCTGTACTTCTTCTGGAGTTCAGTGAAGTCTAGCCCCCATTTGTGGTGGCCTGCACTGACTTTCTGCTCCAGCTCCTTATTCTAGAGCTTTAGTTTCAAGCACTTTTTCCTTCTTGCTGCCCCTGTTTGCTCTCGAATTTCAGTTGACCTGTAATCCTGTAATAAGTCATGGGTCTGCAGGCAGGGACTGCGCTGATGGGCCCACCTACACTTGCCTGAAGCCTGCGCCTTTGGCTTGCCCTGGCCTGGCCCCAGCTCCAGCCCAGCTAGCTCTGCCCATGGTGACCTCTTCAGGCAGGTCCTGTCTGCTGCCGCAGTCGTCACTGACGCTTTTTACCCTGATCTGTACCCATGCCAAGGCTGAAGGTCACTGTGCTCGGTAATAAATTTTGGCTGGAATACAGCTGACGCACGCGTTTTGTGCCTGACTCTTTCTGGGTGCTCGCAGGCCGGTGTTTCAGAAACACTTTGCAGTGCAAACCCTGCAGTTGTTGCTTCAGGATCTTGAACAATCAGATTTTTACATGAGGGCAAATAGTGGAGAGTTCGGCAATGTTGTGAAGCTTAGTAGCAAAATGAAGCTGGGTTTGGAGCTTTTGCATTGCTTTTAGTTGAGTAGTAAACGAGAGCATGGCACAGCTGCAGTTCACCAGGTTGCAGTGAAATGTATATACAAGTATTGTGTATTTTGGACCCACCCCCATCAGCTGCTTCTGCTTGCCCTGCTGGCATGTTATTCTCATGTTGTATCAGCACTCAGTATTTGAGTTTTCTGTTGTATAAGAGTTAATATTCCTATGAGTGGCAGGCAGGAAGAGGTGCAAGGAAGGGCGGGGTGGGTGCGGGTATCTAAATCAGCAAGTTTATGTTCATACTGTAAACTGCTGATGGCTATCACAGATTTCTTTATTTTCCCGTAGGGAAGCCCTGAATGTTAACACTCTATTCATTAGCTTTGTACCTGTGTCTCTAGGACTTTTTGGATGACAGAAGTTAAAGTATTTTTACAAATGCAAACCCTCAAAGCTGCTTCTGTGCATGTGCATGTGTTACACATTGGTAGAGGTTGAAGCAGGACGTGGTCCTTCTGGACCTCTGACCTGTGTGTTAGGCATGCTGGCCTGCAAGTATTTAACAATCGTCAATGGACCAGCGCTAACTGAGTGGTGATTGTTGTGGCATTACAGCCCTTGGTATGTCATAGTTACAGATACTTAATAAGTAGTTATTTGTTTGTTAGTATTGTTCTCTCTTCCTGGATTAAAGGTCCTGATTGTATGAGTTTGAGAGTAACAGGTATGTTAAAAGTGGAGATCTTCCCAACTTAGATCTGCTGGTGTTGGAAATATGCCACGACTGGCAGGGGAGGGAGACTGGAGCTTTGTCGTTATCCATGCCTCAAATGTAAATGAGGAAAACTGTGATCCCTGTTGACATTTATCTCTGCTTGAAATCGCTTGCCTACAAAATGGACTCGTCATAGGTGGCTAGCTATTAATGACTGGCATGGGCAGACTCCCAGCCCAGACTTCTTTAATTAAGCCCCTTTTGCACTTCTTTTTCCTCCAAGCACTGATTGTTTCAGTGACTAGCTTGGGGCAAACGCAGAAGAATGTAGGACTTAGCCTTTATTCTGTAAAACGCTTCAATTATCCTGTATCTGTGAAAGGCAGTTAGTTCTGTGAGCCACAGAATAATTTCTGTAATACTTCTGCTGACAGCAAGACAGTGTTAAAAGTAGCCTTCAAGTGGTGGTGTTGGAAATCCACTTTTGGAAGAATAGGTCAAGCAGCTTCAGGAATTCTTAGAGAAGACATGGTACAGCTTTTATTTTACAGTCTATCCCACTAAGCTTTAGGGTAAACCAGACATATACCAATAGCCGAGCTTTAGTAAAGATCTTAGTGAAAATATGCTGATCGTGGTGATCTCACTACCCCTTGGTAACCTGTCAGGTGCTATTTCAGTGCCAGATGGTGAGTATGGTGTCCTCCTCTGTGGTCTGGAGTGTTTTGTCTCTGTACACTTTATAAAGCTGAGTCTAGGAGGTATGGCTCAAATGTTGCACAAGCGAATGTCTCTGCAAGGCACTGAGCATAGCTGGCTAGGATCACATTGAAAGACCTTTGTCAGCATGTGCCTGCTGCCCTGTGCTTGGGAGTCCAGCCTTTTTGAGTAGTGGGACATGGTCAGGATAAAAAGGCTCCCTCCTGCTGTATGAAGGTGCTTTAAATCTCTCAGCATCTCAGCCTGAGCCTTTACTCTGGGCTGGCTCGGCAGTGCAGCTGGAGAAGGAGGGTGGAGGTGAGTAGTCCTTCAGGCTGTTCAAGTGAAAGGAAGCAGGAGGGGAAAAAACCACAAGTCTACTGCTCCATCACTGCTTCCAGGCCTCTTGCTGATACTAGGCTTCTTCCTCAGCTTTGTTCATAGCTCCCTGCTTGGCTCTTCAGTGTGGGAGAACTTTTACCGAAGAGTAAGCAATGTGGTAGAATGGAGAAGGTTATGGTGGAAGCAGGGGAAAGGAGGAAGCTGTAAACATGACGTGCAAGAGAAGGAGGATTGTGTATACTGAGAAACTGGGATGTACATGTGCTGCTTCCATCCATCTGTAATGCCAGAGTCCATGTGACAATTACCTTCCATTTTCTGGTCTTCCAACCTGATGGAAGAACATAAGACACTAAAACTTCAGCACTTCAACATATTAGTCCAAGAAGAATAAATATTAATTCCAGAAGTTTAAAAAATGAGAACTAGATTTAGTTGCTGGCCGTACTTGATTTAAGCAGGAAGACTGATGCTGAAGTTTACTTGTTGAAATAGATTGATAACTTACCCTGCCTTTCTATTACAAAGCTATCCTCTCTTTGAAGGACCAGACCTTTGGAGTTCTTACCTATTTACAAGAACCAGGCCGTGTCCTTTGTGTGGCACAAGGCAAAAATACAAATTTCTGATTTTCCCCCTTTCCTCTGCTTTGAACATAATCCTCAAAGAACCTTGTTGAGGCTTTAAACAGGCCTTTCAGAAGAAAAGAAATTAAAAAGGAAGAAAACGCAAACCCCAGTGTGCCCTTTAGCGAAGGGAACTTTGAGGAATTCTCTTCTGAACTGCATCCAAGTGATATTTCTACACTTCATTGGGTATATATTGATAATGTCATGCTGAGCTGTACAAAAGCTTCATTTGCTCTGGTCCAGTTCAGGATGTTGCAAGTCCATAAAGTAACATCTCTGATGATCCAGTCATTTTATCCCCTGTTTTAAAAAAGGCAGGGGAGAAAGAAAGGAGGGGGGAAAGTCAAAGATCCAGGTTAGGGGTGATGAATATGCAAACTCGCATAGCTCTAGAAATCTCTGGGTGGGAAGGGAGTGTGTGTGTGATGGTTATCCTAGTCTGGAACAGCAGAATATGGTATTGAGGCAGAAGTGATCTTTCTTTAGTGGTTTTGTATCAACTGCAGCATTAGCACAGTTATGAGGAATCGGGTTGTAACTTTGGAGAGGGGCATGCGTCTTCATGGATGGCCTTTATTAGCTATACTTTGAAGTTAGAAATCTGATTAGGTCTTGGCAATCTTTAACCAAATCTTTAACCTTGATGAGCAACCAAATTTCTTCAATATAATGAGCAGACGCAGGCAGTCTGGGCTAGGAAAGTTGTCATCAGAAGTGATGAACAAGGTGGATTTTGTCACACTGGGTTTGCTTCAATAGTTAGCGAAGGGCTTATACACCAGTTGTAAAGCAGTCTTCTGGAATTGTGTGTCAGCAGCCCCTTGCCTTCTGGATAAAGAAACCTAGTTTTAGATAAATCAAACTGCAAGAGAAAATAGCTGAGTAATCTGTTCATAGTCCCATTGGTTTGCGGCTCTTCAAAGAAACATGTGCTGCAGGAGCTCTGCCGTTTGGTGTGAACAGAATGTCTGCTGGGTCCTCTTTTGCAGTGAGGCTTGTGCTGATGGATATTGCTTTTTGAGTGCTTACTAGGTCCGGTACTCTCATTCAGCAAGAAAACTAAACCTTTTGCTCAATACGAATAGGTGGGAGAGCAGGAAAGAAGAGTAACTTTCCCTTTGAGTCTTTGACTTTACAGCCTGTATGTCTTGGAAAAGTGATAAGGATAAGCAGTAGCTTTATGTCTTTATCCGCCCTATATTTTGATCATGCAGTGTCAGCCTTTCTCATCAGCATGTTTTGGGATTGTTTTAGTTTGCATTATATTTAGACATGCATTTTCTGTCTTGTACTCAGAGTAAGACATCTGTCACTGGTCACTTCACTAGAGGTTCCCTGCTTATAATCCTGCATTTCCTGCCCTTGGCAATTAGTATCCCACAGTATAATATGAAAAGGCTGTTATTTAAGATGTATACAGGGGAATACATGGTAAAGTGACACTACTTTATATGTTCATCTGAGGGAAAGATGAATTCTTCAAAACATCAGTCTGTTCCCTCGCCACAATAAATTCAAGTTACTTGCAACTGTTCGAGTATTTCCAGTTTGAGCTCCACCAGGGAGCTGTGATTAGAAGTCAGCTTGGTTTTAAGATGGCTGAGGTGACTAATTGACTAAGATGACAGTTAAAATTTGCTTCCTTCTGTCTAGTCACTGGATGCGAGATGTAGGTTACTGTGTAACTGGTTTATGAGTTATTCCCGATATTAGCACCTCTTGAAGCCGTGTTTGTGCAGCTGCAGCAGATGGTCAGGATGAGAGCCAAAGGAGATGGATCAGAGTGGAAGGCATCAAAGTGGGCACAGATTGTGCTTGTGCTGGGATGAGATACCAGAGTATAAATATAACTTCAGCCTGGTGTTAGCATAACTTCTGCTGAGTGTATCCAATCAGCATATACATATTATCTAAAGAACATGAAGTGATAACCTGACTTAGATTATATATGGGTATTTTAGGGAGCTAGTAGAGATAATGCCAAAATACGATTTGCACATTAATGCTTAATGTATTCATGTTTTGTCCAGTAATTCCATGGTATTATTTCCATCTCACAGCTAGTGGGAGAAAGGGAGGAGGAAATTTCTTGCCTATTTTGTGCTATGAACTGCTAGTGGAATTTGATTGAGGTGCTGAACATGCAGCGAAAGGTTCAATCTTGTAGTAACAGTGTTAAATGATGTAGTAAAAGCCAGCTGGTGAGATTAATCTCTTGTCATAATTGGTGTTTCATGGAATGACGGGATCTAGAGCCGTCCTTACTTTGGCTTGTTAGTTGCCCCAGGTTTAAGGTCCAGGGAGACACCAGCAGTGGTGTGCACTTCAGGCAAGAGAAGAGGATACGGTCTTTCTGTTGGTCTGAAATCTGAGCTGTGCCGTGTGTCACAAACCCCCCAGCCATGACTCTGAAATGTACTTCTTTTTGGTAGTATTTAATAAAGAATGAATAACTGGGGAATATTGGAGCTCCCATTGCTACCAGAAGAATGCTTTTCTCTGTGAGATGTGAGGTATATTGACAGGGTTATGTCATGAAGCCTATATTCCTCTTTCACAAATTCACTTCATAGAATTTCAGGAGATACATGTAAGTCTCAAAGGTTTCCCCTCTGCTTTCTCTTATTGCTTTGTCCTTGGGATAGAATAGGCCTGTCTTGATGTGTACCTAACAGATTTAGGCTTTAATCTGTTCAGAAGCTGGACAGGCTCAGGGAAGGACTTGCTTTCTCCTGGCTACTAGCTGGATAATTACCAACTGATATCTGTGTGAGATGTCACTCATGTTTGTAAAGAGCTAGCTAATATACTGAAGTATGTTTTCGGTCAGCGGGTGGTAGGGATGATGGGATTAATGATACTGCATCCTATCTAACACGTCTCTTTTTTTGTTTGTTTAAGGCTACATGGCTTAGAGGGATTAAAAGCAGCATTTGTAGCCATGTTCACATTAGAAGCTCTGAGTGGTTCTTGTGGAGTTCCTTAATCTTTGATCATGAATAGGCACACTATGTGACCCTCTGATACCTAGAATATGAAATCTGTATTTTGACAGCAGCACTGCCTAAAGTAGGCATTAGCTTTGTGCATTTACGTATGAAAATGTGGTGGGTGAAGGATTTTTTTTCCCTGATATTCCTGAAGTTGGCCAGAGTTCATGATGCGAGTAGGACCAGTGTGTTAATCTAGGTTGTTAGGATGCACGATAACCAACCTCATGATCCAAGTAAAAATTGAAGTACCTTCTAGTTTTGAAGCTTCAGATCATATAGTAATTGAGGAAGGAAAAGCAGTGACGTGTGAATGTGACCATAGGAAAAAGGAGTATTGTAGCAACAGCTGTGGAATGAAGTATAACAAACAGAACTGTGCTGATTTTACTTGCTTGTTTTTATTCATACCTGCAGTTCAACACTTCACTCGTTTTTATGTGCTGGGCTGTAAGAGCCCTCATTTGTTCAGGGCTCTGTTACAGTGGATATTGCAGTAAAGTCCCCAGTTTATCATGCATGTAATGAACTGATTGTATTTTAATCGCTTTTTCAGGTTGATATAAAATGAGAAAATAACACTTCTATTCTGCCTGTCTGAACCTGGTTAAACCTTGGTTGAATGAAGGTGGAAACTGAGTTGCCTACTTAATTTTTACAGTATTCAGGGGGATAGGCTTCCAACCATTCCAGCTGACATTTTACAGCTTCAGTTGTTCTTTGGTTTGTCACCTCCTGTAGTTGTATATTAAGGTGCGTTCATTGCAGTACTCTGACTTTATGAGGAAAAAGTTTAATTGTTTGCTTTTCTCCTGTTTCAGAACAGAGAGCTCCAGATTATGAGAAAGTTGGATCATTGTAACATTGTCCGATTGCGTTATTTCTTCTATTCCAGTGGAGAGAAGGTAAGAATGGAAAACGAGGCAATGCCTCCTGGTAACCATCTGGGGTATAACTGAACTGTTTATATTTCTAGAGACAGCAGTGTGAAGATAGTAAACGTGATAACATGGCAAAAATGCCACAGTGGTGCCCAGCAGATCATGTTGGAGCGCATCTTTTTCAGTATGGAAGTGTGTGGTCCATGAGGAGTAGTGTTACTAGTACAATACAGCAACAGTGCAACAGATTTGCATGCATGCGGTCTCCTTTTTAGGTTACTGGAGCACAGCCAGTGCTTCATTTGCACGTTCTAGAGCTACCTTTTCACACATGCAGATGTGTTTTCTGTCATGGGCTTGATGACCTTGTGAACTGCCTCTGGTATTTTTATATGGAGTTATAAACATTTATATAAATTCTATAATAATTTCTATACATTTCATGATTTCTCATTTTTTAAAGCAGATTACATCCTTCGTTCTCTTCAGATGCTGGTAAACATGTGCACAGTGCTGGAAAGGGCTGTATACAAGAGCTGATAGCTACTAGAAGGCTATTAACTGCTGTTACCACCAACAGAATGAGAGCAGCAACCCACCCGCTTCACGGTCTTTGGAGGTAGACAAGTTGTTGGTGGCAGGTTGCTGCAGTCTTGTGCAGTGCACAAGGGGAATAATCGGAAGAACTCTTTGCTACCTCTCAGAGAGGTGCGTGGGGAGACCTGGCCCTGCACTTTGCTTTGCCTGTGCCTATGGAAAGCTTGCAAAACCACATAGCAGGAATCAAGGAGAAATGTGATTTAATGTTTTTATGCTTTCTTTGTTTGGCTCAGCCGTTGCCCAGTGATAGCAAGCGTTCACAGTATTATGTGGCCCTTGCAGGTGTTTCTGGTAGTTAAGTGTCATTTTTGTGAACTATATTGTGCTCATTTAGCACGTAACCACAAATTCCTCGAGCAGCATGAGTACAAGAAGGGAAATAAGAGTCCAGGAGGGTTTGGGTTCAGCTTGTATTTTGACTACGGTGAAGGTAGAATTTAATGAAACAAGCAGAAGACAACTGCCTTATCTAATGGCTTTCAGAAACCTCCTGCAGTCAATGGAAGTGTTAAATCTTCTCAGGGCACTGAATCGGGATCCTTTGTGTAACAGTAACTTGAGTAAAACTCTTTTGGGAATCTTTAACTTGATGTTGAGCTTGAGGCTAGATTTTCTCCTTTGCTGTTTCAGCTCCACGTGGCTGATTCTTGGCAACGCTAGGTTTGTTTTTAAAACTGCAGCCTCTTATCCATGAGCAGCAAACGTTAATGCTCCAGTGGAAAGTTTTCTTTCACATTACTTTCACCTCTTCTCTGACCATGCCTCTGCTCTGTGCCTTTGAGATTTCCACTGCTACCCTCTTGCAAAATAGGACAAACGTGAACCAGTCCCTGGGGCAAAGGTGCACACATCAGCACTGTAGTGGAGTTCTGGTTGCAAGGTCTCTTTGCAGTTCAATACAAAACGATAAATAATAGGCTTGCAAGAATTTCCGTCAGACTTCATAATGAAGCTGGTTCTCAGGGCAGTGGGTGAAAAGGGAAAAGTAACCAGGAAGGACATGTAGGAAGCAATTGTGGGTTTAGATGCTGGGTACCCAGAGCTTTATGTAAACTGATAGTTGAAGCTGAGTCCAGTGGGAAAAGTAGTGTAAAAATGCAAATAATGATGTGGTAGCATAGTGATGAGTGGGGCTTGCAATTGTTGTCTGTTTTTGTGAAGAACTTAACAGTCCACTGCCATTTAGTCTCTGTTTCTGCTCATTAACTCAAGCCTAGCAGTAATGAGAGGTACCTGTTAATGCTGCTGATCCCTTTAATGAAATAGTTCACCGATGAACTTAATTTTGATACAGATATAGATGAATCATTCTCTTGCTTAAAGTTTTTTGTGCTGCTGTGAGCACTCCACCTGTTTGTTCCAGCTGGAGTGTTCCTTGGACTTCCCCCTTATTCCCTGGTGCTTGACACCAGTGTCTCTAAGCCCAGAGGCTTTTCTTTCTTTGGCTCTTTCTTAGCCAATACCCAAGAAGCTTAAATCTGTCTTGATTTTGGAGGTACTTCCAAGGATTTCTCCAAATCCAGTCAGACTGGCACTCTTTGAATGCTATGTGCCTAACAGCCGCTTCATTTTAATTGCTAGGCATTTTTCTAGGCGCTGGGCAACCTTAAAACTGGCTTTATTCTAGTAAAACAGTGGGTTTAATTCATGATTAGAAAGCTCAGCACAACAGAAAATAGCATCAGATAGAAAAAGAATTTGAAATAACACTTGTTAGTAAAACTGTTCCTTAGCTGTACCAGCTGTAGCTAGTTTATAGAGATTTGGAACTCTCTGATGGCTTTTTCTCGGGGCTATCTGTGGAACTGGTTGAAGCATTTGAGCTCCTCCTTTTCTTTTTCCCTGCAATGAACTCTCCTTTTTATGTCTCCTGCTCACTTAAACTTCCTGCTTTTACCAAAAGCAATCCAGCCTCAGCATGGAAGTCTTGTATCAAACATGGCTTTGACTGATTTGTTCTCCTTTGTTTTCTGTGACTGGGTGACTCCCTCTTCTGTGAACATCTTTGAATTTGCATTGCCTTTATATATAGGTACGCCCTATATGAGGTGGGTGTGTGCATGTCTGTGTATATATGCACATACGTGCGCACACTTACGCCTTTATTCGTGTGCGTATGTATAAAAACATTCTGAGTACTGACTACGTATCAATCATGTTTGACTGATGATTTCTACTTCAAGAGCGCTCAAAGAGAGCATGTAATGTATATTAATGTGACAGTTGGCAGGCATGGCATTTGGGTTGCTTCTGTAAACTAGTTACTGCCTGGTTCTTTCCTTGTTCTAGGCTTACAGACGTTTGTCAGGCCTACCTGTTGGATAACCCTGTTCTTTCAAAAGGCTCTTCCTTAATGAGTTTTTTTCTGAGGCTGTATGAGATACCTGATGGCTGGGCAGTGACTTTTGTAGCTGTAATGTGCTTCTCAGTAGTCCAGAACATGTAATTACAACTGGTGGAATGAAGCAGAGGGTAAAGAAGGATGACCAAATAATGGGCTGAGTTGCATATGGAAAATTCTCTTGGTGGGAATAGTTGCAAGTCTTTTCCATGCTGTATTTCTGTGATTTGTGGGTTTCCTGGAAATCCTTAGAGAAAACAAGCAAGATGATAGGGCTAGCTATCTTTGCTGTGTTGGGTAGTTTTGGTATTGTCTTGAGTAAGAGGCCTGGTTTGCCTGTCAGCTTGCGACTGAGAGAGGAATCAGGCCGTATTAGGAAGGCATGCATTTCTGGTTTGATTTTTGCTACTTTTCCTTAATTTCAGGGACTGCCTTGCATTTAGCATGATAGATCAATGATAATGTGGAGTTACTGCAGCAGGGGGAAATGGTCTTGCCGCCTGTCTTTTCTAGCCTAATTCTGCTGAGGACCTTTTTCAGTTGTGCTCCAAGGGAGGGTAGACATGGATATATCCAATAACTCCTCTAGCTCATTTGTTGAAAGTATTCCCTGATGTTTTATAGCATGACCTGAGTCCTTAAATCAGTGGCTGCTGAGTGAAATTATTCAGCTGTGTAAAACCTGAAATGAGAACCTCTTCCCCCATTTTTCTTCCTCCTCTATTTCTGGTTTAGCTCTTTCTTTGTGATATTTCACTAGCTGTCAGGTTTTCTTTTGTGGATGCTTTTGAGTGTTTAATAGTCTGATCAATCCATATCCATGCCCAAAAGAGGCAAAGAAGTCACCGGAGAGATTTGTTCCTACATCAAATCACAAAAAAGTGAAGTAAATATAGTTTTTATGGAGTAATTGCATCTCTGGTTGTGTAACTCCCCCTCCCCCTTTAAGGTAGCTTGGGATTCAGAGGACTCAAAGCAAGCATATATGGAAATGCAGAGAGATCACAGATAGGCAGTATGCTGACTCTTTTGGAGGCTGAGCTAGCCCTTCTGCATGCTCTAATTGATTTCTAGTCTTATTTAGCCTTAGCTGTAAGGGCATGCAGCCAAAAGTCCATGCAGACTCGGGATGGAAATTTACTCCAGTAGACTTAGACTGAGGTTTAAAATAAACGTGCAGGAGATACATGCGGAGCTGCATGTACAAGCTGTTGTGCACGCTTTTTGGCAGTAGTATATTAAACTGCAGTGAAGACATTTGGGAGAGTCGTAGAATGGGTAGGATTGGAAACAGAGCAGCTGCCTAATTTGCAAGTTTGGGCTTTGCTGAATAGTTGGTGTTTCTCCAGGTGCGTATCCCTGTTAGGAAGAGATCTCTACCCTTTCTTGTGGGAGTGCTCAGATGAGTCCTCTCATGTACCCTGTTATTTGTATTTGTAGTTGAATGATTGGGTTTCTTCATCGAAAGAAATGAAGAAACAGAACAAGAAGTTTGATCCACAGGGCCTCGAGCCCAGTTTTTTATTGCCAGAGCCTGTGTGAATGATTTGCACTAGTTTGGTGACGTGCTGAAGGACTAGCACTAGAGATGAATTTAGTCACTATGCTCCATTCAGTCCTTGGCAGAACTGCTGCGCTGTCGACAAAGGAGCAATTAATGCCAATTATGAGGAGTTTTGTGATGTTGGTATCCCTGTAGTCCTTGCCTGAGGCCTGCTAAGCTCATTTCAGGAAGGGCAGTAGTCATTAGATAATGATTATCAGTTACTGCTGTTAGGGCTTGCAACACGCTGGGAATTTTCTTAGTTGTAGTTATGAGCAGTCTCTGGTTTTTGAGTAGGTTGTGTTAGTAGAAGTAGCAGTTTTGTCTGCTTGTGGTAGGGCTAAGCACCAGTAGCTAGATTCTCAATGGGATAGATGTGTGCAGCGGAAATGGAAAGCTCCATGGTTTTGCTCTAGACCAGTGAATTGTCCAGTACATCTGATTAGTCTCTGTTAAGTCATTCCACTAGCAGCTCTAGCCACTGCTCTCATCTTCCTGTGTTGGGTGGTCATTAGGAAAGTAGCTCGTATTGCTTGTCCTGAGGCAAGCATACAGTTTGAACCGTTATTGTGCATTATCTTGCCTGGTTTGCTGTTGTGGATATATCATGATTCAGAAATTTCCACTGAGTCTGGAAAGTAAGAAGATAGTGGATCTCCAAAGGCTTTGCTTTTTGTTTGAATGGTAAGGTGTGCGGGATAGCCCCATGATCCCAACTTCACCTGGTGGTTTCCATCTTCCAACAGAGTTATTGCCCAGTTATATTATTTTATGAAGGGCATAAAATAAACAAGAATCAGCAAGGATTTGTAAACTCTTTTTCTCTGCTATACTCTCTCTTCGGAGAGGGAAAAATTATGACAGGAAATGTCTGTCTTGATGAAAGGGAAAGGCTTAGTGCACATCACCTGAGAACCAAGGCTTTTCATTGATCAAAGGTAGACAGTGCAAACCAATTGTCTCGGAACAAGTCCTGGGAAGGTTCTTAAATCTGAATTATACTGGGAGGCTTGCTTCTGCCCTTAGGCTGTCATCATAGCTGACCCAGCTGGCAGTTTCTACCTACATCAGACTGCGTTATGTTGAAAAGCAGCCAGCATTAGAGAACATTTGTAAGCTTTGACAAGTAGGTATAGGCATAAAGTTCTGTCTTGGGGCAGTTCTTTAACTCAGTCATGAAGAGTCAGGGAATAGGAAAGGAGATATTTTGCCCAACTTTTGTAGTACTAATAGAAAGTAATAGACGCTGAACTTGAGTCTTCAACTGCTTTTACCCCCCTGGAGTTATCTGCTCTACTTCGAGGCTTATGGTTCCTTTACTTCAGTGGCAGCTGCATCTGCATTTTGAAATAGATGTGGTTATAAACTGCAAGTAAAAACAGGCGTGTGTGGTCACTGGATGCCACCATTCCTGTGTACAAATAAGGTCAGCTCCAAAATGTTTGTATTTTCAGATTTCTCCAGTGTATCATGGCTACTCGGTAGTTAGAGTAGGAAGGCTGCAAATTCTCACTTTGTCTTTGAAAGTAGGTCCAAAGCGTTAGTATCTTTAATGTATTATGTCAGCCTTCAGCAGAAGAGGAGGATGATGGGTGTTTTACAGCGCTTGATAAGTGTGTGTGAAATACATGCTGGTTGTAGCTTTAAGAAAAAGTAGAATAGTGGGGTTTTTTATTCTTAAGACCAAAACTGTGTGACTTTGAACCTTGTATGTTGTCTAAATCTAGGTGGTTAAGCCAGGGTGAAGGGCATATCTTACCCCATGCTGACACTCCGGTGTTTAAATAGTGTGCTCTGAAGGAAGGAGTAATCCACGTGAAGTACTGCAATCCATTTTCTTGCTTTCCAGCTCACAAGTTAAACCCTTTAGTGCTTCTTGACAGAACCCTTGTGTAGCTGCCATCCTATAACAGCTCTGTATCACCTACCTCTGAAAAACATTGGTGGGTGCTGTCATATGATAAAGAAAACAGGGTCCCTTTGAGTAAACTGACTGGCTTATTTACCTCATGTAGCCCAATACTGATGCCTTGAGATAATTTCAGTGAGAAGTGCACTCTGGAGGCATGTTCCTTAATTTTAGGTTTATTGCTTATTTGTGTGCTTTCAGCATGAATAGGCAAGCAAAGTGGGTTTCATCACAGCGCAGTTCCACATTCCTTTCCAAGGCCAGGTTGGATGGGGCTTGGAGCAACCTGGTCTAGTGGAAGGTGTCCCTCCCTGTGGCAGGGAGGGTGGAACGGGATGGGCTTTAAGGTCCTTTTCAACTCAAACCAGTCTGGGATTCTATGAAATGTAAAGTTAAAGACACCTCTGTTTTGTTCCCCTCTCAGTTGTGCTAGCACAGCGGATCACATGGACTCCATCTGAAAACTGACTCAAATTATGATCCGGGATTAAGCAACAACAGCAAAAAAGTTATAAAAGCGAGAAATCACCTGCAGACCACATCAGAACCACAACCCCACTGTTACTGATCTGCCAGGAAATGAGAACTGCATGGGCATGCTCATCACTTTGCTCAAATGCTGACCGGTTGTCATGGGTTCAGCAGCAGCAGTCATTTTTCTCCTTCTTGTTAGCTGGTACAGCGTTGGGTTTTTGATTTTGGGCCCGGGAACAGTGCTGATAACACCAGTGTTAATAGTTATTGCTTGGTAATGTTTTGGTCTGACCAAGGACTTTTCTGAGCCCCATGCTGTGCCAGGGAGGAGGGGAGCCGGGAGGAGGCAGAGACAGGGCACCTGACCCAAACTGACCAAAGAGGTTATTCCATACCACAGCACGTCATGCCCAGGATGTGAACACGGAGAGCAGAGAGCCAGAGGGGTGTGGTGGTGGACTGGGGGTGCACGGTATGGTCAGGTTTTTGGTGCAGTGTGGGGTTCTTTGCTGGGGGTGCACTGGCTGGGTTGGGCTTGGTGAGCAGTTGTATTCTCTCTTTGTACTTCTCCTGTCATTATTATTACTGGTGGTAGCAGTAGTGGTTTGTGTTATACCTTAGTTACTAAACTGTTCTTACCTCAACCTGTGGAAGTTGCATTCTTTTGATTCTCCTCCCCATACCCCCCGGGACTGGGGGTAGAAAGAGAGAGAAGTGAGTGAATGAGAAAACTGCGTGGGGGGGGGTGTGTGTTAGAGGCTTAAACCACGACACCGGTATATTTAGTCACCCTAGAAGAAAGAGTGCCCAGAATAGCTTCTTAACCTTTTTGTTCTATTACTTGATGCTCAGAGAAATTTTCCTTAGATTCCAGATAGAAATTCAGGAGAACTTTTTATATTTTACTGGATAATGACATAGTCTTCAGGTTATGCCTTGGGTTTTTATAGGTTTTTTGTTGTTGTTTTTGTTCTTCCTTTTGCCCTTGATCTAGTGTTTGCATATATAACCTCCCTGAGTTCTATCATTGTGTTGGTGGTAAATAGTTATTAGACTGTGCCTGACTAATGTTGATTGGAGTTTCATACACACGAGTTATAAATGTGGTGTGTGAGATCTATGAATAAAAGAAATGAAAGCTGGTAGAAGCGACTCAGGATTAATTTGGGGTTTGTTGAGGCAGGAGGGGGTCATAGAGAAGGAATATTTGCACTTTGCATGCAAGGAACAATCCAGAAGAATGAATCTTAGAATTCAATGGCTGTTGCTTTATATTGGCCACAGTTAAGCTCAAGGGGATGGTGCTTAAAACAGATTACTTGTGAGGATTGAAGGAGAGAAGAGTTTTGGAAGTGGAATTAGAGACCTCTATGTAGCCTTTCCTGTGCTTGTAGGGTGATGTTGTCAATTTTGCTCAGTCTTCAGCCATGTAATGTGTGATGGTCATGTGCCAGAGTACGTTTCTTGCAGCCTGTTTTATCTCCAGTTTCTGATGCAAAGAAAAATAAGTTGCTAGAATGTTTTAGTTCTTGTGTCTTAGATTTTTTCATGCCTCTTATTATGTCATAGTCTGTATTAGTATTTACTTACATGAAGTGTTTCCAACCAAAGTGAAGTGGTGCCTGAATTACTGGTTCTTGAGAGGCACAGAGCAGGTCAGTGGCAAGGGGGTGGTTATTTTGTTGTGGCTTGTTTAGAGCAGTGTTTATCAGCTGAGGATTTATCTGCCAAGTGACAAAAAGCAGCTTCTAACATTTGAGACAATTGCAGGTGCAGGAGCCACATTGCTGCAGTAAAAATCCTACTGAAATACATTGATCTTGTATTCCGGGGTCTGGCCCTGTGCTCCCCCTATTTTAAAAGGTACATGGTTGTAACCTGGGTAAGCACAATCCAAGAGTGCAGCACAGGCTGGGGTCTGCCCAAGGTGGGGAGCAGCTCTGTGGAAGGAGGCCTGGGGTCCTGGTGGATGACTCAGTAGGAGTGAGCAGCATGCTGCTGTGGCAAAGAAAGCGTGCTGGGTTACATCAACAAGGGAATCACCAGCACAGATGAAGAAGCCATTATCCCACTCAACCGTGTACTTGTCAGGCCACCCTTGCAATATTGTGTTCGGTTTTGACCCCCACTGTGCAAAAAAGATGTGAACTGGAGAGGGTCCAGAGAAGGGCCACAAAGATCCTCCAAGGACTGGGAAGCCTGATGCATGAGGAAAGGCTGAGAGAGCTGGGCTTGTTCAGCCCAGAGAAAAGAAGGCTCAGGGGAGACCTTATCACCATGTTCCAGTATTGAAAGCATGGCTACAAAAAAGATGGGGACTCCCTTCTTACAAGTAGTCACATGGAAAGACCGGGGGTGATGCGCACAAGATATTCCTGGGGAGGCCCTGGTTGGGCCCTAGAGGAAAATTTTCCACAATGAGAACAATCAGCCGTTGGAATAATCTTCTCAGGGAAGTGGTGGACTGCCCAGTATTGGACGGCATTAAGATTTGGCTGGACGGCATGTTGGGACATATAGTCTAGGTCATGTTTTGCCACATGATCCATGAGGTCCCTTCTGACCTGCTGTTCCATGATCCTATGGTAACCTTAGCAGCAAGCACAGGAGAACATGGATGCATATAAGCATTTGACCTGCCGAGGAAAGCTCTTTCTCTGGGGTCTTTTCAATCCCAGACTCTTAAGGAGAAGCGAGTTACTTAATGACATCTTGTGTTTGCTTTCTATCATTTTTATGATGCAGTCTCCTCTGGGGACTTGTCTCTGCAGGGGTGTTCTGGAGGTGCTTCTGATGCTGAGGTTACCTTGATTTGTTCCCAGCCCAACAGTTTTTAAATAGGAGTGTGGGAGCAAGCTGTGCAGAATACATGGTGAGGTTTCCTGTAAGGGAAAGATAAGCCTTGATCCTCCTGCTTGATCCTCGAGCAGTTGCCCTCATTTGGCAAGCTCTTGGAGCTAACCCTGTTTCCTACTGCAGTACATGTGGGTCACTGGAAAAATATGTGTTTAGGAGGAATGCACGAGGCAGGCAAACCAGCTTACATCATCCTTAGAGCTTGTCAGGCCGCGACTGCTTCCTAGCTTGTCCTAAATCTTGTTCAGGGGAATCCAGGTAACTGAGATGTTATTTTCATCCAGTTCATGCTCACAGAGAAGAATGAGGGCTCTTGAAAATTGTATTCTGAGTGTTTATCAGATTTGCACCAGGAGGAGGTAGGTCAGAACACTTGAATCATCTTTAATTCATGAAAGTATGCATTTAGAGCACTTCTGAAGTGTCAGTTACTTGTGGTAGGAGTGGAATATGCAGCTACTTGTATAGCCAGCACCATAAGCCCTGCCTTTATAGTTGCACGTTAAAGTTCTGGGTACATCAAATGGTACCCCAAAACTTATGTTTGACTGGGGGAAAGGTGTTTGTGCGCCTTCATGTTCTAGATGTAATGTGTGATACACGTGTACACTGGAGCAATACCATGCAAAATCCATGTGCTTTTTACAAGTACTGTGGGTAGCATTGAAACTCACAAGCATTGATGAGTGAGTGCAAAACCTCCATCTCTGCTGTTCTGGTGCCTTGAGGTTTTTTGTGCTTGTGTTATGTCGTGCCATTGAAGTAGTCCCATTTCCAACAGAACTTAAACGTAAAAATGGAGGAGAGAGAAGCAAAGCAAAGGTGGTATGAACTAACAGAGTTCTGTAGTTCTCAAAACTCACTGTTGTAAAGCAATGTAGAGAGGTTTTAATGATCAGATGTATGACTGGTTTACGTGTCTCCCTTTGCTTGTACTGTGAAAGGAAAATGAAACCACTATAATTCCATTTCTACCCTTTCTTCTCTCTAATGTAAATCTTCATACCTGGAATGTGAACCTTTGAATGAAGTAAATTGACCTCAGTAGCAGAGTGCTGTGTGCAGTGACTTGTTGCCAGTAAGGCTTTCCCATCCTCTGAGAGGCAAGCTTTCAACATACGCATCAGGCTGTATCTACACTGGATCAAACAGAATTCATATTCAGGAGTCTGTCTTCTCTCTTGGGGTACAGGTTGCCTTAGCAGGTGTAAGTTAACTTTAATTTTTCAGGACACTGGTTTTCTGTATTTCATAGTTAATACCTTGAAAAGCTCTGACCTAAGAAGAAGTGGTGGATTTTTATTGGCTAGAAGAGTCAGGGAAAGAAGAACTTCTCTTGTTGCCGGAGGGAAAGTGCGAGAGAACTACATGCTTGTATTTTAGCATGCATTTGCACCTCTGCGGAGTTCCAGAGCCATCCAATGTTCCCTCTGCACTGCTGATAGTTGTTCTTCCTCAGCCATTTCAAAAGTTTGCTCTTCAGCCTTGTCCCCAGATTCCTTCATGTTACTTAGCTCCTGGGATGGCGCTGGGAGAGAGAGGCAGCAGCATAGGCAGGGTTTTGGAGGCTGTTGTTCCTTGTCTGTGTTGCAGAAGTACCATAAGAACAGATGTAAGTTAGTGGGCCGTTGTCATTTGTTTAGTACTGGTGCTATTACGAGAGTCATTTAAGCAATGATGTTAAAAAAGAGCATCTTTCTGTAGGAAAGAGTAATGTAGGCAGGGCCTTGCAAAGGGATTTGGCCTATTAGGAAGTATTGGTAAGAGCTATTAAAATGTCCTGAAAATACGACTAATGGTGAACAGAGATCTTGAATTCTGAGTCATTAACAACACACAAAACCAGCAGTTCTTTGCATATTGTCTATTCCAGGCATGTCTTTCTCTGTATGTTACCGTGTCTTTACTCACTGGAGACTGCTGCTCTTTGCTGAGGCAGTCCAGAGATGGGTAAGGAAAGCAAGAGTGCTATGAGAGTAACACACCACGCTCCATGCTTGAAGTGACCTTTTAAAGTCACAATAATATTGTTAAATTGCTATGGCTAAATGAGGTTTGGTATTAAGATACCAGCCAGTGGGTCTGCTATGTTAGCAGGGGCTCCAGTCGAAGACCTGGGAGTTCTGTACTGTTTCCATCCATGTAAAGTGTCTGTGTATTGTCTTCCTCTACAGAAGGATCTAGCTGTTAATACGGCAAGTGCAGGAGAGGTTAATTCTGGTTAAATCACCTAGCATTCAGAAATAAGATTTCAGGTTGATACAGTTAATTATACCCACCCACCCCTCAACATAAATGTGTTCGCAGTCCTGATGAGATTTGCACAGAAGCCTGCATTAAAATACCAGCAGTATTTTTAAGACCTGTTTTACTGCTGAAAGTTCCCACTTCCACAGTTAGGCAATGTGATTATGGTGCTTTGTCATTTAATTCCTGTTTGTTCTTTCTTTCCTTTACTGATGTATTACAAAGTACCTTATAGTAAAGCTACTTTTGTTGTTTCTCTGTGTTAAGTTCACATGGACCTCTAACCTGATCCTTGGTATCAAAATTGATACTCAAGTCTTCAGCTTGTTCCGTTTTGCCATGACTAAGTTTGTATGTTTAAGTTGGAGATAACTGGGACATCAAAATAAGCATGAACAGAATAGGTAAAAATGGTAACAGTGGCTTATGCTCCTCCAAATGGTTAATACGTGGTTTTAATCCCTTAATAGTTAGGAATTCAGTAAGATCAAAGTAGAAGTTCTAAAAGATGCAGGAGTGTTAAACTGTGTGTGTGCGTAGTTGTTGAGGGGTGAGTGTGGTGTCTTTAACTTGTTGGATTCTGCTGAGTAAGGACTGACAAGTTAATGGACTGCTTTAAATAATGATGCAGGTGTTACCTTGAAATATCTCCAAATGAAAATATTGAAAGGGCAGAATACGTATATCCTTGTCCCTGTTTGTAAGCAGAAAATGCCTCATGTTGGAGACCATATTTATTAATGTGACCTTAAACATATGTTTGGCTTAAGTATTAGTGCACAAGTGCGAAGCCGGAAGGAAAAACAGTTTGGTGGCAGTTCACGTTCCCACTAAAGACATGTACTTAAAATGTCCTCAGCTTTCTCATCCCTGTTGGTTTCTCTGAGTGCTTAATTGTGTTTCATGCTTCAAATCTATTGCTGATTCTCTTTTTCTTTCTGTTTTCTTTCAGAAAGATGAGGTGTACCTCAACCTGGTGCTGGACTATGTTCCTGAAACAGTATACAGAGTTGCCAGACATTATAGTCGGGCCAAACAGACACTCCCTATGATTTATGTCAAGGTAGGTAACTGATGGGTGTCATTAGGTGAAGAAGAATATTACAGGAATAAACCTCTTTTCTGACATAGTTTTCTCACATTTTTAGGAGCATATACATCATGAGGCAAGTTAAAAAAAGATTCAAGAATGATTGTTATGACAAAGGAAGGGTAGGAGAGGCTTAAAGCACTCTCAAAATCTTGGAGTGGGTGGGGGAGACTGAGTGGGAGAGGAGTTCTGGGCTTTTAAAGTACCTTAGAGACTGACACCAGACAGATGAGCAGCTTCAGTTTCCTGAGATGAAGACACAGTAGCACAAAGGTCAGGAACTGGAAGAGGACATCAGGAAGAATAATGTCCTCTTATCTTTTGTACTCCCCTTTTCCTGGCCTCCGAGTAAAAGTTCATGTGCTTCTGTTGGGGGCATGAAAGTCATAGTTTTGTCCCCATGTGGAGCTTGTGTGCACAGTGTAGCCGCAAAACCTTACTTAAGTTGTCTGTCTTTTGTTGTCTTCTGCGAGATAATTAATGAATAAAATTTTCTTTTTCTCTCTAAAAATGGGACCTATTTGGGTCTTGTAGTTCCGTTTCATACAGTGTAGTGACCACAATCCACATGCTAGTGAATAACCACATTTTCACGTGGCATTAATTTGCTAACATGGCACCAAAGTAAGACTAAATGGAAATAAGCAGCAAATATTCCTGATTCTCATTGATTCCTCCAGACTCCTCTTTAAAAGTCTAATGCTCAACATGGTGGTGGCGTTAAGGAAAGAACATGAATTTGATTGAAAGAAGATGAAAGTTATAGAGGGGAAAGCTGCAAACAGTAATTATTCCAGTAATGAAGTGTTGTGCCACAGCTGTATAGGCATTAATTGTGAATGGCATGTCTCTGCAGTAGTCACCACTGGAGCCTGCTTTTAAGAAAGCACAGAATGTCATCCAGTTTCTACTGCAAGTTCGCACTGTTTGGTCTGTTGGTAAAGAGCTTCAGGTTTATATGTACCCTAAAATCTGTTAGCTTAGCTTTCGATAAATTGTTCCTATAACTTTAGTCAGCACTCGTGTCCTAATTGCTCTTCATTATGGGAACATGAGAAAAATTGTCCTTACTTATTCTTCAAGAGGAAGTTCTGCTTCAGCTCGTTAATCTTCCTGGGTGCTTGGGACTTCCCATTCCAAGTATCCTGGAAGGCTGTTCTTATTTTTCTGGCAAAGCCAGCCTTTCTCATAATTCTGTATTTAAAAAGATCATGTTACCTTGATGTCATAAAAGCTTTTGCAATCTCTGAGCCATCTCGGCTACACAAAGGGCAGATCGTACCTATTTGTTCATGTTTGATTGGTACCTAGGCAGGCAGAGAGGTGCTTTCTCTAGGTAACACCGAAGCTGTTAAAGAAATGCAGGGAGGCTTTTCTAGTAATCTTATTATTAATTTTTCTTTGTAACTTCTAACATGCTGGAAGAAATCCTTGGAAGTGTTGGTTTTGCTGTGGGGAGGTGGAAAACATACCTTCTGAATCCTGCGTGCGTCAACTTGACTTCTCAAGTTAGAGCAATCTCTTGCGTTATTTTGCAATACACTTGCCCAATACATAGGTAACATGTCAGAAACCATGTTTGTTTGCTTTTCTTTGTGCAGAGTTGTGGGTTTTAGAAAGAAATACGAAAACCAAACACCTGGAGCCAAAATTCAAATGATTCTCCTCCTGCTCCTCCTTTCCCCACCAAACAAACAATAAAAAACAAGGGAGAGAAAAAGTGTAAAGACAAAGATAGTGGTGAAAGTGCGGCAAACATGGCCTGATAGCAGTATCTAGCAATTGCACCCGGCTTTAGACCGTTAAAGGTGAACTGTGGAGAATGTGCTTAGCAAAGGGAAGTGTGGAGGTGCATCTCCAGTACAGTGTCCTGCCTGTAGCTTGATTTTTAAATGGAGCCTTGGGGTAGAGGGGGACACAACAAAGATAAGAAATAACCAGGCAGCCTGTTGTCAACTTGAAACAGGGCTTCCTGTGCCCTTATGGCAGTATATGCTATACGACCCTAATTGTATCCAGCAGCTCTTTATTCTCCATAGGCAAAAGCGTGTAGGTCCAGCAGCTGGACATCCTCCCCTTGCCCTGTGGTCTTGCCACATGATGCTCTCTTGGCTTTGTAACATCTCCCCTTGCAGTATTCATCCTTGCTAAGGGTTTAGCCAGCCTTAGAAAGGGGGAAGAGAAGATTTTCCCTCAGCATACTTGTTTGCTGTGCCTTGCATAAGATTATTCTGAACATTTGGGTTTATCTGCCTGCTCTTTTTACCCAGAGATCTGAAATTAGAATGAGTCTGTCCCTTCACCAAGAGAAACTGGGAGATTCACTTAAGTGACAGGCTGAGACACTACCATAGTCCTTGGGCGACATTTAGTATATTGTTAATAACTTCATCAACAAAAGGGGTTTCTTTGGTGTTTGGGGTGGTGGTTGTTTGGGTTTATTTTAGTTGGGAGTTCGGATTCAATGGGGTTTTTATAGTTCTTTTTTAATAAGCTGTAATTCTTCATTTCTGTGAAGAAGCTGATTTATGAAGCAAACTGAAACACTTGTTGTGTGTTTTCTGCCACTACTGTTATTTATAACTGGGGAAAGCCGCACAGTTATCCTTCTTTGAATTGTGCTCATTTTGGAAAAAGGGCAAAGGAAAAAATTTGAACCGGGAGTGTGGGTACGTGGCAAAGGATGGATGAGCAAGGTACGCAAGTACCTGATCATCTTCATAGCACTAACATGCCTTCAGTAGGGTTGTCTTTTAGTGTGGGTTTTGTTTTTTTGGGTTTGTTTTTCTTCTATAAAGAAATATTTTATTCTTCTTCTATAAAGAAACTATTATTTTCTTAAACTCTTAGAAGTTTATATTATTTATTATATTAAAATAATTGTTTCCCCCGTTTTTGACTGGGAAAAGCGTGGCTTATGCGCTGCTTCTTTGTTCCAGTTATACATGTATCAGCTGTTCCGGAGTTTAGCTTATATCCACTCCTTTGGGATCTGCCACCGGGATATAAAACCACAGAACCTCTTGCTGGACCCTGATACAGCTGTTCTAAAACTCTGTGACTTCGGAAGGTAAGTGCATCTGTGGCCTGAAACCTGGTAAAAAAGAGCTTCCTTCAAAGTGAACCTGGGTACAACTTTGCAGAGCAATCCTCTGTGTTCCCCAGGTGGTCTTTGTCTGTAGTTTTGGAAGAGAAATTATTGATACTCTGTTTTCCTCTCAAAATGAGTTCATGTGAGAGAGTGGGGAGAAAAGGATGTCAAGAAGGGGGGAATTTAAATTCAAGCCTCTTATTTTTGAAGATATTAGAAAAATAAATACACTGTCATATAAGTGAAATACAACACCATGGAAAAATATAACCAAATATTGGGGCCAAATGTGTTTGAGGAAGAGAGGGCAGGCACATCGGCATGGTAACCTGAAAAGGCTAAAGTTAACACTTTATTACCCTATGTGTATGTACACCAGTTGACTTAATATTTCAAATAGCATAAGAGGCTCAAGATCAGAAGCAGCAGTTCCAGTTGAAGCTCTTAGTTAGTGGGGTGTATCCTAGTTCTCCTTGTCACATTTATTTCCAGTTTCTGTTCAAGTCAGTCACCTTTAGAGTCCAACCCCCATCTTAGGACTGATACCGAATTTTGGGGAGTCCACATTGAGACAGGAGACAGATTTCTGCCCGGGAAAGTTCTGTCTTCAGATTGTGATACGACTTTGCAGACTAAAATAGTTAGGGCATATGTGTGAGAGGTCACAGAAGCTGCTGTTGCTAAATTAGTTTGCCCATACTGAGTGGGAATGTCAGATGGTCGTTATTCAAGCAGCGCATCGTCATGCCTCGTGGCTTGGGAATCTCCTCCTCAGCTCTACCTCACCAGTGCTGGAAAGAAATAGGAATCGGACTGAACTCAAAAGTAACAATGCGTAAAAAGATGGTACTTCATCTGTGCTAACACAGAAACCAGTGGGAATTTGTTAATTATTGTTTCTGTATAGAAAGTGGAAAACTGAGATTTCTAACACATGGCTAAATGGGTGGTGGGAGTCCTTCTTCCCTGAAGGCTGAGAGGAGTGTCTGGAAGGCTGGACATGCGATCTGGCTGGCTTGCCACTCTGCTGGCTTTGGTGCTGCTTAGTTGAATGTCATATGTCTGCAAGGGCAGTTTTGTCTCCCACCTCCTTTCTGTCTGACACATGGGGTTAATTAAGAGAAAAACATAATGTGTTCACAGACTCATGTTCTGAATGTAATGTGCTCTTGTGGTCCTTTATTTACTTCCAAAATTAGTGATTGGCCAGTATTGTAAGTTAGATCCTTTGTGGCTGACCTCTTGCAATATAAATGAAGCCTTCATGTTAATTGTGGCACATTAACATGTGACTGCAGTGGCAAAGTTTTTTTTGCTTTGTCTCTTCATAACACACTCCCTTAAACAGCAGAGTTAGAATATTGTGATGGAATGTTCAAACCAAACCAAATCCCACTCTTAGTTCTGGTGAGTATCCAGAGCTTTTGAACTTTAAAAGGGAGCTGTGTTTGACTGAACTGTATTCTGTCCTCTTTTTCTTTGTAAGCAAACAAACCTTTGTACCTGGCAAAAGACAACTGCCAGCCAAAAATCTGACTCTGTTTATCACCTGATCTGTAGGCGCAGTTTCCTTGGCTAAGTCCAATGTAAGGTAGCTGCTTGATGGATTGGACTGATTTCATGGTAAATCATTTGGGCTTGTGGCTTTCATCAGCTTAGAAGAACATGGTACTTCAGTACTCAGGAATTGGAGTGGGTGAGGAGTGCCAAAGCAGCTTAATGTGGGCCTGCACTGCAGTACTGTAGAACTGTTAATTACTTAAAGATTATTACTTTGTTTTCTTTACAGTGCAAAACAGCTGGTTCGTGGAGAACCTAATGTCTCATACATCTGCTCTCGGTACTACAGGGCACCAGAGTTGATCTTTGGAGCCACCGATTATACCTCCAGTATAGGTACGTATGTGTGTATGTGTGTTGAAATCTATACCAACTACATGAGTTTGTATTCTGCAGTTAAGTGTTACAGTTTCTAGAGATCTTGGATACAATCCTCAGAGGTAGAATTTTATTGTAAATGGTCAGGTCACGCTTCTTAATAAAATACTTGCATTTTGTACACAGCTGCTGTGATTTCATTGCCTTATTAGATTTCCATGTCTGTTACATTAGGAAAGGGGCTTTTTTAATGTATTAAGAGAGATCTGATTTCAAACAAAACAGAAAAAATTCAGGTAGCTCTGCCAAGTAGTTTAGAAGTAGATATGAGATCTCAAGCCAGGAAAGCACTTTGATGACTTTAAACAACTGTAAAGAATGACTGTAAAAATATCAGCTGCTGCCTCTTGATGTGCTGTGATTTAGACACGTAGAATTCTGCAATCTTTCTTACTTGGCTTTTAGCAAAGAGTTATTTGGGGGGGGCAGGGGGACTGGGAAATGTGGCCTGATGATTGGCTTTAAACAATCTTGACAGGTTTAATGTATTACGTACAGCAGTCTTTCTGATTTGACTTACTCTGTGAACTTCTACTGTCCTTTAGTCGTTAATTTTGAACCCAAAGAAGATGACTTTCTAATACCTGGCACATAGCTGTGTCATGGAAATAACTAGGGAAGCTGGAGGTTTTGGCAGAGGACAGGGAACAGGCAGGTTTTCTTACGGTGGAGTCCTAAAACTGAATTGCCGAATGAAAAATCATGAAACTTAACAGCAGTGTGTTGGGTAGTTGTGGGTAACTTCTCGGGTTTTTAGTCAAGGTATTCCCCAGGCTCCCTCTGAGTGCTAGGGCTGAAGAGACAAGGTCTGACTCTCAAGTCCCCCAGTATTGTGCTAAGCTTTTACCTTGCTTTTGGACCTGAGTCACTTAGGCAAGGTTTGATATGTTCAAAAAGATTTGAAGATCATGATTAAATCTTGGCAGAATATTTATAACCTGTTAAAGTATGTTTAGAGTCTGTATGTTGTAACTGGTGTTAGAGGCTGGCTGCATCATTCCAACTCCAGTCCTTTGACACAAAGAAGTGTTCCTGAAGACTTACCTGCTCTAGCTAGTGTTTTTTTTTTCATCAGTTATTCTTCAGTATGTATTGTAGCAACATTTGTGTGTCTCTTCAGTGCAAAAAAGGGGGCAGAACCTTAAGAAATCTGGGAAAAGTAGTGGCACAATGAAGATAAAAGGGCAGAACTTACTTAATGGTTGGCTGCCGCCAAAAGTGACAGCCCCAGCCCTACTCTTTCTTGACTCTGGATACCCTAGCTCTCACAGTTTACTGTTTAATACACCAATTCAGCTGCAACTGACAGAGAGACATTTGGTTAGGTGAACATTCTGCTACATGAGTGAGTTGAATCAGCATTACTGTGTGGTCGGATAAGCAGCAGAGCCCAGGTAGAAGCAAAGTGAGAAGACAGCTGATCCTGGCTGACGTGATTTTGCCAGCTGAAAGGGAATAGATTGGCTCAGCTGCATTATCAGAATGCACTGAGACAACTTGTTCCCGCGGATAACTGCATGAAAGAGGGCTTTAGGTGAGCACAAGTGACTGCTTTATAGATAAGCGTGTAAATTGCTCTTGTTCCAAAGGCGTAGTGACTTTAATCTTGCAGTTTTGCAAAGCTATTCTTAAGTTGCTCTTTCAGTTGTTCTTCGTTGTTTCAGTTTTGCTCCTTCAGTTGTTTGGTTTCTTCTTACCTGCTGGTCTCTAAACCAGCTATAATAAAAATAGGATTCTGAAGTGAAGAGTCCATTTTCCACTTGCCAAAACCATGAATTTCAGTCAGTGGTCAGACTTTGTTGTGTTTCCCCCAAAACCCCGTTTCCCCCACTCAAGCCTGGAACTTTTACAGGATAGCTTGAAAATGAGGTTCAGCAAGTACTCCTTCCTTCCTATCTGTTTCTCCCTCCTTTTCCTTGTCAACGGAAGCTTTGCATTTGGGAGCTGAGAAGTAAGTAAATGTTTTTACAGACTTTGCAGTTTTTCAGTGTTCTGCAATATGCCGGTGATTCTAGGGGTTTAGTTTGTGATGCTGCTGTATGCAGTGGTGGTAAATACCAGGGTATTCCTTTATTCTTGTTAGATAGGCAGCAATAGCACTTAGTGAAAACTCTTCCCCGTTTCACATAGGATTGCTCATCCAAACTCAACCAGCATTATTTCTGCACCAACCAAGACTGATGGGTTTCTGACAAGAGAGGGAGAGGAAGGAACATTTAATTACCAGTACTTTATCTACAGCTCTAAGTATAGAGAACTGTGAAACTCTTCAATCTCCTTTCTTGGAAATACAGACATGCTTGTGTTTTCTGGTTCTTGTTTCCTTCTGAGTTGCTAATGCAACAGCCCTTTGCTGCTACTGAGTCTCTTTATATAAGGATCCACTTGTGTGTGGTAGCAAAAACTGAGCTTACATGTAAGGTAGGGATCTTCACTTTTTTGTTCAGATACACTGTCTTAAAACTACATGGAAAGTAAATGAAGAATATGATGCCAAAAAGTGTTCTGAGTAGAACTTTGTGTACATTATCTGCAAGGCATCCACTCTTCTCATAATGTTTTTGTTGTTTGCTAATATTACTATAGGGCTTATGATTAATAACACACTGCAATGTAGTCATTATTGGAAGTGTTTCTGAGCAAGAAGTGCTTTTTAAGCTTAGGCAGTGACACTGTGGTGGCTCAGGACTGATGGTACAGCCAGCCTGCATCATGACCCTTTCAGAAGTTCTTCATCTTGTTTAGCACTGTAATCAGGACTTGCATTAGGCTGTCTGGCTTCATCTAGGTTGTCTTTTAGCACCTGAATTTGTCCTTGCAACATAACTTGCTCTTCAGTTAGCAGAAACTAAAGTTAGTTCCAGGATGTCTTTTCATCCTGGATGTCACAACAGAGCTGTCAGCTGGCATTTAACTTTCAGGATCTTGATTATTTCATGGAAGTGTATGACTTAAATTTAACCCAAAAGGTCCCTTTAAAAAAAACCTCACAGCCAGGGTAGTGTTTGTTGCACTGTCTGTCAAGTTCTAAATTGGTGCAGTATTTAAATATATACTGTAGTGAAAGCAGCATCAAAACACATGTATTGCAGTTGGTGCCTCTGTGTGTGCCATCCAGCAGACCTGGGACTATAGTTAAAATAATTACCTGGGAAATGACCTATTCAAGTTTTTAAATAATCCCTGTTGCCAAATAGCTACAAATCCAGGCCTATAGCGGCTTTGTTGTCTACCTGCCTTACAGCTTTAGGGATTTAAGAAGTGATTCAGGGCAGCCTGAGGAGAAGGACTTGGGGGTGCTGGTTGATGAGAAACTGCACATGAGCTGCTTCAGTGTGCGCTTGAGCCCGGAAACCATTGTGTCCTCGGCTGCACCAAAAGAGGCATGACCAGCAGATTGAAGGAGGTGATCCTGCCCCTCTGCTCTGCTCTGCTCTCGTGAGAGCCCACTTGTAGCACTGTGTGCAGTTCTGGTGTCACCAACATAAGAAGGACATGGAGCAGTTGGAGCAAGTCCAGAGGAGGCCACAAGGATGATCAGGGGACTGGAGCGCCTCCTGTGTGAAAAGAGGCTGAGAAAACTGGGGCTGTTCAGGCTGGAGAAGAGAAGCTGCGTGGAGACCTCAGAGCAGCTTCCAGTGTCTGAAGGGGTCTACAGGGATGCTGGAGAGGGACTGTAGCAATAGGACAAGGGGTGATGCGTTCAAACTGAAATAGGGGAAGTTCAGGTTAGATACAAAAAGAAATTCTTCCCTGTGAGGGTGCTGAGGCGCTGGCGCAGGTTGCCCAGGGAAGCTGTGGCTGCCCCATCCCTGGCGGTGTTCAAGGCCAGGTTGGACAGGGCTTGGAGCAATCTGATCTAGTGGAAGTTGTACATACCCTTGGCAGGGGGTTGGAACTGGATGAGCTCTAAGGTTCCTTCCAGCCCAAACCACTCTGATTCTATGATTTTTCAGTGGTTAGGCACAAGCATTCATGTCAGTTGGGTGCCTTCATAGCTTGCGCGGCTTGGGCCTTCGTTCACATTTGACTAGGAATTCTGCAAGTGTGTGCGTGTCCCTCCGGCTTGCTGGGCATGGCACGCAGTTCTGTTCCAGCAGCTCATTTGCAGGAGGGGCTTTTTTTGCAAACCAAGCCCTTCGGCTATCCCTTGACAGCATTTTGGCTGGAGCTTCTTCATTGTAGGTCTGTGTGTGTGTTATGCCATCCCAGAGTATGTTGCTAGCATGCTGCTGGCTGCACTGGTCGTACGGGTGCTGCTGCCTGCTGAAAATCTATGGGATAGCTGCCCACATTCTCCTACAGTGTTCTGGGACAAACATAGGCAGTGGAGCAGGGGTGGGTGCAGATGTTTCTGTTGCTACGTGATCTTCTTGTATAAAAAGAAGCTGCACAGTTAAGCTTTACATCCATAACGTGCATTGTTTTACTAGGTTAGTGATGGGGCAAGGCAGGGCTCATTAGAACGTGGCACTGCTTTTAGCTAATAAAAGTCTGCTGGTCTCCATGTGTTTCTCTGTCCCTGTGCTGGCGGGAGTTGAGAGAGTTCCAGAGGGAACATTTATAGCCACTGGCAGGGAAAGATTGATCTGCGTGGATGTATTGCTGGCTTTTCTTGGGGTGTCCAAAAATAGGTATCATGAAGTTATTCATTCACTTTCCTAGTGAGCACTTAGATGGAGGGAGAGAGTATTTCATCTCGGCAGTCTGGAGCAGAAGCTCCTCTGGAGGCGTGTGTAGTTGGGCTGTCTCAGACTTTCTTGGGGAAGAACCATCACGAGGTGTGTTCAAAACCTGTCACCAAACAGTAGAAAGAGTTTCTCTCTGTCTCGGATGGCAACTTCCAGTGCTGAAAATAACCATGTGCGTTAATTTACTAAACTATTCTGTCACTTGTTGTAGTTTCACCTCTTCAGTTGCAGAATAGAGATACATGTGTGTGTAGCTTTTGTTCCAGATGCTGGAGCAAGCATGGCTTTCCAGGCATTTTCAAGTTTCAGCCTAATTCTGTCTCCATGATCTGTGTTTGCTCAATGTGCAGAACTTGCACCGATGTAGTGCGTGTGCCCGTGATCCAGAGCTCTGTTCTTGTTCTGACACCCCAGAAAGTGTTCCAAACAAGCAACAGTAAGGACCACTTCGGGCTCTGGCATTTGGCGACCTCATAGGGCTGCTTCTCTGACTCCTGATTCCTTCCCTGCTAGTTTGTGTCTGCAGTTTCCAGAGCAGTAACTGAGTTACCTCCGAAATGGAGGAATTCCATCAAGACCAAGGAATAGTGACACAAAGATAAATAGATGAGGGGAAACGAACATAGGTAAATGTGGCCAATAAAGTGTCAGATAAAGGAAAGGTTATAATTTGTACTAAAGAGATAAGAGCAGGCTCAACTTTCTTCCTTTCCTTCTTTCCTTCCTTTTTCTTTCCATCCTTCTGTCCTTCTCCAGATAACAAGTTAGAGGAGCTGAAATGTAATACAATGAATGGTGCTCATGCCATGACAAAGAGGGCCAGCTTCTCAGGTTGGAAAGGGAAGAGTCTGAAATCACAAAAATGAACCTGGCAGATAGTGTATTCTGTCCCAGACAACTGGAAATGGCCACTGCCCACTCATAGAATTAAAGCTAAGGACTGTATTTTGCAGATTGTCCTGGATGCCTCCTCCTGAACTAAAGAGAAATTTCCTTTTATTAACTTCTTTAATGCTGGAATAGCATTCAAAAGGCAGGGCGTTGTACAGATTATATTATTAGACAAGTTAATGTCCACCTAGCAATTGTGACAATCAAGAAAGTAATAGAAACTTAAGAAAAGTTTTGTAGTGTGACAGGCCACATGAATTCGTGTGCTTAAATTAGTGCAGACAGGCCACATTGTAATGGTATTTCTCTAAGTGTTCTTCAGTCTACAAAAGAGATGGCATTAGCTGCTGTTAGAATGTGTGAAGCTCTCTGAAGTAAGCTTATTCGAAGGTTGCTTTTGGCTGGCAGTTGCATTTACTGTCCGTATTTAGACTGCATCTCACCGGAGGTATGGAGAAAGTAGCGTTGCCTACTTTCTTTTCCTTAAAATTAATAGCTTTCAGTATTTTCTCCTAAAACTTCACATTGTTCCAACTAGTTCGGCTTAAGGATGATTTGTTGATTTGTTTCCAATGAACAAATCAGTGTTTAGGGTTCTCTCTTACCTTGTTTAAAATTAGTTTAAAGCATGTGAATGATGGTTGTATTTTGCCTTAATCAAATTGCACATATTAAAAAGAAATAGTTCACAACCATGCAAGTAGGTAGTTGCAGCACAAGCTTGCTCTGAAAGATTATTAACCTGTAATAATTTGAGCTGTGACTGTGCTTAGGCAGAAAAGGATCTGGAAAGGAGCTATCAAAACCTGATAGGAACTACCTTATCACTTCTCTTAAGTAACGTGTTTTTAAATATAGAATGTAGTACATTGTTTTTGTCAAGCTTGAGAAAAATGTTACCATCCTATAGCCAAATCTTAGTCCTTTCAAAGCCAATGGCATAAATTCCATCAAGTTTTGCAGAGCTGCAATTTCCCAGTTGCTTCCTTATTCTGCGTAGCTCACTAGAACTGTAGAAACACTTATGTAAATGGTGTTTTGTTGCTGTCCTTGCTTGGAGCTGCTGCAGTTAGCCTCTGCTCTCTGGCGTTTGTTGAGGATGCTTCAGGGGTTTGTTCACTTCCTTGCCCAGGGAACATTGCCCAAGTCCTAATTTGGAAGTTGGTGAAATTACAGTCCTGGAAAAAAAGTTGGGAGTTTTAGAATGCCTGTAGCTTATTTCAGTGTGTGTTTAAAGTGTTGGCAAGGAAAATTAAGGAGGCTTTTAATAAGGAGTTAGGTTACCCTATTTGGAAGGTGTTGCTGCATGAGGGAAAACTACATAGATTTGCAGGGGATGACTTGTAAGTTTGATGGCTTAAACCCATCGCAAATGCAGCAAGTATTCCTCAGACATCCCCGCCTCTTTCTTCAGGACCTGCATTCTTTCTTTTTCTCCTCTGTCCCCCTGTGATGCCCTCAGCTGTCTCATGTACCCTCTACTGTCCTTGCTTGAGCAAGGACCTGCGCATCCTTCAGCTTATTGGCAGCTGCAGTGTGGCAAAGTGGGGGTGAGCCTGGCACATCTCACAGGGATGAGCCCTCCTGTCCTCAGCAGCAACACTGATGCATGCTCTCCCTGCTGTTTTTACAAAGTTTCAGTAATGGATTCAAGTCTTCAGCCTTTCAGACTTGGCTGAAATTGACTGGGGGAATGCAAAAGCATTTAGGGAGCCTGGGAAGGGATAAGCCAGAAGAAAGCCAACTTCATGGAGCAGCCAGACCAGGAGGTCATTTAAAACAGTTTTTAAAAGCCACAGTCTAATTTGAGGAAACTCATGCTAGCATAGTTTCAACATTTGTAGAGGGAGTGAGTTGTGAATGCTGACTTACACCAACCCAGGGCTGACACTGAGAGTATGTTCTGACAAATACTTTTCCTTCCCATATATTGTTTCTTTTTCAGTGCAAAATAAGAGTTGAAGTTGTAAATAATCGCTATGGCCTTGGGGTATCATTTGTTTTGTATACTCAGCGTAAAGGATTTCACTCTTTCAAATCCCTCTGAAGTGCCTTTAAATAGATTTCTGAGTTACAGTACTCTGCTTAGTACATTTAATCTATTTCTTCAAGACAAAATCTGTGCTACCTGTTGAACTGTTGTATAATTTCCTATAAACCCAATATGCATGGGATGACATACAAAGTGATTCTTTGCTTCATGTTTTTGCTGTATGCATTGGACCAACAGCAGGGGCTACCAGGGAGAAACTTTGTTTAGCATTCAGATACAATTAAGTATTCTTTTGTTGTCAGAAAGAGATTGTGTTGTGACAGTATCAGCTTTTATTAAATATGACTAAAAGATGAAAAAGCGTAATCTGGTATGTTTGCTTTTTTGATATTCAAGACTCAAACTGTGCATTGTTTCTGACTGCTGTTCGTACTGCGAGTTGTTTTAGGATAAACCCTGATGCGATGTTTGTACTAAGGCATTATGTAGAAATGCATCTGTTTGAACCAAAAATGAATTATCTTGAAAGCTGCAGTTATGAGCAGTGCTTTTTGTCCACTGCATGTTCCAGTTGAACTCTGTCGTTCTTGAGAAAAGGGGAAGATATTATTGCATAGCCCCTCTCTGTCATTTAGAAATGGGGGAAGGAAAAGTCTGGTTTAACAGATTATTTTATCATCAGTCTTGATATCCTGAAAGTTTGGGGGTGTCTTGTTGGATTTTATTAATATTATTATTATTATTATTGTTAGTATTTGCATCAGTCTCTAGTGGTTATGACAAAGTGATAATAGGCTGTTTTGAGAACTATCAGAGACATTTTCCTTACACAGGCCTTTAACTATAACTGGCAGTGTTATGTATATCCTGCTCCCCAATGGCATAGCTTAAATACAGTAGGGGAATAAGGATCTCTGTCATAGCGTTGAGCTATCTCAGGCTGGAACAGGCCTCAGAAGGTAAATTCTCTGGGGTTTGAGTGCTGATGATGCTGTTGTTTTGTGAGGGGAGGTTAGCTCATGAAAGTAGGAAAGGATTTCAAATGGAATCAAGGATGGAGGAGAACTGGTTTTGCTCTCTTCTCGTTTGGGGCATTACAGTATTGTAGGCTTTACAAATCTTCCATTAAACTGATTGCTTGTTTGTGGCTGGATTTTACTGTAAGGCTTCAGATATATATTGAACAAATGAGGACTTTTTAGAAAGCCTAATAGTCAGTCTGGTTTTGGAGAAGCAGTTATCTTAGGTATCTAGGGGCAATACTTTTGCTGTGTTGAGCAGATTAAATATCAGTATTTAGTGTGGAGTTCCTGCAGATTCTCACAAACATCTGCTGCGCAGTGCTTACTGCGTTTGCTTCATTAGATTTTTCATTTAAATGAGCTGTGTTTCAAAATTAAAATGCTATATTCTGTAGTACATTTAGATACATTCTTAGGTTGCTGTTGTAGTATGTAATGGTCTTACTTTTGTGTAAGATATACCTGTAATTGATTATGAAGTTTTCTTCATGTGGAGGACTAGCTGCTAAAGACTGCTTGTGGCTTTTGGTGTACATATGAGCATTACTTGATGGTTTCTTTTGAGGATGCTGTTGACCTGATCTAGACTTGCAGTTTTGCTGTCCAGCCAACCCTGCAAATGGAATTAGCGTAAAGATTAGGTCTTAGTGCGGCGGAGTTAGAGAGGCTGTCTCCCAGATCATGTACTGCAGGATACAAGTGATACTTGCAGCACTTTTTCATCTGCTGATGGATGAAAAATTGAGTGTATACAGCAGTCAGAAACGGTAAAAACATCAGCCATTGTCCAGTCAGTGATTTAAAAACAACACAGGGTTTGGGAAAATTCCTTATTTTCAGATGGCAAATGTTCTCAGGTTTTTTCCCTATGTGTGTAAGTTTTAATGTAAATACATTATGGCATTTAACATTCTTCCCCAGTTCCCATTGTCTCATGGTTTTATTTCTAAGACTGCTCACCGTTGCTTTATGCTGGGTATCTGTTTTCTAGCAATGTTTTCTATTTTTAGCTGTGTTAAATACTCTATTAAACATGGCAAAGAGTAAAGTAAGTAGCTTAAAATTGCTGGGGTTTATGTAAATTGCCTAATATGTACCTTTTACTGATACCTTTCCTCTGCTTTCCTTTTTTTAGATGTGTGGTCAGCAGGCTGTGTATTGGCTGAACTGTTACTAGGACAACCAATCTTTCCAGGTGACAGTGGTGTGGATCAGTTGGTGGAAATAATCAAGGTATGGAATTTTAAGCATTGCTTTGACTGCATTATTCCTTGGGAATCAGCATGAAAGCATGCATCGGTATAAACTTGCAACATACATAATTCTGTCACCGTTGTACAGTGTGCTGTATGTAAATAGCGTTTGAGAACACTTCTAATACTTTTTTTGGGAACTTGATGATCTTTGTTTGTACCTCTTGCAGTCGTTCATAATGGTACATCATCTTTTAACTATACAGGGGTTTTTTCTCTCTTAAAGGATTGCACTTCCGGTGTGCTGGGAGATAGTGCTTGCATACTGAGCCAGTATTTATTAATGTGTGATTTTAATTCTTTAAGAATCTGGCTCTTTTTCCTTTGCTGCATGCAGTTGGTACTTGGCTTTGAAAACAGTGTTATTAAATCTCCTTGTGCCAGATATGTAGCCTTCTCTTCCTTCCTTCCTTCCTTCCAGCTCTTGGAGGTGAAAGGTGAGACCAGGGCCCTCGTTTTTGCAGATGGAGAATCAAGAAATTTAGGGCAAGAAGATCTTCAACTTGAAAAATCTTGTTTTTTAAGTGGAAAGACCTAATGTTTCAGAATACATAACATTTGTGTATCACTTATGTCCGACATATCTTGATTGTTTCAATTAGTGAGCTGTGAATATTCTGTGATTCTGAGAGGCACGGAAGACTAATTCATAGCTTAAAAGATTGGTGCCTGACTTTGCAGCACCCTGGTCTCCCCCACCTCCTTCAGCTTCTGCAATGAAGGCAGAAAGATTTCTGGAGAGCGCAGTATGGTTTTCCTCTGAATCCATACTGTGCACTTAATAAGACAGGAGTATTAGCGAGGGTAAGATGTGTGCACGCACTGTTTGGCTGTATTGATTTCATCACCACAAGGGGTCTGTATTAAGAGAATTTCCTTCTTGGTTTTGCCACTTCACTGCTATCTTGATGTATTTGTCTGTGCGTGGCATGCATGGAAAACTGTCACAAAACCAAAATGTGAGTAGAAGAGTAGAACTTCCTGCTGGTGTCTGTGTTACTAGAAGAGCTGCTGGTGTCTTTGTAGCTGTCCTAACAGAGCTCAGCTGTCCTAACACCAAGTGGTCATTCCTCTGGCACAGAGGGCATGGGCTGGTGAGGCTCAGTGTTTCTGTGACCTGCTCTGTGTTCTCAGTGGGGTGTGCTCTGACCTCTTTAGCCTCTTGCCATGTATCGTCCACCCTTTGACAATGTAAACCTAGCTTTATTTACAGGAATTAGGGTTTCTGTCTGTCCTGCTGGAAAGCCTCCAGTCGGCAGCTTTCCTTCAGAGATTTCATGTCTAGCACCTACTTCTGTGAATTTCTTGATTTCTTATTACTGCCTTTCTGTCCAGTGTATGCTCAGTGTATCCAAGTTGGGTCAGTTTACATAGGAAACACTAGTGGAGAAAACAAGAGTTGCTCTCGGAAGTAGGGCTGATCATAAGTGCCATTTTTATCCTTTTGAGAAGTGCCTTGGAGCAGTGTGCTGCTTTCTGCTACACTGCTTTTGCAAGACGTGAGGAGGTCCCTGTGGATACTTCAGATGGCTGGAGTTTCTCAGGAGTTTGTGCAATGATCTGTGGTGTTTCCCTTCCATCATGTTCAGAAGGTCCTATTTTGCTTCTTTGTTAATATCTGCAATCTTGAGGAATTAGAGCCAATAAGTTTTTTGTAATTACAGCTGTTTATATAATGGCGAAATTCCTGTAAGTCCTTCTGTGGCTTGATCAGAAATCTGAGAGTAGAGAGGACTTACCAGCAAAACTAGCATGCTTTGCCCTACCACTGCTTTGATTTTCGCAATGTGGAAGTAAAATAATCAGGAACTAGATGTCCTCTCATTATTGACATGCTTGCCAAGCAAAGACTGTGCTTGGGTTCAAAGTTTGCTAGAAGCTGTTATCAGTTGGATGTTCGTCTGTGATGGGGTCACAGCATTGGTGGATAAGGGAAGAGCAACTAACGTCATCTATCTGGACTTGGGGAAGACATTTGACACAGTCCTGCACAACATCTTTGAACTGGAAGGGCATGGATTTGATGGATGGACCACCTGTTGGATAAAGAATTGGCTGGATGGCTGCACACAGAATTATGATCAATGGCTTGATGTCCAAGTGGAGATCAGGGACGAGTGCTGTTCTTTGAGTCACCGTTGGGACTGATCTTGTTCAACATCTTCATTGGTGACATGAACACTGGGAGTGATGTATCCTCAGCAAGTTTGTGATGTCACTGAGCTGTGTGGTTCGGTTGATACGCTGGAGGGAAGGGATGTGATTCAGAGGGACTTTGACACGCCTGTGAGGTGGGCTGATGCCAACCTCATGAAGTTCAACCAAGCGAAGTGCAAGGTCCTACACCTGGGTCGGGGCAATCCCAGGCGCAGCTGCAGGTTGGGCAGAGAAGAGATTCAGAGCAGCCCTGCGGAGAAGGACTTGGAGGTGTCAGTAGATGAGAAACTGAACATGAGCCGACTGCAGTGTGCGCTTGAGGCCAGAAACCACCCATGTGCTGGGCTGCCCCCCCAGAGCGTGAGCAGGAGGTCTAGGGAGGGGGTCTTCCCCTCTGCTGCTCTCTGTGGAGACCCCCCCCCCCCACTGCAGTCCTGATCCAGCTATGGGGCAATAACACAAGAGGGACATGGAGCTGTTGGAGTGAGTCCAGAGGAGGCCACAGAGATGCTGTGAGGGCTGGAGCAGCTCTGCTCTGGAGATAGGCTGAGAGAGCTGGGCTGATTCAGCTGGGGGAAGAGAAGACTTCAAGAGGACCTGCTAACGTGCTTCTGGTACCTAAAGGGGGCCTACAGGAAAACTGAAGTGGAACTTTTGGCTTTTGAAGCTTCAATACAGTTGAAGACATACGCAGTTCTGCAGCATAAAAATTGCAGAAATGTGAAGTCGTGGGCACAACATAAAACATGAGGTTGTCTAAAATTCCATTTAGGATTCATTTAAAAAATGTTTTTACAGATGGTGACCACCTCTTCCATTTTCTGCCATAGAATACTACTATTTAAAGCTTTTAATGTTGCACATATTTATTTTAATGCTAGCTGGCTGTAGAAGAAGCATAGCTGTGGGATCTGAGAGTTGTAGAATGGCAGTGATCTTTGTAGGTTGCAGGTTGGAACCTGTGAGCTGCTGTTCAACTACTTTGGAGTTCTTTTCAGATACTTTCTTTGGAACTGTTTGAAACTGAAGGGCAGAGAAAATGCAATGAACTCCCCAAAAGGGCCATAGTGAAATATTTACCCACACATTTGGAAACACGTGATTTTGGTCCCTTAAATTTACTTGGTTCCACTGCAGGAGAGGTCAGCTCAGAGACTTTTCTCTTGCTTCCTGTCAGTTCAGGATGACTGAGTCACAGTCACTCTCATAGAACTTGAGCCAACATGAATTTTCCAGTTGTCTCTTCAGTTGCTTACTCAGCTTTGATTATTCAGAATTCATTTCACAACACAGCACTTGGATGTTACACCTGGGTACGGAGGTTTTCGTGTTAGGCTGGAGGGTAACTTCCAAATGCCATCGCATTAAACTAGTCCTTCTTCTTGTGCAGTTCTTGGTGACATCCTCTCAGTAGCTGTGTTCATGAAGACAGAATTCTTGGTCTATGTCAGTTGGTACGGCTTGTCCTTCCTGCAGGCTGCATGCCCAACATCCACAGTCTCTTGCAGCGTCAGATGCATTCTTGGCTTTTGTTAGATTTTGAATTGCTTTCAGCAGTCTTTGTGTAGTTTCATTTCAGTCTTGCACAATCTTCTCCATCCAGTTGTACCTGGAGCTTCTCCGGGCCTAAGGCATATTTTCAGACTGCTCTGAAAAACTGTGCCCCTCTAGAACCACAGCATCCTATTCATGTGAATCAAGAGACGGTCACTTTCTTAGCTGCTTTTTCTCTTGTTCTTATTTCTTTAGACAGCCTTTCCCGATGTTCTCAGCCTGGCTGGGAGAGTTTGATCTTTGACAACTACTCTGACAAAATGATACTCAGTATGGGGAAATACTGTCTTGGAGTTCCATCTGAAGAAACAATTTCACCCAAGTACATTCTTCTTGAATACTTATGCTATTACAGGAGAGAAATCATGTCCTGTGCTTTTTCCAAAGTTTGGTCTCGAATGGTGACTCTTCCTCCTTATTTTTAGCTCTTGCTTGCTATTCTGATGTTAGGTTATCTCACTGCTGGGAATATCTCAAGTGGGTAACCCAATACATTCATTAAAATTCATGCCCCTGCTGGCTTTTGAGTGACATCCCCTTCAGAAATATGCTAAGTTGAGCTGAGTGCAGCTGGAAAGAAGGATCTCTTTGACCATGAGAGGGGCTTTTTGGGAGGCAGTCGGGGCAGACTCCTTCGTAAATCTCCAACCTTGTGCACACAGCTTGCAGTGCAGCAGGGGTGTCTTCAGGCCTGCCATGCCCCCTGTGAAAGCTTGGGAGCATTCCTGCCCACCCCCAGCTCTACAGCACCCTGAAACTATCAAATTAAAACTGGCTGGGATATCCCTCCCTGAACTGAAGTGTCTTAAACCACGATTCCTGTAGGCAGTGGTTACTTTCTTATTCCCTTTGCAAAAAAAGGGAATCTTCGAAGCATGATGGTTTTGTTTCCAAGATAATTATTATCTTCTGAAAGGTTCTGTTTAGCATCTCCTCCTCCTCCCCTCAAAATTGAAAAGAAATAAATACTCATCTGTCAGCAGAAGAAAGCAGCAGTAATTGTCTGAGCAGCCCTGGGACACAGGGAGGACAGGAACTGCCAATCTGCCTTGTGTTGTCTTCACCAGAAATGTTTTTTCCATATGCTGTAATCTTAGAGTATGAGATGCATCAACTGACTTGTGAAAACGAGAGGAAAGGAGTCGTGGGGTGTCTGCTTTGGGTCTTTTGGTTCCTACTGGACTGAGTGATTATTCCTTGTTTATTTAAGGGAAATAAAATCATCTTCCTATAGTTTTCTGGGTTGGGGGGGAAAGGAGGCGAAAAGATATTAAAAGACAAACTCAATAGTATCAGGAATCCTATCCATGTGTAACTTTTTGGTCTCTGACAGTTTTACTGAGCCAGATGCTAAGTATAAACTGCAATTATAATATATGGCTCATGCTCAAATGTCAAGGTACTATTTTGGGCTCAGTTTTTGAAATAAAACAAATTCAGTCACAGTAGTTAATGGGGAGAGAGGAGCCGTCTCTTCCGGGAGAATAAGCAGTAGGAGAACGCCTTTCCTTTTATTGGATGCAGTCCTATGCTATGGACCTGTCTCAGCAGGCTTTGACATGAGTCCTCTCTCCTTGCCCCTAAGGGAAGACTCCTGGCATTTTAATTCCCTGATGTCCCCCCGCATCACCACTTGGCTGTTCTGTGCTTCAAGTAATTCGTCACTTCCAGTGCTTGCAGGCAGGCAGTGTAAAAACGTTGATGAGCAATTATAGTCATGTCAGCAGTGACAATGGGTTTCTTCCTCTTCCTGATGTATAGCTGCTCTCGTGTTTGTGAATAGAAGAAATCTCTATATTTAGTTGGCTTTCATTTGGCTTGACAAGAGAGTGTTTTGAAAGAAAGTGTATATAAAATGGGTAAGTTTCTTTTCTACCACAGTCCTCTTGACGTATTACTTCAAAAGTTGACCTGTGTTTCCTGCTTGAGATGTCTACACTGTGAATTTTCTCAGTAACTATTTGGCACACCTCTCCCAACTTTCTGAAGAGGTGCAGACATGTTTGTGGAAGTATTAATTATGCCATCTGGTAAGCCATGCACACCAGACTTCCTGGAGCACAATTCCTCATAAACTTGCTCTTTTTCCCAGGGATGATCACTGTTCCACCATGTAATAGAGGTTTGTGATTTAAATAACCAGCTTCCCACCTCTCTAGTTCAGTCATTGCCAACTGGAGGTTCTGAACCCTTGTGTCCCTGTGCTTTTGACTGTTACATTTGGGCAAAGGTTTAGCAGTAATGATGGTTTGTCAGAAAGGGCCTTTATTCCACTGAGGCCGCTGCAGTTGCCCCTTACTCAGGTGTTGCTCAGTGGTGTGGGTATGGTCATAAATAACTTGGTGCAGTTTTGCACAGTGAAACCAGATGTCTTTGGTACTGGGGTGTAACTAAGGTGTCTTTTGGAGCTGAATATCCTCCTCCTATTAAAATTTGCTTAGAAGAACATAAAATGAAGATCTTTATTTGTAATCAAATTCGGGGTTTATTCCAGGTTCATAGGTCTCTGCTTCTTGTTTGGTAAGGATGCCATTAGTGGGAGGTGGTAACTTTTCTTCGGTTGCTTGATACACGATCGCTACCCTTCCTTCATGAACCTGTTCCTGGAATAAAAACTATCTGGGGAGCTTCATCCATTTACAGATTAATGTCAAAGGAAGGCTTTCAAGAAAATACTTGGGAAACCTTTTCTGTTCAACTTTTGTCCTAAGAGAACCAGAGCAGCATCTGTCTTCTCAGCAAGTGTATTCTCTAGTTAATTGTAGTAGATGTTTCTTTATTTTAACTCAAGGGATGGTTCTGACATTTGGGAAGGAAGAGTAAACCTAGTTGAGCTGTTGGCTTCATTTGCAGGAAGATCCCTGCACAGAAATACCTGAACGGAAGAAGCAAAGAAGAGGGAGCCAGGCTCTCTGCTTTGGCATCCTGTGACAGGGCAAGAGGCAATGGGCACAAGTTAAACCATGTGAAATTCAATCTGAACACAAGTAGATGACATTTTTTTAATGTGAGGGTGGTCCAACACTGGAACCTGTTTCCCAGCGAGGCTGTGAAATCTCTGTCCTTGGAGATGATCAAAAGCCACCTAGACATGGTCTTGGGCAACCAGCTCTCATCATTGCTGCTTGTACAGGGAGGCTGGACCAGAATAACCTCCAGAGGTCCCTTCCAACTTCAGCAGTTCTGTGATCCTGTGAAGCCTCTCTCCAAGGAGCATGAGCTCCGTAGTATTTTCAGAGTATAGCAAGAGCAGCTGTTTCATGGGGTAATTCTGCCCAAAATGTGCAAATTTATGCTTCTGCTTTGCATTTCAAACAGAAAGAGCAGTCACATACAGACAGGGTTTTCTTTCAGAAGAGAGTATTGCCCAATTTTGCAATAGCTTAAATGATTGCTGTTACTCATCAAGGTTACTTGAATGTATTCCTAATATACTGAAAACTCAGTGTGAATAAGTGAGGTACAATTTCCAAACCATGCAGCTGACAGTGTTGGTGTATTGAAGAAAGGTCCACTACAAGATCCCTTCCAGATATGTCAAGTACTGGTACAATTTTATAGCTTGTCAGTTGATTCATCCCACATTTTGCTTTTGGATTGTGATTTGAATTAGTCACAGACTTCCATTCTTCTTCTTGCCTATTTTCATTTACTTTGTGTTTTCCGTTTGGTTTTGGGTTGGGGTTTTTTGGGGAGATGGGGGTGGGGATGGGGCTTTGTTTTTTTGGCTGTGTTTTGTTTGGGGGTTCTTTTTGGTTTTTGAGGGGTTTTGGGGTTATTTTTGCTCTAATCTGCCTTCAGAGCAAATTGAAAGCACAATCTGACTTTACAATCCACACAGAATAAAGTAAATACACTGAGTGGCTAATATAAGTCGCTTTTCCTTTTGTACAGTGACTTTGTGTGTCAAAGGCTGCTATGGAACTGAAAGGTCAGGCGATCTCTTCTTTCACCTAGCATGATCCCTCTTCAGTACCTGTTTTTCTAAGCATTCATGAGACCTTCAGCACTGTTGCTTAGAAGCCTGTGCTTAAGAGTTGCTCCCTTCCATCATAGAATCATAGAGTAGTTAGGGTTGGAAAGGACCGTAAGATCACCTACTTCCAACCTGCCTGCCGTGGGCAGGGACAGTCATGTGGAGTTACAGCTGTGTTTTCAGTGAAATAGTGTATGGAGAGACATTGCCCTTGCCTATCTCATCTGAGTTCTCTAATGCTACAGGCAGGCTTTAAATAAAGATGCTTGCACCATGTAGGCTTCTCTTCTGAGCAGCCTTGGCAACTGAGCCAGTTTGCTGAATTTTGGCTATATTTAAAAAAAACCCCAGCTACTCTTTGCCTCTTCTCAGGAAGGCTATTAAAGGAATTTTGGAGGGGGAGGAAGAGGGTAAAGAAGGTAACCGTGCTTTTTATGAAGTCCTCTTTATACTGGGGAGGCCTAAAACTTAGCCTTTAGAAATGGTGGGAGAGCAATACAAGTTATCCATAATTGTTCAGGAGGTTAATTTAACTAACCAAAAATGCTTCCAAGGTTTTGGAAATGGCTTTTGTCCTGAACCGGGATGAAAATACTATTTGCAGGAGTGAAATCTCCTCATCTTTTACAACTGGCAAACTTTGGTGGACATCAGAGCTTTGAGAGTAGCAGCCTCCTGGCCAGGCTGGCAGCAGAATAGACAGCACCAGACAGGAAACCAGCAGGGAAAGGACATGTTTTCTTGTCAACTCTTTTTCCTTTGGAAGTTGAGCAAAGTCTACAGAACCCTGCAACACCCCCTTTTGTACCACCCCAGGAAAGCAGCATTTTCAGGCATGCACAGAAAACTCTCCTGTCAGCTCTGAAGTTAACCCTTTCAGAGAGAGTAGGTAGGACTTAAATCCCGGTTAGCAACGGGAAGGTAGGAGTTACGTGATCATTCATTTCATACAACTTGTCAGTTAAATCTCTTCTCCGAGAAGCAACTGCCTGAACAAGCTGCAGGGTTTATTTCCTCTGCTGCTACTGTTTAATCAAAAGATTGCTTTGTGCGTAGGTGTTTTAGTTTGTTATACAGCTCGTGTTGTAAATAATAGATGCCAAGTTCCTTTCATAATACCTGATGATAGGTCCTCTGTTGCACAAATTAATTAAACAGCAATTAACTTGCTCTTCTCCCCCTTCACCTGAGTCTTTAGAGTGTGTTTGTGTAATCTCCGCTATTCCAACAGAACAAAAATGTTCAGTACCAGAATATGTAATCAAATGCTTCTTTATCAAGCAGTGAGGTAGAGTGCTAACGTCATGTTGTAGATCATTTGTTTCCTGCTGGTGACAGTGCAGTCTTACGAGATGAGGTGGTAACGCTTATGCTAACCTCTATGGTGAGGGATTTGTTGCGGGGTGAGAGTAGCGTGGCTGCAGGGTTCCGATAGGAAGATGAACCTGAGCTCAGCATAGAGGAGTGGCTCCTCTGCCTGCAGCCCTCTTCTCTCTGCAGAACCAACGGATGCCCAGTAACTGGGTGCAAGCAGAGAACAACAGGGTTCCTTGAACAGGCTTTGCAGGTTTTATATATAGATAGAAGGCAATGGCTCTCTTATGCTTAGTGCTAACTGACCAGAAAGCACTAATGCCAATATGTCCGGCTTATTCCCTGAAGGGATTTCCAAAATCCTTTCAAAATCTATCCACCCAACAAAGAGGTGTGCAATTGTGTGTGACTTCTCATACAACTACTCATTTGTATGTAAAAATAACATTGTACAGATTCTGGGAATGAGAAATACAAAGTTGTAAAAGTAGACCAGGGCTGGTGTGTATTTCAGGTGCTTCCAGGTTAGGTTTAAACTAACTTTATCTTCCATATGGAAATACTGGGATGGGGAATCACAACCAAAACCACACAGTTTGGCGGGGGGGGAGAACCTGTCTGGCTCCCCTCAGCAGTAAGTGGCTGATCTTTTAAGCTTGTCAGAGGTTCATGGCTTGTAAAATGCAGTCTGTGCTACCGGTCTGATCCCTAATCAGCCATATGCAGTGAGCTGCAGGCCCAGAATGTGTTTGCCAGTACTGTTTTATAACAGTCCAATTAGAGTGAGCTCTCTTCCCCAGTGAAATATCACAAAAGTTTGAGAAAGGCGCTTGAATTTCGTGAAAGGCTGTGGAAGATAATTAAACTTTTGACGCTTATCTTCGAGTATGAACTGAGCTGCAAGCAAGAGACTACTGAAGCTAGGAGCAAGGGCTGCAAAGATGATTAAGGGCCTGAAACATCTGTCATAGGAGAGGTTGCAAGAGCTGGCACTGAAGCAGAGAAGGCTTGGGGGGGGGGTGTCTTATCAATGTGTATAAAATATCTGGTGGAAGGGATGGAGAAGAAATAGCCAGGCTCTTCTCAGTGGTGCCTGCTGACTGGATGGGGACAGTGGCATGAAGTAAACCAAGTGACAATTCATTTGAATGCTACAAACCACTCTTTTTCCTGTGAGGGAGGTCAAAGACTGGAGCAGGTTGCCCAGAGAGGTTGTAAACTCTCCTTCTATGGAGATGCTAAAAACTTAGTGGGACATGGTGTTAGGCAACCGGTTCCGGCAGACCCTGCTTGAGCCAGGGGGGTCAGATCAGAAGCTCTCAGGACAGGGACGTTCCTTCCAACTTAAACAGTTCTGCAAAAGTTCAGTTGTTTTGTTCTAAACACTGTGTAGCTTCCTACTTACACAGATTGACTTCAGTTGTCTCTATGTAGGATTGGTTATACTGAGCTCTTCATTACCGTATGACTGAAGCAGATCTAAATGATTTGCCTTTTTTTTCTCTCTCCCATCTAGGTTCTGGGAACGCCTACAAGGGAGCAAATTAGAGAAATGAATCCGAACTATACTGAATTCAAATTCCCTCAGATTAAGGCACATCCATGGACTAAGGTGAGTCTATATGAACTAACTAATAAAGACATGTGGGCTGAAAGTAAAAATTGAAGGAGTTCAGTGGCTTGGTGGCTGGCTTTCAGTCTAAACTGGGCACTCTAACTAAGCTGGGGACCCGGTAACTTTTGATGTTGAAAAGGAGAAGAAGCTATTGAAGCAGTGCACTATAATATCTGTTGGTCTGGGGTTTTTTGAGGTTGCCTACAGGTGTTGAGGGTTTTTTTTTAGCAATGTGTCTATAGCAGATTGCAGTATATTTAAATCCTGTCCTGCTATAAATTGATATTCACAAAAGTCACCTATAAATGTGAGAATGTTCCAGTGATAACGTCTGACACTTTCATAATGCTGGTACATAATGTGACGAGGGCTGACAGTCACTTTCTTAACTGTTTCTGTCATAGATATTATTATATTTGTACTCCTATAGTGGTGCTGTTGAGGGGGTTGGTTTTGCTTTCTTAAGGCTAACTAGCTTTCACAAGGAGACACTATTGCAGTATATGCAAACAATATTATAACCTCCACAATCAAAGAGTAGACTGCTAGTATTGAAACAAATGCATTGCCACACAATTGTGCCATCTTTCACATATCAAGGAATAAGTAATATTTGACTTGGGACACTGAAACAATTAATGATTTAATTAGTCTCTTGGCTGTGGAATAAGTTAAATATAGAGGTTTAAGCAATTAAACCCTGGATAGTTAACAGTTTTCTCTGTGCTGCATGAGAAATGTCTGATACAGTTGCAGTATATTCTCATCATATCTAAAAGACTCAGGTTACCTTCTGCTAAGAAAGCAGTGTGTGTATGGGGAAGGCTTGCATTCCTCGCTGAGCACATGTCCAGGTCAGACTCTTTCTGTCCAAATGCTCTGTGGTGGTAGAAACTCTGGATAAACTAATTAGAGCTAATTGATAGCAGGCATGTACCTGATAGGTTCATACCAGGCCAGGTACTGCTAGTCACTGTTATTGTGACAGATCTTCCAGTGAGTTACGTGCCACTTCAATTTTCCTTTTACCCACTGATCTCATTTGCATTTCCATATCAGAGTTTCTTTAAGTCATTTAAATGATTTATAATAGTATAAGAGATCAGTACATCCAGCAAGGCTTTTTAATACCATATGTTAACAAGGGAAAAGATATGGGCAAATGAAATCCCTGGGAGTGGTCTCTGCAGTTTTGAATTGCATCAGCATTAAAGTCAGGAGAGTAAGTCCAGAAGACTATAGTCTTAGGGGCACATCTGAATTCCTGCAGTGAAGGTGTTTGGTTTGGGAGTGGGTCAAATTTGTATGCAATGGAGTACGAGTGCGGAGATGATCTGTAGGACACAGAGTTAAGCAAACATCTAAGCTAGCTATGCAACTCATCTTCTGCCTGAGTCATCTTTTAAGAATCTCTATGCACTTGATGGTCACTTAGACCGCAACAGAGATCATCTGGTGAATAGAAGCTTTAAGAAAAAAAATGAGACTTCCTTCTGGAGTCTTTCTTCTTTCATATGAATGTTTTTTTGGTCATTCTAAAGGATCACAAGTGAAACTTAAGTCAGTTACAAAGAACTGAGAGGAGCTTGCCGCAAGATCAAGTCTTCATTCTGCATTAGGGCAGAATCAGTTTTGGGGAGCTGTGCTTGCAACATAGCTTTTGATTCCTGAGTCATTCTGCACACAGCTCCTTTCTGGCATTGGCTGGATGTAGAATAGCATTTAAACTAGCTTATTACAATTGCGTTACGTGATACTTCATTTATGAGATCTGTACTTCTGTAATTCTACAAATGCTAAATGAACAAAATGGATTATCCAGCATGGTGTTGGTAGTGGTACTCATCCTCTCAGTGTATTACTTCTAAAGATCCTTTCCTTTCAACACTCAGAGCATGATGAGCTGTGAAGGATTTAAGTGGTAGTGTTAGGTAGAATTGGTCTTCCTTACCCAATTGTATTGGCATAATGTGATGGCACATCAGTGAGCATGTGCATCCTCTTGCAGCTTCTGTAAAGCGTGGGAGAAAAAGCACTGCTGACCCAGCTGTCTAATGAGCAGAAAAGGAATGACTGAGGAAGTGAAAGTGCACGTTTCTTTTGCTATAACTATGCATGTAACTAGAGTGCTACAGGTAGTTGCCAGCAAGGACTTGAACTTCAGGTTTCAGCCTCAAAAGCTACAAGCCTTTACCAGCTGGTGGTCTGATCCGCTACATTTGCTGTTACATGTGGGGTGATGCAGAATGGCAGCTGCTGCTGTAGCAGAATGAAGTAGGTTCTGGCTTTTTTAAAGAGCTGGGCAAATTGTTTGAGGCTGAATGAGTCAGTATTCCTTGACTCGTCCTTAGGAGTATTGTCTCTCAGGTTCATTCAGTTTCAAGCCTAAATTGGAATTTTGAGCAGTTTATTGAAATTTGAAGTCTGCCTTCATAGATGTATCTTAGGTTTTTCAGTAGAAATGGATTGGTATCATCCAAATACAGTATTGAGATTCAATGTGACATAGTAGCATGAAGACAGAGATTTCAAATTAACTGTGGTCCTTCTTCATAGATTAGGAGAGAAGTCAAGCTAGCACTCAGTATCTTTCCATGCTGCAGCAATAATGCGAATTTACAGTGCAAGCTGGTCTTGGACTGGTTTTTCAATCTGCTGACAGTTTGAAATTGAAGTACTTTTGCAACTTAAGAACTAGAATCTCTCAGTATAAATCATACAGAGGCCTCTCCGTCTTCTCTCCAATACAGTTCTATGTTGCCCAAGCACATGCATGTTTTTGTACCAGTTCTGCTCATGATGCAGATGATGATGGGAGTTCACTGTGTGCCTGGCTGACAAAAGAGAATCTGAACTTTCCAGGAATCTTTTAAACAGTTCTTCCAAAATGGGACTTCTGTCTTCTTCTGGCACCCCACATCACAACCCCAGCCGCAGTGGAGGAACTTGGGGCATTTTGGTTCTTCTCAGAATACCAGAGTGCTTTATTTAGTAATGTGGCTGTTCTTTTCATCCCAACCTTCCTTTGTTTTCGCTTAGTATAGAATATTCATGGAGGTACATCCTACTACTTGTCTGCCTTGGTCAGTAAGTAAGTAGCATAAAGTTAGAAGAGAAGCAAGGGCTTGTCTTACGATGGAAATAATCTTTTGACTGACTGATGCAATCAGGAAAAATAATGGGTAGGCTTTTAGACACACAGCTGTTTACCTGTCCATTTTTTCCAACTGTATCAGCTCACGTATGTCCTGGGTTCGGCAGTAGCAGTCATTTTTCTCTTTCCCAGTAGCTGGTGCAGTGCTGCATTTTGGCCTCTAGTCTGAGAGCAGTGCTGGTAACACACCGATGTTTTAGTTGTTGCTCAGTAATGTTTACTCCCATCAAGGACTTTTTCAGTCTCATGCTCTGCCAGTGAGGAGGGGCACGGGAAGTTGGGAGAAAGCAGAGCCAGGACACCTGACCCAAGCTAGCCAAAGGGGTATTCCATACCGCAGCACATCATGCCCAGTATAGAAACTGGGGGGAGTTACCTTGAAGGCCCAGATTCGCTGCTCTGATCGGGCTGGGTATTGGTTGGCAGGTGCTGAGCAATTGTATTGTGTATCACTTGGTTTTATTGATGGGTTTTTTCATTCTCTCCCTTTGCTATTTCCCTTATCATTATTATTAGTAGTATTGTATTATACTGTAGTAATTGGACTGTTCTTATCTCAACCCATGAGGTTCACTTCTTTCGATTCTCCTCCCGATCCTGCCCTCAGCAGGGGGTGTGTGGAATGGCTCCATGGTTCTGAGTTACTGGCTGGGATTAAACCACAACATCACTGAATAAAAGTTGCTACCCTTTCTGAAGGCTTTGCTGCTGCTGTTTTTACTGGGTCAGAACTTTCTGTGTCTTTCAGCTGCCTCAGTTCCTTGAGCCTTCCTCCTTCTTGGAAGTGCATTCTGATCTCTGCTCCTAATCTTTATGCTTGTTTCTCTTCTGACTAAGCGTCATCTATATTTTATACATGTGTGACTGGAAAGCCAAGAAGAAAATCTGAGATCAAGTGCAAGGTTGTACATCGCATGGCTGTCAAAGTTCAGCTTTGGAGACTAGCTTTCTCTGAGGCCTTTTTCAGCCCTTTTGGAGGGGGGCAGGGACAGTAGGGTGGCTGACAAAGGTCTAAATGCATGCTTCATAAGCTTGTGTTAGATAGGCGTTGCTTACCATGGCCCCAGTACAGCTGGCCTTTATCCTAGCATTACTCAGATGCTACCTTCAGATCTCAAATCCTTAGGGCTTTGAAAAACAAAGAGAGTGCTGTGATTATTTCCAGAAACATGAAAAAATATCCATGTATGCCGGCCCGCCTTTCTCCTTGCATCCAGCGAGTGAAGGTTCTCATTTGAGTAAGATCATAGCAAATGCAATATAATTATGTAGTTTAGGTCTCTTCTGCATGGGGGAGGTGACTCATGTGGATATATGTTTTTTTCCCCACCCAAGATACTTCCACGTTTGTTGTTAATGGCAGTATAATGAACTGACTTATCTGCTGATCTCCAAGTGTGTCCATGGTTGGTGATGGCAGAACAGCTCAACAGATTATATCAGCAAAGGTTGTTTTCTTTAGTCAGATCGTAACCTCTGCTTTGTCTCTGTTGTGGAGACATGGAAGGAGTTTCCACTGCAGGCAGCTCTTTAAAATGGACAGTGCATCCCTTAAGCATGCTGTAGTTCAGTGGCCTTTGTTTCTCCTGTTCTGAAGATACTTGCCAGATTGTTTAAGAATGCAAGCACTTTTAAAATACACAGTTGGTGAGATAAGCTTGAGTGTACTCAAAAGAATGGCTTCATTCAGCATCCCCAAATCTATAGCGAGCTGGAGTCTGAATCATAATTTCCAAGTCAGTGTTGAGATGGAAAAAGACAGGAGTCATTTGTTTAACAGTGGAAGACAGAGAGAAACTGTCATGTCTACATCGGTTTTGAGCATCTCTGCCCTTCTGCAGTGCACTCTTGTGGATGAACACACAAAGACTTTTCTCTGCAGCACTTTGCCATCACAATGAAGTTGCAGCAGATTAGGACAGGATCTCTCCCAGTTTTATAAGTGCTTTCTTTTTTATTCCCTCGCTGTTTATGTTGTTCAGGGTACTCTTCTGTCTGTGTCTTCAAGCTTAATTATTATAGCAGAGGGAAACAGCATCTAAGATGAAACTTTGGGCTCTAGCTCATCCCTTCTGGCACTTTTCCAAAGCAATCAGCCACTCCTGGCTGCAGCTGAAGTTGTGCCGAACCACAGTTGGTTGTAGGATACAGTCGCCCTGGACGTTGACTTTAGGATCCCTATTTCTGCCCATATTATTAAATAATTCCTGCAAATATTCTAAAATATTTGGTAAATATTTTAGACTATCTTCTATGTGTGTGTATTCTTTGTATGCATTTACCATACTAATCACTTTACTTTGAATGTTGTCTTTTTCTGTGCTTATTAGCAGGCAGTCCTGTTCTCTTCCCCACCCTCTGGAACTAGGACATAAAGAGTCTGGTCTCTCTCTCATGACCATGTTTTTCCACCCTCCAGAATCAGTTTTATGTCTTCATCCTGTCCTACTCCTGCTCTCCTGGTTCTTGTCTGGTTTTTAAGCAGATTGTTTTGCTTGTAATGCTTCCAAAGTGACTGCTCATACTGTAGATTCGAGGAATACCAAACAGTAAAATGTAGAAATAGACAGCTCATTTTGTCATTTCTAATTATAACTGATGACAAAAGAAAGTGAAAATTCTTTTGTCAGAAATCTGGTAAATGGACTTGCATTTGAATGAAAGCTGAAAATGCAAACTTCTTTCTGAGATTGGGGTCCAGTCTTTTGTAGAACTACGCAGGTACAGTGGAGATGCGATGTTTCTTTGGGGTCAGTTAGGTGGCCTAAATCCATCTTGGAGCAGGAGCAGTTTCTGCCTCCCACCTGCATATTCCTGATGCCTCCTATCTGCATTTTTGTTCATAGAGTAGCAAAAACCTCTTAAATAACATGACTGTTCAGGATTTGATCACCTCTCTCACCTGACTAACCACTCAGCCCAGATTGCAAGCGCTGGGACAAGGGACCAGGGCAGACATGCGTGGCCAGGAGAAGGGCGCGCTCACTGGAGGTGATCTCTGCCTGTTGTGAAATTGTGCCCTGACCTCTTTGTGAAGAGTGCAGTTCTGTTTCTCACTTAGTGTATAATGACCTTCCAGGCAAAAAGTGAAAACAGCTCTGCTGGAGACTAACTTAAATGAAAAAGGACCCAAGTTCTTCTGGCAGGCTCATGTTTTGCAGTTCCTTTTGTCAGAGCAATGATTTTGGATGGTGTAAATCTCCTATCTCCATCTAAAGCATGAGAAAAGAAGCCAGGTTTGTTGGGTGGTAAATTACCCTGGCTCTGCCCAATTTATATGCAGTAAAGAAAGAACTGCTTAACAATAAACGAGTGAGCATGAATGTAGCATTAAGGCAACTACGGAAATCAAATGCTAAGTTTATCATGTCTTCTGCAACATACCATCTGTTTAGCTGTCCCACTGCAACACAGCTGTCTCGGCTGTTCATAGCGGCTCTCACATGGAGGCTGAGTGCTTCCAGAGATCTGTTTTTGAGGGTTCTCTCTGAGAAGAAGGAAAGCTGTTTTGTTCTGCTTAGCTTTGTTGCTTTCCTTTAGAACTTGATAGAAGCAGAGCACATGCACTGGGTAATAAACGCTAGCGTGTTCTGTCTCCGCCGGGTCTTCAGGGGAAGAAGCCCAGTAACAAGTGTGTGGTCTCAACAAGAAGTAGCTTTGGAGACAGGTTCCTGGTCCTGTTCCCAGTTCTCTGTTGGCTCATTTGTAAGCCACTTAACCCTTCTGTCTTTATTTCATTTTCCCCTATCTAAGTGCCATCTGAGAGGCGTTCTTACCTAAACAGGCATTTGCTATTTCTTAGCTGCTTTTTAGAAATAATTCCCAACACCAGTGCCTCTGTCGTGGACTTTAACTTCCATTTGTATCTCATGAGTTTTAGGCACTTCAAAATAGCCAAATGGTGTGTTTCAGAAATCCCATTCTGAAATTCTTAGGCCCTTGGAACAATACCAGTCCTAAGGGCAGAGTTGCAGCCACAGCTTTGGCTTTCTTTGTGTCAGGTAGAGCTCAGAGCTATCTTGCATGTGTCTCTCCCCTCTCCTTTTGTGTTTATGAATGTGTCATGTTTATCATAAGCCTTCTTACATTAAACTTTCATAATTCATGTCATAAAGTTGTAGTAATCGTATTATGGGATTGCAGATTTGAAAAGTTGATATGAGGGTCGTGTCCTGCATCTGACGACTTTGCTTGTAAACAGTAGAAGCTTTTGGTTGAAGGGAGGAGCTTTGTCTCTTACCTAATGTTCATGTGCCATCAAAAATGTGCTTACAAACGGAAAGGAGATGTGCACAGACTGTCAGCCTGAATTGGTGGTGTGGGTGGTTCTTGGCAAAGCATATGAGTCTCTGAAGCCGGTGAGGAAATTTTTAACCATGGTGTCACAAACTTGATGCGTTAGCAACAGATGTCATTTTCAGAAGCCTCTGCTTTCTTAGGGAGCGCAGCATGCAAGCAGTATTCACAATCTGCATGCAAAACGCACAGTGGTTGATGGCATGAAATCATGTCTTTTAATACACGCTGGCTAGAAGAGCACCTTGGTGTAACATTGTGAAGCTTTGGCTTTGGGGCTTAATTAGACCAAGACGACGGAGCTCCGTGTTGCACATGGGAAGTCTGTCTGAAGAATGTCAATGAACTGAAAGTCAGAGCAACCATTCTGTTAAAACAATACTTAGCTCTTGCCCCATGTGGTTTTATTTGAGAGCTGAATGCTGATGTGAGTGAAGTAAAATAGGAGAATCCTCTGCTTTCTACCCTTTTTCTTTCATCTTTCCATGCGTGCAAAAAATAAAATGAAATTCAGAAGGGGCGTGAACTTGGCTACACCGGTAGGAACTATTTCAAATTAGCAAGATAAAATGGGACCGCTCTGCTAGTGCACAAAGACTTCATCTAAATTGAAGTCGCTTGGGGTTGAGAGCTACATAGCGCACCAGGGGCAGTTAAGCCTGGCAGTTGTGTTTGAAATGTTGTAGGTGGTAGTTCCAGATAAATGAAGGGGAAGTAGCATAAAATAAATGGCATTGATGGCAGTGTAACTTAGAAGGGAGAGAGGAGTGTGTCTGACCTTGCTGTCTAGCTGATATGGTCTGTCAGTATTTGTGCGTCACCAGCATGCCTGAACAGCGAAAGAACTTGCACTGGTCCCTCAGCCTTTTGGTGAGGTACAGATTTATCGGGATCTGAAGGGGGAGAAAGGTAAAAAACCCAATCATAGAAACCGCAACCCCAAAAGCTGTGGCTCTGGTGAGTCAGCCTTTCCATCTGACATGACCAAATCACGGAGATTTTTGCAACTCATCCAAAAAAAACCCCAACCAACCAACAACCAAAACCAAACCGGTGACCTGGGTCTCAGCCTGAAATTCATTTGCTTTGCAAAAACAAGAGGGTTTGAGTTATTGCAAGTGCAAGTTTTCCTTGAAGAAATTTGTATGTAAAGCCTTTTTTTTTGTTTTTTTTCTTTCTTTTTTTTCTTTTCTTTTTTTCTTTTTTTTTTTTGTTTTTTTTTTTTGCATTTGTTTATCTCCAAAACAGGTTCATTTTTTAAAATGAAAACTTGAGCCTTCGGTCCCTGCTGTGGACAAATAGCCTTACCCGAGGTCTTGTTTCATTTTAGAAAAATGAATTGCTGCGCCGGTGGGGTAGTATTTGAATGCTTTAAAAGTTCCTGTCAGTGTTTTAGTTTTGGTTCTTTTCTTTTTCCTTTTCGTTTGTGGACTTGCTGTGCCTTTTGCCCGGCCGTATTTAGTCTGCATACTAAATGTTAGTCTGCCCAAACACTTTACTTTGTGCACTTAGCTTTTTGGTTTCCTTTAGTTTTTTGCCTTTCTCCTTTTTTTTTTCTTTCTTTTCTTTTCTTTTTTTTTTCTTTATTATGATTTTGAATTTCTCTTTTGCTTTCACCCAGATGTATTTTAGACCGAGACAGACTTTGCTCCATGGGCCGGATTTTAGTCCGTGCACTAAATTTTAGTCCGCAGACTAAAAATAATCCGCGGATTATTTACTAAATCAATTCCCTCACGGAGAACTACAGAGACCCCAATACTCCTGCTGAGCCATACATGCAAGAGGCTTCACGGCTTACAGGTCCCACTGTCTGCCTGTCCTCCCACCCCTTCCCACCACGGAGCGCCAGCCCGGCATTGCCCTGATGTTGGCGCTCCGTGGCATGGAAGCGCTGGTGTACCCATTGCCGTGGGCTAGCAGCCGCTCGTGTAGTTCTCCGTGGGTGAATTGGACAGCTTTCCTGGTGGAACTGTGTTGAGTGGGAAGACCTAAAAGACCGCAGGGGGTTTTGCTTTTATTTCTCAGGGTGTTATTCGAAAGGGAGGCGGGAGGGGACAAATTGAGGGGAAAAAATTTTAAGTAACGGGTGCGACGGGTATGAGGGGAAATAAACCCGCAATAGAGAGCAATTCAGTCCATACCCGCACTCCTGAGGTGGTACGTCCAGTTCCTGAAGAATCCTAAAGAGATAACGCCAGCAAACAAAATCCAGTGGCGGGGGAAGTCAATCCAAAATGGAGAATAATCCGCGGCGGCCTGAGGCACTCATAGCTCACGCAAATTAAAAGCATCCAAATTCAAAAGCAGAGTTCTCGGCTTTTTCCTTTCTCTTCAGCACAAATTCCAAATTGCTGGGGTTTGGGTACTTTTGGGAAAAAAGCCAAAGCCACCCAAAATTTACATTGTGTCTCTGGGACAGACTTACCAATGGGATGCACCTTTGGGGACAAAAGAACCTGGCCCCATTTGTCTGTGGACGTTTATATCCAGGACCGAGGACTGAAAATTCTTTCTGATGGGAATTTCAATTACCCTTTTAGTTCAAGTTAGAGTTTTGATTTCGATTTTTTTTATTTTTTTAGTAAATGCACTGGCATTGGAACATAAATTTAATATATCAATGTTTCTATACTATGCCTCACCATTGCACAATCGATTTTTTGGCATACACTGTGGTGAAGTTGGACTTGCTGCTATGGAGACTGATGTTTAAAGTTTCTAATTGTATAAACATTTTCTATGTCCCCCACACCATGGATTTCTTATAATATTGGCTATATTTTTCCTTGCTGGACTATTCTCTTTTGGATTGACCCCCCCTGTTTGGATTATTTCACTGCATTATCATCTTTAGGACTCGTCAGGAACAGGACATTTCACCTCAGGAGTACGGGTATGTACTTAAACATTTTCTCAAATTACTAGGCCTAGCCTTGAAAAAGTGGAATATTTGAGTTCAAACCACATCTTTGAGGCAGCAGCCAGGCAAATGTTGTAACATGCACGGTGACAGAGATGAGATGAGTACCGACCGTAACTCACTTCATGTTAGTCACTGCTTGTTGTAGGGGAGGCCATGCAAGGCCTTCCTTTTCCATTTATTTCTTCCCTATCTCCCTGGTTTGAAGCAGTCAGGGCAGACTTCAGGAACTGCCAACCCCAAGTAACTCGTTTCAGAGCCAAAGGTAGGCTGACCAATTCTCAACAGGGTTTAGGAAACAGGCACTAGGCTTTCACTGGAAATGAGTTTGAGTGAACAAAGGAGCAGTCCTACAGATGCAGATTGGTGACTGCTTTCTAATGTGCTCAAGGTACTTTTCATCCTTGCTTTAAGGAAAACCATTGTCTTTTTTTTTTTTCTATTTAAAATCTGTACAATAGTTGATATGTGAGCTGTCCTGAGGGAAAAACACAGCCAAGAGTCAAGTGCTTCAGCCTCAAGCTGTGGTAAATCAAGCCTGTTAAAACATTAGTGTGAAGGTTCATGAGGGAGATCTCGGTAGTTTTACTCTCATGTTAAATACCGAGCAGCTCCTCTTCTGTGGATTTACCTCAAGACAAACTCATTTGTGGAACTTAGTGAGAGGTAAAAAATGGAAAGAGCTCATTTTTTTTTTTCTAGAGATTTTATTCTGGTCAGGCTGTGGCTTGGGAGTGGTGCTGGCATCCCCTGTGCGCTGTGGTCAGCAGCCCAAGCTCTGCCAGCAGCGTGCAAAAGCAGCTTCTGCTGCCCCTCCGTACCCTCACGGCACGGTGGTCGGCTGAGGTTCTTTGCAGGCAGTGTTAAGCTGATGCCTTTCTTTTTGTCAGTGTGGGCCTCGTGTGCAACCTTTTTTGGTTGGTTTTGCAATAACCCAGCAGAAATAGATAGTGCTTTTTGGGTACCCGAGCCAGGATTCCCTGCCAGCACCAGTTAGTACAGCATGGACTGCAGCAGTCCTGGGTGCTCCCGAGCCAGCTGGGCACCAAGGGGATAAAATCTCTGCCTCGGGAGAACTTAGCATTTGTGTTTGATTCTCATTCAAGAGAGCATATATGTCTTTGGTTTAAAACCTATTTAAGAAGCGCTTGTGCAAGTTCCTCATCTGTGATTAATGAGCATGTCATGCACTGAATTGTACTTTTTTCTCTTGTTTTGCCCCTTGGTGCTATGTGGCTTGGGTTCACCTGCAGTGGGGGCAAAAGCGTTCTGGATTAGCTCCATTTTTACCAAAAATGCTGGCATCAGAGTTTAACACTTGCAACCACCCCACTCCCTTTTCCCCAGCCTGCGTATCACTTGCAGCATAGCGAGGCAGAAGTAGTTGAGGGGACCATCCATGTCATTTTAACTCATATTTTGCTTTTGACATAATGAGAAAGGAAGATGGGGGTGTGATTAGTGGTGGGTAGGAATGTTCTTAGAGGGTTGAAACAAAACTGCAGTGAAGAACTCCTATTTGTAATCACTCAAGGTAAAAATCTGTTAGAGTAAAGTAGTTGGTTCTCTTGCTGCAATTTTCAGCTGTACTTACAAATACCAAATGTGCAGGAATTATCCCAATAAACTTATGGGAATGACTTGCCAGAATAAGGTCACGGAAGAAGTAACTTGCAAATTAGAGCTAAGACATTTCCTGCACTCCACCCGTGCTTTCCTTGTTGTTCTTCAAAGTTGAACAGCAGCCTCCATAGCAACAATCTGACCTGCCTGCCTGCAAAAGTCCATGTTACTACATTATCTAGCCAAAAAAAGACCCAACCCGAAACCGTAGCGGGGGCCTTATTCAGTTTTTACATTCGGTGAATCCTGCTCATTTGAACCCTCCTCCCCACCGCCACTCCACCCCATGTGCATGGCTGGAAGCACCTGTGTGTTTATCATGATTTTTGAATGAGTTTCCCCTTCATTCTTCAAGTTGTTTTTCTGAGTGCGCTCTCATGACGTCTCTTGCTGGCATTGCACCTTCACTCTAGTGCAAGACGTTGCAATTAACCCTTTCTCAACCCCAGGAACTGGATTTTCCCATGCTTACTGGAGGACTTTGATTAGCACAAACCACAACTTGTTTGTTCCAGCTTGTTGGGCAATGAGAGGTTTAATTGCTCTGACTTGCTTCTGGTCAGCACGGAAAAGAAACATACCCAGACAACCTGTTTCTCCTGGCTTGTTTTCTCTTTTTGTCTTGTTTTAGGTCTTCCGGCCCCGCACTCCACCAGAAGCAATCGCGCTATGTAGCCGTCTGTTGGAGTACACCCCCACTGCCCGCCTGACTCCCCTGGAGGCCTGTGCGCACTCTTTCTTCGATGAACTACGGGACCCAAATGTCAAGTTACCAAATGGGCGAGAGAAACCTGCACTCTTCAATTTCACCACTCAAGGTAGCCTGTGGGCGTTGAAAGATCCCTCCTTTAGGAAGGAGCACTTGGATAAATGTTTGCTGGGTTGCAGGTGGCATTCCCCCAAAAGTAAAAGTCTCTGAGCAGGAGTAAGGTTGTTAAGTGGTTCCATAACCAGTTATCTGTTTCAAGGAGAGAGGAAGGGGACCTTGGAGAAATTGGTTATGGGATTTTCAGATGCCTGGTGCCTCCAGTTCAAATTTCATGCAGGGTACCAAGGGCTGTTACTATTGGATTGCATCAAGAAGGTTTACATTTGCAGTTCAGTGTCTGCAGCCTGGCTGCTGGCTTCCTGTGAAGTGTCACGGTCAGCAGACCATGGAGATCAGATTATTATTTGGAGGTGATCCTGCTCCATCGTACCTGAAATGCCATAGCGAGCGGTAATGCATATTAGGTTTGGCAGGGAGGTTTGTAGTGTTGCTGCCCATTTTGGTTCTGGGTATGAGATACATACAGAGGTGTTAGTGGCCTGATTTTATGTTCTATACAGTTCGTCTGGCATCGCATTGACTCAGGTCATTTAGAAACTGTAAAAATGACAGATAACTAACTTTTTATTTGAAGCCAGACCAGTATCAAATTTTAAAGTCATTAATGTGTGGTTTGGGGTCTTTTTTTTTCAACACAAGTGAAAAATGTAGAGCTGATATCCCCATAGAAGCAGTTTTGCCTGCTGAGACAGAGAATGTGAGAAGTATGGCATACAAATATGGTAGTAATTAGTCTTGGAGCTTTCTTGAAGTGATTAGCTGCCAATTCTCATCTTTTGAGCAAGAATAGATCTATATGCATTTTCTGTTGAAAGTCTAAACCACCTTTTGGCTGAGTTAGCATCAATGTAATTTTTCAGCCTCCTTAGTGAATGCAGTGCCCATCTGCCAAACTGTGAAACAGAGCCCTCTCATTCGACATGTGGACCCCTTTCATTTAGAAACAAAAACCAAGGGCAGCAGGGAGAGAGCCATGAAGTTCTGTGTCCAAAGCACAAACACCTTAAAGCGATCAAGAAAAGAGCTTGTGCTTCCAGGTCACTGTCCTCTGTGCTGATTTCTGCATCTACTGTTATGAATTTAGTAGCTACATCACAAGTCCTTCCTTGTTGCAGTACCCATGAATTGCCTTTTCTGCCCACTCGAAGGCAATCTTCAGTAGCTAAGATGGTTTTGCTCCCAGTATCATTATACCACTTCACCCCTGTTCTTTTTGACATTATTTCTTACTGATGATGAGATTGGGCTTATCTACTACATGAAAACCAGGATTTTAGAGAGGGTTGGGAAGCTTTATAGTGACTCTGTAAAACTCCTTAGGGGAGAAATAAATGTATGTATTTGGAACATGTCCCTGATTTTCCCCTAGTCAGTGTGGAAACTGCTGGGAAAGCTACCCTAATGCTTAAGCAAATTTAAAGCTCCTTTGCCCTCCTAAGGAGCTGATGTGCTCTCTCCCCTTGCACAGTGACTCATGGAAGTGACAAGCGAAGTCAGATCTCCTGCAGCAATTTCCTTAAGATTCTGCAAAAGCGAGTTTCTGTCCTAGGCAGGTTCCAGTTTCACCGTCTAAAAAGGGAAGGCAGGACAGAGGCTGGCCATGAACACGTTTTCAGATAAGCTCTGGTGTAGGTGACCAGCCAAACTCAAACAAGAAGAGTTGATTTTTTTTCTTTGTAATAAGTAATTCCATTGCTTAGCACAGTGATTTTAAGACCTTTGTATTTAATAAACATGCATCAGTGAGTCTTGTTTAGCAGCAGTCCTGACTGCTACCAGGGAAGTTTTGGAGTCGCCATCCCTGGAGGTGTTTAAGAGGCATCTCTGGTGCTTAGTGACATGGTTTAGTGGAGGACTTGGCAGTGCTAAGTTAATGGTTGGACTGGATGACCTTAAAGGTCTTTTCCAACCTAAATGAGTCTGTGATTCTGAGATGCACAAGAAGCTTTTGCTTCTGCTGTGACCACTCTGCAATCCTTGCTCTTTAGCCAGACTGTGCAAGGTCCTGTTGAATTGGCTAGTCCAGAGCAGAAATCCCAACTGGGAAATAGATCCAGTTATCGGAATCAAATGATGACTCAATGTTAAGTCATCTGTGGTAATCTAAAAAGTAATGAAAGGCATCCTTTTGTTTTGAGGAGCATGTGTTTTCAACAGGATAATATTAAGTTTTAGAAGTGTTTTGTTTGGCTATATCCAGTTGCCTGAAACCCATGGAGTAGGAGGTAGTTGCAGAAGGCTTGAAGGCAGACCTGTTAGAAATAACAACATAAATCTGACCATTAATGCACTGGATTGATTCTCAGAGAGAACTGAAGCGTCACAGCAGATCTGCTGATCTGAGAACTGATGCTGCTCAGATAGTCTAGAAAAATAAGTGAGAATATATGGAAGATAAAGATCATGGTCTTAGGCTGTCAGCAGTAGTTGCAGGACACGTTGGTGCTTACTTTATTGTAGAGATGGGCTCTCTCGAGGAGAGCTTTAGCTGGTCATTCTTAATGTCTTACCTGTAAGTTCCTACTGCTGTTTAAACAAATATACATTCATTGGGGTTTGAAGAAGGTGTTTTGGCCAAAGAGGTATCTCCACTAGCCACAGAGCTGGCTGTTAGACTTACAAGACAGAAAGCATGGAAGACATTTTTTTTTTCCTTAGAAGCTGAAGTTTAAGCAGTCTGAAATGAGTACCCTCAATTTCCTAAACTTGCTGTAACATGTCGGTGGTTGAGCTGGGTCACAAATGTTACTGTCACTCCGTGTTGGCCATTAAGCACTGTGAAATTGTTCTGCGATTCAGCACTTAGGAATGGTTATTGTGCATTTCTAACCAAGCTGTTTCACTGTACTATCTGAGTGCCATCTAGGTTTTTCTTTTAAGACAGTATTTCTGCTCAGGTCCTAGAGGGGACAGTGGGACCCAACGAAACTGCTGGAACCACCTGAGTTACATAGAGTTTGCTATTGTGACAAAGCAAACTGATACAAGACTATTTTTTCCAGGGGCTTATGGGAATGTTGATAATTGAAATGTAACAATGCTGATAAAGAGCACTGCACTGTTTCCCAAGACCAAGCATTTTCTTGTGTTGGGGGAATGAAGACGATCTGGTGTTCTAGTAAAGTAGATGTTTTCATTCCCATCCCAGACACACTTCTCCTTATTGGATATGTAAACTGGCTGCAAATGGCATGATTTGATCAGGAGAAAGCCAGAGGTGTTCTCCCAGCTGATGTGAATGAACTGAGTTTGCTTGTGTCATCTTTGGGTATGAGGCAGATGCTTTTTTAGCCAGCACTGAGTGAATTTCTTTCTTGCCTCTGTTGCTCTCTCTCAGGTTTCTGTCAGAAACCTTTTATGCAGCTCTGTTCACATCATGGTATTGAAAGCTTTGTCTGGATTGCCTTGATCACCATGCCTTCTTGCAGCAACAGTATTGGTTGTGATTAATCTAACCTTGAATTGCAAGTTTGATTAGATAAGCAAGCTACAGTCCAACAATTTGACCTTCTCAATACTTTGTTAACTGCAGATACTACAGGTCAAGCTTTTTCCTTGGTATTGACATGCCTCATCCTTACAGAGGTGATAGCAGCAAAAATAGGATAGAACAAAAATTCAGCCAAGTTATCAAGCAAAGCTGCTACTAAACTTAAGCCAGGAGTTCAATTTACTGTGATTATTTCTTGTCTGAATTAGCATGCTCACGAGTGAAGCATCAAGACATTCAGAGCCTGCTGAATTTAAGATACCAAGAAAGATAACGTGGGGTTTTGAGACGAGAACAAGATGAGTCTTGTAGTCTCTATGCACATTCTTTAAGGTAGTTTCAGAGAAATGGTTTGATGGTTTTAATGCCTTAAACCCAACAAAACTCTGTATATGTGCCATAATGGGTGCTGCAAAAGGTAGTGTTCTGGTGGCAGTGTGTGAACATATGGGGGGAATGAGCATGGGGTTGAAGTGCCTTGAAAAGGTGGTGTTCTGTTGGATCAACTGTGGCCACAGTAATGCAGACAGCCTGTAGCTGCATCCTCAAGGCACCACTTAGCACTGGAAGGTAGCAAATGTCATTTGGTTTCTTGATGGTGTAGCTCTGCTTTTGTTTGGGTCATAGCTGCCAGTGATGAGCAGAAAGTAATGAGGGGATGATAAAAGCTTCCAAAAAGTGAGGTAAGCAGCAGATTCCCACTGATAGAGTTGAGAAACAGCTTGGATAAAATATTCAAGGAGCAACATTTTCTAGCACAGAGGAGCTAATACCCAAGGTAGTATTAAAGTATAGGTTTATCACTGCCGTTCAGCTTTGACACTTGAGGACTCATGTTTCTTCATTTTGTTTTTGCATTTAAAATGGAGATTTACAATTGCTGAATTGTATTACGAACATATGAATTGTGAATTATTCCCACATGAGTTTGAGGATTAGTATTTGTACAAATGTTGTGAGTAGTGGGGCTTTCTAGATGGGCTACCTAGGTCTGTTTAGACATGAATGGAGAATTAAAGGATAGATTGGATGGGTTGCAGGTAATGTAGCGACTTGTGTTTGGTTCTAGACTGGAGCTTATATCCATAAGTGCTGAAACACAGTCTCAAAACGTGTAGCAATGAGCAGGTGAGAGTCTTCTGCCTCTTGCCCTCACAGCAGTAAAGAAACTTCGTGTAACTTAACAGAGAAAAAGATGAAATTGCTGAGTAGACTTCTGATCCCTTTAGGCCCTCAGTTTAAAGCTTATGTTAAAGAAAAGCAATAGGCTTTTGAAAATAAGCACAAATAATTGAAGGCTGTGTACAGAACTCCCTTACTGAACACATGGTGTGATTTGGATAGCCCTTGCTCTCTGGAGGTCTTATGTAAAAAGCTGTCTATTCTCATTTCTCCTCCAGATGACCTCCTGGAGCTCCAAAATTCGTCAGTCTCCTTTCTGTGAGGTGGCTGTTCACGTCCTCCTCACTGGGTGCTGCTTTCTCAAGAGGCAGCCAGTCACTCCTGTTCCTGAAACAAACAGGACCTGTCTTGTCTGCTCAGTTCCACCTTCTGTGAGGCACTAGATTCTCTTGAAAGGGTGCCAGAAATTGTCATTTGTTGGCAATGCGTAGCCCTTATCCTCCCACAGTTGTGGCTATAAGATGCCTATTTTTCATTCCTATACGCGTTGAAGCTATATTAGATTTGGAGCCTAAAAAACATGACTGTTTTTGCTTTGGCTAATGTCTTAAAGAATGGGTGCATCATTTTGTTGTCCATTTAAATTGCCCTGATGATCAATTCCCTTTTGCTTTTCCCTGTGCTTTTAAAGGAGGTGCCACCTCTTCTTGGCCTCGCTCAAGGAGACCGGTCTTGGGTTACTGGGTCCTTGAGAAAGTGATGCTAAGAACTAAATCCCTGAAGCTCTTGGAGCAACTGTTGGAGCTGCTTGCTTGCTGAACCTGTGTCCCAAAGCAGCACCACTGTTATCAGCCTTCTTAAGACTGATTGCAAGTGGGTTTCTGAAGGGAATCCTTCTAGTGCTTAGAAGGAAACAGCATTATCAGGCTGCTGATAAGGAACAGGCTTGGCTGGTTCTTTGCTAACTCCCAAGCTGCTGTCTTTCTCTAGGAAGCAATTCCCATGCACCACTACTTGTAGTTCTGACAGTCTTGCTCTGGAGACTGCTTTGCCGAATATCCCTGTGGTTTCCTCTCGCTGGTTGGCAAAGAAGAAAACATAACGTGACCTTTGGCTGTAAAGGCATGCATTTCACCCGAGGTTGCTGTTACAGGGGGAACCCAAGGAGCTGAAACTGCATGCAGGGCTCTTCGTGGTCGATGAGCTAATTTGTTTTATTCCACCTCCCCTCCAGAACTGTCAAGTAACCCATCTCTGGCTTCGATCCTCATCCCTGCTCATGCCCGGAACCAAGCAGCTGCTTCAACCCCTACAAACGCTACAGCGGCCTCAGGTGAGAACATGCAACCGCCTGCCTCCCTCCCCACCCTCGCTCCCCCTGACCAGGCACCTTCCTTCTGCTGAGGCCCATGAGCTGCCTTGGCCTGTGGGGTGGATGCAGAGGAAGGACTTCTTCCAACATCACCTGAAACTTGGTCTTGGTGGGTGGTCATTTGGGTGCTAGCGGTGGTCACCAACCCAAATCCGAACCAAGGGCACTTAAACTCTGCATTCGACCTTATAGTTTGTTGGTCCTTCTTGCTCGGACTTCCACTGTTGTTTTTTTAGCAGTCCTCGTGGGTTGGTTTGCACTTAAGTTCTGAGCTTTCAGCTGGTCTGAAATTAATACTGACTTGGAGCAAGAGCTTGTGCTAGATGCCCAGGAAGGGAAGAAACAGCTAGCTCAGTACACGTGGCCTCTGTGGGGCTTGGATGCCTTCCCCAAAGGCATTAGCACTTAAAAGTCTACTTAGGGAGTTCAGTCGTTGTGCTCACTGCCTCCTCTAAGTAGCTGCAGTTGCTTCTTACTGAGTTTGCTTGTGTCATCTTTGGGTATGAGACAGATGCTTTTTTGGCCAGCACCGAGTGAATTTTTTTCTTGCCTTTGTTGCTCTCTCTCAAGTTTCTGTCAGAAACGTTTTAAAAGCTCACTGTTGGCCTGTGGCCACTCCATTCTGTATTCAGGTTCCAGTGAAAGCTTAAAAGCCTGCTAATATCAGTTGGGAGGCTCCCAAAGAAAATCCCAGGTGCTGCAGGATGTGGTAGAGGTGATTCAGTACATGGCAGTCTTCCTCTGAGTCAGCTCTGAGTCAGCAAACCAGCCGGCTATCTTGGGGATTGGGCAACCCAAGGCAGGCTGCAGAATGGGTGTGCTTCTGTACGTAGCTTGTGTGCACGTCAGTCCCATCTGAAAAGGGCTCTGACCCCATTTAGACGCTTACTCAGTGTAAAACAGCTGATAAGGGGAAGCCTTAATTAAAAAAGTAGTATTGAAACATGAAGGAAAGCATTTGCAGGTCGGTGTGCTGGACAGTTACCTGATGTGCTTTGTCCAGCCTGTGCTGTATAGAGAGCATTTTCATGCTCCAGGACAGCCAAATGCACACATTTGAAAGATGAGGCCTCCCTGAAGATGTAATAGCAGTAGGTAAAAGGTACAGCCTGTACAATTGTATGTCGTCTGAATTTAGGAGAAAGCAAAATTGGTATTCTCAAATTTAGTATGTTTGCTTCATACACTTGGCAGTATTTTGCAAATAGTCATGTTCTCTGTTTCCCTTTTCTGTGCATCTGTTGCTCAACAAGTGAGAGAAAAAAGGCAGATAAAAGAGTAAAAGTGATTGGAAAACTACAAAATGCACACATGGAAAATTATTTCAAGCCCTTCTGAAAAATATTGTTTCACTTAATGTCCCCTTGGTGACTTCTGAGGAGTTCCTTTGTCAAAATACAAGTCTTGAGGAATTAATGGGGTTAGGAAATCTGTTTTCACCCACCGCTTTCCAAGAGCTCATATGGCTGAGTCCTAAATGTGAAGTATAACCTCAAAAAAGAACAACAAACCCCCCCACCTTATTGATGTCAACGGTTTTAAATGTATTTGTGAGCACTGCACCGAACTGAGGCAGGACCTGTTACTAATAGTTCAAACCCCATAAAAATACCCTTGCAGCTTGGAAAAGAAGTTGTGAGATGAAGTTCAGTATTGGGCGACTTGCAGCTTTGTGTTTCTGCAGCACAGCCGGTTGGTAGTTTCTTATTCACGTGAGGTTCTCACAGCGCGCAGTGGGAATTCATTCCATGGGAGTTGTGATTTTTAGGATTAGGCCCTGTATGCAGTTATGTTAATCTGTTGTGCTTTGCATACTGATGCCGCACTTAGCAAGAGATTTTCAAATAAGGGGTCCCTTCTTTCCCTATAGCCCCTGCACATCCCAGAGCAGTAGATTTCTACTCCTTCAATAGCTGCTAAAGCAACATGGGAGCAGCTCTCCCCTAACCAAGGGCATCCTGATAGGCAGGAGGCATTTCTGCAACATGTGACTAAGCAGTAGAAATTCAGAAACTAGAAAGGTGATGATGAAGCAACATGATGCAGTGCTCAAGGCACTGCGAAGGGCAAAGCAGGTTATATGTAACTGTAACTCACATTATCGGTGTGTAACTTGCATCTCCCGCTAGCAAGCAGAACCGATACTGAGGTCCAAGCGTCCACTCCATTGCCTAGTAGGCAGCAGTGGTTGCCTACTCCATAAGCTTGAGGCATAGGTGCACGTACATTGAAATGCAGTGTACTTGTTCATGACTGTAGATAACCCAGGTGGGTGGTTGTTACCTGCTTGCAGACAGTTACTTCGTTTTCAGAGCTGTCGTGTTAGTATGCAGCCGTGTCAGAATCTCTGCTTTTTGACAAGGTGTAAAGCACAGCTCTTTATCATGTGCCAAGGCAGGGTCATAGCTAGAGAATAACTTCAAAAGTGAGATCTGTTTGTCCCAAGTCTACCAAAGCGGTGTTTGTCAGGACGCTTAGCAGTGCCGTGGTGCTAAGAGATGGAAATGGTTGGCTTTTCAGCAAACCACATTAACAGGGCAGGTTTCATCAAGCCAGCAGTACAGCTCGTGCTAACCAGTATGTCACAAATCTGCATTTTTAAGATTTAGCAAAAATGAGTAAATTTTGGTAACTGATAGTTTCACAGTGGTGATTTGAACAGCCCAGTGCAGCAGTATTCCTGGGATCATGATCTTAAATGCAGGAGAATTGTTGTAGGTTAATTTTTAAGTGTGAAAATGTTCCTGTTGCAAATTTCCTCTTCTCTTGAGTGATAAAGCTGGATTTGCTGTACTAATAGAACCTGGTTCTGCAGTGGGAGTATGAAGCCTTGCTGCACCAGTGTTCGTAAATTCACCTGAAGGTTTAGGAGAAACTCTTGTGTGACATTAGTGGCATGTCTAGAGCAAAGCAGAGGAGAAGAAAGATGGGAGTTACTGGCCCCTGCTTGAAATGATGCGCTTGCCTTTTGTGGATTATACAGGCCATTGATCAGAAATGCCAATGCAGCTTTATTTGTGTGGGTGCTGGCTTGATTAGCTTATGGAGGATGGTTTCCTAGCTGTGCAGCCGCAGCATCAGCGAGGGGAGCATGCACACCGAGCCAAACGTGTGTCTGGTTGTGTGACTCCGTGTTTTGCTCACTGGATCAGCCAGCAGCAGTAGTTACCTCTCTGTTAGTCAGCATTAAGATGGGAAGAGCGTATTTGCCATCTGCAGGGGAATTGTGCCAGCAGGGATACTGGGGTCATCGTCTTGGGCGTCCCACTGCGTTGATCCCATGTAATCCCAAATGCGATAGCGTGCCTGAACTTTCAGCAACAAAGCAGATTAGAGCTAGTGTTACCTGCCAGTGCGTGCAGCTGAAAAAGACCACGGTGCTCAATAAAACAACGTGTAATACATTTCCCATCAAGGGAATTTTGGGAAACTAATTCCTTAACCGGAAGAGGGGCAAGCTCAGGCATCGGCAAGCTCAGCACAGGGATGAGTCTATGACAGCTGGAGGAGTAAAACTTGCATGTTTCAGGCTTTTATGTTCCTGTTTTGCTCTGGGCCCTGGATTTCTACATCCGTGTGCACGCACAATAGGAAAACCAGGCTTTTCTCTTCCTCCCTCTCATCTTCTCAGCTGTCCTGTGAGAACTCCCAGGCTGGTGGCAGCTTTGTTTCTGTATCTTCGCAGGAGAGCAGCACAGTCCATCAGCATTACAGATCAAACCAGCTAATGCTCTCTTTGGTGCTAATGGGCTTTCTTGGGCTGTATTGGCACCTCTCTCTTGCTGAACTGTAGCCTTGTCTTTCCTTTCCGGGAGGTTTCTAAGGAGTAACCCTCCGAGAAAGCCAAGGTGTTCCTCAGAGGGAAAAGCTGAATTGGAGGAGGTGCTCTACACTGATGGGAGATGCTTTGCCCTCTGTTTGGAAGCACTTCTGGAGGTGGCTGACACTTAAGCCCTCATGTGGTTTCTTGTCCCGCACAGACAGAGGTGACAGGACAGTGGGGCTGCCCTGACCTCAAGCCACAGTCATCTGTCCCGTACCAGAAAGCTCCTAGTTCTGCTCCCCACTGCTTTGCAAAGCAGATGTTCTAGCAGCACTGCTGAAGGCCGAGATTCTCTTCTCTTATGCCCAAGTGCTGATGCCTCATGGGGAGAAGTAAAGCAGTGTCCAGAGACCCTCATACTTGAATTGTGCTCCTTCCTCTGGCACCTCAGCAAAGAGAAAAAGCCTCTCTTTGTTCCCCAGATGTCTTGTTGAGGCAGAGTCAAAGAACAAGCTGGAATATCAAAATGCTGCATTTCCTTGCAGGTTTGGAGCCACTTAAAGCTTTGAGCAGGTTCAGTGCTTTGTCCCAGCCTGGGTGGGCTTCTGTATGTTGTGAAAAGCCCCATGTAAATGGTCCTGGGCTGCCTCACCTGGTATATTTCCGTTTTAACATGTGGCCTATATATTTCTTAGCAACTCCCCCACTGGTGATGATAGAAAAGGAGCATATGTTACATATATTACACAAAGTAGCTCCGTCCCCTCCTCTTTTTTATCTATCTCTGCTCAGTAGCAAGGTAATGATAACGATTTCAGCCTCTGCTGTCTTCAAGAATAGGAGATCAAAAGGCACATTTCATTTCAGTACATGGAATAAAAGCACTTTCCGTACACGCGCAGGAATCCTCTGCCAGCAGTACAGGCTCCAGCTGGACTGCTCGCATCAGGCATGGCAGATGTTGCATTAACAGGAGCTTATCCATACCTGAGAATGAATCTAGAGCAGGCACAGCGAGAGTTCGTAACTCTGAGTGTGGTAACTGTTAGCTGTCTGGCTGGGACACTCCTGGTTTCCATGGTCATTGCTGGTCTGCGTGCATTTGGGAATGCTCCTTCGGGGAAATTTCCACATAGGAGGGCGTCTCTCATGTGCAAGGCTAGCTTTCCACGTAACACTGCCACTGTCACTGTGCTGCCTCCGTGCTTTAACTGCGTGAGCTGGTCTTTATCATGCTGGTCATTCCTTCATGAGGGAGGGGTTGCAATAAACTTGGGATGAGAGGAAAGGGAATGGGAAACTCCCAGAGCAGTCTGGCATCCTCTGCCCCCAGGAGGATTTCCCTTTCTTCCCACACACTCCTCCCAGCATTTCCTTTTCAAATAGGCATCATCCTCTCTTTCCACTTGTCCCTTGTATTCCTGGGTGCTGCCGTTTGTTCGATATCCTATTTTCATTGCCATCGTCTGTGTGTGTTGCTTAATTCATCACTCAGCAAGTGTTGCCCATCTCTAGACTCTCATTCATTCCATTGCCTTTGCTCATGGCTGCGCTTCCGACTATGGTTGGGTCAGTGTGGAGAGAGGAGAGGGGTTTCGTTAGCTGGTGATGGCAGAGCATTGCCTGGCTGCATTGCCTGACGAGCTCTGCTGTGCTGGAGAAGTATCACTGCACCCCCATTGCCAACCAGCTGTATTTTGTCACGTCTGGTATTGATGCTGGTCAGACTCTCCTTCAGTCGGAGGTCGGTAAATCTGCCCTTCCTGTTAATGGGCCCTTTCCCCTGTCTTCTCATATGCCCTGTTTGCCCAGTCTGCCCTCTTCTGTGCCAAGACAAGAAGTCTCGGCCCTTTTTTTCCCCTGTTGCAGTATGGATGGCTTTGCCGTTGACCTTACTTAAAAAAAGTGGGAGAAATGCATGATGGTCTCTGATAGAAAGCCTCTCTCAGTATCCTTTTCACATCTCCTGTTTATTGTATTGAGAATTGTATGTGTTTAACCTTTTGTCCACTCTTTGTGCCCGCACTAGGTAGATCCTATGTAGTGGTCTAAGATGAAGTTGGTGCGGTTTTTTTCCCTACCAGCTCTTCTTATACCAAGAACAGTTCTTTCTTAGAGAGAATGCCTGATGCGCGTGGCCTGTGAAAACACAGTTACAGTGCGTTTCCTTTCAGTATCAAACCCTTGTCTGCTCTTGAGGTGCACTTTGACATGTGCCCCTGTGGCTTGCTTCTCTGTGGAGCACTGTCACTCCCAGAGAAGAGAGAGTGTTGGAGACCATTTATTGCAGAGCTGATCCTCACAGTGTCATTTGCTCGCGTAAACCTCGTCCCTGGCTTCAGGCCTTGATGTTAATCTGCTTCATCAGTTCAGAGGGTGGCACATCCAACCTTGGTTGAGCAACATGGAATAAAGCAGCAGACTTGAAAGATGCTTTCTGAGGCAACAAGTGCGTGAGTTGCTCATGAGCGCGCAGGCTGTTTCTGCCAGGGGAGCAGGCTCGTTGCTTTCGTTGTCTGCACTCATTCACACCCTTTCCAGGCAGCTTTGTCACAAGAGGGCCCAGCAGTAAAACTTCAGTACCAATGTGGTGGCCATGGGTACTTGATGTTAGCTTTGGCGATGCAAGCGTGCCTTGTGGCATGGGCAGTGTTACCTCCTGCAATATCCGCCAGAGCCCGGCTGGGTGTTTGCCTGCTGCCCTGCAACCCTCAGCCCTTGAGCTCCCCTTTGGCTTGAAGACCACCTTCCCAGCCTCTCCCCAGCCCAAACTGTGCCATCCACACCCCCTGAAGCCAAGAGAGCATCCTCACCGAACAGCGGGAGTTGCGTGGGGAATGGCGTGGCTGTTGTTTCCAGATGTGTCTGCACTGTGGAGGTAATACTGGTTTGTTTTTGTTTCTCTCTTCCCTTCCTCTCTTGCCTGTCGTTTGCAGATGTTAACGCAGGAGAACGAGTTCAGACCAATAGCGTAGCTACAGCATCAGCCTCCAACTCCACCTGAACCAGTACCAAGCAGCCAGCTGCACAGGAAAAAGTCACCAGTAGTTTGAGTCTTGCTCAGCAGCACTGGTCTCATTTGGAAAGAAAATTAAAAAGAGGAGAGGAAAAAAAAAAACCCCCCAAAAAAAAAACAAAAAAAAAAAGAAAACAAAAAAAAAAAGGAAAAATCCAAGCACCCACGCAACCTGTTCATTTTAGTGTTCAATTTTTTATTATTATTATTGTTGTTCTTATTTAACCTTGTAAAATATCTATAAATACAAACCAGTTTCATTGTATTCTCACTCTGCAGGGTGTCCGGGGCAGGGGACTAGGTGGGGGGGGGGCAGGGAAAGGAGGGAAAGCGGAGCAATACAACACACCAATGTCTCTCCCCTCGACAATCTCTTCATGTTGGAAGTTTGCTGTTGTGTACTTCAGAACCAGGACTTTGCCTCATGCCCTCTCCCACAACAGAAAGAAGGAAAAAAAAAAACAAAAAAAAAAACAAAAAGGAAAAAAAAAAAAACCACAAAAAAAAACCAAACCCAAACCTCATTCTCTGCTGAAATTTTTCTTTTTTTTTTTTCTTTTTTTTTTTTAACCTCTTTTTTTATTTTCTTTTTAAGTGAAGTTTCGGACTTTGATGTAGTTGCACAGCTTGAATTTGGTCGGGAGCTTAGCAGGGGTCATTCGCCAGAGCTCAGCGTTTCTTGTCAGCGCATCCGTCTCCCAGGCTGTCCGAAGAACTGCCCCGGCTCGGCACGGGGAGCGGCAACGTGGTAGGGAAACAGGTTGCCATAGGGTGGGACGGGGGGGGATTCGCCGTGTAGCGAAGGCTTGACCCGCTAGCGGAAGCCTTTCGGTGTAAGAACCAGTGCGAGCGGGGAGGAAACCTGCAGCTTCAGTGAGGAGAAACTGCCCCCGCGGGTTACGTATAATATAATACACACACATGCACGACCGCAGGCCGTTAGCGTTCGGAAGCAGCTCCTGTGCCCCACCGGAGCTCCTGCCCCGTGTCGCGGGCCGGCGCGCAGTCAGCTCCCACCTTCAGCAGAGAAGAGCGGACGAGCAGATCCCTCGGCCCGGCCGGGGATGTTTAAGGGACTCTCTGGGAAGCGGCCGCTGTGAAAAGCGGGTTTGGTGTCGGGGTTTATTTCAGTTCTTTTTCTCCCCCGCTTTCCCCGGCTCTCGGTTTGAGCAGGCTGCCCTTTCCCCAGGTGCCTGCAGGAGGAGGACACCAGGGTTTGTAATGTGAACTGTTAACAGTCTGCTGGTTTCTTTTGTAATCCCTTCCTTTTCTAAGCGCAGTTTTAACTCGCAGGACGCCACATTCTCCCATAGCTCTCATTTTAAATCCACAGCTTGAACCTGTATTTAATTTCGTCTTTTTTAACCTCTTCGCTGCTGCTGCTTCTTTTTCGATCTCTATTTATTGATGCGTGTTGCCACGTTGCCATTATGGTTTTACATTTGGTAGTTTATTAAAATACACATCCAAGTGCTCTCGACAGTAATCTGTACCTGCTGACTTGTAGGAAAGCTGGCTATATATGAGTGTGTGTGTATATATATTATATAAATATATACATGTATACATAGATACAATACTGCTTTTTCTATTTTGTCTACGATCCCGAAACAGTCTGCCCGGAGCACGAGGTGAATGCTTGTTCTAGTCCATCTGGTCAGGGCCCGGGTTTCCTCCCTGCAGCGGCGCGTGGCGCGAGCATCCGCGTCTCTCTTCCTGAAGTCAAAGCAATATTCCTCGGGAAAGGGTCAGGTGAGCGGCCGGACGCAGCCGCGGCGTGGAAACGGGACATGCGGAGACCTGAGCCTGTGGTAGGCACGCGGTGGGTGTCCGCTCCAGCCTTACCCCTCCAGAGGAGCTGTAGTCCGTCAGCTCTGGTGCTTAGCGAACTGTTCCATCCGCCCCGGGCGTCTCTTAAGGCAAGCGATTGCTTTTTGGGAGCACGGGGACCATTGCGTGGCCCAGGGGTAGGCAGCAGCGGCAGCTTCGGTGCGCTCGGCCACGGCAGCAGCAGAGCTTTTGCTCCCGAGCTCGGTGCGTTCCTTCTTGTACCTTCTGGTGCTGTTGATGTGGGATTTGTTCTGTGGACTCTCAGCAGCCCCGGAGCAGGGAACAGGCCTGCCCTCTCCTGCCCGCCTGGCACGCAGCGCGGGTCTGGGGCGGCAGGAGCTGTTTCGGGAGGTGAGTGACCACCTACGTGTTGTGTTTGCCGTCGGGCGCGCACAGAGAAAAGGGGGTTTTAAGGCTTTTTAGCTGTTGTTAGATCCCGGCTGGCTGCATAGGGAAGCGCACCGGCATTTAGAAACAGGCGGCCTTCCAAATCCTTCCCTGCAGCTGGCCAGGAAGGGCTGAAGAGCGTCTGAACGCGAGAGCTCGGCTAGTCAGTGTCCCAGAAGGTAAGTGGAAGGGCTTGGCTGACCCAGTGATCCAGATAGATGTGGGAGCCTTCAAAAGCAGGGCAGCAGCGGGGGACGGATCCGCATCCGCTGTGTGGGCGACACCGAGGCATTGGCCACGGGCACTGTCACGTGAAGGTAGTGAATTACACCGTGCTTCAAAACAGTAATACAAATAATGAAGAGAAGGTGCTGCTTGTGCCAGGAAACGGGGCTGCTCCGCTCTTCCCTTCCCTTCAGCCTTCGGGTTGGATGCTGCTGAAGGGCAGCGCGGAGCTTTCCTCTCTGGTTTTGTGACCGTGCCAGCGTCTGTGTGTGTGTTGTGTGTGTGTGTGTGTGTGTGTGTGTTAGGCTGGGGAGGGTCAGGGGTGCCCCTCTGCTTTCAGGTCTTGTTTCCAAGGATCATGGCGGGATCTCTCACTCTTTTATACATCAGATCCAGGTCTTTAACAGCCGTTTTTGTAAATAATGGGACAGAAAAAGGAAAAAAAAGAGGAAAAAAGAAAACCCAACAAAAAACCTCCCCCAAAAGCTCCTCACCAAATTCAAGCGTGTACATTCGTACTATCGGTTGTTGTTTGAGTTTTATTGTGTTGTATGTAAATATGTGGACCCAGGAACTGTTATTAATGAGCAAAAAGTTACCGTTCAGGGCAGTGATTCTGTTTAATAATCAGACAAAATGTAGACGAGCTTTTTAAAGCCATATAGTTTTAACTCTGTACAGTAGGTACCGGCCTGTATTATTGTAACAATAACTCTAGCGATGTATAGTGTATCTATATAGTTTGGAGTGCCTTCGCTTCCATGATTTTTTGGATTTTATTTCCCTCCCCCCCCCCCCTTTATTAATGATGTCTCTCCCCTTCGTCCCTCCCCAAACCCGCATCGTTGCTCCCCCCCTCTGCTTTCTAACTCTTTGAGTGCTGTAAGGTTTCGGTGATACCCTGATCAGTAGCGGAATGCGAGGAAACAGTCTCCGCCATCATCCATTTCATGGGAGCCGTGGCTTTGGGGATGTCTCCAAGCTGCCCACCCTGCCCTCTCCTCCTCCCGCTGGCAGCCACCGGGTCCCTTCGGACACTTGCCCCAGAGCTCCTTTAGGCTTTGCTCATGGATCCCCCAGTCCTGCAGCTTCCAGGAGGCTCGGCCTTCCCACCCTCCCTGCGGCTGTGCCGGGGGCAGCGGCCGGGCTCCCAGGGAGGGAACCCCTTGCATCCCGCAGGGATGCTCTGCTCGGAGCCCCTCGGCCACTGAGGAGCGGGGGCATCGCTGTAGGAGACCATGGTGGTTTCTTCTGCCCGGGGGCGCTTTCTGTTCCCTTCCTTCTCCTCGTTTTCCCCTCCCCAAAGTCACTTTTTGTTTTCTTGAGATAAGTTGAACATGACTCTTGATTTCTTGTGCCCAGCACGAAGGCCTTGTTTCTAAAACTAGTTTGCTTGTGTTTTACTACCTTGTTAGTATTCCACATAAGATTGTCTTGAATGGGAAAACACTTAACTCTTTACCAAACCAAAGGTTGCTGTTTTATTTCGAAGCATCTCGTGTTCATTCCAGTGAAGCAGAGGCTGCACTTTCTTTCTGGTGACACGAAGGTCAGTGATGCCGAGCTGTTGGTGACAGTCTGCTCAGAGCTGTCCCTCTCTTCTGTTACTCTCTTCCGGGCTTCATTTTTAACCCAGTCTGCTCTCGATCTGCCCTTTACATCAGCCTTGCTGTGGCGTGGGTCTCTGAGCCGGACTCGCTCGCAGTCTGTCCGCCCCAGGGGGTGCCTGATCGAGACGCTGGTGCTCTTCCACCTTACATTTACCTACCTTGCTAGGGAAAGGCAAAACCAAAAGACCTTCAAAAGAAAATTGGCTGCAGAAGATCCCCAACACTTTGTCCTCTTATTTCGAAGCCAAGCTTTACCTAAAATAACGGCAGGTGCCTCTAACTTGCAACTTAAAATTACACCGCCACCCCCCCGGTTTTCAGTACTTGGAAAAGTAGAATCCAAGCAGCCCATCAGACACGTGCTCCTGCACTGGGAACCTCAGCCACCGCAGAGGGAAAGGAAAAGCACAGGGAGGGTGTTCGGGCCGGGCTCTGCCCCTGGGGCCCGGCCAGTGCGTACCCCGGGGTGGCCGCTCGCTTCTTACGGGGCTCTCGGCCGGTTCTGGTCGGAGTCGGCTTCGTTTTGCAACACTGCAATAACAGCAAAACGGACAGGAAAGGAAAACAGTACCTAAGGGGTTAGCTCGAGAAAAGTAGCTTCCTTGTGTTGGTCTTTCTCCATTGATTTGGAATATATATATAAAATATATTTATATATATATAATTTGCTTGCCTGTAAAATTTGCGTTCATTGATGTGTTGCTGACGGATCACTTGGGCCTGTACACACCGATTAGCGTGACCACTTCCATCTTCAAAAACAGAAACCTAAACAAATATATATATATATATTAAGGACTGTGGGTTGTATACAAACTATTGCATACACTTGTGCGAATCTGTCTTGACTTAAAGGAGAAGCAAAACCTGTATAACATTATTACTACTTGAATGCCTCTGTGACTGATTTTATTTTATTTCTTTTTCTTTTTTTTTTTTTCATTTGAAATATAAACTTTTTTTTTCGTTGTGGAAAGTATGCTCAATGTTTTATTACTTCCCCTGCCCCCTGCTCCCCCTTGTAAATACGTTTTGTTCTGTGTGACTCGGTTCGGAACTAGTTACCTGGTACTGTAATTTGCATTAAATAAAACGTAGGTTAGCCTGGAAATGAAATTTAAACAATACCAAGTGTGTGGTCTTTATTTCAAACAATTGCCCTTTTCTTTCCTCCTCCTCGTCCTTCTCTCCCTTCTCCTCACCTCGCGCCTCTTTCCACTGCGCAAGAATGAGGTGGACGTGAATCTGTGTAATGATAACGGAAAGGAAAAGCCGCAAGAAATGAGCGTGTTGTCTTAACTGAGCTGTGTTATCCCATGCTGGTTTTCAAGAGGCGCCAGCTTGTCTCTGATACCGTTTGATTTGATGGAGAGAGGAGCCCTGGGACACAAATAACTTCTAATTAAAACCAACCAATCTTCACCGTCCACCTATAGATACGAACTTAAGAACCTGTGTAAACCGCTGGCTTTGAATCCTGCACTCATGGTTGTTTGGGTTTGGGTTTTCTTTCTCTCATTGGATCCCATTAGTAATGTTCTTTGGTGGTGATCTGTAAAGTTTGTCGAGACCACGTCCAGTGGACCGTTCCTCCAGCAAATCAGCAGTAGCTCTCTCTGGGTTGGGTTTCCGGTGCTGGATGCTGTGTGTGTTCAACATGACGTGTCTATTAGCGCAAAAGACAAAACCAACCTCCTTGTTCTGGGCTGTGTGACCCGGCCGGGGCCGCTCTGTCGCTATCCTAAAGGCTAGATGCGAGCTCATGTGACTGCTGCTTCAATAAAAACAGATTTATATTGCAGAGAGCCTCCTCCTGGTTTGTTCCTGTGCCCCGCACGCGGTTCCCTGCGGCACCCCCGGCACTGCGCTCCCGCTGCAGACGTGGGAGCGGGGTGGGAAGGGGGGGGGGGTTCCCGGCCATGCCCAGGGATGGGGTATGGGGAGAGCCACCTCCAAACAGAGCTCTCCTCTAGGTGCCCCCAGGCGAAGCTGCGCCCCCCCCGTCCCGAGCAGACGCCAGCCCCGGCTCAGCCGTGGGGGCACTGGGTCTGGTTTTGTTCGGCCTCCACCACTCGGGCCTGCACTGGGTTACCTGGGCAGGGGGACCATGGAACTGACCACAGCCTGGCAGCGCCAGAAGCAGCGATGCCATCGCTTCACCCACATCAGTCCCAGGACCTCACGTGCGGGGACCGGAGCCGCTCTGCTCGACAAGTCCGGGCCCTGGGATTGAGGGCAGCCACTCACATCGGCAAAGGCATCGCTGCCTGAACTGCAGCGCCTCGCTAAGGGAGTTCATTGATTTGAAGGTTGCCACTGCTCATCACGATCCTCAGGAGCTCAGCGTGGTGGTGAGTTATGGGCAGGCGCTTCCCCAGACACATGGGCGCTGGGGTCTGCTGTCTCTCCTGGGCTTCTCTCAGGGGTGAATGCAAGCTGTGGGCTCCCATTCTTCACTGTGTATATGCAGGAACCCTCTGCCCCAGTCCCTGGTCTCTCTTCCGAATGTCAGGGCCCCTTGAGCAGGACCCAGGCACCACATAACTTCTTGCTAAGCTGACTGGAAGGAGAACTTCAGCTCCTTCACATCTTTCTAACTGCATCTCCTCTACAGCAGCTGTTAATACCCTCCTTAAGCAGCAGGTACCAAAAGCAGGCAGAGGAATCCTACAACGGTCTCCCCACTGTCAAAGATGCATTAGAGAGCATCTTCAGCTGGTGCCGCTGTCTCCTTGCCTGAGGACTACATTCACCCTTCTGTGCGGAGGCTGCGGTTGTCCAATTTATCCACTTGCTCCCTCCAGTTGTAACTCTTGTGAACATTAGCAATGGGACTTCTGTGTTTTCATTCCAATCTCCCTTTTAAAACGTAACATGAAACACATCAGCATCGAGAGCTTGTTCCCACACAGCCTTCCAGGCAACAGTTATCCTGTCACCGTTCCCTGTGTGAGAGTACCTCCCAAGATCTGCTTATAAACCAGGTTCAAATCCACTGAGCTGTCAGTCACCGGCACCTTTGAATGACTTAAGATGCTAATCCAAACGCAAAGCAGCACCGCGCTGAATGCGGTACAGAAGTCTGCTCCACCGACAATGCTTTGTCTTTATCGACCGACCTTCCAGCCGTCTGGGCTGGAATTAAGTCAATGTCAGGGCTACTGGAGTTTGTTATCTGGAAGGCGGCAGCTTTCAGGCTGCTGGGGGGAAGGTCCAGGTCGCTTTCTGTGGGAGAAGAGCAGGAGCCACATAGCAGGAGGGAAGCAAGCCTCAGTGCAGAGGGGAGAGCGGGAGCGCCGGTGGTGTGCCTCAAGCACCAAGCAGCGAGCTCAGCGCATGGTACACAACCTCACCGTGTCTTGAGTCTCCCTGCCCTCCCTTGGTCCTAGGAAGGGCTTGGCTGGGTTATCCAGTGTTCCCCTGCCAGCCTCGGGGCTGCTCAGCCAGCCGTGCCCAAAGGCTGCAGGCTCAGCCCCAGCCCGCTGCCAACCCCAGGCTCTGGTGGGGAAGGAAGGGGTTTGGGGAGCAGCACCGCAGGGGGCACGGCAGGAAACCTGGGCTCGTGTCCTGGGGTAAGCATCACACAGCGCTGATGCAGGTGCGGTCCCGACCCTGTTGCACACCCAGCTCGCCCCTGGTGTCCTGGCACAGACGTGTTCTTGGCACATCCTACTGCCCCCCCTGAGGGGGCTCAGAGCCAGGCAGCCCTCCCATGCAGTCCGCGGAGCTCAAGTTCTCTCTTTCAGGGGTTCCCGGCTCTCTACATCGCTCATCTCTGCGCTCCCCAGAGGCAAGGCTGTGTCCTCCAGGACGAGGTAAGTGGGGAACGAGCAACCTCTTCCCCTGTGGGATCTTGTGAGGGGCTGCGGCAGACTGTGTGCGGCTGGGGTGGTCTGGCAGGAGAGCACGAGCCCCGGGCAGGCTGCAGAGCCCCCTCACTGGCTGCACAGTGGTGGCTGGAGGCAAAGCCTCAGCCCTGGGCAGAGGGGCCTGGCGGAGCTGGGAGCCGTGGGCCCTGCGAAGCCAGCCACCGACACAGGAACGCCCGGCGTGTCCTGACCGAAGGAGGCCGTGGCTGCGGGGAGCGAGGGGGGTCAGGTACGGAGTGGGCTTGAGAGGAAGCAAAATGCGTTCATCCTCCTCTCCCCAGCGCGTTGGCAACCCCAGGATCATTCCTGAAAGCTGGGGTCCGGCTCTTCTCCCAAGTAACAAGGGACAGGACAAGAGGCAGTGGCCTCAAGCTGTGCCAGGGGAGGATTAGACTGGAGATTAGGAACAGTTCCTTCCCAAAAAGGTTTGTCAGGCGTTGGAACAGGCTGCCCAGGGCAGTGCTGGAGTCACCATCCCTCATGGTTAAGAGATGCAGACGAGGCCCTCAGTGACATGGGTTAGTGGTGGACCCAGCAGTGCTGGGGAACGGTTGGACTTGATGAGCTTAAAGGTCTTCCTGGGATTCTATGTTTGATTCTATGTTTCCTACAGCATAAGAGCAAGCATCTCCTCCTCCTCCCTTCTGCAGCTCGCTCTCGTAACCGAAACCTTTGCCAGGCAAGAGTGCTCAGGAGGCGGATGGTGATTGCTGGTGAAACCTGGGTTCTTTGAGGGCATTTTTGCTCATTGCTTATCATTGATGTTGTCTGGGATGCTGTCATTTGTTACCAGCCTAGGGAAATGAAGGGTCTCCCAGATGGGGAGGCTTTGGACCATCTCAGTTACACCTTATTCCTTTCAACACCTTTGCTTCACGGCACCAGGGCAAGGAACAGGTCGGTTGATGTCAGCTGTTGGTGCTGCAGACAGCAGACCTGGGGCCTGCGCGGCAATGAAAGACCCTGGGGTCTGCATTTGGCTGGAGGCCGAAAAACTACATGGCGGGAGGAGAAAGGCTTCAGTAGGTGAGGAACCAGCATGGGGATTGCAAGAGGCTTTAAAGGGAAGGGCTGACTTCCTGGCTCAGTAACAAAGAAAAGGGAGATTTGGTCATGGGTCTGATCCTGCTGCAATTTAAGGAGAAAGGAGGAAATGCAGCTTTCCAGTCTCCATAGCACTGGTGGGAGCAGCTGCTTTAGGGATGTGAACTGGTGTATGAGAAGACGCTGCCCAAACAGGGCATTTAGGAGGGGGTTTAGGGTGCTTTCAGTTTAGCGGCTACATAAAAGCACCAGTTTCATCCTTCAGGCTTATTGCTGCATCTGCATTGAGAGCATTGGTGGTGTTTACACTCCAAGCATCTGTCCCTGCCCATGGCATGGGGTTGGAACCGGATGAGCTTTAAGGTCCCTTCCAACCCAAACCATTCTAGGTTTCCATGAAAAAGGTATGTTGGCTTACAGTTGTCCTACTGAAAGTCCTTCTTTTTGGTCTGAACTGCAATTACTGCTACAGGACTTCCCCTTTCCACACTGCAAGGGCAGGGATCAGGGGAATATCAGCAGGGAAGACCTGGGACACTCTGCATTCATTCATTCATTCATCCATTTGTTCGTGTGTGGGCCAAGAGGCCGACTGCAGCATTCCCGCAGCGCACTGACCCCGCAGGCTGTGGTCTCCTGCCCCTGTTGGGCCGCAGAAGCCGCAGGGCAGCACAGCCAGGCTCCCTCTAGCCCGCAGCTGGGGAAAGAAAAGAGGGATGAGCAGAATTCCGGTGTTTCCACTGTACTGGTGCAGCCCTGGAGGCATCTGCTGTGTCTGTTTCGGGTATAGGCTCCTCCCCAGGGTTGTTCTGGCTCCCGCTGTGAGAAGGAACGGTGCATTCTTGTGCTGTGGCTTTATGATCCCATTTCCCTCTCACCATGCTCGGTTTCCTTCTCAAAGCACGGTCTGTAAAGCTTGAAAAAGCACTTGCACATGCAGATGGGAAGCAGTTTCTAGAGCAGAGCTTCCTGCAGGAATCCTGCCATGGCCTTCATTTACACGCGAGGCAATGTCACGTGGAAAAGATGGCTTTAGCCTGGCGATGTCCCTTAAGTCATAACAGGAGCCAAGACATTTATAGCTCAGCCTGTGCATAGCATCTGGAGTCCTCTGACCTCTCGCTGTGGTGCAGAAGGCTGTGTCCCCAAGGAGACCAGAACACTTCAACCTGCATCCCACACCTGCTGGAATGCTTCTTGTCTTTCTAGAACCACATCAAACTGTACGCTGCATCCATGGAGAATGCTTACTTCGACATGCCATCCCAGACATAACAGTAAATGCCTTGATGGCTCGGTCTTCCCGTCCTACTCTTCTGCTGCATCAAGTTTTCCATGTCTCTCTTATTACACCGGACCTTGTGATTCATGTTATCCCCCCTCTCTCAACCAGGCTAAATTTGTCGAGGGTGCCCTGAGGCAAAAGAGCCGATCCCCAAACAGCTGCTCCTCCCACACTGTGCAGTGTTTCTTTCTGTGTTTTGCATTTGCTACCTTCCCTTTTTAACAACGAGCTGTGTGGACTTTCCCAAAGCCCCGAACCCTAACGGGATCATCCTCACGGAGTCCTAACCAGAGCTCATCACCCATCGCTGACTCCTGCCAGATCCTGCAGGGCTTGCAGAGGCTGCCTGACCCCACCTGCTGCCCCTCCTTAGTGACCTGGAGACCAGCAGGGGTTTCCTGGTGCAGCTCTCTGCTTCCCCTCTGCAGTTCTTATTCAGAGCTCAGTGGAATACCGGGGGGTACTCGGATTCTTCTCTCCTCTCTTTTCCTCCCTCCCCAACCTGATCCAGAAAACAAAAGCCGACACATTCTTTTTCCCCAGGATTGCACTAATAAGCCTGATTTTTTTGACCAGCTGCTGGTTTTGTTTTGAAGGAGCAGTGCTGTATGTTCAGGATGAGTGAGCTGGACCACCACACCTGAGGCCTCACACACCCACCACAAAGAGCGGGCAGTCTCTTCCAGAGAAATGATGGAAGTACACAGAGATCAGCCCGTTACCACATTAGCATTAAGAGCTAATATACTGCTATCTGCTGCAGAAGTTGTAGCCATCAGTGAGTAAGCATTTTGGGAGTGGTGGTGTGGCTGTGCTTGCTCCCGCGTTTGATGTTGGTACCGGTGTAACTGTACCTTTCAGACGCTAAACCCACAGAGCTCAGGAATTTTGACAGGTGAGTGCTGGAGAGCTGAGCTAGACCCCGACAGCTCTCTGATCAGATGCTCTGCGCCTGTCTGCAGCCTGCTGATTTCTGACATCCTGATGCCTGCAAACAGGGCAAAACCTGGAGCTGGAAAACCAGGGCGACTGACACTGTGTTAAGGAAAAGAAGACTCTTTCTAGAACTGTCCTCCTCTGGAATGATAAAAAGCAAAGAAGAGGTCAGCCCAAAGGTTAAAGTTTCAGGAAAACCCATAAGCACTGGTTAATGGGTCCTTTGCACAAGATACCTCAGCCTCCACCACACCATTCTGCTATCACCTGGCCTTAGTTACTAGTGCTAGACACTGCCTGGTTGGCAGGAACCACTCTGATGAGGTCAAGGGGGCCTCTTCTTTATGAAGGAATAATTATGTGAAAAGATGATGCGATATCTGACCATTTTAATTCATTCAACACTTCATTAACAGCAGTGCTAATGCAGGAAACCATTCTGCTTTACTCCACTAAGGCAATCAGTGGAACATGCTTGAGAAAAGACCGTGTATGGTCTTGACTCAAAATTTCCCATTTCTGGAATATTGTTTCATTTAATGTTATTGATGCAAGGATATACCATCAAAAGCCCAGGTGCAGATCTTTATTGGTCTGTGCCAGGAACACAAACAACAAAAGCCAACACTGCTTTCTCACTTAAGCTTCCCTTAAAGACTAGAAGAGGAAAAATAGCAAATGAGGTCCAAACCTGGCTCAGGAGGGGCTTGCACTGGGACTGCCACACCAGAATGTATACAGAGTGGTTCCAGGACAACACTGCCAGCAGGCAGCAGGAAGGACAGCCCAAAGGAGAGAGAGGATCTTCCATTCCAGTTGCCCTGTAGAAAGTAAATACAGTGTGCTCGCTTTCCTTCAGTATGCTCCAAGCTCCAGTCACGGGGGGAAGGAAAACTCACCTTGCTCCTCTTCTGCCTTTAGGAGGCTGTGGGATCCTTCTCTGATCCATCAGGAGGGTAATCTGCTGTCTGCCCTGTGCTTTCTTCACACGGTTTAGCTAGTTCCTCTGCAACCGTGGCAGTGCAAGTGCTGTCAGCTGCACTTGGGCCAGCAGCTGTCTCACTCACAGCAGTGCTGGCTGTCCCAGCAGGAAGGTCTCCCTTTGAATTGCTGGCAGATGTCTCCTGGTGCAGTGCCAGATCAGCCACTACCCTCTCTGTGTCCCTGTGGATGATCTGATGAGCAGCATAGATGTGTTTTCTTTGACACTGCCTCACTGTGCATAAAAAGAGGTAAGGTTTTTACTAGGAAATGTGCAGAGAAGTGTTCTCTGTGGGGGAGAAGAGAGGGATAGCTTTTAGCCTTCCTGCAGCTGTGGAGAAGCCTATCTCAGGAAGAAGAAATCACGCCCTTCTAACTTTGGCTGAAAGTGTTCTACTGCCACCTAATAGCAGCAACCAACTTTGCATTTCACTTTGAAGACTAACCCCCACAGTAAGAAACACAGTGTTTTTCTTTCCGGCTTAGGGCATAACTGCCCAGGATATGTTATCAGGCTTCAAAATAAGTGCTCCTTCAGTGTCTGTTAGTTACAGCAGACCTTTACAAAACTGGAGCTGACATCTGCCCTCTCCTGTGTTATGATTTTGCCTGCACTGAGAAACCCTTACTGAGTTCAGAGTAAGACTTGGAGACGCTATAGATGCATTAAGTCACCTACCTTATCATCTCCCTTTTTCTACTGCAGGATTGTTCTTTATTGTGTTTTACAGTTTTTATCCAAGCTCATTTGTATATATTTCCAGCCCACATCTTAGGAAATAATTACCCATGCCAAAACATTCATCCTACAATTCTCTTCATTCCTCTTCTTTCTTCTTTGTTCCCTCTTTCTCACTCTAGACTTGATGCTGGTAAAAAGTCATGCAGCTTGAAATACTGCATGCTTCTAAGTAGGCGTGGGGAATGTTGCAGGAAAGAGCTGTGGCTCTCTTTAGGTCAATTCCCAGCAAAAATCTACGACTTCCTTGCTGCTTTGGTCTGTTTGTGCCATAAGGCCGAGCTGTACCTTACATATGAATGTGAACCTTTGCATGCTGTTATACAGTTCTGAATACTGTCACTGAGTCGGTTGCTCAACCTTCCTAATCCATCCTGTTTATGTTTATCAATCTCCCAGGTCCATTTTGTCAACAATGAATGCAACGGGATCTCGCCTGTATTTGAAAAGCTGACCTTCACCAGCCAGCTCTCAATTCCCAAGAGAGCTTTCTCTACCCAAAGCATTTTGGCTTCAATCATGCATCAACTATGCTGGGAATACTCCCCTGCTATTGCCGCAGTCCCTTCCTCCATGCACAGTGAATTCCATCTAGAAGAAAGCAGGCTCAAATTGGTGAGTGATTGTCCTTTTAAACGCAAGTTTTTTCACATCAGCACATTGACTTGTACTTCCAATGAGGGAGGTTTCAGAAGTGAGGCGCAGAGGGGTTTGAAGATGAGCCAGTACTGGATAATCCCTGGTTTTATGCACAGGAATATGACAAAAAGAGGATAAAAAAATAAGAAAAGACTAGGTAATGGCAATAGAGATGTTTAAAGGGAAGCTAAAATGCAGGTAAAGACTGAATGTGCAAGCCTGCTAATTTTTGTTCAACAAATAGATTTGCGCCTCTGGCAGGCCAGACAACTGTGCTCTCAGATCACCTCCTGCTACTTTCAAGGAAGGTGTATGCTCAAGCATATCCCAAGTTACTAAAACATCGGTTTGTAATTAATAATCTGGCTCACTATGGGGAAAGCTTTAAAAGCTGCCATAGAAATGCAATACACTGATATGCTCATATCTAATGCCATTCTTTGATACAATTTCCTTTGGATTTACATGGAATAGTTACTGATTCTGCTTCTCTGAAGGTATCAGAGAAGGTGTGCAGGAGGTTTATGGCACGGTGTGTTCATCACAGTGTGCATCAGACAGACCAGCTATTTTTTAAGTGTATGGAGTACCCTTCACCAGTGCAACAACAGCAGAAGGTTATGAGCCAGGTCTCTTCCTGACATTCGATGTCTTCTGTCACAAGAATACTGTGGCAGATTTCACCTTATCACGTTTGAAGGAGCTCTTGTACTTTGTCACCTATTGCTCTGGCTCTTCAACCAGCATCCACTTTAATTTTTGGTGGGGTCTAGCTCTGCTTTCCAGGCAAACCCATTGTAGTTAGCACTGATTTTGAATTTTCTTTCTCCTCTGTTGCTTGGGAGTACTTCTGAGGTGCTTTGTTCCTTAGCTGCTGTTGCATTTAAGCCCCGTATGTATCTTCTTCCTTTGTGGTACCTCTGTATGTCCAGAATCCCAGGCCATCTCCAGGTCTTCTCTTTCTGTTTTTCTTTCTGAGACAGGCTAACCTGTGTGTGTTAGTGCCCTGGCTGCAGGCTTCATTGACTAAAATTACATCCCCTGCTTTGGTAGGCTTGCAGAAGCAGGGCTAAGGAGGAGGGAGCTGATTTAAGCTTATGCAGAATTGCTATCTGCTGAATAGACACTGTTGTTGTGACAAATACACAAACTAGGAAGAAAAAAAAGTTTTCACAGCTCGGATACCACAAAATGTGTTTGCAGGGTTTGTGTTTTCATTCACAAAGCAATAAAAAGCAATGAAGTGCCTTTGTTCTCAAGTCAGAGGAGTACAGTGCAGCAAGGACCACTTCAGATCCTATTGTTACACAACTGCTTTACTTATAACCCACTTTCTGTGGGTGAGTTTTCAGTCAAGGTCTTCTGAGCCTGTTGGTCAGTGGAAACATCCCAGTTAAGAACAGCCATTTATTCATTATACTTAATGTAATACACAGGTTTCCAGGGCCTTTCTGTCTGTATTTGGACAGATAATATTCCATTGTGGCTAAATGAAGCATCCTTTATAACCGAAAGATTATCTACTTAAAACATGATGCCACTACAGCCAACCCTAAGCCCTTACCTTGGCTTCTAGCTCTCAGTCTGTGTGGGAAGGGGACAGACCATAGAAAAGCATATAATTTTCCTTGCACATATGGCATATATTTAAGTAATCTGCCTGTTAAAGATATATACAGCTTTTAGAAATTGCCATATAATAGACAATTCACAGCCATGCTACTTAAAGGCACTTCCCAGTTTGTTTTTGAAGATGCAACGGGCTGCTGCTTTTCATGTAGTTTATTAGTGAATATAAACCAAACTTATCATAGGTTATTACCAAGTTGGAAGGGACCTCAAGAATCATTTGGTCTAACCTTTCTTGGCAAAAACACAGCCTAGGCCTTACATCCAGTCTGAAGTCAGGCCACTATTTAAAAAAGACTAAAGCTCATGAGAAATTGGTGGAAAAGGTCAAAGGGCTTAACTTTCTACCTGCGGAGTGCAAAAGAGCAAACTCAGAGAAATGGGACAACTCTTGGCACTGCATCTTTCCTTTCAGTGAGCTAGAGTGAGGAGGGTGAACCAGTTCACAAAGAGAACAGAGTCACTGGACTCCTTACCTTTTTCTCTGATAGACATTTTCTCAGCTTCTGGAATGAGGAAATCATAAACCATCTCTGCTACAATCTCTTCTGATTGTAGGTGAGTTCGACTACGGAACAAATGCAGAGGGGTGTTAATATTTTGGTTTTCTTTCCAGATCACCCCAGCAAACATGAGAGTCCCTTGCAAATACTGTCACTATTTCTAAGGGAGTGTATTGTCATGGCAGTAACTGTAAGCTGGGACTATCTTTATCCTACAAATAGGTGACAGTGACTATTCCCCTTTGTGCTGCACTGTCAATACTGCATTGGAAAGCAGTATTTCCAGGGAAGAAGATCACCCTAGACTCCTTATGCACAAAGGTATTTAGGAACCCAGTTCTCACTGATGACAAACTGAGTTAGACATGCAGATACCTCTGAGGATTTGTATCTTTGTCAGTTCAATCTTTGGCCCATTGCTGAGTTTGCTGAATTCTTCCCTTTTGTGACTCTGCATTTGGCTGGTCCCCATGCTCCTTTCCATACCAGTGTTTGGTGGGTTCCCAATTGGCCCAGGGGCTGCATGCATTATCTACGCTTCATTCTCCCCAAGGATTTCAACATTCTGGTTGTATTCATCTAGTTATAAAATACACAGCTGCTGTACCATAGGAGAGTCACAGTGTCATTGGATTTTTATGGCTCAATTCCAAAAAAATAGCATAGAAACTGAACTGGAGGTTTGGCAGGTCCTAAAAAGTATTCACTGCAGATGCCCCAGCCAAACACTGTGGTGTTCTCCACAACTTACTCTACTCAAAATGCCTTGTCAGGCAGCCATCAGAATGACTGGCCCCCATGGAAATTGGCAGTTTCTTAAAGAACAGCCACCCCAGAATGAAAGGCTCCTGTATAGCTGTATCTTTTGGCATCTCTTTCAAATGGATTTTCTGTAGTAGTGTAAATAAATGAAAAGACCAGTATGAATGGGTATTGCTTTAGGCAGTTCCCAGATTCACTTAAAGCTCAGTCACAGCATCACATTGGCATGGAGGAACTTAAAAAGGGTGATTCACAGATCACAGAAGTGATTTGCAAAGAGAATCTGGCACACGCTGTATAGAAATAAGGCTCTAATGGACTTTATGTGTGTGTACCAGATAGTAACAGTGTGGTTCCCATACAGCAGTCACACTAACAAAGCGATTACGAACAGTATTTCTCTGCCTTTCCCATGTCTTAGATGATACATGTAACCACAGATGCAGATTGGCAGGCAGGTTCTAAACTGCTGTGAACAGCTTCCAATGTGCTGTTTAATAACGTACCAACTTTCCATTTTGTAAGCAATGTCATTGATTTCTACAGCCATTCTCTGAATCTCTTCCCTGGCTTGCTCTTCAGCTGTGTCCTCCATGCTACTCAGGATAATGTCTTCCAAGTAGGAGTCAATAGTGCTCTGGTGCACTTTCACCACCTGGAAGAGAACACAAACATGTTGTTCCTCTGCCTGTTGATGTGCCAGGAGTGTGGTGGAAGCAGATTTCCAATGAAGCAAGAAGAACAGATTTCCCCCAGACTCTTCATTTCAGGCAGGCCGGCCTGAGAGTTGTTTTCAGAGGTGCTTTCTGGGAAGAGGTGCTTTCCTTCTAAGAACTAATTGAACAGAAACAAGGGCAGGAAAGAACCAGTGGTGGAAGAAAAATTTATCCACAGATCCAGTTCTGCTGCAGCAGGTCAGTTTTGTGAAAGCAATGGCAGCTGCTTCCTCAGTTCTCCGGCTCTCCTCATGGTTCCCTAAGCAACAACAGCCAAATAATAACGTCACTATTGAACTCAGTAAATTAATCAGCTTTCATTCAAGCAAATTCTGAAGAAAAAGGTTCCATCAAGCCAGTCAAGGTAACAGAAATAAAACCAAGATAAAATTATTGGCTTCTTTATAATGGTTGTAGAGCAGAGAATCTGGGTGTTTTCATTCTGCTAGTCTGAAGGGTATATAGGCTTACAGCACTTTGACCATCCTTGCTTCCCACTCAGAGAAGCAGAAAAGATAAGAGAAGCAGCTAAAATTAAAGGAAAAATAAACATGATGCCAGACTCTCTTGGTATTAACCTCCTCCCACAAAGTCTGAAAATTATTGGTTTAGTCAATTAGGCTCCCACTCATTCCTTTCAACTGGGAAAAATATGCTTCATGCAGTCAGGAGCTAGGGAATAGGCCTATCGAATAGTTATGGAATATGGTAATTCAGGATTTTTGTTTCTGGAGGTTATGTTATCCATTACTTCAGAATATTTCTGTACCTGTTATTACTTGCAGTCCATTTTTGAAGGGCAAAATGTTTCCAAAACCTTGCTTAAAGGCATCCTTGCTGGGAGAGCACCTAATAGCTCTGCTGGACAGACCATGTACTGACAAAACATTGTTCCTAAAGATGATCTAGGTATATCTGGTCTCCATAGGTTTATGCTGTGGAAATTTAGAATCCTACATCCATCCATGATATGCGTAACAGGACTTTTTGTAGGGTTATTTAGGGTCATCCTTAATTTAATAGGCATGGCTCTTGTATAAAGGAGTTGTCCTCTCTTCATTAAGCCTTCCCCCTCAATTTTAAAACTAGCCATCACAGAAGTCAGAGCTGAAGCAGCTCCCTTTCACCTGGACCCTTCCACAAGGAGGGAGTTCCTACAAACTGCCCACAGTTCCACCAGTCTCCCTCTCTTGCCTGTCTGAAAACCTCATCTTCATCCTGACGCCTCTTCAGCTCCACCTGACGCCGTCCGCTCTCTTCTGCTTCCCGCATCCGCCTCTGCCTCTCAGCCAGCATGACAAAAGCATGGATCCTGCGTTCTTCTTGCAGCCTCACCAGCTCTTTGGACAGGAAATCAAATATGTTTGCCAGTACCCTTCCTTCTTCCCTGGCCAAGTGGGTTTCCACTGATGACAGCTTTAAAGAAAAAAAAAAAAGCAAAGAATTGTGTTACAAATGCCTGGAATGTTGTCCAAAGTCCCAGGACTACCACAGGCATGTGAAACAGCTCTGCAACGTTCACACCAGCCATGGGACAACGCTAGGAGTTTTGCATTCTTCTTGTTTTACAGACACTGGCCTGAATTAGGCATAATATAATAAGCCTCTATATGGACTCTGATGGCACAAAGAGGCTAAAAGATAGATAGCAAAATTAGTCAGGGCAGGAATAACCCTGATACTGCCACACTGGGACAAGCAGCCCCTGTGCTTGGGTGGGTGGGAGCAGATAAAGCACTACATGTGCCATATTTCCAAGGATTATGAACTGCTTTTGTGGCTCTGAGTATAACCACAATAGCTGCTGAGGCCATCTGCTTGTTACTGGGGAATGCTCCACTGCCCAGATCAAGGGGAGGTATAAAACTGACAGTGAAATTACTTCAGCTGCATGCCCTCCGTATGTCCATGCCAACCTCAGCTAGACCGGAACAGAAAAACAGGGTCAAAAGTTGCAAATGAAGCTTCTTTCTAGCATTTGGAAAATAAACCCTCAATCTTTTTAAGTAGGAAGCTTGAGATTTAGGTAACTGCAATTGTGAGTACAGACACATTTCTGTCCTCTCCCAAGGATATGAAATGTTTGGTACAATTCAAAGTCACCTTGGTGAAATGATACATCTTTGGTTAGGCATTCATACGCAACCAAAGTGATTCAACTTGCTGAGATAATACAGCAACCATGAGTCCCTACAGTTTTAGGAATTATTACCTAAACCAGTACAAGTTATTAACTGCTAGCAAATTCCAATCAACAGTTATTATAATGCATTTGCAGAAGTGCAGAAAAAGGCCTCAAAATTCCAGGTAAAGGAAAATCAGAAAGTCTGTAACAGAACTGGGACTAGATTCCAGGTATTCAGTGTTACTGTGCCATTTATTCTTTGTTCCAAGCACATCATGTTTTATGGGTTGAGTATGTGTGATTGCAATTCAGAAAAGGACAAGATCTGCGGTAAGTTCCTTATCTCCAGTATGGACTAGGAAGCCACAGTCCTTGCAAGAGGGAATGCGTGGAACTGACTAGGATGCTGTGTTTCTGTTGGAATACACAGCCAATAACAGAGTAAACAAAACCAAAAACCAAAACCTAAACCAAAACCCTCAAAATGGAGCAGAAATATCCAAGACAATTAGTAACACATCACCTTTCTTACACTGCTGTGCCATGTGCTCATGCACCGTTTCAAAGAAAGTGGGACTGTCAGTGTTGCATGCACCTGGAAGTGAGAGTGCCTAGCCCATGGGTGCTTCAGATGGAGGACAGCAATACAGTAACTGCATCACCTCACAGAGAGGTACAATATGGAACTAACATGCTGCTTTGTCTTCATTGCTGTAGGTGCCGTGTCTAAAACTGTTGTGAAACGGACGAAGACAATGCAGGAATACTCTTGTCTTAGACATTTGTTATATACAAGGTTGGAAATTTTCACTGCTCATCCTTGACCATTTTATCTGGAGTTTCTGTCCTCTTTCTGCAGGAAGCATTTCCTGAAAAATGCCTCTCTTTATACGGGAAAGGTCAAAAACCTGGAAAAAACCCACCTGTGACCACCAAAAACTATAGAACTTCAAATCATCATTGTCTTTCTAAAAGAGCCACAAACATAGAAAGCATGTGCATTTCAGAGAGCTTTAAAGTACAAAATGTTTGGAGACATGTGAGACAGTCTCAAAGCCTTCAGAGACAGTAAAAAACCCCCATAAAGCAGGAGTACTGGAGGTAGATACCAGCAGGGGGGGATAGTGGCTCTCCCAAAAGGAAATTCTGAGATCAGAGGTCAGCATCTGTAATTTTTCTCTCTTCTAATCGATGAATGTCATTATGGTGTGTGAGCTGCTCTCACCTTCCCTCACCTGGGCTTCCAGAAGAAAAGGAGCATTTCAAGTTCCTACTGCCTAAAGCTTTTCTTTTTCTCTGAATTCCTCAGTGAAAAATATCCCGTATTTCTGTATTCCTGCATTCCACACCTGGGCTCCCTCTGTATGAGGGAGCATCCAGAAATTATAAACACAGTCACCCAGTTCAATTATTACTGAGATCTGAGGGGAATTTTGTCGCTGCCCACCCAGCAGGAAGCAGGGGTCTGGCTTCATCGCCAGCAGACCAGTGGATGCTGTTATCATAATCTGGAACCTGCAGAATTGCCTCACAGGTCACTGAAAAAACAGGAGAGTGGTAAAAACTACATGAAAACCTGCAGGAATGTGGGAGATATTGTATGTCTGAGGTGCAGTGAAGTCAGGGCAAAATTTCTTCATGATCCATTTTCAGACCAGCATTGGCTGTTTGATTCATTTTGCTCTGGAAGGTTGTGGTGCTGCAAGGAAATAGGATGGGAATTTGCATCCCCAGCTCTCACTTGATCCTTGACAGAGGATAGAGCCCCAAAGTTTCTCTGCTCTCCACAACACTGGCAAGTACAACAGTGTGACATCATTGCTAAGGTCCTAGAAGTCTCAAGCCCAGCCAGATTTACAAGGTAAGTTTGCCTTGGCTTTTTTTCTGCAATGTTTTATGCTCAAGGAGGAGTGTGAGGGGTTGTCAAGCTAGAAAAAGAACAGGGAAATGTCAGAGCGGTAATATACACTCAGTAAAACATCTGACAGATGTGAGTGACAAGTGTCTATTGTGATGCCAGGTCACAGCACCAGTCAAATGGATTGAAATGGGGGGAAAATGAGGTTTGTCTGACAGTGCAGTTTGTTCAGAGCCCTGTATATATATGTAAGTGCTCTGTCTGCAAACAAAGCAAAGGGCAGCTGGGTAGCAGCTGTGGTCAGGGCGCCTCAGTCTGTTTCTGAGATTCCCCAGAGTCCCCACACCAGTGAGAGAGCAATTTTAACCCCTCAGGCATTCAGTGCTTGGCTTGTTCTAGAACATTTTTGTTACTTTGGGTGCTTTCTGTGCTGTGAATAATAGGAAACATAAAGAAATTAAATGTGAGAATGTTGGTGGTACTGCAAGCAGAGAGTGCCTGCTCAGGAGAGTGTTGTGAATCAGCCTTCCCATTAATAAAGGCAAACCTTGTGCATATGCAACTCATGCTGTTGCTGTAGAGCCAGCGTCATTTGCTCCTCTGCCTTCAAAAGCAGATGTCCATCCTCCTGGAGTGCATGAGTGGTGCGCAGCTCTCGGATCAGTTCCAGTCGCTTCTCCTTCCCTTCAAACATCTTTAAAATAAAGTAAAACAACCAAGCATATTAAATGGAGAATACAGATCAACACATTTTGCCTTTTTTCTCCAAGATGCAAGGTCAGCTGTTTTCAAAACCTAGCTCTCTGCAATGAACTTGTGGCTGCATTTATGCAAACACTACAGATGTCAGATAAATCCTGCCTAAACCCTCCTGCATGGAAGATGAAAGTTGAGACCTTCTGCTGTGGAGTATAGATGATCCCTTGCTACTTTATTATTTTTATGCCTTTTTAATTCTGTTTGGCTTCACCCAGAACTCAAACCACTGGAATGCACAACAGCAACACCAACGTCAAGTGAAAAGGGCAATAGCCTTCTGGATATCCTGTTACATCAGCCTCAATGTCAAAGCTTCCCAGTGTGAGCATTACCCCCTTTCCTCAGTCCAGCATTAGATGTCTCCTGTTTCAATATCTACTGTTCTCTGACCTTCGTTTTCAGGGAGTCCAGCAACAGTTCAAAGCAATAAATTGATGTAGAGGTTCTTGAAACTGCTGCTGTTTCGGGGCTATGTGGCCCAGCCCTTCCCTGACACTGTCATTCCCACTCTCTTCCAATAGGACTTCCAACAGCAACAAAGGATCATTCAACCCTGCTGACATCATTTTCCAAGTCACTTATTTCTGATCCAGTAGTAGCTGGAAGGAGATTCCTAAAATGATGGGACATTTCATGATGTGAAAATGAACAGTCCTGCAATGACATCAAACATAATTCTTATACATCACCACAGAACTGGAGAGACTTGGGAAGTCCCTATTCCACCTCAAGCCACTTTCACAGTATTGCATTGTTTGCTAAAGCTCAGGGTCAGGGTCCCTTGGAACATGGGAACACTTCTCCAACATGAAATAATTAGTGCAAGAGAGGATATCAGTTATATTCTCAGCAGGCATGAAAACAAACCTTCTGGACTGGTCTGATCAAAAGTTATAGAGTTGCTTAATAAAAAGCCCATGAATCATGGCTACTCAACTCTTACCTAGACCCCCTTCTGCTTCACTGAAAGGAGAATGACAGGTCCTGCATTTGCTGGAAATCATGCTGGTACACTTCAATTGCTCCTTATCTAAGGTTCAGCTCACCATCACAGGAAAGTGGAAAGATGGTATGAAATACAAACTGCCCTGCTGGGATGTGGGAGGTTTCTTATGCCTGGGATCTTGGCATAATCAAGGCAAAATGTACTCATGGTCCAGATCTAGTCTAGAATGTGCCATTTGAATAATTCTGCTATGAAGCATCTAATTAAAGAGCTGAGTGTATGGAATAGCAGGAACTGGGAGACACTCACAGGCATGAGTAGGAACCTAGAAGTTCCTGTAAGAAATTTGGGCTGGAGACCAAAGACTTCAGCCTTGAGGGACTTCAGATAACATACAGGAGGTTATGCTGCAGAAGCCCCATTACCCTTGGTTAATGCTGTGGAAGAAGGATTGCAAACATGATTTCAGTCATTCCCTCCATCACCCTGAAAGGACACATAAACAAAGAGACACAGAATACCATGTTCTGAATAGCCCTGCCTCGGAGCAACTGCTGCAGACAGATCACTGCTAGTTCTGTTTCCTCTTCCTCCTGCCAAGACACAACAAATATCCACACAGTAATTAATTATTTCTTTGGAGACTGAGATTTCTATAGATTATCCATCTATCAAAAAGTCTAACTTATATCCAGTTTTTTCTCAGTTGTTTCTGAACACCAATCTTCTAATTTCCAGGGAAAGGAAGGTGACTCAGAATAATACGTACTTCCATGTTTTACAAGAGGTGGGGAATAAAGGCTGTATAATTAGATTCGAGATTTTAGAGGGTCTTTAGAGATGAGGAACTAATGATCAGGAGATGCTGATGGAGAGAATTAGCATATGCATTAGAAGCACTATTTGTAACTTGGCTGAATCTGAGTTTGCAAAATGAGCATCAGCTACTTTAATTTAACAGGTCAAGACATTAAGGGTATAGAATTATTATTGAAGAGATCTGTTAACCATAAATAAAGGCATAAAATTAAAAGGGAACGTATGAATTATTTTTGAATATTTATTCCAGTGGTGACATTTATCAGAGTAACTCAGTTAATGTAAGACCCAGAAAGTGATAGTTTGGAAGTAAAATTAATTACATTATATTCTGATTTGTCTCTTTGAGAGCTTTATTGATCTAGCATTGTGTGACTGATCATAGAATCACAGAATGGTTAGGGTTGGAAAGGCCCTTAAGATCATCTAGTTCCAAGCCGCCGGCCATGAGGAGGGACACCTCACCCAAAGGCTCTGTTCAACCTGGCCTTGAACGCTGCCAGGGATGGAGCATTCACAACTTCTTTGGGCAACCTGTTCCAGTGCCTCATCACCCTCACAGTAAAGAACTTCTTTCTTATATCTAACCTGAACTTCCCCTGGTACCAGCTTGGAAAAACGACGAAGCATAGTGGAAAAGGGAACAGAAGGAAGGAAGGAAGGAAAAGGAAAGAAGGAAAAGGAAAGAAAAGGAAGGAAAAAAAAGGAAGGAGATGGAAGGAAGGAGCAAGCTTATTTTAAATAGAGGAGGCATAGCTGACAACACTTTTTGTTGCTGAGGGGTCTTCTAGCCTGGAGTTGACAGTAGCAGAAAGAAAAAGCCCATTGGGTGCCTAAGAAAGAGAAGAAGAAATCTAAAAATTGCAAGGAAGTTTTTTTAATAAAGAGCATATGAGGTCTGCATTGAAATTTGGTATTTTAGAAGTGTCAGAAAAACAGGGAAGAGCGTGGGATGAGAGAAGTGCTGTGGGCTTGAATCTCAGTATCTGTTTTTTCTTAGGTGTTGAAGATTAAGTTTTCCTGCCTTTCCCACCACCACCCTGGAGGAGCAAAACAGAACTAGCCCATGGACTACCATACAATTTGGTATGTTCTTTTTCACTGGAAAGAAGGAATGAATTTCCAGTCCAGTTAGAGAGCTAAACAGCACCACATCACCTGGCTCCAGTGTGAAATCCCTTCAGGACAGAGCTTTGGGTATGGAGATAGCAAGATACTGGACAGGTAAGCCAAACTGCTTGGTTTGATTTAAACTAAGATTTGGTTCTAATTTTTGTGAGACGCACGTTTCTGTACTTCTGTTATTCAGTGCTGCAAATGATGCCTTAGCAAGGGCAATCATCAGCTTCTCCATCTGCCCATCTGCTTGCTACAGACCAGCAGGAGAGAAGGAGGGGAGATGGAAAGCCTATCATGCCTTGCAGGGAAAAAATAAATAAATTACTACAAAAAGGGTAAATTAAGGATATAGAAGGCTCTAGGAGCAGGTTGAAAACTAGAGGGGGCTGGGAAAAGTGATAAAGCAGTGAAGGGATCCAGAGGCACTCTGTGAGCTTGTTGTGGCTAGTAAGTGCATAAGAAATGCCTGAGGGAAAGGAGTTGAAGAGGCCTGCAGTAGTGCCTCCATTATCTCCACTTCCTTTTATACCCTTTGTGGTCCATGTCACCTGCCTGTCACTCTGGCACACTTTCCTCTTGAGATCCTCAACTCCAGTGGGAAGAGCCTGCTGCACTTAACAGTTGATACTTGTATGTGTGTACGGCAGGAAGAAAAACTTTAAGAGGAGAACCTTGCTTTCAGTGCTCCTTGCAGCCACCTGGTAGGAGAAACCCTACTTGGATTCTGCAAGGCAGGAGATGTTAGTGCTGCTCTTCAGTGGCTGAAATGGCCTGATTTTACAGATGGAGCTTCACTGGAGAGCACTACTCTTTTATGTGCTCACACATGAAATACTCGAAAATAAAATAAATGTTGACAGAATTCATTTAGGTAGAATTCCATTGTACTGGAACAAAACCCCTTATAATGTGTATTTAAATAACCCCTAACCTGTAAACACACTCAAAAAAGGACTACAACTGGAGGATAAATCTTTCTGATTTCTTTTCATGCTACCTGGAAGTACTCAAAAATCTGCTACACTGCTAAATCTGAACAGTGTAAATCTAGCACTGCAATACAATATCTAATACCTAGGAGGTAGTAAAGCTGTGGAAAGCTCTTCCCAAGGAGGTATTCCTGTTTCAGTCATCTTAAAATAGACTGTATAAAACATAGGACACCATACTGCACAAAGTACGACAGCATGGATGATTTGATAAGACATTCTCTTTCTCACTTTCACGGCTGTGTGATTCTCTTAAATTCACAAGTTTAAATGGTAACTGTGTCTGATTCTTACTACATCATGAAAATGGTGTTAATAACCAGACAAGGCAATCCACTGGGGCAGCCACCTCTTAAGTATGTTACTTTAAGAAAGGAAAAGAAGTTGCACCTCCCTTAAAAAGCTGGGTTTTTCCTACAGCATATCACATCCCCCATTACACATCATTACTGCTATTTCAGTCTCCGTAGAAGAATCCTTTTTCGTGAGCTGCAGCAGGCTCATCAAAGACTGCATCCTGCAAATTAATGAAGTGCACGCTCAGTGCTAAGCACCCAAAGTCTCACTGACTTCAATGGGACTAAACTTAATTGCTCCTCTGGAGAATGATAGTGTTGTCAGATCAGAAGGTTGGAATACACTGAGTAGTAGCAGTAATAATAATCATCATTATCACTATCAACATCATCATCATCTGCCTTTTTGTTCCCCTAGAACGAGGAAATAACATCTATTAATTTATGTCTTTATAAAATAAAGTCTATTAAGGATTTGGCCACAGCTATTGTAAAAGAGTTTCAATTCTTCAGCTGCTATTATCTTTACAGAATAAAGAGAGACTAAGAGAGTTTTGAGAAATAGTGGTGGCTATTTCTAACATTCACACACACAAAAAAGATGAAGCTTCCTTCTTTCCCCGTCTTGGCATTCCTTTAACAACTACGTAGGAAACAATCAGGGATCAATAGGCAAAAAAAAGGGCTAAAACCAGCCCACTTACAACTGATGGCTTTTCCAGGATTGGAGTGGGTGGCCGAGGAACAGGCTTTTCTACTTTTTGAAGTAAAGGGAGGGGCTTTTTCTTCGGCTCCTTGACTTCCTTCTTCTTCTCCAGTAGTGCCTGGAATAGACATATGATATCATCAGAACTGGGCTAGATAGCACACCACAATAACGCCAGTCCTCTAGATGCTGACTGTTGCAATCACACTGACTAGGGGGAGCTAAAAGTATTTTGCAGTTCGCAGGCTTGTGGCTTCTATTTCTTACTGCACATCAACTGAGTATGGTCAGTAGCTGAGGGTATTGGTTGGTCAGAAGATACTGATGGGAACTTCAAAATCATATGTAAGAAGGAAGCGAGAATTTTACAATATTTCCAAGTAAGACATCAGCAATTGCATTGGGTGAGTCACCTAAAACTAAGCTAAATTTGGTATGAACTTAATCTCTAATATAATACATTCTTCAGTAAATTCTAAAGTATTTTTTAAGTAAAAGCATATTTCAGACTTTCCTTTTCCATTTTAAAATAGAAATCTTATTGAACCAATTAAACACTGACCCATACGTGAGCAGAGAGAGTTGTTACTTTCCTTATGCAATGACAAAAACGCTGATTATTTTCCTGTAAGATAGAGATGCTTTCAGAACATGAAAAATGGGTAGGAATATCACAACTTAATTACAGTTTACATGTCTCTACAAGATGGTTATCGCTCTTTGCCTTTAAGTATAGGTATAATGCTTATTATTGTGGGCTAGCAATGCTCATCTGCAACAGCCTAGCAGCCCAGAGGCACCCACAGCAGCTGTACAGGGGGACTGAGGGTGAACAGGAAACTAACTTGCCTGAGAACTTCCTTCTCCCAAGAAACTCCAGAAGCTTATTAAGAGTGAGGTTTATCTCGCTTGCAGCTATTTGGTGGCAGATGCCAAACCTTGTCAGCCAAAGCAGGCTAGGAGTGGAAATGCCACCACAGCCTCAACTCTTTCAAGACATTTCCAAACTGTTCATAGAGAGCCAAAGTCCCACCAACTTTCGATCAGAGGGTGCTTAGAACAAGAGACTCAGATAATCATTTCGAACTGCAAGACAATGCTTGCCTGCTGTAGGACATCACACATCTGTTCATGAAAGAAAGGGAATAGAATATGTACATTTAAAGCTCCTTCAAAATTATAATCCTACTACTATATGGGTTGGATCTATAGTCTTTTACTACTGAAAGAACAGATAAATTCCAGCAAGGAAAAATTCTCCCTTTTACTTTTATTGCTTTCTTTCAAATATTCAAATACAGTATTCCACTCAGGATGGAAATCAAAGAAAACCTGAAGAAAAATATCCCATGCTGAATTTCTCTCTCCAGTAACAGGAAATCGATGGCACTTACAAAGAATTTAACAGTGAAATTAATGAAGGTTTGAAACTCCAGTGGTCACTATACAGGACTCCTCTTGCATACTGGATCTGACCTTTCAAGCCAGCATCATTAATTGCTCCAGAAAGGGAGAGAGATTTCTAGGTGGAGGGGATAAAATGCTTTATTATTGAACACTTCTGAAATGGACCATGTTAATAATGCAAGAATCAAGGCCTATAAACTGCTTATAAGCCATGTGAAATGGCTATAGCTCAAAAACGTTGAAAGATTTTTCTGAACTGTTTCTTGTATTTGATGAAATCGGAGCTCTCTGGCATGAAGATTATAACAGTGCTTGCTATGATTTATAAGGTGTTCTGCATGATGGGGGTGCAAACTGAAAGAAAAAAGCTGCTGTAATTGTGGTTCTTCTGAAAACAATGGCTCCTATGTTTGTTAGCACAATGTTGCATTCATAAGTATTTTCCTATTAAAACCTTAGCCTCCCAAAATCTTTCTTGCTAACCAGAACAACAAAATACAACCAGAATAACAACTTCTAAAGTCAGAAAAATCTATGAGCACTTCTGAAAAGAGGGAGTCCTTATTAATGTAGATTTGAGAAATACGGCAGCTCCTAGAAGCGGTTTTATGTTTTCACATCAGCACAGTCTACTGCCTGCTTTGCTACCTTTACTAAGTCAAAAATGCTCACCATTTGCTTTCTCTAATCTGAAGCTTTAAGACTTCAGGGTAGGAAAAGCAAAAGAAAATAAGGGGGTTTGCATGAACTGGTTCTGCCTAACTTAACAAGTTTCCATTTTTCAACATGGGGGAGGCCAGGACCCAAGAATCTCTGTAAAATACTTCCTTTAAAAAGTGCCAAATTTCTGAACAACGTATTTAAAATGTTACTGCCTACATATCACACACAAATTTTTCTGAGATAGACTACACTGTTTTTTTCAGGTAGTAGGTTCAGAGTCATGGAATAGTCTGGTTGGATTGGACAGGGAAGGACTACCCAATTCACCTCCTTTTCCTGGCAAGTGCAATGAAGAACAAATGGCACCCATGCTTTTGGCCATACACCTTAGCTTCTTTGCTAGCTTCTGATAGAAGCTGAACTCTTGACAGGATAATGGCTTGAGAAACTTCTCTCTGTTCAAAGTAATCATTCTTTAGATTCCTTCCTTATCTTCTCTCTGATCCTTTTCACAAGACACTGGGGATATTTTATTTTCATGTACAGTACAAAGTATATAGCCATGTTATTCTTTTTTCCTTTTTGCTTGTGAATGAAGACAGTGACATCATCAAGGATGGACAGACTACCTACTTTGCAATGCAGCATGGCTGCTGCATCTCAGATGATTAAGACTGACATAATAGCTCTTAGAGCTTTGTCTGAGCATGAGCCATCTAACACTGTACAGAGATCTGGTCTTGATGAAATAACTTCTTGAACAGGTTTTCCTATGCTTTGGAATTGGCAGAGATTTTCTCCAGAGACATTCTTGTCCCTCCCCCTACTTCTCCACCTCCTTCCAGCAACCAGATAAAGGAAAACAGACATGATGAGAGTTGCACTTAACGCTGAGGTGAGAGGTTCTTTGTTCTGACATCATCTTGATCCAGCACTTCAAAACTACCTGACTCTTTACCCCTCTTGAGACACCAGAGCATAGAGGGTCAGCCTGAAATCACACATTGGTCTGCACTGGGATTTCTTCCAGCACCTCCTCTGTTCCTTGGTGTATTCAGTTCCCCAGTTGCATTTCTTTCCTATTACTATAGTAATACTATATTAGTTATATCAGTATACTATCTCCTCAATACCTTGGATTTTCACAGAAGGCTCTCTATGTAATGGCTCACATTCCTTAAAGCACTGTCATCTGTGCTGGCTAGCAACTAGCTTTCCTTGTCCTTTTACAGATCTGGCTTAAGATACAGATTGTCGCTTTTACAGTGAACCCTGGGTCACTCCTGTTTTTGCCATGTTCTCTTGCTTCAGAGAATTAGAGGACTCTGAATTCTGAGTTTGCATAATACTGCAGAAGTTTTCAGGATGATCCTCAAGAAGTCTGCTTCTAAACCCACTTGTTTTGTCTTAGTTTCAAGTCTGAAAGAAGCTCTTATTCTCAAGAGGACACAGGTCCTTTTTGTACTTCTTGAATAATTGCTTAGCTCTTCCTCCAAGCTTTAAGCTTAGGAAAGCCCTCAACATGGCAAACCAAGAGAAACACAATGAGGACTAGTCCATCTTGCCACTTGTTTGGCCAGAGAAGCAAGCCTTGGAAAATTCCTTTATGAATTACTTCTGAGGCCAAAATCTAGCATTCCTCCTCTATTTGCCACCTCCTTCAAGAGCTTATCCAGAGAAAATGAAATAAACTAATTCCACTGCTAGATCACTGTGTACTCTGAATTTTCTAGAGTTTTGCTTTATTTCTAAGACTATGGGAGAAAATGTGTGGATTAACTGTGCTAGGACAGCACTAAAAAGAGGCTTTTGTAGAGAAAACTGGTCTAGCTGCTCAGCTATAGAAATAATGCACAGAAACACAGTGCTCTTCAAAGATGATCCCTAATTGCCTGTTTGAAACCTCCTTCATGCTGTGTTTGGTAGAGGTTGTTGGCACAATTGGGACTGCTTATGCCAAGCTGTCAGACAGCTGTCCTCTCCAGGAGGATTCTGCTAAATTCTGTTAACTCAAGTACTCTGCACCCTTTACTTCCCTGCTCTTAACAGCTCCAGTACCTAATGAGGTGGACCTGTCAGAGAGGCTCTGCTAAGCCAGAACATGCTACAGCCACCAAACTTAAGATGCAAAAGACTCTGATGGGAGAAGTGACCAGTGACAGCACCATAGAGCTCAAGTGCTAATTAGGGCAGCAATGTCATATGGCTCTGAACAGAAAAGTTTAATTAAACCTAACAGTGGCTGAGGCAGTCTGGGTGTTTTAGTGTCAGTACTTCCTTTTTGTCTGGACCAACTGGTCTGGTGTCTACTTCTGTCTATCTAAAAGCAGCAGTTAGATTTTCGTAGTGGATTTATCATCTTTTCCTGCAAAGAAGATGCTTTGTGATTTTAAAAGAATATACATTTCACCTTTTTATGGTGGGGAAATGAGTGTTAGTTATGTTAGCCCCTCAGCTGGTAGAATCAATGTAGAACAAGTGATCTACATTGACTGAGAAAAGAAAATACACACAATTGTCTGCTTTTGTTCTGCATTTTATCTCCCTTTGGTCACCAATTTTACTTTGAAGAGGCATTGTTGTGTAAGCAGCCAGCATTAGGGCATGCTTTCAAACCTCAAGAAGTATTTTGAACAAACCGAATACAACTGCTGCATTTTGAACAAACAGAATCAGCTCTGCAAGCTTGGGCTAATATTTTGCTGCCTATGAGAACTGTGTTATGATCCAGATTATACCTAGTCACTACTGGAATTTTATGCAAAAATTGGCCAAACCTCAAACCCCTTCACTACTACTGTGTCTTCTGCTCTAAATCTGTTGTGAATTAATGTCCTTATATCTTCAACAACTCCTGCAGTACTCAAGATCTTGATAATTTTCTTTGTGAATCATAATCAGAGGCAATGTTTCATCTTTGACAAGATCCAGTGGAATTTCAAGGGGAGGCAATATGATTGATTTTTTGGAACAAGATTTCAATTTAAAATCTGTTAGTAGAAAGTAACTGTCACCATTGAGAATATTATTAATTACAGTAAAGCAAGAAAGCTATACACATAATTTCCAATCATGAAATATTTCTTCACTAAATGAAGCAGAAGTTGCCAAGCTTTACAAATGAAATTCAATATTTTTCAGAGATACAACAGCCAGCCAAGAATATGCCTGATACTTTAAAAAAGGTAGCCCTCAAAAGCATCGCGAGAAGCATACTTACAAGTACACGTAATTTGCAAGTATTGTGATTGTAGATGCAAATGAGGCACTTATTTCCCCAGTGGTTAATTGCATATATGGACACCTCATCTGCATGAACAGTTATGATAAATTGAGATGCAAAAAACTATTAGCATGTTTATTAGCATCTGATTAGATGCTGTTGTTAGGGAACAACAGTGCTGTGCATCTACCGTTCTCATCCAGTTTTATGAGTGGGGTCATTTTAATCATGTTTTGCTGCAGGTGTTTTCAAAATATGTACTTAAAAATGTACGTTTTTTAAAATGGACAGAATTTTTAGAATATGAATCCACATTTGGTTTATTTAATTATCAGCACTTCGACAGTGTAACCAACAGGCTTGCCACTTGTGCATTACAAAAGGAAGGGAGAAATGAGAATGAGCAAATGGCAGGAGAGAATTTCTGACTGACATAATATGTTCTGAAACAAACAACTGATCTGTAGGAAGAGAGATGCAGCAATACTTGTTTTCTATAGGGTTGGAGCAGAAGTACAGAGAGGACTGACTGACTGAGTTGCACAGCAGTACTGGTCATACCTACAACAGTCTGAATGTTTGATCCATTCTGTCCTTGAAGTTGTCTTACAAACAGTATGAATGTAGCATAGGAAATTAGGAAAAATCTTACACGTGTCTTCCCAATTGCATTTTTGAGCAGTTCAAATCTAACAGGAACTGACATGCTGCTGGATGCAACTCTATACCTGGTGAACTTGTGCCAGTGCCACCTCTAGCCTTGCTGCTCTTTTAACATATCCAGTCTTAGTGATAGTTTGCTTAGGTTTTGGAGCTTTAATCTTGACCTGGGTGACAGAATCTGGGAGAGATGCTTCCAATTCACACAGTCCTAAGAAATACAAACAGTGATTAAATAATGGAGTGGTGGGGAGAGAATTTGAGGTTTGTTCATATTTTAAGTAAATATGTCACAGAAACTAAGTCTTCCAAAATGCCTTACCTGCAAAGGTGTTAAGAGAGAAGTTTTTTAGCACGTAACGTTCAGAACGGTTGTCTGGAAAATAACCAATTCTAGACAAAGGAGCGTATGGTTGTGATGCAAAGTCAATATACTCTTTGATGATATCTCGTCTCTCCAGCTTCCCCATCACATTCTTCCTCTTAGCTATCAGTTTCCTGAGCACTGGAAAAGAAACACAAATGTGGAAAGGTTCTCCATACAAATCATTCTAAACCAGCCATATCTTTGGAAATTCACAAGAGCTTTTTCTACTTAATATAAAAACATGATCTGTTTGACCAGAACAAATGCTGACCATGCATATCTATATTGTGGATGCAACCTTTTTAATCTTGAATAAATACTGCAACCTTGTGAAAATAGAAATGCCTTGTCTGAATACTAAGTGTCATACTGCTCTCTCCCATCTTTCAAACTTACTCAATGCAGTGTCACTCTGAATCTTTTTCATTTTCTCTTCTTTAGCCTTCTGATGATTTTGCCAGTGGGCATCCAAGCGCTTGGCAACCAGCTCAGTCTGATTCTCCTCTCGCCTCCAGAGCAGCTTCTTTAAGACTTCCAGTCGAGCCTCCTGCAACCTGCAAGGAAAGGCCAGGTATGACCTACTGTACTCTGCAGTGTTCTGTGCAATGCTGTCATCATTAAATACTACACACCAACTGATTAATTTACATGTAGTTCATATTGTATATCTTCTATTTAATCTTTCATTTTAATCAGTGAGTTTAGTACTGGTGAAAAGTACTGTGGTAGCAGTGTCTTATATTAAATCTAACAAATACATCGCTTCCCAAAATCAGGGGATTTGCACAGAAATGAAAGACTTGCACCCTTCAGCCAATCCCCTAAACCTTCTTGTTCCTTTTCTATTTGGCCAATAATTTCAAGAAATAAAGAATAAACTTTGATTCCTACTTTTCTATTTCCTGTTCTCTAAAGGCCCATTCCTTCCTCTCCATATCCTCCATCATTTTCCTCCTCTTCTCGATATTTGAGGCACTGTCCATGGCTGGAAGAGTTGCTTCCCAAGCACGTTTTTCCCGGGCGCGTTCAATCATCTCCACCTCAGCTAGTCCTGCTGGTAGACCCCGACCTTACAGGGACAAGAAACAGTAGCTCTTTAGGAGAATGGTGAATCCAGCAAATAACCACCACCAAAAAGTATTAGAGGGCAGGATGGGCACAAGCTCACATGTTTTATCACAAAAAGAACTGTCCACAACCGGAACTAAATCCTTCTAAGGCCAGTAAAATTCTACAGTATGACGAATGGTAGGACCTGCGTTTGCTGTAGCTTAGCTGACATTAACACTAGCACTTCATTCCTCTGCTGCAGGAGGCAAAGGAGGAAAAGCTTTTCCAAGAAGGCACTTTCTCAGAATAAGCACTTTCTTTGGCATGTCCAGTGTCCATCATTATCAGAGGTGGGACAGTGGGAGATAAGGATCACAGGTATATTCTGGGGCAGCAGTGTTCACACTATTTTTTACTGATGTCTACTGATGTTTAGCTCAGAACAGCAGAAGAATGGTAGGTGAATGGAAAAAATGCTCCTAGTTCGTATCAGTAAAACATACAACCTTTTCATATTGAGTAATCTCAGAACTCTTTATGAAGTGTCCCAGAACAGCGCTATTAAGTAGGAAAATACCATACCTACTTAAAAAATAGATAAAATAATGTGCCCTGAGCGAAGACATTGAAGGCCTGTCAAAGCTGGCAACAGACTTGAAACCTGGCATTGAAAAAACAAAGAACCTCCTGCTAAAGAGGTGATATGATTGTTACAATTTATCTCAGTTTCACAACTCACCCCAAGTGAGTGTAGCAAGTGTCAGAAGTTCAGGGACTGAGCCACTAGGAACTATATATTCTGGGGAATAGGGGTCCGTCTGGGCTTCACCATCTCTGTAATCTGTCTGTGTGCCCAAAGTTCGTAACATGGGACGAAAGACCTTGCTGTCTCCTATAAGTGAATGAACATAGGGCTCTGTCCTAAAAAGAGATGCAAGGCAGAAGAACATTAGTAACATTCATTTAAAAAAACAACAAACCAGAAACACTAAGTCAAGGGTAGGATATCCAAACGTGTTTGTGCTCCCATTGATGTTAACTCTATTGTCTTTAGTAAAAGCAGACTGAGGCTACACAGAGTCCCTGTAACCTCCTTCCTTACATAAACAATCCAGAAATCTTCTTGTTTCAGCTCTCCCATGTTACCATATGCAAGTCTTCCCCATGTATGCATTCTAAAGCATTGCTTTTAATGGGCACAAGAAGTAACTAATGGTTGAGCATAAAACGAGTAGGATTGCTTCAATTTAGCTTACACAAGCCTCCTTCCAGCAATTCCAGAACAAAAATTCAATTTTGATCTCAGCATGTGCAATGCCCGTGACTCCACTAGGAACCGAATCTTTTGTCTCCTCAAAATTTGATCCCCACTGAAAACATCACTGAACAGTATTGCAACCATCACAGAGTTTAATAAAATATCAGAAGATTTTCCAACAATATTGCTTTAGGGGAGAACCTTCTTTGCATTGGTACCTCTACTAGTATTCAAACACACTTGGCTTTCTGTTTCAGGCCACATAACCATAACACACTCGAGGCACATGTCCTTTACCTTTACACAAAGTACTACTCATGTATAGCAAGCAAATTCTGAAACAGTCAGTCACCTGTTTCATCAGGAATTCTCAATGGTGAACAAACTCTTGCCTCTTTAACAAGTTTTTCCTGTTGGCTCATTATGAAAAATATTGGTCACCAGCTAACTAGTTCCCCAATCTTTTTCTGGTGAGATGTGACCCATTACAACAGTAATGTCCCGGAACTCACTACTTACTGTGCCATTGAATAAGTAACATTTAGTGGAAGCAGCTTATAAGAAGTGATGAGAGGTCTGAAAGAGAGAGAACGCAAATGTAAGACAACAACCATGAGCATAAAAGATCATTAAGGTTTCGAAAAACTTCAGTCCACAAATTTCAATGGAGTTACACTGTTTTTTTCCACATGTCAGATTCTGTAGTTGCATGTTTATGAATTGTGCCTGAATATTAAGTAATTCTTTCACAGCTAAGGAGTAATGGAGAAAGTTTCACCAGTATGTCTGTGCGTTCTTCTTCCGTTAAAGCAGAAAGTGGAATTGCAAAACAAGGCAATAATTAAAAGAAGTCAGGTTTGAGTGTGTTCACAACATTTTGTGTTTGTTTCACTGATTAGTTTACTTTTCTTCACTCCGAGTTTTTGAGAGGGTTTTTTTTCTTATAACTTCTTGAAGTAAGTCCTGAAATGAATTCCTACAGTCAGCTGCTAAGGTAAGCTGGGTTGAACTTACCTAATTTGATTATTTCTTTTTTTTGCAGTATCTTCTGAATTATCTTGAAAGCAATATGGGCTCAATGACATACTAATAATTCCTTCTTAGGCATTCTTATAGTTTGCATATTGCAGTTCACTATCATTTTCCCTTAGCCTTTGAGAGACTTTAATTTCAAATTGCAGAAGATAACATCATCTTCGTCCTTCTGTTGTTGTTGTTAAAGGATCCATAAAGAACTTCAGTTTATTAAGCTTGGCAATTTTTTTTAATTTTAAAGTGGACCTATTGCCAACAGCTGCTGTCTATAATAGTGAATGGGATTCAAGGAATATGTGACTAAGTTGACAATGTTTATATGCTATTGGTTCAGATCTTGAGTCCACTGGTGATCTGCAGTGTCACTCTGGAAGGAGCAGAGCAGTTCTGCAATGGAGGACATTGATGGAAAGTTAATCGTGGATTCCCTTTGCTGCTTTTCTGTTCTCGGCAGAAACTGGGAGTTACAAGGTTCCTTCTTAAGAAGGCACCTTTGTAGGAGTCTGGAGAGCCGCAAGGGCTTTGTAAGCATCCTCTTCCTTTGTGTAGGAGGATCTACAGCCCAGAGCTTTCTACAAATAATTAAGTACAGAATGGCTGGTATAATTGCTTATATGGTAACTCATTATCTGACTTTAAAACCTGGATGATTTTAAACTAGCTAGCGTGAATACTGATAGCAGGGCAGCCAATGCAATAGGGAGCTAAAGAACGGGCTAACTACCTAAGGGCTAAGTGAGGAAGTTAGTACGAACAGTTAGGATGGGTTTGCAATCTTTACAGGCTGCCTAGCTGTTGCTACCTAGTTCATTTTAAACTACGTATGGTACCCTGAGCTGTAGTTTAAGTATATACCAAAGTGAGAAGGCACCATGTGAAGTAACACATATTAACAGCTCTGCTTGAACATTATCTGAAAATTCTAGCATAGCACGAATTTAAAAAGACCTCATGATTTAAGATTTGGTTATTATTTAGATTTTCCGTAGCAGCAATCAAAGAACTGACACAAAGAACTGAAACAAATAAGGCTCTGGCATTTATTTAGGTGCTTTTTAAACTGCACAAAAGCAAGCTTCTGAACTGTGTTTCAAATCAGGTCATTCCTTACCGTGCAAAATACTTGTAGCGATTCCTTCCACTAACTTCAGGATCTTCATACACAATCTGAGGTATCTGAAGAGAAGATTGAGCTCTAAAAGCCAAAGTACAGGATATCATTTAAGTACATTCAGAGCAGTTCTGATCTTTTTACTATGCCCTTCTTATTTTTTAATTATCTTTCTACTTCATTATATTCTGAGATTATTTTTTTTAATTTTCTAATATACTAATATGAGAAATGGTTATATTTTGCTTTTTAATAAATAAACAAATCAGTTTCACGCTTTACATATATTTCTCATTATATATTTCTCATTATATTTAAATGTATTTCTCATTATGTGAGCAAGAAATGGTCGTTTGCTGCCTTTAATAAAACTTTCTTATGTGCTTGTCATGAAAAGGATTTGCCAGTTGTAAATACTTGGCCTTATTAAGTACTTTTGTTGGGAGTGGGGGGAGCAAGCGCATTTCCTTAAGAGTAAAAAACTTTCCGTAACAGAAAATCTGTGTAAAGGAGTAGAATGAACAAAGGGGCAGACTATCACTTTCTACCTTTCAAAAGTAGCTGGAGAGATTTTGAGCAAATGTAAAATATTTCAGAATCAGCAATTTCAATTTGAATGCTCCAGTGAAGGACTACAATAAAGATAACCATGTGAATGTTTCAAAACTTGTGCTGGAACAACCACATCTTTTGCCAGAACAGTCTTTCTTCATTTTTTACCCCATTTTTGAATTTAAAGTAGGCTGACTGTTTAAATTTTTCCCTAGAATATCTTGGAGCCATTTATTTTAAAGCTTTAGAAGACTCTGAGGTAGACCTCATTAAGGTAGTCAGTGAGAGAACGGGTAGAATTGAGTCCTTTGAAAGCTATGCATCAGGACTGCTACTTGATTTCACAATCACTTTATACTCCAGTCTTACTCTCTTCTCAACCTGCAAGGTGGCTAAGACAAGAAACAGAAGTTCTCTTTTAAAAACAAACCAAACCCAAACCCAAAAGCCCATACCGTGCCACCGAGATAAGTAATTTCCTTAAGCTATATATATGGAAAGTCCTGAAGGTCATGTTTTTTGCAAGACCATTTTTTGGGTAGCTTTTAAGAAACCTGACCTCAGGATTGTGGGTGCTGGAACTGGTTGCTATTGCCTAATTTTAAATACAAAGATAGATTTACAGAGACACAATTAACAATACATAACATTGCTTGACAGCTGGGATCAAACCAGAGGATTCCATGCTGAGATCGCTTGTCTTCAAAGACCTCATCTAAGCCCCACAAGATGCACTGTGGAACTTTGGGAGCCATTGTATGGCCACCTATTACAGCAAAGCCTACAGAGATATGCTTCATTAACCTTCCATGACATACAATTTACTGCCAAGGTAAGTTTAAAGTCATCTCTTCCCAGTGCTTTCAGCCTTATCATGTAACAAAAGAGAGGAAAATGTTTTGGGATGCAGTGCAGTAGCCTGAGATACTTGCTTAGCACTAATCAACCTGTTATTGTGAAGTTATGTTTGTAATTCAAATAAGATAATGGAGCTGATGGCTAGTTCCACTAGCTGACTTCACAGATCAGGCTGTTGCTCCAGCCGGATGGATTTATGTTTCATTCAGCACAGGTGGGCACTTATTCTTATGATCTAACTTTATTAGCATAAGCTGTTCATCCTATTATGGTAGTTATAGGCACAATGGGAACCCAGTGAAATAGCCCTTTTTATTCCACAGATCCTGCCTCTTGCATGTCCTTGACTTATATTTGCTGACTTTGCTGAAATAAATGGGCATTTATTCCTGGTAACCTTGCAGAGGCAATGCAACTACTGAGAAGACAGCTGGGAAATATGCTATCTTCTGTATCAGCAACACTGTCAATCCATGCAGGTTGAAACAGAGGGGATGGATTTCTCTTTTTTTTTGTTAATTACAAGACATTTTGCAAATACACGCTGTTGAAATGTAAATCAATTTTAAAGCAGTGCAGGTGTCAAATTAGTTCTTGTTACAGAATAACAGTCAAAATATAAAAAGGCACTGAGGTTTTCACGTGCTGGAGATAGTGCGAAACGCTGAAAATAATCGTAAAAAAAAGCTCAAAAATTCTTATTTTATTATGAAAATTAGAAGAATATGTTTTCAAAATGGAACAAAACCAGGTGCTGTGTCACTCTGAAACCATCTTTGATTACTGTCTGGCATGTGGTGGAACTCAGCTACCAGCAACCCCAGAGCACACATCATCTGAAAAGCCTGTGGTCTACAGTTAACTTGCTAATGCATCAAAAACCTCTGTAAACAACTAGGCTGATGCCTGCAATCTTGAATACAGCTACTAGGCGATTCCAAAGAACACACAGTGTGGCAAAACACAGAAAAGTTTGTTTTTTAACATTTGCAGAATCAGAAGCCCAAATTGTGATGCCGGGAGAAAGTTCAACGAAGACACCCCTGCACTAAAAATGTGGTATCCTGGTTCAGGCCTCATATACCCTTGAATGAGCAGCAAAAGCAATCTAACCAGCTGCAACTGCACTGGTTAAAAACTGCAGTGGACTAAAAAGAAACAGCTCCCACTGAAGTAACACACATGAGTCATTGAAGTCTTCATAACTTATCTGATCTTTAAGACTGAAATAACTCTCTTCCCTCTCCTGGCAACCGCTGCAAAGCAGATAGCACAGGGATGAAGGAATGTGCAACATCCACCCTGTAAGAAACAGATGGGCAACCATACTTCACAACAGCTGCAATCTCTTCATTTCAAGGGAAATGTAAGTAGGAGCCAATTGCAGTCATCTCCACTTCAGTGTGCATGGGGTTTTGTTGGGTTTGTTTGTATGTTTTTTTCAAATCATCCATAGAACACTTACGCAGCAAGCTGCTGAAGAGCCACCAGGCGCTGCTGAGCACTCCTTCTCCATCTTTGATCAATAAATGGAGGTACTGGATCTTTGCCTTCCAACCACACACCATAGCTTGGGAAATGGACCAAGGTTCTAAACATACTTCTGAGCACTGGTGCCTTTACCTAATGTTTGTGCGGACACAAAGAAGAGAGGCAGTGATTAAGTGATTTCAAACAGCAGTGAAAAGATCAGAATTTCAGCTTGCTGTGATTTACAGAACTACACATTTGAGACAGGGAAAGGAGGAGGCATACATATGTTAATGATGTCAGCTGGTTAGATGGTACTTCTCAAGATGTGGAGCATACCAGACTAGCAGCAGATGCACAGATATGTCTTCTGGCTATTTTCCAGTGCTAAACTTACACTTAAAATTGAGGATCTAATGGTTCGTTACATAAAAAAGTTAGTGTGCAGTAACTGTGAATGTGCAGCGATGTGAACTTCTAGCACATTACCCCATGTAGCTTCCTCCTATTTTGTGTGCTCTGGAAATGAAGTAACATATTCCACTTACATTATTTTATATGGTAACAATTTTAGGCTGTGTTAAAAATATCTGCATGGGAGTTAGCACACAAAAATGATCACGTTATAAATCCACACCCTTCCTTCTAAGCACTAATTTCCCTGGGTAGATATGCCTTAAATCTCCAGATTTATTATTGCATATAAATCTTTGCAATCATGACTCAAGTAGAAGTGATGTAGCTATATGGGCTTGAGCTTCTATAAAGCCAGAAATCAGATTTGAACTGTGAGTCATCCCTTTTATTTCATCTGGTGCTAACCTGGATGCATACAGGGTAGTAGTGACTAACTGCACTAACTCACCAGAGTGTAAGAGAGTGTCAGATGATGAAGATCTGGACTCCCGACTATGACCAGCTGCTTGCTGTGTGCATGACTGCATTTTTGTTTCGTTTCTCTTCAAAGGGAATTCAACCTCAGGACTTTGGAAAACACTACAAACTAATATTATCCCGAACTCTGTACCACTCATTTTGTGATCCTATAGATTAAGAATTCAAAGTTGCATTGTTTTGAATTGCACATTGTGCCCTTGCTAATTCATACGCTTAAACCATGTTTCATGCAAGTCAGAGTCCGTCACCATACCCATCCACAACATCACACTTGGGACATGACAACATTAGTGACAGTATGCCACCTTACTTTGTCTGGCCTCCACTGCTAACACAGTTGCAAGGATCTCTGTAATGACAGGTAATGTTTCCAGCTCTAGGTGTTTATCTTTCTACAGAGAGGCAGACAAACACACTTTTTTTTTTTCCCATGTAGATGTAAGAAAGAGGCTGAGATAATGGGGTAAGAGACATCCAGAAATAGTCTTAAAAAATGTTTCTTGACTCAGTTATTGGAAAGCTGCTCGTGGATTTTCTCCTCACTGTACAGCAATGGAGTTTCAGAGCTCAGAGTATCTTGCCTTGCAGGCTCAGTCAAGTGCACAGCTTCAAGAGGACTCTGTTTAAAATCCAATTTATTTTGCAGTTGTACCAACTCTTGTTTTCCTTTGACATTCTACCCATATGCAGCCTGTCCAGCCATCAATCACTGCTGTCTAATGTTGTGACTGCAACTCCCACAGACATGCCCTAACTGGTTTTAAACAAGCTAGGGTGAATACTGATAGCAGGACAGCAAATGCAGTTAGCCCATTCTTTAGCTCCCTACTAAGGGCTTAGTGAGGAAGATAATATGAGTTAGGATGGGTGTGCAATGTTTACAGGCTACCTACCTCTTGCTACCTAGTTGACTTTAAACTGTGTAAGTATGCTGCCTTGAACTGTAGTTTAAGTATATTCCAAGGTGAGGAGGCACCATGTGAAGCAACACATTTTAACAGCTCTGCTCGAACAGTCCAGTTCTTTTTTAGGTCTTAGTAACAGCTGCTGTTAACAGCATTTGGAGATAATCTATTATAAATCATAGAATCACAAAATAGTTCGGCTTGGAAAGGATCTTAAGATCCTCTAGTTCCAGCTCCCTGCCATGGCAGGGATGCCTCACACTAGACCATGTTGCCCAAGGCTCTGTCCTACCTGGCCTTGAACATTTTCCAGGGCTGGGGCATTTACCACTTCCCTGGGCAACCTGTTCTAGTGCTCACCACCCCCACAGTAAAGAACTTCTTCCTTATACTTAACCTGAACTTCCCATTTCAGTTTGAACCCATCACCCCTTGTCCTGTCAATACAGTCCCTGATGAAGAGATACTCTGAAGCATCCTTGTAAGCCCCCTTCAGACAATGGAAGCTGCCCTAAGGTCTCCACACAGCTTCTCTTCTCCAGGCTGAACAACAACTTTCTCAGCCTGTCTTCATATGGGAGGTACTCCAGCCCCTGATCGTCCTTGTGGCCTCCTCTGGACTTGCTCCAACAGCTCCATGTCCTTCTTGGACTTGCTCCAACAGCTCCATGTCCTTCTTATGCTGAGGACACCAGAACTGCATACAGTGCTGTAAGTGGGGTCTCATGAGAGCACAGGGGCAGGATCACCTCCTTCGACCTGCTGGTCACTCTAACGCTTATACTGACACACAATTTAGGAAATTACTCAGGACATGGAACTGGGCATTTCTAGGCTGCTGCTGAGGAGTCAGCCTAGGCCAGGGGACCTGGTAACTCCCTGTGTTAAGTCTTGTTTCAGATAAAACTGCTTCCTTTGCTTTGTGTTTTGGTTTTAAGGGGGCAGCTTAAAACTGAGAGTTTCTACCCATGCGCATATGCATGTACACAGAAATAAAAGGTGCACAAGTGTGCTATCTTTGGCCAACACCTACCACTTTATCACCAACAAGGACACTTGACTTGGAATGATCCTTCTCACTTGACAGTGTGTATGGAGGGTCTGAAAGATAAGCGAACAAATGGAACTAGTTACATATTTGAGGAATCTCGTGTGAACTGTCAGGCTCCTACGTCCATCTTTAAAAGCCTGCAAAAAAAGACAATATAAAACAAACTAGGAAAAAAAAAAACCTGAAATGCAAGTCTCCATATCAAAGAAATGCCACCATCATACAAATAAGCCTCGGAGCTGAAATATTACTGTTCTGTAGAACAAGAACATGACTGAAGAAAAATCTTTCTTTGGAACCACTTAAACAGAAAGTGAAGACATGACACAGAAGCAAGCAAGCATGGTAAATCAGGGGAAATGCACTGTAAAAGATGCTTCCCTCCAGCATAAAGAACTAGTGTTGGCTTTACCACAGTTCGCAGTTTTTTTGTAGTCTTGAGCCTCTCCTCCCCTCCGCTACTTTCGTTATTGCTGCCAACCCTAAAGCTTTACCGCTGTACAGCTCTGCCCTACTCCATCCTCCCGTTCCAAACCCGCTTTCCCAACGCAGCCTGCTGCCGGTCGGGCAGTGACAACCCCTTGGGCCAGCTCTGACCGCGCACCTCATCTTACGGCCCGGGAAAAGACTAGGGGCCTGCTCGGGCAGACCAGCCGCCTCACGACCCTCTTCCTCCCCCAGCACCTAACACCCCACGCCCGGGGGCTGGACGCGGCCTCCCTCCCTGCGGAGATACCCCCGCCCCGGGGGCTGCAGACAGGGCAGGGGGCGAGGGGAATTCGCTGTCCCTCGGGGCCGGACCCGGTACCGTAGGGGTAATAGAGGGTCCGACCGGAAGCCATTTGTGAGCCGTCCCCAGAGCGCTGGGCCTGCAAACCGGCGGTCACCGTGCGGCTCATGCCGCCTCCGGCTGCGGTTCCCATGGCGACCGGCGGGCGGGGCCGGGGAATGACACACACCCTACGGCGGGATATGGCTGTGTGGGGCCGGCGCTCCCTTCCCGCTGCTGCCGGCTCGGGCCTTTCCCCGGGGATGGCCTCGCCGCGCGGGTTTTCTCCCGCAGCTTCCTGCGGATCCAGGGGCTGCCTCTCCCCTGCGGGCACCGAGGCCTTGTTAGGCGGCGGGGCTTGCCCGCCTCCATCTTGTGCTACTGCAGGCGGAGCGGGGAGGGAGCCGACGGCGCTCGGCCTTCCCCGGCCGCGGCGTGGACAGTGGAGGCGCTGGTGGCCATGCTACCCGCTGGCCTTCATGGTGACGCTGGTGTGCAGTGGCTTGTCTGTAGTTTGAGGAGGATGGGGAATGGTCGGCGGGGAGGAGTGGAGGAAAAGGGAGCGGAGGTATTTTTGCTGTGGTGCTCTCCAGTTCCCCTGGGCCCTCACTTAGTGCTTCAGGAGAGAAATTTCCAGGGTGACTTTATTGCAGCCTTTCAGTTCTTAAAAGCGGCCTATAAGAAAGACAGAGACTTCTAGCAGGGTCTGTTGGGACAGGAAGAGGGGTGATGGTTTTCAACTAAAAGAGGCTGGATGTGAAGAAGAAATTCTTTACAATGAGGGTGATAAAACACCAGCACAGGTTGCCCAGAGAGGTGGTGGATGCCCCATCTCTGGAGACATTCGAGACCAGGCTGGATGTGGTTCTGGGAGACCTGATCTTGTTCAAGATGTCCCCGCGGGGGGTTGGACTAGAGGAGCTTTGGGGGTCCCTTCCAACCCAAACCATTCTATGAAAACTGGTTTAGCAATTACAGCTGGGGATTTGATTCAGGCCTAGATGTTCTTATTCCTGGCTTTGCTTGTTTCTGCTTATGACTTCTGCTGCCATAAACTGGTGAAAATAGGTTTGTCACTTACCAGCCCAGAGCGGCTGCAGGTGGTTTTGCATTTGTAAAGTGCCTTCAGAGCCCTGCACAAAGCATTACAAAATAGCATCGTGCTTCAAAAAATGTTCCTGTTTTTGCAAGGAGGAGGCCACCATCTTCTATGAGGAACAGAAGTTGGAAGCTTCTTTATGCTGTTAAAACAGGAGGGGCTAATGCTTTTGTCAGCCTAAGGCAGATCTGGAGGCAGTGGTGTGAGACTTCTTTTGGAATAAGACATAAAAAGCAGAATTGCAAGTGGGCTCTCTCTGCCTGTACTCTTGAAGCAGGTCCCTCATGTTAGTTGTTTTGTGTATAAGACTATGCTAGAGAACTAGTCACAGCTTTTCATGCCTGGCATAAAATTTGGCTCCTCAGTTTTCATCACAGGAGAGCAATGTGTACACTGTGGTTCCAGTTTCCTTGCCTCTGCCAATTTACATATAAACATTTAATTCAACTTTGAATGTTGGTTTGCTTCTTAAAGGACCATCAGTTGTTTGAAGCAACAACTTCTTTCTTAGGGTAGTTGATCAAAGTACATTGATATAGTATTCAGATGTGGGTCTGAGCTAAGGAATGCTGTAACAGCTTTGTGGCTGAATGACATCTGCAGAATGCTACTTTCAACAGTGGAGTAATCCATACCCTAAGGATACCCAGCAGGCTGTAAAGTCCCTCATTTTACTGAAGAACTTTACAGTGTGATACCTTATTACAATTATTGACAGTGAACATCAGTTTTTAATAGACTTGCCCAGAATTTCTCATGATTGAGTTTTCCTTTTTTGTATCTCATTTCATTAGAACTCCATATTTCCATGCTGAAATTTTTCCATGCTGGACATCTGCCTTGACGTAATGAGGTGTGTAAACTGTCCCTTGGCCAAAAAATTATTCTTTGTGGGCTCTACCCTCTCACATTTTTCCCCTCTAAGGCTTTCAGAGTTGCCTGGATACGGGTGGCCTGGACCTTCATCTTTTTGATGAGGGAAGGAACCTGGTGGAAACCAGGTGGAGAACAACAGCACAAGTACATGAGTTCTTGAACAGAGTACAACAAAATGCCAGGGCCTAGCGTAACAGATGAGTGCTCTCTGGAGTTGTGGAAGACCAAAAGCTGTAGTCCCACTATTAACTGCGTTAAATTGGACTCAATGTTAGTTGCTACCTTCTTTGTTCACCATGAGCTGCTTGGCCCCGCTGCCTCTGATCTATTGGTGTTGCAGCTGAAAGACTACGTGGGGAATCATTTTGGGAGACTGATGTGGCTGAAAACTACCCTGTCAGAAAAGGAAAGATAAAAGTTGTCAGGTCACTGCACAGCTGCCTGAAGACTAATGCTTACTCATGGGAGGTGGCAGGTATATGTGGCTGAGCTAAAAGCTCAAGGTTTGGGTTCATGGAGCTTGCTCAGATTAGATAGGGGAGCTGTTTGTGAAATACTGGCCTATTTTTAATGAACATTTCTGAGAAATGTCTGTGAATGACAGATGTGACCACTGAATGGCCTTACAAGTGTTGAAAGGTGTTATGATTATTGCTGTCTTGAATGTTCTTTGCCTGAAGTCTTTATATTCCTGTAGACCTGCAGCTGGAGTGAAACCTGGCCAGGGCCCCTGACATACTGGTGTGTGCTGTGGAATACACCACAATGGCCAAGTGGTGAGGTTTGGTCTGAATTGGTCTTCTTGTTTGGTTGTTTATTTTTTAAATGCAGATCGACCATTTCCAACAAAAAAGCAGCTCTTTGCTACAGTTTTCAAAGAACTTCACTGATGAGCTTTCTCCTCAGACCTGCAGCCATAGCATGATGTTTGGGGGTGGTTTTGGTTGGTTTCTTCCCAGTAATAGCTTTTCCAGAACAAGACACTGTAGCTGAGCTAGGGTGCCGTCTACCTGATTTTCTTTATAGCCACTTGGCTCTGAGGGGATACCAGGTGCTCAGATGTATGAGCAAACTGTCCACACCTTTGGGAGTTACTGTGCAGTGACTAAGTGGAGTAACTCTGTGCCAGGGCATGTTGAAAAACTCTAGTAAAGTGCACTAGTTCAGCTGCCCGTGAAAGAGCCTGAGCCAAATGCGTTTTACCTCACATTAACCTTGAGATAAGATGGTGTAATTTGCCTCAAGATGAATTACTGGTGCTCTGTTGAGGGACTTGTTACGCTGTGATGACTCGCTGATGTGTTTGAACTGTAGAATCAGACAAAGAGAAGTGGAAGATTTAGGCAAGGAGGGTAAGACTAGGCGTTACTTAAGGGCAGAATAGCTGGACAGAGAAGATGGATTGGATGTGAAAGCCTAGTTTTAGAGGAGAAACTTGGCTGGCTAAGCAAAGAAAAATTAGTAGAAGAGTGGGGTGGTAGCAGTGTGCAGGGGAAGGAAGGAGAGACAAGGTGAGCAGCCAGTAAAGTGGAGCAGAAGTAATCTGGACAAGAAAATGAGAGGCCTAGATGTGGAGCTGAAAAAGCGGGGAGGGGTGTGGAAAGGCAGGACAGGAGGGGAGAAAGCAAAGAAGTTGAGCTAAACAGATGATGAGTCTCCCTACTCATGTCTTCCTTCTGTCCTCCGAAGCCTGCGAGGGAACTGGGTTTCTTGAAGGTGATTTTCCCCCCGCAAGTCCACGAGGACCTGTGAGACCCCTGGTAAGATGTAATCCGTCTGGCTTTAAACTGAGTTATGCAGATCTCTTCTGCTCTCTTGTCAGATGACAGTACTGTTGAGGTGCTGGGTGCAAGTGATGCTTCGTGGTGGGTTTTTTTTTTGCCTAGTCATTAAGAAAATCTACATTACAGGCAACCAAGCTTTAGTATTGAAAGCACTGTTGAGACCTTGACGGCAGGAAATGCCAAAATCAATGGAGTTAAAATTAGTAACCAACCGTTAGCATGCCATTTCCCATTTTTGCCACAGGATGTCACCATTTCTCCATGTGTGGTCCATCACGGTCTAAGCCGGGTGGCACCAGTTCAGTGCTTCTACTAAATGTGAAATGAGATCAAATTAATTTGGCCCTTGGACTCACCCAGGGTAAGCCCATACGGTTTACTAACTGTGTACAACAAACAGCTCCTTCCAAAGGTGTGATTCAGAAGGAATGGGAAAGCAGCAGCCCAAGGCTGCAGTCGATGTGATTGCTGGGATTTTAATCCAGAAGAAGGGGGCGTTCCTCCCAGCACACCACAAGAGGTGGTGAAGGAGAGTGTGGAAAAGAGGAGGATGAAGATGTAGTTGTTCTTTTGACAGGAAGCAGAGGTAAGTCTCCAGGAGGTGTGAGAAAACAGATGCTGTGACATTTAATGTTTTGTGGAGTGAGGCCTTGTCTCTCTGCTGGCTTTTGGCTATAGTAAGACATCTTATCCATTGTGGAATACCTCACTTGTAACCTGCAACATCTTTTGTAAAAATGTCCTTGGAGTACTGATGTGGTGAATGGAGCTTTGCCAAGGTCTTTGGTTTCTTTGTGCTGTTTTTAGGAAGACCTCTGCTAAGAGAAGCATTTCAGGATACAACAGCTGAAACTATAAAAACAGATTAAAGTCTTTAACAGGAGACCTGTTCTGTCTTACTTTGCATCTCTTAGTATGACTATTGGCCCATTCTGAGTGCTAAAAGCAATCTACAGGTGAAGGTAGCCTAAAAAGTCAAAGTTCAGAGAAAATACTCAGTGATCACAGTCAAAAGGATTTGCTTCAAAGGCTGCTGAAAGGTTTCAGTAATGGCTTTGAGCTGCACTTCAAAAAAAGGGCAGAATTAAGGACATTTTCAGCCCATGGTTCAGAGAGGTCCAGTTTGTGACAAAACCCCAAGTTTACCAACATTTCAGGCATCCTGTGAAGAATATTCACATACTTTATTTCACTTGGATTGGATGAGCTTTGGAAAGCTTCTTAATGAATGGGGATGACATCTGGATGATTTGCTGGGCTGAAGTCAGGAATGTTGTTGTTTCCTACTTGCCTCTGTAGGAAAAGTGTCTTGGATTAAATTCCTTAGTGAATTCCTAGTGTTAGTATTCCTCCCATGCAATACTCAGAGGAATAAATGGCAATGCCAACACGTTACCTTGCAGCTTTCAAGTGCCAGTGTGTTAAGACATTTCTTTTCAAAATTAACTTTACATTCCCTCTGCTACTTGCTGATCAATCAGTGGCTGAATCAGCAGAGGAGATGCTACATCCTAGTCAGAGCATAAGAGGTAAGAGAATAACATGAGGAACAATCGATGGAAGGGGAATAGTACATTGACTTAGCAGATAAGATTTATCCCATATTTCTGGTGTAGAACTTGGGATGAACTTGTATTGTCAAAGCAGTCCAACTACTTGCTCCTGGAGATCTGGATGAGGAATGTGTTTATACATGGGTTGTGACAGGATTCCATGTCTGCTTTTCATGAGTTTGGGTCCAGCCTTATCATCTGTTTGTCGATTTAAAAAGTAAATAAATTAACAACTGTATTTGCTGGTAGCTGCCTGTTGAGTGGGGAGAAAAGGGAAAGCCTACTGAGTGGGAAAAGGGAGTCCAGGAGCAGGGAGGGAGGGAAGGAAGGGTGCAAGAGGCAGCTGTAACTAGAAGGAGCTTGAGGGGATGGGTAGATGTTTCAGGGAGTGGAGGGGGTTCCAGCAACCACTGACTTCTAGCTCTGGTGACAGCATGGAACTGACAGAAATGGCTAAGCTGAGAGAGGACAGTTCTTTCTTTAAAGAAAGGGCAATCCTAAAAACCATTTGGGGCCTGTTAATAGTCTGGATGGGAAGATGTGAATTGCCCTGTGCTACTCAGCCTAGCCTGAGGAGAGGCCCTACTGAAGTATGGATCTCCCTAACACTGGACTGGTGGTGCCTGCTCAGCCTGCAGGGGTGCAGGGAAGGTCTTCTCACCAGCAATGGCCATCCTAGCCTCACCAATCCATCCTGCTTCCCCTAGACTAGGCAGGGGGCCAGCATGATTTAGAGTGTCAGGGACTGTAGGGAGAATTTTGTCTCCTTGAGCCAAGGAGATCTCTCTACCCAGAAGCTCAGGAGTTCAGTAGCTAGGTTTTTACTGGCTGCTTGATGGATGGTTTCTGCTAAAGCCTGCGGTAGCACAGGGCAGCTTAACAGTTCAGACAGGGCGACATGTAGTATGTATTTATCTGGTGTGTCAAAAACTATGAACTGGAGTACCTTGCTGCTGACCTCTGCAGCATTTCTCTTCTCCTTGCTCTTTTTCCTATTGTTTGTCAAGGTGCCTGGTCAAGTCTGTCTTCCAGCTATTTGGAAAACTTTTCCAGGGAGTGAATGCTTATACTTGCCTCAACTAAAGGGAGCACCAGGGATTTTGATATTCTGTGACCATTTTAGCCACTCTCTTCCTGGAAATTAAATAGCTGGACAGAAGTGTTATGGAGATTCATATTACACTACATTCTTAATTCATCTTAAACAGTTAGTGCAACATGATCTGAATCCTGCCTATTAAATCTTTCAAAACCATTGTATTTACTTATCCTTAATTGCAGTCCACTAGACAGAGCTCTGCTGAAGGCCAGCACACATCCAGGGACTCAGGGGAGGCCTACCAGAGAATAAAAGAGTGAAATAGCAGTGACAGGGCATTCAGGCCATGGGAAGATGGGGGCTGAACAAAACCTTTCAAGGATTGGCAGGGATGCATCACTATCACTTCCCTTGTGTAAGGAACAGCCAGTGCTGTCTTCAGTCTTGAGACTTCCCCTGGCTTTCCCCTCTGTCGTTGCTCCCACCCACATTGCCCTTCCCATACCACTTCCCAGTCTCAGATGGTGGAGAATGAACAGAACACAGTACAGGATCTAGAGCACATCAGTAATGTCTTGACATATCAACCATGAGAGCACAATAGGAACTTGGTGTCTAGCATGTTGATCTGGAAACACCCCCTCTTTGATCCTAAGTAAATCTTTGGAAAGACACCAAGGGAATCAGACCTGAAAGAATCCGTTCTGGGTTTTCAATGAGGGACTACAGTACTTGAAGTTAGTGATGTGCCTGTCCAGACAGGCTGTGTAGAGTAAAATCTAGTGTGTGTTACATAGAGTAAGTACCAACCCAAGACACTGCACAGCATACTGTAGAGCATATTGAAAACTAGGGCAAAACAGTCAGGATATGGGCTTGAGGTGAAGGTTTAGTTGAACTTTTCTGCCATGTAGGTGACTTGTATTCCTATGTCATGTTTTGAAAAACAGTTGTACTCCAGCTATGTAATGTATTCAGGAAGATGTCATTGTAAATAGGCTGTCTTCAGAATTCCTCCATCTGCATGTGGAGATACTCTAATGTTTTATATCTTACCCTTAAGCATTTGGTAGTCGCGTCCAATTGATTTTTGGTGGGATTAAGGATTCTAAATATGTCCTTAAGAAAATGACAATAATGAGTATTAGATTTACTTCTCCTAGATCAACGAGAAGAAAAGCAGAAGAAATCTAGTGTAAATGAAGTTGGTGTTCAAAGTTGATACCTGGCTTGACCACTGATGTAGAAGAAACAGCTTAAGAGTGAATTTTCTACATTATTTTGTAACTTTGTGAGTTCCAGCAGGAGGGAGTCTAAACGGATATCTAAATGGAGACATGTAATGTTGCAGCCTGGTTACAAGCAGCTTGCAGCACTGTGCAGCATGTATCTTGATGCAGTATTTAAAAGAAGCGAGATGCTGGGATGTGAGCACATAGAATTACACAGCTGCAATCAGCAGCATCTCAAAAATGGAATGACTCATGTATTTGTAAATACTAATGATTCCTTCCAGGCTGCCAGTTAGCTCCCACAGTTTGTTGCGAATGTTAAACTGTTTTCTGCAGTGGAGTTTCACATTTCATAAAACACAATCAAGAGAGACTTGAAGTGATAGGAACAAGCCAGATTTGGTACAGACATCAGAATGGCAGTGCCACCAAGCAGAATAAAATTGTTAACCAGAGCAACACTTAGGGGGACAAAAAAAGGACAACTGGAATGTGTGGAGTGGAAAAGAAGTGAAATATTGCTGCTTCTCAGTTGATTGACAGCTTATCACCATTCGTTGGAGCCACACAAGCGCCGCTTGATTTGCAACGGAACTGATCAAGGTTAGAAGATTGTATTCGGGAGTATTTTATGGAACTACAGTGAGGCATTTTTGTTCAATACACAGACAAGTGGACTTGGGTTCTGAATGACATTTCCTCTAGTGCATACACACAGACCTTAGGTGGCATTTGATTTTGTGTGGTGACTAATTGGAGATCATCCATGCATGCATGTGGTGCTACATATTAACAGCGGCGCAGCTGTCTAGTTGCTTGAGGTCACATTCTGATCAGTTCTGACAGTTCAAACAGGGTTATGCAAAAGTTTGGAAGTCTTACTCCTTCAAGTCATGAGAAGTGAGAATGAAAGAGGGTTCCTGTTTGTAAAGAACTGTACAGGCAGCTGTCTTGGTTAACTCTGCAGTTAAAAAAAGATAGCTGAGGATAGCAAAACTTCCCCCTCTGTGACTAGTGTGTATCTTCTTCATGCCTGAACACTTCTAAACCTGGGGCTACTTTTTTTCTGGTTTTTAACTGAAACCCCAGTGAGTGCAGTGGAGGGACAGATTGTTACCAATTCATGTCTTTTGGAGAATTAGTGATGTTATTTTCCAAATGCAAGTTAGGATTTTCTGATTCCTGAGTTACTAAGCATAGAGACGGTCAGACAATACACACTTGTCTTCTTCAGCCATGCTCTTTTGTTGTGTTGGTAGCACATGCAGCCATTTGAGTACAAACTCCTGGTCCTTCTGATATAAGGAAAGCAAGTGCCTGGAAAACATAGGGTTAAAATACTTTTAACTTAGGTCTAAGATAGAGAATAAGGTTTGTGTTGTAAGTCTGTGGTGTGATAACAGAATTTAGTAGGCTTACTAACAAGAGTAAATTATTTCTTTTTATCCTTCTAATGAGTGAATTCTTTCTTGCCATCCTTCTAATTTATCAGTTAGTTTGGAGACAGTGACTCCCAAACATCTGCTAGCTTAGGATGCTCCTTGTCTGCCCAACCTGTCCTGCTCGCAATAAATTTTGTATGAAGGTCACACTGCTCTAACTCTTTGCCAGCTCTCAGAAACTTGCAGATATGTCAGGTTTCAGCTAATTGTGATTACTGGGCATCCAACTGTGCCAAAGGTGAAAAGTGCACCTTCAGGAAGACTGCTTACTTCATCTTGAAGACCCCTGCCCACATGAGGAAGACTGCTTACTTCATCTTGAAGACCCCTGCCCACGACCATCGGAGGGCAGTGCACAAGTGCCAAAAGGGAGGAGACTTATGATAATGAGTACCTAAACTAATTGTAATATCCCTACTTCTCTCTTGGGAACCTACTGAATATGCATGCTTGTGTGTTATAAATATCTGCTTGCTTAACCCCTCGGTGTGCAATTTAGGAGGAGTGATCCCCCTTGCAGCCTGTGCTGTCATAAACATACCTGCTTTATAACTCTCCTTGAGTTGTAGAGTCTTATTCCATGCTTCACTTCCCTCCCACCAGTCTGCGCAATGGGATCTACTCCAGAATGCTTGGATTTTCATGGGTGTTTCTCCCACAGAAGGGAGCAGCTGATCAGCAAGCACTGAAGTAAAGCTGGCCAGGCTTGGAACAGTGCATCCAACATCAGCTGCTGACCATCTGCATTGCAGAAAAGCGGACAGGTCCAAAGGCTGGGCTGGTTTTGCCTCCGATGCATGTGGAACAGGCAGGTTACTTTGTGGCAGAGTTCAAAATTCCTTCTTTTGCTGTGTTCCCAGGGAGCTTGCATGCTGAATTTGCAGTGTTGCATGCATGGCAAATCCATCATCTTTACTAATATGTTTGGATATGCTTTCAGCAGGCAGTGAAAGGAAAAGGCATAACATGAAAGTGTTAGTAGTCATAGTCTTAGCACAAACTGGGGATGTGCAGAAAATAGTGTCTTTACTGTAAAAACCATGGTTTCTCAGCAAAAGCAAGCAGTGCGATTCCTTAAATTAGTTTTGCTGCAAATTTTGACTGGGCCAAGAGTTTCTGCTCTGCCTGTTGTAAGACACGCTTTACTGTGGAAGGCTAGGCCACGGAGTCCTGATCCCAGCATGAGATCCCAGAATTTCTGAGATGCTGTGGGTTGAGTCCTGCAATGGCAGATGAAGTTCTGGTTCTAAAATGGAAAATTACTGCAATCTTGCAAACTACCTTCCACCTCCAGCCTCTGATGCTGTGAAGATGTGACCAAGTTTCTGGCAAGACACCATCTGCTTGCAGTACTAGTTTGTAGGGTATTCAAAGAGACAGAAATGCCTTAATAGTAATCTTCATTCTACACTTGTTTCTTTAAGGGCTTGCTTGCCAGTATGGAAGGAGGCTCTTTCCATACAGCCTTTTGTGGGCTGTCTACCAGGAGAGGATGTTGAGTCCTGTGGTACTGCATCTCTGCATGCAGTAGTCCTGAAACATGGGAATTTGCTTCTCAGCCTGGGAAGGGACTGCCACATCACTTCTTGAGGTGATTTTATCCCAGTGAACCACTTGCATTCACCTAAAGATGGAGTTTGAAGCTTAGAGGAGATGTAATTAATCACTTTAGAGTCTCTTCTACTGTACTAGACCAGAACAAAGGCCCTTGTATCCCAGCACTGATTCTGTCTCAGGTCATACTGCTGAGCTGATAGTATTTGGTATATTTTGCAACTGTTCAAAAAGAGAAACTCTGTGCTGTACTTGGGCAGTTAATATAATAGACAACAGGGCCCTGACAAGTCATCATGCTCAGAGGTTTGAAGTCCCGTAACACAGGCAACTTCTTTGATGATTAAATACAACATATGGCTGTCTGGGCTGCTGGGGCAGTGGCTGTCTCCTGTTTATACTAAGACCAAGACAAAACTCTCTCTCTAGACCAATATTAAACAGTTTCTTTTTTTCAAGTTGATAACAGATTAGTGGTTCCCAGAATAGGCACTGGATGAAAAAGATATCAAAATAGTTCTGTTTCGCCACACAGATTTTCCACAGCTTCATTTACCTTCTGTCATGTGTATCAGAAGTGTAAGAAATCTGGAAAACCCCAGACTGCTACTACCAACTGTCAGTGATCGGGGCTTACCCTGCCTAACAGTGAATGTAAGTATGTTTTTGAGGTTTCTTGAAAAGCATGTCCATTTGAGTCTAACAGACAAGTACTTCTTTTTTTGGACAGTCATTCTTTTAGTGGTGTAACTGAAGGCAACACAATGACTGCAGTGCTACTGTAATGTTTATACATCAAGAGTCACTGTTGGATGTTCCTGAATTCTGATAAAGGCCTGCACAGAACCCTGTGAAACCCATGGCACTGGGCAGGTGTAAGTGGGACTCCTTGAACCCCAGAGCTGTAAATGGCCAGGACTATCTGTAGTCCTTGTACTCTCACATGTGGCACCAAGCTGTCAAGTGACATGGTAGATTGAGGAAGGGTCTATTTTTCATTATCTCTTTCACAGACCAAGAATTGCACTGAATCTCTTTCCTGGGTACAAGACCTGACAATTTTTCCAGCACAGTAGCCCTGCCCTTAGCTATTCCTCTTTGATTGGTAGATAAATCTGTTCATCCTGACACATACTCTTTAATACAATTCTTCTGCCACTGTCAGCAGGCAGAAAACAAGCAGAAAACAAAAAGCACCAAGTTAACAATCAGTTCTTAGGCTCAAGAATAAAATGTGGTTGGTTTGGTCTCTTCCTGGTTTCTACAGGCCAAATAAATGTCATTCAAACTCTAAATAAAAGATGTTAAATAAAAGATACAGTTCAGTTGCAGACTTGGGAAAGCCCCTCTGAGGACTTTTTTTTGCTACAGACTTTCCCTCAGAGTTTGTGTTGCTGTCCCTAGCTCTGCCTAAACCGCTGGACAGTGGCCAGCAAATAAAGCCTTAGGAAGAAAAGACAAAGCTAGTTAATTTGAAAGAAAAACATACTTAATATGTTGCCGTGTACCAAGGCACTGTTTTGGAGAGCTGATGTATGCTTTTTATAAGCTCCATCTTAAGGCATATTTGCAGATGTGGGAAAAGCATATTCTGGTCAGCATATGCAACCTGTACATCTTCCAGTTCATCATGGCCTCACATGCCAAACCAGGAGGCTGCGTGGGCACAGGTTGGTCTGAACAACCCTCCCAGCCAAAGGGGATGGCTGGGGACAGGCTACTGAGCTGAGCTTTGTGGATAATTACGTAGGTGGCTAATTAGGTGAGTGTTACATTACACCATTTCAGAAGTAGGATGGCGATCTCCTCAGGAACCTCTGTTTCATGGCATCATGTTGTCAGGCTGCCACAGAGGTGCCTGACTGGTGGAAACATGAGAGCCTCATCCTACCTGTGCAAGGAAAATGTGGAGCTTTGGATTTCTGGCAAAAGAGCTGGGGTTTGGCTCTTGTCTCTGGAATTCTATGTGAGAATGAGGGGATCAGCAAAGAATCCTCTCCTATCATTTACTCATTCAGGTAGTACAAGTGAGTGATGTTGGCATTCACCTTGGTGATCCAGAGAAATAGAAACCCAGAATCTCAACAGAATGGTCTTGCTTCTGGCCTGGCTTACTGGAAGGGTAAATACTGAAAATAATTAAATAATTCTCTCTCTCTTGCCTAGGACTCTTGAAAACAATGGAGCTGCTTGAGATTTTCTGCCTTGCAGGGCCCCTTTCAATCTTTTACCTGACCGGAGTGTTCCAATCCCTAGGAGATATTTTGAGTTGCTAAGTTTTGCAGAGACTGAGAGCATGTAACCTGTTTTATAGGAGCTATTGCTCCTACTGCTCTTCATCACTTCTGTTACTGACAAGTATGGCATCACCTGCCCATGAGGTGTAAAAACCTCATCCTAGAAGTCAGAAATTAACTAAATACCTAATGCTTTCTGTCCCTCCAAATGTTTTTGTCAGCGTTCCTACAAGTTTGGATCCCCTTGGAATTTATCTGATACAAGCTGCCAATTAGTCTTTGACTCTTGGTACACCCCATTAAAAGGCACAGCAGCTGCATCCCAGTGGGCATAGTCCTTTTCCCTTCACAGCTCTCAGCATTGTCACATCCACTGCTGTGCAGCTCCTCCCACATTACCTGGGTGGCATGTCTCTTTGCTCTGCAATGTGCTTGCCAGTCTATACCTACGTGTGTAACCCTGCCATCATCAGGCCTGGTTGCAAGCACAAGTATAGCACACAGCTGCCTTAGGGAGCTGACAGACGGTGGCAAAATAGCCAAGCTTCTCCTATGAAAGCAGACTGAGAGAGCTGGGCTTGTTCAGCCTGGAGAAGACTCTGGAGAGACCTTAGAGCAGCTTCCAGTGCCTGAAGGGAACGACAAGAAATCTGGACAAGGCCTGTAGGGCCAAGACAAGGGAAATGGCTTTAAAATGACAAAGGGTAAATTTAGTGTTAGATATTAGGAAAGACATCTCTGTGAGAGTGCTGAGACACTGGCATAGATTGCCTGGAGAAGCTGTGGCTGCCCCATCCCTGGGAGTGTTCAAGGCCAGGCTGGATTGGGCTTGGAGCAACCTGGTCTAGTGGAAGGTGTCCCTGCCCATGGCAGGGGGTTGGAACTGTGTGAGCTTTAAGATCCCTTCCAACACAAACCAGTCTGGGATTCTATATGGCAGAGACCTGGAATGCAAGACTGGCTGCTGATGCCTGGTTTGGGGCAGACTGCAAAGGGAAAGCAGCTCTGTATCTTTTCCCCTATTGCCCATGGCAGGGACCAGCCAGGCTGACCCCCGGCCATGAAACAGCAATATTTCATGTTACTAATGATGATGGCTACGATCATTATTTCTTCATCATATGAGGGAAAAGTTCTTTACAATGAGGGCGGTGAAACACTAGCACAGGTTTCCCAGAGGCTGGGATGTGGCTCTTGGTCAACCTGATTTAGCTGAAGATGTCCCTGCTCCTTGCAGGGGTCTTGGACTGGATGATCTTTGAAGGTCCCTTCCAACCCAAACTGTCCTGTTATTGTGTGATACATGCAGTACCTGCCTTGCCACGTGTCCTTCACTGCCACAGGTCTCCAGTGCACAACTTTAATGGAGAACTGAACCCATCTCCCCCCACTGCTTGATTAGGAGAAAAAGAGCTTTAGGAAGCTGGCTACTACGTTCTGTTCATGAAGCTTGGCTCTGCCAGAGCTGAAATCCTCTCTATTGCTTCTCCCTGTGACTGGTGACAGCTCCTCTCCGCTGCTGACGCCATTTTCTACCTTGCTGCCCGCTCCCCCCTTCCCGTTTCTTTCTGGCCGTTAAGTGTTCCCGGGGAAACGCCGGTTTGGACACCTCATTTATCGTTACAGAAGCGGGGATCCGTTTGGGTGACACGTTTGGTCTGCCCTCGCTGCGATAACTAGACAACCGCCGCCTGAGGGGCCGGGAGGCGCTGGCAGAGGCGGCAGGAGGCTGCGGACTACAGCTCCCGGCGTGCCGCGGGGCCCGGGCAGGCCGGGAAAGGGGCGGCTGGAGCGGCCGGGCACCCGGAACCAGCTGAGCGCCCCAGCCCGCTCCCCCCCGGTTCTTGCCCCGCAGGCTGTGCCCGCCGGGAGCCGCCCGCCATGTCGACGGTCGCCGCCGCCAGCTGCGACGCCAAGGGCGCGGAGGAGCCGCGGGCGGAGAAGAAGCCGCTGAAGCCCTGCTGCGCCTGCCCCGAGACCAAGAAAGCGCGGGACGCCTGGTGAGGGCCCGGCCGCAGCCGGGGTGGTGCTGGCGGTGGGGGCTGTGGTGGCCCCGAGCCCCCCGGGGCGGGCGCAGCTCCTGCGCCGTTACTCCCCTCCGAGCTGTTTGGAACGGGCTGTTTTAACTTTAACCCGTCCTCAGCCCGCTTCCGGCCTGTGTACGCGGTTTGGCCCGGTGCAGTCCCCTCCCTGCTGCCTTCCAGGAGCTCCTGCCCTTAACAGCGTGCAGGGGTGATGCTGGGAGCTCTCCCCAGCGCGGACGGAGGGTGCTGGAGCAGCCGAGAGGGATGGGAGAGGGAGGAGAACGTGGTTTAAAGGGATAAATTAGAAATTAAGAGATTAATGTTTCATAGCCCTGGTTTGAAGACAGGTTTCAGAGATTAGCTTTTAATGCTGCTTACAAGTCTTCCCTACTGTTAACTGACTAAAGCAACAAGTACCAGCAGGTAGTAGCATTTTTATTGTTTTAATTAATTATAGGTGCCATTTTTTTAAATAAGGTATTTTGGGCTTTAGGTCTCAGGATGATATTTCTCATAGAGGTGAAAACGTGACAATTAGGTATATAGCTGCATTTGTAATTTCTTTGGGTTTAACCTGATAGGTGGTACATTGGTTCTTCCGTAGGTGACATGATGCTGAACACTGTATTTTGCTGAAGTTAGGGATTGTGTCCACTTACATGGTAGAGTGAAGGTGAGTCCAGGGCGCCCTGTGAAAAGAGCGGTAGGGTGCAAGTACTGGGTCAGATGGTGGTGTGCAGGGCAGCCAGCAGACCTGCACATACTTAGTGTAACTAAGCTTAAAACCTCTTCCCTGTGAGGGTGCTGAGGCGCTGGCACAGGGTGCCCAGAGAAGCTGTGGCTGCCCCATCCCTGGCAGTGTTCAAGGCCAAGTTGGACGGGGCTTGGAGCAACCTGGTCTAATGGAAGATGTCCCTGCTTGTGGCAGAGGATTGAAGCTGGGTGATCTTTGAGGTCCCTTCCAACCCAAACCATTCTATGATCAAATGATTTAGAAAATAGGATATTTTAATTATTTACAATTTGGTGCTTTCTTCCTTTGGCGGCAGGAATGGCACAACATGGCATCTGAGAGTTGATCGGGCCCATGGCCTGTGCTTTGCAGAGTGTTGGAATCTCCACCTCTGGGGACAGGAAGCACTTTGGTCAATCAAAGAGCGAGTCTGAACCGCTTTTGTGGTATATATAAGATATATAAGTGGTGGTAGGCTCTTACCGTTATTTCAATATGTGTTAGACACTTGGATGGACAAGTAACATCAAAAGTTACCATATGTGGTAAATAATTTTTTTAGCAGTTGTTGTGCAGGGTGTTTTTCCTTCAGGTTCCCTAAATACCAGCTGAAGCTGGACTAAAACATCATTTACTGGTCACTGTGTTCTGTATTGGTCTCTTACAGGAGAAATTTTGTTGCTTCTGTACCAAATTATTTGCACCTCGTTGCTGGTGAGATCGGCATACTTGTAGTGATGTGACAGCTTTGTGTTGTATAACAAATCCCTGTCTAGACTTGCCCAGAATAGACACAGGCCTGTTAATAGGAAAGTCTGTTACACATTTCATCAGATTTTGAAGTATGCAGCTCCAGACCGTGGCAACTTTCTGAGAGGTATGAAGTTTTTGACAGGTATAGTACTGCCCTGAACAGGATAGGCAAAAAGAAGCTTGTCAGTTCTGTGGCTTTGACTAATAGTAAGCAAACATTTTGATGTTGAACCTTGGAAATCACTTTGTTTTGCAGCATCATTGAGAAGGGCGAAGAAAACTGTGGGCACCTAATTGAAGCTCACAAAGAGTGTTTGAGAGCTCTGGGCTTCAAGATATGAGATGAGCAGGACTGTGAATATGGTGAGTACACAGCCTTCAGGACCTCTGCCTCTGAAGTTCCTTGGCGTCTCAGCTGGTGCTGCTGGAAGGCCCAGAGTACTGCTCATGATGGCAAAAGTGTCTTCCTTGTGAGAGGGAAGGCAAAGTACTCCTTACTGATGCTGGAGTGCTCTTGAGGGTGGTGAAGTCTCTGGCAGCATGCAGCCTTTGTGAGTAGCTCATCAGCAGCAGAGTGTGGTTCTGCCTCTTGTCTTCCAGTGGATCCAAACTTCACCTTGGATTTCTAATGCTGGGGTTGGGTTTTGTGGGTTTGTTGGTGGTTAGTTTGCTTGGGATTTTTTAATCTTTGAACTGGCCCTCAATATCCAGTGGAAATCCATGTTTTGTGAAGCTGTCTTTCCTCTCTCTTTTAGGTGATGTCTGTGGTGTGACTGTGTTCTGGAAAGCTGCAAAATAAATTATTTCTGCAAAGTTACTTCAAAGAACAAATATAATCAATCTATTTATAAAGAGTTGTTAATGATAGACTGTGCATCACATCTGTGGCTTTTCCACTGGTAGCTCTTGATCACTGCTATAGAAAATATATTTTTTCCTCTTAATAAAAGTCTGAAAATGACCAGTGTTCCTGACTTCTGGTTCTTTTTAAGTAGAGAAATGACAGTGCTCTCCTCATTGAAAACAGTGTGCTTTAGGAGTGGAGGGAGCGAGAAAAGCCTGCTTACTCATTGACATGAGAGCACAGGTTCCTCTGGTGTTGTGGTTGAACATATGTGCCTTTGGTGGGTTTTCCCACTGATTCAAATTGAGAAATCACACTAATAACACTGACCTGTTACTGCTTTCAGCAAAGTCATGCTGGAGCTTGCAGTGTGGTTTGTGACGGTGGATGTAACTGTATTTGTACCAAAAGGTGACCACAGCCTTATGAAATGAACTTTCTTTAGAGTCAAAACTGGATTTGCTTTCCCCTAGTTAGAATTCTTTGAACTTCTTTTGAATAGCTTTACCCTAGGATTCAAGCTGCATTATTTCTTATTTTATCAAACTCAAATTCTTGAGTCAGAAAGGGAAAGGGAGCAGAGGACTACAGATGTATGTACAGTAAATTTGCCTGAAGAGCAAGCTTTTTATGCCAATTTTTGCTGTGTTTGAGGTTTTCTGCTAGGTGTGTATGGGCTTGTATTTTCTCAATGTTTTTTTCCTCACCTGTGTGACATGACGGTGGGAGCGTGGTTGTGGCCTTTGATTCCTTTTTGCAATCTGGAGCCAAAAGAGTGCAGTTGGTAGTTTATTATGGCTGTGGAGGGGCTTTGGTTTCATACTATGTTGCTGTGCAACCCTAGTGGTGGTGGTTTTCCTTTGGTGAGTTGGCTTTGTTTAAGACAGCATCACTGATTGCTTCATTCTCCTGCTGAGGTTGCTTTTCAGAGATTGAAGATACAAAATCCATGCTTTGTCTTGATTCTTCTCTTGGCTTTGATCCTGTTGGAGGGATGGGTGCAGTCATCATTGTTTCTCTGCTGGGTTCTGCATGTTCTGAGTTAGCAATGAATAGGCTGTGGACAGTTAGTATGTAACGCTCGGTGGTGTCTCCGCTGGGACTCACAAGTTGTGTGAGGAGAGTTTTGACTCTGCTTCTGGGAATGCTTCATGAAGGTCCTGGAGTCTGAGGAAATGCGCTCTGAAGTGGCTGCCAGGGACAAGCTGGGCTTTTAAGACTTAGTTTTCTGCTACTTGTCTACGCTCCTGTCTTGAGGTAAGACTTGTGCCCATGTTGGTTTTCAGCCTATGAGAAGGGATGCATGTGGAGCTGGCTGAACAGGCCAGTCTGGTCTAGTAGAAGGTGTCCCTGCCTGTGGCAGGGGCTGGAACTGGATGAGCTTTAAGGTCCCTTCCAACACAACCCAGCTACAAAGCCTGTAGCTGGCTGGGGAGCAGGACCTGGTGCTCCTCTTGACGTTTTTTCTTATCTTGAGGTGGAAACTTCAATAATGCTATTTATTTTTGAATCAATGCATGCCAGAGCTTGAACTGAAAAGAACATTAAAAGGTGGACGAGCGCCAGCTTTGTGGTAGCATGTCCAGTCTGGGTGAACTGTGGAAATGGCGTTACAGGGTAAAGAGCGAGGCAGGGGTTGGAAGTGGTCAAGTGAGATGCAGTGCTATTAAATTGGGTCAAAAAAAGGAAAAAATGGGTCTACAGAATTTACAAATTCTGTAAACTCAAGAAACGCGACATCTTGACGTGCCTGAAGGTAAAACCATGGTAAGATACTATGGAAAGCTTTGGAAGGAAGACGATGAGTGTGATGCTGTGATACCCATATGCAGCATGGACAGAAAGGGTACTGGACAACTCAACAATGGAAAAACCTTGTAGTCAAATCACTTTTCTTGCTGAGTGGCTCAATTTGTTGCTACAGGTTTCTTGGGGAGTGGATTCAAGGCTTGATTTAGGGAGTGGGAGTTACCGGCACTGTGTTACTAGTTACCAATAGAGCTGGTGAGACACTACCCTGCACAGGGTGTTTGGTGTACCTGTGAGGGTGTGAAACCTAGGCGTAGTAGGAAATGGGGCTGAACTGTGTAGCAGTTCAGTTATGTACAGTATATGTCCCTTTGTGATTCCCCATGAGGTAGTCTGGAGCAGGCTTTAGACCTTTCCCAACAGTCGTAAATCAAATGTGACTATATATGTGAATATTTTGAAGGTACAGGGTTTATTAGTGTGTAAGTAACAGCTTGCAGACTAATGCCAGCGATGCACTACATAATAAAAAGGATTTTGATTGCTACGTAACAAATCAAAAATGTCTGATTATGCCTTTTCTGACTTGAAGCCGTCAGGGTCTTATTGTCCTCAACACAAGTGATCGTACTAGTCATCTTCAGCTTATGGGATCAGTAGTGAACCTGTAGACTTCCTGAAGAAGTCTACATAATAACCAGTTGCTGTCTACAAAATAACAGCAGCTGTCTACAAAATAGCCAGCTGCTGTGAGATTTGGGACTGATAAACTCTCAGTGAAGTGCTGCCGGACAGAGGATTTGTTTGGCAAGCATAGTGCAGCCTGTACCTGGATTGCATCATCTCATGGGGCTAAGTGTTAGATGCTGCTGGTTGAATTCATTGTAAGTGGGGAAACCAGTGGAGTATCTGTTTATGGACTGCTGGTTTCACTGCTGAAAAGCTTGACATGTCTCTTTAATTCTTCACAGGCTCATTTTGCTGTAATGTCTATGTGCCTTCTTCCAGGGAAGAGTGTTAATGCTGCTCAGGTGTTTTCTGTGCATTTGCTCTCTTGATGGCAAATTGTTCTGGGCTTCGTACCTCCCTTTTAATACTTGTGTGGCTTTCCCCCTTGAATTGGTATTGGCTTTTAAACACTCATCTTGGACGAACCCCAGCTTCCCTGGAGGGAAAGCACGTATTCTAACTCAAGGCAAGGCACGAAAATAGAATTTCTCTTTGGAAAATAAAGCGCTTTTTGAACTCGTGCTGGGCGGAAAACTGAAAGCGTTGTGGAGACTGTATGGGCACAGTGCGCTCTAGGAAGAAAGGAAGATTTGAGCCTTGGTGGTTCAACAACTTTACAAATCTTCCTTTTTAAAAGAAAAACTGGGCCTGAAAACACCTAAATCGGTCTCTAGCGTGTGCTCAGAGATCTACCTTTTAAAAGGCTATAGCATTCTCTCTGCAATGTCACATTCAGCCCCAGCAGAAGGGCTGTATGGTTTCCAGTGGGAGCTTGGTGCTGTTACTGCTGTGGGCTTAAAGCTTCCTGTCTGCCTTCTGTAAGGTCACAGCAGGTTGTCCTCATCCCTGACAGCACTCCGACTCCAGCATGTGCCTCTGGGTTTACCGGAGCATCACTCTCTGTCTTCTGAAAGATGCCAGAGGAAGCACCTTTTTTGTCCTAACAAGTTGTTAACGTTGTGGTCCAGAGTACTTTCTAGCTCAGGAATTTACCCGAGGAGTGACATTAGTAGCTTTCTTTTTGGTCTCTTTCTTTGATGTTGCAGAAGTTTCTTGGTAGTATGGAAAGGGGGGAGAAATTGCATTGTTGCTTCTCAGAATGTTTCCTCTAACATTGTTCTACACTGCTGTTCACTGCAGTTCAGTTTTGTCTCAGAGGTCTTATGTGAAGTATCTTTCTCCTGAGTGTTCCCAGTTTGATATCCCATATCCCTATTTATCAAATGTCTGCCTATCTCAGAAAGAGGCCCCCTTATAATATTGATCTTTTTTCAGAAGCTGAAAGGTAGACAAGTTGTTGTTGAGGTCATCTAGCAAGTACATGGCGATGGTATGAAAAACAGCACTTGGCTCTTAAGATTTTTATTGTAGTGCTTCAGCTATAAGATCATCCTTCCCTCTTTGCAGAGAAGGTCAAGAGAAATGAGGTTCTTCATTTCCCCATAGCTCTTGCAGCTGAGCCTTGTTCTGCTTCAGTCTGTAGGGTTATTTCTTTTCTTATAAGGGACCTCTGGAGAAAAGGTTCCCTGATTCACTTCACCCTTAACAGAAAGCATCTTTCTGAATGGATTGTACTCTGCCCCCTGTTCAAAGCTTAATTTGTCTGCTTTCCTTCACACATGGCAGCCTGTCAAGATGGCACAGCTTTTGCTGTTCCTAGGAGTGGTACCACTCTTGTGTTGCATGTGGACTAATCATTGTAGAGGTAGATTGTACTGCCCAAGCTCATGATGAATTCTTCAGGCTGCCATAAAGCATTGCTTCAGCTTTGCCCAGTAGGCAGTGTTATCCAGAGCACTATTAGTAGAAGAGGCCATTAGTGTGTCTTTAAGTGAATGGTGCCAGTGGGAATGGCATGTTAGGCAGGGCAGCTGCAAGCTCGGGCTGAAACACGACCACCCTCGAAACCCTATCTCTACTCCACTGACCCATGCAGGCTGACTTCATACTGTTGACTGACCGTGCGGGTTGCGTCAAAGCCTGAAATGTAACTGCTTCCAGGCAACAGGGCAGATCCTGCCTGTACGACTCACAACATGTTACTCGAAGCAGGGCAGAAATTGCATTCATGCATCTTTTCTGTAGCTGACCATGGAGGACTGGACTCAGCAGGTCCCTCGTGCCTGTGTCCTGCCTTACCCAAGTGGAAATTGTTTGCTTTTCACATTGAATGAAGGTCTGAAAGAGTCATGAAGAAATAAAAATGTGAGATGGTGTTTCCCGAGGCTGCTTCCCCGCAGAGCCTGTTATCTGGGGTGAGGAGAATCCCCCCTCTACCAGGGTTTCCCCACAAAGCATGCTCCCAAGTGTTGCACTCTCAAAGTTGTAGGCAGGATAGTTTCCTCTTTGTGACAGATGAAGCTGGTCCCAATGGCTCATTTACTGTAGCTTTAAACTTGCCCCTTGGCTCAAAATGCCGCAGGAGATGGAGCTCCCTGGGACAAGGGGGAGGCTCTGCTGCTGCGCCTGGAAAACGTTCCTTGAGAACCAGCCTCTCTTGCTAAGTGCTGCAAGCCACAGCAGGAGAAGGGGGTGACCTTATTCCTTTTTAGTGCTGGGTGAAAGTCACCCTCTTGCAGGAGCACAGAGCGGTGCAGAGCCCCATGTGTGGCCGGAGCTCACTGCGATAAGCTGGTTGTTTTCCCCTCCTTTCCCCTCCTCGCGCTGCGCCGGGCTTATCTGGGTGCCTGAGTTATGTTAAGTAGCGGGTGCATGCTTGCTGTCTGTTCTCCTCCCTGCTTTTGCTCCTTGGATTTCAATTCCAAACATGGTTATCCATTTGGGGTCTCTCTCCTTTCCGCTGCCAAGTGATACACATTCCACACTCAACACCAGCTCCCTCTGCTGCTCTCTCACGGTCGCTATTTTCATTGCGGAGGGCAGGCGGGAGAGCAGCGAGTGCAAGATCTCTGTCCTGTTTGTGAGTTTTCCAGCTAATGGCCTCTACTCTTTCCTTGATTGAGCTCTTCTGGCCTCCTATTTGCAAGTTTCTTTTCTCAGTGCCGTGGCTGAGGAGGGGGGCAGCCGCCGGTCTGTGAGACACAAAGCAACAAGCCCTTTTGGGACTCTTTTTGGGCGCAGAAACGTTCAGCAGCGTTTTACCATGTCACCCTGAAGCGCGCTGCTGTGGGACCAGCTGGTGCTCAAGAGGAGAAGGAGGAGGAACAGCAGCTCTGGTTACAGACCTCTGCAGCACCCTTTGTGTATGACAATTCATTTTGAGCACAGGGCAGCCGGGGAGGGTGGGGAGTGGGGAAGGATGAGCGCAAGCAGCCTCTCTTGGGACCAGGCTCTTCTCCAGCCTCCGGTGTGTGATGCCTGGAAGGACATTTTGGAGGGGGCAGCCTATCATCTGGCCAGCTGCGTTGTCCTCCTGGGTTACATGGGGGGAAGCGGCATCTTTGGGTCCCTCTATATTTTTGGCCTCCTGGCCCCAGGCTACTTCTGCTATGCCCTGTGGGGCTGGCTGAGTGCCTGTGGACTGGATATCTTCATCTGGAACATGCTGCTCGTCCTCGCCTGCTTGCTTCAGCTGGCTCACCTGGCTTACCGGCTCCGCAGAGACACCATCCCCGAAGAGTTTAACCTCCTCTACAAGACCATGTACCTGCCCTTGCAGGTGCCCCTGGATGTCTACAAAGAAATTGTGAAGTGCTGTGAAGAGCAGGTCCAGCCGCTCATCAGAGACCAGAATTACGCCGTGGAGGGCAAGACGCCCATTGACCGCCTCTCGTTGCTGCTGACTGGCAGGTAAAGGCTTTCCTGTTTCTAAGCAAAGTCTGACAGCAAAGTGCTGTGGCTTATTGTAGTAGTTTCACCCTCTGTGGTTTCATCCTCTGGGGTGAGGATTGCTTCCTTCCTCTGAAAGGGCTTTGAGATATGCATCCGTTTGTTGGGAAGGAGGACAGTCTGGGTATTTCAGGGAATGGGTTGCAGAATCAGGCTATGTGCAGTGAAGCGCCCAGCTCAGCCATGCTGTGATATCGCTGGGGAATCTGTGCCTCTTTCTCTGTCATTTTAATGTTATCTCATTTCCGATGGGAGCAGACTAGGCTGTGAGAGAGTGTTTCTTAAGGCAGTGTGTCTGGACCTGTGGTCTCCGGGGGTACCAGACACACCTCTGTGATGTGAATGGCTGAGTCCACCTCCTGCCCCAGACAGTGTTCAGGGAGAGGTCCCACCGCTGTTCCCATCGCCTCAACCCTTGGGGCTCTGAAATATCTCACTTTCAGGGTCATTTCATCCAAAGAGAGCACACTTTCCCATGGTGGATCCCCCTCATCAGGCCTCTTTCTTTCCCTGTGCTGTCATGCACTCATGATGTTCCTTCCTCTGGACTACTGGGGAGGACCTTGAGGAACTGTATATAGTCACACTGGGTATTTGATTATTGAGTGAATTGTGCTGGACAAGTACTGGCATTTGTTCCCTGGAGATCCTTGTGGCTTGCCTTTACGAGCATTTCTCTTCATGATGTGCAAAACCCAAATGCATACAAGTAGGAATGATACTAGCTTCACAGCTGCTGCCAGGCACTTGGCAGTGAATGTCAAGTGGGAGTGGGAAAGGAAGGAGATCTGTAAGTGGGAGCAGTGCAGAGCTGTAGGAGAAGTGTTTCATAAGGGTTTTTCTTTTAGAAAGACAAACCCAGCATCACCCTATGACTTACGTTTTACTGTGGTGGTCCATTCTCTCTGTTGAGGATATGTGTAAGGAAGGCTTGTCCTTCCTTTTCTTGGTGTTTGTCCCACTTCTATGATGGGTCAAGGGCATCCTGGGACCACTCACCAGTGCTGAATGGCAAAGCACTGGGAGGAAATGGGGAACGTGTGTTTCCATTAGGTGTCTTTCCCCTTACCAAGCCTCTGTGCTGAGCAGCATGCTCTGAAGTTTATCTATGTGCAAATAATGTCAGTGAGGAGAGCCTGTGCTGTCTTGCCCTGTGCTGTATAATCTGATGCTGCTCTTTGGGTATGAAGGTGCTGCAATGGAGAGTAAGCTGGTGCTGGTGGGGAAGCTGCTCTGCTCTTTTGCAGTGGGAAGTGTGTATTTTGGCTGGTACAGGATGCTCTATGGACGTGGGATTGGATTTGCATTTCCTGGTACCCACTCTGTTGCCTAGTGTGGTCCTTGGTGACCCAGC